>CM031242.1:864888966-866339374 GCA_018340775.1 Taxus wallichiana var. yunnanensis
CGTGGCCCACTCGTAGTCTGTTAAACCCCCGCATTGTCTTGTTTCATTGCATGTATGTTTACTCAGAACAATTTACTTTCATATCTACATTCGAATCTACAGACTTTGACTTAGTAATAGTATTTAGAAACCATTCATTTTCACTTCTAAGTTTTCTTTACTTTCAACATTGTCATGACAGATTATTTCTTTCCAACCTCCTATATCTACTCTAACTATGCATACAACATTGGAAATGTTTCAAGTTTACATCCCCTAGTTTGATAATTAAATGAATTTAATTCAATGAACAACATATTAATTACTACAAGTTGATTTACACCACCATTTTTGGTGTAGTTATCAAGAACATTGCTAAGTTATAGGAAGTTTTGTGAGGTTTTTACATATTTGAATTTCTTATAAATGGGCTAGGTTTTAGAAATTCCATCTTTAAACCCCCACTAATGAATTTTGATTGAGTTGAGTTAGTTCATTTATGCACCATCAAATAGATGTCCATGGCAGATTCCTACCCAATCCTCAAACAAAAATTGTTTCGATTCTAAAAAGACACATATTCCTTTGTATAAGGTTTTATAGAAGTAAACTCCCCTCCAAGTGAGATTTCTAAGGTTATTCCTAAACAACATATCATGGCAAAAGAGGTGAATCAAAATATGGAAGAAGGGGAAACTACTTTTGATTTCCTATCTAATAACAACCAACCTATTGTAATGAAGAAAATCTTTGATTCTCCCCATCATCTCTTCCTAATTTTCTTATATCTATAATCGAAGACCTAGAAACTTTCTTGTTTGAGTTTGATGTTTTATGCAAGAGATATGAATAAATAATTGATGCACACATGCTGAATATATTCCTTGCTACACTCAAGGATGCAACCCTAAGATGGTTTATGGGCCTAGGAAGAGATGTTGTTACCACATGGCGGTAGATGAAGGAAATTTTTCTCACGAAGTACCAATACTAATGCAGTCTAAGTAGGAGAGGAGAGGATGAACTCTTCAAGATGGCATAGAAAGAAGATGAGCCACTAGAATATTACTTGGAGATATTCCTTTTTTGCATTAATAAGTCAAGGCACATAAGGTTACCTCCTGATTCTCTCAAGTTACTTTTCTTAAAAGGACTCAGTGAGGAGGATATGGATGCTTTGGACCTGATAGGAGCTAGAGATATCTCAAAAGCCACTTTTGATGAGATTTTGGAGGACTGTAGGAATGACTATAGAGAAACTATGAAAATAATAAGAAGTGTTAGATCAAAGGGTGGATCAACTACCAAAGGAATTGGGGACATATCTAAATCAGAGATTGTAAACATGTTTAAGAACATGAAACAGGAAATAGTTAATGACATGGCCACCCAACTTGATGCTCTACATGCCAAGAATAAGAGAGAGGATGCAGAGGCAGCACTTACAAAAAAATCGATGCATGCGGGAGAAAGAAAGTTGATTATGGATGTAGAGGATTGGCCAAAGCATTATAGAAGGAAAGGAGGTTGCACCAAAATTCAAAATGATAGAAATGGAGGATGGGAAAGTTTTCTATGTTTCTTACAGGAATCCATGGTTGCCAAGACAAGGAGGTATGTCACAAGATCCCATGTCATCTTTTCAAATTTGGGCTAGTAGTTCATATATGCAACCCCCACCTTGGGCTAATACTCAAAGCAAGAATGGGCTCCATAACCTAGCTAATACCAACAACCATGAAAACCTCGGTTCTTAGGACAACATTGGTAGTAACCCCCTTATTCATAGTAGTAACCTTGAAGAGGAGGATAATAATGGAGCAATCAACCTCCCGAATACCAACAACCCTACCAAAGAACCTACCTACCCACAACAACAATATTTGATGCCAAACCCCCAATATAGCTCTTAACCAAGGCCTACTCAATTGCCATCTCAACCAACACCTAACCCCAATAATAAATTTGCTCAACCAGCCTACACCACTGAATCAACCCAATACTCTACTTATTCAATTGATTTCAATGATATCCATCTCTTCTCAAAAATAGTACTTATCCCACTAAGTAAACCCATCATCACGGAGATTACAAATGAACCACGCTACTACGAGACTTATCCCTAAGAAAGCCAAAATATGTTTCAAGTTGATCCGTGGCAACATGAATAGAATTCCAGCAAGGGCAAGATGCAACTCAATGAACCCCCATTTCCATAGAAATTGCAAGAGAAGAAATATGACCCTAAATCAAATTATGATTCTGATTTTGGCAATCAATAAAGGATATTTGTGTAAATATTCCACTTATTCAATCCATCAAAGATGTGCCTATCTACAACAAGTTAGTTAAGGATATATTTATCAAGAATCCAATTAGAAAAATAAAAGTTCCATCCTTTGTACAATTCATTGGATAGTTAATGATATCATGCTTGGAAATTCAATCTACTACCCAAGTACATATATCAAAGAATTATTTGGTGAATGTTACCATTAATGGAACTACAATCAAGAATACTCGATTAACTTAGGGCATCAATCAATGTCGTGACCAATAAAATTATGGATGAAGTTGGAAGGACTAAGGCCAACAAACTACAATCTTACAACCGATATATATATCAATAATAAGGCATGAAGGATTCCTTAAGGACATTGTTGTGGTAGTAGACTCTTGGGAATACCCTATTGATTTCATTATCCTTCAACCAAAATCAAGTCTAGGAGGCTATCCTATTATACTAGGAAGACCATGGTTGGCCACTACTAATGCATTTATAGGTTGTAAGTTTGGTAACATGATCATCTCAAATGGAAGTGGTACTAAGAAGCTTATGTTCTATCCTCCTGCCCAACCATTGAATGATGAAGATCAAACAATTTGGGTTGAAGAACCAGAAGTTGATCAAAGCTCGTACAACAACTCATGATGTTGGAGAAGTCTTATACAATTGAAGATTAGGAGGAAGATGTTGTTCTCTCCAATATCTTGTAGAACAACTATGGAAGAAATGAAGAAGTTGATGACAGATTAAGGTTCTGAGTTTTCCTTAAACCAAGTTCTACCATAACAAAGAACCATGGATATCCCAGGTAAAAATTGTATTTTTCATCAACTTCTTCCCATGACTGCATATTAAATTAGATTAGTAGAAACATGTGTTCAATGATAGACCTCTCCAAGCAAGTAGAAATAACAAGGAGGCCACTAAATGTAAGCAAGATGTTGAGTATGATACAAGAGAAATTTTTGATTGATCTTATTCAAAAGCATAGAACAACATTTGTTTGGGATTATTGTAATATGCGTGGGATTCATCCTAGGCTTTGTACTCATAGAATTTATATCAAAGAAGAATGTAAACCAATCAAGTAGCCACATAGGTAGATGAATCCAAAGTATAAGAGAAATTTTGGAAGGTGAACTACAAAATTTGTTGGATGTTGGATTCATATACCCCATATCAGACAATCAATGGGTATCACCTCTTGTAATTGTGCCAAAGAAGAAACAGAAATAGAGGATCTATGTAGATTACATGGAGCTGAATTTAGCCACAAAGAAATATCACTTCCCATTTCCCTTCATTGATCAAGTGCTTGATACTCTGGTTAGTAAAAAGTACTTATCTTTTCTTGATGGATATAGTGGCTATAATCATATCCAGATTGCACACTGAGGACCAAGACAAAACTACCTTCACATGTCCATGGGGAACATTTTCCTATTCATTTCTTCCATTTGGCTTGTGTAATACACCTGCTACATTCCAGAGGGTAGTCTTGAGTATCTTTTCTAATTTGACAAATGACTGCATGGAAGTCTATATGGATGACTTCACTATACATGGCATCACTTTTGAAGAAGCTATGCAAAATATGGATAAATTCTTGAAAAGATGCAAGGATCACAATTTATCCTTGAGTAATGAGAAGTGTTACATGATGATGTTAGAGGGTATAGTGTTAGGGTATTGCTTTCCTCGTAAGGAATTTAAGGTTATCTAGAAAAGGTTACTTTCATATTCAACCTACCAACACCAAGGAAACAAAAAGATGTTATAATTTTTTAGGTCATGTTAGATATTACAAGAAGTTTTATACAAGACTTCAACAAAATTGTAGCGCCACTTTTTGCATTGTTAGGAAAGGATGTTGATTTTTATGGACTGAACAATGTGAAAGAGATTTTCAAAATTTGAAACAAATGTTAACTATTAATCCTATGTTGAGAGGATTTTATTAGAACCTTCCTTTTCACATCCACATAGATGCATTAGATCATGTTATTGGAGTTTTCTTAGGACAAAAAGATGGAATTCTGAATTATGCAATATACTATGTTAGAAAGAACTTGCAACATGCAGAATTAAACTACATAGTAATAGAAAAGGATTTCTTGGAAGTTTTATATGCTATCAACAAATTCAGACACTACATCACAGGATATCCAGTGTTTATTCACACTGATCATGTTGTAATCAAATATCTGATAAATAAACTAGTAGTAAGTAGAAGAATAATTTGATGTCACCATAGTGGATAAACCTAGAAAGGATATTGTGGTAGCATATTTACTCTCCAAGATGGAGACAAATAGTGAAGGAAAGTAGGTGATAATTCCTTTCCATATGATCACTTATTTTCCATTTCTACAAAAACACCTTGGTATGCAGACATAGCCAACTACTTGGTCTCAGGTAAAACACCTCCACATTACTTATACTCTGAGAAAAAATACATAGTTGAAAAGAGTTTACTTTTTCTTGGATAGTTGGATTTCTATTTCATACAAGAAAAGATCAAGTAATGAGAAGGTGTATAGATGATGAGGAGATATTTTATGTCCTCAGAGCCTACCACAATGAACCTTGTGGAGGGAATTTTTTTGTAAAGAGAACAACATAGAAGGTGTTGACTATTGGCTATTATTGGCCAACATTACATAAGGATACATCACTATACACCAAGAGATGTGATAAATGTCTAGAGAATGGGTAAGCCCACCAAATATGATGAGATGCCATTATAGCCTCAATTGGTTTTGTAGCCTTTTGATAAGTGGGGCTTATATTTTTATCCCTATAAATCCTCCATCTTAGCAAAAGGAGTATATCATGGTATGCATAGATTATCTAACCAAGTGGATAGAAATGAAAGCATTGCCAAACCAAAAAGGTGAAAAGGTAGCCAAATTCTTATATGAGCACATCTTCACCAGATATGGAGTTCCAAAGGAGATTGTAACAAATCAAGGTACACATTTTACTGCTAATGTAATTTTTGATCTAGTTAAAGAATATGAAATCAAGCATAGGAAGTCTACACCGTACCATCCCCAGTCTAATGGTCTAATTTCCAAGCAAAGGTTACAAATAGAGAGATAGAGGCCATATTGACAAAGACCATCGCACTCCACAGGAAATATCATGTAGATGGACTTCTAGAATCATTCTAGGAATTCAACACAACATGGAAGACCACAAATGGCTTAACACGATTTGAACTCTTGTATGGCAAGACTATTATTTTTCCAATTGAGTTTGAGCACAAAACATTAAGGATTGCACTTGAGTTGGGCATAGATTTATCAGAAGCTCAAAGATAGAGAATTCTCTAACTCAATGAGTTGGATGAATTAAAAAGACAGTTGTACATAATAAAGAGGTAGTGTAGAAGCAAAGAGTCAAATGGCATGACCAGTACATCAAGACAAGAAAGTTCTAGGAAAGTTACTGGGAACTATTGTTTGATTTAAAATATAAGGATTGTATAGAGAAGCTCAGAATAAGGTGGCTATTCCCCTATGAAATTGATAATATCTTCCCTAATGGAGTTGTAAAAATCACTACCATAGATCATGTGAGGTTAAAGCTATTGGTGAATGGCCATAAGCTAAGATTGTACAAAAATTCAGTTGACAAAGGTTCAATCATGGAACCAAAGGAGGTCAAAGAAGAATGGATAAAGAAACATCAAACATGACATCGAGGTTGAAATTTTTGGCTCACCTTCTGAGATTGCAAAATATTGAGGATATTTTATTGGCTTTGGTGCATTCATCTTGCTAAATATTCCAAGGTCAAATAAAAGTGTTGTGATCTTCCTTTTTGGGTTATCAGTAGCACTTTGCTAATACATTTATTTTATGAAATTTTTGTACAAGGTTTGATGTCAAGTGAATCCGGAGGGCATGATCTCCATCACAAGGAGAGAGTGTAATGACTAAAAGTTCCATTTGCAGCCACATAAAATAAGCCCCTATTTTATCTTTTATGTTTAACATAACTCATGAATGCATAACAGAGATCAAGTAATCATGCACATGTGTATGATTGAAAGTCATGATTGGCACCCCAATTGATTATATTTCCCTCTCGAGAATTATCCATTTACAGTAAGGAGCAACCAACACTAGATAAACACATGTCTCAGTAGTGTCACAAAACGCTTGCATGTAGCCAAGACTCGAGTTCAAATAAGCATACACAACCATCATTACATGCAACAACAAGATAAGTACATTCATCTATCACTTCAATAAATTATGATTAGTTTAATTATATTTAATTAGGAGTTATGCCAAGTCATCATGCATGTGTAACATTTAAATAGTTTTTCCTTTCAAGAAATGATGTGTCCACTTTACCTCCTCCACATAAGCCAATGTTGTCACATCACTTTACTTCATATGCTCCATATTGTCACATCCATTAATGATTGATTACTACGTAACCATGTCACTTTTCCTCTTGATAACAAAATTCAAAAAAATGAAAAACCATCAATACAAACTCATTTGTATAAATTTCCTTCAAGGGAGAATTGCATTGTTGTGTATTATACCCAAAGGAAGCTACGTATCTTCCATGGGAGGTGACTTGATAAGATGATATCCCACTGTACATTTGTCACTTTTGTGGCATCCTCATATTGTGTAATACTTTTAGTATCATGGTTGGATGGATTACATCAAGTTTTAAGGTTTTGATGAAGCAATCGGTGTGATGACAAAATTTTCTAACACACTCAAGCAATGGAGAGGTAAGAGTGAAAGGATTGTTATGAAATTTATAGTTTACATTAGGTAATTATTATTTACTAAGTGGTAAATAATTTAGCAATATATATTTACGAATAGTTTATTTTTGGACATTTTGTTAGGAGTTGTTATAGGAGATATTATATTTTAGAGATACAACTCATACATACATACATACATACATATATATATATATATATATATATATGTGTGTGTGTGTGTGTGTGTATATATATATACATATATATATATATATATATGTATCTGTGAATATGATTTGAATTATTAGAATGAAGATATTGTGTTTTCTATTCGGTGTGTCTTTGTAAGGATTAGTCGTAACACTACGTGATAAAATTTTGTCACGAAGTTCTTGGTCTACCAAAGACAAGGAGAGTCATTTCTAGAAAATTCCAATCCAAAAGTAGCAAGGAGGGAGTTCGCAGATGATGATGATAAGTTCATCTCAGAAAGGCAAGGTACATATAGAACATCTCTTAAACCCTTATGGGCACAAGTTGCCACATTCGTTATTTAGTACTTTAATTTTGAAGGAAGGTATTCTAGATTGAACACAGTGCATTTCAAGTTGTTGAATCATCTGAACAACAACCTTCATGTAAAATTCCCAAAATTATTGCATGAAATGTTGGAGAAAATGAGTCAAGAAGTATAAAGGGGTAGGGCAACATTATCACATCATTGTCTTGTTAAACACCTTGCAAAGGGATTACCCTTAGATACTATGGGAATAGATTGTAAGGGTAAATAGTCTTAAGACATTTTTAAAAAATAGAGGAAAAATAAGACAGAGCATTAAAAGATCCTTTGCAGAGGTAGCACCATTCACTTCCTAACCTCAAGAACCCATAAATTTTGAAGATCGCCTCCTACTATAGGGAACCCGGTACCTATCTCTCCGGAAAAAGAATTTTTATAGCTGAAACTCTATTGGAGTTCTCCTCTCCTGAAACCTCCACTTCCAAGGCCAAATGAAAATATTCTCATTCTACTCCTACAACACCTAGGTGCTCCCATAGGCTTAGAACAAAAAGGCCAAAAATTTCTAGTCCAACATAGTCACAACCCATCTCACTAGATAATGATTTGGAAGCTACATATGAGAACTTTGAGCCTCAAAAATTGGAGACAAAGCAAAGAGATATTGATACTACAGTTCATGAGCTAAAATTCCATGAACAACCCATGGAGGAGAAATAAGAGCCAACAAAGAATGAGGAGGAAGTTCATGAAGTGGAAGGTCATGAAGAGAGAGAAGAAGAGGAAGTGAATATCTTGAAAAATCCTATAGTTGTTGAACAATTCATTGAGCAATGAGAATAAGAACAAGAACAACTTCCTAGAGTTCTTGACCAAGTAATTGAGAAAGTTATTGAGCAAGCACAACATGATAGTGTGCAGAAAAATGTAACACCATTGCAACCCCAAATTGTTATTCATGAAATTATCTAGGAAACTACAAAACCATCTTGCAAAGTGAGATGGAAACACATACTATGGGACCAAATATTGACAATTTGATGTTGCAATTGGAAACCTACGTTAACATGCTCAAAGGAAAATGGGAAAAGGAGAAAGAAGCCCTCATCTCTAAGCATAAGGAATAACTAGAGGACAAGGATAAAGAGATTAAGAGGTTGAAGAAGAAATAGGAAGAAATAGTTCAGGTAGCACATGAAATATTGAAATGCAAATTCCCCATCAAGTGTTTATGTTATCTACTTGAAAGAAAAGATGTTGTAACATAAACTTACCTACATTAATTTTGACATGATATATGATATCATCTCAGCTAGGAGATTCTTTACTTTATATCATAATAGTACACATGGCCTCTAGAACTTGTTATGTGAGCTTTATTTTCATAACTATGCCCTTCAATATGACAGAGATTGGATTCCAATTTATATATTGGAGATGTCCAAGTTAAGGCCCTATGCTCTTATTTTTAAATGAATTGGATAGAGACAAGAAAATGGAAGAGTATAGACATTTGGAGAAGGTCCAACCATTGTTTATCAAAGCTGAGGCAACCAATACAAATGTAATTGAAGAAGCATATGATAATTATATGGAAAAGGATGTGATCAAAAATAGAGTGTTACAAATGAGGACAACAGCCACCTAGAAGTCGAGAAATGATCAAGGCACGTGGAGTTCATACAAAGCATGCAGACTCAGATGGGTAAAACTATCACCTACAATACAAAGAAAGAAAGTACACTCATATCCCAACATAATTCCCACACTAAATGGGGTGAACACATACATGGAGATAGAAAATGAATGTGGGGATGAGTGGTTTCCTATAGGCTATCACCCTCCAATATTTCACTTTCCAATCCCACCATGGACAAGTAATTTACCAGTTGATCAAAGGATCCAAGATAGAGTCTAGAGTAGATTCATGAGGAATGGTGGCTATTTCTTGTCAGAGAAAGAAGGAATAGATACCCCAATTGATTTTAGGCATGAATGTAGTTTTTAGAAGAAAAATATGAAGCCCTTGAATGAGGAAATTCAAGAGATTAATCCTGGGGGTGTGATGAGTTGTGTTAATTACCTTTATAAATAACTCATCTTCTATATTTTGATCAAGCCATTGTAGTTATGTCCATGTATTTTCCAAGTACACTGTTGAACATTATCATTACAACCTTGAACTTGTGGCATAATTACTAATTAATATAGTTATATCTAGTTATATTTATTCTATGGTATTTTTGTGTGCATTTATTCTTATTATTCCAATAAGTTTTTTTAATGATGATATGTGTGATGCCACTTTTGGTTCAGAAAAATTTTCCATATGCGTAGAAACTCATATGTAGCCAAAGAACATATCCGTAGAAAGAACCCATCTCGCAGCCAAAGGGAATCATCTACAATAAAGAGCTGCATTACGAAGATATTTTGGAAGGAATAAAGAATGAGAACTTAATTTCATACGTGTCATCAAGAAGATATTACAACTGGAACATGTAGAACTGGGAAACAACTCAACCTTTGATTTGGTCATTCATTGTAAATTAGTGAAGAATTGATTGATTGAGTTAACATGTGATTGAAGGAACTGGTTGATTACCTAAACATTTGTTATGTGTTTGTTATAGTGAACACCTATTATGACTTCCATAACATGTGTTGAATCTCTCGATTGTTTGTTAAATATATTTCACTTATTTTATTGAAGATATTTCACTTAGTTTGTTGAAACTCCTTGTTGTACTCTTCTTCTTCTCATGTCTTGTTGTAAATGAGAAGTATAAAAGAAAGGTTTAGTGTTGGTAACATGATATGGAGGAGATTGATATAGAATTAATTTTATAGTCAAATTTAAAAAGGAGATTGATTTTTTCCTTGACATAATGTTTCTACAAATTCAATAAATATTTGAACTTTTTTCATTAGTTTCTAGTTGTAAAATTTAGGAGGGATTGGTACCCAAGTCAGGGCCCACTTGCGGTCTGCTAAACCCCTCCATTGTCTTGTTTCATTGCATGTCTATTTACCTAGGAATAATTTAATTTTTGATCTGCATTCTGAATCTATAGCTTTGTCTTAGTAATAGCATTTAGAAACCATTCATTTTCAGTTCTAAGTTTTGTTTACTTTCAACATTATTGTGATAGTTATTTCTTTCCAACCTCCTAGATCTATTGTAATTGTGCATACAACACTAGAAATGTTTCAAGTTTATGTCCCTTGGTTTGATAATTAAATGATTATAATTCAATGAACAACATATTAATTGTTGCAAGTTAATTTACACCACTAGTTTAATTGGCCTAATTTTTTATTTGAAATGGTTTACATGGCGAGAAAAATACATTTTTTTCCAACTAATTGTTCAGTTTTTTACTCAACCCAAAATTATATATGCAAGTTGCAAAAGAAAAATTTATGAGAAAAAATGAAAATGCATGCCTAGAAGAAGTGAAAATGGTCAAAGTTGTCAAACCGGTTTCGCATCTCAAAGAGGCATTTCGCCTAATGTTTTGCATGTGTTTAAAAGCTTTTGCATTTTGTATACATGTCTTCTAGGTTTGTTGTAGCTGCAATGTATGAATGGATTCCACTTATCAATTGTGTTTTTCTGGGTGTCCAAACTCTTAATCAAAGCTCGAAAATTGTCGCGATAGGGGGATGTCGGGCAATAGTTGTGGAAGTTTGGCTTTACCCTACTCTTTGCATTTGTTTTGAAAGTTTCTAAAGTTGTTTCAACAAAACCATTTTATGTCCGCCCTACAATCCTTGTTATCACATGACCATATTTTCTTGAGGCATTTTAATAATAAACCTTAAAGCTTCCTCGAACTAGCTAGCATGGCGAGAGAAGGTCAACAATGCATATGATCAATTGTAGGCATTATGCAATATGATCATATTGATGTCATTTAAGTATTTATAACCTCATCCACTAGACTAACATGGTTTCAAGCATACAAATCTTACATATTCAAGGTGCAATCCAAAGTGCTTCATTAAATCAAAGAGTTTGAAAGCATCCTTAACATAGTCATGCATTATGTATCCTACAATTACATTCTATTAGACTTGATCTCGTTAAGAATTTTTTTCAAACAAATCATTTTCCTTATGTATGCCTTTACATTTTATAGTTTGTGTCTATCAAGTTATTGCAACCACAACGTCTATCAAAACTTACTACAAATTATTCTTTGATGAATCTCGGTGCCCTATCCCAAGGCTCCCATTTTGGTACAAGCTATGACGATACATAGGAAGAGAGGGTGTTGGAAAGGGTAGTGGAGTTTGGCTTTAAACCTATTAATTTCCATTGCGTGAAAGTCTCTAACTCCTTTTTAACATATCCATTTTGTATATTATCCTACAATCCATGTTATTGAAGAAACCACTCTCCCTTTTTTTGCATTCAATCAAAGCGGTCCATGCACGACCATTCCCGAGAGTCTCCCACTAAGCAAATATCAATTTCATCCATGTCCACATGAACTACACAAGGGTAATCATAAGCGATGACCATTGTGATTGGGTCTTTTCCCGGTATTTAGAAGTAAGATGCTTTAGAGTGATCCTTTTCCATGGAGATTGCGATCGATGTCCTCTATACACACCATTTTTAGGATGAATAAACATTTCGTGTAAATCCACAGGAACCATATCAATCATCTCTCTTTCACTTGAAGGTGCCATAAGCGCCATATTAGGAAAACATGTCATGAATGATACATCATCTCCATAGTGTATAGACCCATTTGCTCAAGTAATTCTGCTCCATCCATCACAAATCTCAAGCTCACAACAAAAAGTAGAGGGAGGTGAGTGAAGGAGACACTGCACATACTACTTACTATACATAGCCCCTCCCCTTCCTTGAGGTGCACATATCTATCCTTCTTAAAACTCTAAAACTATGTGTATGCAAGGAAAAACTAACAACAAATGTGGAGTTAATCTTTAACCTATCAAAAGTGTTCTTAACAAACTTGTATTTTAGCACAGATCTTAATAATGTTGAATCTACACCTACTAGTCACATTTTCTCAACAGATATAAGTCTCTTTCAACAAATCATTTTGGCAGAGGGGGGAGGATTCTGCAAAGGTGAACTGATTTTGTTGGAGGATCTGCAATTGGTGAAACATAGTAATTTCTTGGATAGGAACCCATGCCCTAGCACTACACTCCCGATATATGTTTTCCTTGTCCAACACACTAGCCCCTACGTCGTGGTCCTCCCTCTCTTCACAGGACCGCTTTTATCAGTCACCTCAATGACATCTTCTTCCTTTGAAGATACGTGTGACTCCAAATCCATCCAATCAAAAATCTAATACAATTCTTGAATCACGGTCCTCCCTTTCTTTACAAGACCCTTGTTATTATTCATCCAATGTGATTCTTGAATCATGGTCCTCCCCTTCTTCACAGGACCTTCTTCATCAATCACCCCCAATAAATCTTCCTTCTTTGAAGATTCATGTGACTCAAAGTCCTTTGAGTCAAACGTCTGAATCGACCCATGCGTCACAATCTACAAACTTTGGACTTAATCCTACTAGTTTACAGATGATATACCATTGTATAGGTAGGTCCACACCTCCTTATTTTATTCCGAGACATCTAGCTACACATCTTCTTCGTCGCCCACATCATCTTCTTCTATCAATCATTATCAAACATATTCTAAGTCTTCCACACCAATTGGATCTCTTTCTTCCAATCAACCCCTGGTGGTTGATCAACAAATCATACCAATTGATCTCTTTCAGAATGAAGAAATAATTAGGGCATTTATAGGGGCATATGAAGATATTCCTTTAGTAGATTACAAGAAAGGATTCTCTTTATACTTTGATGCGTCTCGCATATTGTGAGGAAAAGGTTGATTCCTTTTAGCAAGAAATGGAGGAAGAGCCTCGGGGTCATGCAACTTGACCCTCCTCTTATTCTTCCATCTTCACATTCTTCATTATGTGATGAAACTCCTTGGTCTTGCATTGATCCATGTCCTATCTTCTCATCACCCAATAACTCTTTGTCTATCATAATTCCTCAATCACAATCTCTTATAGGATCAACACCAAGTAGCCCTTCATCTTCATCTAAGCATGAGTCACCTTCTAGTAGCCCTCCCTCTGCTATTTGTGGGACATTTTTAGTAGTCCACTATCTTCTATTCTTAGGGCACGCCCAACTAGCCCCTTATCTTCTATGTATGGATCACCCCTGGGTAGTCCATCATCTTCTATTCTTGGGCCACATCCTAGTAGTCCATCATCTTACATCTATGGGTCACATCCTAGTAGCCCTTCTTCTTCTATTCTTGGGCCACATCCTAGTAGCCCTTCATCTTCTATCTATGGGTCACGTCCTAGTAGCCCTTCTTCTTCTATTCTTGGGCCACATCCTAGTAGCCCTTCATCTTCTATCTATGGCTCACCTCCTAGTAGCCCATCTTCTTCAATCCTTGGACCGTATCCTTTTCATCAATCACATCATCCTTCTACCAATGACCGGGGCAAGCCCACCATCATTTCTCTCGTTCCTATCATCAATCGTAAATGTTCACTTTCTTCTCCTTCTTGAGGTTAGAAAAGTCACAAGTCAGCTTATAAGAAACCCAAACAGGTTCATTATCAAGCTCAAGCCAAAACTTCCAAGAGCTCAAAATCCCCCAACAACTTGAACAATCTCAAAGTTGTAAATCGTGCACAATTCAACAACGCACATCAACGTAACCATCAATTATGGTGCAAAGTACATAAACCTATGGATAGGTAACTAAAACTCCCACATACAAAACCCATGTTTCAAAACAAATCACAGTCATTTTTTGAGTGTGAACTCACCTCTATCATCGAGATCGGGGATAATATCACTCTTGATAAACAAACGCGCCTAGTCTCCCTTATCAAGGAAGTCGCAAACATTGTTGTTGGATCTTATCACACAGAGTGACTTTTTTAGTCCCAACCTCTTAAAAACTATCAAAAATCTTTTAAAAAATCAATTCAAAAATACAAAAAAAAAAAACATTGAGAAAACACAACAAAAATCAAAGGTAAAAATATCAAACATTGCAATCAAGTATTGTGTACACATGGATGTTTCTTTCTTCCCTTCCTTGCTATTCTTCTGAAAGTCTTCCTACCATTTTCATCCCTTCGATGATATTTTGGTTAGCTTATTCACATGCATTTTGTGACATTTATCTCTATGGTATCTGTTTGACCCTGGTCTTTTATCACCTTGGTAAATTAAAGAATGACTAACCTCTTAGAGATCCTATCACTATCTACATATAATAAACTTGTTGGGAAGAATTTTTGGGCGTATTTGTTGACACTATCCAATGTCATCATCATAATCACTTCCACCTCCTTCCATCAAGCCATCAATGGTTCTTAACCCCTTGTCAAACAAGAGAGCTGAAATAAGTTTTCAAAAAGCAAAAGAATCAAAATCAATTAAAATCAAAAGCTAAAAGCTACAAAGAAAAAGCAAATTGATATATTACTCTCTCTTGGGGTATTTCCAATCATCTCTATCAGGGATATGGACACTGTGAGCAGAGAGCAATGTTGCGATTAGAATCAAATACATCTCCATCGGGGCTATGGACAACTGGCTGGCAGCGGAGCAATGTACGGCTATCCTTTCACCATTCATTCACACAAAATCACCTTTCACAATAAATCATTCCTACACATTGGCTAGGGTCTCTTCACTTGTTGTATGTTAAATCTTCCCTTTAAGAGGTAATTAAATTCCATGTGCACACACTAGATCTCTATGAGTAAACAGGATTAGTATGTTACCAAGTGTCTTTTTTGGACCTTGTTCAGACTCTTACTCTAGTCCATATCTCGTCTCATGATTTATGCCTCTAGCTAATCACTTCTTCGTCGTGAGGCTTCTAAGATACATTCATATCATTCACATTGTTATTCTACTTCATTCAGAACATCCATGTGTATAAGATTACATTTTTCCATGTTTTTGGGCACCTTTGTCCCCTTTCACAAAAACAATCTTCTCCTTCCTTTCTATCATGTGCTTTTAGGCCAACTTACTGGGGCATCCTTGCTTCTTCCCAGCACTTCATTAGTTTACGTTCACCATCATGTTAAACCTATCCATAATGGCCTTGGGTACCACTTCTACCTGTGAAGAGTTTACCTTTGAATACTCCCACCTAATCATTGGGAAATTTTTGCATCTTCACCTTTCTCGTACGCACGTGGCCTTATGCCCTTGTACATCCCATATATCGTTGGGGGCATCCACCCTTCCTCGTCTTCCTATACATAGTTTCATAAAACTTCTAAAATCAACCAAAACATTCAAATATGTTAGAAAAAAAAATCATCAAAAACATTCAAATATGTTTCTGAAAACTTCTAAAATTTTGAAAATCATTCTACAAAACATCGCTCTTTGGTTCTCACTTGTTTATGTATACGACTTATGGATCATCTTGATCTACTTTCATCAACAAAATCTTGGTTGCTTACTTAAATGCGTACTCGGGGGCACAACGGTTTTCCTAGTATTGTTTCGTAGTGCACATTGCTTTTCATTGGACCCAAGTGTCCTCCATTATTCCCCTTACATGTATCCTTACTTGGGGCACCATCATCAACCCTTGTTGTTAATGCGCAGCAAGTGTCGTGAATCGAAGCTTGATAATAAAAACATTCCATTATGTTTCTCTATTAGTTTAGCTTGATTACTTTCTCGTATTGCATTGCATTTTGTATGTTGCATGGAATTAAGCATATTTTACCATCTCGTATTACATTACATTTTGTATGTTGCATGGAGTTAGGCATCTTTCACTTTCTCTTATTGCATTACATTTTTTATGTTGCATGGAGTTGGTACTTTCAGCAATGGACAAGCTGTTCATAGTATGGATTTTCATGTCATTCGACCTTTGTCGTATGTTTATATTTTTGTAAGGACCGATGATGTAGTTCCTATGGCAATATGAGGACATCAAAATTGTTCCAATACATAGTGGCTAGAGGCTAAGCTCTTCTCTCCCCTCCTCCATATTTCTTCTACATCACTTCCCTTTCACCCCTAATTTTCTCTCTCATCGGGGCATCCTACCTCTTCCCCATTCTTCTACCTATCTCTCATCTTTTCGATCGTTGATCGACTTCTTCCATCACCCCATTGACACTCGAGGGGGCATCTCTCCCTCCTACTAATTTTTCTTCTATCCCTTCAAAATTTTCTTCCATCTACTATCTTTGAAGTGGCGTCACTTACGCCACCCCAAAGAGGGGCAAATGTAGACACCTATAATTATGCCCGAGCAATTTAAATACTTAAATTATGCTAATTATCTCTTTTCCCACAAATTGACAACACATTGTCAATAGCGCTCATCTTCTCTTCCATTTTTGTTAATTGATTACATTAAGCTAATTAATTAAGTCACCTATCCAACACATACCCTAATTAACAACCTTTCGTTAATTGACACCTTCTATCCAGTCTAATTAATTATTATTAATTAATTAGCCTCCCTTCTCATTAAATCAATAAATCCCTATTTAATTGGTTTAATCCCTTCCTAATGGTCTAAATCACACTAATATCCATCTAAAAGCTTATAAAAGCTTACACATGTATTTAATTAATCACCTTGATTAATTAATACATCCCCTTTATCCACATGAGCCACCCGAGGAAAACTAAACCCTCGTAAAGCTAACTCAACCCCATCTAAACCCCCTTATCCATAACTAACTCGTTACTGTCAAGTTAATGCACCAAACTAAACACAAAAACCTTAAAAACTCAAATGAAATCGATACGATGGACAAAATCCGAAGATGTAGACGGATAAGGAAGCTGGAGTAGATAAGACGGGCGCACACGAGCGATCCTACACAATAGATCCAAGAAACCTACGAGACATCGATGCTTGTGAGAAAAAGACCACGTTAAAAGATATTTAGCATTTGGGACCGCCTGAGAAGCAGTGCAGGAAGCAATAAGCTCCTCGGCGGATTTCGGTCCACATCTTCAATTAAGTAAAGAAGCATACATGATAAAAGATGTATGTAAAGGACTAGATTTTCTTATCAAAGTAATAAATAGAATCTAAGCAAAGAAATGAAAACAAAAAAGCAGAAGCGTGAAAACAATGTTGGATTTGTGTTACTTGATTTCTTTTACTGTCGTCAGGATGATCAACGTCGATTATGTAAAATCAACGTCGAATGGATAAGATCGGCGTCGACTTGCTTTGATCGGGCGTCGACTTTCTTTGATCAACGTCGACCCGAGACACTCTGCAAGAAGATTCAGGAAACGGGAAACGAAGGCAAGATCGTCAACATCCGCTGGATTTGCAGAAGCCGTGAGAATCTCGGAAAGGCTCCACCTATGCTGGATGCAAGACCAGAGTCACCAGAAAATCAATGGAGACTCGCGATGCTGATGTGGTAAGAGCAGGGTAATGGTGCTCCTCTCAGGGATTGATTTGGACAGGATTCACTCTTCACTTGATAGATAATGCTCAAACTTGATGCTCGAAACTCTGTCTTTCTCTCTATCTCTCTCACACAATCGTGTCTCGCGTAACCGAGTTACGAGCCCCTATTTGTAATCGGTGCCGACCGAGATGAAATCGGCACCGTTCCGAAAAAAATCGGCGTCGACCGAGTACGGTCGGCGCCGATCGGGGAACAGACTCCCGAAATGGCCAAAAGGAGTGATTTCTGGGAAGATGAGAGTGATCCTTTCACCTCAAGTACGGGAAATATCCCACTGCTCGGTTTGGGAGGAGGAGAAATAGGGGGGATATGTGGATAAAATAGATATGGGGTAGATAAGTGGTTGGGATACATGTAAAAAGGTGTAATTAAATAGTTAATATTTAATTACTCATGGGTAAAACACAATGGGGTGAATTAAACTTAGGATAGGTGTTTAAATCACAAATTGACTAATACCCCAAGGGGGTAGTGGTGATGTAAACGTGCCCCAGGTTACCCGAGAAGGTAAACGAATGTGAGGGACACTAAATTGAGTAACCAATTTTAGGTGTCTACATTTTGCCCCTTTTTGTTGAGTAACTCGCGATAAGCAAAGTTGCAAGACAAAAACAAGGAGGTGGAAGAAAAGAAGAAAAAGTGATGATGCGATCCCCCTCAAACTAGGGATGGGATGGGTGATAGAACAAACGATCCCAAGTTTGAAAAAGGTAGATGAAAACGCAGGATGCCCCAGCTGGATGTCTAGAGTAGATCTGATCATTAATGACACACAAAAATAAATAAAGAGGCAAAGCAACCTAAGGAAATCACATTGGTAGCGCGAGCTAGATGGTCTCCTCATGAGACGAGCGTTAGTACTACTGAGACCCATGAGTGTAAGGAGGGCTGCAAAATAGTCAACACCTAAAGAGAGACACATTGGTAAGGATAACCGAGACGGTTTTGCAAAGCGAGATGACATTAGTGCCTACAGACCCGTGAACTCTAAGCTACAAAAAAAGAAAAGCGAGTGCCCCACGCAAAGGGAACAAACTCGAAATGGATGATAATATCGAAAATATGTGCCAAAAGGCAACATTCAGTGCACAATAATGACCAGATAAATAAGCCAAGCATCAACACTATGGCAAGAAGATTAGGAGATGGAAGAGAGCGACGTGGAAGCAAATCGGCATCGATCAGACTAATCGGCGCCGACCTAAAAAAATGGCGCCGACCACAAAAATTGGCACTTGACCGTACGGCACATATAACTATGCGAATGGAAAACATGAACGATTTATTTACACCGTGACGATTGATTCAGAGAGAGTCAAAAATTGGATTTGAGCACCATGGAAGCCTCTGGAAGTGGTCAGAAGCGAAGGAGGACACGACCTGGGGTAAGTGGTTCCTCCTGAACTCGTCATTATCTTATTTATTCATCATTATTTTTTTCATTTTTTTAATTATTATTTTTGGTTTTGGTGGGAGGCCAGAGTGTGTTTGACATGCGGCCTTCCAATCGGCGTCAATTGATAGAATCGACGCCGATGTAATGAAAGTGGCACCGATTTATTTCAATCGGCGTCGACTATTTATGGTCGACGCCGATTGTATTTAATTGACACCGATTGGACAGAGTATGTGGGTAAAAATGAATGTTCATATTTGGGTAAATATGAAGCTAACATTGCTCTTGATGTCGTGGATGCAGGCACAAGAGGTATTACATATGAGGGATGTGATTCCCGAGCTACTGGAGACCATTCTCCCCAATTTCACCGATGCAGATTGGCGCCACTTATATTTAGCCGAGCTCGGGGCTTTCGGTATTACCGACGAGTACCGCGAGACGTAGAGCTGATGCAAGCACTAGTGTTTCGCGCGGAATGTTTCAGCTTTTTGGGAATAGAGTTGCTTCTATCCTTTCATTCCTTTTAGAAACAGATAAGGGTTAGGGCTAGGAGGAATGAGAGATCAAAGTTGATTGCGAAGAACTCCCTTTTGTCTTGGAAGGACTACCTGCAAATAAGAACACAAGACCACAAGATTTTGATTAGACAATAAATGAGGGAACTGCCTTGGGCCCAGGAAATATAAAACTTCCTTTCGAAGGTGGTCAGTTCCCCTGCTAATATAAATTAACACGAAAGATTGTAAAATAACAATTTAATTGCTTCGTTGAAACAGGTAGGAGGAAAGGCTGGTTTCTGGTTTTGAGTCACAATAACCGATACCGGTTACTGCTAACCGATATCGGTAGGGGCTATGTTTTAGGGACTTTTGGTGAGGGTCGGTTGTAGGGTGGTTGTGTTGTTTGTAAGGCTAGTATATGAGCGGGATTAGGTAACGGGGTGATGAGAGGTAAATGAATGATAGTTAGATATAATGTGTTGCTGGGTGGTAGATCTAGGAATGGATTTATGACGGCTGTGATTCAAAAGTCTAAGAAATATTATTAAAGAGAACATACAAGATACTACTTACTAGTTATTGACGAGGATGCAGGTCCGAGAAGTGTAATGACAAAGGTAGAACTCAGGTAGGATGGCCTGGCACTCAGGAGATGAGATACCTCCCTCCCGATGATCAGCTGAGTATCACAGGGCTCTGATTATTCAGTTGCAGTCTTGGGCTTGGTCTCCTCTCCTTCTTGTAAACTCTTCTTGTCTCTTCACTTGTCTCTGCTTGGCTCTGGCTCAAGCAAACCGGATTCTTTTTTATCGCTTCTGATGATCCCGATTGATCCAAAATCCTTCGACCTTTGTTTCTGGTTAGGGGAGCCCATTTACAGGGAACCGATGGCGGTTACGTAACCGACGGTGGTCGAGTAGAACCAGATCGGTCAGGTCAAAGTGGGCTATTTTTAGTAAAATAGCCAACTTTCCCTCCTTTCTCCCGAGGGATTAGTTCATGGGCTTGGTCAAGTGACTAGAAGGTCGGTTTTGGGTGCGAGAAAGGGGTCATTAGTCATGGGTGTGGATGTAGACCAAGTTATAGGTCTTAATTAGATTAGTTTAGGGTTAGGCCTAGGTCATGATGAGGTGGCAAAATGAGGTGGCAGGTGTAAGCGATGTGGATTTATTAATTATAAGATAATTAATAAATAATTGTGTAAGGTTTAGGTGGTGAGGTTAGGTTGCGAAATGAGATGCGGGTCACAAGGGGTCGTAAGACACAAATTTGGTGTCTACATTAGCCCCTTATTGTCATGTAGTTTGTTTTGTAAAGCTGCACGGACAATAATATGAAGTGGTTTCCCCTGTTAAGGGTATAGGTAATCCCCCTCAAATCTATCACAGATTGAGATAGCGTGAAATCAGGGATAGGGTTGATAAAGGGTAAATGGTGTGGAGATGATGGTGAGGTGGTGAGGTAGGTCCAAAGAAGCAGACGCACGTGGAAATGCATTAGTGCGACTAGGGTACATGATTTGACGAGCAAACCAGCAATGCATAGGCAAAGGTCGATAGTTTATCCAAACAAGGGTGATATAATCCTGGTATCCAAGGCATAGGAAGTAGCTCCAGGGTATATAACGGGTAAGGTACAGAACGTTTGGGCATGTTCGGCAGTACCAAATGGTTGGTTTGGTTGAGATAAACGTCACGGTCTAAGTCTAGGCAAAGTTGGTCGACAGATCAAGTCAAGGACCCTAATCATGCTAAAACATGAACAGGTGAGCTCGAGTGAACAAAAGTTACATGATGGGTGGATAAAAGTGTATGTTGTTGATGTTGGGCGAGGTATTTAAGTGGTACGGCCTTGGGTCGGGCTGATTGATGAGTGAGGGCCATGGGTCGGGCCAAGTGTTGGGCCAGGTTGGGTCGGGCCAAATGGTTGGGTTGAGGCCTTGGGTCGGGCCAAATGGTTGGGGTGAGGCCTTGGGTCGGGCCAAATTGTTGGGTTGTGGCCTTGGGTCGGGCCAAAATAGTTGGGGTGAGGCCTTGGGCCATAACCAATGATAGAGAAGATGTATTTGTTTAACATCTAAATAAAACTGAATATGTATGTTGATTTGAGTTATGATAATAATAAGAATGTTTGTGTTTTGACTTTCGGTGTTTTGAAAAAGGATAAAGAGGAATGTGATCAAAATAGAAATACACAAAAAATATTTATATTTATCACACATGATAGGTTATGGTAGGAGATGGTCGAGCTAACCTTGGGAGACCCCATGTCTCCGAAGTGTTGCCTACATAGCCCATTGCACAAAGCAAGGAGGGGCCTCGTGATCGATGTAGTTCTCCTTAAGACTAGGGAGAGGTGAATTCAGGCAATTTAGGTATGGTTAGGCAATTTGTTGGTTGGTAAAAATATTGATATTGATATTGGTAGGGTAATGTTGTTGGTGTTGGTAATGAATTGGTGATTTTGGAATAGGTAGAAGTGAAGCGAAAGTTAGCCTACCCAAGTGGTAGGGAACCATATCCTGATTAAGATCAACACATAATCCTAGATTCGAGTCAAAGAGGAAAAAGTTACTCCGTAGTTGAAAAGAGCTAAACAAACCACATATTAATGCAGGATGAGCTTGAACCCCTAGGTACCGTGCATAGACGAGAAGTCAATAGGTGAAAAGAGTTGTATGATCACAATATATCGGATATACGTCACGTCCCTTGAGTTTAAACAAATGGTGAGGTGAGGTGGATGGTATAGCTGAGGTACGGAGAACTTGTTACAAAGTGAGTGTTCTGACGAAAGAGAACCTACCCTAAATAGACAAGTCCATGACTCAAAAGTTCTTTTGAATGTGGCTTTTATTTTACTGAATATAGACTGATCGATGCGGGAAGTCTACAAGGGATATTGATCGTATTATTCTTGAGGTCTTCACGAAGCTGATCAATGCGAGAAGCTTCTGATAAAGGCTGACTGTGTATAGCTGTCCTTCAAGGGAGCAGTCTATTTATAGTAGCAGATGTGATTTTAGTGCATAGCTGTCCTTCGGGGGAGCAGTCTATATATAATAGCAGCAATAGTTTGGCATATAGCTGTCCTTCGAGGGAGCAGTCTATATATAATTTAGAGAGCCAGATGTCCTTTTGGCGTAAAGCATCTAGTTTGGTAGAAAGTTTGACTCAAGAAAATCCCATAAGCATATAATTAAGAATGTGTCATTTTAATACTTTGAAGTCATGGACTAGACTAAAAAGGGAAGGCATCGTTAAGGGGAGGTGGGAATCAAACTATGTGAGCTTGATTTGATTGTAAGATGTAGGAAACAAAGTGTATGTAACGGTAAATGAGCTCAAGGGACGAGCGGTAGGTAGATAAGAAGTGATATAACACTAAATTCAACAGTAGAATGGTCGAAGATGCAAGGCATTAAGGGGTTCAGGCTCAGGTTTACCATTAAGCGAAGCTAAACGATAAGTGCCTGATCCATAAGTGTGAGTGATTATGTAAGGCCCAATCCAATTGGGAGCAAATTTTCCACGTTTGCTCTTTTCTAGTTTGGTTACATGTTGATTCTCTTTGAGGACAAGATCACCAACCTTAAAGGTACGCTCATGAAGTCACTTATCATAAGCACGCTTGATGCATTTTTGATAGATTTGAAGGTGATCAAGAGCTGTAAGACGACGCTCGTCAAGAAGCTCCAATTGGGCTAACCGCTCTTGGCGGAAATCATCGTTGGTGAGAATATCCTGAAGAGATATTCTGAGGGAGGGTATTTGTATTTCGAGAGGCAAGACAGC
The DNA here is from genome assembly GCA_018340775.1 of Taxus wallichiana var. yunnanensis. Classification (NCBI taxonomy): domain Eukaryota; kingdom Viridiplantae; phylum Streptophyta; class Pinopsida; order Cupressales; family Taxaceae; genus Taxus; species Taxus wallichiana. Next base: position 864,912,704 of record CM031242.1, read on the forward strand.
CTCGGTACCATATACCAAAGAAAAAGGTGTGGCATTAGTGGAGGTACGAATGCTAGTACGATAAGCCCAAAGGGCAAAGGGGATGTGATCGTGCCAATTTCTTCCGGACTCATTGACAACTTTCATGAGAATTTTGGTTAGGGTTTTATTAGAAGATTCGGCTTGTCCATTCGCTTGTGGATAATAGGGTGATGAGAAACTAAGTTTGATACCAAAGTTGTCACAAAGGTCTTGCAACAACTTATTTTTGAAAGATTTTCCATTATCTGTTATCAGGCGATGAGGAACACCAAAACGACAGATAATGTGGTGGTTAATGAACTCTACAATTTTTTCTTTTTTAGTTGAAATGAGCGGAATAGCCTCCACCCATTTTGTGTAATATTCGGTTGCTGTGATTATCCATCGGTGACGTTGCGAAGAGGATGATGAATCTCACCAATAAGGTCTAAACCCCATTGTGAGAAAGGCCAAAGATCTCGGGCGACCTGTAGCGGGTGGCTAGGAGTATGTTGAAGGTTGGCATGTTGTTGACACATAACACAACGCTTAACATATTCGTAGCAATCGTTATTGAGAGTAGGCCAATAATAACCTAGGCGAAGGATTCGCTTGGCCATGGCAAGGCCGCTAAAATGTCCACCACAAATACCGTCATGGACCTGTTGGATGGTATAGGTGACCTCCGCGCCGGTGAGACATCGAAGGAGGATGCCATCAAAACCACGTTTATAAAGGAGTCCCCCCATAACGACATAACGAGAAACGCGTTTAAGAAAAGTGCGTTTTCCGGTACTAGTAAGGGCAGGTGGGAGAACAGAGGTTGTAAGGTAGTCATGAAATTGGTGATACCAGGTATCCCGCGAATTAGCAGACACATTATTTATCATACAAACAACCGGGGCTGAGTAAGATGGGGCAAAGAGTTGTTGGACCAAGACAAAAATGTCAGAGTCAGTTGATGAAGCTGGAATTTGCGAGGCTAAGCAAGCCATAGTATCCGTAAATTTGTTAGTGGAGCGAGGAATGGTTTGGATAGAATAGTGAGTAAATAAGGCTAGAAGTGAATCCACGTAGCATTTGTACTTTTGAAGTTCCTCATTTTTACATTGGTAGATGCCCATAACTTGATTGACTACCAATTGAGAGTCACCGAAAATATTGATAGATTTGACACCTAAGTGTAACGCAACCTGGAGACCCAGAACAAGGGCCTCGTATTCCACAGTATTATTAGTGCAGGGGAAATCGAGTCGGAAGGAAAGAGGCATAGGCTCAGCGTCGAGAGGAATGAGAACAACGCCGGCTCCTCCGCCGCGCTGGCATTTGGATCCATCGAAGAAGAGGGTCATTGGATATGACTCCTCCCTGAGGGAAAGAGTAGCGATGAGTTCGTCAGGGAAATTAAAATTAATAAATTGTGCCCCGGGTAGAGGGGCTTCCGCGAGTTGATCTGCGATGGTTTGTCCTTTGATTGATTTCTGGTGGACAAACTCAAGGTCGAGGTCGGCGAGGAGCATGAGCCATCGGGCGATGCGTTGGTTTAGATGGGGTTTGGCATACATATAATGGATGGGGTCCGTGTTGGTGATGACGAAAGTTTTGTGATTCAGGAGGTAGTGTCAGAGTTTGGTGGCCACGAATGATAGGGCTAGGCACAACTTTTCTACATGTGTATACCTAGTCTCATAGTCCACCAAAGTACGACTTATATAATAAACGGCTTGTTCGCGATTCTCGGAGTCACGATGTGCAAGCATGGCCCCTACAAAAAGTGGTAGGTGGCGGAAGGTAAAGGTAGAAAGGGCGGTCATCCTGAGGTGGGATAAGCACGGGTGGCTGCAAGAGATAAGCTTTGAGAGCCTCAAAGGCTTGGTGGCACTCTTCGCTCCATTGAAAGTCAATGTCTTTTTTAAGGAGGTGATGAAAAGGTTGACATCGATCCGAGAGTTGGGAGATGAAACGCCGGATAGATTGGAGCTTACCTTGTAAACTACGCAATTGTTTGAGGTTAGTAGGTGGGGGCATTTCTAGGATAGCTTTGACTTTAGATGGGTCGACCTCAATGCCACGCAAAGAGACGATAAAGCCAAGAAGTTTTTTCCGAAAGGACACCAAAGACACATTTCTTTGGTCAAGATGGATAGAATATGTAACAGTGATCAAAAATAATGGTTAAAACATCGAGATGTTCACTACGATGTTTAGATTTGCCAAGAAGATCATCGACGTAATCTTCAAGGATAGTGTGCATAATGTCATGAAAATGTAGGTCATAGCCCACGATAGGTCGCACCAAAGATTCTTAAGGCCAAATGGCATTACACGATAAATGAAGGTTCCCAAGGAGTTATGAAGGTAGTTTTATGTTGATCGGTAGGGCAACCAAAATTTGGTCAGATCCCCGAAAAGCCATCCATGAGAGAGAGCATCTCATGGCCCGCAGTGAGATCAACAAGTTGGTCAATACTAGGTAGGGGGAAGTCATCCTTAGGGCAAGCGAGGTTAAGATCCCAAAAATCCGTGCATATCCGAAGTCCCCCCGTCGCTTTAGTGACAGGTACGATGTTAGAAATCCATTGAGGATAGTCAATAGCAGTGATGAAGGAAACAAAAGGAGTCGTCAAGCTCTCTTGACCAAGAGGGCAATGCGTGGATGCATTTTTCTCAATTTTTGTTTAATTGGTTTGGAATCGGGTTTCAGGGTAATGTTATGGACAGCAATGTCAGGATCAATTCCTGGCATGTCAGCATAGGACCAAGCGAAAGCTTGGTTATGAGTACGGAGAAAGGTAGTAAAGGCGACCTGTTCTGATGCGCTAAGGGATTGTCCGATCTTCACAATGTGAGGATCCTCCTCCGTGTGGATGTTGATTTCTATAGTAGACTCGTTCAACATGGTTTGAGTTTCAGATGGTAAGGCGCGTTGAATATAAGAGTCATCCGCACCAAGGTAAGTGAGGATGGAGTCATCATCCTGGCACTCAACAACGTTAATTGAAGGTGAGTCCTCTTCAATCATGTCTGGATACGAAGGGGGATAGAAGAGGGGTCCTCATTATCGCGTTGATAAGTGAGAGGACCTAGGAAGATAGCATTTATGAAAAAAAAAAAGTTAGGAGGGATAGATTCGGGATCTATCGACTCTGTGGGTGACGAAGGCAAAATGGGTGATGATGGTTCGGTAGGGGTGACGTCGTCATCTTCCAGAAGACAACTGACACGAGGTTCCTTTGGTGTAAGTGTTCCCGGAAATCCGAGACCACTACGATCATTGTGCTTGCGAGTAGTTACAGGAATGATTGTATGTCGGCCTTGTTCATAAAGACCAAAACCAAAGCCTTTCCAAGCACAGTGAGTCAAGAAGGTAAGGGCGAAACGATGATTTGTCAGGTATTGGAAATCGGATTGGAAGGGAACCACACCAAGAGGAGGCTCAGGGGCAACGGAAGATGCGTCGACACCCCCATATGTTAGGTTAGTGCGGCAAAGTGAGGTGGTCCGTAGGGGATTACTTCCCCCACACGACGGTCATAGGTAGGATGTGCATGTACCTGTCCGTACTCCTGTGGGGTATGGAAAGAACTAACGTTATATAGGTGATACTCCCCCAGCGTAAGGCGTTGAAAAACATCTACTAAGGGGTCTCATGGTTGGGATGTTAGCTGCGGGAAGGGAAGTGGTTTTTGCGACGGTGATTTCATGGGTTGAAGGTGTAGGTGTTGTTGAAGTGAATGGTAGAGGTGTGGTTGAAGTGGATGGTTGGGTTGGATGAATGGGTGTCTTGATTGGTACAAGCACATCATTAGGGCGATATAACATATTGCAGGTTTTGAAGGGGGGAGGATCAGCTTTTACGGTGTAAGACTTCCCCTCGTACTCAAATTTTATGCATCTATGTAAGGTTGAGGGAACGCATCCCATAGCCCGGATCCAAGGGCGACCTAGCAATATATTGTATTGGAACTCTCCCTCAAGGACATAGAAGAGTTCGGGTAAAGTACGTGGTCCTACACGAATGTTAAGGATCACGGTGCCTAAGGTAGAGGTAATAGCATCATTGAACGACCGCAACATGATGGGGTTGGCACACATGTAGCTAGAAGGGATATTCATTTGTTGGAAGGCTTTCAAGAGATGATGTTTAGCTAAATACGCCCGCCGATCATAACATGACGTACCGAATGTCCCTGACGTAAGTCGAGATGAAAAGAGCAGGTCGATCTCTGTACCAAAGTCAACAATTTCATCTTCTGAGAAACCGATCGCAGCAGCTTGTCAGATGCAGAGACAATGGTGGTTGGTGGTCAGTAGTTGTTTGGTGAGGGAAGCAACGTGATTGGGTGTTAGAATGGAGGTAACAGGAGTGGTTTCATTAGGTAAGACCTCGATCCCTTGAAGGATTTCAACGAGAGCTTGTCGATGAGATTCAGAAGTCTGAATGAGATCATACAAAGGTCATTTTTTGGTGTGATTGGTGAAGCTGTTTGATCATGGCTCGGTGGGCAACTCCATTAGAGACGGGGTAAGCGGGTCCACGAATAACCACTTTAGGTGGTGGTGCGATCGGGATGGTGGACGGAGAAAGAGAGGACGCAGGTGTGCTTTCTTTCGCTTTCTCGTTGTTTTTCTGCGCTCGAGTAGCAACACTAATCATATTAATCTCGTGGACCTGAGATGAAGATGGTCGGGATAAATCATGGTCTTCGAGAGGTGGGGTTGTAATAATGATAGATATTGGTGAGGCGGGGACAGGTGGTATAGGAGAGGGAATTGAAGCTAAAGGTCTCTCCCTTCGTAAGTTGTCTTTCTTAACCTTTCTATCTGAGAGAGGTGACTGACGAAGGATGGCTTTTAAAGCTTTGCATCCCTCCACATCATGTCCTAGTGTGCGGTGATAAGCGCAGATTTTAGACTCATCATAACCTATAGGTCGAGGTTTAGACGGGTCATAAGGTCTAAGTGGGGGTAGAGAAATGGTCACATTCTCCACCAACATAGCAAGGATTTTGGCGTAAGATCCTTTGAGTGGGTCAAAATCGGAGGAGGATGAGGGTATTGATTGAGAAGGTTTCGGTAATGTTCGGGCATGGTTGGTTCGTACGGGTGGTGGTTTAGCCAAGGGGTGTTGACACGTGGTTTTAACTAAACGTGGTTTCTTTGGTGCAGGAGCTACGTTTAGCTGGTTAGATGATGAGGCTCCAGATAACGTGGTATCCAGAGACAATGGTGACAAAAGAGGAGTGACGGCAAACAAGTCCTTTGATGATGAAATTTGTTTAGGGTTGATGGGTGGACAGGATACGTGAGGTGACAATGTTGATATACCCTTAGATCTCTGTATGGGTGCAGAAGGCGTAGGTCGTTTTAAAGAAAACGCAGGAGGTATGATATATTGATGCAAGGTGGAGGGATGAGGTCCCAATATGGAAGGTAGGTGTGACGATGATGGTTTTAATTGTGATAGAGGCACGGATTGAGGTTGTCTCCTAAGTGGAGGGGCGGCTTTATTTTTGGATAAATCTAGTCGCTTAGGTGGGTGTGTTAGACTGGGTATTGGTGAGGTCCCAAGTGTAGGGGAAGATTTGGTTAGGCTGACAGAGGTGGATGAGATACTGGGTAGAGATGCGGGGGGTGAAGATGAGGACATAGGCATTTTGAGTTTCTGTAAACACTTCGGGTATATGGTAGAGGTGTCTGGATCGGTCATCTGCATTTGAGTAGAATAGGGGGTACTCAAACGTTCCCATAGGACTCATCTATCTTCTGGAGAATGACAGTCTTCAGGTGTGAATTGGAATTTTTGTATGGAAGAAAGGTGGGTTGTGATTCCGGTCCACTGTGGGTGTGATACAGGGGGTAGATGAGGCATTGTATCAATAGGTGTTAAGAGGTCAACCGGTCGCTGAAAAGATTTAGGCGATGAAGAACTAATAGGTAGGAGGGCATGTTTGAGAGGATCCGTCATGGTTAAAGAAGTTGGCGATGTCGGTGCAAGAGGTTTCTCATCTAAAGATGACAAAAGGAGTGGCGAGCCTTCCTCTTGTGCAGCAAGAGCGGTAAAAGGGGACGTTTGGGAAATAGATAGGTTAGATAACATCCGCTCGCAATCTTGTAGGGATGTGGTGTAAGAAGACTCATCTATTAGAAGAGAACTCTGGGCAGTTAACTCCTTTATGGGTAAAGGAATGATTTCGCTTTGGCTTGATGGTGGTGAAGGAGGTTCGGGCCCCTGGGTCAGTGAAGAGGCTTGATTCAAAATTTTCTCGATAGAGGCTTTTGGCTGGGAATCGAAGACTGCATGGATCTCATGAACACTCTCCTCGGCTAAAATATCTTGGTTTAGATTACTGTTAGAAGAATGATTCGGGAATGGTTTGTTGAATATTTTCAAATTTCGGTTAGCAGGGGCGTTAGGATTATCGAGGGCTATATCCCCCGCATCAACCATTTCCTGCACTATGTTTTTCAACATCTTGCAGTTCTCATGACTGTGTCCCTTTACGCGGTGGAAGTTACAGAAGTCATTTTCTTTGTACCAAGAAGGTATGGCGCGAGTGGAATCAAACCCGGAGTGAGGTTTAACAGGAGGTAAGGTAATGGCTCCTGCTTTAAGCAATTTTTCCAATATTACACCATATGTTTCTCCCAAGGGAGTGTAGTTGATGGGCTCTGCTTTATACTTATAGGTGGTTTTTGGCGGGGTATTAGACGGTGGTTGGGATTTGACCATCACCACGTGCACGGCTCCTTTTGATTTCGAAGCAGTCGATGGGTGAGGATTGGTGGTGTTAGGTTTGTTGGTGGAATCTGGAGTCCGGAAATTGGGGTTTTTGTTGCGCAACCGCAATTTCTCTTCTTCTAAGGCTCGAATTTCTAGTTTCCGAGCCATGGTAAAGGCCTCGTCAAATGTGCGGAAAGTTTGAATTTGAAGGGTAGGAGAAATCTGCTTAGCGCATGCCCGCGTAAAAAGTTCAATAAGTTCAGCCTGAGGCAAGGCATATGTAAGTTGGTTGATAAGGCCCCGCCACCGTCCAACGAAATCTGTGATAGATTCGTCTTCAAATTGTCGGATGGCATAGAGGTCGGTGATAGATACTTTCTTGGCAATGTTAATGGAGAAATGATCCAAGAAAGATTGGGCTAGTTGGTTAAAAGAGAAGATTGAGTGTTGGGTTAAAGCACTGTACCACTCCAAGGCGGGTCCTGATAAGGACATGGGAAAGGTGCGGAGTAACAAAGCATCATCATGAGCAATCAAATAACAAGCATGTCTAAATGATCGCAAGTGTTGTTGAGGATCCTCTTTACTATTAAAACGAGTAAATTTCGGCAATTCCCATTGAGGAGGATATGAATGAAGAGGGACAGAAGGGTGAATAGGCTCCCGACAAACTTGCTCGTATGTCAAGGCGCTACGACTTCCCGAAATAGAAGCCTCCAGATTTTGCATTTTGTCCATCATTTGTTTGATGAAATCCGTGGTTGGATGAGATGATGGTGCGGTTGTGGTAAACGGAGGCAAATTGGGCCAAGGGCCTCCGCTAGACAATGGTGAGGTTAAGTGTTGATAAGGTATGGAGGATGAATATGTTGAGGTGACCGAATAGGGATGTCCCATATAAGATGTTGAGGTCACAGGATACGTGTATGGGAATGAAAAGGTAGGCGGAGCTTGAGAAGGAAAGCTCGTGTGGATAGGTGGCAGAGAGCAAGTCATGAACGGAGCAGTCTGCAAGAGAGATGAGGTAGGAGCAGTCGGCGGTAATGATATGTGGGGTCCAAGATTAACCAAAGGAAAGCCAATCTATGTCGTATGAACCTCTGAAGCCGTCGGATTGGGAGACGGGGCTAAAGATGCAGGAAGCAAGGCGGTGTTATCAGGTGGAGTGGGAGCTAAATGAGCAGCTATACTAATAGGCATGCCAACAAGGAGTTGACCATCAGGCGTACGGTCAGGGGCATGAGACAAATAGTATTGTACAGCGCTAGGATTAGCATCCAGAAATTTGGCAAATTCCTTATCTCCTACAGGAATTTTGGGGATCTCACTGGTGTCCGTAGGGTTCCCTATAGAATGTGAAGGGGGTGATTCAGGCAAAGGCACAGAGCAAGCATGTGAAACCATGGCGGCGGCTTGCTTTGAGTGATAACAACCATGGACAAGAGTACCCAGTAGGGTTTCAATCTATCGGGAATAAAAAAGCACTCGTAATGGTGAAATTGGTAGGTCATTGGTTTGTCTTAAATCAGTAAAAAAGACAAGAATCGATATCGGTCTGATAACCGATGTCGGTTAGACTATAGCCGACATCGGTCAGTTAACCGATATCGTGTAATAAGACTAGTATAAGAAAATATAAGAAGCTACTGACTTGATTGTTAACAAAGCTTAGTACATTTATCAATTGTTCGAGGTGATGACAAGAACATATGTAGTATAAGAGAAAACAGAACTGAAAACAAACAAGATGCACACGCAAATCCAGAGACTAACCCTAGGGTTAATTTAAATTATCGTGGGCTTATGCCTTTAGACGTAAAATGATGTCAGAATCCTAAAAGAAGACTTAGAGGAAATGTCAAGTTTGTTTTGGCTTATAAGGTTACCTCAATCGGGCGGAGGAATACCGTGGAAAAGGGGGGATGTTTTGAGCTGTTGTGTTAATTATGAAGTGATTCGGTATGTGTTGTGCAGTGAAAGTAAGATTAATTTCCTGTCAATACCATGGAAATCACCCCCACGTGTACGACCTGTTACTTAGTCTATGTTCACTAGAATTGAAAACAACAAGCAAGAATGTAATGCACGTGTTTTAAACCCAAATCGAAAATGATATTCGATGAAGCAAATAAGATGACTTTCACTAATGCAAAACTAGGAAAGCAAGACAAATTCCTTTACTAAATATAACAAAAAAAACAAACAGCAAGTATGCTCCCTAAATGAAAGCAAACAAGAGAAACAGAAACCCGAAATGGGTCCCACCGGGCGTGCCAAAATGTTTCACGCGGAATGTTTCAGCTTTTTGGGAATAGAGTTGCTTCTATCCTTTCATTCCTTTTAGAAATAGATAAGGGTTAGGGCTAGGAGGAATACCTGTTGAATGTCGAGATGGTGTGCGCGTACCGTAGAGAGAGATCAAGTTGATTGCGAAGAACTCCTTTTGTCTTGGAAGGACTACCTGCAAATAAGAACACAAGACCACAAGATTTTGATTAGACAATAAATGAGGGAACTGCCTTGGGCCCAGGAAATATAAAACTTCCTTTCGAAGGTGGTCAGTTCCCCTGCTAATATGAATTAACACAAAAGATTGTAAAATAACAATTTAATTGCCTCGTTGAAACAAGTAGGGGGAAAGGCTGGTTTTTGGTTTTGAGTCAGGATAACCGATACCAGTTTTTGCTAACCGATATCGGTAGGGGCTATGTTTTAGGGACTTTTGGTGAGGGTCGGTTGTAGGGTGGTTGTGTTGTTTGTAAGGCTGGTATATGAACGGGATTAGGTAATGGGGTGATGAGAGGTAAGTGGATGATAGTTAGGTATAATGTGTTGCTGGGTAGTAGATCTAGGAATAGATTTATGACGACTGTGATTAAAAAGTCTAAGAAATATTAAAATGAGAACACACAAGATGCAACTTACTATTTATTGACGAGGATGCGAGTCTGAGAACTGTAATGACAAAGGTAGAACTTGTGTAGGATGGCCTCGCACACTCAGAGATGAGATACCTCCCTCCCGATGATCACCGAGTATCACAGGCTCGATTATTCGGGCACAGCCTTGGGCTTGGTCTCCTTCACTGCAAACTCTTCTTGTCTCTTCACTTGTCTCTGCTTGGCTCAAGAACCGGATTCTTTTTATCGCTCTCGATGATCCCGATTGATCCAAAATCCTTCGACCTTTGTTTCAAGTTAGGGAGCCCATTTACAGGAACCGATGGCGTTACGTAACCGATGGCTATGGTCGAGTAGAAACTGCATTCGGGCCAAAGTCAAAGTGGGCTATTTTTAGTAAAATAGCCAACTTTCCCTCCTTTTCTCCCGAGGGATTAGTTGCGGGCTTGGTCAAGTGACTAGAAGGTCGGTTTTGGGTGCGAGAAAGGGGTCATTAGTCATGGGTGTGGATGTAGACCAAGTTATAGGTCTTAATTAGATTAGTTTAGGTTAGGCCTAGGTCATGATGAGGTGGCAAAATGAGGTGGAAGGTATAGGCGATGTGGATTTATTAATTATAAGATAATTAATAAATAATTGTGTAAGGTTTAGGTGGTGAGGTTAGGTGGATGTCTTGATGCCGCCGATCACTGGGACCCAATTGAGATCACTCCACGAGAGCGAGAGGGCCCTAGAGGCGGTTATATGAGGACGAGGCGAAAAGATGAGTTAGAGATAGTATGCAGGGCGTGAGGATAGCCTCACAAAGTATAGACGAGATGATGCTTGGAACAGACGTATAGTATTGATTCAGATGGCGATCTCCTACTTTGCTTTACCAGATTCAGGAGGTGGGAGATTCCCATTATTATTGCTAGATTGTGTTTGTGACATCCTGCAGTTCAGACAGGTGTTCGCATTTACTGATGCCTTGATAGCGCAGATATATCATGAGTTATGGATGTATACCACTAGGCTGGAGGACAGGCATCAATGTCAATTTTGTGCTCCATTGCTGGGCATATGAGCACATAGCGTTGATGATCGAGCCATCCGGGTTTCTTGGATGACAGCGGCGGTGGCGCCACGATTACGGATTCCGGCGATGGCGGGCCGATATGGCCCCGGGAGATACAGGGAGATCCTCAGATTGGTATGCCGAGCGTTTCAGGACGCTGACACCAGAGCAGGTCATCTAGAGACCGTATCGGGTATTTCCGACATGGGCTGGTCAGGATGCTCATCTAGTGGGATTGAGACGGAGCAGGGTGGTTAGGGGCCGCAGGCCTGATATGTGGGAGCGCATCCCATTTATATGGGTATTGAGACAGTTTGGCCTAGTGCAGATAGTGCCGACCACCTATAGTCCCTATAGACGAGACAACAGAGAGACAGATTTACCGATTTTGATCCTGGAAGATCCATTGAGGGAGGCCCCACCTTTTGCAGACAGTGATGATGATGTCGGAGTGGATGATGGCTACACGGCATGGTATTCGACAGAGCTTCCACGACACTTGCTAGCGTCCATAGATGTTGATGAGGAGGATATAGCCACAACAGCTGGAGAGGCTAGAGGGAGAGCATTATACACTAACGCAGACACATCAGGTTTCCCTAGAGGAGATCAGAGCTTTGACAGAGGAGAGGTATGCCCGATATTAGAGAGGGATATAGCTCGTCGGGGAGAGCGAGATACGAACGATCTATCGAGAGGATCGCTATCATCAACATAGGAGGCCCTCAGGGCCAAATATGGTGATACAGGTACCACATCAAAGTCCTGGGACACGAGAGTACGACCATAGGAGGGCTGCCACCAACAACACCAGCAGCGACACTATGAGCACCTGGTATAGGAGTCTCGAGTACATATCAATCTCTCCTCGCCGAGGTGAGATACTATGACGACACTCTAAAGCACAAAGCATGCCCCGAGGTGCCTCATTATGGTGCGAGGAGGAGATCTGCGACAACCACAGCTAGTGGTGCGTCAGAGGGAGGGAGCACCGGGAGAGGGTGAGGTGGAGGCAAGCCCCCGATAGCAGCGCTTTGAGTTCGATAGCGGCGGCGGCGGGAGACAGGCACTGGTCCAGAGGAGGGTGGAGGAGATAGTGTCTTCCACCTATTGGACTTTACGATTTAGAGATTGAGATATATTTTTGTATCGATGTATTGATGTAGCCTTGATTCGAAGGCATTTTTGATGTATGATATAGATGGCTTGATTGAAAGCCACCCATTCTTTGTACAAATACTCATGTATATATATAGATTCATCATGTCCTTTGTCATATGATTGTTCTCATGCTTTTAACTTTGATATACATAGATAGATGTAGCGTCATTATGAGGGATATAGACATAGACCGATAGATGATGAATAGATGTGATTGGATAGACATAGATGTAGAGGATATAAATAGATGTGATTTGATGCGATTGATATGTGGATTAAATTTGGATGAGAAATAGATATAGATAGATGTAATGTTACTTGGATGAACATGATTTTAGATGATAGATGGATAGATGTGATTGATAGATTTTGATATATTTAAGATGTTTTAAGTGAATTTTGATGAAAAATAGATAGATAGACTCACATGTGTTGATAATACATGTTATGATATATTTTCTTTTGGGAAAAAGAAAAGTAGATAAGATGAAATTAGACAGAGATGTTATATTTTGACTAAATTCACATGTTAAATGTCAATTTAATGGATGAATAAGAAAGGATAAATGGAAATAAAGAAAAACCCTTAAAAGAAAAAGAATGATAAGCAAAGCCCCTAATCGACCGTAAATAGATACTTTTGATAGGAAACTAAAAGACTATGCATACAAGGCCATATATGAGGTTAAAATAAACTCCGACACTAGCTAAGTCGCAAAACCAGATCTAGAAGGTAAATGGAAGGGGAAGCAAGTAGGTATCTTGTCGAAATTTACAAGGGACAGAATACATGTTCATACTAGGAAAATAGGATTCTCCATATGATCGAAAAAGGTCTTATATCTCAGCTTCATTATTTTTGGCGGAAAAGCAAATTGATCAATGCGGGAAGTTTGCTAGGTATGGAAAGACTGATCAATACGGGAAGTCTTTCAAAGTGATGCTAGAAGTGTATAAACCGATGAAAGGCTGATCAATGCAAGAAGCCTTAGGAATTCCTTTGAGAAACAGCCATCCTTCAAGGGAGCGATCAGTATATTGAATTTTTAATGATAGCCATCCTTCGAGGGCATGGTCTATATCTTTTGATTCATTTGGTAATGCATGGATAGTTGTCCTTCAAGGGATCAGTCTATCTTTTGGGATTTTGGATAACATCTCTTTTTTTTTTTTAATTTGGAGCTTTTTGAAAGAAACTGAGTTTAGACCTAGATAGATTAGATAGAGGGGAAGAAAATGTATAAAGAGCACGTACTCATGCCCCGAGTAGATTCGATTAAGATAAACACTTAAGACAAATGAAGCAGTGATTAAGGTATTCCTACCATGAGGAGGAACATATCCATAAGAAAAATGCTATGAGTAGAGCTGTGATACTCATATTTAAGGTAAAAAAGGACAATACGCGGAGAACCACATAGTTTCGAATCACCACGAAAGTATATGACTAGTTGTTAGATGGATGAAAGATCTTGTCTTGCAACTAAATTTTTGTAAGATAGATTTTAACAGTAGAAGGGCCTTAGATGCAAGGCATTAAGAGGTTCCATTTCAGGTATACCATCCATGGAAGATAGACGATAAGCCCCAGACCCATATTTATGAGTGACGACGTACGGTCCCATCCAGTTGGGAGCAAACTTACCACGCTGACTTCTTTCTAGTGTAGTGACATTTTGGTTTTCTTTAAGAACAAGATCACCAACTTTGAAGTCACGGTGCTGCAAGTGCTTGTTATAAGCACGTTTGACATGCTCAAGATAGACTTGATGATGCTCAAGAGCGTTGAGACGCTGCGTTCATCTAATAATTCAAGTTGTGCTAGATGATTTTGACGATAGTCCTCATCAGAGACAAATTCTTTGAGAGAAACACGGAGAGATGGGATTTGGACTTCCAAAGGAAGAATAGCCTCAGACCCATAGATGAGAGAGAAGGGAGTAGCACCAGTAGGAGTACGAATGCTAGTCCGATAAGCCTAAAGAGTAAAAGGGATATGTAAATGCCAATCCCTACCAGCTCGACTAGTTACCTTTGCGAGGATATTACGCAAAGTTTTATTGGAAGCCTCGGCCTGGCCATTAGCTTGGGGATAGTATGGAGAAGAAAAGTTGAGTTTGATATTGAAAGCGTCGCATAGGTTCTGCAAATCAATGTTCTTGAAAGACTTACCGTTGTCTGTGATGAGTTTGTGTGGAACACCAAAGTGACAAATGATGTGTTGATAAACAAAGTCAACAATCGGTTTAGCTTTTGGAAGAAAGAGGAATAGCTTCCACCCACTTAGTAAATTACAAAGTGGCGGTAGTGATAAATGATGACTTTGTGAAGACCGGGATTGATAAGACCAATGAGATCAAGACCCCATTGCGAAAAAAGGCCACAAATCACTGAGGTTGCAAAGCCTAACTAGGGATATGCGTAAGATTGGAATGTTGTTGGCATTTGACACATTTCTTAGTGTATTCGAAAAAATCTCAATTAAGAGAAGACCAATAATAGCCTAAGCGTAAGATGCGTTTAGCTACAACCAAACCACTAAAATGTCCACCACGAGATACCATCATGGACCTCCTAAATAGCTTTAGATGATTCGGGGTTTTGAGGCACCGAAGCAAAATACCATCAAACTGTGTTTGTAGAGGATCCCACCTAGAATAGTATAGCGATTAGCACATAGGGTAAAATATCTTCTACCATTGGAAGTGGATCGGAGGAAGCCTTGAATGAGATAGATAATCAATGATCTCATTGATACCACTCATCTTGAGTATTGGTTGTGATAGCATTAATTGAATCAGTTGCCTAAGATGAGATGGTTAATCTAATCATTGCATGACCACATAAAGTCGCGAGTCCTCGGTAAAGGTGGAATAAGTGAGGCTAACGAAGCCATCGTATCTGCGAATCGATTCATAGTAGCAAGGAATAGCTTGGATAGTGAATTTATCGAAAGATTGGAGTTGAAAGAGAACGATCTCCTTTAGATTTTTGAGACCAGGTGGTCATGTCGCATTGCGTGGAAGGGAAAGGATCTCCTAGGTGAGTATATATTTTTCCCTCATATTGATATTTTAAGCATCGATGGAGGGTGGATGGAACACAATGCATTACACGAATCCAGGAGCGTCCAAGGATCATATTGTAGTGGAATTTCCTTCAACAATATAAAAGAGTTCGTGAAGCAGACTTCTTACCTACTCGAATGGCGGGACCACGGCCTCCTAAAGCTTGCTAGTTGATTGTTAAATGATCGAAGAGCAAAAGGGGGGTGACACTACGTTCTTGGAACTTAAGTTGCTCGAATGTGTGCGAGGAGATGGCGTTGAGTGCAGCACCACCGTCAATCATAGTGTGTTTTAGCGTAGTGTTATTGATTTGGACCGTGATAAAGAGGGAGCCTCCAAATCTTTGGAAGAAAGGGAAGGAATTTTCAATCTTCAAAAGAAATGGTGGTTGATGGTCTATTCAATCCAAAACCATCTCGAAAGGCTGGGGTTCATCTAAATTCACAATGATGCGACATAAATTATCAATTAGAGCTTGGCGATGTTGCGGAGAAGATTGAATGAGGTCAAAAAGAGACATTTTGACTGGAGCCTGGGTGAGTTATTTCATAACACTCTCCTCAACTGACACGGGAATTTGAGCCCGAGGTGCAGCACGAATAGAAACCCGAGGTCTCGAGGCTAATGAAGAAGGAAGAGCTCCTTCGGGGGCTGCAGAAATGACAACCCGTGGTCGAGATGTTGTGGATGATGATGGATTATCATACTGTTGGGTTCTAGTGGCGATATGAATTGTGTCAATTTGAGAAGGCGGAAGATCATCTAGAGTGGAATCGCTAGAATTAGAGGTCTGAATAGACTGTTGAGGCTTAGATGGAGCTAAGATGACAGGAGATACATGTTCCTCCTCCTCTTCCAGTAAAAGATCACTTTCTTCCAAGAGGTTGTTAATGATGGATTGAAGAGCTTTACATCCCTCGGTGTCATGACCCGGAGTACGGTGGTAAGCACAAATCAAATCAGAGTTAAACCAAGAAGGTTTTACTCCTTTAGGGTTATAGGGTTTAATCGGAGGAAGAGATATGGATGAAGATTGGATAAGTTGGCGGAGGATTTCAGTATAGAATCTGGTAGACAAAGATGAGGACAGAGATGATGAAGGTGCCTCTTTTACTTTAATAGACTCATCAAGGTAAAAGAACATGCATGTTAGGTTTGATAGTCTCTTTAGGGATCGTCTTATTTTTTTGGACATCTGGAGGAGTAGCTTTGGGCATTTGAGATGGAAGTAAGTGAGACATGATTGATTTCGATGGAGGAGGAGCCCCTAAAATAGATTTTTAAGATGATGAGGATGTGACAAGTGTTGTCATCTTCAAAGATAAAGGAGGCTGCTTGGTCAAAACTAATGATGATTTAGATGAGGGAGGAGCTCCCAAAGTAGGTTTGGTTGGAGGAACAGAGGGTGCCCTGGTTTTTGGTAACGAAGATGATGATTCTGATAAAAGAGGTGACGTCTTTCTAGTAGGTAAGTCCACTTTTCGAGGTGCTGGTGAAGAATGTGTTGTAGAAGAAGATGATGGTTTTGATAAGTTTGCAGAAGAAGATGCCTTCCCAGCAGACAAATCTAATCTTTTATGAGGCGCAGAGAGAGATTTTTGTGGGAAAGCACCAAGAGTTTTGATGGTTCGAAATATAGGCTTTCCTTTTTCAGGGATGGTGACAACCTCAACCGCATAAGGTGATTGTAACCTTTTCGGGGGAAGCAAATGGGGAGATAATGATGACACAACGTTAGATTTCAGTTGTCTCGGTCTAAGTTTAGGCACCAAGAGTGTGGGTGCTGGTGCTACTTCTTTAGATTTTCCCTTAATAGGTAAAGTAGCATTAGCGATGGAAGAAGTGAGTGATGAAGAAGCAGTTCCTTGCAAGAATAGGAGCTTAAAGAGGTATAGTAATGTGGGTGAAACTACCGTAGGAAAGGAAATGGGAAGAGTCAAAATCGAAGATGCTTCCGTCGAAGTTGGTACAACTATATGTACATTTACCAATGGCATAGTTGCAAAGCAAAAATGGGAGAAAGCAAGTAGATGTATCCGCAAAGTGGGAACTCGAAGGGATGTAATTGCCTCGAGCATTGAGAGAATATCTGACGATGAGATAGATGAGGATGATACTGTCTCGGGTATGGATGGAAGATCAGACAAAGAAGCAGAGAGAGGTGAATCCGTATTTAACAATGTAGGAATATTCGAAGACGAGCTATCTAAAGACGGTGGAATCCCAATGATTAGCGAAGTGGAAGAAGGTCTCGATTCAGTCGATGTGTTCGTAGATGGCTTAGGTTCAGAAGATTCTTCAGTAGAAATGACACTGATAGTATGAGTGTTTGGTTTTTGAGACTCTGAAGCATCATGGTTCGGGGAATGATTGGGAAAAGGTTGTTTAAAAACATCAAGCGCTTGATTTGGGGGAGCATTTGGGTTATCCAGAATGAGCTCACCTTTATCAATGAATTTCTGGACAAGATTTTTGAAGGTCTGACATCATTCAATGTCATGACCTTTGGTTCTATGATAATGACAGAAGTCATTTTCCCTATACCAAAATGGACGTTCTTGGCTTTCATCAATATTCCTAATGGGAGGAAGTTCAATCATGTGAACTTCCAACATTTTTTCCAGGATAGAAGCATATGATTCCCCTAATGAAGTGAAAGATCAGGATGACGAGGATCCTTTTCGAGAAGATGAGGAGTCTCTGCGTGGTGTTTGATTAGAAGTGTTATCGACTCGTGATGTTTTTAGTACGATAGCATTGGTGGATCCCTGATTCTTGTCTTTAGAAGTGGAAGGGTTTGATTTAGCAAACTGAGAGAAATTTGGTTTAGATTTAGAGCGAAGTTTTAACTTCCCTTGTTCAATGGCGTGGGATTCAAGTTTGCGTGCCATCGTAAAGGCTTCTTCAAATGTGTGAAAGGTCTAGATCCTTAAAGTGGAAGAAATATGATTAGCACAAGATCGGGTAAACAACTAGATCTCGTTGGGATTGAGGAAGGGAGAAAGACAATTGGTTTATTATCCCTCTCCAACGAGTGACAAAGTTTCGGGCAATAGACTCATCATCGAATTGATGAATGTTATAAAGATCTATAATCGAGATCTTAGGTGCAATATTTATCGAAAAAATTTCAACAAACATCCGGGCCAATTGAGAAAAAGAAAACAAGGAATGTTGAGGAATGTTATTATACCGGTCTAAAGCAGTCCCTGCGAGAGACATAGGGAAAGTAACTTTCCTCCTCCTGGAGCATAAGCTCTTGATCCTGGACTATAAGATAGCAAGCATGTTTGAATGCTTACAGATGTTGTTGAGGGTCCTCTCGACTATGAAATTTTGAACTTAGGAAGTTCCCATTGGGGGGGATAAGGCTTAAAAGCCACTGATGGGTGAATGGGTTCATTACACACTTCTTCAAAAGAGTATGAAGGATGAGCCCCTTTAGTGGAGGCTTCTAAGTCTGCAATTTTCTTGAAAATAATTTGGACCATGTCAGATTGAGGAGGAGGCATGTTGGCATGTCCTACATAAGAAACAAATGGTGGATGTTGTTGAGGTGTCAATGGGGGATTCATCTGTTGATTGATAGGATGATAAGAGGAGTAACAAGGCATTCTGGGTGATGCATGGTGCGGTATTTGTTGTGAAGGAGCCTGTGTATAGACAGGTTGTGAGATGACAAGTGGTTGAGAAAAAGAAGGTTGGATGACGATTTAAGCCCGTGATTGGTGGAATCCTATGCTTGTTGACTGAATCGAATGGATTGAGGACCATGGGTGTCGATTTGATTGGACATGGTGGGGAATAAGGTCTGAAAGAGGCTTTTTACTATCGGATTAGTTATTAAGGGTGCTGACGCTAGAGGATGGGCAAAGGTCATTGTTGCTGGAACATTGGAAGAAAAACCAACTGGAGGATGAGAAACAAGAACCAACTGACTCGTTGAAGGAGGTTGACTCATAAAGAAGTACTGACCCTGGGATGCAATGGATGGCATAGACGAATTAACAGCAATCTATGGGTGCGCAGACGCGCCCATTATAGCTAGAGAAGAGGACTTCTCAGAAGTAGGTTGTGGAATAGTCGAGGTAACTGCGGCATTGGGAATGGGCAAGACTATTTGAGAACTAGTCGACATGGTCGGTGGAAGAGAAAAAGGAGGCACAGGTGCGCCACCCTCCTCCGTGGTTCGAGGTGAAAAAAGGATGCTAACTGTTCTACAAAAGCTTGGGATGGTTCACGAGGATAATCGTAAACTTGTTGGATTGGTGGTCCCTGATCAGATATTCGAATAGACTTGTGTACTAGGTAGTCCATAAGGGCTACCGGATTGCGATCAAGGAGCACCTGAAATTCAGGATCCCCACGAGGAACATACTCCATATCAGAAGTGGATGATATTTCTGAAGGACTAGGGGTAGCTGGACATGATGGGGTTGCTTTGGCCTGATAAAAAGGATTATATGACCAGGATGGGGAACCAACTAACAGTGGTCCCGAGGAAGACCCGGGGGTGCCGAAACATCCACACTAGTGGTGATCTCGGAGGAAGAAGGGGCCAGTTGAGCCATTCTTCTAGATTGCAATCGAGTGATGACCGTCATAAACAAACAAAATATAGAAAAAGAAGATTGACCTAACTAATGCACAGACAATTCAAGCAGCGTAGGTGATTATCTCTTTTAAATTTTTATGCTTTTAAGAAAGAAAATGTTAGGGAAGGCTTTTTAGAACAGGAACTACTCAAATAGCCAAACTAAGGATGGTTTGGGGAATGTTTGGTGAGGAGTCCCGAAGGCACTTCAGTAAAAGAACGGTACATGGCTTGATATAGGGGCCTACCCCCGCACTTCACACACCGCTGCGATAAGGGAGTCGGGTGCTTTGCCAATATATACCGAACTTTCGTTAATTTATAACGCGGCTCGAGTACCACGTGTAGGCTCTTCCTCTTGGATGTCACTTCCAAGTAGCGAGGTGGGGGAGGAATTTTTTGTTTAAATGCTTTATACCTAGTGATTTTGGCTTTGTGTGCAAGGGTGAAAAATGAAAATCAAATAGTGTCACTACAGATTTTGATCAATTTTCCAACCTAATTAAAGCTAGATGAACACACACAACAGAAATGATAAAGAAAGAGTTCTTTTTAAGCACCAAAAATGAAGTGTTTGATTTCGATGAAGACAAGTCAAAAAGATTCTTTCCCAAATGCGATTAAACTCTTTTTAAGCACCAAAATTGAAATGTTCAAATGTGATAGAAAACAAACAAACAAAGTCTCTTTTTTTTTTTTTTAGTTCTAAAAAAAAGGAAAACACCGTAAAAGAGAAATACCTATAGATTTAGCTCTCCAAGGTGTGTGGACTTCAAAAAGTGCATTGTTGAGCTCTTCCCCTCGAACAATCCCATGAACAAGAAAAGTGCTCCGCAAGAGAAGGTTAAGCAAACACACAAACTAACCCAAAAAGATATATCCAAATAATAGCAAAATGAAAAATTTCTATTTAAGGGACTAGAAAAATTTCAAAGAAATAACAATTTTACATAAAGAGATGGATCAATCATGCAATCTTGAAATCAATGTGAAATATTTACTAATTTTATAAATAGAAATTGGAATTGAGATTTGCAGAAAAGGAAAAGACCTAACTTTGCAAATTCGGAAATGAAAGAAGCAAGACTGAAATGATGAAAGGAAATGCTTAAGTAGAACTGATAAAAATCAGTGAAGAAAACTAACAAAGCTCAAAACTAGAAAAGAGATGAACTTACCAATAAGGGACTTTGGTTGGGTCCCACCAGGCATGCCAGAATGTTGATCAAGAATTTCACGCTTGTTACCTATCCAAGTTAATGCACCAAACTAAACACAAAAACCTTAAAAAACTCAAATGAAATCGATACCTGATGGACAAGATCCGAAGATGTAGATGGATAAGGAAGCCGGTGTAGATAAGACGGGCACACACGAGCGATCCTGCACAGTAGATCCAAGAAACCTGCGAGACACCGATGCTTGATAGAAAAAGACCACGTTAAAAGATATTTAGGTGGACTGCCCGAGAAGTGGGTCCGGGAAGCAATAAGCTCCCTTGGCGGATGTCAGTCCACGTTTTCAATTAAGTAAAGAAGCATACATGATAAAAGATGTACGTAAAGGACTAGATTTTCTGATCAAAGTAATAAACAGAATCTAAACAGCGAGACAGAAAACAACAAAAAATAGGAAACTGTGAAAACAATGTTGGATTTGTGTTACCTGAGTTCTTTTACCTATCTGCAGGATGATCGGCGTCGATTATGTAAAATTGGCGTCAATTGGATAAGATCGGCGTCGACTTTCTTTGATCTGGGCATCAACTTGCTTTGATTGGTTTGACCCAAGACACTGCCGCAAGAAGATTCGAGAAACAGAAATGAAGGTAAGATCGTTGATGTCATTGGATTTCGCAGAAGTCGTAGAGATACTGGAAAGGCTCCACCTATGCTTTGAATGTAGGACCAGAGTCACTGAAAATCAATGGAGACTCGTGATGCCGATGTCGTAAGAGCAGTAATAGTGTGCTCTCTCGGGGATTGATTTGGATAGGATTCACTCTTCACTTGATAGATAATGCCTGACTTGATGCTCGAAACTCTGTCTTTCTCTCTATTTATCTCACAATCGTGTCTCGCGTAATCGAGTTCGAGCCCCTATTTGTAATCGGCGCCGATCGAGATGAAATCGGCACCGTTTGAAAAAAATCGGCGTCGACCCGAGTACTGGTTGGCGCCGATCGGGGAACAGACTCCCGAAATGGCCAAAAGGAGCGATTTCTGGGAAGATGTGAGTGATCCTTTCACCTCAAGTATGGGAAATATCCTCCCGCTCGGTTTGAGAGGAGGAGAAATAGGGGGGATATGTGGATAAAATAGATATGGGGTATATAAGTGGTTGGGATACATGTAAAAAGGTGTAATTAAATAGTTAATATTTAATTACTCATGGGTAAAACACAATGGGGTGAATTAAACATAGGATAAGTGTTTAAACCACAAATTGACTAATACCCCAAGGGGGTAGTGGTGATGTAAACGTGCCCCGTGTTACTCGAGAAGGTAAACAAATGTGAGGACACTAAATTGAGTAACCAATTTTAGGTGTCTACAAACTCCACATCTCCTTTATCCCACATTCATGAGGATGTGTTGAATCATTTATCCTTTGGGCTATATAAAGAGCCCTCCACCTACCTTTTACTTACACCTAAACTCCTTAAGAGAGCAAATGCAAAGCATATAGCGAAGAAACTAAGAGCTTGCGACCTTGTCCTCTTGAGAGGTCATCATCTTGAAGAGTTAATCCTCTTTCTCAAAGGTGCTTAGGTCATATAAGAGGTGTGAAAAGGGTCTTGTAGCCCAACTTTGACTAGCCTTCATTCCTAGGTGCTTGGAACCTTGAGGACAACTATTTTGATAGCCATGGAGCCTACCTAGGTTCTTTCATTTACATGTTGTTTAAGAATAGAGGTTATACTTAACATTGTTGATTTCATATTTTTATTGATAAGTGTTAGCATCTAACCCTTGATTAATTCTTATCATGATGGTGCTTATAATGTTTGTTTAATTCTTTCTAATCAAGACTATTTAGGTGTTAGTCTTCCATTCATATTTAGCATTAGTTAGAAACAAACACTTGCACACACTTCCGATCAAGAGAGTCAATGTGACACTGTGCTCGATATTCCATAAACTTGTTGATCATTTCCTGAAGTTGATTATGATCTGGACCTTTGAAATGGTCGTCAATGACTTCGTAAGTTTCTTTCTCATTCTTGAGCTTGGCAGGTAACCCGGAGAACTCCTCGCATGCATCGATCAAGAAACCAATGAAATCGCGGTAGGCCAAGAGGTTATTGATTGATTCTCAATCGAAAGTGACCTTTGGTGCCAAACCTTGAGTGACTATAGCTTTGAAGCGCTAGAATGTATCATTTGCTTCCCTCAAGGTGAACGATTCACTGAGCATCCCTAGAGACATCTTTGAATTGTCTGCTCCATGTTGTATTGTGCGTCTAGGGCTTCATCCTTGATTTTATCTATCCTCTCCAGGATATATTCCATTTGATCAACCCAGTAATCTAATGCAACGAGAGCTTTATTATGTGCCCGTGGGTGATCGATGACGCCGACCTTCAATAGGTCGTCAGCTGAGTAGTTAGCCATTGCTTGGAATGTTTCATGTTGCAACCTAGCATTATCCAACTCCTCAGAGAGGGAACCTGCTACTGCTTGTAGCTCCTTATTTGCTTGATCTATATCCTGGTAGAGCACTATGAATTTCTTAATCATTTCCTCACTATCTCTAAGGATTCGCTCAATCCAGGAGGATACTGTTGTGCCTTGTTCGCCAATCTTAGCATATTCATTTATTTTATCCTGACTGAGAACTTTAATGGGTTCAATGGCAGTCATAGGAGGAGTGTTGCCCATTCTCTGCAATGCTTGGAGGAGATGTTTGTTTTGTTCCTTGAGTATTCTCTTCTCCTCTTTTGCTTCTTGGAGCTTCTTACAGAGAGCATCCACAGCAGACAAGGCCTCTCCTTGTAGGCTTTCAGATGAGGTTCCCATTATGACTTGAGTCACTGTGAAGTCTATGGGAGACAGATCCTTCTTTTCCTTGGTGGGGTCCAGGTATGCAATCTCCATGACTCTTTCCCCGAAATGCTTTTAGAAAAGTGAGTTATCACTTTCTGCTTCTTGGGTCCCTTCTTCGGAATGACGGAGAAGTCCATGGGTGTGATGGGAACCTTTCTCTTATGTTGACTCAGATTGTTCAGAAATCCAGCTAGGACTTATGGGAGAGGGAGTAGAGGGAATGGAAGAAGAAACGGGAGTGAAAGGGGAAGCAACTGTAGAGGCCTCAGGGAAGTATGTTGAAACACTTGGTGGTGGCATCGACAAGGAGTCCAACGCGCTACTGCTTGTGGGGCCTGGAGTTACTACAGGAGAAGAAAAGGACATGGAAATGGAAGGGATCTGTAATTAGATGGAGGGAATACTAGGTGACAGATCCGTGAGAGAGGAGAAGATGGAAGAGGTGGGAGATGGAAGGGAGGAAGGAAGGGAAGAAGACACATCCATAGGAATAGATGCTTGAATGACAAGAGGAGGGGAAGAAATGGAAGAAGGGACGCTGGGTACCTCGGTAGTTGTAGTTGTGACAACATCCTGAGTGGATGTATCCGTTGAAACTTTTGTTGTCTCTTCTTCTTTACCTGGAGACACCAGGTTGACCACTTGCTTCTCAGAAGTAGAAGGAAGGCCTTCAAGAGCTTCTTCTTGTTTTCTTGATTCACCCTCCTTGTCCTTTCCTTTTCCTTTCGGCACTTGGGTTGGTCTTGGAGGTGCTCTTCCTGAAGGAGAAGTAGTAAAGTCTAGTCCGAGGTAGGTGAGACCATTCTGTTTGGGCTTGACCCTTTCCTGAATGGTTTTCGGTGCCTTGGCTCTATCGATCTCCATGAATGGCCAATCGTCACCATCTATGTCAAGGTAAACTTGATCAATTTCTTGATCAGTCTCTTGAAATCCCTTTGGGACAATAGCAATGCCATAGTGGACGATCTCCTCTAGAGCCAGCCGGGAGTGATCCTTTTGCCTGATGTCTATTTCATGTGTCAGGTCGATCTAGATGTCCTCGATCTCAGGAACATGGATGGGATCAATTTTTGCCTTTGGGAGGCAACTCGCTGATCGAAGGTGGGCCTTGCTGGGAAGTTGTGCTTCAAATTTAGCAATTCCAGCTCAACATACATCTCTCGTGCTTTGGCCAGTGTGGTGCAGGTGTATCGGCCAACTATAAGGGGGAATGGAGTTCCTCCTTTCTTTCTCTTCATGCACTTCTCATGGTAAGTGATCAGTTGCTTAGATAAATCCAAGAGGATCAGCTTTGTCCTTGCATACCTTAGTAGCTTCGTCGGTTCACCCTCAAAATTCACCGCTCTGAGATATGTGAATGTGGGGAATTGTGTGAACAATGCTCCCCATTTCTTCGTGGCAGCAATCACACGGGCTGGTTCGAGCGTGTCTCATGTTTGGTCTTAGCAAGCAGATCACCTCATAGAAGAAGGCATCATTGATTTTAGAGAACTAGGAGATGCTAGCCTCGAGCTTTAGTTCTGGGTAGAACTCATATATCTTGACTTGGGGCCATACCCCATTTTGAGCTAGGCCTACGAAATCCCTTGCTGATGTTGTAGTGTATACAATGTAGGAATTCATGTAGAACTTCCCAATTGTTAGGACTTGTTGAAGTTGTTGGGAGATGGTGTCACTGATGATTTCACCCCAGCCAAAATGTTGATCAGGCACATTCTTGCTCATGGTCTCCAGATACCTCAGCATCCATTTGTGGAAATAATGGGCATCAAGAAGCCCAAATACTCTATTCAGGAAGGTGATTGTATCACTCAACTCCTCATTGAAGTCACTACGGTGGATGGTCTGTGGCCATCTGCTCACCGGCTTCTTGTTCTTTAGATAAATCTCGTTCATCATTTGCATGCATTTATCCTCATTGTCATCCTAGGCCTTTGCAGTCTTCTAGACTTATTTCTACATATTGCTTGTGATGAGGAATGCCCAGGGTCAGTTCAAAGTGACGAGCTGTGAGGTCGATGATCATATTTTGTTCTTTGTCGACACACATCTAGTGTCCTTGTTATAGTAGCGGGCAACCAACATGATGAATTCATTATTTACAACACTTACCTGGCGGCCAGCTGTAAAGTGCAATCCACTGCCCACCGTTTGTTCATCCACGGGCCACTGCTTTCCTAGTTGGTCCTTGCCCAAAAGTCATCCATATCAATATGCCCTAGCTCAGAGTCTCTGATGTCGAGGTCACTCTCTACATATGAGTCAGGCATCCTGACTTTCTGATATTTGTACTTCATCTCTTGTTCCGACTGCTTAGCTTTAGCTTTAGACTTTGTTGGTTTTTTGCTTGATGAAGACATGTGTGAGCTCAAGGATGGCTGTTGTTGTTCTGCAAGAAGAATCAAGGAGGTCCAACACAGAAGAGCCATGTCAACCGTCATGTTATTCATAATGAAATATTACATGAGTAATTATAAGGCTTAGGGTGCAAGGCGCAGTTCATAAAGATGATGCGTTGGCTTAAAAATTTTGGGCGCACTTTTGAAGATGTTGACATGGAAAAAGTTGTGCCCGTGTTCATGGGAGAAAAGTTGCGCCAAGTTTAGAAAGGGCACAATTTTGCAAGGTGTTGCACGAAAAGTTTCAGTGCCAAGGATAAGGCGCGGGTGCGTTTGCAACACACAACATGCAGATGTTGATGTCAAAGAATATGCACCTACACCTTAGGAAATTTTACTTTAGCGAGGCGCAGGAAAAGTCTATGTTACATGCATTTTAAGTGCGTCAGTACGCCGCTTCGAAAGATGTTAAGGTGAATCGGTGTGTTTAAGGGATAGGCACGGGGCATAGGTTTGCAACACACAACATGTAGATGTTGATGTTGTTCAAGATGCGCCTACGCCTCTCAAAAAGCTGCTAAGTGTTCTTTAGGCTGGTGCGGAAAAAGGTTGTGTTACCTGGGCGCACATGTGTGTGCAAGGCGCGACTATGGGAGGTGCAACATGGAAAGACAGTGCGCTAAGGGTTTGATGATTTTTTGCAATTTCTTTGATTTCTTCTCTCTTTTGGTTTCTTCAAATGGTAAAGAGAGGGTTTCAACAAGATAGTAAGTAGGGAAAAATGGCCTTGGGTTTCTTCAGAGGCAGGGGCCTTCCAGATTTGCAGATCTGGAAGGAGAGGAAAAGGGGTTTCCAGTTGGTTATAGATTGTTAGGTTTCTCTTTTAGATTTAATCCTTTTATACAAGCCCTAAGCCTAACAAAAACCACAACAACAACAAGGATGGTAGAAGCCACTTACCTGCAGATTTATAAAAGACGAAGGACGATGTTGGGGTCCACAAGCTTGAAAAATGGCATGCAGGGGTGACAAGGATAGCTGACAGGCGTAGAGAAAACACTTTTCACAATTTTCAATTCGTGAAAATGACAGGTGTCAGGCACCTATTTATAGGAAAATTGGCATTTATTATTTCACCAACTTCCTTTGGTGCTGGCAGACCTTTGGGAGTGTCGACACGACAAAAAGTGCGCCTTAGCACAACCTTATGGATGTCGACACAACTCTTCCAGCGCCTAAGCGCATATTTTTGGATGTTGACATGATAATTTCAGTTGAGGGGCGCAACTTCATTGATGTTGACACAACAATGAGTGCGCCGAAGGATTTTTAAGGTGGCGCAAATTTGGGTATGTTGACACGACATTTCTTGCGCCTAGTTCAAAAAGGCACGTTTTTTAGAGTGTTGACATATCATTTGTCGAGTTAAAGAAGCTAAAAATGGCTAAGTTCTTAAAAACTTGATTTTCAAAAGGGGATTTTAGGCCATTTTGAACGTTATCATACTTCTTTAGGGGACCAAAATAGAATTTTGGTATGGTTACCTGCAAATTGCCCTTGTCAATTTTGCAAGATAACAGAATTAAAGTTATCTGTCTAAATATGAGTTGGTGACATGTTTCTCATTTTATGTGTAAGATGTAGCTTTCATTTTTCTATTTTGTATGTTGAAATCACACACCCCGATAAGGGTTTCAGCTTCTCTACCCTTCACCCTATCAAATAAAGAGAAAATATTATTCCTATAATTCTTATTTTCCACCGGTTTAGGGTAAACAAGAGGTCATTTTGAGAGCTCGCCTCAATTAATTAGTATAAATTAATGAGGATTTAGCATTTGTTGGATTATTCAAAAGCAAGATAGTAGATATTATTGAGGTGGTCAATAAGAATAAGTGTTTTTTTAAACAAATGTTGATTAATAAATTGAAACAGGTATAATTTCAGGAAGGCCTTTGTTACAATACTTAAGAATTATTATTTAATTAGAGAGGAGACTATTCAATCAGATTGGAGTCATATAACACCACTCTAAGTATTATTATAGAGTTGTGTTATATAAATTTAGGGCTTCCTCTAGATATTTTTAGATTTTTGTAATTTTCATTACAAGTTAAAAAATTAAAACTATAAGATTTTATTTAAAATCCTAAATTTACTTGGGTAAACCGTATTAATCACATATCTTATAAAGTTTGAGTAGGTTTTAAGTGAAATTTCTCTACATGGTGTAAAATAGTACCCTAATCATCCCGATGAAAAGGATTTTTCCTTAGTTGTAATGGTTGGTGGAAAAAACAAATATTTTTCATAAAAATGAACCAAAAACTTATTTGTATGTGGATTTATCGTCACTTATACCCAACATCCATACTAGTGTTTTTACTTGTTGGGGAATTTTATGGAAAAAACAAACACGATGCCAAAACTATTGAGTATCAAGATACATTTGATCGATTGATCCAAATTAGTAGGAGGTTGGATGAAATGGAAGAATATCCATCAATAAGCTCAATTTTATTGTTAACTCAAATATTGCATATCATAATAGAGGAAAACCAACTTGAGCTCAAATGACTACACAATTGAAAATTTATTAGTCATCGGTAGCAATCAGGATGTGCACTGGATATAGATGATTCAACACACCATGTGCCAAAGTGACTAAATTTGAAGATGGTTTACATTGTCAGTGATGATAGCTTATGCCATTCCCGATCATTGAAATGATCAAGGATAGGGCTGCAAAAAAAAAGTTTAATGAGAATCCCAACACTCATCAGACAAGAGATAGTGAGGACCTAGTCCTTAATTTTCATATATTATTTTTGTGTTTGTGTGTCCCCTGTTTACGTATGTCAATCATCACAAGTAGCAAGTTACATAATTGGTGTATTTTTTAACAAATGTGCATGATGACACAAGTATGGAGAATGAATAAATGTGTGTCCTATTCATATTTGGATTAATTAATGTGCTCTCATCTATAGATTGATTGATGTGTTCCCTTTCCATCAAAGTACATGTCATACTACATGTTTTCTTCTAGTATGTGTGAAATGATTCCTTTCCCTATGTTAGTACTAAAGGGGAATGTTGGAG
Source organism: Taxus wallichiana var. yunnanensis (assembly GCA_018340775.1). Lineage (NCBI taxonomy): Eukaryota > Viridiplantae > Streptophyta > Pinopsida > Cupressales > Taxaceae > Taxus > Taxus wallichiana. The sequence goes on from CM031242.1 coordinate 864,941,695, forward strand.
AAATCCTAGTGTATTTACCACTACATAGCTAAATTAATATATTGAATTGAGTATTTGTATGGACGTGAATTGTTGATAGTATTTCAACTCATTTTAGAATAGGAACAATTAGTATTTGTAGTTACGAGTTGTATTGACAACAAAAATGAGATTATAATAAATATGTTATACTCCTAAATTATAGGAGGTACAATTTTTATAAATTGTCTCTTGTTATGTATAATATGTTATTTATTTTCCACATCTCTAAGAAAAAATTTCAAAAAAGTGATTGATAAATTGATGAAAATTTTAAATTCAAAAGCGAGATTCGACATATTTGGGTAAAGACTTCACTCTACCCTCAACACTTAACATAATAAAACAATCGACCTCTTGATTCGAATGAGTATTCAATCTTAACCAAAAGTATTGTATTTATAATGATATAAAACAAATCCTTCCTTATTTGTTTGGAGAATATCACTAAAGGATTGGATTTTAAATTAACAAATAATTTTAAAAATTCAAGAGGGTCCTTTTTATCTTTTTATTTCTTAACAAGACTAAGTATTTATAAACCTTAAAATCACTTATTATATCATCGAGTAAGGCAGTTATATTGTCTCCACCAAAATCATTATTTTTTTCCACTAACCAACAATAATATGCCACTTGTAATATTTGCTATATTTTGTAAAGTTTTGCATGTAATTTTTCCAGAATATTCTTCTACCCTTTATTCAAGAATATTCCATTATTTTTACTTGAGACTATAGTTTTGATAAAAAAATTACAAAGTTTCTTGGTGTAAAACATAATATTGAAAATAAAGAGTGAAGATCCAGATCTTAGGCTATCAATCCCCAAAACATAGACTATGGTACTTACAAATGCACCCATTAATATAGAGAAAATGTGCTAGAAAAGATGGTACAGATGCCTTTGTAATTGCCACCATGGTTTTCACAAGTATTTTTGTAAAATTGATTTTATTTTTTAAATGTATTGAGTACTTAGTGGGGTTTACGAATACTTCATAATTTCTCTTGCCTGAGGTTTGGGGCAAAGTAGGAAGGAGACAAGTCTGCAATGGAAAATTTTGCAGCCTACAAAAGATAAAAGAGTTCAATTATGTTGCTTTGCATAAAGAATGTGAATTCTTAAATTGGATAGTTGGCTTTGTTTGTGGATTTAGAGGTTGGATATTTTCTTGTAGAGTTTGTGTTACTTTGGTGGTGACAGTTATGCAGATCAAATCGTTGGTCATGGAAAATTAATATTTTCATATCAAAGATCATGTTTGTGTATGTGAGCCCTTGAATTGGCTATTTTTGAGGGGCATAACTCATTTGTTGCAGCTTTAGAGCTTACAAGGTTGAATCACGAGGGGTTACCTTGTAACCAAGAATTGGGTTCAAGGGCACATTCTTTGTAGAGGAAGATTTGACATTAATTTTTTCCATTTATCCCTATATTTTGGGTACCAATCTTTTCTGAAAAAATCTAGAGTTCTCTATTGAAGATATATACATGCTATTGTTGATCCAAAAACACAAGTTTACAATAATTTCACTTTTTTAATTGTTTTCTAAGATCTTTTAATTTCATCAATTTTTTAGATTTTAATTGATCCAAAATTGATCAGAATTTGATTTTAATCTGATTTATGATTGATCCAAAACTGAATTTTAATTCCCTTTAATTCATTGTTTGATCAAAGCCTTTCAAAATTCATTGTACAATTTCCTCGATTTCACAATTTAATTGATCCAAAATTGATCGTAATTTGATTTTTATCTTATTTATGAATGATCCAAATTTGATCAAAGCCTTTCAAAATTCATTGTACAATTTACTTGATTTCACTATTTTTCCCAAAATTGTCTATTATTGATTAATTATTACATCCATATTCAAATTATGAATTTAATTACTGCAAATAATCAGATACTAAAAGGAAAATTCAAAACATACTAACGCATGGATTGTTTATGGGGTTGAAATTCCCGCATCCACGGGTTCGTTTTAGAACCAATCCATTAAAATTGTTCAAATTGCAAGTACAATAACCCTTAAAATTAACAAAAAATAGATCAAAACCTGCAATACTATGTTTTTAGACCTTTGAAAGACCCTAGCGGAGCTCAATACTTGTCTTTCACCTTCCTGAATCACTTGCAGTTGTTCTTCCCTTAGGATCTTTGTCTTCCTATGACTTCCATAGCATAAAACAACATCACAACGAATCCAAAACAGAAAAAAATTATATCATCACGAGCATATCAAAATTCTAAACAAATCACTAGTTCACTTTGAGCTCTAGTTTTGAGGTTAAGTGCTTCAAAAACAAGGATTTCTATAAAGCTGGTCCATTTTATCGCATACATGACACAGACTCCAAAAGTCACTTTAAATATAAGTGGGCTCATTTTATATCACTTGCCAATGGTTGGTGGATTGGTAAGGTCACTTGGTATTTTGGTGGAAATCATGGGTTGCACTCCCCATAAAGTGCTTGACCAATATATTAGTCCTTTAACATACCAAATATCCCATGTAAAACCACATATCCCACATTCATAGGATAAAATATATTTAAAGCCTTTTAATAGGCTCTTTCCATCCCAATTATATGTGGACATGCCCAATTATACCCATAAAGTGCTTGACCAATATATTAGTCCTTTGACATACCAAATATCCCATGTAAAACCACATATCCCACATTCACATACCCATAAAGTGCTTGACCAATATATTAGTCCTTTGACATACCAAATATCCCATGTAAAACCATATATCCCATATAAAACCACATATCCCATATTCACAAGATAAAATTTGTTTAAAGCTTTTTAATAGGCTCTTTCCACCCCAATATATGTGGCCATACCCAATTATATGCGGTTATGACATGGTTGTGCTTGTGTTGGTAAGTCTAGTCTAAGTGGGATGTGGGAGAGTTGGCCCGAATATGTTGGCGAGCAATGTCGGTCCAATGCACTACATAATTAAACTTCCTTGCAATGTTAGTCCCACATACATCCTATAATGACAATATAATGTGTGTGTGTGTGTGGCAAAGTAGATAGGAATAAAAAGGCAGCAAAGGCACCCCTCCTTAGATAAAGTGTCAATCCCTGGTTGAGGGTCCCCATTGAGCAAATAGCAAGGCCCACTTGTTCGATTACAAATGATAAAGACCAGCATTCAAAACACAATTTTTACATTTTTCCCATTTTTTACTTTTGCCACGTGTCAACCCCAAATTGGCCAATTGACCAAGTTTGACCCAATTTTGACCATCTTTGACCTGCAATAACTTTTGCGCATTTGAGCTTCGTTTTCAAGTTCTTGGTATAGTCTCGAGATTCTCTATCATTCAATTATCGTTTAAGGAGGTTTAGGAACATCTGAACTTCATAATGTCCTTTGAATCAATTATTATTTTGTAGAGGACGAATTAATCTCATTTTTCCTCATCCACGGGGTCTTCATTACAGGTGCCAATTTGCTACTTGAGAAATAAGCTATTATTTTTGAAGATAGTCATATTATGTATTGAGGATTCTCTATACATCTGATTTATACTGTTTCCATTTATTGTTCTGGACACAACGCAGAATTTAGGAGCTGCTTCAAAACCTTGTTTCTATGCGAGTTCCCAATTCACTCAATTTCCTATCGAACTTGCAAATTATTATTGTGGCATTGTTTGCTTGGTTCCTGGTTTGATTGAATAGAATTAGTTCCTGGCTTGATCGATTTAGATTACATGTTTCTAATTGTTGATAGTTGTTGGCCTCTCTTGCGTATAAGTTCAAATGTTATATGGTATCTTGTATGTTTTTCCTCTACCTGTGTTTGAAACTTGAGATAATCGTAGTTAATTTTTTATAATTTTTGGAAGATCAGGTCAAGTGTGGCTTTGCCGAAGCCTACGTTCATACCAGTGCGAGATCTGTGCATGGGATTTGAGAATATGCTGAGATTGTAACTTGTTCGTAGAGGCACTGGAAAACACACTTCCATTACTCTATTCTTCTGTTTTGAAATTTCCTACTCCTCTATTTAATTGCTAATTTAAATATTGTGGTTGTTTCAGAAATTAAACGGTATGATGTGGTTGCAAAAAACCAAGCATAGGTGAGAAAGTGTGCAAATATGCACCTGATATAAATTTATTTACAGACCCTAACTAACCCTAGACCTAATTTTGAAGCAAAAGAAATCCGTTGAAATCCCGGAGGCTTGCACTGTAGTGTTAACGGTGATTCCTGGGATTGATACCCATGATGCTCACACGGTAACACCACACCATACCATACATTGCATATTTTGTTTGTATTTTATTTTAAATGCAATTTTTATATCCATTTCCAGTTGATGCAGGGCATAAAATCAATTGAGGCCATTTCCAAGACATCTAGGAACAAATATGAGAGCACTGACCTTTGCGCTCAGAAGGCAGAAAAATTTCAACTTCTTCCACATCCACAAATACTGCCTTCATCTCAAACTCAATTAAACACCAAATTCCATACCAGAGTAGAGGATTACTACTTTTTCTCTAGAAGTGTTTATTTTAAATGAGTATTTCGTATGAAGACAAATATATGAATCTGGCTCTGGAAGCATGTTGTCAGTCTTGCATAAATTTGGAGCACCGCAACCAAACATTTCTACATACACTTTTTTTTTCTTTGTACCTCTCAATGCACCCCTTTTCCAGTATTTGCCATATCATAGCCTTATTGAATAACATATTAAAGAATAACATATTAACTTGTAAAATTAAAGAATCCCTAAAATTAAAGAATAACATATTAACTTGTAAAATGATAAAGTGAAAGGGTGAGGATACGCTTTAGTTTATTTTTCTTAAGAAGGTTGTTCCCTAAATGGTTGTACCAAGCCTTCAAGACTTTTTCACACTTTGTTCAATGGAATACATATTCTTTGGGATGTTTTACAGTACAGACCCGGCAAATTATCATACAATTCGATTTCTTACTCAAACAGTTGTAAAATTCACAAGTTTTAAGTAAGTCAAGGCACATTTTAATCATATTTAAAACTACATATTGCTATATCAACACATGATAATTTCCATTTATAGAGGCAACTCAATATCATATTGATGAAGGACAATATTTTAAGAGTTAATGTATTGGAAACAATTTATTATATTACTCTTAAATAAACATGGTATATTAGAATAGTATAAGTAAAATTAATTTATATTGTTTTAAATAAATTTAATGATATTTTAAAGTAGTATTTAAGTAATTTTATATTTCTAAATAAAGCACACAATATATCTGTATTTAAACGTAGAAGCAATTTCATTTTGTTATTACAAATTAAGCTTATAAAATTAATAAACAGCTATATATTACGTAGTGTATTTAAATAGTACAAGCTATTTAATATTCCGAGAGGGCATTTAAATAGTAAAAACAACTTCACTATATTGTTATAAGGCATATAAATTAAAGAAGAGATTCTATATTGCCTATAATATTTAAATAATAGAGGACAATGCATATTGTAATGGCAATTTTGGAGTAGAGATAATTTTTTTATCACACATGACATTTTTTAGATTACATAGACAAGCATTATTATTAGTAACAAACATATGGCATCTTTAGATCTTAAAGACAAATAAATTATTGTTCTAAACAAACGCATTGATATTAATATGCAACTCTTCTTTCCTTTAGCTTTGTTCGTCTTTCCCAACAAGTAATTTACTTTTTCCGCTTATAGTAGTAACTTCTCCCTATAGTAATAATTTCTTCAAAAACTTATAGATTTTCCAACAAAAATTTCCATTAAAGATTCTTTCATTTGCTCTCCAAAACTAAATTTGAAATCACCAAATCAATCCTCATTCTTTTATGATAAGGATGAGGTTAAATTGCTTTAATGGGTTAAATCCTTCAACTTGAGTCTTCCAACATACCAAAAAAAAATGTACAACTAACTATAAAGCAAGATAATTAAATATTAATTATCATTATTATAAGACCGTCAAGTCTTTGATTTTTTAAAATAAATATACTATCGTAATAATATAATATTGTATTAATCCTTTCATTATTATTATGTTCTAAAATAACTTATTAATATTGGAGTTATATTAATCAATTGTATATTTTATTGTATAAGTTATAAGTTATTTCTCTACTAGAAAAATTTTAAAAAGGGTTTTATGGTTATGTGCCAAGTGAGGAAGTCTCATATGTAAAACAACTTCAAGACTCTACTTCGTTATGTCGAGATGGGCTTATCGATAAACTACTTGGGCTTATCGATAAACATGTAAATTATGTAGGTATTTAACTTTGTTAAAGCTTTCCAATCCTCGTGACACAAGTTTACTCAACACACTTCCAATGTTATGACAAATTGGGACACATTATTATATAGTTGATGAACAAAATGATTCAAGATACCACATAGTTTCTTTCTTGAGCCACCAAGATTCTCATCTAAATCTCCTCCCTCCAACTCGTGCAAAAGACCTCAACCTCAATGCAATACCCAAATAAAAAATATTAGAATTAGTTTTATAATCACGTTACCACATTATACAATAATCAACATGCATACATGAAATATATTCATTTTCATGTTCGTAATACGCATGAATTTCAATTCACCAATTAATTATACTAGTAATTAATAATCATAATATTATGTAATCCACGATGATCAACTAATCCATAAAAGCCATCCACGTGGCAAAATAAATTAATTAATGTGACACTTTCGAGTATTAAGCTTTGACATGTTTCATGGGTTTTATGTTAGAAAGACATTTTCGTATTTTCTTGGGTCAAGATTTCCAGGGTTGTGTTTTCCATATTTTGAGTTTTAAGTTTTAAATTTTGAGTTTTGGGTTTTGAGTTTTGAGTTTTCTGAGATTTTCGAGATTTTTGTTTCAAGATTTTTACGTTTCAGTTTTTAGTTTAGAGTTTTGTATTTTGAGTTATAAGATGTTAGAATTTAAGATTTTTATGTTTGTTTTTCGGGTTTTAGATTTTAGTTTTTAAGTTTTGAATAGGTTTGTCTTATTTTAAATCAATCTACTTTTTTATTTATTAGAGATTTTCAGTTTTAAGGATTACAATATTAGAACCAATTATGTGCATTTCAATTTCTTCTATTGTTTCAATAAAGATTTTTCAAGTGTTAAGTTTCAATACCTGATAGTCATGTTTTATATTAAACTATTTTTCATGTTTTTCAAATTTTTGATTTCAAGGTTTTTTGAGTTTAGGATTTTAGTATTCTCAAGTTTATGTTTTTAGAGAACGAATAAGAAAATTGTGTCTTATAGCAAACTACTTTTCATGTTCTAAGAATAAGTTTTAAGTTTTCAAACAATTCAAATTTTCGGTTTTATGTTTTAGACTTCAAATTTCAACTATCGTAACTAAAATTTCATTACTTTCAAATTTCATTATACCACACATTCCTTTTACATTACAATTATATATTTTCAAACTCGTTAAGTTTAAAATATCCTTCTACCGCCCAATACAATTACTAATTATAAATAGTATTAAATTTAAAATTCCACCCATACCAACTTCCAACAACTATAAAAACAAAAGCAAGAACAAAAGTGAGCATCTCGTAGGACATTTATGTTGATTCCTCAATTATGGAATTGCTCTCAAGGAAAAAAACTAAATATAGATGCATCCAAAGCTTATACAATTTGTCAAGATAGGGACAAACTAAAGAAGGCAATGGAAATTAAGATGTGAGGCTTGTATAATTTTCTAATTTTCAATACCTTCGTTGGAATTATCCTTTATATTTTCATGAAACTATCGATATAGTAATGTTGTTGTTTATAAATGTTGTTCTAAGCAATTACGTGGGTTCGATACATTCCGGGCCCACTGCCAACAAAATGGGTATATTCTTTGTTTGTCATGAGATGCTTTATGGACCCTCATGTCACTTGATCCTGTATCCTTCTTTTATAATTCAAGAAAAGGGAGACCATTGTTTATTGTGACACTTTACGGCAATGTTTATGTTTATTCCATTATTTATGTGGGAGGATGAAGTATTGCATTCACTTTTGTTTTTAACGTATAATTAGTGCCACGTGGTGCCTTTTGAACTTCATATCATCATTCCTACTTAAGGGTTTATAATGACGTGCATGCAATGATCACAAACCTTTAATTTTATGTTTCTCAATCAAGGTTGGGGCTCCCTCCCTCGTTAGTTCGGTTGGGGCTCACCTTTGCTTCGAGTCGTGCACCCATGACGGGTAGAGTCACACCGCCCCCGTCTCCGTCTCTATCGGATGAGTTCTCCTAGCTAGCTATGGCCATTTCTCCCACGCAGGTTGTTGTTAACAATGAAGAAGAAGACCCCCGGGCTCTTGTTGGGAAGTGTCGCACCGGGAAAGACCTCCTGGTCCTAGTTGACCGACTGATGATCGTGACCCTCCCTCTTCTCGGGTCTTTTTGTTGCAGCTTGCTTAACTTTGGTGTCTTTTAAGTTGTTTTGATGTTTTCCGTAGGCTTGGCCTAGTTTGTTTGTGGATTTGATGTGTACTCTCATACCGCCCACTTTTTTGTTGAAAATATCTTGTATCATGTTTCTTTTAATATAATATAAGATCTTTTTCATTAAAAAATGATATTAGAGAAGTTGTAACGTATATTATAGAATTTTTTTTTTTAATGTCAAAATTTAATGATAGGCTACCAATAATCAATAAACACATATTAGGGTTAAATGTGAATATTAGGGCACTTTGAGAGATTAAAAGTGGGTCAACGGAGTTTCGTGATGTTTTTAGATCCTCTTGACCGGTAGACTTTTCTATTGCTTCTACAACTAAAAGTCCCGACAAGTTTTTCAAGGGAAAAATAATTTCAACACTCTCGCTGGGTTTTTTATTGCCCTAGTAGGCACTTTTCATAGCCGGGATTTCTAGTGCTACAACAAGTCAAAATCCCCAACAAGCCTTCAACCTTCAAAGCAGTTTGTTTAGTTTTGTGGTAGAGTTAAGGCCGGGAGAATAAGGTTCAGAGCAAGGTATGGTGGGTACCAAGGCATGTAGAAGCACAATGGAGGAAGTTATTTAAGCGGGGAAACAACTACTACAACCTGGGGATCGAGAACAAGATATCTTACCTTCCAAAAACGTGGTCGAGCTAGTAATAACTATAAAACTAGAGAGCATCAAAAACACCAACTAGTTCGCACATATGCACACCCAAACCCTATCATTAAAGGTGTAGTGCCCATCATTTTGACCCGCTTTAAAACCGTTAGAATAAAATCCTCTAGCCATTTTTTTGTCAAGTTTAAAAGCATTCACGACAAGATTTGTTGATTGGTTGCTTAAAAAGGAGTTAGAGTTTGTTTACGCCCTAAGATTAGAATTAGATGTCATAGGAAAAAAGGATTAGTGTCATCTTAACTCCCATTTTGTGATCATTTAAGCATGGCATCAAGAATCATGAAAATTAATTGAAATATTCTTTTACGATGTGTTGTTTATTTAACAAGAAGACCTTACTCATACCAATGGTTAATCGTTTAAGGCAATAATCTTCCCTACACATGACATAAGCTTGGTTCCATGGGGTTTAGTAAATTCTCTCCACCATGGAGTTATTATAGTCAACAAGAGAGTAGTATTAATTTAATAAGAGTCTATATAGCTTATCAAGATATAATTTAATCATCGAGGCTAGAAATAATCTTATTGGCCACCCATTTTTCCTAGGCAAGCCTTGACCCTAAAAGATATTATCAATTCCATTATGATCATTTTTAACTAACCGAATTAAGGGAGGGTCTATTTTATTCTTTAAGGGTTCTTTATTATATCCCAGGCACAAAATATCATAAGAGTTTTTATATAATATTAAAAACCAATGAGTGTTGGACCCTAAAACATTGGTTATGTACCAAGAGACGCACACGCACGAGGATCAAGAAAATAAAAAGGGCGCTTAGAGGAAAGTGTACAGACAAAAGGTTTAAGAACGGTTTTAGTAAAACTAGGCATGCGAAAAGGCGTAACAAGGGTCAGTAAAGGACTTAGCCATATTCGACATTTTAAAGGCACCTTGAGGAAAATGTGAGGACCCGACTAGGCGTGATGAGTAGATAAGGTGCCAACTCGGAACCTCGAGGTCAAGAAAAGGATATTCCATGCAGGGAATATTCCTCAGAGGCATCATTACAGTTAGTGGAAAGGTTTGCAAAGGAGATAAGCATTCACCTATGGAGGACCACATGGACACTTGGCACATGATCTGCCCTTGGAGAGGTCATGGTAGTGGGAGTTGATCCTATTTAAGGGAATGCTTGGGCTTAAAAGGATATAAATAGAGAACGAAATAGGAGGAGAGATGATAAACAGAGGGCCAGAAAATATTAGGAAGTCCTAAGGTTTAAATTTCTCATTAAGAAGGTTGTAAAGAATGTTATCAAACACCAACATAGATGGTTGGGTCTATAATGGGTTATAATGGGAAGAGCATAGCTAGGATCTGTGATCAAAACATGATGTATGGGTTGAATCCCGTCATTCACCTGTATTTGGTTTGTTATGGCACTTTTGAATGTAATGTGGCTATTAAAACTTCTTAAATCAATATATATGTGGTTTTGTTTTGTACGACTTGTTTATGGGTGCAAACCCTCATGTTATTTTCGCATGTCATGACTCAGATTTGGTTCCTTGTGTTTCATGTTATGCTTATTTCCCTTATTTTAGATGCATGGATATAAAGATCTACTAGTTCATCTTATGCTTTTAAGTAGACCCACATAGATATGTCTTTGCAAATGATCCTTTGTCACAATAGCAAATCCCCTCTCACAAAGCTCACGTAAAGAGGGGATCGACACTCGCGCGTGCCTGGGTGAGCGCCCAACACCCACCGAGTGATAGGCCGCAGGCGCTTGGGATTAGAAGTATTAAGGGTAACAAAAATGACTACATCTTGATACCACTAGCGTAGCATGTGACAATTGGGTGCATGGGAGTTATGAGTTAATTGGGTGGAAATTGAGAGGCTTTGTTACAAGAGTGACAAAGGCATGCCCACTTAGGCACCTGAGAGGAAGTTTTCAAGCTACACCTGGGAAGGTAACCCTGATGTTTTCCTGTGAGCCATGGAAGCTCAATGGAGATGCGAGATTGAAAGAAGGAGCATGCTTATCTACACTTTTGTGCAGACCGTAACACATGGTGGGCAACGCATCGGAAAATCTTCTAGAGTGGCACGAGGTGAGGATTGCGCTCTCTATTAGATTCTTCAGGAGCAACGCGCCCACTAAAATTTGTCTATGATGGGAAAGGATCTGCCTCAGATCATGTCCAAGAATGCGAGAGGATTTGGATGGAAGGCGCAAAGGCTTTACCTCCTTCCCTATGGGTACACAAGTTCTATTCAACACTACAGGTTGTGTGTGCACATGGTACATTCATTCGTAATTATGTTGTGAGATAGGAACTCGGCGGGAGTTAACAGATGACTTGATTCAAACCTTTGAATATCAAAGTACTAAGCCATTGGTGAACGAGGCGTTGTAGGTTGTTAAGCACCTAACTATGGGAGACAAAGTGTCATGGCTGAGGATAGAATTCTAGACTTATTAGGAGAACCTAATTTAGAGGCACGTTTTGATGAAGAGGATCCCGAGGAAATACAACTCAACGCGCATGCGATAGAGAAAGAGAAGGGAAAGTTAGTCTATGTGATAGATGGCGAGGAATTGGAGAACTTGGATGTTAACCATACTATGGGTACGCACGAGGTAATGGATAGTGTTGATGAACAAGCATGCGCCTACCATGAACCTCTCAAAATGAAGAAGGTTAACATTGGCTCAGATACGGAACCTAAGGAGGCTACTATCGGGGATTACTAGTCAGAAAAGGAGGATTTAAAGATCATTGATCCATTCGTGAGCTTCTAGATTTATTTCCTCGTGAGTACCATGAGCTTAAGGGAGTTCACCACTCTTTAGGGGAGATGCGGATCAAACTCAAGGAGGAGTGCGCTGAATCGAAGAGACCTTACCAAATGAATCCAGATTTGCGCATCCAGGTCAAGGAAGAGATAGACAAAATGATTGCATCGGTATCATCAATTTTTTTGAGGAATCATAATGGATAATCCTAATGGTCATAAGCATTAAAAAGGATGGGAGGATAAGGATTTGTGTTTATTACGAAATTTGAATTCGGATATGTCATCGATCCCTTTCCAACCCCTTTCACTGAGGATATCTTGGAGGGTGTAGTCGTGCGCGAGATCTATTCCTTCATGGATGGATTCTCAGGATATCATCAAGTTAGGATTACAAAGGAGGACCAAGAAAAGACAACTTTCACCACTTAATGGGGAAGTTTTTCCTACATGGTCATGCCTTTTGGATTGAAGAACGGACCTGTTGTATTTTCACACATTGTGGTGTAGGCATTTCAAGACTTCATCCATAAGTTTCTTCAAGTCTACCTTAATGATTAGACAAAGTGTATGGACTAGTGAAGGACCATTGTGAAAATTTGTGGTTGATGTTCGAGAGATGCCGATAGTTGTGCATATCCCTCAACATCAAGAAATGTCTCTTCATTACTCCATTTGGAACCCTGTTGGGGCACATTATATGTAAGGAAGGCTTGTTGGTGGATCCTACCAAATTTTATGTCCTTGTAGGATTGGGAGAACCCATCGCCTGAGCACAAGTGCGTAGATTCCTTGGGCATATGGGGTACTACCGAAATTTTATTAGGGGTATGTCAAAATCATTGTGCTATTGGAGGGATTTTTGAAGCACTGATGTACATTTCATTGGGGAGAGGCACAGCAGATGGCATTTGATACATTGAAGAATAGGCTTATCACTACACCCATATTACACTTTCCTTCCTAGGATAAGCCCTTCCATGGGCATGTTGATGACTCAGGGATGGCCATTGGAGCAATGTTAGCACAACCTAATGAGGGGACTATTTATCACCCTTTTTTTTGTAAGTAGGAAGTTGACACCAACAGAGCAAAACTATACTACTACCGAGCGTGAGGCATTATCGATGATCTATGCGCTACATAAATTCAGCAAGATTTGTTGGCAACACCCTTTATATTCTACATGGACCACATGGCATTGAAGTACTTGGTAAACAAGCTCATTTTACAAGGGCACATATGTAGATGGGTCCTATTATTTCAAGAATTTGAGTTTATAGTTGTTATCAAACTAGGTAAGAGTAATTTGGGACCTGACCATTTATCAAGGATTGACTCAAGGGAGGATGCGCAGAGCATTGAGGATATGATATCAGATGCACAACTTTTTAGGTTGCAACGCGCGCCCTCTGAATTAGAAGATATTGTTGTGTTTCTCAAAATAGGTACAGTGCACACTAGAGGAAATGAAGCAAAAACCATTTCACTATACATTTCGCACCCTACATGTTAATTGGTGGAGATTTATACAAGTTAGGTCGTGACGAGGTCTTACACCGATGTGTACTAGAACATGAGCACCTTGCAATTATGGAGGAGGCTCATGGTGGAATTACAGGAGGACACTATGTAGGAAATGCAACTGCACGCAATATCCTTCTCATAGGCCTTTCATGGGAAATGATTTATAAGGATTGCATCAAGTATTGCATGGCTCGCGATCATTGTCAATGCCTTCGTAAGCCAAGAGGAGGAGATGAGATTCCATTGAGGCTGATGGCTAACTGGACCATTTGAGAAGTGGGTGCTTGATTTTGTAGGACCGATTTCACTTGTCATGCGAAGGACTAGTTCACGCTATATCATTACTTGCACTGATTACTTAACAGAGTGGGTGTAGGAAATGCCTACAAGGGATTGCACGGCAACAAAACAGTAAGATTCATGTGGGAAAATATAATCAACAGGTATGGGTGCCCTTTGAGTTTGACTAGTGATAGAGGTACACATTTCTTAAATGAGACATTAGGATCTTGTTGGTAGAATTCATGGTGGCTCATCACAAGACTACCCCTTATCACCCTCAAGCTAATGGAATAGCCAAGGCATTCAACAAGATACTAAGTCACATGCATGACCAATATTTGTGATGTTGGGAGATAGGATTGGGATGACAAAGTCTCATCCATGTTATGGGCATATAGAACAACCTACAAGAGATTGAAAAAGCCACACCATTCTAATTGGTGTTTCGCAATGAGGATGTGTTACTGTTGAATTCATGTTACATCATTATGTATAGCACATAGGAGGTTTATTTGATGAACAAGTACTTAAGGAAAGGTTTGAAAAGTTAATGCAATTAGATGAACGGCTAGCTATTGCTCGTTGGAGTCGGAAAATAGAAAAATCTAGGCGTAAGGCATGGCCGATAAACACATTAAGAATAAGTAATTTGAGGGTCGGGCAAATGGTCTTGCTTTATGACTCTAAGTTCCTACACCATCCGGGAAATTGAAAGTCCATTGGCTAGGACCATACATCCTTGATTCAAGCGTGTGCTAGTTACAAGCACTGGATGGGACAAGGTTGCCAGGATATTTATACGGGAGTAGGCTGAAGCCCTACTATAAATAAGTCTTCTTGTGTTTACAAATAAGGTAGTATTACTAGTTAGCCTAGGATTTTCCCTTACTGCAATTATTTTTCTTCCTTTCCTTGTGTTTCCCTATCTCATTGCTTTGTTCTCTTTCTTTTTTTTGTGACCGTGTTATGCACCGGTAACCACTTATTATTTCAAAAAAAATCTATGCGCAGAGGACTGCGCATCTATTTTTGGATGGGGTGAAGTGATGTGACAAGTACTAGAAGTTGTGTTTATCGATGGCCCGAGTTGAAGAATCAAAAGCACATAAATTGGAAGAAGAACGTGTAGAAAAGGTGGATATAAAGGAAGTTTGGGTGCAGAAAAGTTTTACACAAACCACGTACAAGAGTAAAAAGTGCAGGAACAACACGAGGTAAGCAATGTCAAAAACCGGGATGATGAAAGAAGAAGTTCCTTCGGCACTCCAAGCACGCGCGTAAGGATCTTTGATCAATAAGGGTTTTTGCATGCTAGAAGGTTATAAAATTTTTCATGCACGATGGGCGTAGGGAGGGAAAAGTGATGAAGGTTGGCATTGAGGAAAAACCACCTTTAATGTAAAAGTATGTTGGTAGGTGACATGGCATTTATTATGAAGAAAAGCAAAGTTCATAAATAGAAGGTCAGTGGTGCATTATCCTTACCTTGCATTTGCATTATCAAAGAGCTCTCGTGAACTAGGGCATCCTTTAGAAGAAGATTTGTGTGAAAAAAGTTGTGAAGATTTATGTGCATAACTAGGTTGATCAGCGAACTAGAGTGGAAAAGGGTACGTGGGCACGAGTGGAGAAGGGTTTGTGGAAGAATCCTATGGGTGTTATGTCATCTTGAGAAGGGATTTCTAGGTTGGGGTTCCATAACTAGGGCATAGGATTTGAAGGGATTGTCACAAAGGAGTGAAGCCGCGAAGTCAAGCAGATCTAGGACTAGAGGAAGGGAAGAACTTTTAAGAACCCGATGAAGGAATGGCACCAAGGAAAGTATCAACCATTTCACCAAAGAAGGGAAAGGGAAATGGTAAACCATCATCTCTACCATTATCAATGAAGAATGGTACGCCAAAATGCAATATTTAGATGGTGTGTTACTTAGTAAGGAATGGGTGTCGCATGTCAAAAAGATGGTCGTAAGTGATTACAACCATCAAACAAGCACCACAAAGAAAGAGATGGCATTAGAACTAGTTCACCCTATGAACAAGAGGACACCAGAGGGAATGCCTATCTATGATGACGAAGTAAAGGTTAAGATGGAAAAGGTTAGGTTATTGCAACTCTATGAGTTGCCCTATTTCGGCAAGCCAAAGCGACTATACAAGTGGTTAATGTCACGTGTGCATGAAGACCACTTCTACTTTGCAGGACAAAGGATGTGCATAACCCCCAGCCTGATTTCCAAGTTTACTAGTCTTACTCTGAAGGAGAGTCACTGGATGATGACTTAGATGATAAGGAGGCCATTAAGAATACCATTGAAGCTTATGACTATAAGAAGGGTTCACACTACTTTGACATTTCTGAAATTTCGACATTGTGATGAGGATAGCCACGTACTTGGTCTCCAAGTTGAACGGGTAGGAGAGATGGACACATATCGAAAAATCTTGGTTGAACATTTTCCTTAAGATCTCGGAGGGGACCATCTATAACTTATCAGCTTTTATCGTAGAAGAAATTCTTAACGACGCGCGTGATGGAGAGAAGATCATGTTTGGTAATGTCCTCCTTACCATTGTCTTTTTAGAGATTGGAGTGCCTAATGGGCCGATAAATTTGTTTGGGAATACCCAGAGGAGAACCCTTCCCCCACCAATAGGTTTGAGCAATATACTTATGACACCATGACGGCCACCCACAAGGTGCACCTTAAGAAATGGTATAATCGAATGCATGACGCATTTGGCACTAAATGGAGAATACCCAAGTAGTTTCCTATTTTAGTATAAGGAGAGGATAAATTCATTGTATACCAACACTTTTATATCCGCATATTTACTATGACTAATGGCACCAAGGGTCCCAGGTACAAATTGTTGTTCTCCTTCACAACACAATACTTCCAAGTCGAGGTCAATCAATTCAAAGAGGTGAAGAGGCTAAGGTTTGGTCTCAGTGTGGTAGACCAAGATTACCGTGAGCTGCACAGGAAGTTGATATATCCAAAGAAGCGTGCCTATGTGAAGAATTATGTCTCTCATGAAGTGCATATGTTGAAACCAATGACATTTCCAAATTGCTAGGAGAATAGTAAAGCAAGGGTATACTTGTGCATAAGACCTAAGTATGAGAAAGGTGATTATATTGAGAATGATGTCTCTATCCTAGAAGATCCCAACGTAAGGAAGAAGGTTGTTCCAAGAAAAAGGGAAAGGGAAGAGGCTCCTAAAAAGAAGGCACAAAACACACATACAATGCAATCTGTAGGTGCACAGGAATCGGGAGCAAGACCAAGCACCTATACACGAAGGAAGAATCCCACCATAAAGGAAAAGGAGAAGAAACCTAAGGTAGAGGTGTCAAAGCAAAAGAAGTCCCCTACATGAGAAGAATAGTTGGAAATAGAGGAGCCGCCCAGAAGAAGAAAAGAGAAGTCCCCTATGATTGAGACACTAGTAAGGAAGAGACAAAGGGTGGAAAAATAAGTGGACTTAAAAGAAACAGAGAGCATGGAGGCTAACAAAATTGATGAAGAAAATGAAGAGCATGGTGAGGCTTAGGATCATCCTATGTACAACGTACATGAGTCAGAGGAGGAAGGAAATGAAGAAAGGAATGAGGATGAGGAAGGTGTTTATAATAAGGGTGGGAGCAAAGAGGTAAATATGAAATATCAAAGACCCCAACCCCGACTAAGGAGCAAATAGAGGATGTCGTGGAGAATGAGGTGGAAGATAACATAAAGAACTTAGTGGACCAATAGGTGGAATGTAGCGCCGATGAGCTACTAAAGGAGACAAAGGAAAGTGTGAGCATTGGGAAGCAATATGAAAGCATGGGTGAAGATCTTACTTAAGCAGTTAGTGTCCCCAAAGAAGCGTGCATGGGAGGAAAGGGCATAGTAGTGGCACAAGGACATGCAATGACGTATGTAGATGATCCCCAGAAGGTGTTACACACATGTTTCTAAAGCTCGGTGCCCAAGGAACAACTCCTTTTTTGGTCCTCCTTTGACGAAGAAAGTGCATATGCATGTACAAGGAAGATGTTATCCTGGGAATTTCAAAACCACGTTGATGATCCCGAGTTTGAAGTAAAGAAGGATGCATTGATGGAGGCACCGACTACCAAGGGGATCAACCCTCTTGTGGATGCCCAACAAGTATCAGATGAGTGGGTTTGTAACACACTCAACAAGGTATTAATAGAGGTAGAAGTGAGATTCTTTTGTAGAAATGACAAGATAAGGGCATTGGAAGAGGAGAATAAGAAGAAAATTGAGGAGATTATTGAAAGAGACAAGGAGATAAAGCAACAGGAGTTTATCTGCGCACAATTAAGGCATGAGTTAAGGGATGAAAAGGATAAGGTTAGGGGTTTTACAAAAAATAGAGGACATTGCAATGCCATTATTCTAAGGCACCAATACCTACCCTCCCAATCAAAAGTACAAGTCAACCTTGTACTTTTAGAGGATTTGACCCACATCCTCACCATATAGAGGTGGTCACTTGCATTAGAGTCGGTGGAAGAGGTGATGGCATGCCAGAAGGAGGAAAAAATGAAGATTGGGGAGATAGTTACTCAAGACTCTTATCTCCTTGCCATCAGTAAAGACCACAACGTAAATGTTCGAGGCTATGTATGACAATTACACCGATAGGGACAAGGTAGCAAGCATATTAGTTGTTACACATGAGGTGGATCTAAAATAATTCCAGGAGAAGAACAAAGGAAACAGGACGGAGCGGGATAGGATCCTGGCTAAAGTTGAGAAAAATTTGGAAGCAATCAAGACCTTGCGGGGTTCGATTAAGAATCGGCTAAAGGAACTATATCCCCAGGTCACCCGTAGAATGGACGCACTAGGCGACCTTAGCAAGCAGCTTGAAGGCATCACACAAACGTTGAATGCTAAGGGTGATGAATTGAGTTTTGATGAAGTAAGCACATTAGTGGGTGACCTACTTCAGTAGGCATAGGGTGAGGTGGATGCCTGGGAAAATATCAAGGCAACCGTAAAGAAGGAATTCCCACTCCTCCTACAGCAGTAGCAGATTCTAATATTCTTCTATTCTTTCCATTGTTTTAATTCCTCTATTCCTTTATTCCTTATTCTTTAAGAAAAATGTTTCCAAGGATAGAGAACACGCATAGTGTGGGGTGATGTTAGACCCTAAAACATTGGCTAAGTACCAAGAGGCGCGCGTGTAGGAACATTAAAATAAAAAAGGGTGCTCAGAGGAAAGCATGCAAGACAAAAGGTTTAAGAAGGGTTTTAGTAAAACCAGGGCACGCGAGAAGGCAGTAACAAGGGATTTAAAGGACTTAGCCATATTTGGCATTTTAAAGGCACTTGAGGAAAAATGTGAGGACCCAACTAGGCATGATGAGTGGATAAGGTGCCGCCTAGAACCTTGGAGGCCAAGAAAAGGATATTCCATGCAGGGAATATTTTCAGAGGCATGATTATAGTTAGTGGAAAGGTTTGCAAAGGAGATAAGCATTCACCTGTGGAGTACCACATGGACACTTGGCATGCGATCTGCCCTTGGAGAGGTCATGGCGGTGGGAGTTGATCCTATTTAAAGGAATGCTTGGGCGAGTAAAAGGATATAGATAAAGAACAAAATAGGAGACGGATGAATGGAGTGCTACGAAAAAATTACGAAGTCCTAAGGTTTAGGGTTCTCATTAACAAGGTTTTAAAGAATGTTATCAAGCATCAGCATAGATGGTTGGGTCTATAATTGGTTATAATGGGAGAGCATAGCTAAGATATATGATCGAACATGATGTATGGGTTGAATCCCTATCATTCATGTATTTGGTTTGTTATGGCACTTTTGAATGTAATGTGGATATTAAAAATTCTTAAATCAAAATATATGTGGTTATGTTATGTATAACTTATTTATGGGTGCAAACCCTCATGTTATTTCCGCATGTCATGACTCGGATCTGGTTCCTTGTGTTTCATATCATGCTTATTTCCATTCTTTTAGATGTATGAGTATAAAGATCTACTAGTTCATCTTATTCTTTTAAGTAGATACACGTATATATGTATCTCGCAAATGATCCTCTGTCAATAGCAAATCCCTCTCACAAATCTCACATAAAAGAGGGTCTCAGCACCCGCACGTGCCTTGGGTAAGCGCAAGTGCCCGCTGGGTGATAGGCCAGTGTGCTTGGGGTTAGAAGTATTAAGGGTAACAAAAATGACTACAATGAGATATTATTAAGCTCGTATTTCCAAAATCTAAAAGACTAATCCATTTGAAAGGTTAATTAAAGCATCACCTTTTAACAACAAAGGGAACCCTATGGTCAAATTTTCAATTAAAATAGTCAACATGGTGCCCATTAAGCAAGCGAGAGAAGATCAAAGCTAATTTTGGACCCTATGATCAATTGTTTCCTCACCCTAAATCTTGATTTAGGTATGAAACCCTAAATATCTTTAAGATATTCTAAATTTACTTTTATTTCCATATATCACTCCTTTTTTTCTTTTCCATTTGTTTTTGTTTGTTTATAGGTTTTTGTGGGGAGTTTAGAGATGAGAAAAAGGGTTTTAATAGGGAATTTTCTACCATGGATAGGCCCGCATTTTGGATTTATAATATTTGTAACAATGATATATGTATTTATTTTCTTGTATTCATATTTTCTTTTAATAGCCGAGGTCGTGTATATTGAAAATGAACCAAGTAATATATATATATAGTCGATAATTGTTTTCGGTACCCTACATTGTTTATCCATACTCCTCACATTCACACTCAAAACATTAAACTATCTTATTATTCCTAAAATCATGTCCTCACCCCCATAAAAACACACCTTATCCCTCAAGTAAAAACCTATTCTACCCATCCTAAGTTACCTAAACCACCCTAACCACCTAAAACTCATCCTAGCTCATTTTAACCCTAACCATCTAACCTCTTAACATCCTCAACCTCTTCATAACCATCTGCACTCTCCCCATACCCAATTTAACCCTTTTGGAAGTGGTTAAAACCAATTCCAAATGGGTTTCCCCACTTTTCTTAGTCACCAATGATTCTAACCAATCATCGGCAATTATATAAGTAACATCAAACTTCTTGAATCGGATCCTAAGACATTTGTAGTGAAACTTTGATCCTCAGATGTTTTTAGTGAAGCTTTGACTCATTGGTCACTTAGGTGACATAACTACACTCATCTCAAAATCTTCAGCATCCTTGTCTTGTCCTTGGAAGCTCCATAATCTCTGTAAGAATCCTACGGTATCATTTCCAAGTGTTCATCAGCAAAGGTAATTTCTTAGCTTTTGTTTCCATATTCAACTTGTAAATACATCACATCAGAACCCCATACCAAGTCATAAATCACTTGTCTTAGACCTAATTTGTATCCTATCAAAGAATAAATCTGTTTTACAATATTCACCAATGATTCATCTGAATCGTCGGCGACCGTACAAAATTGCTAGTGATCCCTGTCATTTTATCATTTTAATCACATTTATCACATTCACAATCAATAAATCAATTCATTTTTTGACTAATTTTCATGTTTTCAAGTTATTTCTCTCTATAGATGATTGTATCAAGTTAGGCACATCCAATTACAAGCATATATGACCTTCATATTATTTCATAACCACTAGTCTGGGAACAATTTGACATTGCACATGAACTTGGCCTCATTGCCATCTCCTTGACACCAAATGTTGAAGATATCAAAGATCAACTTGAAATCATACGTGAAGAATAAGATGTTGGTGAACAAGATTGGTTCGATTACTTCCTGATTTTGAGCTTCATCGTAGCCTCTTGCTTAGGCCACTTATCACGTGGAGTAGGATCTCTCTATTTCTTTGGATTTTTAATCATCCTTTTATTGTCAATTATTTTCCTATCATTATCACTTGATTGTAAAATGATTTGACACCCTTTAAGGAAGCCCTTTGGTTCCTGGGATTGGTCTTTTCCAAGCAACTCGTCATATCCTTATCTAATATCTATCTTGTTTAGTTATCTTTCTATGTGTAGGTCTCTCTCATTCCTTGGAAGTTGGAGTCCCGCATCAAATTTGTATCCATTCATCCCGACATTGTATTGTCGACGCATGTATCTCTAACCCTCTTTTCTTTTAAGTTTTTTTTTGTCATATAATTAACAAACCAAGACTCATCACAAGCATTCAGGCATGCTCGGTGGGACCATTAGTCCCTTCTTGATCAGATTTTATATTTTTCAGTTACTTTCCTTGTTAAATTATCTAAATTTTCAGTTCAAAGTGCTTTGTTATCACTTCTTCAAAAATGCATAAAATAAGAAAAACAAAAAAATAATAGTGAACACATGTACGTTTATTTTTCTTTCATTTTCTTTTAGCATCACATTTTTGTTTGATCTATCTTCATCGAAATCAATCTTTCCTTTTGGGTCTTAAAATGAACCTTCATTTTTCTTTCTCACATAGTTTAATTAGGGGTTAAACAATTACATTCACAAAATTCCCCTCACACACAACCAAACCACATAACAAATCAAACTTGCATCTAAACAATCCCTTCCAGGTCTACCTACTTGGATTTCATCACCAAGGGGAAGTTGACTTGGTGTTTTGGCTGTATAAATAACTAGTGGGTGGTATATCAGCTAAGCACATGACACCCTTATCATTGCGAGACCGTGAAGTGAGGGGGTAGGCCCTAATATCACACCTTGTACCGACACCAACACAAACTTGGGCCTCACGTACCTTCGGGTATATCAAGGACTCCATCCTTAACTCACATGAAACCAAACCTTAGCTAGCCTTTTTCCTAGTTCCCTTTCAGCCATTTTTCATTTCACACTTTTCTTAAGTTAATCAAGATAATCTAAAACATTTTTGTGATTGTGTTGTTTTTGTTTCTCTTAGCAACCATCTTCCTTTTCTTTATTGTTTGCTTGTTCAGTTTATGGTTCTGGATAAACAACAATCTTGCCTTCAAAACATTGCAAGCATGACAGACCCACTTTAACAATCCCTAATCAACTGAATCTCATATTCAAAACATCCTTAGAAACATATCATGAACCTCTACATTCTCCCAAGTATTCAATTTGTGACATCAAAAGTTTCTTCTCTTGACCCTCCGCAGGTTCTTCTAGAGTAGTGACCCAAGTATTTCTGAGAACTCTCAGATGCCAATCTAATTTCCCTTTATAGTTACCTTTATACGAAAATGTATGTGTATCAGTTATCCCCTATCAAAAATATTTCCCATCTTTTTTTGTTGACACTTATGACTACTCTAAACTTTACCACCATGGCTATCAATATGTTATTGAGTGAATCTCTCCTTGCCCCTCTACTAGTGATATAAGGATGTCAACACCCACTTCATCCACTCTTGTTGTTAGTTTGAACTTAATGTCATATCATTGCATAACACGGCTAGCCAACAAGTACCGGGTCACCAACTTCCTCATCTAGCCCACAGGATACACAAACTCATATTACTACCTCCCCATCCATATACGATTAGGCATCCACTTTGTCCCTCCTCCTCCTACAAGTTCGGTGGGCATCCCTCTCTCTATAAATCCGTTGATCATGTATTAGCTTGTTTCATCACAACAACATACATCTTCGATTCATAATCTAGGATTATTTATCCCTACATCTATATCACATGTCAACACGAGTGTTGTTACTTAGTACTCCCCCTTTTCACAAAGCAAGCATCCATTACGCTCATCTCACAATATAGTTACATCTCTTCTTAATACATCCCATAACCATCACAACCCCCTGTCAACACTTTCATTCCTTTTCCCTATCAATACATCTAATCCTCTTCACAACCATTAGTCTCTTAGTAAACTTATAATATCCTAAGCAAGTATTCCTCCTCAAAACATTTTATTACCATATCACATGTATCGTAATCAAACACTTACACCTATAATCAAGCCACTCCTTCAAATGTCCAATAGTCTCAAAATGATCCCATGTAATCACTATTAAGTAGAATAGATAGCCTTGAATTTTTCAATATGGTACCTAAAAAACCTTTCATACGAACAAATCTGTAATGATTCTATTAACCCATCTGTTTATTTTAGGGCATTTCTTCCACACTAGAACTCGAATATTCATCAAGTTCTACAGCAAATAGGAACCTCAACAACATATCAGGACCTTTCGTCATGCATGTTATCTTGTCGCTCACGACCAAGATCTCAAGTTGAGGACATTCCTTGTTTCCTTAGTTGGCCTTGCCCTTAACTAGTACAATAGTATCCCACAACATTCTCTTTTCTCATTCGCACAACTTGCACATTTGTTTATGAACACTTCTCCATCAACATCACTCGTAATAATATCCATTCTCGATCTCTATACCATCAAAAAAATTGAGGACGATTCATTTCACATTAATTTCATCGCCGGGCGGCAAGGGATTATCAACTAAATATCCTTCTCTCTTCCACAAACCGAGCACATCACTTTATTTTCTTGATCATGTGCCAAACACATATCGTCGGCCCTTAAAATTCAATCCATTTAAACATTTCATGAGGCCTTTACTATGGCCAAGAAACTAGAACTTTGCACCCTCAAGGATGGTAAAGTCAAACTTTGATCTCGGACACCAAAACATGCATCCTCTTTTAAAATTTCTTCCAACAACAACAAATATAAAGGGTTGACAAATGCGGTTGTTTTGAAAATTGCATCCAAAGTTCATCTAGACTTCGAATGGCCCTAACCTCAATGTAAATACACACCTTTAGGGGAATCATATAGCATTATATTTGAAAAAAAAATAGTAGCTTGTATGATTAAGCTTCCCCCATCTGACCTATTAATGAATCATCCAAACCTTCACAAGATAGAGACAATGACTATTGTAAATACCATCAAGTCTAAGGACACAACATTGAAAGGTTTTATTCATTCAAAAACATCCTCCAAGACCTTATTGACCAAGGTGAATTACAAATTGATAACCCGAATGCACCTCCTAATCAATTCTTAGATGTGTTTAAACAACCTTTTCTAAACCACTCCCCATCTAGTAGTCAACCTCACCCAAATTTGTATGATCTCATCACACCATCAACATTGTTAATGACTTCACACCCACACATAAAGTAAGTACCAAAGTGTTTCCATGGATAAAACACCAACCAAACCACATCACTCCTCATATCTCATCACTATCGAGATTTTGAGCCCATCCACATCACAACATCTGAATTCTTCTATGTCTACTCCCATATAAGTGTCCTCTATCGTCCCCTCGGGACCTTGACAAATGAAACTTGTCATAGAAATTTTGAATAGTTTTTTCCGAAACCAAGTCATCAAACATCAAATCAAAAATATTAGTATTCCAATTCAACAATCTATAAATCATTCACCTAGAAAGATAGAAACTCTAC
This sequence comes from Taxus wallichiana var. yunnanensis, assembly GCA_018340775.1. Classification (NCBI taxonomy): domain Eukaryota; kingdom Viridiplantae; phylum Streptophyta; class Pinopsida; order Cupressales; family Taxaceae; genus Taxus; species Taxus wallichiana. Next base: position 864,966,890 of record CM031242.1, read on the forward strand.
CAAATATTCACCAGACAACCATACCATGAAACATGCAGGCCCTACCCTCCATCTTAGGGCCTCATCCTTCATCTAAATTTGCAATCAAGATTATAGATTCTAAGGTTGTTCCTTGACCAACACCTAAACATGCCACATAAAACACAACTCTAATATCTCATACCTCTTAATCATCAAACAATATCAAAAATCTCTCACCTTCATCGTCATCTTAGTCAACCACAACAATATATTATACTAATATCCTTGAGAATCTTATCTGATCATCAATCATAACACTACCACCTACTAAGCCCTCTAATTCTTGAGGGTGGAATCCCTCCCGATATAATTACGAGGAGTTATGTGCTTATCATTGGATTTTGGGACACTTCACCAAATACTAAATCCCTTCACGTAATAATTTGAAGTCTCGCTAGCAAAATATTTATCCCCATAGATAAAAGCCCTCCAATATCGATATAATCAAATCTAGACATCAAACCAAACCTATCCATCAAGTCCCTAAACATATCAATTTTAAACAATCACTTAACACCACATCTAATAAAAGTCGAGCTTCCTCTAGTAAAACCCCACTCAACCAAATAAATGTTGTCCTTATAACAACAAGATCATGTGCACAAGACTCAAATCCCTAAACCAAAATGGGCAAAAAGTCTCTATCATCATTCTTGCTTCATAATCACCTAACCCATCATTTTTTAAAGATAAGCTTTCCATCCTTACGACACCTCAAACCCAATCTACGAAGTCCATACAAAACCTTGTCATCAAATAGCTACATTAGACCCATGTAAAGATGTCCCTTTATGAGCTCATCCAAAAAAAAATTGAATCACCGACAAGCCATGATTGAATCTCTATATTTTAGTACCATCAGATGACCCCCAACCATTTTCCAACCTCCTTGCACCCTTAAAATGTTTTCCGACATCGTATTTCGGGACTCAAATCCTGTCCTTACCGTCTAAAGACCATGATCTTCCTCTCTTTATCACCACCCAAATCAACGACACTCTCGTTAAAGGAGTTATGATTGATAATGGAATCAACATTAATATAATATCCTCTCATGCCTTTGAGAAACTTCAACTACCATATACCATCATTGCTCAATTACCGACGTGTTATGTTCATTTAACACCATTGTCGCCCCCATATTAGGCATGATCATTTTACCTATCAAAATAGGTGTTAAAAGTCTTCACGAGCTCTTCTATGTTGTAAAAGGAGAGTTGTAATATAGCATGCTACTAGGTCATCCTCTCGATACGCAATATGTGTTATATCTCATCCACACTATATATATGTTTAAAATATGAACATGAGGGTAAAATCTTCATGGTCCCCACCGACCCTAATCCTTCAAACCCTGTCACATGACATACATACCTAATTATAGACACCAATTTTGGTATCATTCCTCCCCTTCACCCCACGTTTTCTCTCCTTCATTAGGCTTACCCATTTGAATCCCTTTTCCCCCTAAATTTGAATAAATCTCATTTCCCACCAAAAATACATATTCAATTAATCAATCTTAATTAGTTAATTGATCCCCTTTAAATCCCTAAATCTCGTTATATGTTAATATCCAATTGATAATTAAATATTCTAAACTAATTCATATCACCCCACCTAATAATTAAATACTCCAAAATCATTCAAATCATGCACCCCACTCACGAATTAAATAATCCAAATCCATATCAAATCCATTATTTCACCTAATCACTCAAATCATGTCCCCCCACTCACCTAATCAAGGTTACTTTGTCAAACCCAGATTACCTGATAACCCCTAAATTAACCCCATCTCCAAGCTATAAATATAGGCCTTCCCCCCTCTTTTGAACAAGTTAAGAGTGATAGAAAACCTCTGACATTATAGCCCCTCACTTATCATAATATCATCATAGTGCCCTTGTGATGCCACTTGTATCACCATAATACCATCCTCATGCCCTTGTGGTTCTCTTAGTTTGGTTTGCTTTACATTTACTTTGATCAAATCAGTAGCTCCTCTATACATCGGTATTTTCAGGTTCTGTTATTTATCAGTTTATGTATGTTATCCATCTATCTTTCATTTACATCAGTTTATCATATCAAACGAGGGTTAACATCAGTGAAAGGAAGGTAACACTTTCAGGAACCGACTTCGTCGAGCAGCCCACGCATATACCATCTAATTCATTTTCCTCTTCGTTTCCTCTATTTTGTAGGTTTATCCATCTCACAAAGAAGGACATTCACTTTGTGCCCATCCATTTGTCACCATCTTCTCCTAAGGTACCATAAACCCTTGCATATTTGAGGTTGTTTGATTTTCTTGGTTATCTAGCTCACTAATCTAGATAGGGACAAAGAAAATTTGATCAACATTCTGGCACGCCCGGTGGGACTGGACCCAAAATATGGTCATTTGGTTTCATTACTTTTCTTTTCTTGTGTAGGTATTGTTGGTTGCTCAAACGTGCACCCGCGTCTTAGATCTTGAAAGGGCCGAGGTGTCTGAGACCACAATGGAACCGTCCCCAAGTTGTGGGACCTTGCGCACTTGGGATGGATCTCCAAAGAAGGTCGGTTCCTCTATCTATTTCTACTACTACTACTACTCCTAGTGCTGAAAGGGGAAACTAAGCTAAGAATGCCAAGGGACCAGGGAAAGAAGGATAACATGAAGTAAACTACACTAAAAGGTGATAGCACTGAAAAGAGGGGTGAACACTATCTATTTTGAGTGAGAATGATAGGGAATGCATGAAAGGAGGCTAGGCATGAGTAGCACAAAGTGAAATACACATTCACCAGATCACTCTCATGGAACACAACTAAGTATGGAACTGCATGGGACTTGAAATAGCACAACAATACACAATGTAATAGAAGAGGCAAGAAGAAGGAATGCAAACACGTTAGGATAGAGAATAGTCACAAAATGATGCTTCTATTACTTCTAGAAATGCACAAAACTATTATAATGATAAGGAGGTCGATATCCACATGCAAGAGCTAAACATAGAGGTCTGCAACTCAAAATACAGAAAATATGGAGTCCTTAGCAATATGCGTAAGGATCCGAGTTTCCAACCCTTTGAATATGCCCCTTCATTACAATATATAGGAAGAATAAGAGAGAGAAGAGGGAAAATTTTGAATCCTGCTTCAACCACCTCGAGACGCATTGAATCCTTCTTTGAAATCTCAACCACTATCAATCAATGCCTCTCTCAAATCCACCCCAAATATGTCATGTATGGTTCCTTGTCTACTTGGCATGTTGAAGAAGGAAGAATAGTGGATCGAATTGAATCAGATCTAGTGGTTGAAGAAATCTGATTCTGCTTTAATGGCCTGATAGACATTTTCACAATTTTCACCCACCAAATCCTATTAAGAATGATATTTTATGTTTCCATGGCATGGAGGGTGTCGAGACGTTTCCAAAAAGTCTTCTCCCACCCAAATATGAGTTTCCAGTCAAAAGATATGGCCATTTGAATATTTGGATCACGGGCGCGCAATATTTTTAAAGAGTTTTTCATACGAGTCCATGTGGCAACCTCACGCACCTTGGAGATTCAGCCCCTACTTTTCACTTTTGAAAATGTGTCAGACTGACATGTGGCGGCTTCTACGAGCTCCTTATGCTTCCTTGTATTTTTCCCTAGTCTCTTTTCTTGGCGGGGCCAAAAGTTTGACCCTGGACACGTCGCGGCCTGGCATTTGTTTGGAAACCCGCCCCAAATCTTGCTCTTGAATTAGCGTCATGCTAACACTTGGCATCCTCCACTAGCCTGTCTCAGTGCTTTGACTATTCAACCCCGACTCTGTCCTTTTATGAAACCGGACATGTTGAGGCTCCGCGCTCATTTAGAAACCCACTCAGGATTTTACCTTTGAAGGAGCATCGAGGTTGACACGTGGAAAGAAGGTGAATGCACGAGAATGTGGGCGCAAGGGAGAAGTGGAAGAAAGAGGTGAAGAGGGGCACGCGCTTATGCACACAGGGAGACATGGAGTAAGCACATAAAAGGGAAACAGAGGGGAGGTGCAGAGGAGCATGAGCGAGAGGAAGGCATACTTATAGAAGGCAAGTATGAAAACAAAATGTGGGCATTCAACTAAAGGAAGGCACATGGAGGGAGAAAGAGAAGAGGATGCATGAAAGAACTAAGTCTAGGTAAGTGCGCAAAAGGAATGCCAGGACTTAGCTGATTGGAAGGTAAGTCTGGGAGGTGTACACAAGGAGTGCACGATGGGATAGGAGAGAAAGTGGGCGCGCAGGAGGAAGGCACGTAAGGGAAAATGGAAGGAGATAGAAGAATGCGAAGGGGAGAAGGATGTGTATGTAAGTTATCCAAATCGCTAGGAGAGCTATTTGGATAATGATTTTAGTGCAACTTTTGGGGCCATCTTTCTGCTAGATGAAAGAGATCAGTAGCCTGAAGCATCCATTGGGCATGGAGTCTACTTGTTCAATCATGAAAATGCCCATGTAATCACTTGAAAATCATATCGCACTCATCTCGAATCTCTGTTCGCTGAGAGAAGCTCTACATTCTAGAAGTAACAAAAGAGCGCATGTAGGAAGAACGCGAGGGGAAGGAACTATGTATAAATAAACAATGTGCATGGAGCACACTTGGAGGAATTGAAACTACTTTAATATATATAACATGATGTAGAAAACCTAATGGAAGGGTTTGAGATAGATCCCATTTATTGGGATTTACAAGCGCTTCCATCTGGATGAGTTAACTCAAAAGAGTTAGCTTCTTTGCAGGACTTGATGATGTATGGGCCACTCCAAAGTGCATCAAACTTTGAATGACGCCCTGGTTTAGCTCTGTCAACATCCCATTTTAGAACTAGGTCCCCAACTTTGAAAGCTTGAGGCCTAGCCTTTCTGTCAAACCATTTCTTTGTTGTTTGTTGATGTTGTTCTAGCTTGATCATGGTAGAGTTTCTAAGCTCTTCAAGATGAACCAGCTCTGTCATCCTAATTTCTCTCTGATCCACGCCCTCAAATTCTAACTGTTGGGCAAGTGCCAATGAATTTAGTTCTAGTGTCAAAGGAAGGAAGCCTCCTTACCATAGACAATCTTGTAAGGTGAAGTTCTATTGCCTTTTTGACTATGATTCTATCTGCCTAAAGCACACACAAGACCTTTGTATGCCATTGTCTTTGGCTAATGTTCACTTTACGCTTCATGATTATAATTAGGTTCTTGTTTGTTGATTATACTGCATCGTTGCTTTGAGGGTAATACTTAGAAGAGGTTTTTAGGTAAATGCCCAGAATTAGAGCCCAATCAGTGATTTTAGCACCAAGGAATGCCTTTGCATTATCAAATATAATGGTTTGAGGAATACCAAACCTTGTGACTAAACCTTCGAGAAAGTCAAGGATGACTGCCTTAGTTGATTCCTTAAGCACGACAGCTTCTGTCCATCTGGTGAAGTAATTTGTAGTTGTCACCACCCATTTATATCCAGTGCTTGAAGGCAGATTGATCATGCCTATGAAGTTGAGACCCCGTTGCGCAAAAGGTTGATCCATCTGGATTGGTCGAAGGGGAAGCGCTACCAATATTTTCTTTCCTATAAATAAAGTGCATTCCTTGCATTTTGTGACCCACCTATGTGCATCTGCAAAAACAGGTAGGCCAAAAGATACCTGTCATTATGATTTTCATTATTGTAGTTTTGGCAGAGAAGTGTCCACCGAGAATCCATCATGAAATTCTGCTAACACTTGCTCAGTTTGTGCACCATTGATACATCTTAATAGCATGCCATCTAGATTTATTTTGAAGAGAAGTCCATCAATCAAAACATAAGGGATAGATTGCAACCTCAGATGCCTTCTCTTTTCTTTGTTTAAACCGGGAGGGTATGCACCCTCGAAAGGAATGTGATCATGTCCTTCATCCAATCACGCATGCCGAGGTCTATATTCTATTCATGTTCTACACATGGGAGGTCTTCATCCAAAAATAATGAAGCCTCAAGTTCACTTTGCGCATCCTCGCAATCCGCTTACAAAGTGCACTCGCCTCTTACCCGGCTTTGTGGCCTTAATAGTCACATCATATTCCATGATTTTTGTCACCCATCGCACTCTCTTCTCATTGATTTGCTCCCATGATGAAGTCTCTGACAAATGAGTGGGAGACTAACACCTTGATATGATTTGTGGTGAGCATACTCTTGAATTTCTTGAGCATGTGCATGATGGAGAAGACCTACTTCTTCCATGTGACTGTATTTCAATTCATAATCCTTCAACGTCTGGTTGAAGAAGGCCACTGGCTGTTCAGCCCTTGTTCATTTTCCTGTGTTAGGACAACAATAATGCTTGCATCAAGCACCATAAGCATAAAGGATGAAATCCTTTGAGTAATCTGGATTGATGAGTGTTGGCACACAAGCAATCTCTTTCTTGATCTTGTTGAAGCTTTCTCTTCCTTTTGTTGTCCATCCAGAAGGCTATGTCCTTTTTGAGCATGAGGATGATGGGCTGAACCAGTCCCACAAAGTTAGGGATAAAATGCCTAACAAAGTTAATCTTGCCAAGGAAGGACTATAAGGCCTTTTTGTGCACCGAAAGGAAAGGGCTAGGATGGCTGAAATGCGCTCAGGATTAATCGTGATACCATATTTCGAAACCACATGACCCACGAGTTTTCCCTGAGCCACCACAAAATTACACTTCTTAGGGTTAAGAGATACCCCAAATTCTGCATCTCTCAAAGACCTTTTCCAGGTGCGCCATATGATCCGCACCTTTCTTGAGAAGATAGTTATATCATCCAAGTAAACCAAGATGAACTCATTGATGTAACCTTTGAAGGCAATATTCATGGCGCGTTGAAACGTTGCACCCGCATTTGACAGACCAAAGGGCATTTTCTGGTATGCATATGTTTCCCACTTAGTTGTAAATGTTATTTTGAATTGATCCTCTTCCTTGACTAGGATCTGGTTGAAACCTGAATACCCATCTAGCATGGAGAACCACTGCGCGCCTGCCATAGTCTGTAGAATCTGATCCATTGAAGGCAAAGGATAATGATCCTTTAGAGATGCCTTATTCAAATATCTAAAATCAACACAAAGTCTGATTTCACTATTTTTCTTGCGTCTTTGGAACCGATTTATAACCCAAGTAGAGTATTTGATGGGAAAGATAATCTTAGCCTCAATGAGTTTTGATAGTTCCTTTCTCATGAAGGGCTCTATTTTTGGATTGACTAGCTGTTGCTTTTGTCTGATGGGCTTTATACTAGGATCAAGGTCAATGGAGTGTTGAGCAACACTTGGATCAAAACCTTTGAGGTCTTCATAATCCCATGAGAAAATGTCACTGTATTTTTGGTAGAGAGAGATGAAGGCCTATTTTTCTTCATGCACACAAGTCTTGATGAGCAAAGCAGGCTCCTTTCTCGCCGCAATAGTAATGGAGAAGTAGTCTTCTTGCGTGGCACACATGTATCTTTCTTCACCCTTGAACTCATCATCAGGGCTGAACATTTTCTCTAAGGTGACCAGCCCTTTAGGCAACCTATTTGTCTTTAGCTGTATTACTTGGTCACACAGTTTCGCCATGCATGTCAGCTTTCATACTTGATGAAAATTTAGCTTCATTCTAGATAAATTGGACAATCTGCGCATCACTGTCGAACACTTGCCAGCTGGTGTTATTGTCTATAATGGATGGTCTAATCACCATCTTAATGTGTTGAGTGTTTCCTTTGAAAAGTCCTCACAGGAGAAAGCATGTAGAACCGGGCATGGCCATCCGATCACTTCTTTGTTCATTCTATGTGGGACTACTGCAGATTAAGGGCATCAAAGCTCTCAAGTAGGTCCCAAACTCTATGTTTATAATCTTTAATAAGCTTATTCTTTGTCTGGAATTTGTTGGTGACCTAGTGGATGACCAATTTTGTGTCCCCAAAGATCTGCAGCGCTTTAATTTTCTTCTTTTCAGCAATAAGCAAGCCATGCACTAGCGCTTCATATTTATGCCACATTGTTAGAACATGCAAACTGCAGCCTATGCACAAAGAAGAATTTCTCATCCTTAGGGGAAATGAGAACCACTCCTACTCCCACATCATTTCTACTTCTGGATCCATCAAAATATAACTTCCATAGACCAGTTTGAACTTTTTCTTTCATGAGTGCGCGTGGAAGCATAGCGTCTTCTTCTAGAATGCAATAAGTACCAAGCCCAATTTCATAGGATTCCATTTCTTCAGCATAGGGATCAAATTTGTGATGCCTTTCCACCCATTCATCAAGTACTAGGTCTAGAACAGAGGGTGGAAGAGACTGCTCTTCAGGAATTGAAACTTGTTCTTCTGGATAAGGCAATTGGCTTGGAGAGGGAATGGGATAAATGGCTCTACATGACAAGAAAATATAGGCCCAGATTGTATGGTAAAAAAGTACCATACCTTGTCTTGAGTAACATATGAGACCAATCAAAGGACAAGTAACCACCCACTTTAGCAATAAATTCTCTTGATAGACATAGGGAAAATAAAGGAGGAAGGTCAATAATTAACACATCTTGAGTAATTGTCTAGGCTTGGACATGCATGGAGGGTTAAATTAAGATCTTTGATGACTCCTAAGGTGGTTACAATTGAGCCATCAAGTTGCAGGACTCCTTTAGACAAAGGGCTATATTTCATACCTAAGACATCAGCTATCTTCTTAGGCATAACAGAAGTACTAGCACCTGAGTCAATCAAGCAATTATGCACTAGGTGTTTTCCTATAATTAAGGACATATAGAAGGGTGGGGTTTTAGAAAATTTACTTACTTGTTTCTCCTCTTCTTAACAGATTTTGACAGAAGCGCGTGGCTTCTGCATAACCAGGTCAACACATGGAAGTTACACTAGAGCTTCATGCAACAGATCCCGCTGAGATGGAATGGTTAGGGCATCCCACATTGTGACATTTATGTTTGTTTTCTTCATCTGGTCAACAATGTTGAATGGAAGCCCCCACCTTGTGCATTTGGGGAACAACATCCCTTCTTGACTATTCAGGTGTAGAAGCCTAAATTTTAGCTAGAGTAGAGGCTTGGCCTACCAAAGGATGGGCGCGTGTTGCTTCAGAAGGATCTTTACACGAGACCTCCTGCATAGGGATTTGAACACTTTTGCTGCAAGAGGTCTTGTCTGATTCTTTTTCTTTTGAAGATTTGTTTGTATTGTTGGGACTGTGACTGTGCACTTGATTGTAATATTCTTTTCTTATATCTTGTGTTGTCTGCAACTTGGGCACGTGGTCTGTTTATATTTTCTGCAGCTTGGTTGATTACACAGAAGTCCTTTGCGCCAAAGAACATCAAATTGGTTTCCAAAGGATCTTCTGGTCTTTCTAAATTATCTACTTCATGGGTGCTTTTTGAGGGCTCACAGGATGAAGCATTAGCATAATGGTACTAACTATGAGGCATTTTGCAAGGGAAGCACCATTCTGACTCTTGTGCCAAGTTGTTCTAAACTTGAACGAGTGCTCGGCGTCTTTGATCTTTGGGAGAGAAGGCGTGGGAGGGACAACTTGCAAGGGTAGATGTGTATTAAGTTGTCACCTATCATTATGTTGGTTGGGTGCATATCTTTTATTTTCATATTGATTCCACCAAGGTTGATTGCCTTGGCCATGCGCCTGATTGGAATTTCCTCTATATGCTTGCGCTTGCTACTTTTCTAATGATATGACCTTGTTTGATAAATTTCTGATCAAGGCCTTCAATTCTTCATCTTCCTTTTGTTGTGATGGAGAATAGGATGTTGAGGCAACTTGGCCCAGTTGGTTGGCTTTTCTCAAGGATAGGAATATGGGCCATGTAAGGTGGGGTGCTTTACTGACATTTCTAGAAACAAGGGCATAGGTGGCACGGGAGCTAATTTTCGCCTAAATAAGACTATTTTCTGCCCTTACTGCAATACTATAAGTGGTTGGTAAGGTCTTACCTCCCATAGATTGGATCATAACTGAAATGTCACTGTTGAACGCCTTTAGATAATAAAGGAAAGCATGTTGGGCGTAGGTCTTACCACAAGAGGGATTATGTCCCAAGTCTTCTGAAATTTGATGTTGAAATCAGTCATCTGCTCATTGGGTGCCCTCCTTGTTGTTGTCAGTTGCTCTACCAAAGATAGGTAATCTAACTTGTCTTCAAAATAACTACATAGAGTCGTTCCCAGCTCATCCCAAATGGTGATAGATCCAAGTCTCAAGCCTCTATACCATTGAAGTGCTTTACCTTTGAAAGAGGTTGTAAGCAGCCTGAATGCTACATCATTATGTGTGATCAAATAGAGTGAACACATATTTTCTACATCCTGGATATGCTCATGAGGGGTGACTTGATTCTCACCAGTAAAGTAAGGAATACTTTTGAGTGCACCATTTCATATATCGTGTTGCACGACCAGGAGTAAGAGACTCCCTCCATCAAAGTTTACAAAGCTTCTTAATGGAGGAGGTGGCTGATGCAGATTACACAGGCACACAAAGTTGTCTATTTTCGAGGAGTTAAATGGGTGTGGTGCGCTAGAGATAGAGATGCACGTGGGAGATTTCTGGAACAAACTCTTCTTGGGGATAGCTAGAGGTATTCAAAAGAATATTCAACTATTGTACTTCTTCTTGTGTGCACTCTTCTCATGAAAGGCACTCAAGACTATTGAAACAGAGATCTTAAAATGTTGGGAGTCATTAGATGTGTTTGAAATGAGCCTCCAAAGGCTAAAACACTAAGTTCACACACCAGAACTTAAAGATATGAAATTTGAGCTTTCAATGTTGGTCCCACCTGGAATGCCAGAAACTGGTGGTTGCTCAAACGTGCACCCGCGTCTCGATCTCGAAAGGGCCGAGGTGTCTGAGACCACAATGGAACCATCCCCAAGTTGTGGGAGCTTGCGCGCTTGGGATGGATCTCTGGAGAATGTGGGTTCCTCTATCTATTTTTACCGTTATTATTGCTACTCCTATTCTTTGAAAGGGGAAACTAAGCTAAGAATTCCAAGGGACTAGGGAAAGAAGGATAACAAGAAGTAAAGCACTAGAAAAGAGGGGTGAACACTATCTATTCTGAGTGAGAATTATAGGGAATGCGTGAAAGGAGGCTAGGCATGAGTAGCACAACAAAATACGCATTCACCAGATCGCTCTCATGGAACACAACTAGGTATGGAACTGCATGGGACTTGAAATAGCACAACAATACACAATGCAAGAGAAGAGGTAAGAAAAAGGAATGCAAACATGTTAGGATAGAGAAGAGTCACAAAGTGATGCTTCTATTACTTCCAGAAATGCACGGAACTGTTATAATGATAAGGAGGCCGATATCCACATGCAAGAGCCAAACATAGAGGTCTGCAACTCAAAATACATAAAATATGGATTCCTTAGCAATATGCGTAAGGATCCAGAGTGTCTAACCCTTTGAATATGCCCCTTCATTACAATATATAGAAAGAATAAGAGAGAGAAGAGGGAAAAATTTGAATCCTGCTTCAACCACCTCGAGACGCATTGAATCCTACTTTGAAAGCTCAACCACTATCAATCAATGCCTCTCTCAAATCTGCCCCAAATCATCATGTATGGTTCCTTATCTGCTTGGTGTGTTGAAGAAGGAAGAATGGCGGATCGAATCGAATCAGATCTGGTGGTTGAAGAAATCGATTCTCCTTTAATGGCCTGATAGACATTTTCCCATTTTTCACCCACCAAAGCCTATTAAGAATGATATTTTATATTTCCATGGTGTGGAGGGTGTCGAGACGTTTCCAAAAAGTCTTCTCCCACCCAAATTTGAATTTCCAGTCAAAAGATATGGCCATTTGAATATATGGATCATAGGCGTGCAATATTTTAAAGAGTTTGTCGTATTGGGTCCATGTGGCAGCCTCGCGCACCTTGGAGATTCAGCCCCTGCCTTTAAATTTTGAAAATGTGCCAAACCGACATGTGGCGGCTTCCGCGAGCTCCTTGGTATTCCTTGTATATTTCCTAAGTCTCTTTGTTTGGCTGGGCAAAAATTCTAACCCCTGGACATGTGGTGGCCCGACACTTATTGGAAACCCCCCCAAATCTTGCTCTTGAATTAGCATCGTGCTAACACTTGGAATCCTCCACTGGCCTATCTCAATGCTTTAACTATTCAACCCCGAATCTATCCTTTTATGAAACCGAACATGTGGAGGCTCCACACTCATTTAGAAACCCACTCAAGATTTTGCCTTTGAAGAAGCATCGGGTTGACATGTGGAAAGAAGGTGAACGCGCAGAATGTGGGCACAAGGGAGAAGTGGAAGAAAGAGGCAAAGAGGGGCGTGTGCTATGTGCGTGGGGAGATGAATAACAAGCGCACAAAAGGGAAACAAAGGGGAGGCGTAGAGGAGCGTGTGCGAGAGAAAGGCATACTTGCAGTAAGGCAAGTATGAAAACAAAATGCGGGCATTCTCTAAAGGAAGGCACTTGGAGGGAGAAAGAAAAGAGTACGCATGAAAGAACTGAGTCTAGGTAAGCGCGCAAGAGGAATGTAGGGACTTAGCTGATTGGAAGGTAAGTATGGGGAGGTGCGCGCAAGGAGTGCATGATGGGATAGGTGAGAAAGTGGGTACACAAGAGGAAGGTGTGCAAGGGAAAATGGAAGGAGATAGAAGATTGTGAAGGGAAGTAGGAGGTGTATGCAAGTCATCCAAATGCTAGGAGAGCTATTTAGATAATGTGTCTTAGACATATAACAATTATCTTGATTCATATTTGTCGTTTATTTAGATAGCTTTTGGGGATTTTTTTTTAGACTCACTTATTTGTAGATTTTTAGCAATGTCTCCTTGACTTGTGTTAATGACATTCGATAGTTTATATCGTCTTGCATGTAAGTGGTTTGTTTGTTTTCAAAAGGTTTATTATTTGGTTGTTTATAATTGGTATAAATTTTTATTGTTATTATTACTAAAAATTTGAAAAAATAAGATAAAAAAGAGGTAATTAAGCTTTATCCTAAAACTACCCCATCACTTATCCCCTACTTCCCTTAGCCCGACCAACTCGATTGAACTATTCCCTTATCCCCACACCCAACTCACTTCTCAACTCCCCACTCTCCATTCCCACACCCATCTCATTTCTCAACCCCGACTCCCTCGTCTCATTTTCCCTTACCTCACTCCCATAGACCTACACTCTGTACCCATCCCAATAATCCATCCTCACACTCATGTGCCTCTCTCTCGATCCCATGTATCTCCCCCTCCAACTCACACGGCCACTCGGCCACCCTTCCCTACCCCCGATCACATTCGCCTAACTCGACCGTGCTCATACATAGTAGTTCCTCCCATTCTATCGCCACGATAACAAGACATGACACCTTACAAACACATCCATACTCGCATTTCTTCTCGAAGTCCTCGAAGGTTTTCATTTTATCTTCAAAGACTTATGGAAATAAAGAAACAAGTAGATTATTTATATTCGATGATACTAAATGAATGCATTTGCAAATAAAAGGAAATCCTTTTCAAACTTTCATATGTAGCACAATAGAATTGTATCCTTAACATACTTCCAAGTTTGATCTCCTTCTCAAAACACAATGACCACCACTCACTCAAAAAATCAAAGTGACCATGCCATTATAAACATCAAAGGGTTGTATTTTGTGGCAAAAATGTGAGGGTGACATCGTATGGATGAATAGTAAGAGACGATTGCCACATGGATGTTAATTTGCATATGTAAAGTGTGATACCAAAATTCCAATCTCATAACCAATGTTATTACAACCATGACTTGTGCTCGCAATTCAACCCACTTCTGAAATACACAACTTTTGGTGTGTATTTCATTATGTGGACAACTCTGCACTCTTCCCACTTGGATACAAACTCGACTACGACTCTTCCACATTTCGCATACATTGTCATTTCCCTTGCCCAAGCCATCATTCACCCAGCTAATTAATCTCTCCTCGCCACCCATATACATCGCTTCACCCCCCGAGTTCCCTCAACACTCCTTCCCTAATCTATGTGATGATCGTTAAGGTCTCATCCATCCAACTCACTTCCCATAGCTCTAATTCGCTCCTCAACACCGACCCCTCCTAATAATCTCATTGAGTCTGTAACTCAATATTGACTCATTCAAAGTAATCCTATCTTGATACAAACATAAATATTTATGTTTAACCTAACTCGTTAATACGGTGGACAACTCTCAAGTTGAAATTGATCTCCTTGAAGCTTGTGAAGATTGGATCCTAACTCGGATCCCATGTTCCTCACTTATATTTGGCATTGTGGTGGGTGTTGATCGAATTTTTCATTCATTAATATTTTTGTGGTGAGTGTTGACTCGACCCTCTCTCGATCTGGACAACACCAACTAGTGAGGCATTTTACAAACTCACTCACCAATAATTTATATCCTCTCCACGTCCCATGAAATTCTTGTTTTGATTAGGATCCTGTGACATCTCCCACCCACAACATACCACATTTCCCACTCGGCCCACACATCTCCCCTACCGATCTTTGTACCCACCTCCACATGTCAATAAACCATCGCAATGACCTGAGCCATCAATCCCATAGCCCATTGACGGATTATCAAGGATCCCAACGTTTTAACGCACTACCCTGCCATAATTCACACTTCCCACATGCATTCCCGAGTCAACCTACCATCTACAACACCCACCCACCAAGCCCTCCACGCACTTCCTCTACCACACACACTCCACGTGTCCAATACTCAAACCGTCGACCCATCACTAGTACTATTGGCATATTGCATTCCTTGATTGATCTTACTTTATCTTTCTCTATTTTAACTTCACGTCTATTTTGTTATTTCCTTCGACACTTCGGTCACTACGTATATTTTCCAGTTGACAATTCACATTAGATTTGTTTTTATGCCCACACCTTAGGTTATTAAGATATCTCTCCGGTCACATATCACACTCTCCTCGGGTTTTCCATTAGGTCTACCACTTTAGTCAATATCACATATCATATCTTGATCTCGAAAACGTGTTGTATTTTTTTCACTTTTAAAAGTTTCCAAAGATCGTGATTTTCTTAACCAATTTTAAGTATTCTAAACTCCAAAATTGATTAAATTCTAATTATTATGCATCCATAGAAGTGTGGAAAACTTGTGTAGTAAATAAATAATCAGAAAACTAAAAACATTCAGATAACAAACAAGATTGTTTACGGGGTTCGGAAATTCCTACGTCCCCGGGTTTAGATTGAACCGATCCGTTAATAATATTGAAATGTAAGTACAATAACTCTTACAAACAACCAATAATGAATCACAACCTGAAAATGAGTGATCAATGTCCCAAGAACTCGAAAAATAGTAGAAATTGTCACAAGAACGATCTGTGGCTCTATAGTGTTTTCACAATGTGACCTCCCTACAATCGTGTTAGAAAAACACCTACAAATGGAGATTTAAAAACATTCTATGAAAAGAATGGAATCGAGCGAGTGGCGGTGAAGGAGCGCAATGAGGTGGTTCAACTGGAATTCCTTAGCCTTTGTCTGGTTAAACGGTGTATGGAGTGTCTGTTGCTTCGCTCGGGACCGCTGAATGACATCTTGGTTAAGGGACTTTTCGAGGAAGCCAGGAGGTTCGCTGGGTTCCTCCTTCGCAAGGACGTGAAGGCCTTCTTGTCCCTTAAGAGGTTTCTAGGTCCCGTTTCTCTCGCTCCTTTTCTCAGTGGAGATGTTGGTTTCAACCTTTGTTCAGCTCTTCTCACGCTTCCATCGTCCACCGATTGTCCCTTTTCGGCACCCCTACGTTACGAATCTCCCTATTTTCTTTGTCCTTTCCTCTTTGCGATTGAACCTATACAAGAGGTGAGGTGCTTGAGACACCTGATCCCAGAAGGAGCTTTCTTTCAAATCTGGTGGCTTGGCCGGCCGCCCCATGCCTCCTGGTCGTTTAATGCCCCGTGTTATGTCCCCGGAGTGTGGTTCTTCTCGGTGCGTTGAGATTCAGCCATGGCGGTTGCCTTCTTCTCTATCTTTGTCCTCTAGTCTTCAATTTTCTTCTACGCCGGGTCGGGTGATGGGCGGGGTGCCGATGCGGGTCGTTTTCGTCTTCTTTGGACTCGTTCGAACTCTGCTCGCTTTTTTTTTTCTTCTTCCTTCTACGGGTGCGACGGGTCTGGTTCCCCAAACGCCGTATTCGTAACGCTTTCTTTCGATGTCGTGCCGCAGCAGGCGGTTTTGTGGGTCCTGGGTTCTTTCATTTTGGATGGTGCAGTTTAGTGGTCTCATGGCTTGGTGCGGCTTGGGTTTGTCAATGGCCTCTTTGTGCTGCTTGGTTTCAACGTTTGGGTTGCTCGGGTTTTCGCCTCGTCCAGTTCTTTCATTTCTTTGGGCTTGTGTGTGGTTTCCTTCTCGCTCGGGTGGAGTTTGTTGTTGCTTTCGAGTCTTGAGTCTCCCATTCGGGTTGCTCTTGGCTGTGCTTCGGTTGAAGTTTAGAATGGTTTTCGGACAGTGTTGGCCATTTCTTCCGGTTCTTTTCTTTTGATTTTCTCGGCCTGGTTGGATGTGCGCTACATCTTTGGTTGTGGTGCTTTGTTTATTTAGACCCATTTTATTTCGATCTTTCTTCATCTTTTCCTTGTTTGGGTGGGGTCCCGTCAACCCCCCGGTTCATAGCTCCGGTCAAAAGTGTTTAACAATCAAAAAAAAAAAAAAAAACATTCTATGAAAAAAAAATCATATATCCGAGATCATCTCTCGAATTTTGAACACTTTTCATGTTTACACCAAGTCACATTTTGGACCAGAAGTGCATTGAAATTTGTGTTTTCCAACTAGCTATCTTGTAGATCCCTGTTAAAAACTGCATTCAAAGCTTCAAAAATATGTTAAAACTCAACAAAAAATATCAAATCTTACATCATTGGAATCGTCTTAGAATTTCCTTCATTTCATCTTTTTACTCCGAGTTCTCATTCTGAGTGCAAGGCCTTCAAAACGGCATTTTCTGAGATCTGGTCCTTATCCTCCTTAACACACTCACAAAAAGCAAATAATAAGCTTGAGTTGTCCACAATAAACTTAACAAATAATAATCTTGGGGTGTGTGTGTGTTGCATGGCTGTCTCCATTACAAAGAACAGTTCCCTATTTATACAAAATTAGGGCCCTTAAAATATGCATTTGCATATTATCTTAGGCTAATATTAGCCTAAACCCGTACCATGTAATTTGGGATAAAATTCCCAATAATGGGCGGCTTAGCATTTTTAATGGGATGAACAATCCCAATTTGGCACATTTGCATAAGAAATGGGATTAACATCCCCATGTTAGCAGCTCCTCCACCATTTTCCACGCAAGGTAAGTGGATGTATATCCCACATTTTGTGGGTTGATAATACCTTAGGCTTTATTAAGCCTTTCCACGCATTTTTATAGTGGTCAAAGGACCACCTTAGGCTTAACCACCCCCATCTCCACCGCTTCACCACCTTCTTCCACGTGGAAACATCCACGCATGGCTTAATGCCCCCTAACAACCACTTCACTTCACCCTTCCACATGGAAGCTTCCCGCGCTTATCCACTACGTGGATCCTTGGCATGTTGGCGGTTTATACTAATGTATAAACATTAATATGTATAGTTTGTGGCATTTGGAATGGTGTGTAAGTGGACTTACCAAATAAATAAAAACTCGACCCATACCATGGGGTATCGAAATTAATTAACTCGGTCATCATGTAGTCCACTTGTCGTCTCCCGATAGGCAAATCGAGCGAATTCGACGAGTGGTGGCTTGTGGACCCACCACATTGGTGATAATACCATAGTCCACACGGCGGCCGGGCTCCCCTCCGTAATAAAAGTTGAGCCTCTTGTTCCCGTGCACCATTTTTACACTCGTCAAAGACCGGTGATCGAAAACCAACAAACAACTCCCTTTTGCCTTTTCGCCACGTGTCGCAGTGTCATTGGTCCAATATTGACTAGTTGACCAGAGTTGACTTTCTCATTGTCTGAACTTTGACCGAACATATCTAGAGCTCCCGATGTCCGTTTGCCACGTTCTCACAGTCTTTGGAAAGCTCTCGAGATGATCTTATGCACTGACATCATCTAGGGAACTTTCAAAAATGATCCCCTGATCACACCTCCCCACTGAGAAAGGCTTTTTGTCCCAAAAAGTTGTTTATCAACCCAAAAATAATGCTATCTCTTCCTGCATTGCACAAACACATACAAGAACTTGAAATAACATTATAGGTTAATAAAAATGCAAATAGTTGATTAGCTAATTACATAACCGATCAGATAATAACACCCAATTAAGCTAGTGTTCAACTGAAATGTTGTAACCCTATCAACTCTGCACACAACTGTGATCTTTCATACCCCACTGTAATGCCATCACAATTAACTGACCAGATAATAACACCCATTCTATTACAGAAAGCTAGTGTTCATTTGTCACTTTGTGATATGACTGATTACCAAAAATTACAATTCCACAACACAGATCAATATACAAGACATCTAAACTGCCCACAATTAGGCTAGTGCCCACCGCCCATCCAAGCTATGTAAACCGCAAGTATTCATTATCGAATATAATAGACTATCAACACCCAAAAATAGCTATAGTCAACAACTGAATCCACGTGAAGCTGCCAAAACATTGTATCGCCATCACAAATAATAACTCAGATAATAACACCCATCTATAATGGAAGCTAGTGTTTTTTGACACTTTGTGATTCTCGCGATTCTGTACAATGTAGTTTCAAATTTAGACATGCTACTGATGCCTATCCCTGCATACTATTTTCAACAATGGAACTACTAACCAATATGAGAAAACAAAACATGAGTATGATGAACCTATCACTCAAATCTTCTCTTCAACTATTTCCATTCATTTTCAAAGCTTAAATATCAACTTAGGAACAAATCCTTATCAATCAACAGGAATCCCTAAAATATAGCTCTAAAAATTTTTGCTTGCCTACTATCAACAATTTATTGTAGTGCAAATATAAAGTTGAGGAGTGTTTTTCCCAACCAATCACTTGGGTTTTTCCGTTTTGGTTGTTTTACCTTCTCAGTACCAAAATGAGTTTTATTTAGGTTTAGCACGGTTGGTTTTACAATATTGTTCTTTTTAACAACTTCCCAATTTTGTTGTTTAGAAACAAACCAACAAACCTTAACATCATGACCATTCCTATTACAATGGGAACAAAATTTAAATTCCCTATTTTTAGGAGTCTTACCCATTTTACCATTCTCAGAACTCTGTCTACGAGAATGATTCCCCTGTTTAGGAGAGGTAACATTCTTGCCATTTCTCGCCTTTCCTTGGTGAGATTGGTCTTTAGCACCTGCCTTATCATTCACAAAAGGCATTAACTTCTTAATCAAGATTTTCCTCTTCCAACAATATGCAATGAATGATTAGTACCTTCACAAAATGTGCAAGGAAAGCATATTTTTGCTTACCAAAGCTATATTGTTCCAACTTAAAGAGTGTATTAGAAGTTTTAGGATTTGATTTTCCCTTAGTGCTATTTTTAATGTAAGTGGAAGGAGGTGGAATCGATTACCTCTTTTACCTGTATTCTTACACCTTTCATTGTTCCTCCCGATGGCGGAATTCTACAATTCTAGTGGCATAGATCCTTGGTCATTGGAAGCTTGTCTTCCTTGCCTACTTTGGAACTTTCTCCAATTTCCATTTTCCCACTAGAATAACCCAAACCTGTAAATCAAGGCTGATCCTCTACTGTATTGGGTTAGCATAACCTTGTCCATTTTTACCAAGGCCCTTTCAGTTAAATCCCATCTTAACCATTAGCTTAGACCCAATTCCCTTAGTGTGTTTTTCAAAGTGACCCAAAGGAATATCGAAATTGAATGAGAGGAAGAATTAAAATGTGAACAACTTACAGTGCATTCTTCTGTCATAATACTTGCATCTGCTTTGGAAGGCATTTACTTCTTATGTTCACCTTGTTGCAGCTTTTCCAAGAGGGCATCCTTGGTCCATATTTCTTCCTGCAACTCTTTAATAAAGCCCATCAAATTCTTGCTCTCTTCAAGCATCTTGTTGACATACTCCTCTTTCTTGGTTATAGAGGATTGTGGCTCAGATTTTAACCGCACTATTTCCTCTTCTAAGGAATAAAATTTATCTCTCAAGAAAGAGTTTTCTTCTTGGAGTTGGTGGTTTATGGCTTCAAGCTCATCCAGTTGCTCCTATTTGGATGACTTGCCCATGATTCCCGGTTCCTACAAACACAACTTGTACTTCCAAAACTGCACACTGCAAAAGAAGATTAACAAGCCCCAAAATGTCTGCACACTGAAGACTAAAATCAATATTGAAACTGAATCCAAATTTCCAAACACAATTAGAAGCTAATCCAACAATCTAACTGCTCTGATACCAAACTTGATCTGAAAACGTGTGTTGTATTTTTTTTCACTTTTAAAAGTTTCCAAAGATCATGATTTTCTTAACCAATTTTAAGTATTCTAAACTCCACAAATTGATTAAATTCTAATTATTATGCATCCATAGAAGTTTGGAAAACTTGTGTAGCAAATAAATAATCAGAAAACTGAAAAACATTCAGATAACAAACAAGATTGTTTACGGGGTTCGGAAATTCCTACGTCCCCGGGTTCAGATTGAACCAATCCATTAATAATATTGAAATTTAAGCACAATAACTCTTAAAAACAACCAATAATGAATCAAAACCTGTAAATGAGCTGATCAATGTCCCAAGAACTCTGAAAAATAGCAGAAATTGTCCCAAGAACGATCTGTGGCTCCTACAGTGTTTTCACAATGTGATCTCCCTACAACTGTGTTAGAAAAACACCTACAAATGGAGATTTAAAAACATTCTATGAAAACAAATTATATATCTAAGATCATCTCTTAATTCTAAACACTTTTCATGTTTACACCAAGTCACATTTCGGACCAGAAGTGCATTGAAATTCGTGTTTTCCAACTAGTTGTCTTGTAGATCCCTGTTAAAAACTGCATTTAAAGCTTCCAAAAATAGTCTAAAACTAAACAAAAAATATCAAATATTACATTGTTGGAATCTTCTCAGAATTTCCTTCATTTCATCTTTTTACTCCGAGTTCTCATTCTGAGTGCAAGGCCTTCAAAAATGGCGTTTTCTGAGATCTGGTCCTTATCCTCCTTGACACACCTCACAAAAAAGCAAATAATAAGCTTGAGTTGTCCACAATAAACTTAACAAATAATAAGCTTGGGGTGTGTGTGTGTTGCACGGCTGTCTCCATTACAAAGAATGGGTTCCCTATTTATACAAAATTAGGGCCCTTAAAATATGCATTTGCATATTATCTTAGGCTAATATTAGCCTAAACCCGTACCATGTAATTTGGGATAAAAATTCCCAATAATGGGCGGCTTAGCATTTTTAATGGGATGAACAATCCCAATTTGGCGCATTTGCATAAGAAATGGGATTAACATCCCCATGTTAGTGGCTCCTCCACCATTTTCCACGCAAGGTAAGTGGATGTATATCCCACATTTTGTGGGTTGATAATACCTTAGGCTTTATTAAGCCTTTCCACGCATTTTTATAGTGGTTAAAGGACCACCTTAGGCTTAACCGCCCCCATCTCCACCGCTTCACCACCTTCTTCCACGTGGAAACATCCACGCATGGCTTAATGCCCCCTAACAACCGCTTCACTTCACCCTTCCACATGGAAGCTTCCCGCGCTTATCCACTACATGGATCCTTGGCATGTTGGCGGTTTATACTAATGTATAAACATTAATATGTATAGTTTGTGGCATTTGGAATGGTGTGTAAGTGGACTTACCAAATAAATAAAAACTTGAACCATACCATGGGGTATCAAAATTAATTAACTCGGTCATCATGTAGTCCACTTGTCGTCTCTCGATAGGCAAATCAAGCGAATTCGATGAGTGGTGGCTTGTGGACCCACCACGTTGGCGATAATACCATAGTCCACATGGCGGCTGGGCTCCCCTCCGTAATAAAAGTTGAGCCTCTTGTTCCCATGCACCATTTTTACACTCGTTGAAGACCGGTGATCGAAAACCAACAAACAACTCCTTTTTGCCTTTTCACCACGTGTCACAATGTCATTGGTCCAATATTGACCAGTTGACCAGATTTGACTTTCTCGTTGTCGAACATATCTAGAGCTCTCGATGTCCGTTTGCCACGTTCTCACAGTCGTTGGAAATCTCTCGAGATGATCTTTCGACCGACATCATTTAGGGATGTTTAGGGAACTTTCAAAAATGATCCCCGATCATATCTCCATTTGTAATTTTCCACTAACTTAAAATTATCGTCCTTCTGTCGACACTTAGGACATCGTCATCATATATAGGTTAAAATTTCTTATTTTTTGGTTTTTTCATCTTCCTTAAAGTCCTCTACTTTAGTCACCCTCACATTTCTCATTTCAATTCAAATAGGCCCCATTTTTGTCGTTCACAAGTCTACATTTTTGTCTTAAACATCTACACTTTCCAATCACCTTTTGGCTTGTCCTCCTTAAAGTCTACATTTTTTTCATAAAATTCCACCTTTTATCGCAATCATTTAGATTCCACCTTCTCATTTACCTATCAACTTGACATCTTCCTTCACTCCACAATCAAGTCATGCCCACATTACATATTCGTTCACACTTACCATTCCCATAGGTTAGTCTCTTGGTTATTTTATTTTATTTTATTACTTTTCTCTTTAATCCATAAGTAGCTTGATCTACTTCTCTAATTTGTAATATGCTTCATTAGCCCATATTATCAAGTTGGTAATAGGTTTCGTGCTTACATTGACATCAACTTTGATAAAGTGTTAACCACCGTTTGGTCATTTCCATTCTTTTTTATCATATGTTCACTTTCACCAGTTCTTCATTCACAACTCATTAGGCCTTATTTTTGGATACATAATCATTTTTGGATTACTTATTTTTCTGATCAGTTTACTTTGAAAATCAAACAACAATTTTACGATCTTTCCATTTTCCTTATCATATTTTCTGACTAAGTGACTAATTGTGTTCTTTGATTTTGTAGGGACCTCTACGAACATGAGACCACCGAATTATGTCATCAAATATCAATTGTTGAAACATAAATATGCCTAAAATATCTTTCACCAGGCCCCTTCTACAATCATGAACGGTGCACCTTTAGGGTCCTTGGACATTCTTGGTCACCGATTAGCACCTCCAAACACCGTGCGTAATGAGATAAAAAGGAAAAGGACTCTCTAGGTATTCCTCATTTTCCATATTTTCTCCTTTTTACAGTGTGATTTCCTTTCTGGGTGATTCTCTCGCATTGAACTTCACATTTGGGATTTGGTCAAGAAAGAACCATGTGCATGTTGTTTTCTCACATAGTTTAAATAGGGGTTTAACCTTCTGCATCTCATGTTACCACACACAACCTAGACTCACGAACAAAATCAACACAATCAAAACATCTCCTTACCTAGTTCACTGTTTGGGATTTCATCACCCAACAGGAAGCCACTTGAGACTCTCCCTAGCCAAAACTACTAGAAACCAGCCTTAGATTGTCGTTCCTTAGGTTCCTTCATTATCTAATTTTCTTTTCTTTTCACATCTTCTAATTAATCATGATGATAAGAAACTTGTTGCTTGATTTGTTTGTTAATAAATTACATAAACAAATGTTCGTCTATTTCATGCCTATTGTCACTCTTTCTCAGATCAAAACAACACAACAATCCACTCCATCCAATGACATCCCTTCCTCTAATGTTCTCTCCTAACAATATTCTAAACTTAAGACCACACTTTGTCAATCGCCCAACCCCCTGTCTCCATGATCCTACCTCATGAGAGCCATGTCATGTAAAATTGTCCCCACCTTGGAACCAATCCTCATGTCCCTCATCAATCCAACATTTCTAGACCAACTACACCCCCATCTCTCGGCTCCTTTAGAAACTCTTGGACCTCCTTCCCACCCCATTTATGACTTCTTACTTCGTAAATCTCCCACAATTTCTCAATCATATTAATCAACTCATTTGGTGGATCCTATTCCACACACATCAGTTTATGTCAACTTTATCCCATCCGCTACTAGTATGACTATCTAGCCATCTCAACCTATTAGCACTCATATCCCCACTCATCATTTACCACAACAACTTGCCCAATCCTAACAATCATATCATGTCCCTATTTCTCAACATCAACCTATGCAACAACTTACCCAATCTCAACCCATGACATATATTAATCCTTATCAAATGATTCCCCAAACACCCGCACATCCACAAATTAATCAACCACCTTATCAAATGGTTCCTCAAACACCCACACATCCACAAATGTATCAGCTACCTTATCAAGATACATTTCATGCCACACAACCAATCCAATCCCAACCTATCATCACATCGAACGATCCTATTCATGCCTTAATGAATAGATTGGCTAGTCTAGAAGTCACTACCTTGGCACCTAAGGTTACTTTATCCTACGAACAAATCGTAATGAATCGATTCATCCGTCGGTTCCTATCAAACCTTACCCTCCTCATTAGGAGCTTCCTAAGTTCATTAAGTTCAACAGCAAGGAAGATCCCCAATAACATCTTTGTGCATTCAAACATGCATGTTATCTTATTGCACATGATCAAGACCTAATGCTTCACACTTTCCCCATGTCCTTGGTTGGTCCCATGTTAGACTGGTACAATAGTATACCTCAATACTCAATATTTTCCTTCACCCAACTCACACAGTTGTTCTTAGAACACTTTTCAATCAACATTGCGTGTAAAATCACTATCACTGACCTATACGCCATCCGACAGTTTGACGATGATTCCATTGCAGACTTCATCTCACGATGGTGCGACTTCATAAACCAACTATCCTTCTCTCTTCTACAAATCAAACTCATCGAACTCTTCTCGCATTCATGTGCAAAGCATATATCATCTACCTTGCAAATCCAATCGTTCCAAACCTTTGATGAAGCCTTCACCATGGCTCACAAACTTGAAACCCATGCCATTAAGCAAGGTCATCTTAAACTTAGATTAACCAAACCTAAAATTGAATTTACTAAACCATCCACACATAACAACACATTTAAGGGTGCGGCTAATGTTTTGGTGTTTAAGTCCTCATCCACACCTACATCTAGCATGTGGCCTCAACAACAAGCCCCTAGACCATCTCCTAAATATACCCCCTTGGGGAATCCTATAGTTATGTATTTGACAAGTTGATGGTAGTACACTCCATCCAAATTCCTCCCATACGACCCGTGGATGACTCATGACCCAAGCCTATTTGGTATCACGAAGCCCATTATTATAAATATCATCAAGTCAAAGGTCACGACATTGAGAAGTGTCGTTCCTTTAAAGATCATATCCAACAACTTATAAATCAAGGGGATATCCAAATGGACAACTCCACCACTTCACCTAGCCAACCCCTCAATAGAATTATGAAACCTTTTCCTAATCAACCACCAACAAATCAAGCCACCCCTTTTACATCTCAACTATCAAATGCTTACACTGTTAACACCATCAATCAAGATCTCATCTCATCACCGACTCCGCATGTTCCTACCTTAGACATTATTCCCACTCCTTATTCAGAACCTATCGTATCCACAACTATCACACCTATATCAAATTTTACTACTTGTCTTATACCTATACCTACTCCTACCCTTACCACATCCACATCAACTTTGACTATACCATCTACTTCATCCACTTCGATCATGCCCCAATCTATCACATCAGATTCATCCTTAGCACCTATTTTGGCCCCATTGATATACACACCTATCCCTACATCTCTCACATTTGTTCCTTCACCCACATCTACATCAAACAAACATATCCATACATCCACACCTATAACATCAACCCCATTCGCAAACATATCATTCTTACCCCTCAAAACATTTATGAAACAACCATTCCCACCTACTTCTACACCCGATATTACTCCTACACTTACGGTGTTACCTATCAGATCTAATCCATCGGTTACCACATCCCCTTCATTAGATTTGAATACCTTACCTACATCCATTCCACCTTTACCCATTATACCATCCTTAGAGTCAATCCCAGTTCCTCCTTCCGCACTTTTTCCATACTAACCACACCAACTACCTTTACCATATCCACATCAACATCGACTATACATACCACTTCATCCACATCTATCGTGCCCCAACCTGTCATATTCAACCCCTTAACCACATATATGTCAAACATACCCATCACCACACCACTTACATCTCCAAATATCCTAATTATGTCCACCTCACTATTCATCCCAATTACCACTATATTTGTCATATCAACAAATCCACTTACCCCTACCTTGACATCTTCATCACCTATACCTATATCCTTGCCTAAGGCCACATCATCCATTTTATCCCAATATTCTTTACTTAATCCTTCTATCACACTGACCAAATCCTCTCAATTTGCAACTCTATCAATGATACCCTTGAGAAATTTATAGAACAAACACCTCCACCTGAGGCAAACACAAAGGGGATTCACAAATCAACTACTTTTACATTAATCAACCAAAACCTATACGATCCACAAACCCCATACAAACATCTCTTTCTCCATTGATATCCACCCCTACACCACCACCTTTAGATCCTCCAGTTGAAATTATTGTCATCCCTGCCAAGAGTAAACCGTCTCGATCAAAATCTACGACTCTTGGTAAGCATCCCCAAAATTCTCATGCACATCCTTGTAAGAAGTTAGGTCTTCCCTCTTTTCAGAAATCCAATGTTACAACATCTATTTTAAGGTCAGTCCCTTCATCTAATACACCTCGTAATGATAAATCCCAATCCAAACAATCTAACCCTCCTCTCAAAATTGATTCATCTTTTAAGACATCTAATTCACCCATCCAATCTACATCCACTTCTTTCCCTAACTCCTAGCAAAAATATTCTATCAAAACCCACAAGTGATACCTTCCCCATGACACTTTGATTGGGTCCTACGCAGACATCCTTCGAAATTTAATTCAAATATCTGGCATCACACTTCCTCCCATTAAATATTTTAACCCATAGTCCAAAGCCATCGCGATTCAATCCCATATGCATATGTGTTTATCACCGTGCCCCGAGCCATGACATTGAACATTGCAGTAAGGCCTTTCAGACAATCATCCATAACCTTATTAAGAAATAAGAGTTCCTAATTCAGGGGGTACATCCTTCTCCATCTACATCTAATACAATTTGCATCCCATCCATCGGGTTTCCCACGATTCCTCCATCTCGTATCATCCCTTAATATCTCTTTCGCACATGATATTCTTCTTAAGGAAGGTCCTTCATTGTTCATCGATACTATTTATCTTGCCAATCACCCTTGTGGTCTCCAACCATTTATCCAATCCAAATCCAAAACAATCCTATCTAAACTCCTTTGACATCCACTAAATCATCTGCATCTAATATAATCTCCCTTTCTATAGGGACATCCTCCACTCATCCTTAGCATCCCTTCTGCATCAATTCATCTCTTATCCATCCATAAAACTTTCTTTATGTTGGGGGACTTCACTTTTGACATTTCCTTATGTTATCTTCATCTCTTTTTAAAGCCCACTTTTGTGGCCATATTCATCTCTCCCTTGAGGGACCATGTTTTTCATTTTAAGTCCACCGTTGTGGCCATATGTGTCCCTTCTCATGGGGCACATATTTTATTCGCTTCCTCAAGGATAGTGCATAATTTTTATCTTCGCTCATCTATATCATCGTATCATATCATCTCATAACTTCCTCCCTTAAGACTTTATCCTATCTTTCGATCACACTCTTAATGCAACTAGATTGGACCTTACATTATCATGCATAAGTATGGGTCTGGGGTCTATCATTTGGCTTCCCTTGATGGTAAACCAGAGACTGAACCTCTTAATGCATTACACTTACAACCATTATATTGTTAGCATATATACCCATGAGCAGATAGTCATATCTTTAGATCATTCCTCCATCATTATCCCCTTCCATCTATCATTGTAATGATATGGAACTATGTGGTCTACCATCACTTCCTTGACATGACCTTAAATATGGGCACCACGGCTCTACCCATAGCATTTTCCTTATGGATAGGTTCTCCCTTTTTGGTGAGAAATCTACAATCATTACACCCATCACCTTCTTGTTTACCTATTAGAACCACGCTAAGGGTCCAGGGGTGTCACTTGTGTAATCATCATCCCCTCCTAAGTGGTCTACCTAGCTATACCCAACTCTTCCCCTTCAAAAAAGAAAGAAAGAAAAGAAATTCATAATTATGGATGCTCTTATCTCATGATATCTTACAACAAAATGATCTCTTGAAGGAAACTGTTCATAAAAATATATAATAAAAATAGCCTAATCCCATGAAGGACTACTATCATGCATATCTTATCCTGCCATCTAAAATCAAAAATAAAATAAAAATCCCAAAGCAAAAGAAAAAAGTAGACCATACCCTCGAAGGATGGTTAGTCTCTTATCATGGCAGCAAAGGCTTCCTGCATTGATCAACCTTCTATTGTATTAGCATCCTCAGAAAGCTTCCCGCTTTGATCAAGTTTCTCTTTGCAGACTTCTTGCATTGATCAGTTTGCTCTCTTTCCCCTACCCAGAGTTGGGGCATAGTCCTAGGAACAATCACTTATGGAGAATCCTCTTCCTATATACAAGTTACATCTCAAACCCCTTTATCATGTCGACATTAGGTTTGTGAGATTATTGCATCCATTTTTTCCTCATAGTCTTTTGGTTATAACTAATTATCGTTGGATATTTGTTAACACTTGTTATTGGTTGCAAGTGCAATGCCTTGAGTGGTACCCTTTCTTGTTTACCTCCAATCTAGTTTGAAGCATGGTTTCTCTATATGCTCCTTACTACGATTATCTATCATTTAATGTCACCTTTTATCAAAATCAACTTCCTCCATATCAAATTTCAAACCATGAATTCTATATCTATATGTTTACCTTTAAGGGTGACATATCTTACAATCATCCATAATTCCATAAATTTTATTCACATCTATGAATGCTCTCGCTAATACACTTTTTGGTTTGGGAATTCTACTTGATCTCATTGCAGTTTGTGAATCCTACTTGAGGATCCCTCTCAAGGTGAGTTTGTTATCCTACAACTTCTTATCCCCCACCATGATCAACAATGTCTTTGATCCATTGATCCTCTCTCCTCATTTCCACTTATCCCCACATCACCCTTCTCACCATTCCTATCCCCTTTCACTACTTTGTGTATCTTCCCTTCCTTTCTTCCCGATTTTCCCTTTTCACTCTTCCACTTTCAGCTTGACAATCTTACTTAACCATCCATACAGTAAGGGACTCTTAGTTGAGGTATACCTTCTTCCTTAGATCCTCCCGCTGTAAAAACTTCTCCACCATCTCCTCTTCCATTGGACGACAATCACCACCAAAACGTCTTTCCGCTCCACCTCTTCCGCTTGACACTCTTACATCATCACTCCCACCGCATGGGCATCCCAATTAAGAATTTCCCTTACACTCTCCATCTACACTACATATATTCCTTGATCCATTCATGTCACACTCCTTTGTTTCCTTCCTTCCTTGATATCACCTCCTTTCACCTCTTGTTCCATTTTGGCATATACCACTCTAGCTTCTCTTTACGTTCCTGATACTGCTCACTCTTCACTAAATATCTATGTTCTTGGTTTCCTTCCTTCTACATCATTTTCTTTGTTGTCCTCTCCTCCTTTCTATTCGTCATCTTATTTCACTTCCTTTGTATCATCTTCTTCCCCTTTTTACTTCACGTTTCCTTATTACTTCCCCATTGATCACACGACTCTAATCTTCCTAGTATCCCCATGGAATAATCTTCCCCACGTTTCCATAAATCAATGTTTGTTCTACTTTCTTCTTCTAGTATTTTCGTGTCAATAAAACATCTTCCTTAAGTAAGCTCTCTTCAATACTATTCACCCCCTCACATGTGGCATATTACCTTTCCATCTCGTATTACAACTCATATTTTCGTCTACTCTTCGTATCTTGTGTTAGGATACCTTTGTTTTCATCCTCGTCCTTGTGGATGCATAGTTTTTGTTCGATTCCTCATGTATGAAGGATTTAACATATTTTTTTCATTTTATCATGCATACTTTGGTGCTTGCCTATGACCCGTTGGTCATCCCAGCCTACATACATGTTATAGTGGGCTTCACCCACTCACTATTTCGTAGAACGTTGTCCCTCGTCTCTGTTGAGACCACAATTATCATCTATTGATGTGATATTGGACTCACTGCCATTGTTTTCATTATTATTACGATCCTTTTAGCTTGGGGCATATTGCTTTGGTTATGCGTTTACCCATATTTTCATCACCCACCCAACCTTTAACATCTATCTCTTTTAAACTCGTGATTAACTTCCTTTATGTCGTCAATCCCAAGTTTGAGGGGGTACACTCAATCAATCATATTTTCAATACTTCATCATTTTTGTCTTATGGCTTGCCCAACGTAAACCACTCATCAAAAAGGGGCAAATGTAGACACCGTTTTTGGTATCGTTCCTCCCCTTCACCCCGCATTTTTCTCTCCTTTATTAGGCTTACCCATTCAAATCCTTTTTCCCCTAAATTTGAATAAATCCCATTTCCCACCAAAACTACATATTCAATTAATCAATCTTAATTGGTTAATTGATCCCCTTTAAATCCCTAAATCTCGTTATATGATAATATCTAATTAATAATTAAATATTCTAAACTAATTCATATCACCCCACCTAATAATTAAATACTCCAAAATCATTCAAATCATGCACCCCACTCACGAATTAAATAATGCAAAATAATCCATATCAAATCCATTATTGCACCTAATCACTCAAATCATGTCCCCCCACTCACCTATCAGGTTACTTTTTCAAACCAGATTACCTAATAACCCCTAAATTAACCCCATCTCCAGGCTATAAATATAGGTCTTTCCCCTCTTTTGAACAAGTCAAGAGTGATAGAAAACCTCTGACATTATAGCCCCTCACTTATCATAATATCATCATAGTGCCCTTGTGATGCCACTTGTATCACCATAATACCATCCTCATGCCCTTGTGGTTCTCTTAGTTTGGTTTGCTTTACATTTACTTTGATCAAATCAGTAGCTCCTCTATACATCGACATTTTTAGGTTATGTTATTTATCAGTTTTTGCATGTTATCCATCTATCTTTCATTTATATCATTTTATCTTATCAAACGGGGTTGACATCCGTGAAAGGAAGGTAACACTTCTGAAACTAATTTTGTGGGCATCCTCCGCATATACCAGCTAATTCATTTTCCTCTTAGTTTCCTTTGTTTTGTTGGTTTATCTAGCTCTCGGCCGAAGACATTCACTTTGTGCCCGTCCATTTGTCACCATATTTTCCTAAGGTACCATAAACTCTTGTGATGAGGATCCTCAATCCTCGCCATTAATAATGTCAATCCTGTGGTAATGGTGTCCAATGGTTGTATGCATTAAGGGAAGAAGATATTTGGAAAATTATTCCTTTAAACAAAAACAAAACTTGCATAAAATAAATCATGCTTTAGTAAATTTAAAGGTACACTTGCATAAATAAATTTTGCATGAAATAAATCACACTTGTAGAATTAAAAACACACTTTCATAAATTGAAATTGTTGAATTGGAAATAAATATAATTAAACGAAACACTTGCAGGTTCACAACAAACTAGATTTTCACAATACAGAGATAAAAACAACAACATAATGAATTACAGACAAATGAATAAACATAAACATAAATACACGAGATCTATCTTACTTGAAATGAGTGGACAGTTCATTCCTTGGAAGAGGATTTAAATCATACTTCCAAAATTTTAAAACTATAAAATATTTGAGAGGAAAGAACATATCTTTATTTCTTGGGAGAAGGAATTACATATCTCAGTGTGGAAGGTTGCATTTATAATTCATGAATCCAACCAACTCTTTATTTTAGGAAATAAAATCTGATCTTATCTTTATTCCAATCCTAACAACTAAGATCTTCATCTCCACAAAATATGGAGAGAGAGATATATTGTTGGAGTCAAATATTATCTTACTTATTTTAGGAAGATTTGCTCCCAAATCTTCTCCTTGCTTTTTAGTAACAATAATAACAATGATTTTATTCTCCTACATTATTGGAAGGAGTTTTTTCCTCAAAATATGATTTTGACCAAATACTTTCCCGGATTTTCCATTTAACTTTGTTGTTTTTTATTGTGGAACTTTTGACGCTTGTCTGATACATTTTTTCCTCGGACTGTAGTTCACTAAAAGTTACATTTATCTTCATTGGTAAAACTTGTAGAAAATTTGAATGAGGTTTTTGTTAAACACATTTCTATAAACAAAAACCTCTCTCATATTTTTCGTTTGACTTTTTTGTTTCTATTTATGGAACTTTTAGTGCTCGTTTGATACACTTTTCCTCAGACTGCAACTCACTGAAAGTTAGATTTCTCTTCATTGGTAAAACATGTAGAAAATATGAATGAGGTTTTTGTTAAACACATTGCTATGAAAAAAATATCTCAAATTTCCCATTGGATTCTCTTATTTTTCACAATTCCTCAAAATTGTCATTTCATTTATGCATGTTCAAGCTAACGTTATCATTCCTTTTATGCAAGTTCCGGAACTAAATCTTCTTTGTCCACAAATTGCAAGTTTCAGAACTAACTATCATTCTATACCTTGTAGCTTTTTCCATTATTTTAATTGCTTGAAAATATAAATATACAAATTGCAAGTTCGGAACTAAATGTTATTCGATTGATGCAAGTTTGAACTAAATCTGCAAGTTCCGAAACTAAATCTATGAGTTCGGAACTAAATATGTGAGTTTCGAAACTAAACCTGCAAGTTTTAGAACTAAATTTGTGAGTTCTGGAACTAAAACTGTGAGTTTCAAAACTAAATCTACGAGTTCGGAACTAAATTTGTGAGTTCTGGAGCTAACTTTAAACAACTATAACTTTTGCATGCAATCTTGGATTGAGATGATTATTTTTTTGAACTTGCATAATTTTTAGAGAGGAATCTAAATATGAAATCATATTTGAGTTTAAATTTATTGTTCATGATCAATTTCACTTTTCCAAAACTAACATTATTTTTCCTTTATGGCCTCGTATATACGAACTTTGCATCTTTTCCCAAATAATCAATAGGATTAGTCAACAAAATAAATAACAAAATATTTCTAAAGAATTAATAAGATATATATCCTATATTCTATCTTAAGCAAAATATAAGTTCCTATATTACATTTAAATCTACTTTCAAAGGTAACTTGGAAGGACAAAATAGTGGTAATTTATGGCCAATTTATGGTCTAGTCACCTTGAATCTTTGAGGTTGTTTGATTTTATTGGTTATCTAGCTCACTAATCTAGACAGGGATGAAGAAAATTAGATCAACACTAATGATGTATTAATTCCATTACGAGACTCTACATCTTCAGATCAAGCTTCAACGAGCTCTTCCATCCCCTCATCCAAACTACCAGACGATCAATCCTTCAAAGATGTCATGCAATGCCTCTCGCCTGGGAGAATGTCACCTTCTACTCTAAACTCACTCCTTACACCTAAAATGTATGGGAGACCCGACAAACAACCACTCTATGAGCCCAACATAGGAAATATCATTTCCTTCGACCCACCCTTCCTTGGCTTAACACGGTTAGTGTACGAGGCATTGATCTCCCTTCACCTCATCTCGACGATCAACCACATGTAAAACCATTGTCCTCAAACTTTTCATTCTTAGATAAACCTCACTTTTCCCATAATTCCCTCCACCAAAGTTCATGGAAAGGATTTGGTTTGGCTTGATATGAACATGGTCACGAATTACCCTTTGAAGACCTAAGAAAACCTCACGGAAACACATCTTCGGCTTCAAAGTATCTTCTTCTACTATGTCGCCATCAATATCGAATCACAATCACACTCATCATTAATACTAGACCCATCTTCGATATCGATGACATTGTATCCATCCCATCGACTTTTTTAATCAATGTCATTACACTTGGAACGTTGACTTATCAAGCTAATGATAGAATTGAAACTATCCCTCTCAAGTTACCACATATGATAGAGGAATATTCCCATACTATTGACATTCGTCATTGCCATGAGGATGATGTTATCGTGACTTATGTGGGTGTTGAAGATAGCCATATTCAGAAAAACCTTCCTCCCAACACACCTACACTTGTTAATGAATCAACCACTGATGTTAATATTAGCACATTAGAAGATCTGCACATTGTCAAAATCAGCCAAGCCTTAGACTCTCGTGAACTATAATAATTCATCTTTTTTTATATAAACATAGTCAAGCCTTCACCCTGGTATAGACCCTAACATCATCATCCATAACATCATTACCATCTCGGATGCTAAGCTCGTGAAGTAAATACTTTGTAGGGTGAATCCCTACATCACACTATTAGTCAAGGAAGAAATTCAGCTTCTTCTTTCAGCCAACTTCATATTACCTATTGCTTATCCACAATGTGTTTCCAACATCATACCTATCACTAAGGCCACTGGAAAATTATGAATCTGCACAGACGTCCAAGACTTGAACCCCACCTAACCTAAAAATGATTTTCCTCTACACAACATGGACCATCTCGTCGATTTAACAACAAGCCACAAGATATTGTCTCTTATGGATGATTTATTTGGCTACAATCAAATCCTCCGGCATAAATCCTTATCATGCCGGAGGATTAGCACAATAATTCCTTTATCACCCCATGAAGAAACCTTTGTTACATAGTAATGCCCTTTGGCATGAAAAATACAGGAGTTACTTATCAACACACAATGACTTACATCTTCCATGAACTCATCCACAAAATTGTAGAGGATTGTGTCAATGATCTCTTAGGTAAATCCAGAGACAATGAAAGAGAACATCTAGTTGTTATTGACATGATTTTTGCATGTATATTACAATTATTTCTCCACCTTAATCTCGCTAAGTTCATTTTTGGAGTTCTCATAGAAAAACTACTAGGATTTATAGTTTTTATTAGGGAAATTAATTTTGACCCTGCTAAAGTCAAATCCATTATTGAAATGTCCCATCATCTAATCTCAAAAAAAATCATAACCTTGAAGGAAAGCTTCAATCCATTCATCATTTCCTCTCTTAATTATCATCTTTGTTATCAACCTTTACATCACCTTCTAAGAAAATACATCCACTTTAAGTGGGACAATAATTGTCAACAAGACTTTGATACCCTCAAACAGATATCTTTCATCACCACCAAGTGCTTATGCCCCCACATGAGGGGGAGTGTTTCTATCTTTATATCTTCGTGACTAACCATGCCTTGGGATCCATGTTAGCGCATTGAGATGAACAAGGCAAGGAACAAGTGGTCTATTACATAAGTTGCACCCTTCATGAATATGAAACCCGTTATTCTGAAGATGAAAAGTTATGGTGTGTTATGTACTTTAAAACTTCCAAACTTCATCACTACCTTCTCAATCACAAAACCTACATCGTCACAAACTTTAATCCACTCAAATCCATGTATTCTAAGTTATATCACAATGATCATATCACTAGATGGCTCATGTTCATGACTGAATTTGACCTTGAGTTCATCTCTCAAAAATCCATTAAAGGGCAGGTCATTGTTGTTCAATTCGGGCATTTGAAGCTTGCTAGAAGCACAATAGATTGAGGAGGGTTAAATGAGTCCTACAAAACTTTGACTTCTTTTACCATGACAACCATTCAACATTCATTTAACCATTCATCACGCATAACCACATGTGAGCTTGTTAGATATGCACTAATTATTCACAAGAGAATACAATAAGAGAAAGTACACATAAACACCATATATAAGTGGGAAACCCTCACAAGGAAAAAAACCCTTTGAAAACCTTTGCTGATATTTCTCACAACTAATTACTCAAGTGAATATTACACATCACAAGAGATTTCTTTAGTAAGGCACCAACCCCTAAACCCTTGTTGATATTACTCACAACAAGATACTTGGATGAATATGACTCATGACATAATATTTTGATAAGAATATCACTGAAGATATGATTCCAACACTCAGTTGATGGTGATTACAAAATTCAGCTCCAAATTCCTTCAAACCCTCATTCAAAAACACCTCTTTCTAACTCGCTCAAACTTGGACTTTCATGACCCGATTTGATCTCAAACTCTTACACGTAAGCACTCTAACTCTTTTCAAAAAAATTCATACGTTCTCGGCTCCGATTTGATGCCATTGCATCACTTACACTCCATCGAACAAATTGCACTTTTCCTCTTAATTTACTAGTTCAAATTTGAACCAAACATGCACTTTTATATGCCTCTCATCTCAATAACATAACATAAGTCAGTCCTACTCAAGGATATAAACCAATAAAACTTAAAAACATAACAATACATTCATATAAACTCATAAAATGGACCCATGTAGGTCGGTCAAGCACTAAGACACCTAAACAAGCCAAAAAATGCTCAAAACCCCATCACTAGGCTCCTCAAGGACCTCCAAAATCATCACCATGATTAATTGATCCTCCAAAGGTTTCACATATGTCAAATATGTTACAATAACATCATACATGCTTGCACATTAACTTTCACCAATAAATTTCTTCATAAATCTATCAAGAAGGACCATTTCCTTCACAAAACAACTACTTCTAGGAACTATTCTTCACCAAACAAGCTCAAGATCACACCATAACACCTCAACTATTCCATGTAACAACTCATTCGAAAACCACCGACATGTAGAACACATCCATCAATGCAAACCACACCTCTTTTCCTCTTCACCAAACTGAGCTTCCCAAAAAGTAGTTTTGGAAACTCAACTAGTTTGCACCCTTTCTATCACTTTCAAGACCTCCAAATTCCTTCACTAGGAACAAAATTCATCCCTCTTCACTCTCTAATTGATATAAAACATTAGAAAAGTCAAAACATGAGACTTCTACATCAATTTTCTTAGCTAAGGCAATCTTGTCCTGAAACAGTCAAACTTGTTCTTCACAAACTGAGTTGGTTCACCTATCAAAATACCTCATCAAGACACAAACAATACATAATTGGAAAGCTCTTTGAATCTAATTTTCCATAACATCTTACATTTCCTTCTAAATTTAAGTGTAAGGCCTTCAACCAGTCAATTTCTGAAACTTCTCAAAGTTGCCCTTTTAGGCCCAAAGACCAGGACTTCATAAATAGGGCACACTTTTCCCTCTAAGACCTCAACAATGACCTAAAAATATCATGTAAATATATTAAAACTCCCAAGCTCCAATAAATGTTGATTTAATTAATGCCTTCAATGGACAACTTTTCCAAAATGAAAATAATGAAACTTGCATTTTAAAGTGTGGCCCACATACTATCACATGATCTACGATACCTTTCTAGAAATATAAAGGAGTCCTCTATAACCACCAATCATAAATTTTATAAAAGGAATCAAAACATGCTCAATACAATCAACTTTCTTGAAGTCGCTTTTGAACTAGGGTTTGAAACAACTTATCTTATTAACGATCGCTCATAAAACTCGACAATCAAACTAACTCATTATTTTTGGAAAATCTTCTTATCTCAATCGAAAAACATATCCCAAAATATCTAGGTCCCATGTAAAGCATACAACTCACAACGAGCATCGAAGGTTAATATTTAGCTTAAAAACACACTCTAGAAAACCCGGTTTTACCAAAAAAGACATATCTTTAAAATATTCCTCACTTTGACTTGAAACTTGTCACGAAGCATCATGTAAACATTATCTAACAACTCAAACTCATCATATAGCTCAAATATTCTTAGAAATCTCTAACCATGGTGACTTACATGTGATTTCCTAGCTTATCTTCACTGTTTTGCTTCCCAAGGACCCCATACATGCACTATACCTCTGAAAACTGACATGATAAGCCTTGTACACTTCATATACAGTATTACCATACTACTCCATGCTTAATCGTGACCATACCATACCACATGCTCTAAGTCTAGGAGTAAGCCTAGAATGATTGCTACAACCCATGGTATCACATGAACTAACCTTAAAATCATCATGTTCTAGGACTAGGAATAGGCCCAGAATGACTGCTTCACACCATGACAAACCATGAGCTGACCAAGTTGACCTCATATAGACACATGGACACTCTTGACATATCATTTCAACCATGATGGACATCATACTAACCTTCAATAAACTTAGGAGGACTCAAACTATGACCATGCACACTGAACCATGCTCTAAAACACCATATGACTTCACCAAACATGACACTACCAATCAATCTTCATGTTTGACTTTGACTTACACCTCATGAAGACTCATAAGACACCATGAAAACCTTTTGCCATCAATATACTTGACATTAATGACAACACTAAGACACAATGGCCAACAATATCCCCCTTTATCATTGATGACAACCACCTTCAGAAACATTGATGACAACCATAAGACAAACAACTCCTACATGACCTCATTTCCATATTTCTGATGCTTCTCTCCCCATTGACATTTATGACAAAGGCTATAATGACAACTCAACATGGAAAATGACAACACACAACATGACACAATGGAAACATTACACAAATGACAAACTTACTTTCTTACATGACTCCCCCTTGGACTACACTTGCACTTTCTTGTCTTGAAACAACATCGATGATCCATGGACACGATAAATTCATCCACAAAGCTACCCCTACATTGATACCCTCATATTTTATCTTCATCTACGTCATCCAACACCATGTAAGACTGTACCATGAAAAAATCACAAAAGTCTATCTCAAATGCTTGTAAAATCTCCTTGGGACCATTTTCCCTAAACGACATCTTCGAGGTGTGTTGTCTTCCAAATGTGCAACATGGAAATTGACAATTTCTAAGCATGACAATGATACCCCTGTACCAAAATTTTCATATTTATCATTCCGAGGCACCCCAAGTCTACCCAATCAATCCAATAACCTCCCAATTGGTGTTAATTAATTCCCCTAGGTGATTTAGGAAATTCAAATCATTACCCCTAGGTGATTTTAGGATTTCATTGAAAATTGCAAGCTTTGGGTAGTTGTGGGAAGGGATATCACTAGCCTTCCTAGGACAAGAGCAACCCCATAGAGCAGAGCATAAATCCAAAATAGAGGTGGAGGTGATTCAAATGCCTTAGGACATCATGGAAGTGATTCAGGAAGATTCAGAAGGACTTGGAGAAGTTGGGGTAGTTTCACCAAAATTAGGGTTCACAGGCCTAGGCAGTGTAAAGGCCAAAACAACTCGCTCAACTTCGAAGGTAATTTTGGGAGCTCTAGATGGATTTAAAATTTAAAAAAACATCTTCGGAAAGGTAATTCCAATACCTACAAAATGATCAAATTATTTTTTCAAAACACTTTGGTGTATTGGTTTTACGAGCATTTTTCTCATGTATAAGTGCAGTACTAAATGAAAAATCTAATTTTTTAGGGATAAAATGGAGGAATAAATACCTAAAAACCCCACCATTGGATTCATAAGGTAATTTACAGTTAGGATCATATAAAATTTCATCAAACAAGTCCATCGGGGGCTCAATTTATCATTGTTTCAAGTTGTCCTCTTGGAGCGAGTACGGGAGTTGGTCAAATTTTGGGAGGACACGTGTCAGCTCCAGGAGTCTAACAAGATTTTGTGTCCATCAGGTCCCTCAAGTTTAGGAACATCAACCATGGAAAAATTCACCAAGCCCCCATAAGACATCTAGACCCTCATGCAACCTCCAGGATCACCAGTTAAGCCCCCAAGTGCTTGCGGGAGCTCAAAGCCTCAACCGTTTGATTGCTGCCACATGTCATCACCAGGAGTGCCATGGAATTTGATGTCCCTCATGTCCCTCATAGGTCAAGGACATAAAACATGGAAAAATGTGCCCATCCCTAAGGAATATTTCTAGTCACCCATATGACCAACTTCCAACCCCTCAATGCTTTAAAGATGATTTTTAGCCTTCATTCCATGCCATCGAATCTCCGCCACATGTCATCACCTTACTCGCCATGGAATTTGATGTCCCTCATGTCCCTTTGAGGTGAGGGATGTTAGGGACATGAAAATTCACCTATCTCCCATCTCATCTTTATTTCAAAATTTTAAAACCCTCACTTGTTTCCCACTTCTAACTTCTAACATTCTCGTGCACAACCATATCTGCAAACTTCTCTGCAACTTCCTACCACCACTCCACCATTGCCAAAGCTCAAACCAGATCCACCAAAGCAATAAAATCCTCTTTCCCATGGCAATATGTAGGTCTTATAATAATATTTCATCGAGCTAAGGAGAAGAAACAAAGAACAGAGAAGAAGAACAGTGGAAATCCCCATTGCCATGAAATCGAATTTTGAAGAAATCTTGCAAACAAATGCACGGATTGACGAACCATTTTTTTGTTCATTCCTCTATCAAAAACCATAAAAACATGCCTTTAGACCCTCCTCTCAATGCATAAATCATTCATAGTGAATAAATCTTCTTTCGGCTCCACGAAGAAGGAAGCTCAATTTCCCGTCAAACCGGTAATCGGATTGAAGAGAAATTTCACCAGTGAGACAAGAAGCAAAAACCTATCACAATGGAGTTGATTTCATCACAAATAGAGACAAAAACCAAACCTATGAATTTTAAGCTCCATTAATGGCTGCCATGACATAGTAGTGGAAAAATTAGCGAGCTACCTCTCCACTTCTCAGGGTTCCGATGGGTGAAATCACACGAAAATTGGAGGGAATAATCATTGAAAAATCTAGTTTCCGTGAACTA
The DNA here is from genome assembly GCA_018340775.1 of Taxus wallichiana var. yunnanensis. Classification (NCBI taxonomy): domain Eukaryota; kingdom Viridiplantae; phylum Streptophyta; class Pinopsida; order Cupressales; family Taxaceae; genus Taxus; species Taxus wallichiana. The sequence continues at coordinate 865,008,016 of CM031242.1, forward strand.
GTTTTCGTGCCATGAAGTCCCTATTTTTTAGGGATATGGAGGGTTGTGTTTTTATTAGCATTCTTCCCTCTTTGAATAAATTTTCAAATTCCTTGAAGATCCGGAAGAGCGAAACCCTCTGAAATTCAGAGGGAAGGGTCTCCAAAAAATCTAGTTTCTCTCAAACTAGTTTTTGCACAATGAAGTTGTCAATTTCTCAAGATATGAAGGACTAATTTTTTATCAATATTTTGCCCTGGTAACTCCATACCTAAAGCTCTTACCAGGCATAAATTTTCATTTTTCATTTTTGAGCTTTTTGGAAAGCGAATCATGATGAAAATTGGAGCACGAGTTCGTGACAAAGAGCTGAATCCAAAAAAATTGTTCCCATCGCAAACAAAGGTCGTTTTCACCACTTACTAAAAATAACATATGTTATACTTCCTTACATGATATAAATGACGAGTCCCACTGAATTGCAAGTTCGATCACTCAGACAATCAGAAAAGGGTAAAATGGAAAGTAAGACAAAAAAATGACTTCTTCCCAAAATAACATGTCCCCAAATAACAACCTGCTAAAAATAGAAATGTGCTAAAAATAGAAATATCTCGGGAACAAAGGAGGTTGGAATATGGTAGATGGTTCAGAAGGTGAAACTGGAGCAAGACAGGTGATATGCCCCAGAATAGTAGAGCACGAGCTCATATTCTAAAAATAGAAAGTTTTCATTTCGGGAGTGGAAAGTTACATATGACTTTGTTTTCACTCACCTTACTACTTTTTGGACTCCCCTTTGGATAATGAGATGGTTTCATGAGTTGAAAAGGAGGAATGAAAACTTCATAGAGGTCTTGGAAGCATCATCTTGAGTGCAATGGTTTATAGAAAAGCAAGGCAGGGCATCACAAGGCACATCATGTGAATTCATCTTCATCACTTAAGAAACTGGGTAATTCAAAGTGAGTTGATCAAAATGATTTCAATGAGTCAAAGAGTTCATCAAACAAGTTTCAAGGAGGGTCATTGTGGGCATTGTATGTGTTCATCTCGAGCTTGCATTGGTAAACTTCAAAACAGTGTTTCTGCGGTCCAGGAGTTTGTGGTCATCACTAGATTGGGAAAATGATTCAAAGTTATTCAAGGGAGCAATCTTCATCAGTGTAGAAGATCACCAGTGGAAAAAATCTTTGCTCAAAGTTCATGACTACATCAAGGCATTCAAAGCATTTCGTCATGAGGAGTGTTTTCCCCTCCATCCCTTCCCTCTTCCTCTCTTTCCCTCTCTTATTTCTCTCTCCATTCTAATTCTTCGTTATGCGTCATCATTGTATTTCGTCCTATTCACTTAAGTGACCTATTTTAAATTTGTAAAAAGTATTTTCTCAAAATTATAAGAGAAATACTTAATTCATGGAAAATAAAAGGTCACAAATGGAATATGGAAACAAAGAGTCATGTGAAGGAGGTGAAAGGACAATTTAGATTACTATAAATTGGGATGGCCTCTCCATTCCAAAGGATTTTCCAAATTTTGGAAGAAATCTTACTATGTAACATTGTGATAGCTTGGTTGAAGCTTTGTATTCATCACTACACATGGAATAAAAGCTACACTTCTTCTATTTCCCTTTCTTGTTTTTCCTCTATTTCTCTCTTTCATGCACTTTGCAAGCATAGTTGATCATGTATGGAATTGGAGAGGAACTTGGTGTCCTCGATAGATGAATTTAAAAACTTGGCATTTTAATTTATTGGTCCCACTAGCTTCACTATGATTTCCTCTATATTGAAGTTCGAACTACTCCGGTTATTGGGTGTGAGCTCTATAATCTACTCACGCGATGTAATCGTCCTTGAGAATTTCCCCCTTTTTCCCTTCATTGTTGTAATTTCCTCCCTCATACCCCCATACAAACACTTTTCCATAGGTTCGATGGACTGTCCTGTGTGATCCTCGATGATTTGGCCACCCACAACATTTAGATAGGATTAGGATTAGTCTGCTTTCAATAATGGGTTGAAAAGGTGAATTTTTGAAGTAGGTCATTTTCTGTTCACCTAAAATTTACAATATATTTTTTTAGGGGTCGGCTTCACCTACATTTGAAAACATCTCCTATAAAAACCTAGGTGATTCATTGGGTAGTATACTACCACCAATACCTTACTAAGTTACTACTAGTTTTGACATATCAAATACATATCTAACTACACCGAGCATAGTGCACATTGTTTACTATTTAGTAGTTTTAGTGATGGGTGACAAGTGTTATTTGTTGACATGTGACTAGTAATATTTGTTGATGCATGACAAAGGTTTTTTTATGGATGGGTGACAAGGAGATCTTATTGATGCGCAACAAGGGTTTGGTTGTTGATTGACACTTGATACGATCTTGTTGATGCATGACTATACTTATTGTTGTTGACACATGACAAAGTTTTTTCTCTAACACGTGACAATGATATTTGTTGATGCGTGACTTATTGCATTTGCTGACGCATGACAAAGGTTTTTTTATGGATGGGTGACAAGGAGATATTTTTGACACGTGATAAGGGTTTTCTTGTTGATGCCGACACGCTTTACTCTTTTGACACATAACTATTTATTTTGTTGACACACATGAGAGTTTTTTCTGATGTGTGACAACGATATTTATTGATCACGCATGACTTATTGTATTTTGTTGACACATGACTCATTTGATACCCGACAAGGAGACTCAAGTCTCAACTAATGCCCGACCCTAACAACTATTGTTGCACATGACAGTTAGTTCTTCTTGATTGATGCATGACACGGTCCTTTCTCGATGCATGACATAACACTTATTTTTTACGACATGTCCTTCTTATTTGCACGATAGAGTTATTGTTTGACGCACGAGTTATTATGTTGACACATGACGCTCTTATTTGTTGTTAACGCATGACAGAGCTACTTAACACATGACAGAGTTTCAACTTAGCCATTCATAATAATGGAAGGTGTTAGTGCTCAGAATGAGAAGACCCAAAAAGTAACTAAGAAATCTCAGAAGTCCATGTTCAAGTATTTTGGAAACTGTTGCTTTACATATACCACAACCACCAACACCCATATAGTTGCCACTGGAATGAATCAGAGTATAGACTGTGTGGAAGGTAATATTGAGGTGGACATGCATTTTGCACAATATCAACCAAATGACACCTATGATGATACCATGCCGATCTTGAAGATATACCTATTGAGATGCCAGATCTTGAAGATATTCTTCCTGTTGGGGTGCAACTAGAGTGCATCAAGATATCACACATACAAATACTCAGCAAAATGGAACACAAAAATCAAATTCAAATTTTGGTTCATGAAAGAGGAAACCAAGTGATTGTGATAATGCTCAAAATTCTACTAAAAAAAGTAAAACATTGAAAATGAACAAGAATATGTGGACAATTGGGAGGACATACAAGTTTGATTGGGCTGCCAAATTTCTATTTATCAAACCTATACAACCATCTAATTTAGAAGATATCCCATCTAAATGTACATGTACAATATGTACGTGGAAATTGGGAAAGCAACAAAAAATGCAACTAAAGTTGGACACTATAGAAAAACATTGTGGAAAACAATATTTGACTGTAATGGGGGAGGATGGCTAGAAAATCAAAACACATAGGTGGAAAACTGAAAAATAATGCATGCATGTAATACACATAGTAGAGTATGAAGTAGAGAAAAAAAATGCAGACATCTCATGGAAAAGGGAGGAATGATCACATCGCAAATTGGTAAGATGAATCAATCAAATCTGCATGCAAAACTCATATAGTTCTCTACTTTATTTCACATACTAAAGAAAGGAAGACCGATTTTGGATTTCCTGATTTCAAATTTTTGTATCAATATAATGGAATGCACAACGTTCCTCAGTCTCATTGGTCTGACAAGTAGTGCATGGGAAATGGAAAAATTCCTTTCAATGATAGAGAAGGAAGATTTGAAAGAGAATGTAAAAAAAAAAAGTTTATCTCTCTTTCAATTGATGAAGTGACAACAGTTGACAACACTGCATGGGTATGTATCCACATCTATACTTTAGAAAATCATATAAGGACACCTCATCTATTGGGTGTTATGAAAATGGTTGAAAACTATAATGCCGAAAACCTACATAAAATAGTTGTTTCTCATTTGAAAGATATTGTTGGAATGACTGATTATGAAATTGCTATGAAGTTGGTATGCATTGAGAGCAGATGGTGCATCAGTCATGCAGGGTCACCGAATAGGTTGTGTGTTAGATTGCAAACAAATGGCCCCTTATATGCTAGCAATTCACTGTATGGCTCACATAATGAATTTAGCGTATAAAATGGTAAGCAACTATGAAAATGTTGCTAAAGTAGAAGACCTTATAAGAGAACTTCATGCCTATATGGAAAGCAACCCAAAGTGATTTCTTGAGTTCCAAAATTGCAATTGGAATTACAGATGGAAAAAAAACTTTTGAAGGATGTTGAGACGAGATGGATTTCTTTGTATGAACCTGCATGTAGAGTTCGTGAGGAGTATCCTTCGTTGGTTGGTTTCATGCACAAATATCATCATGAAGTTGACAAGGCGAGGGACTTGTTGTTCCATTTAACTGATTTGGAGACATTGCTTACATTGGTTGGTATTCTTCCAATGTTGCAGGAGATCAATACATTGATGAAGCATGCACATGGGAGATTAATCTATATTGTGGATTTTATACGGATGAGAAAAATGGTATGTCAAAGTCTTGATATCTTGTACAATTCCCAAGATAGTTTTGATACACCTATTTTTGAGAATTGGAAAGCTTTATTAGATCTTAAGAATCCCAGTAACTATTTGAGATTTAATATCCATGATCACCTCTGCATCAATGTTAATGGGAGGGACATACCACTACACATTTTGTAAAAATGTCAAGATATTATAGGATCAAGAAAGAGAAGATGTTCTGTGACACATAATCTCTTTGATTCTATTATAATTGAAACAAGAATAAAGCTTTAAAAAATTTTCAGAATCCTTATCATCAGAAATTAGAGAACGTTTCTCCAAAGATAAAATTCTTGAAGCAATGGGTGTGATGAATCCTAATTTTTGGAATATTGAAGGTGCTCGTGCAGACTTTGTAAGAAAGCATTTCCATAAATCCATGGGTACAATAATGGAACATTTCACAAAGACTTCAGAGGTCAAGGGTATGGAAATCAAAGGTATATTGAATGTTGATTTATTAAAGTCTCAATCAACAAATTTTGTAACAACAATGAGGAACCAATATAAAAAGTTAGATGAACCTTCTGAGAGTGGTGTTATTACAAGGCTCGTGAGGAATCTATCAAAGTATTGTCTTACAAGAAGACATCAGTGAATATTTCAGATTATATGAGTTATGCCAAACAATGATTTTGGGGTCTGTGGAGGATGAAAGGGTTTTCAGTGCTTTATCATTTATAAAATCAAAACTAAGAAACAAGTTGGATAAAAATATGGAAAGTTGCATGAGGTGTTATGTTTCTCGCTACTCCATGGAAACCTTTCCTTTCGATAGAGAAATTGTGCATTGGAATTCCCTTTTCAAAAGAAGAGGTGTAAATAATACAGCTACAAGTACAATTGTTCCCAATGATGAGACTGGAATTGGTGTGTCGTCACACTCTATAGAAGAGAACATCGACTTTGAAGAAGCTATTGATAATGGATTGTTTCAACTTTAAATAGGTATCTCCTTGACCTTACTTTTATTGTTTTGTCACCTTACATTTTAACTGTGGTTATTTATTCAATTTCATATTAACAAATTTGAATATAATAGTTTGTAGTTAGACGTAACAATGAACACAATTGTAACTCTACAGATGCAAATATTGACTGAGGAGGCTTTTTATCATATTTTGTTTCAGCTCTTGTTATCATTAAAGATGTTACATGTATATATATTTACATTTATTTAAATACAATTATTTATAAAAAATATTTTATATAATTACTATTTTGGATTTTTGAATACCAATTTCTATTTTAAAAATTTGTTTGTTACATGCATTTGTCGAATACTAATTTGTAAGGCCTTCAGAGTTCAGATCTGCATATTCTTCCACTGTTATACTCTTCCAAACTTCCAGACTTCTATTGTCCAGACATGTACAGTTATCATTTGCATTTTCTTTAATATTTTTGTTTCTTCCTTAATCCGCTCAATCATTATTTCATTTTTTTTTCTTGAAAATGTGGGTTGACATCCATCCGAGGAAGCTCTCACTTCTCGGGACTGACAATGTCAGGAAACTCACCCATCTATATACTAATCCATTTTTGTGTTGATTTTTCTTGAATCGAAGATCATCTAAAGCATGCTTGAAGGATGATTTCTCATTTTCCTTCCATATGCTTTGTCACAACCATCTAAAAGACAAGAGGTAGCTTAAACCCTATCATATGACATTGCTTGAGTTTTTACAATTATGTTTAATTTATTTTTGTATTTGCAAAATGCTTTGATGAAGTGTTTAAACTTTGTGGGATGAATATCAAATTACATGTAAAAATCACACATTCAAATTTTACAAGTAGAGAGAGGAATATTTTTCCATATTAAGATGTTTTTCATAACACATTCCAAATTTTCTTAAAACAATTATCCATTATCATCATCCACGATCGTGCTTGAAGCTAAATCTACATCCACATACAATTCATCATCATCCATATCTATTTTAATGTCATCATCCACATCTAATGTCATCATATCATTGATTCATTACAAGTAGAGAGAAGAAGATTTTGAGAAGGTTTAAATGCGAAGAAACCTGATACAAATTTCTAATTTTACAAGTAGAGAGAAGAAGATTTTATTATATTAAGATGTCTCTATCCTAAGACATTCCAAATTTTCTTAAAACAATTATCCATTATCATCATCCATGATCATGCTTGAAGCTAAATCTATGTCCACACAATTCATCATCATCCATATCTATTTTAATGTCATCATCCACATCTAATGTCATCATATCATTGATTCATTACAAGTAGAGAGAAGAAGATTTTGAGAAGGTTTAAATGTGCATAAACCTGATACAAAGTTTGAATTTTACAAGTAGAGAGAAGATGTCTCTAAGACTCCTAACACACTCCAATTTTTCTTAAAACAATTATCCATTATCATCATCCATGATTTTATTAAAATAATTGGTCGTGCTTGAAGCTAAATCTATGTCCACACAATTCATCATCATCCATATCTATTTTAATGTCATCATCCACATCTAATGTCATCATATCATTATTCATTACAAGTAGAGAGAAGAATATTTTGAGAAGGTTTAAAGAAGAGTTCAAATTTTTAGAGAGAAGTTTTAAATGTGTAAAACAATTATCCGATATCAAAGTTCCATAATTTTAACAATCATCACATCTAAGTCATCATATCATTGATTCATTAAGTAGAGAAGAATAGAGAAGATGTAACCTCAGTTCCTAACACATTCCAATTTTTCTTAAAACAATTATCCATTATCATCATTCATCATCATCTATATCCATTCTAATGTCATCATATCATTACAAGTAGAGAGAAGAATATTTTGAGAAGGTTTAAATGTCTCTGTCATACCACATTCCAAATTTTCTTAAAACAATTATCCATTATCATCATCCAGATTCCATGATCATGCTTGAAGCTAAATCTACGTCCACATACAATTCATCATAATCCATATCTATTCTAATGTCATCATCCACATCTAATGCAATCATCATTACAAGTAGAGAGAAGATTCTGAGAAGGTTTAAATGTGAAGAAACCTGATACAAGAGTTTGAATTTTACAAGTAGAGAGAAGAAGATTTAACTCTATTAAGATGTCTCTGTCATACCACATTCCAAATTTTCTTAAAACAAATAATTAACCATTATCATAATGCCATCACATTCATATCAAACATAAACACCATATACAATCTAGAAATTCTATATATAATATATAACAAGATATAAAAAATAGATTATAAAGTATTTCAAATTTTCAAATGCCATCACATTCAAGTTTCATACTTCAATATATAAAGTATTTCAAATTTTCAAATTTAAAGTTTCAATTTTTCAACCCTCAATCATGAAATTTATCCCCAGACAAATTGGCATCTTTTGTACCCCTTTCCCCAATGGCTTCCCCTCATGTACTCTTTGCTTGAATAATCCCAGAACTAATCAGATCTTCCACAACATTATTTAGATTCTTTACGATTCTTTGTTCTTCCTTTGTCACATCTCCATGGGATACCAAACTAGCATCTGCAATTGCCTTAGTTTTGAATAAAATTTTAGGTCAAAGCCATTCTCTTTAATTATCCGCTTTAGTGTATTGTTTTGTTTGTTAACTAAAACAATATTTTCTTTCATCTTCATTGTTGTGGATAAATTGTTCTTCATGGTTTCCAAGTGAACTTGGAACACCTTTTCTTGACTCTTCAAATTTTCATATTTCAACTACAAAAAAAAAAGTGAGCTCAATTAAACATATTACTAAAATAAGAAAATTTCAAATTAACAAAAATATTGTTTCAAAGTGATAATACTTATGACCGCTCTATCTCTCTCGGCATTTGCAATTGCCACCAGATCCTTGTCCTTAGACCATTTGTTAAAATATGCCTAGGCTTCAACACTAATATTTTCCAATTTGTTTAATGCTTTATCTAAAATATTGTCTTTATAATTGTTGTTATATGTGATAGTCCCACTTCTTGCTTGGGTAAGTAAGGCATCCATCTTCGCAGGTTGATTCTGGACTGCAACGTATAAATTGTCCCTTTGCCAATAATTTTCAAAATGACTTATTATCTCATTGATTAGTACTTTTTCCCTTCTCTCCCATTCTATGAGTTGACTGATATGAGGTATAATAAACTCTTGGACATGGGATTGACAATCATAACCAATCAAGTTCTCTAAAGGAAATGGTAGCAATTGTTCACCATCTGTATCTGAAGAAGATGATGTCATTGGAGAGGTATGGGGGCTTTTTGGGTTGATCATCATCTTGCTACCTCTTTTTTCCTTTGGGTGCCCTGATCCTATTTACGATAAAATAAATCAATATTCAAATATTGAAATCAAAAGTGAAATGTAAAGAAATTTGAATAAATTACGTTGAAATAGAAGTATACCTGTTGGCCTTGAATCATCTCACGTGTATTGAAAAATCTTGTTGGGTCATTGCTATCAATGCCCAAGTAATCTTCATCTAAAGTTATATTATTTAAAATTGATATACGCCATTGTGTTGGGAAAGCCACCGAGAGAGAGGGTTGGAATTGAAATGAGGAGGCAATGTTTAGTGTCCCACTAGGGGCCAGGAGGAATTGGCATGCGTTTACCAATGTTCTTTTTTCTTGAACCTCTGGTTGGCATTTTGAATCATAATGGTGGAGGATGTGGTGGTGCCACTTGTTTGTACAGATGGTGAAGGACTGCAATGTACTGAAAAGTCCAAGAAAAATCAACAAAATCATTACTAAATCATATGAAAAACTATTAAACTATGCAAAAACTATGAAATTATATGAAAAACTATTCAAAACTTGTACTAAAGCAATAAAATCATACCTTGTTGTTGAGGGGTAACCTATCGCGGTACTTGAGGTGGCCGTGTTGGAGTAGTAATTGGTTGTGTTTGAGTCTGTGTGTGGTTGGGATTGCTGAGCAAGGTGTTGAGAATAGACAATTGCATGTGATTGAACTGAGTGAGTTAGCGAAGATGGTTGAGAAGCACGCGTATAGTCCAAAGTCCCTGCAAGTGCAACAACAATCGATTGCATGTCAATTCAATATGGTAAATGGTAAATTGTAAATAGAAAATGGTAATTTGTAAATAGTAAATGTTAGGGTATTACATCTCTATCGTTTAACTAATGCAAAATGCTTGGGGTTCGGCGATGAGTGAACTTCCATTTCAGATTGTGAATCTGCCGACGCCTCAATGTGTTGTTGGCCTCTTCCTCTTGATGCCACTTTTTTTTCATGGAAGGGCCTCCAAAAATATTCTCTGTAAATGGTCAATATTTAATCAGATTCTAGAAGTACATAATGTTAGTACTGCATAAAGATTCAATCAGAAGTACATAATCAAAGACAATAACCATACTAAAGTCTAATGTGAAATATAAACTATATACATGTTGTTCTTGAAATGGAATTGACAAATTCTTCATTGTCTCATCCATGCAAGTAGGAATTGGTTTGTCTTTTAAATTAAAAAGAGCCTCGTAATAAAGGCCAAGGAGATAGTTTGTGGAGTGAATAACTAGTTTTTCAGAAAGTGATGCATTTGTAATGTCAGTTTTTATTTTATTGGATAAAAAGGTGCACCAATCAAATTTTAGCTTTCCGATAGTTGCAAGAATGTATGTAATAGCCCAGTTTGGTATATCCATTTTCCGACCCGCAAAACAATTCTAGCTTGAAAGAAAGAAATCATGGCAGACAAGAAAGTGGTGTGTAATTCCTTGCGTATCCACACCTCATCTTGATTTATTGACGTGAGCTACAAAAATTCATTGGAATTAATATCAATTTGAATTGTATCAAAATAAAAACTAAAAATATCAAATGAAAATTGAAAATAGATTACACGTATAATCAACATGGAAACCGAAAGTAGATTCGAGGTACTTCTTATCATTTTCGATGAGGGTTGCTTTTTCATTGTTACTATGGGGAATTTTTATACGGAAGGCATGTCAACCGATGGATATCAACTGGATCGACACTAAATTGGAATATATGACCATCATCCACAGTAATAGTAAAATTACCATCCTCTGTATTATATGAGGAGAGAAGGTAATTTAGAATGTCATGATCAATTTCAAATTGGGGCATCTTAATGAGCCCATCAAAATCACATGCATCTAGAAAATCCTTGTATTTGTATTCATTTGCAAAATTGTTTGAATGTGGGGGCACAACAAGCGACATGTTCATCATATTGAGTAGGATTTAACAGTGAACTAATCTTGTGATCTTATTGGTATTGATGAAATATAAAATTGAGATATTGTTGGAATTTTAAAATAGTAACATTAATTGCCTAGATGATGATTTAATTTATGTATGGATGATTGTAGATTTATATGTGTATATTTTACCTTGGATGTTTTGATGCAGCCACGAGGCCGAAGGAGGTATTGTGTGTTTTGCAGGTATTTATATCACAACAATCAAAGGGGATTGGAGACCAACCACATTGGAATACTAGATGGATTCAACAATGGTCACCATGGCAACTTGTGTTATGTTGTGTGTGTTTGAATTGTTGTTAGGGGTTTCCCATGGGGGATTACCTCCAATTGTGACCAAGGGGGCTTGTGTGTTATTCTTTTATATTTCCTTTATTTAATTTTAGTATGTGATTTTATAGTGATGTATTTTCCTTTTATTAATTATTTAAATTGTGTCTAGATTAGTAAATTAATCATGTTACTAAACTAATTATGGATGGGACAAAATAATTCATTTATTAGATTAGATGGCTCTTTAGGTTATGTGTTGTAAGTTGAGTGCTTGTGATCTTGAGTATTGTACACTCTACCTCATCTTGGAAATTCGGATTTGGCCATAAGGGCCAATTTTGGAGGCTTGTGGGACAAGTTAAAATTGTCTCACACCTCTTAAATTACTATACCAACCCTACCTATGGATTGGGGGGTCAAAAATAGACCCCATTATGTGTTTTGTAAGATAAAAAGTGGCATTTATTGCACTTTTCTTACATGGGTTTTAAATTTTGTCCTTAGGGGGTGTGGGTTTGGATTGTGTGTGTAAGAGGTTTGTCATTCCTCTCAACCACCAATTTATTATGCATTGGGGTTGAGGTTTGACTTGTGAGGTGGAGTTGAGGATAAGTGATGTGGCATCCTACATGGAGCCACCTCACCCTCCTCTCTCCCTTTTCTATTTATGTTAGTTCTTTTGTTTGTTTTGGGGGTTACTTCATTTCATTTGTGTGCACTTGTATTTTGGAGTTGGAGAATTTTGGAGTGCTTGTGGATTTTTTTTGGAGCTTGTTGGTGTTGGAGTGGGCTTGAAGGAGCTTGGTGTGTGACTCTTGGATCAAGCTCTACCATGGAAAGGTAGGAGCTACACTCTTGTTTAAATATTTTCTTTTATTTGTGTATATGTGTATGTTATTGAGTGTTTTGGTATGCTTGTTGGGTTCTTGGGTAGATTTCTAAGTGTGGTGTAGGAGAGGGCTATGGGGATCTTATATGTAGGGAGGCATAAGAGTTTATTTCATGTTTTGGAGGGAGTTGGGTTGGGTGCCCCACCTTGGACAAGAAAATGCTTGCATTTCTTACTTGGTTTTTATGAGGGAGACATAAGAGATAGTAGGGAGGCATAAGAGAATGTGGGAGGCATAAGAGGATCTTAAGGAGGCATAAGAGTTGTGTAGGGGTTTTGAGATGTATATTGGAGGGTTTTAAGGTGGGCACCTAATTCCCATTGGGAGGCATAAGTGATCTCCCCATAGATCCTTGCTCCATTGGCTTTGCATTCTGAAGCCTTGTATATTTTGTTAGTTTCCTTCTTGTGATTGTAGTTTGTGTTGATTGTGTTTTTGTATGGTTGTGAAATATTTGTATTGTGATGTGGAAGATTTGTATTGTTGTCATGAGTTGGATCCATATTTTATTGCATTGTGGTTGGGGCTCGAGGGCCAATGAGGAGGATAGCTTCTTCTCCTCATTAGATTTTTGGTTGGGTGGAGAGTGTTGTCTCTCCCAATTTTTGGTTGTTATGATCAAGTGAAGACATGGTGGAGATCTCGTTGGTGATGTGAAACTTGGAGCATTTGTTGATGTCCAAAATAAATCCTTCCTTGTGAGAAAACCTTCTTGTTATTCCCACTTGAGGTGGAAGACTTGTAGTATTGTATTTTTAAAAATAAATGTTGCATTGTAAGTTTCATTTACCAAGTTGTATTATTATTTTGAAGGAAGCTCATTGAGGAATTGTATAATTTCCTTTCTCCTCAAATTGTAGTATGTAAAGAAATGAATCAAAATGGAAATCATGTTTAAAAGTTTAGTTATAATTTGTATTGTGAGAAAGTAAGTTCTTTGCATTAAAAGAAATGAGCTATGCTCAAGGAAAAGAAAGTTCATTATCATTGTTGAAGTTATAGTATTGTAAAAAGGAAAGAAAGAACATAGAAGTTGTAAAATACTAATAGTGCATGCTTGGAAACCTTGAATGTGGAACAAAGTTGTTAGTGGTTATTTGAACAAATGGTTGTAGTGGAAATGGAAAGATGCAATAAATTTTAAGTAAATTATTATGTTGAAATAATGCATTTTGTAGTAAGGAAAAACAACAACATTAGAAGTAGATTTAGTTTCATTTCTACTTTTGGACTTGAAAGAAAATTTGTTGAACGAAATGAAAATGATCTTGTAGTTGTTGTTATTACTATTGAAATAGGAAATGCTTTAAAATGAGTAATTTTACTATGGAATGAATAGATGGATTAAACCTTTCAACTGGAAACTTTAGGCACATAAATTTAAGTTCAAGATGACTTTTAAAACACTAGTGACTTTTTTTTTTTGAAAAATCTCAGATTTGAAGGTTTTGTTTCTAAGGAACATGACCGTTGCCATGTGCAGAGTGGTGGTCTCGTGAGCTTGCTGCTGCTCGAGCAAGGTGATGTCTCGGTAACCGCCACTCAGGCAAGGCGATAGTTTGTGAATCATCACCTAGGTAGGGGCGGCGGTCCCAGGACCGCCGACCTACCTGGGCTCAGATTACTAATAGCAAAAAAATGCAAATCCGTGCTTGTGTAAATTTTAACTTGGTCTAACTAAAATTTAAGCTTGTAAAAATTAAAGAGGAAACCTCCAGCAAGCAAATGAAGGTAAAATTTCATTGTTCAAAGCAAGTAAATCTTCAATGGATAATTAAAAATGCTCAATCTCATACATATTAATGGAGCTAGGGTTTGGCCCAAATAAGGAACTCAAAATAAAAATAATTTTTTAACAACTCAAGATTTGGAGTGGAAACCTCTACAATATTCAATGGGAGACATTACACCAATAAACCTTTAATCCAAATCTAAACTAAGCTTGATTTTGTAAATTCCTCCATAGTTCTTCCTTTCTTGCTCCCATGGCTTCCATTTCTCCAACCTGTAAATTAAACAAAAAATAGACCAAATGAGGAGACTAGGGTAAAGAAAATGATTTAATAAGAATTCATAAGGATATTTAGGGTTAGTTTGGAACCCTAGGATCTAGTGGCCACAATTGAATTGATCCAAGGGTTGAGGATCAACCCTACAATTGTTTGGTAGGAATGAATATTATAGGTGTTTTAAATAAATTTAAAGGTATGTGTAGATGGGTGAATGGGGCCATTTAAATACCTTGGTGTGCAAAGTCATTATTTAGTTCCTAGTATGTTTTAGAAAATTAATGAAATGGACATTTAAGCTATTAAGATAATGGAACTAAAGTAACTAAGTATAAGGTTAATCATTTTGGGTTTGAATGTTAATTAAGGAGGAGAAAAACATTTAACCAAGTAAATTAAATTATGGCACCTTCCTAGTTGATTCTAATTAATTGACCTTAGAGATAAATTAAGAATATTTAATCATTTAACTTAGACCTGGTCCATCCTTTGTAAAGTAGAGATTATTGGTGAAAATTAATTTAACGTACACTAGGGGTTGACACCCTTGCAACCTTATAACTTAAAACAAAAAAAAATTCCTGCAACCTTCTGGATAAGTGTATAAGTTTTAATGTGTTCCTAGAATATCATTTTTGTGGGCGTTACACATTCAGACTTGATCTTAATTGGAGAAAGCGAAGCTTGATTGTACTTGTGCTTGACTAGAGTAGCTTGATTGTACCTGAGCATGATTCCTGTAGTAGTATATGCTAGGAGAATGGAGAAAAATCGAGTTGGGAAGTGTAAACGTGAAAATGAGGGGTGGTAGGGTATTTATAGGACAAAATTAGGGTTTCTCAAGCCTTGGGCACACAACAACGAGACTTTGTTGATGCGCGACATCAAGTGTTGTAGCGTGTCGAAAAGTTCGTTGACACATGACAACAAAGTGTTGTTGTCATGCGTCAACAAACTTTGCTGACGTGTGACAACAATACTTGATGTCGCGTGTCAACGTGTTGCAGGTCAATTAGCACAAGGTTGTATCTGGATAATATATTAGATCTAAGCATACATGTAATAAAAGTGGATATTCTACCAGAATAAATATACAAAACAAGAGATATAAATCAACACCAGATTTAACATGGTTCACCTTGTGTGGGCTACATCCACCAAGAAACAAGCCAATCTATTATCCAAAGCTTTTAGAAGATATACGATGAAGATTTACAATCTTCCACACCTCTCATGATGTACAATATTTTCTTTCTCTCAAACTTATCCTTCTTCTCCAAAAATCTCTCTCTCACAATTATTCTCACAATAATCATTAATTCTTATAATCCTTACTTCTAAACCCTAGCTTTCATGCTTATATATGCATATACAAACTTAGGGCACTTAACCTTGCAATTACAATCAATAGATTTACTTTAATACTAAAATTAGATCTAATTCTCGTGATTTAAATAAAACACCCACACACAGGTAACCGACACCGGTTAGCCCTAACTAATGTTGGTTCCTCCTTGCTTGACCGATGTCGATCATAGGTGACCGATGTCGGTCCCTTCATAACCGATGTCGTTTCTGTGTTTTCCTGTAAGTTTAATATAACATGCTAATTTGAAGTAATTAAGCTCCACAACTCAATAATCTCCCACTTGGAGATTAATTACTGCACTATACTTATACAACGTCATTCTTATATCCTTTCCTTAGCTTTGTTTCTTCCTCTTCAAGTCTCAAACTTGAAGACCAACATAAGTGGAGTGTAACTCCAACTTCTCTTTTGCTAATGACTTTGTTAGCATATCCGTAAAGTTTTCACTCGTATGAATTTCTCAGTTTGATTACCCATCCTCCAATGCCTATCATATGAAGTGATACCTCAACTGAATGTGTTTCATTCTAGAATGAAACATTGAGTTCTTTTCCAAATGAATTACACTCTAATTGTCACTAAACAATTTGTAATCATCTTGCTCCTTTCCCAACTCTTCCATGAACTGCTCATCCATATCATCTCTTTGCTAGCCTCTATAGTCTGCAACATACTCTGCCTCTATAGTAGAAAAATTCACAACCTTCTGCAATCTCGAAATCTAGCTAACTGTCATCCCACCTATTGTGAAAATATATCCAGTAGTGCTCCTCCTACCATATAGATCTCCATCCATATCCGAATCAACATAGCCACATAAAGAAATATTTGAACCTCCATATCATAACTACATGCTAGATGTCCCTCTCAAATACTTGAGTATCCATTGGACTACTTTCCAATGCTCTTTACCTATATTGGCCATAAATCTACTCACAACTCTCCTTTGCTGTGTAATGTCAGTGCAGTACAAACCATAAATACATGAGACTCCAACTGATGAATCATATGGTACTTGTGTCATGTATTTGACCTCCTCATGTGATGAAAGACACGATCTTTTCTCAATTTGAAGTGTCCCGCCATAGGTGTACTTACAAGTTTTAAATCTTGTATTTTAAACCTTTCTAACACATTATTGATATAAGCCTCCGAGACAAATATAATTTTTGTTCTTTTCTGTCTCTGTGTATTTGCATATCAAGGATTCTTTTTGCAACTCCTAAATCCTTTATAACAAATGTGTGAGCTAGCTTTCTCTTAAGCTCATCAATGTCTTGCATACTAGATCTGTAATAAGCATATCATCCACATATAATAACAAAATAATATAGCTCCATTTCAAGCTTCTTGAAATAAACATAATAGTTAGATTCACATCTCAAGTAATCATGCTCATGCATGAAACTATCAAACCTCATGTACCATTGCCTTGGAGCTTGTTTGAGCCCATATAGGCTCTTTTTCAACCTACACACTAATTTCTCCTTACCCTTGACTTCATACCCAAACGACTGTTGCATATAAATCTCTTCATCCAAATCACCATGAAGGAAAATCGTTTTCACATCTAGTTACTCTAAATGAAAATAATCTACTACAACTATACTCAATACAATACTTATGGAAGTCATTTTAACAACAGGAGAAAATATTTCACCAAAGTCAATACATGTTTTCTGTACAAATCCCTTTACTACAAGTCTTGCCTTTTACTTTTATGTCCACCCTCTTCTTCCTTGATCATGTAAACCCATTTGTTTTGCAATGTCCTCTTACATGCTTGTAACTTAACCAAATACCAAGTCTAGTTATGTTCCAAGGAGTCCATCTCCTCATCCATACCATGCTTCCACAACACGTGAGTCTTATCCTACATTGCTTCTTCAAAACTTTATGGTTCACCATTATTAGTCAATAATAAATAAGATAGAGAAGGTGTAAATATTTTTGGAAGTTTACTTACCCTTTGTGATCTTCTCACAAAAGTTTGGGGTACAAGGCTCATTCTGGACCTCTTGGACATTTGTTTCCAATTCTAACAGTGACCGACGTCGGTCACCTTTAATTGACGTCGGTCATGCTAACTGATGCCGGTTTGGCTCTTCGTCAAACCGATACCGGTTCAGTTGACCAATGTCGGTCAAGGGTCAATCGACACCGATTATTGTGTAACCCTGTAGGTATGATTTTTAAATTTGAGAGTTCATTTTCATTCACAAACTTCTCAACCGATTCATCCTTGGGTACCAAAATTTGATCCTTGTACATTCTCTTTTCATTCCATTCAATTTCACGACTCCTAATAATTTTAGAATTCTCTAAATCTCAAAAATGGAATCCGAAATCACCAAATCCATAACCAAAGAAAGTACATCTCTTTGATTTTGCATCAACTTTTTCCTATTTTCCTTATCAATATATGCACAAAAGCTTTTACGAACCAAAAACTTTAAGAAAATAAAGATCTACCTCTTTTCGGTCCAAGTTTCCTTTGGTATTCCTCCATCTAGTGAACTTGAAGGCCCACAGTTAATCAAATAAACCGTTGTATCAACTGCTTCTGCCCAAAACTGCAAGGGCAATCCAACATGTATCCTCATACTTCTAGCATGTTTCATGATTGTCTTGTTCATTCTTTCTGCAACACCATTCTCTTATGGTGTTCTTGGAACCATCCTTTCTCTACGTATTCCATTCACTTTGAAAATAATCATTGAAATCTTAGCTACAATATTCACCACCATTATCAGATCTAAGACACTTTAACTTTGAATTTGATTCATTCTCAACAAGGGTTTTCCATCTTTTAAAAGTCTCAAAAACATTAGATTTATGTTTAATACAATAAACTCATACCTTTCTTGTAGCATCATAAATTAAAATAACATATACTAAGATCCTCCATGAGAAGCTACTGGGTTGGTCCCCACACATCCGAGTGTACAAGCTCCAATTTCTTATCCTTCTTAGTTACCCAAACTTTGAGAAATCTCACTCTTTTTTGCTTTCCAAATACACAATGCTCACATAAATCAAGATCTAAATCTTTTAAATCTGATAACTTACCCTTAGCCTTTAAGATCTGCATTCTTTTTTGACTCATATGGCCAACCGATTATGCCACATGCATGTATCTGAATCTGAAGTAGATAACACGAAAATGAATCAATAACATAGGTAGATAAATATAACGTTCCTACCTTCTTGCCTCTTGCCACAAAAAAGCACCCTTGGTGACTTTCCAAGAGTTTGTTGTGAATGTAACCATGCAACCAACTTCACCTAGTTTCCCTACAGAAATAAGATTCCTCTTGAGGCTTGGCACATGCCTCACATCTTTCAATACCCATGTATTTCCATTCTACAATTTTAGATGAACTTCCCCTTTACCAAGTAATACTGTAAGGTTCATCATCACCCAAATAAACATGCCCAAAATTGCCCTAGACATAATTTCTGAAATAACCCTTATTAGGGGTTGCATGGAAAGAAGCTCTGAATCTAAAACTCATGATTTTATTCTATTATCCAAAGAAAGAATAAGAGCATCTTGCATTACCTCTCTGCTACAATATTTGCCTCTTTATTTTTTTTTAGGTGTTGGTTCTCTTTATCCTTTAACCAACAATCTTTCTTTGCATGTCCTTTCTTTCCACATTTCCAACAAGTAATTCCCTTACCTCTGGATTTAGATCTGTCATCCCTTGACTTTGATTTCCCATTATTCTTACTCTTGGATCTCTCTTTTTCCTGCCTCTACTTTCTACATTCAAAGCATTCCCAGATGATGATTCCTTTATACTTTTCCTATGAATTTCTTCATTCAAGATTATACTAACCACATCATCAAACTTCAAAATATTATTAGCAAATGTTGTATTACTAACAACCATTACCAAGTTATCCCAACTATCAGGAAAAGAACATAAGAATAAAAGTGCTTTCACTTCATCATCAAACAAAATATCTGATTTTAACTGATTTACAATAGATCGGAAATCATTCAAATGACTAGATGCAGATCCACCTTCATGCATCTTAGAACTAAATAGTTTCTTCATCAAATAAACTTTATTTGAAGCACTAGGTTTTTCATATAAATTAACAAAAGATTTCATTAACTCTACCGTAGATGTCGCTTCTATAATATTAGAAGCCACGGATCTTTGTCAGGCTCAATCTTATAGATCCCAAAGTCTTTCTATCAAGAATCTTTCATTCTTCATCAGTCATCTTCGTAGGTCTAGACTTTTCATCCAACGGTAAGTACAAATCTCTTTGATACAAATAATCCTCAATCTACATCTTCCATAATTGATAATTTTGGCCGTCAAACTTCTCTACCTTGTATTTGTTTTCTTTTTCCATTGTTGTAGCTCCCACTCAATCAGAAAACCCTCTATGAGTAAATTTGTCAACACATAAAACCCTCAAACAAAGCTCTGATACTAGTTGTTGGGGTTAGCACAAGGTTGTATAGATAATATATCAAATCTAAGCATACATGCAATAAAATCAGATATTCTACCAGAAGAAATATATAGAACAAGAGATATAAATCAACACTAGATTTAACGTGGTTCACCTAGTGTGGGCTACATCCACCAAGAAACAAGTCAATCTATTATCCAAAGCTTTCAAAAGATATACAATGAATATTTACAATCTTCCACACCTCTCATGATGTACAATACTTTTTTTTCTCAAGCTTCTCCTTCTTCTCAAAAATTATTCTCTCTCACAATTATTCTCACAATAATCATTACAATTCTTTTCTTCTAAACCCTAGCTTTCATGTTTATATAGACATATACAAACTTAGGGCACTTAGCCATGCAATTACAATCAATAGATCTACTTTAATACTAAAATTAGATCTAATTCATGTGAGTTAAATAAAACACCCATGCACAGGTAATCGACGTCGGTTAGCCCTAACCAATGTCGGTTCCTCCTGCTTGACCAATGTCGGTCATAGGTGATCGATGTCGGTCCTTCATAAGCGATGTTGCTTCTGTATTTTTCTTCAAGTTTAATATAACATGCTAATCTAAAGTAATTGAGCTCCACAACTCAACAGATAATGAACTTTCTTTGACGCATGACAACAACACTTGTTGTCGTCGTCGCCAACTATGCATCAATAATGGCCAATATCTATTTTTACGTCTTCACAATTTTTTTCCCTCGTGGCGCTCCGCTCTCACTCAAATAATAGAGCAAAATTTTCATTCTAAAAAATGGAAAATTTACCTTTATACGAAAGTGGTTCCAGGTATATTCGTTGGGGATTTTCCACCTCCATTTTACCAGAGGCTTCTTAAAATGAACCTTGGAAATTCCCAGATTGGAGTGAAGTACCAATGAGTGATAGTGAAGAAGAAGAGGTTCGCCCAAAAGAGAAGATCGTTGATCAACCACGGTTCTAGACTAGTGTTTACAAATGAAAGAAGAAAGAACTCATTCTGGCGATGAAGAGGAATGGATTCAAAGGAGACATAAGATAAGGTGTGAAGCTCGAGAATATGCCAAATTCTTGCATAATATGAACGAGAAACTTGAAGCATCCCGTAGCAAGGAAGAAGAAGAGGAGATTTGTCCTATGGAGGAAGATCTTGAAGATCATTCATATCACAAGGTTTTCATCCCGAAAGGTTCTTGAATACCGCTAAAGAAAATCCTATCCTTGAGCCTTTTAGTGAAGATCAAATCAACATTCAAGAAGATGACGAAAGAAAGGACAGTGCAAGATCCACTAAAGAAGATTTTTACAATCTCGCACAGCTCACTACAAAATTGAGAACATTGTCCTTCTTCTACCATTCTCTAGATGAATTCATTGCATATGGTGATGAAGAAATGAATATTTAAAAAGAGAATATGTGGAAAGACTTCAGAGCATAATAAAAGGAAATTTTGACCCCAAAGTCTTTGATGAAATTTGGAGGTATGCTTTAGCTCTACAGATAAGATATGAACATCTTGAAGCTCTGCATCAAATGGAGGAAGAAGACGAGATGCACCCTATGGAGGAAGACCCTGATGGCTGCCCATATTATGAGGTTTTCATTCCCAAAAGATTCTTGGATGCTTCTGAAGAAGATCTTATCATGGAACCTTCAATGAAATCCAAAACAACGTCATGGAGGAAGAAGTAGAAGAGAAAAAGATAGAATCACCATTCAACAATTCCATTTGGCTCGAGTCACAACCCATAAGGGGAATAGTATATTTAATAAAGGAAGATCCTTGCTATATAACAGACGATCCAGTGCTCTCCAAAGACTCCACCAACAATGAAGAAGACAACCAATTTGAAGTAAGCATGAATGATCTCTTTTCAAGTTTTAATCTTTCAATTAATGATGAAATGAAGAGATGTGAAGAAGTGAAAGAAATTCACCCGACATCATGGTCTAAAGATGATGAATTCAAGAGGGTTATAGACAATCTTCCCTCCTATTTTAATTCTTCAAGTGTTGTAGAAATGTTGCATGAAGAAATGGATGAAGTCAAAGAATCAAACTCTCTTTAGAAGCAATCATGGATGATCGAATGGAAGAATCACTCTCTTTTCAAAGTCGAAGAGAACGAACAATTTAAACACAATATCTACTCACTCGGGAGCAGAATCAACATCATTGTGAAAACATAACCTTTCATCTTTCACCTAAGCAAGATGATTTAATAATGGATGGTCAATATGTAGCTGAAAAATCTTCTCATATTGTTCTCCCAACACGGTTCTCTGCTTCTTACTAAGAAGAAGATGATATGGATCTTGAGCTTGAAGGAGTGACCTTCCCATGAAGCTTGCACCTCTTCTTCTCCTTCACAAGTAGGTGTCATGAATCAAGTATGCATGTGTGTTTGCAAGAAAGTGAATCTTTGGCAACACAAAACATGAAAGAGGTGAACGAGGATGTTTCAAATGAATCATGGACCCGTATGGATTAGATTTTTAACCATCCCCTGGATGCACAACAAGAAGATTCTTCCAATGAAGATAAAAATGAGCCTATGGAAATTTTAGAAGAACTATCTATACAAGATATCTTAAAGGTTGTGGAAGAAACTGAAGATCCTCAACTCAGTCTTGAACTCTTAACCCGGGCTATGGAGATACAAGATAGGTATGAATCAATTTTGCTTCCTATTTTGGTGCACCAATTTTTATGTTGAGATGGAGCAGTTGGATAAGCTTGATGACTTCTCTAATACTTTGGTTGACGAGAATGAACATGAAAACATGTCTTTTTCTTCCACATCGTGCGAAGAAGTTCATGAGTGTAAAAGAAGAAAGGTTCTCAAATCTCCTTTGGAATTCCTCAATCTTGAAGATAACATCTCTGTTGTGGGAAATAATAACATGGAAAATATTGAGCTTATTTGCACCAAAGAAAGCTTCGTTCAAAACAAAATAAAAATTTGTGAGAACATTGGGAGTGTGATCAAAACCAACTTGTTCCCATCGTTTCGGAATGGTCCATCAATGAAAAGCAAGAGTTCATATGGAAAAATCCAATGAAGGGTGAAGAATGCTTATACAAACAAACTAAAAGCTACAATTTTGAAAATGATATCAAGATGCACTCTAAACAAATGCATATTAGCAACCATTTCTCTAGACAACAAAGTGGGAGTATGCATGATTCTTGCCAAATGATCCAAAATCAAATCTGCGCACTCACCATTCTCCAAGCTCCAATTTATCTTGAACATGCTCCCATACTGCAACGATATCTCAAGGATGATGAATATCTCTAGCTCAATGGTTTAACCTCCGTGTCCGAAAATACTTGCTTAGAGAATCAAAGTGGAATGTTTGGGGAATTTCTTGAATGAGAAGAAAGACATTTAGTTCTCACTCCTTCCAAATGTTTTACTAATATAAGAGACAATTTGAAGTTGCAATCCAAAGAAGATGAATGTTTTCATGACATGAGCAATTTTCCCACTCTTGAAGACATGGAAGAATGGTGTCATATGGTCGTAAGACGTAAAGTGGAACATCAAGGTACAAGAGTTTTGGGAAAGCAATGAAGTGTTCATTGGATGTAAGAATGTTCTCTGTGCAATATGAGTACGAAGATGGAATTATGGTCAGCCTTCTTCTTCTCAAGCCATGCAAATCCATCACCAAAGCATGGTTTGATCAAATAATAGTTTTTGTGCTTCAATAGTGTATTTCTTGATCCACTATTTCATGATGGCATGTACTTTTCTCAACTTGTTTTCGGGTATGTACATATCCTTTCCACACCTCTATAAATTTCCCTCCCCTATATGTAGTGCCCACATTTTACACACCCAAATACAACAAGTAAAATACCAGGATAATTTTTTTTTTGACTTACATTGCTCACGACACACAACACAGTAAGGGCTCCAAGTACAGAACTCGACACACATGTGACAATCACATAAGTCATCGACTCACATAGACACATGCAGACGACATCAACATGTCGATACCACACTCTTCCCAACAAATGAATACTAGCAAAGACCCAACCACAAGAAACGTGACTTTAGGAACGGCGAACCCACGACATATCATTACTTTAAATGTATTTTAGTTACGGCTAACTTTCCAAGATCCTTATTAGGTAAGCATGATTTTCTCCCTTTTTCCACCTACATGTCCTGAAAATTCGTTTCACAGTTCACTTATTGTTCAACCATTTAATTTGCTCTTTACCCTTATGACAGATCTTCATAACTTACATAAGTATTTTCCATATTTCAGATTTTATACAAAATTCTAACTCTCCCATTCTTATGTTAAGATTAGGCTTCCCAAAACGCTTATTCAAAGTTTAGAATTTAACCTTGTTACACAAGTGAACCTAACGTGATGTCAGGATGAAATCTTGGAATTAAGGAAGACATAGATTGAAATAGCTTTTTCCCCAAGAACATCCATCGATCACGGAATAGTTATTTCCCTACCATTATCATTATAGTACAATAACTTGCTGAATTCCAAATTTGTATATATATATACATCCTTTGTTTTCTCGAAGTTTGATCACACCATTTGACAATTCATATTCTTTACAACGCATGAAAAAGTTTAATTAAGTTATGAGGACTCCAAGATTGACCTTAGTCCTAATCTCCAATTCTCGTGTGCAACATTATATGATATGTTCTTATATCGCACTAAGGTCTCGTTCTTAGCATCATCTCAAAACAAAAGAGATACGAAAGCACTTGTCTGACACATTAAAGAAGCACATGGTTAAGCTTAATTCCAGTTTCCCCCAAGGCTTCAATCTCTATTATAGGTGTGATTAAGGTTAAAATGTATTTACCCTATAATCCTTTCGTGAAAGATCACAAGCCCAAGACAAGACATTCATCTACGAGGGACAAAAGGGTTCACTAACGGGAATGCAAGACATAGAACAACTATATCATGACCTTCATTTAGGTCGTTTGGATCCAACAGGGATTCCATTCACTGATGAAGTTAATTTCTAAATCTAATTTTGTAAGGCCCGGAAATCCAATAGGATCTGAGGAGTAATATCTCTACCTACTCCATAGATGGGAAGGTTACTCCGCTTAGTCATTCCTTCTAACAAGGACTCATAAGGTGACTTCCAAGGCGGTCTTCACCACTCAGCCTGGTGTCGGACCTGAAGAGAGGACATTCTTCTCGCGATTTCCAAAACTAGAAGGAAACCGCATACACTGGATAGGTTGGACCATGACATTCCTAGATATTGGTTTATGACAGTGTCGCTAGACATAAAGACTAAGACGGTAAACTCCAACTAGGGGTTTTATTCACCTAACCTAGAGTGTTCCATTGAGCGTAAAGCTTAAGTTCATTCTACGGTTTAATTTCTTATATGGCAAGAAAAGAATCCCACATGCAGGCAAGTTATGCACGAATAATTTATTAATGTTGTGTGTTCCCATCAAAGCTCTTTATAAAGTTTGCGCAAGGTTAGAAAATGACCCGAGTAATTAATTTAATCGTTTATTGAATACCGAGAAAGGACTAAAATATATTAACTTCAATTTCATTTAATATGTATAAATCAAACCCCCCTTTTTTTCCATACACAACTAAAAACCAAATTGAACTGGTGATTAGATGCACATTTCCTAAGTTATCCCTAAAACTAGCATCTCATGCATTTTAACAAATTTCAATTATAACTTTTCTGTAACAAGAGACTACATTAGACAGTTATTCATTTTATAATAACCTATAAAAATTACAATAATAATAATTAAATTACACATCACCTTTTTCGTCGTCATTCTTCCATCCTGCAAAACCCACGTGAGCATGATATCAGCGATAAATCGCTGGCATGGCATCCACCCTAATCAATCATAATTCTCTTTTTTCAGTTTCCCATTTACATCTGACAATAATTACAATTTGCAATCGAAATAAAAAGGTCTAGAAACATGTATTCATTGCATTTTATTTTTCTTCATTTTATAAACCCAGGAGAGAGAAAGAGAAAGGAAGAGAGAGAAAACATCATTTTGCCAAAAGTTCTAATACACACAACAAGTTTCATTATAGTGTTTTTAAACAGTTATTTATGTGTGTTAAAAGTTTCCAGGGTGATTTGGTAACCTTACGAGGTCCGCAGCTTTCTACTTTTACATTTTCTCACTAGCTACAAAACGTACAAAACGGGCTCGGAGGCTAAGAAACTGCTTCCAAAGGTTATCTTCTGATGAGCATGCACATCATGATTAACTTTCTACGTGTCCCCAAATATACCAGGAATTCATAGCAACTGATGAAAGTGGAAAAGAGCGCACGGTTTGCGTTTGGCGGCTAGTTTTTGGGGCCACTGGTCATAGTTCACCCAGTTGTAAAATGACAAAAGTTAGCTCGAGTGCCCAGAAAATCACGTCCATAACTGACGTTAGATGGAGAAGCACGCAACGAGACATCTCCTACTAGTTCCCCTATATAAAGAGAATTCATCAGAGTCAACGGGACTGAGAACTAGAAAACCATGTTCAAACGGCGACAAGTTTTCTGGAGCGACAAGACAAAAGCTGGACCGGTTTGACCTCACAACCGTGACCTAGGAGCCTACAAAATGGCTTCGCCAAACTATCCCGAAAAGGTGCTCTTTCCTATGTTGAATGTTTCATGCATTTGTCTAGTATATACACTAGAGGTTTGCAAAGACAACATGATTTCTCTTCCGGGTTTAAATTGGTGGTCCCAAACGAAAGCCAACTTTCTAGTTTTAATGAATTCTCTTTGTTGTAAACCGTGTAACAGGCTCTATAAGGGCGTCAAAAGGATGTCATATGATCGTTTGGTCAAACCAAAATCAAGGCGACTCCTCGTATACCACAGTACACGAATGAAACTTCACATCTTTCCGGAGTTGTGAAGGGTACTTAGTGAGTCTCGAAAATTGCAAAATTTAACTATTTTAAGCAAGAAGAAGGTCAACCTAATCAATGGAGAGTCAAATTTGTATCAGTCGATAAAAGCGATATTGAAGCGATAAAAAGGGTAAGAGTTTTTCGAATCATCTCGAAGCGAGGGTGATAGTTCATGTTTTGAAGTAGACAAGTTATAATGACTTTGAGAGTTGCGACGCTAGCGACACTTTATTATTTTCGAAAGAGTTGAAGGGACATTAAAAGCGTATTAAAAATCTAATAACTTAATATTCTATTTAGTTGCAAAAGAGAACTAAAACACGAGAATTATGAGAGGTAAGGAAAGAAGAACCATGCCTGGAGAACGAAATCGGTCGAAGCCGCAGGCTTGGGTTCAGTCTCTTGCTTGGGCACTTCGTCAACTAGTCCTCGAGCGTCCTCAGCTCCACCATTTTGCATACATGTCTACCAGGGAAGTTGCATTGCAAACAAAAACATCTTGTTTTCTATGCCTTGATGGTTTTCCATGCTCAATTCTAAAGCTCTCATTTTTTTGCACATGCGGGGAGGATGTTGACAGAGGTTGTGGAACCTGGCTTTACACGTACCCATTGCATTTGCTTGAAGGTTTCCAAGGCATTTTTAACCAACTCTTTTTTTTTTTTTTACACCTCCTGCAATCATTGCTACACATAAGCCACATTCCTTTCAGGCATTGTGAACCGTTTGCATGCTTCCACATTTTCTGTACATGTCTATCAAGGCATTCACAACTATTATATCTGACGAAAACCCACTTTCAAATGTTTTTGATGAATCTCCATTCCTTTTTCCAAACCTCCATTTTTGGTACACACAGGGAGGATGCTGGCAAAGGTTGTTGAGTTTGGTTTTACACCTGCCAATTGCATTTGCTTGAAAATCTCCATGGCCCTTTCAAGAAGCCCATTTTGTGAGCATCCTGCAATGAATGCATTCCATGAGACCACGTTCCTCTCAGGCATTGTATTGAAAAGGCTGAAAGCCTCATCAAGAAGGCCATTTTGTGCATATCCTGCAATCATTGCAGTCCACGAGAATGCATCTCGTTGTATCATTTTGTCAAACAGTTCATGTGCCTTTTTGCATACATGTCTATCGAGAGAGTTCGCAATCAAACAAAACTAACCAAAAATCTGGTTTTGACAATTCTCTGATGGATCTCCATACCCTGTTCCAAATCTTTCATTTTGGCACATGTTGGGAGGAGCTGGCATAAAGAACAAAACAAAATAAAACAAAAAAAAAAGATTTCAATATGTTTTCTTTGGATGTTCATACACTGTTCTAAAGCTCACACTTGATAGCGGCTGGGAGATCTCCTACAAGCCTGTTGTGGCACAACCATGTCTACCGGGCAGTAAGAAGAATCGCAACATCTGATAAAAACGCCTCTGTAGGTTCGTGTTTTAGCAGCTGTCCACGCGGAGGTAAGAAAGGAGCTCGAGTTTTGATGCAGGGCTGAGAGGATCTTGTACAGGCGCAAAAAGAAAACAAAATGGAACTCCCTTCTCATGACGGCGCACACACTTCCTCTCTCCACACAAAACCAAAGCAATGGAAAAAAGATCCAATCTTGCCCTAAATCTACCCCAAGAAGAATATCACGACCCTTTTGATTTTATTTTTAATTTCTTTTAAATTTATATATCTATATTTATTTATTTATTTAAAAAAAAACAACGGAGGCATTACACTATATATAGTTCCCTTTCTTGTTGGGTGTTTTTCCCCCTTAGTGTGTTTCCCTTTCATTTGTTTGTTTGTGTGTGTATGTGTTCAATAAAGAAAGTTGTGTAGCCTATTTCTCTAGTGACTCCGCAAGGCCCAATGGATAAGGTAATCGTCGATATGTTGTAAGTTGAGATTCTAGGAGTTATCATGCCATGTATTTGTTGCGCTTAGTCCATGTCATGTCCCCAATCTAGAGCCAACTATTGTTGTTTTGCAAATGTGCAACAGGAAATTGACAATTTCTAAAAATAGGGACTTCATGGCGCGAAAACTAGTTCACACAAAACTAGATTTTTCAACAATCATTCCCTCCAATTTTCGTGTGATTTCACCCATTGGAACCCTAAGAAGTGGAGAGGTAGCTCGCTAATTTTTTCCACTACTATGTCATAACGACCATTAATGGATCTTAAAATTCGTAGGTCTGATTTTTGTCTCGGTTTGTTATGAAATAAACTCCATTGTGATAGGTTTTTACTTCTTGTCTCACTAGTGAAATTTCTCTTCGATCTGGTTGTCGGTTTGACGAGAAATTGAGCTTTGTTCTTCGTGGAGCCGAAAGAAGATTTCTTCATTGTGAATGTTTTATGTCATGAGATGAGGGTTTGAAGGTGTGTTTCTGATGGTTTTGATAGAGGAATGAACAAAAAAATGGTTCGTCAATCCGTGCATATGTTTGCAAGATTTCTTCAAAATTCGATTTCACGACAATGGGTATTTCCACTGTTCTTCTTCTTTGTTCTTTGTTTCTTCTCCTTAGCTCGATGAAATATTCTTCTAGGACCTGCATATCACCATGGGAAAGAGGATTTTATTTCTTTGGTGGAGCTGGTTTGAGCTTTGGAAATGGCGGAGTGGTGGTAGGAAGTTCAAAGAAGTTTTGCGAGATATAGTTGTGCACAAGAATGTTAGAAGTTAGAAGTGGGGAGCAAATGAGGGTTTTAAAATTTTGAAATAAATTTGAGATGGGAGATGGGCACATTTTCATGTCCCTCACCTCAAAGGGGAGTGAGGGACATCAAATTCCACAGCAAGCAAGGTGACGACGCGTGACGGAGATCTGACGGCAGAGAATGAAGGCTAAAAAATCAGCGTTAAAGCACTGAGAGGTTGGAAGTTGGTCATATGGGTGACCATAAGTATTCTTTAAGGGATGGGCACATTTTTCCATGTTTGATTTTCTTGACCTGTGAGGGACATGAGGGACATCAAATTCCACGGCACTCCTGGTGATGACACGTGGCAGCGATTAGACGGTTGAGGCTTTGAGCTCCCACAAGCACCTAGGGGCTAAACTGGCGATCCTAGAGGTTGCATGAGGGTCCAGAGGTCTTATGGGGGATAGGCACATTTTTCCATGGTTGATGTCCCTGACCTTGAGGGATGTGAGGGACACAAAATCCCGCCAAGCTCCTGGAGCTGACACATGTCCTCCCAAAATTTGACTAACTCCCGAACTCGCTCCAAGAGGACAACTTGAAATGGCAATAACTTGAGCTCTCGATGGAAATTTTTAATGAAATTTTATATGATCCTGACTTTAAATGACCTTTTGAATCAATGGTGGGTGTATCATGTCTTGATTCCTCCATTTGATCCCTAAAAATCAAATTTTTGATTTGGTACTCCACTTATGCATGATGAAAACTACTTGTAGACCCAATACGCCAAAGTGTTGTGAAAAAACTAATTTCAAGACCTAAAAGATGGTGAAATTGTTTTGGCATGTGCACTGCCTAGGCCTGTGAACCCTAATTTTGTTAAAATTGCCCCAACTTCTCCAAGTCCTTCCAAAATCTTCCTGAATCACTTCTATGTTGTCCTAAGGCCTTTGAATCACCTCCACATCCATTTTGGATTTTCTGCTTTGCTCCATGGGGTTGCTCTAGTCCTAAGAAGGCTAGTGATAACCCTTCCCACGGCTGCCTGAAGCTTGCAATTTTTAGTGAACTCCTAAAATCACCTAGGGGAATGATTTAAATTTCCTAAATCACCTAAGGGAATGAATTAACACCCAATTGGAGGTTATTGGACTAATTTGGTAGACCTGGGGTGCCTCGGAATGATAAAACATGAAAATTTTGGTAAAGGGGTATGGAGGACCGAGTTTTCATCGAGTTTTGCCCCGTCACAAGAAGAACATCTACGAAAAAGGCGGTGAGCTACCTTTTCAATTCTCAAGGTTCCAATGGGTGAAATTGCACGAAAATGGAGGGAATGATCGTTAAAAATCTAGTTTCCGTGAACTAGTTTTCATGCCATGAAGTCCCTATTTTTAGGGATATGAGGGCTATGTTTTTTATCGCCATTCTACCCTCTTTGAAGAAATTTTCAAATTCCCGAAGATCCTAAGGCGGTGAAACCCTCGAAATCGGAGGGAAGGGTCTCCAAAAATATAGTTTATCTCAAACTAGTTTTTTCACGATGAAGTTGCAGAGTTTCTCAAGATATGAAAGATTGATTTTTTTAATCAATATTTAGACTCAGTAACTCCATACCTAAAGCTCTTACCAGGCATAAATTTTCATTTTTCATTTATGAGCTTTCTGGAAAGTGAATCATGATGAAAATTGGTGCACGAGTTTTAATAAAGAGTGAATCCCAAAAAAAGTTGTTCCCATCGCAAATAGAGGTTATTTTCGCCACTTACTAAAAGTAACATATGTTATACTTCCTCACATGATATAAATGATGAGTCCCCCATTGAATTGCAAGTTCGATCACTCAGACAATCGAAAAGGGGTAAAATGGAAAGTAAGACAAAAAATGACTTCTTCCCAAAATAACAGGTCCCCAAATAACAACCTGCTAAAAATAGAAATGTGCTAAAAATAGCAATATCTCAAGAACAAAGGAGGTTGGAATATGGTAGATGGTTCAAAAGGTGAAACTGGAGCAAGACAAGTGATATGTCCCAGAATAGCAGAGCATGGGATCATATTCTAAAAATAGAAAGTTTTCATTTTGGGAGTGGAAAGTTGCATGACTTTGTTTTCACTCACCTTCTTTTTTGGACTCCACTTTGGGATAATGAGATGGTTTCATGAGTTGAAAAGGAGGAATGAGAACTTCATGGAGGTCATGAAAGCATTATCTTGAGTGCAATGGTTTACAGAAGCAAGGTAGGGCATCACAAGGCACATCACGTGAATTCATCTTCATCACTCAAGAAACTGGATAATTCAAAGTGAGTTGATCAGAATGATTTCAACGAGTCAACGAGTTCATCAAACAAGTTTCAAGGAGGGTCATCGTGGGCATTGTATGTGTTCATCTCGAGCTTGCATCGGTAAACTTCAAAATAGTGTTTCTGCGGTCCGAGGAGTTTGTGGTCATCACTAAATTGGGAAAATAATTCAAAGTTATTCAAGGGAGCAATCTTCATCGAGTGTAGAAGATCACTAGTGGTAGAAATCTTCGCTCAAAGTTCATGATTGCATCAAGGCATTCAAAGTATTTCGTCACAAGGAGTGTTTTTCCCTCCATCCCTTCCCTCTTCCTCTCTTTCCCTCTCTTATTTCTCTCTCCATTCTAATTCTTCGTTATGCGTCATCATTGTATTTCGTCATATTCACTTAAGTGACCTATTTTAAATTTGTAAAAAGTATTTTCTCAAAATTATAAGAGAAATACTTAATTCATGGAAAACAAAAGGTCACGAGTGGAATATGGAAACGAAGAGTCATGTGAGGGAGGTGAAAGGACAATTTAGATTGCTATAAATTGGGATGGCCTCTCCATTCCAAAGGATTTTTCCAAATTTTGGAAGAACTCTTACTATGTAGCATTGTGATAGCTTGGTTGAAGCTTTGTATTCATCACTACACATGGAATAAAAGCTACACTTCTTCTATTTCCCTTTCTTGTTTTTCCTCTATTTCTCTCTTTCATGCACTTTGCAAGCATAGTTGATCCTATATGGAATTGGAGAGGAACTTGGTGTCCTTGATAGATGAATTTAAAGACTTGACATTTTAATTTGTTGGTCTCGCTAGCTTCACTGTGTTTTCTTTTATATTGAAGGTCGAACTACTCCGATTACTGGGTGTGAGCTCTGCAATCTACTCACGACAGTAATCTTCCTTGCATAATTTCTCCCTTTTTCCCTTCATCACTGTAATTTCCTCCCTTGTACCCCTATACAAGCACTTTGCCACATGTTTAGTGGAGTGTCCCTGTGTGATCCCCGCTAATTTGGCCACCCATAACAATTAGATAGGATTATGATTAGTCTACTTTCAATAACGGGAGAGTGTACCATTTAATACGGAGGGCGTAGCCAGTAAACGTTGTGTGGAGATACCCGATTTGTCCACCCGATAAATTTTCTCACTAACACAGTGTATTCTTATTAAACTTTTCAATGCTCTGAAGCTAAAACACAATATGAATTATCTCCTTATAGCTCCCCTTGGGTTCATACTATCCTCCTCTTACTTTGAAAATGCAAAAATGGGACTCTTACCTTGACTTCATGTTATCTAGATGTGTCAACCATACCTCCTCCTCTGCGTTGAAACTCTTTCTCAATATTCACATTCTACTTTTCATGCTATTGTGACCTTTAAGCATATGGCTTACCTTACACGCCATTGATCCTCCAAACAACATTAACTCTTCCATTCTAACCTTCTACCTTGCCTTATTTCCTTTAGACATGAGGACAACATGCAATGATAAGGTTCGAGACATACTATAAAAGTGGTTTGGGGCGAGTCGTGGTCAGAACCCTTAATAGTGGTCCCCAACAAGGTAAATTTAAGCAACCACATGGGAAAAATAAATAAGAGAGAGAAAACGTGGGTTCTCTAGTTCTACTCGTCAAATCAGGAGGAAGAGGCCACTTAACATAAAGTCAATTAAGACTAAGAAAAAATAAATAATAAATCTATTAATTATGATTCCTCAATCTCAGGTCGTTTTGTGTCTTGTGCTCATTTCGCTTTGTTTTATGCTTAGTGTTTTTCTAACGAACTTTATTGCAGCGGTTAAGCATGAATACTACTAGCCTTCATGTGACCGTCAGCTACAGCATTTAGTGCTTACATATGTTAGGGCAACTATAAATATATAAACAACAGTACGCTTGGGTTTTCTTTTGCATTTGCAGGCCGCGAAATCTGTTGCAGGTCGAGGGTTCGAATCTCGTTGTTGCGATGGCAGAGGAGAAGCCCAAGACGTCCAAAGTATGGAGCACAGTGAAGCCGTTTGTCAATGGAGGAGCCTCTGGTATGCTCGCCACGTGTGTCATCCAGCCGGTAGACATGATTAAGGTAGGTCATACAACTTGGCATTTTTTTTTTGGAAGATTTTCCCCGTTTTTGAATATCTCCGAGAAGCGTTTTACGTAATTTCTATTTAGGAAAAAAAAAGCCCTTTTTCTGCACTGCGTAAGCCTGAAATCTTCAATATCTTAAATCCTTGACTTGAGACCGCTAACTTTAAATCCTTATATGTTTAGAGTTTTTATTTTGGTCGAGGAGGTCGGCGATCGATCCTCGTTGGCTTCGTTTACGAATGTTTACTTATTATGTGCTCAGATCCGTGATCATTCTCTAATTTTGAGCCAATTTCTTGAATTTGGAATCGAACCCTTAGTTGTGAAATTTGGAAGGTAAATCGCAGTCCGTAGATGTTGAAGCTACGCCGGAATTTTGTAACTAGTCGAGACGGTCATCTATGCAATCGACCTTCGCGTTGAGGTTTTCCCTCGTTTGCTGATGCTTACTCCTCTGACCTCCTCACTATATTCATTGAGAGTGGGAACTACATTATATGCCGAGGTTTTCCCTTCACCAATCAACGTTGACGGACAAGGAGGGCCATGGATCAAGGTCATACAATTTATCCCTATCCTCGTAATTGACAAGGAGAGCTAAGGCTTTTTCTACAATAATGGGCTTAATAGCAATATGGCTTAAAACGTTGGCAATGACCAATCTCGAGGTTTTCCCTCCACCAACCACTATTCATGGGCAAGAAGAGCCATGGATCAAGGTCATACAATTTGTCCTTTTTCTTATGATTGAGAAGGAGAGCTAAGGTTTGTTCTTCAAGGGACAAGCTCGATAGCATGGCTCAAAACCTTGGAAATAAAGATCCAGAAATTCACCTTACAGATTTGCACTGTGAACACAACCTATATACTACTCCCTCTGCACAACCTATATACTCTTCCTCTCATTTTAATTGTAACTCGAGTTTTCACAAATCCCTTTATGCTTTCATTTTCATATAATTTACTTAGGATTTAAGCAGATCCATTTGAGGATAACATGGGAGTCAAATGAATCACATTACAATTTTAAATCCTCCATGGCCGAATTACTAGTACATGGGATATGGTGGTTATATTTCTTTATTTGGTAAATTTTCCTTCAAAGGGAGCATTGTGCTTGGATGCTATGACTGGGGTATCTGTTCCATCAAATTCATCCAGGACATTCACCCTTGCATCTGGCCTCGTCCGTTGGCCAAGGCCGGCATTGTAATATGTCTCACTCTGGGCTCAATCTCTTACTCGGTGCTGCACACATTTAAATTTAATATTAGATCCACAAGAATCAATTTTCTACACAGTTTTTTTCAATATTAGGTCCGTGAAATGATTCATGCATTGAAATGTTCTAGGTTTCTTAGAACTTGTTATGCATTTTCATAGCACACACCATCCCATTGAAGCAAGACACATTAATGTGCTGCATGTACCTAATTTTAACACATTATTATGTCTAAATGATTGCTATATTTTACCTAGTTTCAATACTTCATAATGGAATTTGAACCTGAGGCTCCTTTTTGAAATCTGTGATTCCTTCAACACTTTAGCTCATTACAGCTGACAATTCTTGAATTAAGGATTATTTGGAATTATATCTAACGGATTCTTGTGATCTTTGATGCAGGTCCGGATTCAATTGGGCCAGGGTTCGGGCTACCAGGTGGCAAAGAAAATGCTTGCTGAAGAGGGTGTTGGTGCGTTTTACAAGGTCAGTTTATGGTATCAAGCTGTATGAGTGTATGGATTCCTTGATTTTTTGTTAAATTTGTGTCTGCATATGTAAATAAATTTCAAAGTCATACAGGATCAGCATAGATAATGGTAAGTTGTGCTGAAAGGAAAGGGATTGAAATTATGTTATTTTATGTCAAGTGATTAGAAATCATGAATACGACGAAACTTATTTTACGAGACCCTTATGGTATTTTGGTATATTCCTGTATGTGTACACTATTTTCATGCAGTTTCCAAATTATATCCAAGTTTTTAAATATGTCATACACCCCAGATAATGTTTGAAAACATTTATACCACAGAATTATAAACCGTAAATTTTAGGTCCCTGCCACACCATAGCCTGTTTTACACTGACACAGTACTAAGGGGTGCAGATGCACTCCAAATTACAGTGTGGATGTGCAAATGGTATGCCAGATAGACAGTTGCCACATTTTGCTACTCCTATTCTATGCCGTATGCAGTTCTTAAAGCAGAGACTGCAAAACATCTATTTCTATCTAGTATCAAATAAGGGCTTGGAGGTTCCATGGAATGTAGTTGATAGCGAAAGTGGAAAAATTGGAATATTTCCTTCAAAACATGGAGAGGACCATTTTTAGGAGGGGGATTTGCACCAGGTGATAGAAGGGGGCATCACCTACATAAATATCCTGCCGTACCCCAGACCTGCCCAGCCGTTTCCAGGGTGTTTCCAGGTCTGAAACAGTTTTTTCTTCCTACTTTAAATTTAATATATCATTACAGCAGAAATTACAGTTTTTGCAGCAGCATTATTCTATGGAAGGTACCAAATAGAAGCCATCAAAAACAAGGACAAAAATAGCATGTATGAGATAAATGTAATAAACACCTCAACTAGATGTGGTAGGGATGATGCTTGTGCCCAAGTTCAATGAAATTATGAGTAGTTTGTTGTGGTTATTTAGCTTGTTTTGTTTTTCATATGCATAATATGTGGTTAATTCCTATTTATTAGGCTGGAATATATATATATATATATATATATATATATATATATATATATATATATATATATATATTTTGTACAGCCGTATCCAACACTGTATCTGGGGCCAATTTTTTTTTCTGTAGCCACCTGTCGGATACTTCGTATCTGTACTTGTATCCAAAACATATCAGCAATTTAGAAAATAATAAAAGAGACATCGATTGGAAAGAGGCACCGATAAGAGGTAAGAGTAAGGCATCTTTAGTTTAACCTGATAACAGATTTATACATCAGCACAAAATGTTAGGTATGTAATCACCTATATTGAATCACTTCATTTAATTATAATCTCACCCCATTTGTATTAAATGGCTCAAAACCAAATTATAAACTTAGTATATAATCTACTGACTCCCAAGTCTAAGTGGATTTATATTCATAATTTCTATGGCCTGGATTTTTTTCGCTTCACTTGCTTGGAGGACCAATGTCAGTTTATCTTGAATTCTTCAAACATGTTAGAGTCTTAAATTTTCTGCAACATTTGTAAGGTTGCTTTTTGTTTTATCATAGTTGTGACTAGTTAACCATGCTGGTGTATCAGTATTACAAAATATAATTCTTCTTTCTTTATATTTCAGTCATGGTTTTGTGGAAATAAAGCACCAGCCTTTAGAACTGGCCTCCTCTGTTTCTATGTTTTCAGTGTATCATCTGGTATGGTCTGAAATATTTAATGATAGATATAGCCTTTAGAACTGGCCTCCTCTGTTTTATATGTTTTCAGTGTCTCATTTGGTATGGTCTGAAATATTTAGTGATAGATATGCTTTTTTAGGGAAAAAGTTTTTGCTAGAAGAAATGAATGACTATTATTCAAGGCAGTAGGTCATTATGTGTAGATAAAATAAATGATTTTGTATAGAGTATTGGCCATGGATTAGTAACTTACTAACTGGTTGTTATAAAATGTATTTTTACATATACGTGGTTTTTATATATTACACATAGGAATTTTTTTATGCTGAACTGGGTTTTAAATAGAGCTGATAGTTTTGCTTTCAAAGTTTCATGTCATGTTGAACTGTTTTGGTGATAATATATTCTTTCTGCAATATGTGTTTTGAGGATAATATATTCTAATTGATAATATGTAATGTTGAATTGTTTCTTTATATGTTGAAGTGTTCTTGGACATGGAGTGTAATTATGGAAATTAGATTGCATGTAAAATGCCCTTACAGGAGACAATTTTTGGTGTTTGTAGTTACTCATACTATTTGGTTGATTGTGGAATGGCGTGCAGCTTGTGACCTTGTAAATGAGCTTATAATTGAGTGCTGTGGCATATTGTATATTGTTGCAAGGCATACTACCAGGATGTTGGTTCCAACTTCCAAGCCAAAATGGACATCACTTGATGGCCCAATTGGTCTTCAACAATTTTCCATATTTCATTCTTAAGGTCTTCTATTCAATTATGGAGTGATACCTTATCAGTTTCACGATGTCATCAAATGATCTTTAAATTTTCACGGCGAGGATTGTGTTTTATTTTGATCTTATTAATATTAGAGAGAGTAAGCTCTATGGAATTTGCTTAGTAGAATATTTCATAAACAGACTATGTTTTGGTCACTTATATATCACATTGAACAGTTGATTCTTTTGGTTCTTGCAACAGGGGCTATCTGCAGGTTTATTAAGACAAGCAACTTATACGACAGCTCGTCTTGGATCTTTTAGGTAAGCCTCAATATTTTTTATCTGAAGAGCTTTCACTGTGTGCTTTCATTTGCTTTTACAACACAGGCAACAATGAAGTTATTTGGGGAGTTTATATTGAAACCATTTTTTTCTCGCGCCTAAAATGATTCATATGCCATATTGTAGCTTCTGTCTGTTTTTGTGGGAAGTGAGAGTTCACTTCTCTTGAAAGAAAAACCCTAGATATTTTACCTTTTCTTTTTATAAGATCTAAAGACCAATTCACAGTATCCTTGCTTGTAGCCTCAAACAAGACATAGTTACATTCCATTTGAGGGTTGTTTTCGAACTTAGTGTTGGTTATGATTACTGGAAGCATTGTTTTGGTATAAACCCAATGTATTTTTGCTTCTAAACTGTGTATGCGTTGAGGGTCCAGAACCAACAACAGTGGTATGCTGCAACATAAATTCAAGGCTATGGTATGATTGTTCAAGTAGGGATCCGTCGAAACTTGGTTGATATCTTAAGGTCTTAGAGTGACCAAAAATATTTCCTCGTGTTTAATTGTCATTAGCTCTTCTCAGCTCTCAGCTCCAAAAAATGGAAATGAAAATGAAGCAGCATTGAGTTTGGGTGCGCTAAATGTTTGGTATGGAGCTGTGAACTCCAAAAATTCCAAATTTTTGGGGACATCTGTTAAAATAATATATATAAATAAATATTAAAGTATTCTAACTTTATTCAATGAAATTTAGGGATTTAAACTGTATTTAATGTGTTTTAGGTACTTTCCAGATCAGAATTCAGTGTTAATATCTGTTTTTTTAAAGTTGAAACATCAGAATTTTTTTTTTAATATTAAAAAAAAAAGGAAACGTCCCCTTAAGTCCCTAAGTCCCTGAAACTTTTGGGATGTCTGGGACGTCTCCAAAATCTAGGGAATGCGTCACCGTGTAACACTGTTTTTTTTTTTTGATAGGTAAAACGCTTTTGACGGGAGCTATGAACCGGAGAATAAACACAGAGAAAAAGAAAATAAACCAAACCCAACAACCAGATCCGAACTAAAGGAGAAAAAAAGCCGCTGACTACTCTTCATGCGAAGAGTAGTAGTCGTGAAGATTCACAAAACGCCTGTTCTTGCCTTTTTTCTTTCTGACCTCATACCATTTGTTTTGATCAGTAGCAACCACCAGCATGAGATCATTGGAGGGTCTAGATTCAATTCCTGATCTGAATCTGATTTGTCGGATTTATTGGATTCGTGACCCCTCTTTACACCACTTACTACTGTCCTATTATCTTCTGCCGTGTTCGGGGGGGACATGTTGACTGGACTCTTCGATTCATTCCCTAAGTTTGCTGGATGAGCTTCGCCTAAATCTTCCTTATGATCTGAACTGCGTGCTGCGTTTGGAGAAGAATTATTCCAGCCTCCTTTGTTTGCCGAATTCTTTCTTCGTTGATTCTTCTTACCCTGCGGGCAATCTGCTTGCAAATGACCTAGAAGTCAACAGGTGTGGCACCTGATTGCTGTGTTCTCATAGTCAAGGGTTTGGACATGCTGGAGGTACCCCAATTTCAGCTTAAGTCGATCTCTGCCCATAATCTGGCATA
Source organism: Taxus wallichiana var. yunnanensis (assembly GCA_018340775.1). Lineage (NCBI taxonomy): Eukaryota > Viridiplantae > Streptophyta > Pinopsida > Cupressales > Taxaceae > Taxus > Taxus wallichiana. Next base: position 865,048,046 of record CM031242.1, read on the forward strand.
GGTGCGAAGACCTGCAGCCTCCCTGGCATGATCTGCCTTCAAGAATTTACCCAGGGCATTACCAATATCCTCGAGAGCATACCAAAAATGAAGTGGGAGGTTCGGGAGACAGACCCACACATGCATTTTGTGACGGAAAAAGAATTCATATCGAATTCTGGGAACCAAGGTGTGAGAAATAAACCTGCATTGCCCCAGAACCAAGGGCCATCCGACAAACATTTTTGGTATTCCTCAGCCTCTTTAAACTGCGCCACAGAAAAAACCCTTGGAGCAGAAGGAGACCTCGCAATTTGGAGACCAGTTTTCGGAAATCCAGTGTGAAAGATCAGACGAAGATGGCCACATACCATTAAATCTTCCAATGACAGCGAGCTGAGACAAGGATTGAAGATGGGCCAAAACCTCTGGTTTCTCCAAGCTCAAGAGAGGTGTCTCTTCTGCCAGATCAACAATGTATGCCATCGGAAAGAAGGGCTGAGGGCTTTTGCTTCACGGTATCCTTGAAAGATGCAAAATTGGAAGCGGCTGCTCTGGATGATTCATCACCACCGCCAGTCTGTCCATTAACTATTCCGCCCCCAACTTTGAAGGCCTCTGGCTGCCTACCATTCGTGGCGGAGGGGATCGACTTGTTTGCAATTACCGTGTGGCTGGCAGGAGAAGAAATCTGAGGCTTCTGACATGGTTTCAGCAGCCCTTCATCATTCATTAGCTTTAGGTATCCTATCTAGTCCTTCTGACTCAAAGAAAGGAAGTCGCGGATGGCTATCAATTCCTGTTTATTACCAGTGAGGCTCGAGATCTTTTCCTTCACCACTGTAATCTCTTTACCCTGGCCGTTTACCCCATTCCGCTGGTCCTCCTCTCCATGGCCTGGACTGGTGCCATGGCCAAACGCTGTGCCCTTCCCTGTGCTAGGGTTTCACACCTTTTCCATTGCTCCTCCAATTCCCTGTAACACTGCTTATTAGGATTCTGTAGATGTTTATGTTTTACCTTTGATTTTTAGCTTTTGTTTAGTTTTATTTTTTTCCCTTCAATTCAATTTTAAGTGACTATTTTGTCACTTTTCAGGAAACAACTCTTGAACATTTTGGTGCTGGTTGCAGTCCTTTGTGAGGACGTGTCTTCAGGTGGAAATGGTCCAAAGCAGCCCACAAACCGCGGTGAAACAGGTGCACTGTGGCAGGAAAATACACTAGGATAGATCCTAGAATCAATGCAACAGGAAACACATTGTGGGCTGTTTTAGCATTTCTTGCTTGAGAGTCTTCAACTCATTTCTTGCTTTGAATTGCTGAACTCAACAGTGTTTAAAACCCTGTTGCCAAAAACAAAATAACATATAGAAAAGAACTGAAAACAGAATGAAAAAGAAGTAGAACTCTTATCAATTACAAAGAAAGGCAAAACACATCTCCTTTCATACATGCCATTCACTTTTTTTTTTTTTTGTGTGTGTGTGTATGTATATTTCTATTTACGAATTTCATATATGCTGCATCCCAGCCATATCATTACAAAGTTTTTAATTTTAATTTTAGCATTTCTTTTGTTGCAGGCCACAAATCATTTCTTGTGTCAGAGCCCTGAACTCAACTGTGTATAAGGCCCTAAGGAAAAAAAAAAGCCAGATAAAAATATAAAAGAACTCAAAACAAAATGGGAAAGAACACATTGCAAAGAGAGGCAAAAGACATCTTGGAATATGTTTTATGATATTTTTTGGTGTGTATATATATGTGTGTATTTATATTTATGAATTTTCACGCGGGTCACATCCTGGCTGGTATCATTTGAAAGATTTTAATTGTTTGGGTATCCATATTGGACACTGATTAATGTTATTTGTATCCGGTCAATGCAACTTGATTCTTTTTGCCACTTCAGAATTTATTTAAAGAAAAGTCAACTGGAAAGAAATTATTGTTTTGGCATATAAAATGGCACATGTTTTTGGAAGAAAATTAAAAACATTTTCCTCGTGCTGTACTGTTTATATTCTGGAACATTTTACATTCACGGTTAAAAGTATTTCATTTTAATTTTGGTCCTAGTGATGAGGTCCTGCTTTGTGGTTCCAAGGCTGCGAACAGGTACTTCTAAGTTTTAACATTTAAGCATTTCAACTCCAAAGTTTTGGCAAAACAACAAACTTTATGTCACGTCAACTAGAAGTAAGTGATCAATGTCTTGAAGACTTAGAAGCAACCATCTGAGTAATGTATGTCATGCTTGTAATGTTCGTCTATTTTCTGATTTTAGTGGTTTTGAAAAGCTATGCATATGATGCTTAGGTTGTAAATGCTGGGGCCATAATCAACACATGTATTCTTTTACCCAGCTAAATTGTGGTTCTTTAGTTTTAGAAGTGTGGTCTACTAAGGCTTTTTGAATAACCAGTTTAATTGATTAGCAATGATAAGAAAGAGCTTCCAGCATTGTATAAATACAAGGTGGTAATTTAAAAGCAAATTTTCAATTGTTCATATGGTTAAAAATGATCCTATAGAGCATATATTATTATTATGCTATTTGTCTTACGGCACTCTTTTTCTTTCTGTTAACTAGTGGCCGACTTTTGCAGGATATTGACAAACAAAGCAATTTCTGCCAATGATGGGAAACCACTACCTCTTTATCAGAAGGCTTTATGTGGATTGACAGCAGGAGCTATTGGAGCATGTGTTGGAAGTCCTGCAGACTTGGCTCTTATTCGCATGCAAGCAGATGCAACTTTGCCAGCCGCTCAGCGGCGGCATTACAAAAATGCATTCCATGCACTCTCTCGAATTGTGGCTGATGAAGGGGTTCTAGCCCTTTGGAAGGGAGCAGGTCCAACCGTGGTTCGAGCAATGGCCCTGAATATGGGAATGCTTGCTTCTTATGATCAGAGTGTTGAGTTCTTCCAAGACACACTTGGCTTGTCTGAATATCCAACTGTGGTCGGTAAGACATATCTGATGTCTTTCTCTCGCCCTTTGATTGGCTAGTTAAGGTTCAATATTTAATTTGTTTAAGACCTGGCATATGGGATTTATTACCCATTGGAGGCAGCCTGGTGGTCAATCAGTGATTAATGGTCTAAGAACCATTAAGCTTTAAAAGAACTGCTTGTTGAATGTTGTTTAGCATGCATTATTGCTCTTTCTTTTAATCACCAAATAATAAGAATGCACCTAAGAAATGGTTGGATAGAAGCATATTTGTATGCACAGTGTGTGGTATTTACATCTTAGTCAGCCAGCGTTATTTTTAGGAAAGACAACTGAGCTCCATATTTTGAATCTGTTGTTATCAGAAGAGGAATTCACGTTTGTTACTGGTATAAGCATGAAGAAGACTGGAAAAAGTAAGATCTTCTTAGTCTGAAGGGGAGTGCAGAACTTGCTCATTGCGTAGTATTTAGCTCTGACTTAGCCAACCCTAGTTTTAGGAAATAGAACTGGAGGGGAGTGCAGAACGTGCTCATTGTGTAGTATTTAGCTCTGACTTACCCAACCCTAGTTTTAGGAAATAGAACTGGAGTTCGATATTTTGAATCTGTAATGATCAGAAGATGAATTCACCTTTGTTACTGATATAAGCATGAAGAAGACTCTTAAGATCTTTTTAGCTCCAAGGGGACTGCAGAACTTGCTCATAGAGTAGGAGTATATGTACAGCTTTAATGACAACCAAACCCTAGCTTAGGAATTTTTGTAAGGGTAGTTACCTTAAACTAATGAAGTGGCTTACTGACACGCAGTTGCCACTATATTATTTCTCCTTTCTGAAAGCAAGATTATATTGATTTGCAGTGGCCATCGGCAACCACTGTGAGCTCAAAAATAGATCCAAAGTTCAAACTCAAATGCGTCACCTGAGGTGTTAACTAATCCCTCCCTTTATGTAGGAGAAAGTTGTTCCTAATTTTTACTTCAAATGAGGAATTTGCTGCATAAGTGTGGATTGGAAAATCCAATCAGCTGGTTTGACCGGGCATGCAGCAATCTGCTCGTATCTAGTATTGTGAATTGTTGTGAAGAAGAGAATCATTTGGAAGGAAGTAGGAAAATTGGGATGGTGGCATTCTTGGTGTACAATTAAATTTTCATATTTGAAAAGTGGGTGTTTATAAACTTAAAGATCGTTGATATCATGCACTGGATACTAGGACACCTTGTTGAGGCACATGTCATCATTGCCATAGCTGCAATCTTGTAAGATTTTGAGTTCATTGTTGTGTTGGTTTTTAACTATTATTTATCTAGATGTATCCAGTCTTTGTTTTGCACTTTAAGTTGATAACAGACTCCATGGTATTTTGTAGATCCCAGAAATTAGCTTGGGTTCCAAGAGTCATTAGCTTGTGCATATGCGATAAAATGATTCATAGAGGTAGTGATTGTAAACTGTCTATGATTAAAAGTAGATCGGCAACGGTTGGGTCTTGACTTTAAAAGGCAAATACTTTGCAACACATTACAGAAGGAAAGAAGAGGATTTAAAACTGAAATGAAGCACAGGTCAAAAGACCATCTCAATAAGTAAAACCCAAACTACATATGTGAAATAGGAAACTCGTCCCTCAAAATACACCAAGACTTGGCCATGATCAACCTCTATACTGTAATAAACAAAGCTCCAATAGAAGGCCAAACCACAGTCCTTAAATTCACATTAAGTTCCTATTTATCTTCATTAAGTACTAACAGAGCTCGAAAAAGGAAAACAGCTCACACTACTGTTTGCTATTGTCTTTGAAGAACAAACTCACACCGCCTAGACTCATATAAAAACAACATTGAGAATCAAGCAGTATTCCTGTCAAATGATAACAGTGTTCTCTTTCAAAGCTTTTGAACTCAAAGCTTAAAGAAAACCTTACAGAGTCCTCTATCTTCTAGTCTCTCAAGATAACCCAAGGAAGGAACAAACCAGACTTCTGGATAATGAAAAAGCAAACTCTAACTCAGCACGAGCTCTTCCACAACACTTAACTAAACATTCTTCATACGGCTGCTTCATACCGAGAACCAAAACTACAACTTGCTTACTTGCTCTTCATTGTCTAGAGCAACCTTAGACCTTAAAAATGAAAGCACAAATTTCAAAATGGAAGAAAGAATGAGAGAACCATTTCTAACACTTATTCAGGACTGCAACCTTCTTTCATAAATCATCAATAAACCAACAAAAACCTCGTCATAGAACTCTTAAACTCCAAGCAAAAATGAGATAAGATTGAAAATACAGGCCTGAAAAATTTATACTACTGGGAAACAATCAAACTAAATCTTTCTTGCGGGAGAAATTTGGCAGGGCTCTGGCAACACTCTGAGTTACTTGCAACAATGCCAAATGATCTAAAACTTATAGCAATCCCAGTTAGCTTCCCTTACAAGCTTCTCAAATTCCCTTGCACCACCAAGCCAGAAATGCGAGCTTATATCCAAGATTGTGAAGATCAAATCCATTGTCACCAAAATATCCAAAAGGCACCGGCAAACTCAGAGCTGTGACATTTAAATCCAAATAACTCAACTGTTTCCTCCACCCTCAAATTCATACTGCCAACTTTGAACAATTAAATAATAGCTAGCTGTCTAATGTTTCAAAATCTTGAAAATCTATTAGAGTCACCACTCAAAAATGCCACAAGTCACTATCACCACCACCCAATTCCAAAGTGTTAGAAACCAATAATCATATCACTAAAATGCCACCACTCAATTAGAACAATTTAAAATTATATCACCATGCACCACAACTACATGTTGTTAGAGCCCACAAATCATATCAATGCAATGTCATTCACTTAAGTTGCTCACATTTGATCCTAACATCAAGCACGAACAACTCTTTATAAGGTCATATTAATATCTACAAGGACATTTCTTGTTAGTCTAGAATGAGAACCATTCGAACATCAATATCCGGTCTAATTTCTGACCCCGTGTTCAACTGCTATCAAACTACCACTTAACCTAGAGATCACTGAAATAAGAAAGCATGTACTATTTATATTCATTGTGATCCAGGTGACGACTTCCTTCCAAGGTTTCACTATCAACCTACAATCAGTGCAAAAGATTGAAATAACAATTTAGCTATGATCAAGACATCATGAATGCAACAATTTTAATGTCTAAGAAAGAAATTGCCCCCCTCCAAATCAAATGATGGAATGGCTTGCAAACACTTGGAACCTTAGGATCACATTGGATAATCTTTTGAAACAGGGGTAGGCTGCATTTTTAAGTACTAAAAGATGCTAGTGATGATGATGAGGTTGCTGAAGTAGCCCTTGAAGGCCAAGCTGTAGAATGAGGACATATTGATGAACAAGTGGGTAGATTCTTGTGTGCAATTGTGAGAATGGGTAGTAAGCCTAAGTTGGACACTCTAAGTTATTCTAGGTGTTTGAATCATGTTGAACTCCTTGATTGGATCATTGTGTTAAATAAATACTTTAAGTAGGAAGCTATGGAAGATTCTAAGAAAGTCAAATTTATGTGCACAAAGTTGAAAGATCATGCATCTTTGTGGTAGGAGCATATGTATGACTGAAATAGTGCAGAGAGATAAAGATACAAAATTTTAATAGACTGGTTATGAACTTGAAGGAGTTTGAATCATGTAGAACTCCTTGATTGGATCACAGAGTTAAAGAAATACTTTTAGGTAGGAAGCTGTGGAAGATTTTAAGAAACTCAAATTTATGTGCACAAAGTTGAAAGATCATGCATCTTTGTGGTAGGAGCATATGTACGACTGAAAGAGTGCAAAGAGATAAAGGTACAAAATTTTGATAGACTGGTTATGAACTTGAAGGCTAAGTTTCTACCTTCAAATCACCATTTAGGTTTGTTCAAGAAGCTGCAAAATCTGCGACAAGAGGATTTGAGTGTAATCTTGTGAGTGTGTTCCATCAAAGAAGCATAACAATGTGCATTGAAGATGGAAGATAAGGTATATTGCAAACAAGGAGTGACACGAAGCAAAGGAATATTCGCGTGTGGACGCAGAGAAGGTTGTAGTAGTGGATAGTTTGTGTAGGTTAGTGAAGCTAGCACATTGCAATGTAATAACAGTGCACAAATAGGCAGAGGGAACTCTAACAAAGATAGAGGATCTCCTATGAACAAGGTCGTGGATGCGGATTCACGGGTACTTGTTTTAGATACAGCGAGACATGGCATGAGGGCGGTAGGAGAAATGAAGCGAATGATCATGTAACAAAATCAGGAAAGGAGAGTAGTTCATTACACTAAAGAACCAAAATTGGAGAAACTCTCATGATGAAGAGGGTATTGTTAAAGCCATCAAAAGAGGAAACCCGTCTTGTGTAGCGGAAGAATGTGTTTAGAATTGTATACAAGTCGGGAGGTAAGTGCTGCAAAGTAATTGTTGATAGCGGAAGTATAGGCAATCTTGTTTCACAATAGATAATAAAGAAACTTTATCTCAAGAGGATATCACATCCAAATCTCTGTAAGATATCTTGGTTAGTGAAGGGACACTAAATTTAGGGGAATGAGCAATCTTTGGTGAGTTTCTGGATTGGCGCATATAAGGATGATGTAATGTGTCATGTATTGCCTATGGATGTTTGTCATATTTTGCTTGGAATGCCTTGGTAGTTTGATAGGAAAGCACAACATGATGGTTGCACAAACACATACATGCTTGTGAAGGATTGGAGAACATACATTTTTAAGTCCTCTAAAGGAAATAAGTGAAGTAGAAAATGGTTAGAAGATATTAATGGTGTTAAGAAAGCAAATTCTGAGAAAAGTAAAAGAGAGTGCATGTTTTGTGTTCATAGCTAATCTTGCACAAGCAATGTTCGTAATAGCATTAGAAGAAGAAACACTTCGGTGCGAAGTCAAGGATTTGTTGAGCAAGTTCGCAGAGGTCATATGTAGTGATCTATGGGTTGCCACCCAAGAGAGATGTAAGTCATCGCATGGATAGTTTGCCGAGACGAAAGTGTTATACAAATTGTCACCTAAGAAGAATGCAAAAGTGCAAAAGCAAGTACACAAGATGTTGGATAAAGGATTGGTTAGAGAAAGATTGAACCTCTGTGTTGATCTATGGGTTGCCACCAACGAGAGATGTAAGTCATCACATGGACAGTTTGCCATACAAAGTGTTCGATAAATTGTCACTTAAGAAGAATGCAAAAGTGCAAAAGCAAGTACACGAGATGTTGGATAAAGGGCTGGTCAAAGAAAGATCGAGCCTATGTGCAGTCTAACAATTCTAGTGCCTAAGAAGACTAGGGAATGGGAGAATGTGCACTAATTCTAGAGAAATTTTATCTCAAAAGTTAACCATAGATTTCCATAACCACGCATTGATGATATGATTGATTGTCTTAGTCAAGTGCAATATTTCATGAAGATATATTTGAAAAATGGATATCACCAGATTTGCATAAGGGAAGGTGATGAATGGAAGATTGTGTTTAAAACGCAATAAGGGCTATAGGAATAGTTGGTTATGTCATTTGGTTTGACTAACATACGGATTACTTTAATGAGGCTCATGAATGAAGTTGTGAAGTCACTTTTGGGTAAGTTTGACATAATATATCTTGATGACATTTTGATTTTCAACAGGACAAAGAAGGAACATTTGGCGTATGTAAGATAACTGTTTCAATGGTTATGCTAGGAGAAATTGTTGATTATTTTAAAGGAGTTATTCCCAAGTAGGTTTGAAGATAGATCGAAAAAGGTGAGAGCTATACGTAACTTGCTGTCAACTAGGACTACATTTGAAGTGCAGAACTTTCATGGCCTGGAGATTTTCTATAAGAACTCCATTTGAAATTTCAACGGTATGTGTATGCCTATCTCAAAGGCTATGCAAGGAGACAACAAAGAGTTTGCTTGGACAAAAAGCACAAAAGAAAGTTTTCAGTAGTTGAAGAGGAAAGTGACTGAACAGTTAGTGTTGGCATTGCCATATTTTACAAAGGTTTGCCAGACCATAGTCCGATAGCTTATTTCAGCGAGAAGTCGAATGATGCAAAGAAAAGATATTTGGTGTATGATGGGAGTTTCACACAATAGTATGACCACTCAAGAAGTGAAGACATTATTTGTTGCCTAAGGAGTTTCTTTTGTATCCAAATCATCACACCCTACAATTTATCAATAGTCAAGGAAAATTGAATCACAAACAGACGAAGTGAGTAGAATTTCTGTATAGTTACTCATTCATGTTGAAGCATTGAAGTGGTAAGTTTAATAGACTTGTTGAGACATTGAGTAGGAGGAATCTCCTGTTGACCGAAGTGAGAGTGGAAGTCATAGGATTTGATTCTATGGAGGAGTTATACAAAGATGATGATTTCGAAGAAGCATGGCAGGGATGTGCAGAATCAGTGAGTGTGGACAGAGAATACCTTGGTTGGATTTTCTTATGCAAAAAGGTTCATTTTTCAAAGGTAGAAAGTTATGCATATTAAAAGGGTCAACGTGAGAGAATTTGATCAAGGAAAGCATAGTGGAGGATTAACAAGTCATTTTGTCTGTTGGTGAAAGGGAAAAGTTAGAACATAGGGTTGTATCAACCATTGCCTATTCCATAAAGCCATGGGAAGATAAAAGTATGGATTTTGTTTTATGTTTGCCTAAGACACCGAAGGGTTTCAATTAAATTTTTGTCATGGTGGATAGATTTTCCTAGATGACACATTGTATAGCATGTAAGAAGACCAACGATGCGACACACATTGCTAACTTATTTTTCAAGGAAATTGTGAGGCTGATTGCTGCGTAGCTTAGTTCCAGATAGAGACGTGAAGTTTGTAGGACATTTTTGGATGATATTGTGGAAGAAATTGAATCCCAAACTACAGTTCAATGTTCCATCTGTAGATGGATAGACAAAGGTAGTAAAATAGACGTTTGGCTAATCTCTTGACATGGTTGATAGAAGGAAAGCTAGGAACATGGGATACAATACTGGCTGAGTTTGCTTAACAATTCGATGAATAGAAGTAGAGGGGGAGACATTTCAGATTTTGTTCATGGTAGTAGTCCTAGGGGTTTTGCAGAATTGTGATGCATAAGTCAAGACAAAGGAAAGAGTGCAAAAGTTGAAGACTTCGTAGAATATATGCGCAAAGTGAACCAACAAGTGCGCAAACAGTTGGAGAATAGTACAATGCCATATGAACAGCATAAAAATACGAGAAGAAGAGAAGTGGACTTTTAGATAGGCGACATGGTCTTAACTCATTTGAGAAAAGAAAGATTTTCAAGAGGGACATATGATAAATTGAAATGGAAGGAGATAAGACCATGCATAGTGTTTAGAAAGTTTGCTAGAAGGTATAGATAGGAGAACAACGTACAAACATGAGAAGAAGAGAAGTTGATTTTTAGATAGGAGACACGGTCTTAACACATTTGAGAAAAGAAAGATTTTCAAGAGGGACATGATAAATTGAAATGGAAGAAGATAGGACCATGCATAGTGCTTGGAAAGTTTGCTAGAAGGTATAGATATTTCAAATATTTTTGATGGAGCAGATTTTTGTCCTTATTTTGAAGAACAGAACAGCAAGGAAAGTACACGTGCATATTTAGATTCAGTTAATTGAGAGAACATTTGCCAAAGAAGGTTTGCGAAGAAACAAAGAGTAATTGATACTAGAGTGAAGACAACGTGTAGGATTGACTACAAAGAATATTTGGTTAGGTGAAAAGGCAAATCAATTGAAGATGCGACATTGATCAATGCAACTAAAGCATCTATACGTGGAGTACATATAACAAAGCTTGTGTGAGCATGAGCTCATGGTTCTTTTAATTACCCAAAGTGTATGATGGAGGAACAATCGGGTTCACAAGCAATCCTACATCTACAAAAATGGTTACTAGTTTTGCATGTTTTCATACTTATTTTGTTTTGTGGCACCAACAAACTTGCTCAAAAGGTTTGTGGTGTCACTTTGGAATGTCCGTAGAATTTGATGCATGAAATTATTTGTCTTGACCGTATCCCATTCAAATGGTCATCAGCCAAGTAAAGGGTACACACCACCTTAAATTTTGCAGACAACTAATATGCATTGAAGCCGGTAACTTTAAACAAGCATATGTAAAAGGACCCAAGTTTTTCTCAATAGAAAATGTTTACGGAGAAGGGCATTTTAATCTGCTTTGTGTCACACTTGATGCATGGTGACAAAAGATATCTAAATTTTCAATGTCATACTAATGCTAATAGAAATAGTTCTCAAAAGTTGGCACAAGCATTTGTTTAGTAGTGCAGTGCAAATAAGAGTGTTAGCAGCAATCTGCAGGCCATTTGCAGGGAAGAAGCACTATAATGCATTTCGGCATCTCCGTGTTATGCATACAACTTTGAAATGGTCTAAAGAGTTGGCACAACTCTGCAATGGTGCAATGCTTGATCACTTGGTGCAAGACCAGGATACTTCAGACAATTGAAAACTTAAAAGGCACCTTGTCTTGTGTGCCCGATAACACATGTTCACTAGTTAGAGGCTCGGGTTATACCTGTAGGAGCATCTTGATGGTGCAAAGTTACTTGTGGAATTGTGAAGGCAGATGATGTCATTTGAGCTTTATGTGCATGGATTCAACTTAAAGCCTTGTGCACAGCTGCACATGCACATGATCTTAAGGGGTGTGAGTATTTGAAATCAAATTGTTCGTCTGCACAGGAAGTGTAAACAGGAGGAACTGATGAAGATCTAATATTGAGTTTGTTGAGCTGACTCTTGTTCATCAAGTTGAGCTATACTTGAGATGTGTTACAAGGCATTTGGACTTTATCTTACTTTTAATTGATGTAACACATTTAATATTTGTGGCATGGGTCGAAAGCTTCATTTTATGTCATATTTGTAGGATGTAGCTGAGAGCAAGAGCAATACTGTAAGTAGGTGGTGTTTAGTTCTATAAGAACTCACCCTTACACATATTAGAGTTGGGTTGTTAAGTTTTAGATTTGATAGTCAACCTAGTCAGATTTAACAGCTGTAATACCAGCCTGAATCTGTTTGCGATCAGTCTTATGTTTGTGCAGGCTTTTGTTTCCTCTTTGAAATCAAATAAAGTTTTTTTTATCTTGATTGCTTCTGTCTCTACAAAGAAAGTGCTCTGATGGTGAATCTGAGTGGGATCAAAATCTGACTCCAAAAAGGAAATGCAAAACGCGATGAAAGAGGGAGTGAAAATGAGTAAGAGGTATATTGAAAATAAAAACCCAGAAATACTACCTGTGATAATTTTATTAAAGGCTATTGTTATCCAAAATAAGCCCATGCTTAATTTTGGCCAACTCCTCCTTTTCTTTTGCTGGTACTTAAAATGACTTTTTACACGCATCGGGGACTCAAAATTTTCTCGGGTATTGCTTCATCGGGTAGAGAATTCTTCCACTTTTCCGTAAAGGTAAAGAAGTCCTCCTAACTCCTGTAGTTTTTGAGTTATGGCTTGGCGGAGTTTATAGGGGAAATGTTCCCTAGGCAAGCCCGCCGCCAATTAGAAAGTGCCACGTGTCATTAGCGGAGCGGCGGGCATCGGGGGAATTTCTAGTTTTGGCGTTTGGTCAAAAAGGCACAAAGGAACAAACCGGCCCGCAGAAGGAATGGAAAAAATTGGTTAAGGCCCTCGCAAGCAACAAGGAGGCGCCGCATGTCCTTGTTAGAGCGCAAGGCGAGGGTCGGAGGAAAGTTGAAGTTTTTGGGTATTGCTTCATCAGGTAGAGAATTCTTCCACCTTTCCAGAAAGGTAAAGAAGTTCTCCTAACTCCTTGTAGTTTTTGAGTTATGGCTTGGCGGAGTTTATAGGAGAATTTTTCCCTAGGCAGGCCCGCCGCCAATTAGAAAGTGCCACGTGTCATTAGCAGAGCGGCGGGTGTCGGGAATTTCTAGTTTTGGCGTTTGGTCAAAAAGGCACAAAGGAACAAACCAGCCCCTGCAGAAGGAATGGAAAAATTGGTTAAGGCCCCCATAAGCAACAAGGAGGCGCCACGTGTCCTTGTTAGTAGCGCCAAGGTGGGGGTCGGAGGAAAGTTGAAGTTTTTTGCCTTTTGGCGCAAAAACTTAAAGGCGTGCATTGAACCCGTGGCCCCATCGACCAATCAAATAGTGCCACGTGGCCACATCAGCGGCGGAGGTCGGGCCGGCGGGAGAATTTGGTAAAATTTGCCAAAGTGATGAAAAGGCGCAAAGGTAAAAAATGGAGCGCATTCCGCCATCGAACAAGGAGGTGCCACGTGTCTCAGGCGGCGGAGGCGCGGAGATTTTTGGGGAATTTTTCCAAAAGGGAAAATTTTGAAGTTTGACCCCGCCGACCCCAATTTTGACTAGTTTTTGCCCTAAATCTTCAGAGGGCCATATCTTTCGAACCAGAGCTCGGTTTTCACGATTTTGGTGTCATTGGAAAGGTATTGAAATTCTCTACACGATGGACACCTCAATTTTGATTTTTGATGGAGATTTGTGGGAGAAAATTGAAGAAACGTGTCTAGCACGGGAAAAATGCAGAAATGACATCCAACTACCAGATTTTAATGCGGTATGGCACCCATTCTTCTCCAGCATGGTCGAAAACATTGGGAAATGAGATTGTAGAGGTGCCCTTGCCATTTTAATGGATCTTGTTAGGTGGTTGGACCTTCAAATCAATTTTCCCGCGTTTCTCTCTCCTCTGTTCTCTTGCTTCATCGTTAAAAGCCAGATTTGGCTCATTTGTAAAGGGTTGGATGTTCTTGCTTTTGCAAGCTCTTCTTTTCTCCTTAGCAGGCGGATTTGAAGGAGTTTCAGACCTTCCATGGAGACTGTAACTCCTTTTTTTTGCCTCTTTGCTATTGCAACGTATTGTATCAAATCTTGGAAATGATAATGTATGTTTTGTGATTGATTTTCAATCCTCTCATGCATTTATCATTGTCTTCTGATCCTTCATTGCATTCTGGTAATCTGTGCATGTTTTGGTGCTGCAATCTTCATGATCTGTGTCTAATTTGTAAAGCAAGGAGTTCAACACTCCTTTGGTGTATCACCTTTCTGTTTTTGCTTAGTTTTGTTTCCATTTCCATGTTTTCTCTCAACCCTGTCTCCTTGGTAGTTTTAGAGTAGGATTTTGAATCAAACCTTTGCAAAATTGCATGCATACACCTAAACAGAGGAGTAGGAACCAGCCTCAATCTGGAGAGTTTTCCCAATTTGCAAGGTCCCACACTTAGGGAAAACTCAATGTTGTGCATTCACACCAAATTGACCATTTGTCTACAGCAGATCTGAAGGTCATTTTGGGGGTGCTGTGAATTTGCACTAACAGCTATATTTGTTTGCAATGAATTAATTATCTTAAATATTTTAACCAGCAATTGGTTTGTCATTTCATGGTATGTTACTTATGTAAATCAAATAATAGTAAATAAATAAATAAAATACTGTGTGATAATCTTAATAAAAGTATATCTATTTGTGATGGTTCAATTATCTTGTATTTTTGAACTGCCTATTGGTTTGTCATTTCATGGTATGTTACATTTGTAAATCTTGAGTTCCCGTTTCGTGTGGATTATCCTAGAGAAGATATGCTGCATAGTTGATCCTGGCAATGCCATTGCTGAATGGTTTGAATATTTTTACGTATTAACCGATTTGATTTGTGTAATGCAGGTGCCAGTGCTGTTTCTGGTTTTTTTGCAGCTTCATGTAGTCTGCCTTTTGATTATGTGAAGACTCAGATTCAGAAAATGCAACCTGATGCCAATGGCAAGTATCCGTATTCAGGCTCGTTGGACTGTTTTGTGAAAACAATCAAGTCTGGGGGACCACTTAAATTGTATACAGGTTTTCCTGTTTACTGTATTCGAATTGCTCCCCATGTCATGGTAAGAAAATCAGATGACTTTGTTGGTAACCGTTTTGTTTTATTGCATTTTCGAATTAGCCTTATTAGCTATTTCACAGTTATTTGTGACATTGATAAATTAATTTTACTAATAAATTTGTATGCATTGTGTTTACAGATGACATGGTTATTCTTGAATCAAATTCAGAAGTTTGAGAAATCTCTTGGGATTTAAAACTCATATTGGCTTGAGAACAACAGCTCAGTTTTGTCTCCAATAATAGGGAACAGTTATACCCGATTGAATTCTTTGTCCGACCTGGTGTTAGCATTTGCTTATTGGTTCATCTTGAGGGCCTCATTTTTTGTTTTTTTAGTATATGGCTCTTGATATAATTCTCAAATCCAGTTCCTTTGCCAGAGAGTAACTGCTTTAAGGTAAACCTCTTTTTCAACGTTAGTTTGAATAAGCATTTTCAGTGATCTGCTTGCGAAGGACTTGGCTCAAAAGATGAAACCACGGTTTCATCATTTTCTGGGCAAGCACATACCTAGGGATTCTTTTTGTTGAATAAATCATCAATTCTGACCGAAAATTCAAAACCTGGGGCCGCATTTTATTTAACAGAATAACTTATTATTTTAGTAGTTCAAATTATTTATCATCATTATGAGGCCATAGTATTTAAGGCAATCCTCTTTTCAATGTCTCAGAAAGTTATCTTGCACTAATTTATGGCGCCCTAAAGTAGGAGGCACTATTTCAAAAACAATTTTTTTTTTTTTGGCAAACAAAGACACAAGAAGATGAAAACGTGAAGTTGCTTTCAACAATCATTGCTTTGTGATGACTGGTGTTCATATAATTCATTCATCGTTTCTTAATAACTTTGGATTCATTTAAATTGTATTCATTCTAATAGATTTTAACTACATATTATCAATTTTGGATTAATTTGAATTATGGCCACTTTGACATATTTTAACTAGATTTGAATAAACTTTTTGTGATTCAAATGTTCTGATACTTACTTTGGATTGTCAATTTTGGCCTTAGATAAAACTCAAGAAATCATTTGGATTGCCAAATATGACTTCTAGTTACACCGGAGTAATTCATTTGGTTTGTCAATTTGTGCGTTAGATGAAACCTGAGAATGGTGGCATCAAAATACTGCTTTCTTGAAGAAGAGCTTTGAACAAATGCTCTTGAATTTTCTTTTGAAACAGTATAATGACAAACTTTTGATAAGATCCCATCAAATTAGCTTATACTTAAAAAGTTAATAGGCAATAAATAAATCATGTTTCTTCTAATACTCACTTTCTATTTTCTATTATGGCATTAGTTAAGAATGTTAATATCAACACTAAAAATCCATTTAAGGGCTTCCGTAGTAAATATATTATGTAAATTTTGACCCCAGAAATTACAGACCAGCTTATGAGGAAATAAGGTTCCAAGCACAATGGATCCTGTGTAACTAATTGGGCACAATTCAATTCAATACAGCACAAATCCCATCAAATGTGTTCAGAATAAAGCTAGCAGAAAATATCCATACGCGTTTCAAGTATTTGGATCAATGTTTTTTCATTTTTTTGTTCTTTTGCAGGTTTGTTATCTCTTTAATTTGAAAAAGCAAAAATGTTTATGTGAACAGGTGATCTTACATCCCTGTAGTTGGCGAAACTGTCTAAAGAATATCTAGGCATTTGGATGACAACATCATATTACATGGATAAAGCCTTTATATATAGGGGTATGGAAGAAGTGTCCAACCTGTGTCTTTATATGTGGCATGAATAGAAAATCGAGGGGCATATGCGCTTACACACCCGGTGGTTGTGATGTTTATTATACATATAACAGGTTGAAAAAACTCAAAATTGGGGTGAACATGTACCAATATTAAAAATGTCATATATAGCATAATGTTTGGTTAAAGAAGGCATGCTACTTTGTTAAATGGGACGAACTTTCATTGTAGTGTTTTTGCTACAAATTCACAGGGATGATATTGTTCCCAATCGAACAGTTTCTAGCAAATGAAAGTGTTCACCTCAATCATTTGGTTAAAGAAGGCATGCTACTTTGTTAAATGGGACGAACTTTCATTCTAGTGTCTTCGCTACAAATTCACAGGGATGATATTGTTCCCAATCGAACAGTGCCTAGCAAATGGAAGTGGTCACCTCAATCATTTGGCATCTAAGCCAAATGTTACCTCAATCATGGGGTGAACATGTACTAATATTAAAAATGTCATATATAGCATAATGTTTGGTTAAAGAAGGCATGCTACTTTGTTAAATGGGACGAACTTTCATTGTAGTGTCTTCGCTACAAATTCACAGGGATGATATTGTTCCCAATCGAACAGTGCCTAGCAAATGGAAGTGGTCACCTCAATTATTTGGCATCTAAGCCAAATGTTGCCTTACAAGTAGAATTTATAAAATCCAAAAAGCTACAAGCGAAAAGTTGTGAAGGATGTGTTGGATGAGTGGAGCTAAAAGGTACATAAAACTCACATTTGAAAAGATTAATTTATGACCAAAGGAAGAGCTTTAGAAAACTACAGTGAAAACTGAGACTTGAAAACAGATTAATCTCAACAATTGCCAAACATATTTAGGGTGTATTGGTTTGGATTTATTATGAGTTAAAGGGCATTCCTTTGGAGATGAGAGAGCAGTGCAGTATATAATTTTTTCAGGATTGTCTTGCACAATTGAGATAAGTTAATGATTTATGTTTTAAACTATAGATGGGAGCATTGCTTTCAATGTTAGAGATTGATAATTGGAAAATTATAGATGGGAACACTGCTTTCAATTCTACAGATTGGTAATTGACAAATTATAGATGGGAGCATTGCTTTCAATGTCAGATTGATAATAATGTATTTGATAGTTTCTAGTATATTATTTCTTTGTGGTTAAACTTTTGGGTCATCTTCTATTACGTCCTAGATTGTGAGTAATGTTGAAAATATATAACCTCAAATGTAAACGGTCTCAAAGATTATTTCTTACGACACTTTCTGTTTTTCACTTTTTAAAAATGATTTATTTGCACACATTTATACCCTTAACAACATAAAGAGGATGTAAAGTTTGAACATGGTGGTGCTAGTGACAAACCTCTTCTTTTAGTAGTGCTCCCCTACCTATGTCCTACTTGAGGAAGTAGTTAAGAAACAAGTTATTCACTATTTGAGTACAAGACTTGCCTGCTATTAGCATAGAAAATATAAGTTTTAAATGCATTTAGAAAATGACATTATTGCTAAACACTGATATTTGTTTATCCAGTGCCCCCTTACCTTTTCAAAGGAATCTCATATTTGTATCATGGAATATATTGCTGGATGATTATGGAGTACACAGGCTAAAAATATACATTCAAATGTTGTAAAATGCATGATACTAAATTGTTTTAGGATTTTGTGAAACATATTTCTTTGCATTTTTATTGGAAGCAATTAGGATATCTTGTTTGTGAATTTAATTTGAAGAGAGACATGCTGGGAAAGTAAATAGCTTGATATTCTAGAGAACATAATAAAAGTTGTTTATTGTATTCTAGATGATTGTCAAAGATTAATTAAGAATTGTGCCGAAATATTTTACCCTTAAGATTATTCTACAAGGAAAAGGGTACCATGTTTATTAAGCACTACGAGCAAGAGTGTAATGCCCCATCTGGGACACCGAAAAACACACCAAACAGACTAAAATTTCAGGTAATTTTTTTTTTTTTTTGAAGTGTTTAATTAATACTAATACATCTCTTAAACTCTTTCTTGATTACTAATTTTATACCATTCTAATTTTTCTAATTTAAATTGTTCACTAACCCTAAACTCAAAATTAATTATTTAATTATATTTTAATTTTACTAGGGCCCTAAAAGGATAAGTCTACACCTCTTTTATTCTATTCACCCTCTCCTTAGGTTCAACACCCTTTTCCTTTTTGATATATTTCCCATTAAAAACCCATGGCAAAAGAAAAGTGTAGGATTGAATAATGACCCTTAGATTAAATCAATCTTGCCCCTTAGTTTAGAAGGAAGCCCTAAAGTTGCCCTAGCTATCTCTTTGTTATTCTTTTCTCCCTCCTTCCATTTCTCTTCTCATTTGTTTTGCTTGTTCTTTGTTTATTCAAGCAAGGTAAAAGGAAAACTATGGAGGAAACTTTAAAGAGATCTGAGTTATTGTTTTATTACTTTCACTCTTCTTCTTTGGGTTAAAATTCCTTCTTTGAATTGCTCTCGAATAAGGGGGCGTATATATATATATATATATATATATATATATATATATATATATATATATATATATATATATATATATATTTTTGTTTTTGGTATGATCAAGGTAAGGGCGGATTTCTTTTTTTTTTGTACATGGACTTGGCGAAGGGGAGGGTGTGTGCATGGGAAAGGGAAGGCGGCGGCTTTGAGTGAGGTGTGGATTTGGTGGTTGCAGCCGGGAGGGAGGTGTGGGGCGCGACAGCGGAGCCGGGCATGCATGCAGGGAGGCCGCGAACAGGTGGCAGTGGGGCGGCAATGGCGCCGGGACAGGCAGGCGCGGGGCCGTGGTCGGTGGGCCGGGACAGTGCGGGGCGGCGGAGGCGTAGGTCCGTAGGCGGGACAAAGTGCCCTCCGTGGATGGTGCGGGGTGGGGGTTTCAACCCCCACCCCCAGATTGGTTTGTTTTTTTTTAAAAAGCGGCGTGGCCCCCCGCCCCCCCACCAACATGATCTTTTTTTTGTTTAATTAAATTTTGTATTAATAAAAAAATTTTCTTGTTATTATTATTATTATTTTTCATATGTATTGTCTTAAAACAAACGCGTGTATATATATATATATATATATATATATATATATATATATATATATATATATATATATATATATATATATATATATATATATATTTATTTGAAAATTAAACACATATAGTCACATATTTAACTTAGATTATAACTATTTCCAGTTTTAACATATATACATACTTTTATATATATATAATATTAATTTGAATGCTTATTTAATACAGATTGTATACATGTATATGTTTTCTTATTTTATTTAAAAAAAAAAAAATCGAGTAGAGAAGTGATATTTACA
Organism: Taxus wallichiana var. yunnanensis; assembly: GCA_018340775.1. Classification (NCBI taxonomy): domain Eukaryota; kingdom Viridiplantae; phylum Streptophyta; class Pinopsida; order Cupressales; family Taxaceae; genus Taxus; species Taxus wallichiana. The sequence continues at coordinate 865,068,032 of CM031242.1, forward strand.
TCACACAAATATAAATCTGCACAAATTTCTTACAACAACACATACCTTGCACAATCTTTACCTATGTATTTGTTTGTACACAAGATAATAAAGCTGATTTCAACTTAGAATAAATATCGATTTTAACCTTATTATTAAACAAAATGAACTGTATGTTCCCACTACCCACATACCATGATTTTTTTCAGATTTGTCATAAGGGAAGACATAAGTGAATTTTTATTTTTTAATTTTTTAATTTTTAATTTTTTTAATTTTTATAAGAAAAATAGAAGAGTTTGATTTCTAATAGTTTTGCAAAGGAGTGTATTATTCATAAAACCCTCAACAAAGAAATATTGTGCCTTTCAAATACAATGCAAAAGAATTTATATATTTTTTTTTGTCAAATAATTATTCCAACTACAAGCATGTTAAGGGAATGTAAAAAGAATGCTTCTACTAAATGTATTTTAAAGAAGAATAATATATCATTATTTTACAAATCTTCTTTTGCACAAACTTCTCAATAACTCAATACTTATACAAGCATGCTAAATATACAAGGCAACAATCCAACAAAATTTCTTTCCAAGGTTGGAAGAAAGTCTTCAAATACAAGGGCTTCAATCTTACAAGTGGTTCCAATTCACAAGGAGGATACTTTACAAAAAAATGAACACTCTTCAAATAGCCATAGTTTAGAGTCACAAAGAGAGGAATGCCAACAAAATGAAGGAGACAATGAGCACCAAGATGACAAGAGATTCCAAGCTTGAGATACATCCTTCATGCCTTCAAGAGATCCAACAAGGAGAAGGAGCTTGTTTGCCACCCAACCATAGGCATCATCACATGCCTATCCCAAGGTTGGGATGCATGCTAGCCTCCCCCAAGCCCATGGGAAAGAGGATAGCTAACCAAAACTTGCACAAGATGAAGGGTACACTAACAAGGATGCAAGCACACAAAATAAAATAGGACAAATACAAAACAAGACTCCAAACTTTACAAGGAGGAGAACCCATGTTCATCCTCAAAAATGGGGAAGAGAGGAGAAAGTTCTCCAAAGTTATGCATCAATATTATTTGCACAATAAACACATCTTCATATCCTCCTTATTGCTCCTTATTCAAACAAGACCCTCCTTATTCCTCCCCCTTTCTCCAAGTCCTCCTTGGAAGGATTTTCAAACCCCAAAAGGGGTTTCCTTACCAAGAATGGGGAAGGAGATTCAAGCCAAATGAATCAACTTCCCCACCTCAACCATTTGAGGGGAAAAACAATAAGATCCTACAAGGCTTGTCCATCAAGCCTTGAGGATTGAGAGGGAAAATTCCCTCTCTCTTCCCCCACACTCCAAAACTCCATCATGCCATATGATGGAGGGAGTTAAAGAAAACAAGCAAGCAACCAAAATCCACATACAACAAATAACAATTTTAAGCAACAAATCTAACAACAAAAAGGCAACAACACAACAAAAGACATGAGAGCCTACCTCAAGGAAAGCTCTCCAACTTCAAATGTCTTCACACCTTGACTCAAGCCAATCTCCAAGCTCCAAAATCCACAAGCATCCAAAGCAAGAAATTCCAAAAAAAAGTCCCTTTCATTTCCCATGAATGAGAATTTGAAGAGGAGCAAACAAGCATCCTCACAAATGAGGGGGTGACATGTGTCACCCCTCTCCCTCATCAAGGTCAAAGATGCCAAAACAAAAGAGAGAAAGGGTAAAATTATCTTTTTGCCCTCTTCTCCCAAATTCCCTTAAATGTAAGCAAGACAAAATAAGTGGAACTTTTGATAAACACACAAATCCACATCCCTTACATGGATGTGACTATTCAAGAGGTAAAAAGGGAGGGAAAACTCCCTCTAGCCTTGAAAATAAGCCCCCTACCCATTAGGTAAGGTCCAAGGGCTCATTTTTATGTTAGGGGGACTCCCAAGCTACAAAGGGGTCCCCAAAAATGCCCAAAATACCCTAATTTCGGGTTTTGCATTTTTGGAACAAGGGTAGAGGGTATGGGGACCACCCAAGGGTCTCACATTTAACCCAAAACCCTTGTGATTAAGTGACACATTAAACATAATCAACAATTGAAATGAAAGAGGAGTTATTAACTCCCAAAACAAGTTTACAACTTAACCAACTACCCTAACCAAAATTAATAAATCAAAGCACAATATGTTACATACATTGGGGTCACTCATAGTGCCCAAAATAATAATCATCTATCCTAAGGCTTCACACAAAGAACATGGCTAGGCTCACCGTAGGTCACCTGTAAGATTGAGTAGTGGCACTTTGAATCCCACGTTCTCCGTAAACCTGTCACTGCACACTCATTGCACACATTAACCGCTTTGTCCTGTCCGATACAATATAATTTAATGACATAGTAAGATATCAATGCGTTCTAAACTAACCTAACATCCTACTGAAATCAAGATGCGACAACGTGCTCAATTATATTCCATATTCCAAAAGTTAGACAAAATGATAAAGTGACATATAATCCCACCATGCAACAACTATCCATCAATATAATTAGGTTCCAAACACATCATCATATTCCTTAGTTTCCATGACATAACAAGAAAATGCAACAATATAGAAATTAAGCTATGTTGGCGCTATACGCCCAAATGTCCACACCTGTCTAATAAGATCAAATATCTGAATATAATGTCCAAGCTATAACCAATCACTGTCAAAACATGTCTATGAGCAAAGAAACAACAACTCGCCGAGCTATAAAAGTGTGGGCACTACAAAGAGGCTCTTGAAAAGCCGTTATTTGTATTGTTAATAAACTAATATGTTATTTATATTGTTAATAAACTAATATGCCGATTCACCTATCAATGAGTTATCCCAAATAGTGTTCGTTGGTGACATTATGGATGTAAATGATTATCCATTGTTCGAGTTTTAGTAAGTTCACGGTTAGTCTTTGCTTTGATTTCAATTGTCTTTGTGAATTTTTAGATTTAGAATGTCTCGATAATTGTTTGAATCTACCAAATTCCTCTAGCTACTTGTGGTTTGATGCATTTAGTGATTTGGTTCCTACCACAATCCTTTTTGTAACTTTGTTTCTTGCATTTAAATGAATTAATTGTTTTTTAATTATTGTGTACGCCACCTACGCTTCATAAACTTGTGGCTTTCCATGTATGCATTTTCGAGTTTGTGAAATGAAATGAAATGAAATATTTTAATGACGTCCATGAGACTGAAGAGTCTATGGGACCAAACGAAACTGATACATTAAGCAGTATTTAGACTCTTTGCCATATCAACTCTCCTACTATGAATCTTGAGCACTAAACCAGCGATCTTTTGAAGTTTTGTTTCGCAAATAACTCATTTAAGTTGTCCACTTTTAATTCGCTTTCAGTATTGAATACGGATATCTTTATATGCTGAACACTCCATAATGAAATGCCATTCCGTTTCAACAACCCCTTTGTTGCAAAAAAGACAAATTCTCCTTTCCCAATCCTCTTTGGGAATAGTCCATCTACCGGTTTCACAACGAAGATGATGTGATCCGGTCCTCAACTGAGCCACTAAAATCCTTGCCTTACCTTTGATAACTGCTCCCAAGTAAGCTTTTTCATCATGCTCCCAAGTGGGGTTGAAATCTTTGATATATTGAGCTTTCTTATGACCCATCTGTTTTGTCCACATGGCAGTCCTAAACTTCTCCATCACATAAGTTTTTATTTCCCTGTTGTTGTTAGGACATTCCTAAAAATTGATGCCCCATTTGTTCATCCATTTGTTGTTCTGTTTCATCCAGAGTTTTCTTTCTGTGCTCTAGATTATCCTCTGTAACCATTTTGGGCCAATGAAGATCGTCCATGCTTTCAACTTTTTTCAAATAGCTTATCAGCCGAGTTATTGCCGATGCTTCCATTGGGAAGGTACCGTTTCAGCTAACAAGATCTCATAAGGAACTGTTGATTTAACTTTAAGAGTGCTTGTGATTAGATGTTTCGGATTCTTTCTAATTGTCGCCATCCATGCTTTGACACGCTACTTCCCCAAACCTCGCAACCGTAAAGAGCAACCAGGAGTAACCAACAAACCAAAGAGGGTTTTCTTAGTTTTCCAGTCCCAAAGCTCAACTTTCCTACACCTATTTTGAAGTAGGTAAGATGCTTTCCAACCTCCTGTATCCTTTTTGCTCTGCAAGTCTCCCACTCATCTTGTTGTGGAAATCAATCCCAAGATATTTATATTCTGTAACAATTTCCAATGTACTCCCCTCAAAAAGAAAGTTAAATTGCCTCTCTTTCTTTTTCAGAGAAAAATCATGATTTTTGTTTTGCTAGTGTTCACTTGCATCCCGACTTCTTGGCAAAAGAATTCTAAAGCTTTTAGATGCTCCCTCAAACCTTGAGCTGTTGTTGAAATTAAGATAAGATCATCGGCATATAAAAGTAACTTCACCACGTACTCGGCCAACTGAACACCCCCTCCTTCGGTTTTATGTAACCATTCTTCAAGCTTATCAATGTATAAACCAAACAAAGTGGGAGAAAGAGGGCAACCTTGTTTGACCTTCATGATGTCAGAATCGCAGAAATGAAGATAAATATGTTAAGACACATCTTTGATCTTAGAGGAATGTGTTGTTGATCCGGACCCTTGTTTCTTGTAACTTGATACATGTTTACATAAATGAAGGATGTTTTTTTTGATCTTCCGAGAAGAGGAATGTGTTTTCATGAAGTTATTACTTTGCTTGTGTGATTGCTAATGAGACAACAGACTTGTCGTATGCTTGATGAACTCTATTCGCTGATTGACAACACACCTTGAATCAATTCCATTGATCCAAGGTATGTTGTGGCCTTCTTATGATCGCTTTGTCGATTTACTTTTAAACCAGACTGAAGGTTGATATAAATGTTGCAGCACCTGATTTCAGGTATGAATATCTGGTACGTAGATGCCAATGAAAAAGGTTCGATTCTCGAACCACACACCATTGTAACGCTAGACAATGTAAGACGATAAGGGCCTGGATGCAAGTGGCATATGTATGTGGAACTTAGGACGAAATGTCCTGCTTAATGTTGAATATGACTGTCAGGTGGAAAGACTTGATATGGAAACTAGTTAATTAAATATTAGGGGATTAAACCCTAACCTACCCCTAAGTTTTATCTTATACCCTAACTACTATCCTATATGGATTTTAGATTTCATAAGGGAGAAAATAGATATAAATTCCATTAACCTATGAACTAGGCGAATGACCTAGATATGGACTATTAAAATCCTAAACTAATCCTAACCTAAGGAAGGGGACGCATAGACCCATGTGGATGGAAAGGATAAGGGGGAAGGTAGGAAATTTAATGGGACAGTAAATGAAGTCCTTACATGTACAGCGCCAAGTTTGGTGGGAACAAAGAAAAGTTGGAGGCGTCCAACTAGCTTAGAAACTAAATGGAATTTATATGCAAATTTGAAATTTGGAAACTCACCAACCCGAGTCGGCGGTGGCGTGAGGAATGAGGAAAGGCAGTGCATTCAATGCATTAATTATCTTGGTCTTAGCGACCAGCTCGCCTTGGAAAGAGGATAGAGGAAAAAGGAAAATTGTTTTTCGTTGTGTGCATTTGGATTTTAGTTGCTCTGCATTTTGTTTCTCCATGGTTCTGTCGAACCAGCTGTGTTTTGATTATTATCTCTGTTCTTTGGAAAAACAAAGGCTATTCTTGAGCCTGTGGAAGTTAGTGACTGGTTGGAAAGCCTGGCCGAGGACGTCGTGGAGAGAAACAACTCCAGTGGGCGGTTTTCTTCGAGCCACAAGAAAAATTAACAGGCATGTTAAGCCCTTCTCCTTAAACCGCTTGCTTTTGCTTAATAGTCTCATTAAAACAACCCTGCTCTTATGATGGGGGTTTTGGTTATTTGATTTGGCTATTACGTTGAGATGATTTCGAGTTGAGTCATTTTCTTTTGTTGTACGCGGCTTGAGCATTCTTTGCATAATGATTAAGTTGAATACATTGTCCTTGCTATGTGGTTCGTTTTGGCAGTGTTGGGTATTCGCTTTATTACCATTTTGGGTTGTGCTAATAAATACATTAGCTAAATGAATATCACTTCTGAGTTCTGAGCATTCTTGTGAAAATGAAAAGATGAGATGATTTGTATGTCTGGTTGAACTGTCCTTAAAAGAATGAACACGACTTGGGTATTCTCTGGGTGTTTGAAGAAAATGATTGTTCTTCTTATTGAAATCATTAATGAATTATGTTTTCTCTTTGCTGCTTCAAAATGAAGGTAATGGGAAAGAGGATTTTATTGTGCATTTTGGATGTGGTTTGATCTTCTAGTCTGAACTGTCATCATGAAAACGAACATGGCTTAGTGTTTCTGTGCAAATGAATGAAACAAATGAGATTTGGCTTGCTGTTGAGATTGTTTTGATGTACTTTTCAGCATCTATTACCCTATGCGGGTTTGCATTGATAAAGGCATTGTTATGCGAATATTGTATTTCTGAGTTCAGTGTGTGGAAACGTTTGGGAAAAACAAAGTTGTGGTGATATTAATAGACTATTATGCGAGTTATAATTCCTTGATGTTTTTTTTTTATTGCATAAAACACGGGTTCCCTGGGACAGTAAGGTTATTGTAGCATCTTACTTTGCTGTACTAATTTGATATGGTATTTTCACGCTTGGTTCTTATTATAGGATGCTTGGAAGGAAGTTTTAATCGACGAGAACATAAAATCCGTCTATATAATAGACGAGCAGAGTAGAGCATGCAAATTATATTGTGTCTTGCTGAACTCAAGGATATATATATATATATATTTAAGGATTGTGGACCTTTCATCGTTTTCATTAAGAACAAAATATGAATGGAATTATTCTTTGTTGTTGGAAAGTGAAAACTCTCATTATTAGGATGAAAGTGTGATTGTTGTAATCATTGTACACTCTTGCATGTTATAAAGACGTGAATGTCTCAGAGAGTGAAATGTTTAAAAGGAAATGATTGCGTTATAGGTTCTTTTGGTACTAATGTTTATAGACCATGCAATGAACTCGGTCAACTTTTTTGGAAAGGTAATAGTAGTTTTCAACCATCGAATATACTACTGAATGAATTATACTATCGAGTATGTCTGCTCTAAATAAGAGGTATTTGGATAGACAAGATAGAAGAGGTGATATGATCTTGCTCCCTTATATTCGATTATTGATTTTCGTTTATTTCTCTTTGGACTGTTATCATTGATTGATATCACGTTTGGATTAAAACTTCTAGTACAGCTATGAGGAAAAGAAAGAGAGTGTGAATGGATAATTTGAATTAATGATCATTTTTCTCTCATACAGTTGGAAATCTATAATTGTTATGGAACGAATTTCGTACTGCTTGGGTTAAGCATTTGTATTTAATTGTTGTTTGCTTGTTCTCTTCAGCGTTTGATTGCTTGAAATCAGATGAGTTGTATGAAAGAAGGGACAATAATTCGGTTTAGATTTTAGTTAAGATCTATCTTTTGAATTCACAACTATTGTAAGAGAATGGAATTGATAGCATTTATGTTAGAACAACAAAGTTGCATAATTGTGTTTTTAGTTCTTACAGATGTTTGTAACTGAACTGTCAAGGAAATTACTTTGTAATAATTATTTGGGAAAGAGGGCAAGTAATCCTTTGTCCGATTAGGAGGGTTATTAGATGATTGAGTTGATATGTTGTTCATCCTTTTGGTATTTAATTCTTGAATGATGTTCATATTAACGTTTCATAAAAGCAGTGGTTCTTTTATTGAGACAGCTTAATTAAAAGCACCTCATTTTAAAGACAAGTGCTTAATATGCTCAGTTCAATGAACTGACCTGCAAGTAATTTTGCAGATGAAACTTGAGTATAAATGAAGACATGGTTGTTTTCCGATACTTCTTTGATTAACTGAAGATGGATTGTATTGATAGCTATTACTCCTCCACGAGGAAATGAGAAAGGAAGAAGTTACATTCTTCTATCTTTATGAGTTGTAATGTTGTTTGATATAAACAAAGTCCAGTGCTTTGGACTGGAAAATGTATAGATTATAAATCGATGGATGAATACAAGTAAAAGTGTGATATTTTCAATAATTGTATCAGTTTGATATTGTTGAATAAGTTTGAGAATATAACATTATTCCTTGACTTGGAATTATTCAAATGTTAATGGATGAATTTAAAAGGAAATAACATCTATTCTTTACCTGAATGCAACTTTTACGTTGAAATGTGCAATTAGTTCATACTTGGGTTAAGATGAATTTTGAATTGACATTAAAAAGATTTAGATAAACACGAAATCCTAATTGGAAGGTATTCGGGATTAGTTTGAAAACTAAGGGATATCAAATAACTTAGAGGCAGCCAAACCTTGTATTCAGACTCTGTTAATAGCCTCGAATGTTTAAATTCAAAAAATAAAGATATGGGAAATCATATCTATTGATTAACAAACCTTAACTAAGTAAGGTTAAGGAGGATAAATGAATAAATTCATTTAGAATTAGACCTCGTTTAAATGACGTCTAATAAGATGGAATTCTGAATTTGTTTACAGTTGTGGAAAACTTGGTTAAGTTTAATAGGTTAAACTTATTAAGTTTATCGATAATGGACTGATTAGTCCAAAGATTAAGAAAGGAACCAAGAAGTGAATATGCAACCCTTCGGTATGAAGGAGGAGATGCGTATTAAGCTAGAAGATGGATTAAGTCTCTCTTAGCTACATACAACTGTAACAAGAACAAGGATAAAGGATCAACATGGTTACGAAAGTTGATCTTAAATACTAAGATTATAACCAAATCACAATTGAGCTAGATGTGTACCCTCGATGAGAGGATTCCGTAGGACATTGACATACGCCAGCTACAATATGGTGTCTTCGTGAAGGTGGGGCCTTCATGACGACACAATGTTATAGCTGACATATTACAATGCCCTCCCGAATTAAATCATCAAGTTTACATAAGTTGGATAATAAGTTCTTGGCTGGGGATAGGAATGTGATCACGTATATGGAGTGACTCCGGAGGACTAAAGGTAACTAGACACACGGAGTCATCTAGGAATGACACCGTATGTCTGCGTATCTTTAGTTACCATGAGTAACTTCCTATACTCGTTCATATTGCTAGTTGGGGTTAGAGTTTGACCTTAAATGGAAGGACCGGTAGAGACCAGAAAGACCATTCTAGATAATGATGAAGTGAGGTGAAGGACGTATTCCATTGGTGTGTATCACATCTAGGAATATGATCATGCAAAGCATGTGAAAATCTTTGGCCAAAGTATCGCAAGTGCTGGTTGCGTTGTCCTAATCACCTAGTTTAAGATGCAGGATGTCAGATGAATATCAGTAACAAATATTTAGATAGGCTTCTTAAATGGATCACTTCGATAACCGGAAATGGTAAAAGAACCCTGTATATTCATTATACTATGCATGAATTAACATGAAGGATTGGTAAGTCGCCGAGTCATGAAATGAGAGATCGCTGAAACTCCGAGCCATAAAGTGGGAGGTCGGTAGTTCTTCGAGTCATTTACAACAACATATGGTATCTGTTATATGATTGAATGGCACTGAATGTGTGTTCCATATTGCAAATATGTGAACAGAGAACATTAGTTTTAAAAGGAAATTGTGTGATCCAAACTGCATTAATTGGACAGAGAACAATTATTAAAACTTGAACGTGTGTTTGAATTATATAATTCATAACAGGGAACGTTTATATAATTTTTTTTTCCCTTGTTCTAGTATCTTAAAATGGGGATGTTACATCTTGGTATCAGAGCTGAAGGTTGCAGCTCTTGGACCTAATGAGTCCACAATTTAATAAGGTTTACATTTTCTTATTGAATAGAAAATGGTCAGAACAAGAAGAAATGCTGCGAACAACCCGTTACCGGGTGGAGAAGCAGCTACTGCTCAAAAGTTGGATGAAATCCTTGCTGCCCTACTAGACACGAGAGATCGTTTGACTGTTTTGGAACAACAGTCAATGGGCAATGAAGAGGAGGAAGAAGAAGCTGATATAAATGATCAGCCACCTCCTGTGGACAACACCAATGGAGGGAATCGGTGTTGATAATAGTAATGTGAATGCTCCTAATCATCCTGAAAATAAAAGGGCAAGATTAGTAGCTGAACTTACAAATGACATAAAGAGAATAAGTCCTCCAAAGTTTGATGGAACAACCCTGGGGACGGAGCTGAGAATTGGGTTCAGTGAAATGGAGAAGTACTTTGCAATAAGAAACTTCTCCGAGGAGACCAAAGCGATATGGGGAGCATATCAACTTTCTCATGAAGCATCATCATGGTGGGACAACCGTAAGGTTGAGTTGAATATTGTCGAATCAAACATAACTTGGGATCAATTTAAGGGTTACTTTAGGCAACGGTGGCTGCCTCAACTCTATTTTGATAGGAAAATGACTGAATTTCAGAACTGGTCGCAAGGAAGGCCGACGGTGATGTATCATCGGGAAGGGTTTACTAAACTCCTTAAGTATGTGCCGCAGTACCAAGCTGACGAGAAGTTCAGAATATGAAAGTTCATAATGGGACTAAATCCCATCATTGGTGGCGAAGTGGATGTCCACGGTCCAACCACCATGGAAGGAGTTGTCGAAAAGGCAATAAGACAGGAACAAAAATTGAGAGCAATTTCTGCTCATAGGGAAGAGATAAGGAAGAAGATTCCCAATTCTTCTTCATCTCTCGCACCCAAAAGGGGGCCTTGGAAAAGGTTTGGTGTGAAAAACAAAATTTTTGTAGATAACAACAAGAAATATGTAATGAACAAACCTGTAAATAGTGTGTGGAATAGCTTCGCAAAAGTTAGTGGCAATGGACAAAAGTCCTATGGGAGCCAGAATGATAACTTCAAAGCTGGTAACAAATTTGAGCCTAGGAAAGGGCCAGTTGGAGGATGCTTCAACTGTGGAAAGGACCATTACGTGAGTCACTGTCCTCTGAAAAAGGATGATCGCGATCAAGCATAGGATACACGCTGCGGTGGCTAACAGACAAGTTGAAAAGCAAGTTACGCCTATAGAAGTTCCTGGGTAAGTTATTCGGTACACCTGTAGTCATACTTTTTGATACTGGAGCCACTGAATGCTTTATTTCTACTAAACTTGCAATGAAATTAAAAAGAAAGGCTGAACGAATGGATAAGACATGGACAGTGCATTATGGGAATAATGTTGTCCATACAAATAAATGTGCCTTTTTGGGGCAATTCTTGACTTGCCCAGTTTCTCCACCGAAGTTGACCTGTATGTCACTCCTTTAGGATCATATGATATCATTATTGGAGTTAACTGGTTGGTAGAACATAAGGCAAAGGTCGACTGTTATGAAAAACAAATTTGTTGTTTTGACGACCTGCAGAAAGCAACAGTCATTCAAGGTGTAAAGCGTGAAGTTGCAGTTAGGAAACTAACAGCTATGCAACTAAAAAGGGCTAAAAATAGAGGCTACACCTTGTATGCAGTAAAAATGACAGAAAATGCTGAGGAGGATAATGATTTCATGGAAAGATATCCATTATTAAGGGATTTCAGTGATGTATTTCGGAGGAATTACCAGGTCTTCCACCCAAACGAGAGTTTGACTTTGCAATAGAAATCAAGCCAGGAACTGAACCCATATCTAAGGCACCTTATAGAATGACCACCCTCGAGTTGGTAGAGCTAAAGGCTCAATTACAGGAACTTTTGACTAAGGGGCTGATAAGACCGAGCGTCTCACCATGGGGAGCGCGGTAATTTTTGTAAAGAAAAAGGATGGCACATTGAGACTGTGCATTGATTATAGAATGTTGAACAAGGCAACTATTAAGAATCGATACCCACTTCCTAGGATTGATGATCTATTCGACCAGATGCGTGGAGCATCAGTCTATTCAAAAATAGATCTTCGATCTGGGTATCATCAGCTGAGAATAAAGGAAGAAGATATTCATAAAACAACTTTTAGAACAAGGTACGGGCATTATGAATTCACGGTGTTACCTTTTGGGTTGACAAATGCACCTGCCACCTTCATGAATCTGATGAACAATATTTTTCAAGAATACCTAGACAAGTTTGTGCTTGTATTCTTAGACGACATTCTTATATACTCTAAAAATGTCGAAGAGCACCAAGAACATTTAAGGGTAGTGCTGGAAGTTTTAAGAAAGAGGAAGTTATATGGTAAACTGTCTAAATGTTCCTTTTATGATGCAGAGGTGCATTATTTGGGACACGTTATAAGCAAGAACGGAATAGCTGTAGACCCTTCAAAGATCGCAGCTATAACCGAGTGGCCTGCGCCTAAGAACGTGCATGAAGTAAGAAGCTTCATGGGCTTGGCAGGATATTATAGAAAGTTCGTTAAGGATTTTTCAAAAATTGCTGCCCCAATCACTTCACTGCAAAAGAAGGATAAGAAATTTGTCTGGACTGACAAATGTGAATCTGCCTTTAAAAATTTAAAGGAACAGTTAACTACAACACCTATTTTAACTGTACTAGATCCAAATGGAAATTTTATGGTTGTAACGGATGCATCGGGAGAAGGCCTGGAGGTATTTCATTACATGTAATGACCATGTCATAGCTTATGAAAGCAGAAAGCTTAAGTTACATGAACAAAATTATGCTCCACACGACCTAGAGCTCGCTGCCATTGTACATGCACTTCAAATGTGGAGGCATTACCTTTTAGGCAAACCTTTGAGTTAAAACTCTGACCATCTGGGGTTGAAGTATATTTTTACTCAGCCAAATTTGAATGCAAGACAACGAAGATGGTTAGAATTTCTGTCTCAGTATGATTTTGATATAAGCTACATCAAAGGCAAGGAAAATAGAGTGGCAGATGCTCTGAGTCGAAGGAAGCACATCTCTGCTCTTATAACGTTAAGAACTCAGTTTAAGGATGAGGTGAAAGATGCCTTGGAATCAGATCCTTATTTCCAGCAAGTTAAAACAACACTTGCTGCAGATCCAAAGGATGTGAGGTATAAAGGATTTCGCTTTGATAGCGAAGGAATTTTGAGGTTCGAAAACAGGGTCTATATACCCTTGGCAAATGATTTAAGAAGGAAATTGTTAACTGAATTTCATAATTCACCTTTTTCTGGACACCCTGGCATTACGAAAATGCTTGTTGATCTTAAGAAGCAATACTTCTGGAAGGGAATGAAAAAGGATGTGGTGGAATTTGTAACACACTGCTTGGAATGTCAGCGTGTTAAGGCGGAACATATGCATCCCATTGGATTATTATATCCCCACAAAGTTGATTCCACAGTACAAATGGCAAGTGATAACGATGGATTTCGTTCAAGGATTGCCTATGTCAAGGAATAAGCATGATATCATCCTGGTTGTCATCGACAAATTAACCAAAGTGGCACACTTCATTGCTGGTAATTTGAAAGATGATGCACCAGTGTTAGCAAGAAGATTTGTACATGAAATTTTCAGATTGCATGGAATACCCGAATTGATCATATCGGACAGAGATCCGAGGATGACATCAAGGTTTTGGCAAACGCTTAATGCGGCCTTGGGAACTAAATTAAACTTCAGCTCTGCATATCATCCAGAGACGGATGGACAGACCGAGAGAGTCAATCAAGTTTTAGAGGACATGTTAAGAATGTATTGCATGGACCAGCAGTATAAATGGGAGGAATACCTTCCGCTGGTTGAATTTGCCTACAATAATACATACCACGCCTCTTTAAAAATGGTGCCCTTTGAAGCATTATATGGAAGAAAATGCAGAACCCCTGTTAGCTGGGACAACGTAGAGGACAGAGAGGTAATTGGGCCAGAAATCCTCAAGGAAATGGAACAACAAATCAAAATGATTCGGGAACATCTAAAGGAGGCTGCCAATAGGCAAAAGAGTTATGCAGACTTAAAGCGGGTTGATAGGAATTATAAACTTGGTGAGAAGGTCTTTCTTCGGGTTAAGCTGAAAAAGAGCTCAATAACTTTTGGCAAGGCTGCCAAGTTGTCGCCACGTTACGTGGGACCTTTTGAAATTGTTGAAATAATCAACCCTGTAGCTTATCGTCTAGCATTACCTCCTGCTTTATCACAAATGCATGATGTTTTTCATATTTCTTTGCTTAAGAAATACGTAACAGATTTATCACATGTGCTGAATTGGAATTCCTTGCAGGTCCAAGACCCAGGAATAATCATGATTAAGCCCATTCGAGTGCTGGGAACTCGCCAGTTGTGCTTAAGAAATCGTGAAGTGAATCAATGTAAGGTCCAGTGGGACCAGTTTAGCGAAGAAAGTGCAACTTGGGAAAATCTCGAAGAAATGAGATCTGCTTTTCCATACTTGTTTGATCGAAATTGAAATTCAAAAAATTGATAATTCTACCAAATTTAGACAATTATTGGTCTATTTTACAGTTATCTTAAAACACTGTTTTAAAGAGTGAATCTATTTTTGGTATGAACTTATGAATGGAAGGACAATAACTGAATTTTGTCCTAGAAACTCCTTGAATTGGTTAATTTGATCATCGGGACGATGATTCTTTAAGAAGGGAGGAATGTAACGCCTTGATTTTTGTAAGTTATCATGGTAATTACCTTTCATGATGTCAGAATCGCAGAAATGAAGATAAATATGTTAAGACACATCTTTGATCTTAGAGGAATGTGTTTGATCCGGACCCTTGTTTGTTTGTCAGAACTTGATACTGGGACAAAAGTTATTATTGCTTGTGTGATTGCTAATGAGACAACATGACTTGTCGATGCTTGATGAACTCTATTCATTGATTGACAAAGACACCTGAATCAATTCCATTGATCCAAGGTATGTTGTGGCCTTCTTATGATCGCTTTGTCGATTTACTTTTAAACCAGACTGAAGGTTGATATAAATGTTGCAACACCTGATTTCAGGTATGAATATCTGGTACGTAGATGCCAATGAAAAAGGTTCGATTCTTGAACCACACACCATTGTAACGCTAGACAACGTAAGATGATAAGGGCCTGGATGCAAGTGGCACAGGTATGTGGAACTTAGGACGAAATGTCCTGCTTAATGTTGAATATGACTGTCAGGTGGAAAGACTTGATATGGAAACTAGTTAATTAAATATTAGGGGATTAAACCCTAACCTACCCCTAAGTTTTATCTTATACCCTAACTACTATCCTATATGGATTTTAGATTTCATAAGGGAGAAAATAGATATAAATTCCATTAACCTATGAACTAGGCGAATGACCTAGATATGGACTATTAAAATCCTAAACTAATCCTAACCTAAGGAAGGGGACACATAGACCCATGTGGATGGAAAGGATAAGGGGGAAGGTAGGAAATTTAATGGGACAGTAAATGAAGTCCTTACATGTACAACGCCAAGTTTGGCGGGAACAAAGAAAAGTTGGAGGTGTCCAACTAGCTTAGAAACTAAATGGAATTTATATGCAAATTTGAAATTTGGAAACTCACCAACCCGAGTCGGTGGTGGTGTGAGGAATGAGGAAAGGCAGTGCATTCAATGCATTAATTATCTTGGTCTTAGTGACCAGCTCGCCTTGGAAAGAGGATAGAGGAAAAAGGAAAATTGTTGTTGTTGTGTGCATTTGGATTTTAGTTGCTCTGCATTTTGTTTCTCCATGGTTCTGTCGAACCAGCTGTGTTTTGATTATTATCTCTGTTCTTTGGAAAAACAAAGGCTATTCTTGAGCCTATGGAAGTTAGTGACTGGTTGGAAAGCCTGGCCGAGGATGTCGTGGAGAGAAACAACTCCAGTGGGCGCGGTTTTCTTTGAGCCACAAGAAAAAAATTAACAGGCATGTTAAGCCCTTCTCCTTAAACCGCTTGCTTTTGCTTAATAGTCTCATTAAAACAACCCTGCTCTTATGATGGGGGTTTTGGTTATTTGATTTGGTTGTTACGTTGAGATGATTTCGAGTTGAGTCATTTTCTTTTTTGTCTGACGCGGCTTGAGCATTCTTTGCATAATGATTAAGTTGAATACATTGTCCTTGCTGTGTGGTTCGTTTTGGCAGTGTTGGGTATTCGCTTTATTACCATTTTGGGTTGTGCTAATAAATACATTAGCTAAATGAATATCACTTCTGAGTTCTGAGCATTCTTGTGAAAATGAAAAGATGAGATGATTTGTATGTCTGGTTGAACTGTCCTTAAAAGAATGAACACGACTTGGGTATTCTCGGGTGTTTGAAGAAAATGATTGTTCTTCTTATTGAAATCATTAATGAATTATGTTTTCTCTTTACTGCTTCAAAATCAAGGTAATGGGAAAGAGGATTTTATTGTGCATTTTGGATGTGGTTTGATCTTCTAGTCTGAACTGTCATCATGAAAACGAACATGGCTTAGTGTTTCTGTGCAAATGAATGAAACAAATGAGATTTGGCTTGCTGTTGAGATTGTTTTGACTGTACCTTGCTTGCACATCTATTACCCTATGCGGGTTTGCATTGATAAAGGCATTGTTATGCGAATATTGTATTTCTGAGTTCAGTGTGTGGAAATGTTTGGGAAAAACAAAGCTGTGGTGATATTAATAGACTATTATGCGAGTTATAATTCCTTGATTTTTTTTCATTGCATAAAACACGGGTTCCCTGGGACAGTAAGGTTATTGTAGCATCTTACTTTTTGTACTAATTTGATATGGTATTCTGCCTGCTGGTTCTTGGTATTCATATAGGACTGTTGGAAGGAAGTTTTAATCTGACGAGGAATAGAAAATCAGTCTATATAATAGACTGAGTAGAGCATGCAAATTATATTGTGTCTTGTTGAACTCAAGGATATATATATATATATATATATTTAAGGATTGTGGACCTTTCATTGTTTTCATTAAGAACAAAATATGAATGGAATTATTCTTTGTTGTTGGAAAGTGAAAACTCTCATTATTAGGATGAAAGTGTGATTTGTACACTCTTGCATGTTATAAAGACGTGAATGTCTGAGAGTGAAATGTTTAAAAGGAAATGATTGCGTTATAGGTTCTTTTGGTACTAATGTTTATAGACCAGTTGCAATGAACTCTGGTCAACTTTTTGGAAAGGTAATAGTAGTTTTCAATTATTGAATATACTACTCTGAATGAATTATACTATTAGAGTATGTCTACTCTAAATAAGAGGTATTTGGATAGACAATAGAAGAGGTGATATGATCTTGCTCCCTTATATTCGATTATTGATTTTCGTTTATTTCTCTTTGGACTGTTATCATTGATTGATATCACGTTTGGATTAAAATTTCTAGTACAACTATGAGGAAAAGAAAGAGAGTGTGAATGGATAATTTGAATTAATGATCATTTTTCTCTCATACAGTTGGAAATCTATAATTGTTATGGAACGAATTTCGTACTGCTTGGGTTAAGCATTTGTATTTAATTGTTATTTGCTTGTTCTCTTTAGCGTTTGATTGCTTGAAATCAGATGAGTTGTATGAAAGAAGGGACAATAATTCGGTTTAGATTTTAGTTAAGATCTATCTTTTGAATTCACAACTATTGTAAGAGAATGGAATTGATAGCATTTATGTTAGAACAACAGTTGCATAATTGTGTTTTTAGTTCTTACAGATGTTTGTAATCTGGAACTGTTGAAGGAAATTACTTCTTGTAATAATTATTTGGGAAAGAGGGCAGTAATCCTTTGTCTGATTAGGAGGGTTATTGGATGATTGAGTTGATATGTTGTTCATCCTTTTGGTATTTAATTCTTGAATGATGTTCATATTAACGTTTCATAAAAGGTGGTTCTTTTATTGAGACAGTTAATTAAAAGCACCTCATTTTAATGACAAGTGCTTAATATGCTCAGTCCAATGAACTAACCTGCAAGTAATTTTGCAGATGAAACTTGAGTATAAATGAAGACATGGTTGTTTTCCGATACTTCTTTGATTAACTGAAGATGGATTGTATTGATAGCTATTACTCCTCCACGAGGAAATGAGAAAGGAAGAAGTTACATTCTTCTATCTTTATGAGTTGTAATGTTGTTTGATATAAACAAAGTCCAGTCGTTTGGACTAGAAAATGTATAGATTGTAAATCTGATGGATGAATACAAGTAAAAGTGTGATATTTTCAATAACTGTATCAGTTTGATATTGTTGAATAAGTTTGAGAATATAACATTATTCCTTGACTTGGAATTATTCAAATGTTAATGGATGAATTTAAAAGGAAATAACATCTATTCTTTACCTGAATGCAACTTTTACGTTGAAATGTGCAATTAGTTCATACTTGGGTTAAGATGAATTTTGAATTGACATTAAAAAGATTTAGATAAACACGAAATCCTAATTGGAAGGTATTCGGGATTAGTTTGAAAGCTAAGGGATATCAAATAACTTAGGGGCAGCCGAACCTTGTATTGGACTTCGTTAATAGCCTCGAATGTTTAAATTCAGAAAATAAAGATATGGGAAATCATATCTATTGTTAACAGACCTTAACTAAGTAAGGTTAAGGAGGATAAATGAATAAATTCATTTAGAATTAGACCTCATTTAAATGACATCTAATAAGATGGAATTCTGAATTTGTTTACAGTTGTGGAAAACTTGGTTAAGTTTAATAGGTTAAACTTATTAAGTTTATCGATAATGGACTGATTAGTCCAAAGATTAAGAAAGGAACCAAGAAGTGAATATGCAACCCTTCGGTATGAAGGAGGAGATGTGTATTAAGCTAGAAGACGGATTAAGTCTCTCTTAGCTACATACAATTGTAACAAGAACAAGGATAAAGGATCAACATGGCTGCTGAAAGTTGATCTTAAATACTAAGATTATAACCAAATCACAATTGAGCTAGATGTGTACCCTCGATGAGAGGATTCCGTAGGACATTGACATACGCCAGCTACAATATGGTGTCTTCGTGAAGGCGGGGCCTTCATGATGACACAATGTTATAGCTGACATATTACAATGCCCTCCCGAATTAAATCATCAAGTTTACATAAGTTTCGGATAATAAGTTCTTAGATGGGGATAGAATGTGATCACGTATACTGAGTGACCTAGAGGACTAAAGGTAACTAGACACATGGAGTCATTAGGGGACGACACCGTATGTCTGCGTATCTTTAGTTACCATGAGTAACTTCCTATACTCGTTCATATTGCTAGTTGGGGTTAGAGTTTGACCTTAAATGGAAGGACTGGTAGAGACCAGAAAGACCATTCTAGATAACAGATGAAGTGAGGTGAAGGACGTATTCCATTGGTGTGTATCACATCTAGGAATATGATCATGCAAAGCATGTGAAAATCTTTGGCCAAAGTATCGCAAGTGCTGGTTGCGTTGTCCTAATCACCTAGTTTAAGATGCAGATGTCAGATGAATATCAAGAATGAGATATTTAGATAGGCTTCTTAAATGGATCACTTCGATAACGGAAATGGTAAAAGAACCCCTGTATATATTCATTATACTAATGCATGAATTAACATGAAGGATCTGGTAAGTGAATGACCGAAGTCATGAAATGAGAGATTGTGTGATCAAACTCCGAGCCATAACGTGTGGAGGTCGTTGTAGTTCTTCGAGTCATTTACAACAAGCATATGGTATCTATGTTGCTAATTATATGATGAATGGCATCAAGAGAATGTGTGTTCCATATCAAAATATGTGAACAGAGAACATTAGTTTTAAAAGGAAACCATGTCATTATGATTAAGCTACATAGACAATCTCGTTTTCAAACTCGAGCATTATTAAGCTTTGAGTACATATTACATAGTCCACTACACTTTGTCCATTGTAAAAGTGATATTGCTAGATCGGGGCCAAGCCTTCATGCCATTACAAATAACCATGTCGTATAAGCTACATAGACCTAGAAGCTCAACCCCAAAATGATTCACCCCTCCATTACCATCTTGAGATAGTCTTTCCCAAAACTTGTCCTCTGCTTCATTAAGCCAAAGCGGATTGTCATCTCCACCTTTTTCATTTGGATTGATTATTTGTAGTCCTTGCATTAAAGTCCCCATCAAAATAATTTCCCTAGATGCACTAAACACAGAGATGTCTTTTTTTAATGAAGCATATGGGTCTTCCATATCCAAATTTCTTTTCTTATATGTCTTTGAGCCTTTTGGTGCAAAGTAGCAAGCAACCAATCTAATTATTGCCTTGTTATTTGATATTTTCAGCCAAATGTATTGCTTATTTGCATCTTCCTTTTCCACTTTGATGATCCCTAACCACGCTTATTTGATTACCGTAATTCCCCTATGTCCTTTCCTGTTTCACTTCCTTCGTTCCAAACTGAAATTTTCTTATACCCCTCGAAATCTGGGACTTTGCAACCATCGTGCTCATGAGTTTCTGTAAGAATAATAATATCTTTTCCCTCTGCTATGGGCCCCAACCCGGGTCCTCTTCTCCACGGATACCCCCTGCAATTCCAACTTACTATGTGCATGGGATCCCGTGGGGCCCCAAATTCCTATTTCTTGTTTGACCAATGATCACTGATTTGGGCCTTTCCATTCCTTAATTGTGCCCATTTTCTGCCTCTCTTGCTTTTTTCACTTTCTCCCATTCCTTCTTTCGGTCTTCTTGTTGAGAAAATGTTAAATCCTCGTCTAGATGTGTGTGTGTGTGTGTGTGTGTGTGTGTGTGTGTCTCGAAGTCCCCTGCTTTTTAGGATAGCTTGCTTGTCTTCTACGGTTCTCATGACAACTCGCACATGCCGATCCTTTCCTCCCTCTATTCTCCTGCCAATCCTATTAGCTTGTTGTATATACCCTATCCATTTCAACTTGTCTCTAAGGAAGTCCCTTGCCAATATGTCAGTTCTCTCTTTTTCACCAAAATCTCTTAAGCCTTTGATAATAAAATTTACCGCTTTGTCCTGTTGGTCTTTTTCTTCTTTTATTTGAGTTTTGATGTGCTTCTCTCGTGACTTAGTAGTTGTCATTTTGCACCTTAATTCAACGTTGTCATTTTGTAGTTGTCATTTTGCACCTTAATTCAACGTTATTGAGACTCGATCTCAAGCGCACACTTGTTCTATTTCACGATGGCTTTTGGGAATCGATTTGGGCATGTGGGTCTTCTAGGCTGATGGTAAGTGACCTTTGGGTAGTTATTTTGGTGGCTTTTGGATGATTCATGTTACGTATAATTTTCTGTCTTTAGATCTCGCAAGATCACTCTAATGTGTTATTTTTCTCTATTTTTTTAACATTGCGTTTCTATTTCAAAATTTGTCTCCACACCATTTTTGTTGGCTTGGTTTTTTTATTTTGCTTGGTTTTTGTGGTGGGGGAGCGAGGGTGCATGGGTGCGTCGAGAAATGGCAAGGCAATTATGAACTTTGATGGAAATGTCGAGAAATCAAGCCAGTTTGTATTTTAAAACAAGGTCTCTTTATAACATCAACAAAAAATAAACAAGCGTGTTTGGTTTTTTTTTGTGGCCCAAAAAAGTGCAATGGTAGATGTCTACCTTCTTGCAATGTCTTTTCCATTGATTGAAGGCACTCTACCTTCTCCAAGATGGAGATGCAATGTTCCATGGTTGCAAATGTTTGATCTTTTCATTTTGGCTTCCATTCTCAACACTAGAGCCACATTACCACACTTCTCTCTTAGATGGGTCTTGTTTCTAATAACTATTGTTCTTGCTAAGTTGTGTTGATATTGTTGCTTGTGGCAAGTTCTATAATGATTCTATCATGGAAATTGTTAGTTGTGAATGATGTTCTTTTGGCAAATGCATGTTAGTGTGTATTGTTATATATTTTGTCAAACCCTAACATTTACATTTTGGAAAATATGACCATTCTAAATTTGCTTGGTATTTTTGTGCGCAGGTCTTGTTTTGCACAAATTGAAGGTCCTTGCCAATTTTGCCTCAAATATAGGATGATTGTCCACTAGCAATTTCTATTTGTGTTACCAAAAGCCATCCTTATTTGATATTGTTGCACACTTATAACCAAACTAAGAACCAAGTCCTGTTATTGTTGTTGTCTTCCAAAGGGACAATCTCTCACACCCTCCAACATTACACTAGCATTACACTTATCATTATGATGAACCATTATGGGAACATGGTATTTGAAGGGAAGGGTGCTTGCAAAAGTACTATTTCATGAGCACATCAATAAAAAGGCCATGGGAAATTATTTTCCTAGATTTCATTGGCGTTGATTGATGTGTAGATAAATAGTGTTTACTTATTTTCCAATGTCAATATAGGCACAACAATATTATAACCACCTCAACAATTTATACGAGATCGTTATGCAAAATTCATCAATTGTGCCTTGCTTTGAGGAGTGTGAGTGGATCCTTGTTCATCGGCCCATTTCATAGAGATTAAGGATATCCCCAATGTGGATGTAAAACCAATTATTGATATCAAAGGGGTTCTATATCAATTGCCTCCATTTCCAAATTTTGGAGGAAAGATGGATTTGGAACTATTAGGCCTGTCAATGCAAACTTAGAGACATGGATGTGACCCTTTGGGCGAACGGTTCAAAGAGTTAGGCCAAAACGTCTCTAATTTTTTTTTGTCTAGAGACTTCTATCATTACTATCAAATTTGGGAGATTTAGTGGAAATTATGTTTGATACTTTGTTAGCAATTAGGTGCTTTATTGCCCCACCAAGTGCCGAAACAAACAAAAAGAACAATTGTCTTGCTAATGCAAGGTGACCACCTCATCATTGATAAGAAAATAAGGTAGTGGCATTGTGCTCCTTGTCGAAAATGTCAAACAATTAACTTTCTATGGTGCGGGCTTGTTGAAGAAAATTGAATGGGCATCAATGAAGGCAATTGTAACAAAAGCTTTCATGGAAAATTTATTTTACCTTTGCTTGTCCCCATCTCATGGATAAAAATGTAACATGAAGGTGTTGCCTAAAATTGGAACCACATGATGTCTTCACGTGTGAGAATTGTTATGCATCGAGGTTTGAGCTCTATGACCATACTTCATCAAACAAGAGGTTATCATCAAGATTATAATTCATCATTGGTCGTAGGTTCCATATCACCCTTTCTTTCAAGTGGGAGGTTTTGGTAGCTAGAGAGCACTTAAAGTGTGTTATTACGAATGCTAAAAAAATAATCAACTATGTGTTTAAAAGCATGCTCCTAGTTGATGGAGTCATGCAACCCTTTCCATTCTAACAACTTACAATGCTCATGTTATTTGCCAAAACAACGCCAAGAGTATTTGTTTTCCAAACGAAACAATTTGTATTTCGAGTATTGTATATTTCATGCAACAAACCCAAGTTATGCATTATTATATTCTCAATGCATTTAAAACCTATTCCTCGATTCATTTTAGGTTTTGAACAATTCATGCAATAAACCAAACTAGAATTGTGCACTGTTATATTCTCGATGCATTTCAAACTTTTTCCTTGTTTTGATACATTTTAGCATGTTATATATGTTTAACATCACGTAACAAGAAACACCTTGTGTTGGGCGTGCCATCTTGCTTCACTATAGTTTACATCTCTTTTGCTAATATACTCATGTTGTCTTGCAAGTGACACACAAATTCAGCCTTCACATGTTGCCATGTCATTTGATATGATATATGTTTTGGGTTTTTGCGTTTGTGAAATGAAACTTAGTTTTGGAAATAAATATAGGATTCGTGCATATTAAATATTCAATTTTAGTGATTTGTCATTACTTGTTCCTCTTTTTCAGTTCAAAAATCAATTTTGCAACTCTACTTAAAATACATGTTTTTGGCTTTCTTGCGAGTGTATGCGAAGTTGGATGTCATTTGAGACACGTTGGCAACATAATTGTCTTTGGGATTGCAACGATATGTGGGATTAAGTCCTTCCTTCCTTTATTAAAACTCAAAATTGAAAGTAAAGAGATTTCCAAATCTATAATTTTATTATATGGGGTTTATGTATAACATTTAATCAAAGTAAAAACAAGAAAAACATGCATAATATCGAATGAACTTAGAGGTCAAGGATGTGGAATAAAATATTGTAATTATATTAGCTATTTAAGGTTTTAGTGCCTAAATAAATAAAATAAAATAAAATTTCAAAATTTAATTAAAAACATCAATATTTATATTTGAAACACACTAAAATAGCTAAAGGGGAACTATAATGAATTTGATTAAAATAGAAAAAGTGTAATAGTGTGAGTAAAGAAAGACCTAAAATAAATATTTTCGGTTGATGATTGTGTTGAAAACTCAAAATTTAGGAACATGATCATAAGAAGTTCAACAATTGGTACATATTTTTTGATCCCCTTAAACACCGCTTAGATCATGTTGGGCGGTGAGGGCGAGGTTCATGGCCAAACAAGTCGATTGCTGAAATTGTTTTGTGCTTATCAAATTACTTTGAAAATTTAAGCGCGTGTTTATCCGCCTAAGTTCTTTAGAAACGACTTAGAATTTCTTTGATGTGATGTGACACTCCAAAAGTCATTCTTATAGGCCCAAACCCTACAAATAACAACATAAAGAGATAAGTTGTAGACTAAGCCTAGATTGACCTCCCACTCCCCATTGAGTGAAATTTTTGCACTCCATATCATGAGAATCCGGCTCATTTAGTTCCCCTATGTGAGTGAAGTGTGTGTGCTTTACTTGTGATCTTGTATGCTTAGTAAATGCAACTATGAGTAATCAAATATAATCAGGATGATCCTTCTCTTAACAAGACACCTGACAACAAGCAACTTTAGACTTAGGTGTACATTATGATATAATTTAGCTCATGGAAAACTCTTGGAAGATTTAATGTGTACGTGTAACGCACACATTTTACACACACAAATACAACAATAAAAATATCAGATTTTTTTTTTGACTCACATTGTAGTTCACACGACACTACAGGGGATCACTTATGACAACACACAACACATGATCTGCTTGCAAAAACACTAACCCACATAGGCAACCTGATAACACCATATATATATCGAAGCCACTGGTCCAAAAATGACAAAGTACAACAACGACCCACTACAATATACACTTACTCACACCACTTCCCATAACACATCATTTTTTTCATGGTGAAATACTTATTGCAATCCTATTTTTATTAGTTGGCTATAATTTTCTGAAGAACACCAAACATGGGACCCTTCATTCCTCTACAACTAGGCTGCATGCTTTTGTTTAACATTTCACCTATAGTAATCCCATCTAATTTTGCTTGTTTCCCTCATCACACCAAAATGTTGTAACCTGGTTATTGGTATGAACATATGTACATACATGATCCTTTTAGTATTTGTTCCAAGGATTCATTTTCTAAGTTGCATGTTTGATTGGATTTTCCATTTATCTTAGTTACAACAAGGAAGGTTCTCATGAAGCAAAGGAAGTTTATTGATTCAAGAGTAGATAGATTTCACGTTCTTTTCATATTAGCATTTAAGTTCTAAGGTTAGTCTATTTTGTTTTACGTTATGACAACTAACCATGTATCCCATCTACCTCACTTAATTTCTTAGTCATCAAGGTACTAACAAGTATGATTTCACACTCCACTAGGTTTGGATTTCTGGACAATTAAGTATTAGATGTGTGTTACGAGGAGACATTCAATTATAAATTTTACACACCTTACTATGGTCACAACTAGAGCGATTGAACACCCTTATCTCCAACAATCATCATGTAACTCTAGGCACATTCGATACTTCTTGTCAAACTGGAACTCTTGTTTGAGTGAGGTTTCAAGGATTCACACTAGTATTCTCATGTGTAGGTACCTAAAACATAGGGCCCACTCAAATCAATTACATTCATCTTAAAATGATTTCACTTAATTTGATTTAATTAGCGTTTTGAAATTTGTTGAGTAACCCATTTGTAGAAGGACATTTGCATGCTTGTGAGCCTACTAGCTCTCGTCCTAGGGAATTGCCTCAAGAACATGATTACCTAGTTTCACAACGTACATTCAATACACATTAGGAAAAGTGGAGAACAAGAGGGAATACTCCTTCGTATAGAGGATTACGGTTCACCTTAGGGATCACACGTCAGAATTTTAGTCCCTCGCCACAAGATGGTTTATGCACATTATATGAATGATCTAAATTTCACCTTTATCCAAACACATCATCCTACGGTTACATTTTCACCAACTAATCGTAACTTAATAAGTTTTTAACTTTCACAATTAACCCTTAGTATTGCACCATTAAGCCCAACGATAAATGAGATTGAGTATTGAGTTCATTTATAATCCAAACCTTAAAGTTGACTCTACACGTGTTTTGCCAAGAGGTTTTTAATTCATGTTTAGAGTTATTTTCCCTTGAGTACTACCTTAATACAATCACATTCTCTTTACCACACACCCAATTATCAATCCAAAGAGGGGACGACATACACAGGACAAAGTTAAACTATGTCATTCATAACCGTCGGGTTCACGACAATGTCGCTGAGCATACATGCTATGACGATAAACTCAAACGTGGGCTCTTATCTACTTAAGCTAGAAGGTGCCATCAAATGTAAAGATATACGATCATTCTAAGGTTTTAGTTTTCTATGCTAAAATAAATAACATGAGGGTTAGTAATGCATGAATTTTGTACTAGGGTTGACTATTTTGTTTAGATTTCTTTATTGTGTTTTCAAGGTAAAGAACACAACACACCAATTATTTAACCCTCAATTGCACAATGGAATTTCACTATAAGCTATTAGATTCAATTTCATTTAACACATATATTCAACTTTTTTTTACCATACGTAAATCTGAAGTGAAATGACACCTATGATTAAATGCACATTTCCCAAGGCATCCTAAATCTAGCATCTCATACATATTACCAAATTTCAAATATAAACATTTTTGTAACATGACAATACATTATACATATAAACATTTTCCAATAACATACAATAATTACAATAATACGCAATGAATTTCAACCACGTTGTTTTGCCATCTTTCTTGCATCCTGCAAAACCATGTGAGCATGAAATCAACGATAAATTTGGCATGACATCCACCCTAATCTAGCATAATTAATGTTATTTAGTCTCCCATTTACATTATAATAATAATAATTTTCATTCGAAAGGAAAAGGGCTAGAGACATGTATTCATTTCATTTCATTTCATTTCGTAACCAAGGAGAGATAAAGAAATAGGGAAGAGAGAGAAACACTATTTTGCCAAAAGTTCAATTTCACACAAAAAGTCACATGATAGAGTTTCAAAAATTTATTTACAAGTGTCAATAAGTTTCCACGGTGGTTTGGTAACCCGACGGGGGTCCTACAACTTTTTTTTTACATTTTCTTGCTAGTTGCAAAAACGTTCAATTTAGGCTCGGAGGATAAGAAACCACTTTCAAATGTTGTTCTCTCGGTGACCTAACACACCACTTGTAAATTTATATGTGTCCTCCTATACCCCAAGCATTCACATGAATTAGAGGAATTTGAATCGGCGAACGGTTTACGATTGGCGGCCAATTTTTCAAGGCCATCGATCGTAATTGGCCTAGTTGCAAATGATCAAAAGTTAGCTCGAGGGCTCGGAAAACCACGTCCAAAACTAACTTTTGATGGTTGGCCTATCCATAGGAAGATTCCTACATGCCCTCTTATATACATAGAATACATTGGATTTGATGGAATTGAGAACTGGAAAACAAGTTACAAACGGTGACGAGTTTTCCTGAGCCACCGGTCAGTAATTGGCCAAGTTTGACCTAGTCAAACATCGACCGTGAGGCCTACAAAACCCCCTTGCCAAACTAACTAGGAAAGTGCTTTTCCAAAATTGAAGGTTCCAGGTAATTTTCTAGTAAAAATAGTAGGGGTTTGCGAAGGCGGACAAACATTTCGTTGTTCAGGGTCCAAATGGCGAGCCGATACAATACCCAACTTTTCAATTTTAACAACTTCCTAAAAGTGCAAAACGAGGAAATAGGGCTCCTAGAGGAGCGTCAAAATGAGCACAGACGATCAATCATGGCCGATCTACAACTTGAAGTGACTCCTCACATAATAAGGAACACAGAAGAAACTTAACATCTCTTCTCCGGTTTACGAACGTTGCTTTCATAAGTCTCTAAAAATCGTGATTTATTGGTTTTAACAAGGAAAACACTCAACATATTTATAGGGAACTCAACCTTAACCTATCAATAAAAAGGGGTATTGTAGCAATCTAGTTTGGTCAAGAAGTTTTCTAAATCATTTGAAATGAGGGGTTGAGTTCATGGTTGTCTACCAAGGAGAATTTGAATTGCGTAAGTTATGATATGACATCCTATTGTTTTGAAGACAAGTTTATTTAAAACAATCAAATCTATGATAATCCTATGGTTTAAAATTTTATTTCATTCCAAATGAAAAACTAAAGAACAAGAATTATGAAAGATAAGGAGAGATGAACCATGCCTGGAGGAACAAAGCCGGTTGAAATTGTGGGGCTCAGTATTGAATCATAGTTAGGAATTTCATCAAATGGTTGCACGCATCCACCATTCCACCATTGCATTTTATTCAAAGATTATGCTTGAGGCATATCAATAATCCTTTCTGGTAGCAGTTTCCCATCTCCATCTTATACTTTTCGAGCCACTTATCTCAGATTCACGATCATCGACTTAGGTTTCTTTCACCGTCATGGAATAGGTATACACACAGTGTTGTGGAGCTGTAAAATAGCCTTTTTCCATTATCCTTTGGTAGCAAAGTGGGGATCATTGCTACTAGCAGAAATGGGAACCACAATATTAGAATTGTGGTCACATTTTGTTGGGTTTTCAAATTATCATAATGTCATCATCACAAGAGTAAGACCCTATTTTTGTGCTCTCCTGATCTGATCCACTGCTTACAAAGTTCTTGTCATTAGGAATATGTTCCTCATCGCTGTCAGGTATAATTTCTTCATAAATTGAGTTCTCTTCAGCCTCATGAAATTCATTGTCTTGATGTTCAATAGCTCCATCAGTATAATTGTTTTCAAGCGAACAAGAATCATACTCAGAACCTCCCACGACATCCAAATCTTCATTAACTTGTGTGAAATCAACCAACATTGCAAGGTAGTCATCGTCACAATGCTCAACTAAAATGAAATCTTGTCCATCATCCCCATACATGTGGACTAATTGATCCAAACAAGTGTTCACAACTTGATCGTCGAAGCCAAAATCTGAAGCCAAGCTTGGAAGCCGAGCTTTCTCATAATCCAAATTGGACCCCATTTTTTTCATAGAGAAAATGCTTTGAATGATTTGTGCCTTTTTGTAGAGGTTGAACATAGCACCTGTCCCTCACAAGAGTCTTATCAGCTCTCAACTAGCTACCACGATGCCAAAAGTGCATACTTCCACACTTGCATACATATCTACCGGAGCACTTGCAACTACAAAATATGGAAAAACCCCCATTTTGGCGCACGCTGGGAGGATGCTGGCAGAAGGAAACACACATGGAAGAATGAGCGAGATAAAATCCTACAGAGGCATACATGTGGGATAGCAAACAAGGTACTTTCAATGTATTAATCAATACAACTACTCAGAAAGGAAGGTATAGGACAAGAAAATGAAGTGTTGGCCGTTTTGTGCCTCAAAGATGGTACACCAAGGTTACAATGAACGTAACACATCAACAAAACAATCGTTCTTCCAAACCATACAACTACGCCTCCAAATCCTCAGTCTTTTTCTTCTTCTGTGCATAACAAACAGAATAACAGTTGACTGTAGTTGATTTCCTCTCAGAGATAATTGAACCCGTTTCAGAAACAACGCAACTCCCACATCAACAAATTTGTCTATAATATTCCTCTATTCGTTGGCAGCTGGTTTTGGAGGGGCACTACAGTACGTATATCCAAGGCAAGTCCTATGTGTCCTTAAATAACCTATAGGGAAACTGTTTATATATGAGCTTGAACATGGAAGATAGAGGTGATCAAGGCGACATAAATGTAATTGAAAGAGGGGGAGTCTTTTAAAGTCTTTGAAAATATTTAAATATGTGCTACTTTTCTAAATTCCCTAAAATATGTAAAAACTAATGTTGTAATATACCTCATACCAAAATTAAGTTACTATAGGATACCCTTCCCCCCTTTAATGTAGTATATGCATGCTATATTAAAGGGATACAAATATTTGTACCTATATTTAACATTGAGGTGTATAGCGTAAAGATAGAATGTTGTAGTTGAAATCCATGTGAATACAAGTTGGTATGTGAACTATGCTATCACTTTTAAAACTTGTTGGAGAGAGTCATGGGGTTTACATAACCTAAATAGTATAATTGTTGAGCTCGTAAAGATGCCCTTATGAACGTGTAGGTAGTGCTAAACTAAAATCACTAAAATTTTGAAGATGCCCTTGCCAATGTGGAAATAGAGAAAACATCAAAATGTGGAGATGCCCATGAAATGTGGAGGTAGGGATAAAATGAAACCTCGAAATTATGGAGATGGCTTTTCCAATGTAGAGGTGGGGCTAAATTAAAATTGGAGAGAAATTCCGTGCATGTCAATCAACCATACTGTAATGATGTGATATTAGTATGACACTGCAATGTCCACTTCTTGGCTAAAGAAATGGAACATGTTCTTGATATGACACTACAACATCCATCTCTTAGCTTGGGAGGCGATTTTTTTTATTTAAATACGACACATCTTGAAATGAATACAATATTGTAAAGGGTTTGAAAATCAAACCACCATGAGAATAAAACAGGTAATCCTATACAAAAGATGTTGTCCCACCAATCCAAAATATGATAAATTGATCCTAAAAGTGTGAATGTAGTGTCTTTGTCTCTCATTGATAACATTATACGTAGTGTTAGTGTAATTGAAAACTATACAATGCCTTTAAAAATTAAATGTGAAATGCTGTGAACTTAATGTGATATCTCTAAAACCATGCAAAACATATCTAAAATTGTATAGAAGTGTATGGCTGATTGAAGCAATATTAATCTCTAAAATAATCCAATTGTATAACCCCCTTTGAGTGAGGGATGTGCATATGTATCACTCATCTAAAACAAAGTATATAAAACATGAGCTAAGGTAACCATATAAATCACCTATACAATATGGTAGGATATGTCAACATAAAAAAGATGCTTGTGAGCATACAATCTAAGCTAGAAGCCTTAAGTGTATTTTTGTAGCATGTAAGATATCACCATGAAAAAATATCTAAAAGTATAAACAAGTAACAAGCAAGATATAAGAACGAACCACACAAAGTAGTAGGTTCCCCAATAGATCCATGATATGTATCATGGAAATATGAACACTATTAGTAGCATAACTTAGTAATATGCCCGATATAAATTGTGACACTAAGCATATCATATCATGTAATATAGTCAAGTGCAAGTATGTAACACTATAGTACATAAAATAATGAAAACATGTAACAAGTATCATGATCAAGAAGCACACAAGTAATTCTTCACATGAAAATTGAAAAGATGATGACAAGAGGACCTATGAAACGATGCACAAGAAAAGACTTATAAGAACAAACACGTACAAACACAAACAAAAGCATATAACAAAGTATAACATCCATAGATGTAAGCACTTGAAAAGATGTAAGCTATAACAAGACATACACATAAGCAATGCTAATGGCTTAATATGATCAATGGAATGATATAAAAACTTATAACTTGTAATATATGTAAGATGCCCCAATGTGAACATGCACCCAATATGAAAAGAAAGCTCAACGACACAAGAAAATGAAGTTGCAAAACATATGTGAATCCATGAACATATGTAACTTGAATATCCCGTATCTAAACTCAAGCATGTTCTCAAAAGAATGTGCGTACAAAAGGGATATGTAAACCAAAAGTAGTCTAATATGAAACAATGTATTAATAAAGCAAGCAATGAACACATCTTTTTTTGTATTTTTCAATATTTCAATGAAAGGTAAGAGTCAATCATTAAAAAGAGGCCAAGAAGTGTACACTGGAAAAATAGATGAACATGGAGGATCCATATGATCTATAAACTCCTTAGAAATCAATGCACACTAGAATCAATATGCCTTAAAATATTGATGTAATGTCATCGTTGGTAGCTAGTGTGGATATCCAAACATGATAAACAATCAAGAGGGGTAATGTCACTATCACCGCAATTAATATAAACCAACAAGCTAGAGGAATGATCAAGGATACGCTTTTAATTTTTGGACAAAATTAAAGAACAAAAAGACAACAATAAACTCAATTTAGGGTATAAATCAATAGCCAAAAAGGGAAACTATGTACAATAATTTGTATGGTCGAGCTAACATGAGGGGTAGGATAAGGATTCTAGCCTATGATCCCATTGATATAGACATGTGATAGTACTTGATCAATTGATGCTAAATTCACACATCATAGACATAAATGATTGGGAAGCATCACTATTAAAATATAAATAGTAATGCCGATTTATAAAGTAACACAAGTCATTTGTACTAGAAATATGATCGTGTATATGTTACATACTTCTAATAGTATTAGGAGCTTCACATACTTTGTGACCCATTGTCTCTATCGAAGAAATATCACAAGAGTATGTTGTTGTAATACTATCTTAAGAGGTGGATGAATATGTGCTTTAAGTTGGGCACAAAGGAACGATAAGAAGATTGTTCCAAGCCGCGATCTTAGATGATAATAGCACACCACATTAGATTTGTAAAACAAAAGAGCTAAAATACCATATATGGAAATCCATCAAAATCGATAATGCTCAATACATTACAATACAATGACTTGAATTACTCAATAAGAAAGATGTACACATAGGAGGAGGGAAGTGCAACTACTACCTAAATCGAGAGGGTGAAGAACTACCACTAGCTGATCTTTTGGTAGTTAAGTTAACTCCAAAGACTAGTAAGTTAACTTCACATAATTGAGAAGCTAACTCAACGTAACTAGTAAGCTAACTCCACACAACTAGTACACCTAAGAAAGCTAGCCCAATAAGTGTAGGGCTAACACAAGTGTAAAAATTATCCTAATAAATACATAAAAAGGATAAATAATAACCTACACTAACACCCTCCTGTAAGCATATCTTAGGTGGGAGAAAAGAAGGTGGGTCCTGGAAATAAAGCCTGATGAGGTACCCACGCACAATAATTGAGAAAATTAGACACTGCAAGGTACCCAAAACCAGTAATAAAAAAGTAGAGAGAGAAAAATCCCTCTGCAAGATATCCTCATAAGTGAAGAAGTGTGGTGCGCACTGTGGTCTGAATCCACTGCTCGATCATAGAACTAAAAAAATGACACTGGGCTTCACCAAAATAGCTCCATGCAAGGAGATTATCAATGGAGTGATGTCAAAATGCAAAAACACCAAACATAATTTGATCAACTGCTACAAATAGGTGTGCCACGATCCAAGAACAACCAAGGCAACAAGGCAAGGACACGAGATCCAAATAAATAGGAGTGCCACGATCCAAGAAAAGCCAAGGTAACAAGGCAAGGACACAAAATATGAAGAAGCAAGATCAACTGCTACAAATAGGTGTGTCACGATCCAAGAACAATAACCAAGGCAACAAGGCAAGGACATGAGATCCAAATAAATATGAGTGCCACGATCCAAGAAAAGCCAAGGTAATAAGGAAAGGACATGAAACCCAAAGAATCAATATCAACACCACACCCTCCCATACTGCTAAATGAGTAGAGTGATACCACAGATCTGTATGAGTTTCCAAAATCAACTACTCGAACACTGACAAACTAACACTGGGCTTCACTAGAATAGCTCCCCCACAAGAGAGATTGTCAACATGCCAAAAAAAGTGTCGAAAATACAGATCCAAAATATCTCAACAAATAAGAGAGATATAAATGTATACACCCATAGATACAAGAATGCAACACCTAAAAGTTTAGGACGTCGGGCTCAACCGAAATTGCATCCACAAGTGATTACAACACCCTCCCAAATTTAACACTTTATAATTGAGTGCATGTAAATATTACAATGAGTAAAAATACCTTTTAAATTTGAAATATGTGTATAAAAATTTCACTAATGCGTAGATCTCGAAAAAATACACAATTTAAAAAAAACACCTTAATCTCGAGCTACGGATCAAAAGTTATGAGCTCTAGAAGGTTTTGCTATTAAAATAATATTTTAATGCTGATGTTTTTTTAAAAGGTACATGTGACACCCAAATGTCTAAAGGGTAAAAGAGTGCATCCACATGATACAGGCTTGTGACCAAAGGATAAAAG
Organism: Taxus wallichiana var. yunnanensis; assembly: GCA_018340775.1. Classification (NCBI taxonomy): domain Eukaryota; kingdom Viridiplantae; phylum Streptophyta; class Pinopsida; order Cupressales; family Taxaceae; genus Taxus; species Taxus wallichiana. Next base: position 865,102,410 of record CM031242.1, read on the forward strand.
CCTACGCCTAAAACCTAAATGTCCAGAGGGTAAATCATTGCATTCGGAGGGTACACGTTAATATCCAATGGATAAAAGAATGCACCTAGAGGGTACAAATCTGCATCTAGTGGATAAAAGAATGCATCCAAAATAGAAATATCTAGAGGGTAAAATAATGCATCTAGAAGGTACACGCTTATATCCAATGGATAAAATAAATGCACCCAAAGGGTACAGATCTGCGTCTAGTGGATAAAAGACTGCATCTAAAATAAAAATATCCAGAGGGTAAAAGAATGCATCCTGGAAGGTACACACTTATATCCAATGGATAAAAGAATGCACCTAGAGGGTACAAATATGTGTCTAGTGGATAAAAGATTGCATCCAAAACAGAAATATCCAGAGGGTAAAAGAATGCATCTGGAAGGTACACACTTATATCCAATGGATAAAAGAATGCACCGAGAGGGTACAAATCTGCGTCCAGTGGATAAAAAGATTGCATCTAAAACAAAAATATCCAGAGGGTAAAAGAATGCATTTGGAAGGTACACGCTTATATCCAATGGATAAAAGAATGCACCAGAGGGTATAGATTTACGTCTAGTGGATAAAAGACTACATCTAAAACAGAAATATCCAGAGGGTAAAAGAATGCATCCGGAAGGTACATGCTTATATCCAATGGATAAAAGAATGCACCTAGAGGGTACATATTTGCATCTAGTGGATAAAAGACTGCATCCAAAACAGAAATATCCAGAGGGTAAAAGAATGCATCTAATGTGTACATGCTTATATCTAATGGATAAAAGATTACACCTAGAGGGTATAGATTTGCATCTTGATTTGACTATCTCAGAACATGGTCAAGTTTACAGTTGATTCTAGGGTTTTGGCACCTTCCAAATCCAATGGCACACTTTGTTTTGCATAAAAATGCATGCTACAGAAAAGTGCTAACAAATTTCTGAATACATGAAAATAATAAACCCTTGCTTGCAAAGAAAAACTTACAGATGGATGTCTACATCATCTATCACTTTGATACCATGAAAGGAACGATAAGAAGATTGTTCCAAGCCCACGCGATATCAGATGATAATAACACACCACATTATATTTGCAAAATAGAAGAGCTAAAATACCATATATGGAAATCCATCATAATCCATAATGCTCAATACATTACAATACAATGACTTGAATTACTCAATAAGAAAGATGTACATATAGGAGGAGGGAAGTGTAACTACTACCTAAATCAGTGGTGAAGAACTACCACTAATTGATACTGGTAGTTAAGTAATTCTAGAAGACTAGTAAGTTAACTCCACATAGCTGAGAAGTTAACTCAATGCAACTAGTAAGCTAACTCCACACAACTAGTACACCTAAGAAATCTAACCCAACTAGTGTAGGGCTAACACAAGTGTAAGAATTATCCTAATAAATAAATAAAAGGATAAATAATAACCTACACTAACATTGTCTCTATTGAAGAAATGTCACAAGAGTATGTTGTTGTAATACTATCTTAAGAGGTGGATGAATAGGTGCTTTAAGTTGAGCACAAATTGCTTGTTTTTGAGCTTCTAAGTTTTACTTTCTACATACCCATTTATAATTGTATCTCAATTTGTATTTTGGTATTCAATGGGTATTAGTATAATGAAACTTATAACTTGGCACATTTATGATACCATTGTTGAATGTAACATGACCAATGTAAATAAGAAAGTGAACCTTGTATTTTAAATCAAAACATCGATATGTCGAGTGTCCTTTGACCCTATGATATTCCCAATATGTTTTTGTATTTTCATGTTTGTTTTCAAAATCATGTTAAAATAAATCTTATATGTAGATAAGATGTATATCTCTAGATAATGCTTGCGAATGCTTTATAATATTGAAATTTTCTATGAAGATTCTTTACTCGATGTACAAATCGATGAATTTTGAAACATATTGAGTAATAGATTGTCTTGCAATCATTAGTTGTTGGGCATGATTTTTAATAGATTGAAAAAAATGTTAGTAACTTCATGATTTTGAGCATTGAAGTATCCATGATTATCTAGAAATGGTAGTTAGTTTATGCATTAATCCTTATTGTGTACATGCAAAGTCCATGATACATGAGTTACTTTAGGACATGTATTAGTAGCATTACAAAAAGTCTTTGTAAGAGGCGATTTCCTTTTGTCCTTGGGAGATTATACTTCACTATGCATACATGATGTAATATGGATCCTATAGTATTGGATCATGTCATATAATTGTTCAATACAAAACATAAGGAGTGAAGAAAATCTTGGAAAAATACTTGTCAATAATGTCCTCCTCATAATTTTTGATCTTGATTATATTGAGTATTAATGTGTTTTACATTGGCCTTTCTACATTTCCTATTTAGGGGTTATCCAATTTCTCCCTAGCTATGACTTAACATGGTGCTTGTTATCCAAATTTTGCAGACCTTACAAATTTGGAGAACTTATAAAAAATTTGGACCTTAGCAATTTTTTGCTCAGAAAAGCCACATAACACTAGGTTAATATTCCATGGAGTGCATAAACGCAATGTTCCATGGGTTATCCTAAGCCATAAAATAAAGGGATCATCATTTTGGACTTGTGAAGATTTTGGTGGAACTTAGTGGTTTGCGGGTTCTCCTAACTTGTGGAACAAAAGGAGGAACTTAGTGTTCTGCGGACTCTCCAAGTATACGAAACAAAGAAGAAAGAGATCAGGTCTTCCACGACACAAAAATGAAGGTTAACACTCAGTGAAAAAAGAAAAAGGTCAGAGTCTGCTAACCAGAAGCCATGATACACGAGGGCCATGCTTATTAAGTGTTGTAAAACAAAGGCAAAACATGTGTGGAATGTGACTAAGGTTAGAAGTTGCGAAACACTATCCTAGTGTTCAGTGGGTTTCCCAATTTTAGTTTTTACGTGGGTTATCTTAACCCATGAAATTAAGAAATAGAGTCACACGGAAAGGGTAGTAATTTGAAATGTAACTAAGGGTGGAACATCCATGATAATGTTATGTGAGCTCTTAAAAATCCGTGGAACGAGAGAACATGGTTGTGGAAAAGAAATGTCATGCAACATAGGTATAGACATCTGTAGTATAATGAGAGTTTCAAAAGCCACATAATAGATAGAAATCCTGTGAAAAAGAGCCATGTAACAATTCAGAGCTTTGCCGATTTCTTAATCCATGGAGGTTGGTGAATAAACCCATGGAGCACACTATTTCAACTACCCAAATTCAATGAAATATGAAATTATTATGTGAATCTTGATGACATGTGTTTGAATCAATACACCCATGCCGTGGTGGTTGGATCTCTTCAAGTTTGTGCCCATTTATGTACTATAAATCAACACTACAAAAAATCATGGCATCCATGCTTGTTCAGTTATGGTAATCCAACATGGCGGTCATCCTTTCCCTCTTCTCTTTCTCTCTCTTCCTCCACAAATTCTATAGATGTAAGTGCTTATGCACATTATTGAGGTTGTTCTTCTCTAGCTCTTCTCATGCATATTTTCGAGCTCCTCATTTTTGAACTCAAAAAATCTTGCTTTCGACCTCTGTAATTCGTGGGTGTAGGTTTCCTCACCTTGATTCTGTGTGTAACTATTAAGCTTTGATTAATGCAAGCATGAATTTTTCTTTCCTTCAAATTCTTTGTGTTTGACATAAATATTTATGCCCTCTTGCGTATTTTTCATTCTTTCGGTTGTTTGCATTAGAGTTGTGTGCATTCTTTATGATCTTCATTCTACAAACTTGCATATGTGTCTCTTAGAACTAGAGAAGTTCCACATTTCAGTTTGGTGCATCACCTCCCCTTTATTTTTTAGTTTTATCCTCCTTCTAACTCTATCTCCTTCGACTTGATAAATTAAGTTAGATAGTTTAGGGTAGAAATTTGGTATAGGACTACTTACAATGAAGCTGGGGTGAAGGGAACCAACCCTTTCATCTGGAGAAAGATCATGAGTAATCCACAAACTCATTTCTAACAACGTTGCACTGAAATTGCTAAACCCCATTTCAAAGTAGGGAGCATATTTCAGGTCCAACAATACCATAGACTATTATGGTGTATTAGTGTGAGTGTCACAATTTGGATTGGTTATTCTAGCTTCCCAACCCCATAGGTGTTCACTTGTTCCATAGGTATAATTTTCATGGGGTATTGTTGACATCCTAAAAAATATACCTATTCTTAGTTATCCCTATCCTTTGCATAATATATCAGTTCTAGAATGCATTCTAGATCATTACCCTTTCATTTTCCTTTAAAAGTCACCCAATTCCCTTTAGAGTTAGTTTAATTAATTATATCATGCTTAAACCATACAATTATATCCCTTAGCTAATTTAATTATATATGTAAATAAATAAATATCTAATTATCCACTCACCCTCCACTTATCTCCACTTCACTATCCAACTCACTCAAGTTGAACTAGCCCACTCCACTCAAGTTCTAGAACCATACAAAGGTGGAAGAAAAAATATGCATGTACAACCACCTTTCAAAAAAATCAAAATCCAACCAAATATTCATTGCCCCTTAAATGAATATTCAAATAATCCAACTGCATAGACCAAATCAATTTGATAATTTAGGAAAATGCATTCATTTCCCGCAACTCATTCAAACCTTGATCCACAATCCATGACCTCTCCTTTAGCTATAAATATGAGGCTCAATCCTTTACAATTTATCCTTGGGAGTTCTAAGAATTTATAACAAAAATATTCCCATTTTCCATTTGAATTTTTATAACGAAAGGCTATCCACATGATCACTCATTTGCTCGTAACATTCCTCTTCCATTTAGAGACAATATTGGAGCATCCACAATCCAACTATCCTAAGAGATCCAATAAGCGTAGTAAAACTTCAAATATCTCATCTAAGGTTGTAAGAAGACTCAAAGAAAGGTTTGCATCTATTTGTTTTCATATTTATTTTTTGTTTTAGTTTTCCTTGTATACATTCGGCATGTCCAGTGGTACTCCCACACATTTTTAATACATTTTAGCTCATTTCTTGCTAAGCTAACTTTTTTTGTGTGTTACTTATTTTATTTCAAATCTAGTGTCAATATTTCAAACTGTTTGGTGGAGTGAATTGAGACAAAACCTCAAAAAAATAGTCAATTTTATAATTTTTTTGAGCACCTACAAGATCCATGTGCTAGTGTATCACTGCACATGCTAGTGTCACTCGTGAAGTGGACTAGCATATCACTTGCACTCACTAACATATCTCTACACATAGGCTAATGCTCAACATTGTTATTCTTTGACTCTTTTCATGTGCTAGCGTGGCGCTTACACATGTCGGTGTTCAACGACTATTTTTCCCTATCTCTATGCATGCGCTAGTGTAGCTCTTCATGCACTAGCGTTAATTTTTTTCTGCTATGTATTTGAATTTTTGTTTGTTGTGTAAACACATTTATTTGCACGTCTTTACCATATCTTGTCATGCTAGCACACCTAATTGCACACACTAGCATGATGTATACGTATTTTATTGTTTTCTTCATTTTTAGAGCATGCTAACCATTTTAATCTCTGTTTTAGAACTATTTTCTAACCCTTTTCCTACATTTTTTCATAAATAATCAGTCTAAGTGTTTTATTTATCTTTAATTTTTATTTAATCTAATCTAGTCAAATCAACCATGTATGCTATTTTCTCGCACCCTCTTAGGTGATCTTGAAAATCGAAACATTGAAGTTTTCCTTAGTTGTTTTATATCGTGATATCGTTGCAGGAAAACTACTAATTTGTTAATTGTAGGACCACATATTATAAATATTATTGTAAAAATTCAACCAAACTTCTAACTGCAAGTTGCCTTGATCGTGACAACCAAACAAACTTTATTTTATTAAATTTTATAAACTTGTTTACGGAGTTCGAAAAGGGTTTATTCCCGTACGATTTAAGCTGTCATAAGTGCATGAACATGGTATAAAAACCCTTTGTGAGGAGTACCATAGGAACCCCAAAGTAGTTGGCACCTTGAGGGAACTAGCCAATGAAACAGGAACCCCCACATACTTGACTAGTACACGTGTGATATTTAGAGCCAATGTTATCCATAGTGTCAGCCCCAATTTGATTGATTGAGTGAAGTAAAATATAGATTTGTTAATTAAGGGGGTAAAGTAAAGCCGATGACTAGAAATTTTCTAGTGTACCACGCTCGTTTGGATAAACACTTGGTATTTAGAGAGAGATCCAATATCTAGGAAGTTTGACTAACTGAACCAAGTTACTTGACAATCCTCCCTACCACCATTATTCTTGTCCAAATTATTTAAGTCAAATTAATTTTTGTTTCATATTCTTCTCTTGAACCACATCTTATTCCATTTTCATCAAAATCAAATTCTCTTCAAAATTTGCAATCTCTTTCTTTTTGGATGCCCATTCCAAATCGATTTAAATCAAGTATAATCCTTCTTTGTTTGGATTCACTTTCCAATAATAAGAACATCATTCTATTCATATCAAGTGTAAGCCTTACTCTTTGGATCGAATTTCTAAGTTTAAGCACATCATCCAATCCACTATCAAGCCTTACTCTTTAGACTTAATTTACAAGTTTAAGCATGTTGTTGATCCAAATCAAATACAAGCCTTGTACTTTGATATTCACCACATCAAGTTAGATATATCAATCAAAATTCAATGGTAAGTCTTTGTTTTAGGTATTCACTTTATCCAAGCTAAGCACATTTACAAATCAAGTATCTAAGTCCTAAATTGGGGATACCCATATCCAAATTTGAGAAATCCTTCCATCTCTAAGTATTATACTTTGATATTCACTTTATCAAGTTTAAGAAAAATCATTCTCAATGTCTATATATTCTATTTTGACATTCACTTTGTCAAATTTTAAGCACAATCATTCTCAACCTCTAAGTCTTATATTTTGATATTCCCATTATCAAATTTAAGAAAAATATTTTCAATCAAATGTATCATATGCTGAATATTCACGTTATTCACGTATTTAATCATATCCAATCAAATCTAATCAAGCGTCCTATATATCAAATATTTACTTTATTCAATTATAGGCTAATTATATGCAATCAAGTCAAAAGTCCTATTCAAGTCTTACACGTCGAATATTTACGTTATTCACGTATTAAGAAAATATCTCCAACATCTACACTTTTTACGTTGAACATTCACTTTGTTCGCATATCACGTCAATTCAACCTAATTTAATAAAAACATTGTTCAATCTCAAATTTACGTTTTGTGTGATGAAATTAATTGTATAAATCTAAATATCAACAACAATAAAACATCAAAGAACACAATATTGTAGATAAACGATCACAATATGCAAGTAGAGTATCTTATCCACTTCAAGGGGGAAACCTTTAAACCATGCAATAATACTCAAATGCTCAATATGATCATTAAGTACTCCTTACTACCACCTATATATACCAATCATATCTTATGGCCAACACCAAGGCTGACCTAATAAACATATAAAAGCATAAATGAATAACATATGACAAGAAGAGAATTATGTGGGCCACAAGTCAACACTACATATCCAATATAATCTATAGGACTAAGGGCATAGCATGCCCTCCCTTTCAAAGCAACATCATCCGCAATGTTGGCAAGTTCGGATGTTGCTATAGAAATGCTTCATCCTCAATATTCATATTCTTCCACTTGATCAGATACTCGATAATGACTCCGGTCCTCATTTTTGGTGCGTGTCTAAAGAATATCTTTAGGTTCCAATACGATCCTTCCTTCCTCATCTAGTTTAGGAAGAACTAACTAGGTGGAAATGTGCTACCCAATGACTTTCTTAAAGCAAGAAACATGGAATAATGAATCTATTTTATTTCCTAGAGGGAGCTCCAACTTATATGCCACACTACTAATTTTCTACAACACTTGGTAAGGGCCATAATATTTAGGTGCAAGCTTATTATCCTTCTTCTATTGTTTTAAAGATAACTGCTTATATGGCTTCAACTGTACAAAAAAAAGTCACCCTCTTCAAAGTTTTGCTCAATACGATGTTGATCAACTTGTTGCTTCATGCGGTTTTGTGTCATTTCTAAATTCTCTCTAATACTAGAGAGTACCTCATGTTGGTGTTGAGTGCAATATTCGATTGCTCTCACCTTAGGTTTGACCTTCAAGCTAGAGATGAGTGATGGAGGATGGTACTGTAAATTTCCAGAAATGGAGACATTTTGGATGAGGTATGAAATGAAGTATTATACCACCATTCTACAAGTGGCAACCATTGTACCCAACATTCTTGTTTATCTCGAAGTAAAACATCAAAGATATCCCTCCAAACATTTATTTAGTGCCTTTGTTTTCCCATCTGATTGAGGATGATAAGATGAATTATGGGCCAATTGGGTACCCAAACAAGAGAACAAATCAGTCCAAAAATTTCTTGTAAATATCAGATCGCAATCACTTACTATAATTTTGGGCGTGCCATGGATATTTTGAATAGTTTCCATAAATGAGATGACAACTGTACTAGTTGTGAAAGGATGAGCCAAGGCACAAAAATGAGCATACTTGGTAAGTCTATCCACCACGACCATGATGACACTTTTCCCTTCTAATTTAGGAAATCCTATGATGAAATCCATCAACACCTCTTCCCATCTCTTGCTAGGAATAGACAAGGGTTGGAGGAGACTTGATGTCTTAATGGTCTCACCCTTATTACGTTGACAAACCAAACACTCTACCAATTTTTTTGAATATATCCTTTCAAACCATCCCAAAAGAAATGTTTCTTAATTATATGATAAGTTTTCAAGAACCTAGAATTACCACCTAGTGGAGAAGAATGGATATATGAAATAAGACGGTGTTTAAGTGTAGAGTTATTACACAAATATAACATGTATTTGTACTATAATGTATCCCCCTTCTATATAAATTGTTCATAAATGGTTGGATCTTTACGGAGATTCTAAATGAGAGTATGGGTTCTTTGCATCTTTCTATCATTCTTCCCTTGTTTGATCTACCCAATCTTCCTTTTGTACAAAGATGAAACATAACAATGCTTTTGTGAACTCATCCCTCCTAGATAGAGCATCAACTACCACATTTTCCTTCCCTTTCTTACAAATAACATCAAAGTCATAACCGAACATCTTTTTGACCTATTTTTGTTTCTCTTCTGAAGATAGTCGTTTCTCCAAGAAGTATTTCAAACTATCGTGATCAATTTTTACCTTGAAGTGTCTACCCATCAAGTATGGTCTCCATTGTTTGATTTCATGTAATATTGCCATCATTTCCTTCTCATAGGTGGGATTCAACAAATTATTTCCTTTTATTTTCCATCTCTCAAATTTGATGGGATGTCCTTCTTGTGTGAGTATTACCTTGATCCCATTCATGAAGCATCACATTCAACAATGAAGGTCTTGGAGAAATCTAGGGTTGCCAATAAGGGAGTGGTGCACATTGCCACCTTCAATTTTTCAATGCCATAGAAGCTTCCTCATTCTAATGAAATTTTGTGAGAAGTGCTACTATATTGCCATATTTTTTACCATGTGAGACCTAAGAAACATCGTAAATGCTCTAGGGTTCTTGGGACTTCCCATTCTATCATGACCTAGATCTTGAGGGTCCACCTTAACACCTTCATGAGAGACAATAAGGCCCAAGTATTCCACTTATTGTACCCCAAAATAACACTTCAAAGGATTGTCATATAGTTGATGTTTCTCTAGGGCTTCCAAGTATTGATGAGGCCATAAATTGGCCATAAGTTACCATTATTTTGTCCTTCCAAGTTACCTTTGAAAGTGGATTTAAATGTAATCTAGGAAATTATAGTTTGATTAAGATAGAATATAGGATATATATCTTGTTCATTCTTTATAAATATTTTTTTATCTATTTTGTTGACTAATCCTATTGATTATTTGAGAAAATATGCAAAGTCTTGTGTATACGAGGCCATAAATGAAAGATAATGCTACTATTGGAAAAAGTGGAGTTGATCATGAATGGTACATTTAAAATTATATATGATTTCATATTCAGATTATTTTTGAAAAATTATGCAAGCTCAAGAAAAGAATCATCTCAATCTGAGGTTGCATGAAAAAGTTATAACTGTTTTAAGTTAGGTGTGTGGAACTCGCGAGAGTTAGTTCCGGAACTCACAGAGTTAGTTCAGAAACTTGCAAGTTTAGTTCTAGAACTCACAAATTTAGTTCCAGAACTTGTATCAATTGAATGACAGTTAGTTCGGAACTTTTAATTCATGGAAAAATCAGATTTAGTTTGAACTTGCAGATTTAGTTCCGAACTTGCATAAAAGGAATGACAACTTTAGTTCCGGAACTTGCATCAACGGAATGACAATTTTTGAGGGATTGTGAAAACTCAGAGATTCCAATGGGAAATATGAGAGAGGTTTTTATTCATAGAAATTTTTAAAATAAAAACATCATTCAGATTTGTTACAGGTTTTACCAATGAAGAGAGATCTAACTTTTAGTGAGTTGTAGTCCGAGGAAACATGTATCAGACAAGCACTAAAAGTTCCATAAATGAAATAGAAAAGTCAAATGAAAAATATGAGAGATTTTTGTTCATAGAAATGTGTTTAACAAAAATTTCATTCAGATTTGATACAAGTTTTACCAATGAAGAGAAATTTAACTTTTAGTGAGATGTAGTCCGAAGAAACGTGTATCGACGAGGCAGCACTAAAAGTTCCATAAATAGAAACAAAAATTCAAAAGGAAAATCTGAGAGAGGTTTTTGTTCATAGCAATGTTTTTAACAAAAACCTCATTCATATTTTCTACAAGTTTTACCAATCAAGATAAATCTAACTTTTAGTGAACTATAGTCCGAGGAAAAACGTATTTGACAAGCGTCAAAAGTTCCACAATAAAAAACAACAAAGTCAAATGGAAAATCGAGAAAGGTATTTGGTAAAAATAATATTTTGAGGAAAATCCTTCTTCCAATAATGTAGAGGAATAAAATCATTATGATTCTTGTTGTCGAAAATCAAGGAGAAGATTTGGGAGCAAATCTTCCTAAAATACGTGAGATAAGATTTGACCTCAATAATATATCTCTCTCCATATTTTGTGAAGATGAAAATCTTAGTTGTTAGGATTGGAAAAAAAATAAGATTAGATTGTATTTCCTAAAATAAGGAGTTGGTTGGATGCATAAATCATAAATGCAACCTTCCACACTTAGATATGTAATGCTTTTCTCCCAAGAAATAAAGATCTGTTCTTTCCTCTCAAATATTATGTAGTTTTAAGATCTCAGAAATATGATTTAAATCCTCTTCCAAGGAATGAGCTGGCCACTCATTCCAAGGAAGATTGATCCTTGTATTTATGTTTATGTTTATTCATTTGTCTTTAATTCATTCTGTTGTATTGTTTTTATCTTCGTATTGTGAAAATTCAATCTGTTGTAAACCTATAGGTGTTTCATTTAATTTACAATTTCAATTTATGCAAGTGTGTTTTATTCCTGCAAGTGTGAAATGTGATTTCCTTTATATAAGTGTGTTTAGATTTCTGCAAGTGTGATTTCCTTTATGCAAGTGTGTTTACATTTTTGCAAGTGTGCATTTAAATTTCCGCATGTGTGCTTTTATTTTATGCAAGTTTGGTTTGTGTTTAAAGGAGTTTCTTTCCAAGATCTTCTTCTCTTAATACATACAACCATTGGACACCAGCCCTAGATTGACATTATTACTGGCAAGGATTGATGACCCTCATCAACAATGTTGTATTTACATGATATAAATGTTTCTCCCAAGACTTGTTATAGATGAGGATATCATCAAAAAATACCAAGACAAAATTCCCTAAGAATGGTCGAAATATTGAATTCATAAAACTCGAAACGTGCATGATGCTTAAGTAAGACCAAAAGGCATCACTATAAATTCATAATGCCCTTAATGAATTCTAAAGGTTGTCTTATGAATATCCTCTTTGTTTACTCTAATTTGGTGATACCTAGAACACAAATGTATTTTTTAAAAATAAATTTCACCATGCAACTCATCTAACAAATCATCAATGAAAGGAATATGAAACTTATCTTTGATAGTGTGCTTGTTAAGTTCTATGAAGCATGGACATATGCATCACCTTCCATCCTTGTAACGAACCATCACCATTGGAGTAGAATAAGCACTTTGACTATGAAAAATAATACCCATTTCCAACATTTCCTCCACCATCTTCTCGATCTCACTCTTTTGCACATATGGGTATTTATAAGGTTTGATGTTGGGGGGTTGGATTTGTGGAATTAAAAGAATGACATTATCATGATATATTTTAGGAGGAAATCATCTAGGATCCTTGAAAACAACTACATGTTGATCAATAACATTCTGAAGATCGGGATGCACTATCGTAGTTGGTGGTTTAACTTCCATGGAAAAAAATCATGCTACTAATCATTAAGCGCCATTTTAAATAATATTTTGCATTTGGTGAGAACTAACCACTTGAGGAGTTTTTTCCTGAAGTCCCCGAAGTTTAAACTGTCTACCCTCGGAATGAAAGTGCATGAACAAATCCTATATATTTAGCTCTATGGTGCCCAAAGTTGTGAACCACTGAACACCTAAGAAAATATCAACTCTGTCCATGGGAAGAACGAACATAGTAGATTCCATTATGTATTCACCCATCATAAGTATAATTTTATGGCATTTCCCTAAACATTGGACTGTGCCACCATTTGTAATCATTACTTGAAATTCAAGGGTGGGTAGATAAAACAATTTAGCCTTGCTACCAACTTATTATTGATGAAATTATGTGTGCTCCCCGAATCAATCAATATTGTCACCTTCTGCTTCTTAAGGTAACCCACGACCTGAAGGGTTTGTGGAGTGCTAATACCAGATAGAGCATGGCATGAGATAGTCGGTTGGGGCTCTTTAGAGTCTTCCTCTAGTTTTTCCACTTCATCACTTGATGTTTCCTCATCTTTTTCCTCCTCACTAGTCCCTTCAATGTAAAACAATTTCTTCTCGGCACATTTATGACCTAGTCCATATTTTTTCATAGTTAAAACATAACCCTTTTTCTCTTTTTTCTTTAACTTGTTGAGGTATCTTTCAAACTAGCCAAGGGTAGGATGGTGGCAAGGTGCTATGATATTTTATGTTAGTGAAGGTTTTCCTTTTACTGGAAAGAAATTTTTCCTTTTCCCTATGCGCCATGATAATAGAATCATAAACCTTGAGTGGATTAAACATGCACACCTCATGCTCAATGTGGTCCTTAAGACCCCAAGAAATAGTTCATTTAGATACTCTTCTGTAATATGCTACACATGCAAGGAAATGTTTTGGAATTGATGAACATAATCCTTTACTGAACATGTTTATCGTAACTTTGCTAATTGGTTGAAGTAATTCTCTGACACACTAGAACTATAGTGAAATTGAAGATCTTCAATGAAAACTGTCCATGTGACACTGAGACCATTTTTATTCCTTTAAGCACATAACCAATAATACCAGACAAATTGGTCAGGTTCTAGATATAAGGATGCCATGGTCACCTTTTGTCCTAATGGGATTTGATGGAGATCAAATAAATTCTCCATTTGGGTAATCCAATTGAGTGGATCCTTTCCATCGAATTTACACATTTCCACTTTTGGAATAATTCCATGCCATTGGTGAGGAGATCCACCTAAATGTGTAAAGGATCCTCCTTGATTGGAGTGATTTGGACCTATGTGTGTATTGCTAGAGGAACCCATATGACTAGAATGGGGATTTTTTTGAAAGAGTGAGAAACAACTCCTGCTTCATTGATTCAAAATCCATCTGCAGTTCACCCCTAAGGCTACCTTTCAGATGAATAAGCTCATTGTTGAGGTCATCCTTACTCACCATATTATTTACCCTTTCTTGAAGTTGGTTGAATACCTCAAATACTCCCAAAATAGAAGATTCTAAATCCATATCTTCCTTATTTTGTGTTATTTTGAGATTTTCTTGACCTTTCCCTTGGCCTCGAGTTTATCTACCGATCATGATGTAGGGTTTGGGACTCGGGGTAGAAGGAATAGGGTTAAACTTTAGGGTTTGTAGTTTTGTAAACTTATTGGCTTAATAGAGGAAATCATAGAGAATAAAACCTTGCTAATTTTTAGAAAGATTTCCAAAAATATAAGAAAAAATTTCCAAAAATTGCAACCTAGGTAGTTGATTTATGAAAAAACGTAGCTGCTATAACTTTTGTAAAATAAGTCCAAAATGTTTGAAATTTGGAGAGGAGATTACTTGACTAATTTCACCACACCACAAAAAAATTTGCAAAAATTTCGCTACCAATTTTAAGATATAGTTGAACCTTTACAATTAGGGTTTTGACTCAACTCTAGTCGAGATCAAGCTCTGATATCACTTGTAATGAAATTAATTGTATAAATATGAATATTAACAACAATAGAACACCAAAGAACACAATATTGTAGACAAATGATCATGATATGCAAGTAGAATACCTTAGCCACTTCAAAGTGGCAAACTTCAAACCATGCATTAAGACTCAAATGATCAATATGATAATCAACTACTCCTTACTACCACAAACACACACACACACACATACATATATATATATATATATATATATATATATATATATATATATATATATATATATATATATATATATATATATATATATACCAATCCTATGCTATGTCCAACACCAAGTCTGCATTCTAATAAACACATGAAAGCATAAATGAATAACATATGAAAAGAAGATAGATTATGTAAGTCACGAATTCGACACTACATATCCAATATAAGTTATAGGACTAAGGGAATATCATTTTGATTATCTCCAAAAAAAGTTGAAAAAATCACTCTTATCCATCTTTTTCATTCAAATTTTGTTGCAACTTCTGCAAAAGTCCAAACACACTATTAACTTAGGTATTTACCTATAACAAAATGGTGTTTAAACATAGTAAAGGTACCCATGTCTCTAATGATTCTGAAATATTTAACCCTTTTGGTTGCGAACCTTTAGATGATGAAGAAATTAGAGAACAACCTGAACTATAAACAAGTGAGAAAGAAGCTATTGATCATGTCATCATGCATTATAAAAACCAATGCTTACTTCACCTTTTTGAAATAGGAGAAAACATACCCTCCAACTTTGGGCACAAATATTTAAAATATTTAATCGACAAAACCGAGTCTAGTACGAAAAATTCTAAATCAACCACCACATCTGATTCATCGAAAGAAGAGTTGTTGGCTAAAATTGAAGAATTACAATGCCAACTTAAAAAAACACAAATACTAAAATAGGGGAAGAGCAAAAATCAATGCATGATATTGATGTCACCATGGATATTCCTCAAGCCAACTCTCCATTCGCACAAGAATGGAAGAGTATGAAAGAAACTCTAATGGGACTCCAAAAGTGCACAAAGCAATTCAATTTTGAGGAGCTATGTCCTTATCCATTCGATAGGGACATGTTAAGTATACCTTTCCCAAAATGATTGAAATGCCCAAATTTGATAAATAAAAGGGAAAACATGATCCACGAGAAGATTTCAAAGAATTATTTATGGCATGCCAATAATTTTCCTATAATGACATGTATCTCTTGTGATTATTCCCAAAGAGTTTGAGCAGACAAGCCTTAGAATGGTTCCTTCACCTTCCAAAGGGATCAATCACTAAATTTTCCTGCCTCTCGAGAAAATTTTCAAACATTTCTCATTTAATCTTGACTTCAAGATTACAATGATGGACCTTTGTAACACCAAACAAAGGACAAATGAAAACTTCTCCCAATTTCTATAATGATGGCGAGGAATCGTGATTCGATTCCCATGCTCTATTCTAGAGAAACAACTAGTTAGCATCTTCATTCCTAACCTCAATAATGAACTATCCTTTCAAATGTAGATGCATTGTCTTACTAATTTTGAGGAAGTCATTGAGAAGGGGACTCAAATTGAAAAATATCTCATTGCAAAAGGGATAATAAAAAATCCTTCCAAGGACCACACAAATAATAACAATCATTCTCAAGATAAATCCAAGTATATCAATTGGAACCATAATGTTGTCAACAATGGGGTCATCGACAATCATAATATACATAATGTTTAAAACAATCAAATGAAAACATCTAAATCAAAATAAACAATTGTTGTTCCAAGCAAAGAAACTACTCCTCATGATTATAAACGACAAAAATTTACACCATTAGGAGAAAGTATTTCAAGCATCCTATGTCAACTGGTAAGTGCCAACATGGTTACTTACCCAATCACAAGACCCTTCGAAGAAGGGAAGCCAAAACTATCTTGGTATAAAGCAAACAAATATTGTGATTACCATCACATTGATGACCATAGTACAAATCATTGTATGAGACTCGTCATTATATCCAAGATCTCATTGATAGTGGAGACATTGAAATTGAAGATCCATCGCCTAATAAAACACCAAACAATAACTTAAAGGTGTTTCAAAACCCTTTTCCAAAGCATGGTACAAATGGTAAAGCTCTTGATAAAGGCCAATCCTCAAACCATGTTGAGTTTAATTCAATCATTTAATTTATCAAATAAATACCTAACTCAATCACCATAGTCAAGTTTCACACTCCTAATTATACGGTGGCCACGCTTGAAAAAAAAAAAGGTTTGGGCTCCGTAGCTAAACAACCATCCACATCAACCATGCCTCAACAACTACAAGAAATCCAAAACCAACATCCAATGCTAAATCTTCCTCATCTAGTGTTCATGAATTTTTTAAACAATTAGAGACAACTTCCACGCATATCTCCCTCATGGAGTTACTTAAAACATCACCCACACTTCAAGATACCCCGACTCATGCTCTTCACGAAGCATGTGTTCCTAAGGATATAAATACATAATAGTTTCAAGAAATCATTTCTAATCTTTCACCTAATAGTCCTATATTATCATTTGGTCCTTAGGACCTCTTAAACCCTAACCTTCAAAATAAAAAATCATTGTACATTAAATCTTATATCATCAATCATAAAATTAAAAATAGTTGTTATTGACAATGGAGCTTCCTTAAATATCTTCACTATGAATTTCGAGATGCCTTTGTCATACCAAAGATATTTTTGGAGATAATGTTATAACTATTCATGGTTATGATAATAGTGAAAAAAATCTTGTGGAACAATCACCTTACCTATAGAAGCTAGCCCGAGGATGCTAGACACCCTTTGTCATGTTATCAATGTTAAGACCTCGTATAATATCCTTATAGGTCGGCCATGGATACATGTCATGCAGGCCGTGCCTTCCACCTTTCACCAATGTATAAAACTTACTCATAATGACAAAGAGTTTACCTTTTTGGAAGATAGCAAAGCTGTTCAAATATTGTAAGCTCTTAGATACCAAACTGTTCAAATATTGTAAGCTCTTAGAGGCAAGGTATAATCATAAAAACTATCATCCTTCTGCGAGATAGATCTGCAAAACCTCGTGTCATACTCTTGAATGTTGATAACCATATAGATCCCGAAACAATATTCCAATATCAATATTCTACATCCAATCCACCATTTGAATAAAAAATATCTCATAAATGTATTGATGAGTATGATTTTGAAAATGATTTTCATGTTGGTAAGCTGCCATTATCTCTACACGGTTATGGAATACCTAACTCTCCCATTTAAAAGAAGATCCTATCTACCATCTTGGCAATACTCTATGGAAAATTATATAAATATTTAGAAGATGAACACATTCATGACTCTTCAAGCTTTTGTTTATACAATGATTTGATGTCTAGTTGCTATGAATTCCCGACTACAATAAGGCTCATAAAATGATGAAGAACATGAAATAGAAAGGTGGAGGAATTGGTACACAATAATGAAGTCGTCTTGAACCCATGGTTTACGAAGAAAATATATACCATTTTTGGGGAAATATTTTTTTGGGTGGGAAAATTATGGGATTTCACCAACACTCTGGGACTAGGTACCTCTTCTTGAATGGGGCAGCTCCATTTATTGAAATCAAGGAAACAAATATAAACTAAAATAATTTATGGGGTGACCCATAGACTGGGGATCACACATGAATACTTCCCTAAACTTGTGGAAACTGCTTGTATGGAATACAAGGGAGGAAAATTGTTTAGAGGGAGAGATAGGAGAGGAAAATAAGAGGGGGATTTTAACCAAAAAATAGCATAGCTGATTTTATTGCATTAAAATCAGAATATTTCACTTGTATCAATTAGAAGAAACCATTCACAAAGAAAGAGAAACAATCAACAAGAAACAAAAAGTTTTATTGCATCATGTTGCACAATTTATAATGCTCTTAGAGTATGAGTTGAGATGGAGACAAGAGAATAGAGGAAATGAAGGAACTTTTTTATAGAAATATAATGGGGGCTAGTAAACAAGAATTAACCACCCCTTTATAACGAGGATATCATCTCCTTCTATAGCTTTACAATTCATCTCTTCGTCTACCCCCCCATATGCCTCTTCTTGTTCCTATTCAACTTGTGAATTTTCATTATCCTAGGAAATAAAAAATTAAGTACCCCTCTTATAATTCGAGGAAGTACTTTAACATCTTGCAAATATTTCATTTCCACTTAAATGAATAGGAAAAAACATCATGATCATATACAATGAGGAGTTATGAGGAAAGAAGAGGAGAAAGAATGAGGAGAGAAAAGAAGACATGCTCTAAAGCATGGATGAAGATTACTTTGCCCTCAACGTCAATCAACTCGATGGTGTTGAAGATGACATTTTGATCCATGATTCCCTTCTGCAATGCATGCAATATAGTGATGCCTTGATGATGAAGATTTATTCTTTGAAAGTTTTCCCCTTTGAGGCATCACTAGAATGATGCACCTTTATAACATATTTAAATTTCATTGAAAGTAAAGTTGCGAGACTTTAATCATTGAAGATAATTAAGGGTGATTTACCTCACTTGAAAAAACATTCAAACCTTTAAAACACTGTAATGCCTCCCAAAATACCAAGTTCTTGATGCAACTTGAGACCATTTCTTGCACAATTCAACTTGATGATCGAGGCCTTGGGGAAATAGATCCATCAATGAGATGAGGCGAAGAACACTTGGATCAATGTCTAAATGAAGATGAGATATTTTATGGAACATGTTTCAAGCCTTTGATCAACCCATCCAGTGAAGTGAGAAACATGCTGAGTCCAGAATGCTCCATTGTGACCAAAATTGGGAACCGAGAGGGATTTTGAAAATTTTAGTTCTTAGTAGAAATTGTGGATTGTGGTTGGATTTTGAGATTTTTATCACCAACACAAGAAATAAAAGCTACATTTCTTCCATTTCCATTTCTCATGTGTTCCTCTATTTCCTCTCTTTTTGCACTTTGCAAGCATAGTGATCAAGAAGGAACTTTACATCCTTGATAGATGAATCTAAGGAACTATGTGTCTTTAATTTGTTAGTCTCACTAATGACTTACATTATTTATTTACCCTGATTGAATTTTAAACTACTCCAATTATTGGGTGTGAACTCTTATATTTCCTACTCACAATGATAACCTTCCCTTTCCTAATTTATCTTCTTTACCCCTCATCGCTGCAATTTCCTCCCTTGTACCTTGTACAAAAACTTTGCCATGGGTTCAATGAAGTGTGCCTGTGTGATCCCGACCTATTTGGCCACCCCACAACATTAGATAGAATTAGGATAGTTTTCATTCAATAATGGGAACCTCCCCAACAGAGTTCTTAACAATTGTTGGTGAAATAATTTATTGAGTGGGAAAATTAGGTGTTTCCACCAACACTCATGGGGCGATGTTGTTGGGGATATATTTTCCTACGTGAGCCCGCAAAGATATATGCGAAATACAAAAATGCATTTAAAAAAAAAAAAAAAAAAGGTTTCAAAGAAAAATAAAATTTGAAGGCAACTCCATCAAGGAACGAATCCTTGTCACATTTGTTTCCGCTTCAAAATGACAAAATTTCAAGATTGGAGTTTGGTACTAATGAGTGACAAGTGAAGAAGAAGAAGATGATTGCCAAGAAATGAAAATATTTGATCAACCATCATTCTAGAACATCTCTTACAAAAGAAAATATTCTGCTAAGGGAAAGAAGGTCCGTACCATATCGTAGTAGCCATGAAAATATTGTCTAGAATGGAGAAGATTTTTGTTTGTAAAGATCCTATCATCAAGTCATGGTGGCTACAATTCAAAAGGACTACTGCTAGAGGGATGAAAATGGGAATTTCCACTACTGATGATCAAGAATCTAAGAAATGGATGAAGAGTATTCATAAGAGATACGAGATGTTGTATGAAGGGCATGATGGTGGAGAATATACTAAAGGTAACATTTTCAACTTCACACAACCTGATTAACAAGTTAAGAAAATTTTATTTTGTCTCCCTTCCTTTAGATGAATTCCTTGTATATGGAGATGAAGAAATGGATTCCTTGAGAAGAGAGTTTGTGCAAAATATTTTGAGTGCGAGAGAAGGAAATTATGATCTTGAAGCCTACCATGAAGTTTGGAATTATGCATTGGCCTTGCAAAGAAGGTATGAACATCTTGAAACACTTCAAAATGTTGAGGAAGAAGAAACTCACCTTTCAAAAGAAGATCCCGATGATTGTCCACATTATGAGGTGTTCATCCCCAGAATATTCTTGTGCACCTCTAATGAATGCTCTATTCTTGAACCTTCCGATGAGAATCAAATCAACACCTTGGAAGAGGAGGAAGAAGATACAATAGTTGAACCTCCATTCATCAACTCATTCTAGATCGAGGCACAACCTGTTGGAGAAATAATGGATTCAAGATATGAATATTCTTGTTCTATGACAGATGATCTAAAACTCTTTGAGGAATCCATCAACAATGAAGAAGTATAAGAATTCAATCCTTCATCCCGGACTCAAGATGATGAATTTGAGGTAATCATGGATAATATTCTTTCTAATTTTGACTCTTCAATTGATACACAAATGTTAAATGATGAAATGGAGACATTTGAAGAATTACATTCCCTTCTTTATACAATCATGGATGAAAATTAGAAGAATCCAATTTATTTCTTGAAGCTAAGGTGAATGAGAAAATTGAGTATGACCTCTTCAAGGATTTGACTCCACCATCCTCACTAAATGAGTGTAACATTGATCATCACAGTGAGTATGGAGTCTTTCTTTTCCTTGTGAACAAGAAGATTCTATAAGGAATGATCAAGATGGAGTTGAATATTTCTTTCACATTGCTGCTCCAACATTGTATTCTTCTTCCTATCATGAGGATGACCTAATGGATCTTGAGCTCAAAGGTGTGCCCTTCTGCATAGCATGTATCTCTTCTCCATATCCAAAAGTTTTGAAAACAAAGTACTCCCATCTTTGAAAGAAGGTTAGTTTTAGATAACAAGAAATATAGAACAAAAGAATGAGGATGTTTCAAATGAATTTTGGCCATATGCGGATCATATTTTCAATCATCTCCTTGAGGCCCAATGTAAATACTATTTTAATGAAGATGATAATGATCATATGGTAGATTTGAAAGAGTAATTAGTTGAAGACATCTTGAGGACTGCGGAAGAAACTGAGGACCCCTAACTCAGTCTTGAGATCCTGACCTGAGGCCATGGAAATACAAGATAAGTATGAGTCAAGTTATGTTTCTTCTTTCAATGCTCTAATGATTGATAATGAGATGAAGAAAATGGATGAGATTAATGTTCTTATTGAAGCATTGGTGAATGAACATAAAAATGAAGATGAATCTTCCCCTTTCCCATTTTATAAAGCAAATTGCATTCATGATGAATTGGAAGGAAAGAAAGTTCGAGTCTTATATAGATGTCTTCCTTCATGAGGAAATCACCTTTGCAACGGAAAAAAATATCAAAGTCATTAAGGAATTGATAGGCACCAAATAAAATCATTTGAAACAAATGAATGAGAATATGTAAGAACCTTGTGAATGGAGTCAAAATCAAATTGCTTTCACCATTTTTGAAACCTATGCTGATTTTAAACATGATTCTATGTTATAAATCTTACTCAAGGATGATGAATGCCCTCACATCAGTAACATAGCCTCTATTTCTAGAAGCAATTATTTAGAACAACAAAGTGAGAAGCTAGAAGAGGCTTATGAATGGGAAAATAATCAAGTTTCTCTCACCACTTCCGGATTCCCGCTGATTCAAGGAATCATTTCATTCTGTAATCTTCATTCAGGATGGTGAATTCCTTCATGGAAAGAGTGGAGACTCTACCTTTGATAACATGGAGGAGTGGTTTCTCATATTCACAAAACATCAAGCCGAGGCTATAAGAGGCAATATTTTCAAGCATGTTACAAAATGGTCATTAGATGTAAGAATGTTCTTTGTGTAATATCAGTATGAAGATGAAACCTTGGTATTTCTCCTTCTTCTCAAACCATGCAAATCCATCATAAGAGCATGACATGATCAGATAATGATCTTTGAGCTCCAGAGGTCTAAATTCAGCCCATTGTTTCGTGATGGTACATTTTTCTCTCAACCCGTTGTCGGGTGTGTGTACATTATTCTCCCACCTCTGTAAATTTCCCTCCCATGTAACATATTTTACCTTTACGTCGTGTGTTTGCTTCCAATTTTGGTGTGTTTCCATTTCATTTCATGTGTTTGTTTCTTATTTCTTGTGTTTGTGGTGAAGAAACGTGAATCCATAAGCCCGATGGACAAGGTATTGGTCCATGCAAAGTATATGTTGGACCTTTTTCATTATCATTTGTGTTGTCATTGATGTCAAGTGAAATTGATGGAAAAAATTATGGTACAGGTATTATGCAGGTGTCTCAAGGTCAACCATGTATGGAAAAGGTGTCAACGCATCAGAATAAGATTCAGGAAGTAATTCAAGAAAGAATTTACAAGAGAAATATGAAGGTTGTTTGGTAGTGTCAGCTCTTAAATGATTCAGGATGATTCTAATAGGCTTAATCAAGTTTTTGAGAAAGCCACAAACATGATAAGATAGCCACCGAAGTTGTGAGGAAGCCGCAGAGTTTTAGTGAAATTCACAGATGAAAATTTGAAGCCGGGGATGTGAAAGTTAAAGCCGCAGAAGTAAGGGAAACTAGAAGAAGCCTCGAGATAAAGAGAAAATCCGCCAAGGACTAAAGATAGCTGCGTATAACTAGTAAAGCCATGAGAGATGAAGGACAACCACGAATGGCTAGAAAGAGTTGTGGATGGAGAAGGGATGTTCGGCTAAAGGACAAGATCCACAAAAGACTGAAAAAACCGTGGGTAACAAAGAAAATCCGTGGAACATAACATATAACCACGATATAAAGGAGAAAGACATAGAAGCTAATAAAATCCACGGAATGAACAAATGTGGACTAGACATAGCTCGAGAACAATTAAATTGATTTGCATATGGTCAAGTCTCTCAATAGAAATTTGGTGTGAATCATGTGTCTTCAAGGTATATGATGGTGTTTTAGTTATGTTCAATGGTATTTGGATAGTTACAGGGTTTTTCTGAGGTACGACTACAGTCTCGTTGAGATTTTACTATTTTTTTTCCATGGTGTGGCAGTTTCATGGTGCGGAAGTTTTTTGGTACTTTTGTGCGACACTTTCGTGGTGCTTTCTTTTTGCAACACTTTTTGCTTTCATAAAAAAATCATATAATAGAGATATCTCTTATTCCAAAAGTCATTTTTAAAGCAAAAAGATATGTTTTAAAGCACAAATGAGTGTTAAAAATGGTGACTTACAAAGGGACCTATATACATGCTCAAAATACACTAAAACAAAAAAACAAAAAGTTGGAGCGTGTCTATTTAATCAAGGTTTCATGATTATTATAGGTGTTCATCAAGGAGAGAAGGGGAGTACAAGCTAGAAATTTTTGCAACCTTTTTGATCATCATGAACTACACCTGAATATGAACACTGGAGTTCCTTATTTAATAAAGAATTATGCATGAAAATTTGAGATAATGCCAAAACTATTTTATAAGACTGTGAGAGTGATCGAATACCAATAGATGAAGATTGTTCTGTATGATCAATCAAATTGTAAAATTTATCTGAGTGGGTGCTTAGATCTTAGGGGGTGGATGTTCCTTGCAAGTTGTAGCTTACTAAATCAGCTGAGTGGGTGATCAGCTTACTTCAAGTGGATGTTTGGAGAATGCGAGTAGGCACTTCAAAGAGTTGGGTGGGTGCTTAATAGAGCCAAGTTTTTGTAAACATAAGAATTAGTGTTCCTAATAAAAATTTGGTTTGAAAGTGGGTTTTTGTCCCTTCATGGGTTTACCACAGTAAAATATGGGTCTTGAGTTCTCTTTTTCTTGCATATGGTTTATGGGTGTGTTCATTATTACATATATTGCTCATATTCAAGTTAAAATTGGTTAGATGTGCTTGGAATTCTAATCAACACCGATTTACCCCCTATCAGTACTTGTGATTTCTAACAACATATTGAGATTCTAGGATTCCGCTTATCCTATACTCACTTATGTTTAATCCATAACAATTCCCCAAGCTAGAGCTTGATGTTATCATGCAAAATTTTTAGCATGAAAAATTCAAAATTTTTAACATGACAACTTAAGTCACCCTTGAAAATCCTTCTCTCGATCAATGTGAACCTGCCCTCCAGCCAAATCAGTCAATGTGTTACCCTCATTATGTCCTAGAGGGATGTGATAATATGATTTTCAATTGTGTTTCATGTGCAGGGGATGTTATTCAAGTTGATTCATGAAGATATTGGGATCCAAGAAAAGACAAGTGCTTTCGGTTTTAGGATTTTTGCACCTAGTGAACACCCTCCAAAAATGAATAAAGAAGAACCAATGCATCTACGAAATGTGTTACAGAGCTATGATATCATTAGAGGTAGTTTAGGAAATTTCTGTAAGGAAAATCAAGTTAAGAAACAAGCTATGTAACACCGTCCTACTTATAACACAATGTAAGGAAATGAAAGTTGTAAAAAAATAGTTATATATTTTTAGATGTTTTGGAAGCCTTGGGATATTTTGTGAAGTGAAAAAATACTCATAAAAATATAAGAATGCCTACTTCACATTCTAAAATATTTTTGGAGATTATATTGTCGAATTTTGGGACATTGGCACTGACGGTGCAGATGAAGATCCCCGATCCTGGTGGGGATTCAAATGAGAATTCCAGGAGTTATATGGAGAGTTGAGGCATGATTAAAATCCCAATGTGACATATGAAATTCCCTCTTCACTCAAAATGTGTTGGTTTTCATTTTCATCATCATACTTTTTAGTGGCAGTCCCTTTCACCAATGCACAAGCTTGAGCAGAATCAAAAGGGGGAAATTTAAAATTGAAGGAAAAATTGGCTCCTTAAAGTTATGGTAATGATCTCAATAAACATTTTGGGATTCAAAATCATATAAGGTTTTCCTAGGTAACTCTCTAGGAAGCTTCGGGGCAAAAATCACTCTTGGATGTCTATTTATAATAGATGTTGGTGAAAGCAAGCTTGAAAAGTGGACATGGCACATTTTCACACCCCTGATGAAATTTTTCACCTTTTCACCTGGTGCAAAGGTGCATGAGGTAAAATATTTTTTTCTACCAAGGAGAGAGGATGTGTTTTGGAGCTTGCGTCACTTAAAAGCTCATTTGGTTGGTTAGGTGAGTGTTATGCACTCACACATCATTTTCCCCCTCTCCATGTTGAGGCACTGGGAGATTTTGATGCACCTTGCACACTGATGAAAAAGTGCACGAGGTGTAAAAAATTTTACAGCAAGAAGGGAGGATCCCTCTCTCGTCACTTAAAACACCTCTTTGGGTGTTAGGCTCATGTTTTCAACTCATCCTTGCACTTGGCCCCCTTTCTCATGATAAACCCTACCCTTGGTGCATTTTTCCAAGAATGTTGCACATTTGCACCTCATTTCCCCTTACCAAATGTGGTAAGGGACATGAGAGCTTCCCAGACCCATTTAGCAAGTTTTGATCCACCCTCAACCTAGGTTAAGCCAAACATGATCTAAGGTGAGTTAAAAGGTGAGTTTGCAAAGCTAGTGCTAAGAGGTGAATATTTAAACATACTTATCCATATTTTGGGATTATTTTAAATTTTTATTTCCCTCAATTTCTGAAGATGATGCTTCCATGAATAACCAAACAACCCCATGCTCAAATCACTCTTTTTCTCATACCTCACAAACCCCTGCTTCGATCTCCATGAAATTTGAACTAAATATTCCCTACATGAAAGCCTTTGGAATGAGTGTTTACACAACCTCATTAATTAACTCCACAATTTTTTACATTCATTTAAAAATTTCATCCATGGAAAGATCCCCTCGGATATACTGAGTTGTGACCAAACAAATGAGCTAAAAATCAGAGTATGAGATCCTAAAAAAATTAGCTTTCCAATGCACACTTTCTTAACCCATGAAAATGGGTAGGATTGCAGTTATTAAGGACTATTATTTTTATGAATTATTACTTTTGGAATGAAGAAAACATAGACCTGAAAGCTCAATTTTCATTTCATGAAGATCTAGATGAGAGAAACCCCGAAAATTGGAGCAAAGCATCCTAGTGAGAAGTAGAATTTTTGGAGACCTTTTTCGGCCCGATCCGACACCCCGTAGCCAATGTCTATTTTTAGTAAGTCCCAATTAAATAAAATTACTAAGGTTAGTAGGTAAAAATCAAAAATGTATTCAAGACACTAAGTTCATTCCCAAGAGGAAAAATGCTCAAAAGTGACAATTCGGTGAAATTTCCAAAACTAGTCACCTAGGAAGAACTTACTAAAAATAGTAAGTGTCTAGAAAAGGCTCAAAATGGACATGATTGTTCATCCTCGATTTCTCACTAATGTAAACCTTTACGTAGGAAAAAATCATGCTTTCACAAGTGCGTATAATGACATTGCGTCTCAAGTAGGAGAAGAGCCTCCTCAGTTCCCAATGTTGGTCACAATGGAGCATTCTGGTCTCGGTGCATTTCTCACTTCGCCGAGATGGGTTGATCAAAGGCTTGAAACATGTTCCATAAAATATCTCACCTTCACTCATCTTTGTTAGGTTGTGGAGCTTGTTTTCATGTGTGAAAATGTTCAAGACCGTACACTAAGAGTAATGCTATTGCGATTCCGTGAGGGATTATTCCCTATATTTTATCCCTTATTTCCTAACAATCACATGATCATAGTTCTATTCCCCTCATCTCATGGATGGATTCATTTCCACAAGGCCCTGGATCATCAGGTTGAATTGTACGAGCAATGGTCTCAAGTTGCAACAAAACTTGGCATTTAGGGGGATGCTATAGTGTTTCAAAGGTTTGAATGTTTTTCAATGAGGTAAATCACCATTAATTTCTTAAATGATAAAATTTTCATCTTTTCCTTTCAATGAAATGCAAATATGCTATAAAGGTGCATCGTTCTAGTGAGGTCTCGAAAGGGAAAAGTTTTTAAAGAATCTATCTTTGGTAGAACATCATTGTGTTGTAGAAGGTCATCATGGATCAAAATGTCATATTCAACACCATTTGGGGTGTTATACATTGAGAGAAGATGCATATTAATCCATGATTTGGAGCATTTCCCCTTCTGTCTCCTCATTCTTTCTCCTCTTCTCTCCCCCTTTCTAATTCTCCATTGTAAGAAATCATTGTAATTTATCTTATTTACTTAAATGGATTTCTAAAGTTACATTGTAAAATTACCTTTTGATTTATAAAAAGGGGAATTATTCACTCACTTCCTAAGAATATGGAAAGTCACAAGTGGAATAATAATGTAAAAATTCATGTGGGGGTTAGATGAAGAGGAAATTCACAATGCTATAAATTGGAATGACTTCTCCATTCCAAGGGATCCTGAAAATTTTAGTTCTTGGTAGCAATTGTGGATTGTGGTTGGATTTTGAGTTTTTTCTCTCCAACATAATAAATAAAAGCTACATTTATTCTATTTCCCTTTCTCATGTGTTCCTCTATTTCCTCTCTTTTATGCACTTTGTAAGCATAGTGATCAAGAAGGAACTTTACATCCTTGATAGATGAATCTAAGGAACTATGTGTCTTTAATTTGTTAGTATCACTAATGAATTACATTGTTTCTTTCCTCTGATTTAATTTTGAACTAATTCGATTATTGGGTGTGAGATATGTTATTTCCTACTCACAACAATAACCTTCCCTTTCCTAATTTATCTCCTTTACCCCTCATCACTGTAATTTCCTCCCTTGTACCGGTATAAGCACTTTACCACGATTTCAAAGGTGAAGTGTGCCCGCGTGATGCCCGACCTATTTTTCCACCCCCACAACATTAGATAGAATTAGGATATTTTGCATTCAATAATGGGAACCTCCCCATACACAAGAAGGAGGGGTGTAACCTGCGTGAGTGTTAGTGGAAACACATACTTTTCCACTCGAAAACTTATTTCACCAATAATTTTTGGGTGATCAAAGATTTTCATTTCTTGACGGTCATCTTCTTCTTCATCATCTTTGTCACTCACTTTGGTACCAAAATCCAATCTTGAAAATTTGTCATTATGATGTGGGAAAAAAGGTGATAAGGATTCATTCCTTAATGAAGTCACCTTCAACATCTCGATTTTTCTTGAAACCTTTTTTTTTTTGGTTTTTTGGAATATATACCCTTTTTAATATTTTGTAGAGATATTTGTGGGTGCACATGGGAAAATATCTCCCCAATGGAGTTGAAAAAAACTATCTAAAGTGGAATAAAAATGTAAAAATTTATGTGAGGGGTAGATGAAGAGGCAATTCACAATGCTATAAATTGGAATGGCTTCTCCATTCCAAAGGATCCCAAAAAATTTAGTTCTTGGTATACATTGTGGATTGTGGTTGGATTTTGAGCTTTGTATCACCAACACAAGAAATAAAAGCTACATTTATTCCATTTCCTTTTCTCACGTGTTCCTCTATTTCCTCTCTTTTTGCACTTTGCAAACATAATGATCAAGAAGAAAATTTTCATCCTTGATATATGAATCTAAGGAACTGTGTGTCTTTCATTTGTTAGTCTTATTAATGAATTACATTATTTATTTCCTTTGATTTAATTTTGAACTACTCATGTTATTGGGTGTGAACTATACTATTTCCTACTCACAATGATAACCTTACCTTTCCTAATTTCTCTCCTTTACCCCTCATCGCTGCAATTTCCTTCCTTGTACCCCATACAAGCACTATTTCATGGGTTCAGTGAAGTGTTCCTGTATGATCCCGACCTATTTGGCCACCCCCATAACATTATATAGAATTAGGATAGTATTAATTCAATAATGGGAACCTCCCTATACACAAGAAGGAGGGGCATAACCACATGAGTGTTGGTGGGAACACACAATTTTCCCACCCGAAAAATTATTTCACCAACAATTTTCATGGTCTAGGTTTTAATCCACTAATATTTGATATAACGAATAGTGATGAGGGTTCTGACTATGATGTTGAAACATGTTCCAAACATATCCTCTTTAAATACCTAGCCAAAACCAATATGTTCATTGAAAACCTTTCCATTCACACCCTTGAATTTGACATCATCTATCTTAGCCTCATCCATCATGACAAGTAAAATCACATATATATGGACCTCTTTCATAATGATGAGGCCATTAAAGAGTTTCTTGGGACTCTAGATCCTATCCCCTATTGGATCACAAGAAAGGATTCAATATAAACCTTGACGCTTCAACTTGTTTTGGAAAAGAACTCAAGTAATCCAATCCAGTAAAAAAAACAAATAAAAACAAGAAAAAGAAAAATACAATCTCTCATAGTGAAAACCTCATTGAGGTGCTATTTGAGAAGTAAAAACAAAGAAAGAAAAAAATAAGAAAAAGGAAAAGGACGTATCTCCTGGTGAAAACCTTTCCGAGGCACTAGAGAGAGGAGACTCACTTCCAAATCAAATAGGTGACCTACATCAACCTAAAACATCCTTTTAGGAAATAGATACATCCAAAATGATCGTAGAAGATATTGTCACAATTAATATTGACACAAATGAGAATCTTAAATTGTTACAAATTTTATGCAAGTTTATAAAAAATTAAGATAGAATCATTAGCGACACTACTTGTTAAGTTTTAGGATGTTTTCATATTGACATATAAAGGCATGCTAGGTTTAGATCCTTCTCTTGTAGTGCATAATCTTGTGGTTCGGCTAGATGTGAAACTAATTAAGAAAAACTCAGGAAAATGCACCCTAAAGTGACATTGTTGGTTAAAGCAAAACTTCATAAACTGCTAGAAGTTGACTTCATGAGATCAATATACTACTCATAATGGATATTTAATGTGGTACCATCACAAAATGGACACTAGGGATCCATATCTACACATAATTCCATGATATCAACAAGGCTTGTCGAAGGATGATTTTCCCTTGCCCAACATTGACATGATCATAGATTCTACACTGCCATGAAATGTTATCTCTAATGGATGGTTTCTTAAGTTATAATCAGATTCAAATTTCATAAGAATAATAGAATAAAAAAACATTTACAACACCTCGGGGCATGTTTTGTTATAAGTCACACCTTTGGCCTTAAAAATGTAGAAGCAACCTATCAATGTGCAATGATTATCTTCCATGATTTACTTCATGACATCATGGAAGACTATGTAAAAGATATCCGCATGAAATACAAAAAAAGAGTATATCATCCAATTGTTTTGTGCCACATATTTGAGCAATTGTAGGAGTATAAGGTATAGCTTAACCCTAAGAAATATGTATTCGGTGTTACTTAAAGAAATCTATTGGGACTCATAGTATCACAAAGGGGAATTGAATTTGACCCCACCAAAGTTAAAGAAATCGGGAGATGACTCCTCCACATAATCTTCATCATCTACGAGGGCTCTAGGAAAATTTCAGTCTATTCAACGTTTCATATCTCAGTTAGTGGATAAATGTCACCATTTTAATCAGCTGCTCAAGAAAGATGTCTACTTCACATGGACCCAAGAATGTCAATATTCTTTCACCAACTTGAAAGAATATTTATCAACTACGTCGGTACATTTAATGATTCTTATTTAGGATAAGCCTATGATTCTTTATAAATCCACTACAAAACATGCCATAGGGGAATTTCGACACAACACAATGAAAAGGGTAAGAACAAATAGTTTACTATATTAGTATAAATATTATAGCTCACAAAATCTAGTATTCACAGGTTGAAAAAGTATGTTTGGCAGTAACATTCACATTTCACAAGTTACATCACTACTTTCTCAATCATACGACTAAACTCATTGTTAAAGTAGATCCTCTTAAATATATACTATCTAGACCTATTATAATAGGAAAAATGTCTCATTTGGGTTGTTCTCCTCGGTGATTTTGATATTGAATTTTTCAATTAGAAAGTGATCAAAGGGAAAGATCCTACAAATTAACTTATTGCAACACAAATTCCAAGCTCAAAACTACTTCATTTTGAATTCCCAGATAAAGAACTATTGTATGTTGACGTAGTTTCGTAATGTCCCCTTCCTAGCCTTTTCATGAGATCTTCGGAGTTAGCCTATTCAGCCATTCCCATGGGCTAACAGAGTCTGGTTAGGGAACTATGGTGACAATTTATCCAAAGCATGGTGTAATGGAGAGTTGTATTATGGCATTTTCTAGAGTATTTTTGATTTTTTTTCCCATAGAAGGCCATAACACAACTCTCCACCACACCATGCTGGATAAATTCTCACCACAATTCCCTAACCACACTCCGTTAGCCCATGGGAACGACTGAATAGGCTAACTCTGATGATCTCATGAAAAGGCTAGGAAGGGGACATTACAATTTTTTCATTGACCTTATTTTTTGATGGCTCTTACTACATTCATGGGTCGAGAACTGGTATTATATTACACACACTAGATGACGATGTTATCCCAAAGTCTTATCACATTGGTTTCCCTTGCACAAACAACATCGTTGAGTATGAAGCCCTTATAATAGGTTTAAAATTTGCTATATCTTGGTAGCTCAAAGAATTAACAGTTTATGGGGATTCTCTTTTGATCATTAAGCAAGTCAATGGAGAATATCAAGTTAAGGATGAAAAATTGGTTCCTTACAAACACATGGTTGATAGTCTCAAAGGTTACTTTCAACTCATCACCTTCAAACATGTTCCTTGTCTCTAGAAAAATTAGTAGATTCCATGGATACTATTAGATCCCTTCTTGGATTTGATATTAATAAAACACATAGTGAGTTTCTCGTTGAACATATTCTAGTGCCCACATATGATTTTTTGGAGTCAACCATGGTATGTGAGATAGTTGGTCCTAAAAATCCTTGGTACCATGACATATACACCTTTATCCAAGATAAAACCTACCCTACAAATATGAATTCCTACAAAAAAAGCCTCAACACAACATGCTTCACAATATACCATCCTCACCGACACCCTATATAGAATAGGTTGTGATGATACTCTCTTAATATGTTTCAATCATAACAAAGCTAACCAAACACTAGTTGAAGTACATGCAGGTATTTGTGGTGCACACACAAGCAACATGATCTTAGCCAAAAAGATCTTGCACATGGGTTATTATTGGCCCACTATGGAGTTTGATGCATGAAACTTCATCAAGAAGTTCCAAGCATGCCAAAGGCATAATAATATTATTCATGCACCCTCACAAGCCCTTCATCCTATCACCTCACCCTATCCTTTTTCTCGATGGGGGCTTGACTTAGTAGGAAAAATAAAGCCCACATCTTCCGATGGTCATACCTTCATAATCACTACAACTGAATATTTTACCAAGTGGATAGAGGCCATGCCTTTAACTTATGTCACTGGGTCAAATATATCCAAGTTTATCTTTAACCATATCATATGCCTCTTCGAGATCCCTACCTCCTTTGTCACAGAAAATGGTACATCTTTTAAAAATAAAAATTTCAAAGAGTTAGCCAAACAATTTCATATCCAACTCAAGTGGGAAACTCCATACTATCCACAATGTAATGGACAATACAAAGCATCCAATAAAATGATTAAATTAATATTGGAAAATATTATTAATAAGCACAGTGGAAATTGGCATACATAGCTATATCCTACTCTTTAGGCCTATCGAACCTCATATCGTACTCCAACTAGAGCCACTCCCTTCTCCCTTGTATATGGATCTAAATTTGTATTACCCATAGAATTCAAGCTCCCATCCCTTTGCATATCATTACAACACTGGTTCATGAAGATGATTACTGACAAGCGCACCTTATAGAATTAGAACTCTTAGATGAGAAGTGGGTTCGTGCCTTGGATCATTTAAAATTTTATCGAATTGAATCTGTCATAGCTATAACAAAAAAATAAAACCAAGAAAGTTTTAAAATGGAAATCTTTTACTCAAATAAAATCAGAAGAATATAACCAAGGAGTGTGAAAAAGGAAAATTTGAACCTAATTGGTTGGGACCTTACATTGTTACTACTAAATTTGGGTCTAGTACATACAAGATATCCTCTAAATATGGAAAAGAGCTCAAAGAACCCATGAATGTGGTTCATCTAATAAGTTCTATTCTTGAATTATTTAAGATTAAACCTCATGTTGGGGGTATATCAACACAACAACTTACTTCTCAAATTCATTCTATTCCACTTGTTGCATCATTCCAAACCATTTTGTCATGTGTTCCTTATAGTTAGGATGTGTATTCCATGTTACAACAAGCATTTTTGGCTGCATCCATCGTATTCCATCCTTTGGTCTCAATGAGATTATTCATTTGTATAATGCTTAGTACGGTCTAGGGCCACTTTGTCTTTCTCGTTGGCATTCATATACTTTTAAAAATCTAAAAATAGTTTAAAACAACAAAAAAAATTCCAAACATCCCAAAACTCCAAAAAAATCAAATAATCAAAATCTCAAAAACATTCAAATAATCACAAAATCCTAAAAATTTACAAAAAAAAAACATCAAAAATCCCAACAAATCAACACAACTCAACAAAATCAAAATTTTAACTCCTATCCTAGTGATCATTCCAACCATCTTACGACTATTACAACAAATCATCTTACTCCTCACATATATCCTTGCTTGGGGATAAATTAAATCAATCATCTCCCTTGCATACATCCTTGCTTGGGAAATATCTTATCTCATTCTCTGCATTGCATGTTAGTATCCTTACATAGGGGAAATGAACCATTTTAATTTTAGATTAATATTCAATGCAAATCCAAAAAAGAGTGGCACTTGACCCCACTCTTTCAGTCTGATCCAATCCCCTTGCATGAATCCTTGTTTGGGGGCATCCAAATCTGCTTAATTATCACTGTGGAACACATTATAGGCATAGTTAATTTTCTTTATTTACAATTGTGTTGCATTGTTGCTATTATTTCTTGACCAATTAAAAGTATTTTGTTATCATCTTGGTTTGTTTATAGCCTTGGTGCATACATCTACTATGTGTATTGGTTTTGTTTGTTTCCTTTTAATATTTTGTTTTGCTTTGGACCAATTACAAGTATTTTGTTATCATCTTAGTTCATTTATAACCTTGGTGTATACATCTACTGTGTGTATTGGGTTTTTTTACTTTTTACCTTTTGTTTGTGTGTGTGTGTGTGTGTGTGTGTGTGTGTGTGTGTGTGTGTGTGTGTGTGTGTGTGTGTGTGTGTGTGTGTGTGTTTATTTACACACATAATGGGTTAAACATCATGATTATTTCATAATCATGGTGAAAATCTATTATGCAACTAAAAAATAAGGTTGCTCTAACTTTCACTATTTGACTGGAAGCTCATGCTATGAGAAAAATCTATCCCATCATATTTTTACTCCTTAAATCATTTGCCTTTTCCTTCTTCCTATCAAGTGGTTGTGCAATGCTTTGATACATCATTAATCTGATTGAGGGGAATTCCCTTAGTATCCATACTTGTTGGGGCATCTAAACGCTTCATCAGGACATATCAAACAAGTCCGCCATGCTTCCATGTCATCCTCTCACTGATCTACACGTGTCTACTATCTTTAAAATGCTATTACTTTGTAATAATACTTTAAAGAGGGGAAAATTTAAAAACCATAAAATACATACCTATTCTTAGTTATCACTATCATTTTCATAATATATCAGTTCTATAATGCATTCTAGATTATCACCCTTTCATTTTCCATTAGAAGTCACCCACATCCCTTTAGAGTTAATTTCATTAATTCTATAATGCTTAAACCATACAATGATATCTCTTGGCTAATTTAATTAGCTATTTAAATAAATAAAAGATAATTATCCACTCACCATCCACTTATCTCCACTTCACCATCTAACACACTCAAGTTTAACTATCCCACTCCACTCAAGTTGTAGAACCCTACAAAGGTGGAATCACAAATATGCACATACAACCATATTCTTGAATAAAAGCAAGATCCAACCAGATATTCATTGCCCCTTAAATGAATATTCTAATAATCCAACTACGATACAAAATCAACTTGTAAATTCAAGAAAATGCATTCATTTCCCTACAACTCATTCAAACCTTAATCCACAAATACATGGCCTCTCATTTAGCTATAAAAATGTGGCTCAATCCTTTGCAATTCATCCTTGGAAGCTTTAAGCATTTGTAGAAAATTTTTTCCCATTTTCCATTTGAATTTACATACCAAAAGGTTGTCCACATGATTACTCATTTTCTCGTAGCATTCCTCTTCCATTTGAAGACAAGATTGGAGCATCCATAATCTAGCTATCCTAAGATAACCAACAAGTGTAGTAACACTTCAACTTCTCATACGAGGTTGTAATAAGACTCAAAGGAAGGTTTGCATCTATTTATTTTCTTATTTTTTTCGTTGCTTTTAGTTTTCCTTGCACACAAGTATCATGGATTATTTTTATGTATCAATGTGTGGCATATATATTTTGTAGCTTGTGCATTGCAAAATACTTGAAAGGATCATGGTTCACAAGACAAGTGTATATGTAACTCTCATGAACATTTTTACAAATATATATGTAATGTACAAGGAACCACATCAGTCCAAGGTCTACCAAGTAACATCGGGAATCACTTGACATGACATAGGTAATGATTTTTATTGAAATGTTATGTTAAATGTAATATTCCCTAAATTATGTATTGACATGTTTTTAAAGTGACCTATATGAAAACTTAGAGCAGGATGGCCCATATCAACATCCGAGCAAGATTTTGAAATTCTATTTTAAAAAATACTAAAATTCAATTTTAGAATTTAATGATTTGGAAGAGTATTCAAAAAAATTACAATCCATATCATCATTCATAATATGATTTCTTAAATTCTATTTTTAGAAATTTTGAAATCTATTTTTGTAGTTTTTTAATTTTTTTGTATTTTACATTATTGAGTGTTGTAAAATAATTTATGGGATTTGTACCATACAAAATAACAAAATACATTATATTAGAATACTTTTTCTATTTTTCTTGACATATTTCACACGGTTCACAAATTAGGTCAATAGGCTAGGAGATATGACCTCGAAAAAGAGAAATGAAATAAATAATATAATAATATTGTTGTTTTCAATTTTTGTCCAATTATGCCCATTTAAATTCATTCCAAAGGTGGATACATATCATATCAATGTAGGATGAAATTCCGGTTCCTATTCGAAACCCTTCATTTACTATTCCTAATAGCTTTTCATTTTTGATATTTTTCCTATATAAAGAAGATGGTTTCAAATGAAGACATAAGTTTGTAAGTTTGAAATTTTGTGAAGACATAAGTTTTATTTTTATAAGTTTTGAGGCATACATATCTCCTATATATTTTCCCCTTTTTGTATACAACTTCATTTGTAGAAAATTGTAAGGCATACATCTCTCCAACATAGTTTTCCCATTCTACATATATTCACAATTATAAAGCTATACATCATACATCTCTCCTACAGAGTTTTCCAAATTTGTATACATTACCAATAACAATAAAATAATTTTTTTCTTGCGATTTAAAGTTCTTTCTACAAATAAATTTATTTATGCAACAAGACAATTTTGTCTCAATAATACATTTATGTAATTCTACAATATCAACTATTCAATATGAATGTATTTTCATAACACATTAAATTCTAATGTTAGTGTGTTTTACATTGAATTATAAATATAATTTAGATTAGTGGTATCGAGTGGGAAAATATATTTTTTCAAAATGTTGCAGGTTTTGAAAATAATGGGAAAAACACGCTAGAAAAAATGAGAAGACACAATTAAAGATGCAAATTTATTTTCAACACCATAGAATAAGCTAGAATCAATCCTTATAGAAAATTAATTTTTAGGGAGAAAACCACTAGTTGGAGAACAATATTAGAATGATCATGGAGCATATGATGAATATGAAGAAAACTATGTATCATTTAAGAATCTCCATTGTGGAAGGATTGCTCTAAGCGAAACAAGGCACAATGAAGTTATGCATACTCTTTAGAATCAACATAGAGAAAAATAAGTGTTTTGTGATGAATTTAAAAATACCTAGCTATATTGTAAGATGAATTCAAAGAAATGAAAGAAAATAAGAAAAGTGTTGCATATGCATAGACAAAAACAAAGGAAAACATATGGTATGTTTTTCTTGTTCTACACATTTTAATAATTCTTTTTATGTGATTGGAAGTTTTGAATTTTTTTAAAAGGCATTAGTTTCAACCTATTAAATTAAATGGGGTATAAAGGAAAATGCCTTGGAAAATATGGACAAGGAATTTATAAACATATTGAAGTGAAAAAGAGATATGAGAATTTTGGTCTCACGTACCCGAGGAATCATCTCAACCCACCATGGGTCCCACATTCATTAAAGTAAGTATGCATCCAAAACACTTTGTTCAACATTGGTGTGAGCCTTCTATTCACATAAATGGAAGGTATTTATTTCATCACCTCATTTGTAGTCATTGTCGTATAAACGGTCAAAATTTTGTTCATTTTGGAATCTCCATCCTCGTGATATTCGTGAGAAGTGCAAGCATGGAAATTCTACAAGTTGGTTTACTATTATCCCTATACACAAGTATCTAAAAATAGAAAATAATAATTTTAGGCGGGACAATCCAATCAAGTGGAAAGAAATAAATTTGGTACTTAGATTTTCATATGTTCATCAATTATCATTCATATAAGCAATGGTGCCCATTGCTTCTCAAGAAAATGGCAAATGATTTGGATGAGAGCTCAAAGTAGGGAGAACCCACATCAACATCCATAACAGATTTATGAAAGTCTATTTGTAGAGAGTACTAAAATATATTTTTATCAATCAATGATTTGAATGTGTATTCAAAGAAGGAATGATCTACATAAACATTCACAATAACACTTTTGAAAGTTTATTTTTGAAAGTCATGAAATATGTTTTTAGTAGTTTTGGAAGCTTTTCGCATTTTACATTATTAAGGATATTTAGAGATTATTTTGGGTTTCTTACTATAAGATGATTGTATAATGCATTTTCGAGTGGATTTTCTCTTGTTCTCTCGTCCATCTTACCAACATTTCATGTGGTTCACAAATTAGGTCAATAGGATAGGAGATATGATCTCGACAAGAAGCATTATAAAATAGTAATATAATAACAATATTATTTTCATATTTTGTCCACTTTTCCCCATTCAATTCACTCTAAAGGTGAATAAATGCCATCTCCATATAGGATGACCTTTTATTTCCCATTTGGAATGATTCATTTAGTATTCCTAGCAACTTTCCATATTTTGCATTATTTCTTTATAAAGATGATGGTTTCGAATGAAGACATAAATTTTCAAGTTTAAAAGTTTGTGAAGGCATAAGTTGCAGGTTTTGCAGCTTTTGAGACATACATTTCTACTATAGAGCTTTCCCATTTTTATAAATCTTCAATTGTAGAAAATTACAATGTGTACATCTCAAATACAAAGTTTTCTCATTATGCATGCAATCTCGATTGTAAAGGTGTACAACATACATATATCCAAGTTTTCCAAAATTGTATACATTACTAATTCTAATAAAATAATTTTATTTTAGAATTTTTTTCCACATCAAACATTGACTTCCTAATTGTATTTGTTAGATAATTGTATAGAAGTTGGGTTGATTGTCAATTAGTAACACAAATACATGATAAAAATTCATGAACACGGGTAACCTTGTTTAAAATAGTAATTGAATTCCCCTTGCTTTCAGTTTAGTTGAATTAAAATGAATGAAAGTTTGAATTCTTATATAATCTTGTGTGATGATTAAGTGAAGGGAGGTAGTTTTGTTACAACACCGAGCTAGGAGAATTTATGTTTGTAGAGAATTATATCATATGTAAATTATATGATTATTATACTTGAGGAATTGACCAATTTTATATTTTTAGTTTTGCTTACCACTTGAAAAGGAAAACTGTTATTTGGAAGATAAATTAATAATTGAAAGGGATTTTTAAAATAAAAATAATTTTTTTACTATTGCACCCTTTTGGTAAACTATGTTTATTGGCTTGACCTTAGGGATACATTAATGAAATCCTCATTCTTTTAGGGACCCTAAAAATTACAAATAATACAATATGTGAACCTTTTATGTAGTTTGATCTATGTGTCATGATTTTTCCACTCGTATAATATTGTGTAAGAGCCCTCGTGTGATACACCAATTACAATTTTTTATTTTGATTAGGTAAACGGGGAGAGTTTTGAAAGGATACCAAAACCTTTAACAAAGTAAAATGATAAACTAATAAATATCACAAACAATAGAAAATGAACCATATCAAAACAATTTGATCCAATAAGAAACAACCAAAGTACAATATAAAGTTTACAAAAGGACCGGAAAGAATATGGACTAATGCCCCAAATCAATGTCATTATTTTCCTTTTCCCCCTTTTAAACTTCTTGTCATCCCAATTGAGAGGGTTCCTTCATGACTATGTACAAATCTGAATTGTTATAACAACGAGGAGAGTATGAAATCAATTATTTAGGATTTGACTTAGTCCTTAGCTCCTTATTTGAGTTAGAATTTTTGATACGTGTCCCCTCATCAACCCTCCTAATAGAAAATCCTTCATAGTAACCCCAATGATATCATCTTCTCCTCTCCTCTATCCAAATTTATAGGCACACTACACTAGCCTCTTCCCAACAATTAGGTTCACCCAAATAAGTTTTTTTGGTTTTTTTGAATGGTGACTATATACATCCCGATCATCATTTTCAAAGTCAACATTTGGTTAAAGAGCACTCCAAATTTTTGGCTTTGGTTTTGTCCCTCTTTTCCTAGGCGTGTGAACTTTATTATGGAGATAGTTAGCTTGAATATGTCCTAGGATTCTATATTTGCGGTATCATAAAGTTGTATTTACATAATCCAATACTTGAATATGTTGAGAGATACCCCATTTGTGTATAAATTTATCTAGTACATTCCTACTAAGATCTACCTCAACATAAAAGTAGACAAAATTGATCAATCCTTCCTTACTTATATTCATGTCATGCTTTATGTAGGTTCCCAAAACATCACCTATATTTTTGAAGGCGGGATAAAAATGTAGAGGAAAGATGGGGAGCTGAACCCATACAAGAATTTGAGTCACCGAGAGAGATTTAATATAAAAATATGGAAACCAAAGAGTGATGAACAACCCCACATTACCCAAAAACTAGGGTCCATCTCGTCAGGGCTCTTTGAAAATCTTGATCCTCAAATAAAACAACAAAAACCTTTATATCATAGATAAATCTTACATTTTTTTTTCGTATTGAATATATTCATTGATGAAGGGCCCATGTGGATGGCCATTGAATTTTCATATAACCAATAATTTTTATAAATAATCATGGGCATCCTCCACCAACCCTTCAAGAAATTCCACTAGTGGAGTTGCAACCTCATGCTCCACTATGTATGCTAAAGATGGTTGTTGAATGTTTATATTGGATCCTAATTTTGTTTCCTCTACCTCTTTACGGGAACCTAGTTTAAGGGAGGAGGGATTACCAGATCTCATGGCTCCTCCATGCATTCACATCACCATGTCAATTATGGAATCCTTTCTAATATTGTAGGTTATAAAATGTATAGTATCCTCCAATAGTTTACCTCATAGAGGAAATAATGAAGGTCGATGAGATCCAAAGTTTATGTTCCATTTCCACTTGAGATCAGCCAATCGATATGGAACTAGAGACAAATGGTATTTCTAGAGGTAGGAAAAACCATAATATGGAACTCAGTCTTCTACACAACAAGGGATTTATCATCTATAGATTCATCAAACATTTGGTATCCAAACATTCTCACAAACATTTGGATAACATTCTTACACCCATGGCCCTTGAAAAAGTCACCCAAAGTCCTAGGAAAAATATGTAATAAATATTGGTGACTATCTAGGAATCCTTGTTTCTGTGGGGGCTGTGAATTCCATGCCATCTAGGTAGGCCCAGTTCAAGTCGAGTACCTAGATCGGATGTACAAAACAGAGGTATGCAATTTTTTTCAAACATATAGTAGGTCTCATTCATAGATCCCTCATCATGGCTATCATCTCTAAAAAAACTCGTTACATAAAGGCTAAGACCCAAAAGTAATATCTAGGAAAAAGTGACACTCTTCAAATTAATAAAATGACCATATATCAAAATAGAAAGTGAATTTTATAAAACCAAGAGAGGTATTTTAGGATATCAATATGAAAACTAAAAACCTTAAAGTGATTTTGAAATAATTGTATAATTTTTTTATTATGCCCATGATGCTAAAAATGGAAAATGTACCCAACATGGTAGTAGTGTGATGTGGTGTGCTTAAACTACTAGACTAAATTTTTTTTCCTTGAAGACCTTTAACAATGTTTGAGTGACTATGATCTTGCTAAGACATGATTTTAGGACCTTTGCATGCTTGGAAATGGAGGAAGCTAGACTCTTTTACCTGGTTGAGTGATTTAGACCTATAATAGCAACTTCTCTAAATTATGTGCAATTGATTTTGGAAGATTTAGGAGAGTCTTGTAAGGTTTTGTATTGATATTTGCAATAGTAACTTACAAGATTAAGGAGAGTCTTGTAAGTGCCAAGTGAGTTACTAAGCTACATTAACTTGCTTATTTAGGATTCCATAGGTGAAATTTCATGCTAAGGTTGACCCTAAGAAGATGAAATGACACATATAATATAATAAAATTGAAAATATAGTCACAAGATAAGATGGGGTGGGACTATACATGTCATCCAGGATCATAATCCACTATGGCCCTAAACTATCTAATTTTACCCAAGTAGATTGTGAGATAAAATCTGAAATTCAAGAATGATTCCTGGAGATAAATGAATGCTTTGGTTAATAAATATTTCCTTGATGAACGATAACGTAGAGTGTAGAATTCACTTTATTATACTTATAATGTGAGTATTTTTCGCGCAAAGGAGTAAAGCCAAACTTGTCATTGTCAAAGGATAATCTACCAAATTTGAGTGTTTATAGGAACTTTTTAATCTTATGCAATAGTTACAATAGAAGAACGTATTACATTTACGAATGTAGTTTCATATATATGTGGGGACACCCTCTAGATATGAAAATAAAATAAATTCAAGCTAAAGTGCTTACTTAGGCCTGCATTAAAACTAGATTTTGCTACTTAATTCAAATTGGGTATGTTTATTTTCGATGTCTATTTAAGTTGAATTTTTCCTTCAAGGATTTTGACTCGCTTCTACCTCTTTG
Source organism: Taxus wallichiana var. yunnanensis (assembly GCA_018340775.1). Classification (NCBI taxonomy): domain Eukaryota; kingdom Viridiplantae; phylum Streptophyta; class Pinopsida; order Cupressales; family Taxaceae; genus Taxus; species Taxus wallichiana. Next base: position 865,145,380 of record CM031242.1, read on the forward strand.
AAAATATTATTTTTAAATTCAATGATAAGAACCAACATTGGAGACAAATGATTGAGATAATATAACGTTATCTCAATTCCTAAGATATTTTAGCATAGCCATTTAAAAAATGATTTGACATAGCATGGGAATTCTAAATTTTTGGAGTTAGAAATGACTTTAAGATAGGTGGACTACTTTTCTCCGAATTTATTAGAATTCCGATTTCAAAAATGAATTTTCATTGTTATACTCTATTTTTAATTTTTTTGAGGAAACTTATGGCCAATATGGCAGCCTTTTCAATAAGTTTTTATAATGTTTTGAAAATGTTGAGTCCTAAGGTTAATTACGGGAGATATACCCCATATGAATGAGATAGTGTAACTGAAAAGGTAAGAAGGATAGGAAAGGAATGCATGAGAACTACAATAGGGATTTGTATTCTCTCTTTTCTTCTTATGCAACATGATGTGACTCACTTAAATAATAGCCTCAAAGGTTCCTCAATTAATGCATTAGGATGGTGCTTATATTTAGGGTGACGATGTCACATTACACATTAACTTCCTAATTTTAATGGTTAGATAATTGTCAAGAAGTTGGGTTGATCATCAATTAGTAATGTGATGGCATGAGATAAAGTAACAAACACTAGTAACTTTATTTAAACTAATATTTGAATGTTTTTTTCAAGCTAATTGAATTATAATGAATGAAATCTTGAATTATTGTATCACATTGTGTGGTGATTAAGAAGAGGGATGTAATATCGTTACGGCACCAAGTTGTGAGATTTTTTTGTAGGGAATTATATTATATCTAAATTGTATTATTATTATACTCTATGGGAGTTAACCAATTTTGTATTTTTAGTCTTGCTTACCACTTGAGAAGGAATATTACTACTTAGAAGGGAAATTACTACTTGAAAGAGATTTTTTTTATTGAAACAAAAATCATTACTACTTGCATCCTTTTGGTAAAATTATTTATTGGATTTAACTTAGGGATGTATAAATTAAATCCTCATTCTTTTATAGAACATGTGAAGTTATAAATAATACAATAAGTGAACCTTGTATGTAGTACAATCTATATGTGATGATTTTACCTTTCAAATAATATTGTGGAAGATACCTCATATGACACAACAATTATGAATGTCTACTATTATACTCCAAGTTTATAATGTTAGTTTTATGGATGATGTAAGATTCCTTTTAATTTGACATTTTTATAGCATTTACACTTATGGAAGATTAGGCGAGAAGACATCCGGATAGATACTCAATTACATAAGTAGGGCTTATATTTACAAATTTTATGGAAAATGATTGCTTTTTTATTTATAGTGTGAGGCATATTACCACACTATTTTATTTATTTTTAGTGTAAGGAATATTTCCGCCCAATCCCGTGAATTAGTCGTAAGGAGAATATCATTAAAAGATAGTTTATAATGATTTGTAAGTAACCTCCTTATGAACCTAACACTTGGTGTTATTGTAACACCTTGTGGTATACAACATATAAATCTTGATCTTTACATGGTTGACATGTGGGAATTATGATATTATTTTGTCTTGTATGTACTCGGTGGCTACATGAAAATTGGTTATGGAAACCTCCCTTTGAACTAATTATGAAAATTCCCTTATAGTTATTATCCTACATCCCAGATTTTGAGTTATTGTCACTAATAAAACTCAAGATCCTTGACATTATTGTACTTGTTGTCACCCTCAAATTTCCCTTTAATTTCTAAGTCTAAAATTGCAAAATTTTTGAGTTGGTGCCCTTAAAGTATACTTGAAAAGAGGTATTTTTGAATTTGGAACTTTCTAAGAATTGGAGGGCTCATGAAAATCACTTCATCAGATGGGAAATTTCTTCCCCTTTCCAAAAAGGTAAAGAAGTCCTCCTAACTCTTTGTACTTTTTAAGTTATGGCTTGGCAGGCTAAGTGGTCAGATTTTCCCTTGGCGGACTGGCGGAGCTGCGGAGGTATTTGCGAACATTGCTCTTTTGACAAAAAGTTAAGTTGGTGAAGTTTGACCCGTGAGCCCGCGTGGAGAGATGAAAAGAAAAGTTCCCGAGGCCCGCCACGAATAAGTTGCTGCCACGTATCATCTTTGAATCGGGCCGGCGAGAGCCATGAAAGACTTCATGGTTTTTAACCTTTTGACCAAAAGGTTAAAAAGTGTTAAGATGATCCATTTTCCCTCAATCCGTAGCCAATCAAAGGATGCCACATGTCCAAGCGAGCAGCGGGTTGGCGGAGGAAAACAAGTTTTTGTGCCTTTTTCAAAAAGGTGAAAATGATGCAATGAGAGCCACGCACTGTTTTCTAACTGCTTGTACCACATGTCCGTCTTTGAATCGAGAGCTGCGGGCGGCGGAGGTAAATGAGTTTTTCATTTTTTTTGAAAAATGGGTCAAAATGTTTAGAATTGCACTGTGACCCCATTTCCAATCACAGCCTGCCACGTGTCCAAGTAAAAAAGTCAAGGCGGGGTTGCGGGAAAATTTGTTCCAAAGTGCCAAAACACAAAAAATTTATGAAAACGAAAGGGGCTTCCCCCATGCCCACAAAAATCTTCTCCTTCCACATGGATGGCCTGATTTGAATGTTTTAACAACAAATCAATGGTTCATAATTAAACCGGGAAATAAAAGGAATTGTTTGTGTATTTGTGCCAATTGGTTTTCCGCCATGATTTTTCTTCATGATTGGGTGATTTTTGAAGGGCACAAAAGATGGAATTCATTTGCAAACCATTTTTCTCACCTGGAGGAAGTTGTAACTACCTTTCATGAGCTATTTGATGGGCTCTGGAAACCATTGTCGGGGTTGGAAAATTCTGATATGTGGAGACTACAATTTTGAACTGAAAAAACAATATAAGAGCTTCTTTTTTCTTTTTCCTCTGTTTCCCTCTCTCCCTCTGCTCTATTTTGTGAATCATTTAATCAAATAGAAGCTAAGAAACTTTGTGTTCTCCAAAATATAATTATGAGAACTTTGTGTTTATGTAATTGCACTGGTAAAAATGCAAATGATTCTTCTTTGTAATTCATTTGTCAAATGCAATTAGGGATTCTTTCTGCAATCTCTTTTCCCGAAAGTATTGATTTCTTCTACCTTCTCTTTCCCATTCATTCTTCCATTCTCTTGTGTGGGTGTTTTTCCTTGAAGAAAACAAATTTTCATCCGTCAGAAGACCACATTTGATGAAAGTTGTATATTTGTAAATAATCTTATTTCTGGCTTTCAATAAGGGAACCTCTCCCATAAAAGAGGAGGGACTTGTTTGTCCCCTAACTGTGGTTTCACCTAAAGTGAAAATTTGAAACCCAATAGTTTTTGGCGACTCTCTACTGGGAATGATTTCAATAGATTCCCTCTAAGAAGAACAACAATTTGATCATTTCATTGATCTGGTGACTCTGAGATACACATGTGGTAGAAGAGCTCTTGGAGTTGAAGATTCTCAATTTCAACTTCTGGATCAGCAAGGTTTTCCTCTTCCTTCAACAGGGAGAAATAGAAGAGCTCATTCTACAAGCACACCCCCTGTTGAAGACAGAACCCTTAGGAGTGGAATCCCTCAAGAGCAACTCAGCCCTAATCTCCGTGCTTTGATTCTTGTTGGTGTTTTAGTTCCTCTTCAAGTAGTTTTTCCAAGGATGGAAATTCCATTACCTTGGGGCCACCAAGTTGGTCCCTTGGCTCTTCCACAGCCTTTTCATGAGTTACCTCGAGGTAACAAAGAATTTTCCCAAATTTAGAGGTGATGGGAAAGTGCACCTTGATGAACACATTACAGCCTTCATTGTTACATGTGGAGTCCTCGGTGTGGAACATGAAGATGTCTCTGTTAGGCTATTTGTGGAGACCTTACAAGATAATGTAGTAGATTGGTTTTACCATCTTCCTGCTGGAGAAATTACCAATTGGACCATGATGAGAACAAGATTTGAGAACCGTTTCAAACCTACAGAAGATGTGCATGCTCTGCTTGCCCAAATTTCTCAAATAAAAAAGGAACCACAAGAGCCCATGAGAGAATTTGTGGCTAAGTTTAATAAGCTTATTAACAAGATCCCACAAGACACCCGACCCGTTGATCAGATCCAAAAATGTTTCTTTTTGAATGCACAACTACCTGAAGTAAGCTATGCTCTAAGGAGAGCCAATCTAGCAACTTTGGATGAGGATCAGAGGCTAGAAGTCAACATGGAAGATGACTTGATCATGTTAGGCAAACTAAAAATAGAATCCCAGAAATCCAAGACATCATCTTCTTCCTCTTCTCCTAGAGGTAATTTAGATCAGTTGGTACAAAAGCTGGCCAATGACCTCATTGCAATAAAAAAACAATTGGCTCAGCATACTCCATACCAGGATGTTCCAAGGAAGAATTTTCAGCCTAGGAATAGACTGCCTTCTTCTCAAACCAGGTTGGTAATTGAAGGTCCACCTCTCAAAGTGCATGTCAATGCAACATGTGAAGTCCTTGAACCTAATGATGACGAAGAGAATGAATTGTATGATGATCAATAAGAAGATGTTGATGAAGAGTTGGAGCAGCCCGGAGGTTCTAGAGTCAATTTCCTTACCATTGAAGGTGTTGATGATGAAGATGACTATGATGATGTAATGGCTGAGATGAACAGTGAGTCATATGCTGTCATGACTCGAGAACAAACCAGCAAAAAGGAGAACATTATGCATCCCGAAAAGAAATCAAAGGAGTCTTTCAATACTATTCCAAAGTGCTTGCAAAGAGAGGTTCTCCTATCCCCACTACCTCCACACAAAAGGTAGGCTCTGCTGATTTTTCTTCCTCCAATTTTGCTTCTAAAGCTTCTACTGTGTCAAATAATAAAGCTGATAGGTCTAAGGTTTCTTCCATTCCTTGTAATGATACCCCATCCACATTTGGATCCTTTGATTTATTGATCACATAAAGAGAACTAAGGTTCAGATTTCTAAGGCTGAGTTTTATCAAACCCATCCCAAAGACTTTGCCACAATGGTTGATTTTGTCAACTCCAAATCTAAAATTTGTCTCATGCTTCTAAAGGTATTTTGCCAACTCCTCCTTCCCATTCCCAACCAAATCTTGTAGCTTCTATCACATCACCCAATGAGAAAATCGAGACCTTTCTATGTGACTCTCCTTATAGCAAGCCACAAGCTTAGTAATTGTGTTATTGATTCTGGAGCATCTAACAATGTAATGCCTGCTAAAGTAGCTCATGCCTTGGGCCTCACTCTTACCTACACATATGGTTCTTGTTATTCTATGGAGAGTAGGGAAGTACCTTTAGTTGGGAGAATCAAGGATGCACAAGTAGCTTTCACTGCTTGGCAGAGAAGAAAGTCTTGGCTACCATCTTGGTTGCTGATATTCCTCCTTCTTACGGCATGCTATTGAGTAGGAAATTTTGCAAAGATGTGGGAGGGGAAATCCAAATGGATTGGTCACATGCCATTATTCCAGTTAATGGTAAGATGAAGAAGTTGTTTCCTGAGAAGACAACTAAGTATATTGTGCAAAAACGGATGATCCAAAAGCACAAATTCTGTATGAAGACATTGGGCATGGGAATTACATGATTATGTCACCGGATGAAGAATGTGCACCCAAAGAAGTATTGCATGATCCTAATGATGTTTGGACATTGGAGTTTGATGGCGGTTGCTCCTCAAAAGAAAGCTGGTATAGTGCTGATCTCTCCCGAGGGTAAGATTCACCCTTTTGCTTTCAAGTTTCAGTTCGAGAATACCAATAATACTATTGAATATGAAGCCCTCATTCTTGGGTTGAATATGGCAAAGGAGATGGGAGTTAAGAACCTTTTTGCTCGTGGTGATGCTGAGCTTATTGTAAAGCAGGTTTGAGACCTTTATCAGGTAAAAAATAGAAGATTGAAGTACTATAGAAATTTGGTTGGGATTCTATTGAATTCCTCGATGCTTTCTCCATTGCAATAGTACCAAGAGAAGAGAATACTCGGGGTGATTCCCTGGCAGTCTCTGGATCTTTGTTAATTCCTCATCCCGACTTCTCTCAGGATAAATTCTCCATTGAAATGATTCACATACATAACGTCCTTGACAATGCAAACCATTGGTAGATCTTCAATAATGACCAGCATTTACTCTCTTTTTGGAGTTGAGAGATAACTTTGATGGGTTGTATTTTGAAGGAAGTGATAAATTTCCCAGAGAATGTGTCTTCTAATGAAGAAAGTGTCAAAGAAGAGATGGATCATGATGGATGTATCAGACTGAAAGGCAACAAAATTCCTAAGGGTTTGGTGAGTTTGGAGGATCTTTTTGATAAACATGATAGGTATGTCAAATCTAAAGTTTCCCAAGGAAATCAACAATCTGCTGAAACTGAAAAAATAAATATAGGAAGTATAGATGAACCTAAAATGGTGAACATTGGGAAATGCTACACTCAAGAAGAAAGAGAGAAGGTGATAAATATTTTGAAGAGGTATGTTGATGTGCTTGCTTACTCGTATGAAGATCTCAAAGCTTTCAAACCAAAAGAAATGCAACATTCCATCCCTCTTAAGCCTGACATCAAGCCTTTCAAACAAAAGCAAAGGCAATATAATCCAAATATTGCTAACACTATCTTTCAAGAAATACAAAAGCTTTTAAAGGCTCGATCATCTTTCCTATCCATCATTCCACTTGGATTGCCAACATAGTGCCTGTCAGAAAGAAAAATGGGGAGATTAGAATTTGTGTTGACTTTAGAAATCTAAATCAGCTTCCTTGAAAGATAATTATCCTCTTCCCATGATGGACCAAGTGCTACAAGCTATCACAGGCTCAGAGATGTTATCAATGTTGGATGGATTCTCAGGGTACAACCAAGTAGAGGTGAACACTGCAGATCAGCACAAGACCGCCTTTACCACTCCTTGGGGCACTTTTGCCTACAAGAGAATGCCTTTTGGACTCATCAACATTGGTGCTACTTTCCAGAAGGCTATGGATCTGGATTTTAGCATTTTGAAAGGGAATGCATCGTGGTATACCTAGATGATTTGACTGTTTTTTCAAAAATAAGAGCAACTCATGTTCAACACCTTGAAAAAGTCCTATAAAAATGTAGAGAGCATGGAGTTTCTTGAATCCTAAGAAGTTCATGTTTTGTGTAACTAAAGGTAAGTTGTTGGGACACATTGTCTCAAAATATGGAATCAAAATTGATCCGGAAAGAATTTAGGCCATACAGCAGATTCCTCTTCCCATGAGTAAGAAAGGTGTTCATTCCTTCTTTGGTAAGATTAATTTCTTGAGGAGATTCATACCCAATTTTTCCGAACTTACTATGAGCATTGCTCACATGATGAAAGGAAGAAAACTTTTGGCTGGTCCTCTGAAGGAAAGCTTGCTTTTGAAGATATCAAAAAATCCATTGCAAATACTCCCACTTTGGCATGTCCAGACTTTAGCAGAGATTTTATTATATATTGTTATGCCAAAACACTTTGGCTGCTATTTTAACTCAAAAGAATGCTAAAGATCACGAATTTCCCATAGCATTCATGAGCTACGTTTTGAAAGCCCACAAACTGAAATACGCCATGATGGAGAAACACACTTTTGCTGTTGTAAAAGTTGTTAAACAATTCAGATTTTATATTCTAAATTCTCATGTTGTTATGTTTGTGCCTGATACAAGTGTCAAATCGATTCTCACACAACAAAAAATTGGAACTAAGAGAGGTAATTGGGTGGTAAAAGTGCAAGAATATGATTTGGATATCAAGCTAACCAAGCTGGTTCATGGTAAGGGCCTGTGTGAGCTCATTGTTGAAGGTGCTAATGAAACGTTGTCCAAAGATGAAGTGGATCTGCTTGTGGTTTTGTTTCTTAGCTCGACAGATGTATGGTACGTTGATATTGCTCATTTTTTGACCTATGGTGAATGCCCATCTCACTTGATTGCAAAAGAAAAAAGAGCCATTAAACTTAGATCTGCACAATATGTTCTTTGGGAAAATGCTCTTTTCAAACGAGGTGTAGATGGAAGGTTTTTAAAATTTATAGATAAAGAGCAGCAATAGAAATTATTTTCTGCTTTTCATGATCAAGCTTGTGGGGGCAGTTCTCCTCTGCTGTAATAGCTCACAAAATCCTTCGTGTTGGCTATTATTGGCCCACTCTATTCCAAGATGCATCAAAGTGGGTGAGTAAATGTGAAGCATGCCAAACATTTGTTGGAAGACCAAGGTTGGCTGCTTTGCCTCTCAAGCCAGTGGTGATCAAGGAACCCTTTCAACAATGGGGTTTGGATTTCATCGAACTCTCAATCCATCTTCAAGTGCTGGAAATACTCATGTGTTGACTACCATAGATTATTTCACCAAGTGGGTGGAAGCCATCCCAGTCAAGAGTACTACTTCTGAAGTAGTATGTAACTTCATAAAGGAAAACATATTCATAAGATTTAGAATTCCAAACAAAGTTGTGACTGATAATGCTTCTAACTTCTCCTCTACTAAGATAATGGATTTTTGTTATGGATATGGAATATCTCTTGCTCACTCTTCTGATTATTATCCTCAAGGGAATGGACAAGTTGAATCAATGAACAAGAATTTGGTGACCATTGTCAGGAAACTTGTGAATGATTCTCAAAGAAATTGGCATAAGAAATTATATGATGCCCTTTGGGCTAATAGGATTACACCTAAGAGAGCCATTAGAATGTCCCCTTTCCAAATAGTGTATGGTGTGGAAGCTCAACCATCAGTGATGGTGGAATTGCTATCTTTGCATTTAATGAGAACTATTGAAGATTCGAGTTTCAGCAGTGCTCTAGACAAGAGAATCATGTACCTTCAGAAGTTGAATGAAGATAGATTACAAGTGGTTGATAGAATAACAACCCATCAGTTGAAAGTGAAGGCTTTATTTGACAAGAAATCCAAATCCAGAGTTTTCCAGGTGGGGGACATAGTGTTGCTATGGGATAAGAGACATGAGCCTCGAGGAAGCCATGGTAAGTTTGACTCACTTTGGCTTGGTCCCTTCAGAATCAGACATTTTGCTGGTGAGAACTCTTTTTATTTGAGCTACATGGATGGATCTTCTCTCCCACTCCCTTATAGTGGGAAGTACTTAAAGTTGTTCAGGTCCTAGGTGATTAGGGAGTACCTTTGTGAATTGTGTATGTTGTTTGTTTTTGGCTTGTTTTTTTTCTTTTCTTCCTTGTTGTGTGGGGTGTTTGTTTTGGGCCCTCCTTTTTGGTTTGTTTCCTTTCCTGCCTTATGTGTGTTGTCTTGTATTGGTTTTGCCTCTTGACTCTATCACCCAATGGATAAGGCACTAGTCTTCATTTCCTAGAGTTGGTCTATTGTTCTTGATCTTGCCTTGTGCCTTTGTTTCAAGCCAAGTCATCCCCTAGAAAGAGCTAGTTGTTGTCACCCTCAAATTTCCCTTTAATTTCTAAGTCTAAAATTACAATTTTTTTGAGTTGGTGCCCTTAAAGTATACTTGAAAAGAGGTATTTTTGAATTTGGAACTTTCTAAGAATTGGAGGGCTCATGAAAATCACTTCATCAGATGGGAAATTTCTTCCCCTTTCCAAAAAGGTAAAGAAGTCCTCCTAACTCTTTGTACTTTTTAAGTTATGGCTCGGCGGGGCTAAGTGGTCAGATTTTCCTTGGACGGGTGGCAGAGCTGCAGAGGTATTTGTGAACATTGCTCTTTTTGAGAAAAATCAAAGTTGGCAAGATTTTACTCGTGAGCCCACGTGGAGAGATGAAAAGAAAAGTTCTTGAGGCTCGCGCGAATAAGTTCACGCCATGTATCATCATTGAATCAAGGCATGAGCCACATAAGACTTCATGGTTTTTAACCTTTTGACCAAAAGGTTAAAAAGTGTTAAGATGATCCATTTTCCTCAACCCACAACCAATCAAATGATGCCACATGTCCAAGCAAGAGCAGCGGGTCGGTGGAGGAAAACAAGTTTTTGTGCCTTTTTCCAAAAAGGTGAAAATGATGCAACGAGAGCCACGCACCCATTTCCAATCAGCTCGTGCCACGTGTTCACACTAAATCAGAGCTGTGGGTTGGCGGAGGTAAATGAGATTTTGCATTTTTTTGCAAAATAGGTCAAAATGTTTAGAATTGACCATGCGACCCCATTTCCAATCATATCCCGCCACGTGTCCAAGTCAAAAAGTCAAGGCGGGGCTGCAGGGAAATTTGTTCCAAAGTGCCAAAACACAAAAATTCATGAAAATGAAAGGGCTTCCCCCATGCCCGCCCCAATCTTCTCCTTCCATGTGGACGACCCGATTTGAACGTTTTTATAGAAAATCGATGGTTCATATTTAAACCGGAAAATAAAAGGAAATGTATGTGTATTTGCGCAATTGGTTTTCCGCTATGATTTTTCTTCACGATGGGTGATTTTGAAGGGGGAAAAAGATGGAATTCATTTAAAAACCATTTTTCTCACGGAGGAAGTTGTAACTACTTTTTGCGAGCTATTTGATGGGCTCTGGAAGCCATTGTCGGGGTTGGAAAATTCTGATATGTGGAGACTACAATTTTGAACCGAAAAATCAATACAAGAGCTTCTTTTTTTTTTTTCCTCTGTCCCCTCTCTCCCTCTGCCTTGTTTTGTGAATCATTTGATCAAATAGAAGCTAATAAACTTCACGTTCTTCAAAATTCAATTCTGAGAACTTTGTGTCTGTGTAATTGCACCTGGTAAAAACGTGAATTATTCTTCTTTGTAATTCATTTGTCCAATGCAATTAGGGTTCTTTCGTAATCTCTTTTCCCTGAAATTATTGATTTCTTCTACCTTATCTTTCCCCTTCATTATTCCATTCTCTTTTCTTTGGTGTTTTTCCTTGAAGAAAACACATTTTCATGTGTCGAGAAGACCACATTTGATGAAAGTTGTATATTTGTAAATAATCTTGTTTCGGCTTTCAATAAGGGAAACTCTCCCATCAAAGAGGAGGGACTTGTTTGTCCCCTGACTGTGGTTTCACCTAAAGTGCAAATTTGAAACCCAACAAGATTTTATAAAATCCTATCTAATGATGTGACTATATTATGGGGTATTATTATTTTCTCATATAATTACTATAATTAATTTTGAGAGGATATTAGCTTAATTTCGTACATAAATATTTAAATTCATAAACTATTATTCTTTTTAACGCTCAAGAGAGGAAAGATTAAAGTTTTTATTGAACCCATCAAATGTTTTACTCTTATGGGTGACATTACAATTATTTTCAATTAATTAAAACAAATGTATAAGGTAATTTATTTACTATATATTTTAAGGGATACTTGTAAATAATTGGTAGGTATAATATAAACTAAGCAATATTATTTGACATTTGGAATAAAAAAATATACTATATGTAGAATTAGAAGCTACCTTGACATTATAAGACATAGAAAAATTCATTTTAAATTACAATTGAGGAAAAAAATGAATTCTCATTAGGGTTTGAAATATATTTTCAATTAATCTCTCATTATCATTAAGAGTGGCCGACTAAGTGGTGTTGGCATGTTGATTTCTAGATGTTGTCATTGATGTAAAAGCTCATTAATGATACATATGATGATGGATAAGTGTCGAGCATGCTTAGTAGGATTGATGACATGGAGATTCAGATGGTTTCATGATGGCATGAGTTGATTCAGTGAGATTGGCTTGGTCTAAAGCAAGCCTTATTAGGCAACCTAGCTAGCCTAGGTGATGGAGCATGATGGTTTGAATTACTTGGTGGCTTGAAGAGAATGATAGTGGCATAGAGAAAATTTTTGGGGAGTTTTTAGGAACTCAAATGAGTTGCAGGTTGCATGTACAGGTTGAAGACCCAGTTGCAGGTGCTCATCTAGACCTAGTCTAGGTGCTTATAGACCAAATGAGGAGGTATAGAGCCATGTGAGATCATGGAGGAATGAAAGGATGTGATACATGTTGTATTAGGTATGTTATATATTTTGGAGAGGTTTTATACGAGTTACAGTGTTGGTTCAGTTGGCCCTAACCTAAACCATGCAAAACCCCAAGGGCTAGTTATGTAAATGAGATGGGTTATGAAGACGCAAAAATATTTGATCTATGCTGATGATTGGATATGGTTCACAGGGGTATAATAGAGGTTTGAGAAAATTTTATGTCATTATGAATAATATTTTACAAGTTATGATATTTTAGGTGAAACATGGTTAAGAAGAAGGTGTTTTCTAGCTCGAATTACAACTTCTAATACACACCATGAATTATGTGCTTTTCATGGGAAATTTTGGATTTCAGGATGATTTTACATTGAGTTAAGAATATTTCACAAAAGGAATGGAGTGTTTTCATTGACACTTTTATGAATGAATGTTAAGAAGGTAAACAACTTTTATGAGTTTGAAACCCTAGCTCAAAAGCCGTAGGAGAGATTTGCTTGGTAAGTGCCCATAATTGGTTGATTGTGATAATATGATGATTTGATGTTATATAAGACTCTTCAATATTTCTAGAATCGTAAGATAGAACATGTGGTGATGAGTGGACCACACTCAAACATGCTAGTTTTTGAAGAATTTCAGTTGGGGACAAAGTTGTCCAAAGAAGGTATAAAATAAACTAACATTGTTTTTATAATGGGAGTTTTAATTGATTTCCATGATGGTTTCAGATCATGGTTGAGATTATAAATGGAAAAGTGTGCCCTATTTATGAAGATTGGTCTTAAGGCAATTTTGGGACAGTTTCAGAGATGAACCTGGTCAAGGCCTTTTACTTGGATTTGGAAGGAAATGTAAGATTTTATAGAAAGTATATTCAGAGGGATTTCCAATGGTATATATTTTTCTTTTGATGATGAGGTCTTATAGGTTAACCATTTCAATTTGTGGAGAAGAAGTTTTCTTGTTTCGAGGAAAAAATTTCTCTGGCTAGAAGATGGAGGTAGAAGAAATAAGAGATGGATTAGTTGATACTTGATATTAGTTGGAGAGTGAAGAGAGATGAATTTTTTTACTATTGAAGGCCTTTTGAGGTCTTGAAATTTTTATAAATGGTGTAAACTGTTGAGTTCCTAAAATGGTTTTCTAGGCATCTTAATTTGGTGAAGAAGAAAGTTGGTGTGGTTTGCATGTATGAATGTTTCATGAGCTCTAGAAAGCATGGATGTGATATAAATTTCAGTAGGATTCCAATGAGTGGCTACATTCCATATTTGAGATGTTATTGGGTGATATTGAGGCCTAAAGGTGAAGATTGGTTCCTGGAAACAATCTGTTTGGTGAAGGATATGAGTCTTCTTGAGTGAATTATGAAGAATTTTATTGGTTCAAGATAATTTGAGACCATGGATAGTGTTTTTATGTCATATTTGACATGTTTGATTAATTTTGGAGCTTGAAAATCATGGTTATGGTGTTTGTGATCTCTGATGGATTAGGAGATGGGGTTTTAAGCTCATTTTGAGCTTGTTTGGTACATTTGAGCATGGACGAGCTACATGGGTCCATTATCAATGCTTTTATGAATGTATTTGGATTTTTTTATGATGTATTGGTATATATAAAGGAGTATTACTGAATTTTTTCATGTTTTTTTGTTGAGAAGGGTATAAAGTGCATGTTTGAGTTCAAATTTGAGCTAGCTAAAGAGAGAGGGAAAAGTGTGACCCAAGTTTGAGTGTGAAATAGGTATGAAGGAATCATTTCAGATATAAGGAAGTGTGTGAAAGGTTTATTAATGTTAGAGAGCATGTGTACAATGGTTTAAAGCTAAGACAAGTGATGAAACTGTGATATATAACGAGTTGAAGAAGAGAGGGTTTGAAGGTGTGTGAGCTGAATCAGTGATCTCCATCAATTATTGTAGTAACACTACATCAGATATATTCATCCAAAGTTGGTTGAGTGGGTTCTTGATCATCTTATGGGGTTGTAGCCTCCTTGTGGAGTTGGTGCTTCACTAAACTAGGGTTGGAGCTCCTTGTAGGGTTTATGCTCTACTAAACTAGCGATTGGTGCTCCTTGTAAAGTTGGTGCTTCACTAAATATTTTTATTTAAATAATACAATTATAATTTTTTGTGGGTTTTAATCCCCTTGAGGATTTACCACTTATATCTTGTGTTATGGTGTTCTTTCTAATGGCTATGGTTATTTTAATGAATGTTGCATGTATTTGTGCACACATTAATGGTTGAATGGTTAATGATTTGAGCATTATAATTTAAATTGATTAAGTTTTAAAGGAATGATTCACCCCTAGTCCATTGTGCTTCCAAATGGTGGGGGAATGCATCAACGATTGGGAAAATGGGAGTTGGAGAGTCCATCGAGAGAAATTTTGGTTTTTCAACTAAATCATACCAATTTATTTTTGTGTGAGTTGATATAAATGTGATTGCAAATAATATTAAGGGAATTTAAAATAAAATCATGAGATATTATGAATTTACTTCTTGGGAGGCTTAGCTAAACTTGCGTGAAAGGATTTCATAGGGATGCAAGCTAGGATATTTTTTTGCATGCATGATCACTTTGAAGATATAATAAGGTGATGGGTTGGAGGTGAGTGAAAAACTAGGGCACCAAAATCTTATTTGTATAGGAATTCCCTTCTCTCCCCTTTAAGAATGATGGATATTTAACCATTGTTCAAATGGTTTTACAAATAAAGTAGGATCTAATAGATCCGGAAGATTAAGACTTCATTTGGTTGATTATGAGAGTTGAAATCATATGTGGGTTTATGATTTTATATGCATGCAATAGTAGGGGCACACACACACACAATTATATTTTGACATTGTTATTGTGGGTACAAGTATTGATTTATGTTTTGGTTGAGCACACTCGTGAGAGGTTGCCGATTTTTGTGCCAACATTTGATTGAATTTATATGGTTATTCATAGTTTTAGACACTTGCAAAAATAGTCTATTCAACTAAACAAATTCATAATGTTGATAATGTTACTATGGGTGCTTTTTCATTTATGTTTTAGTTGGGAAAACCCATGAGAGGTTGTCAATTTTGTGATATCGGTTGATTGATTTATAGATCATTAAATTTAAAAGATTGTTTATAGTTTTAGACACATGCAAAATAGGGTATACAACTATAAACATTTATATATGTTGATGTTTATGTTGTTGGTAATTGTTCATTAAAATATTTAGTTTGGAATACCCATGATAGGATGCCAAATTTGGTGATATAAATTGTTATATATTGTTTTGAAACTTATTTTTGGAAAAATGATAAATTAAGAATTTGGTTGAATATTTATAGTTGAACCACCCAATGGTATTACTTTTAAATTTATAAAAAAATGTACTCTTATAATATATTACCATGATATGTGAATTAAGGAGAAATTTGAGTTACTATTTAGATTTTTTTGCTAATTGCTTGCAAGAGAGATAAAGGTATCCTATCATTTCACTTAGCTTTGATATTGAAATTTTTATTACAGAAGGAAAAAAAAACTTATTTGAGTAATGGGTTATTCAAACAAGATTCAACTATGATTGAAATTTGGTTAATTTACAATGAAATCTATCAAGAAATTAGGATTTTTCTTGTATTGGTAAACACGTTCCGTAAAATGTTTAACTATACTTCATGTCTAAAGGAAAATGAGCAATAAGAAATTTAATACATTATAATCTAATAGTTTACTATAATTTTATTTGTATTGATAGTTTTGATCTACTTTTGGTTGTGTGGTTTCATGAATGGATCATTTCAATGTTATGGTTGGAAATATATAAGTATAATATGATTTTATGAAATAGTGAAGTCGACCCAATTTCCTTAATTCTACATTATATAGGAATGACTAAAATTTGGATGAGCATTGACTTGTAACTCTCATTACTTACAAATTAGAGATGAGATATTTTGTGTTATATAGACATTGTTTCTATTAATATGTGTTCTTTAATCATGAAATAGTAGTGGGTCCATATAGTGCCCACTGTTTTGCTTCCTTTGATGACGTTGACTCGTGTTATATTCATGATTGGGATATTTGAATTGATATTGTCAGGACTATTTGATTTGAATAATTATGATTTTTTCATCATATTAGCACTTGTTGCTAACTCATTTTTGGTAGGATGATATATGAGGCATACAATGTCAATTTATTTCCCTTATCATTACCGTTTGGTTTAGATATAATGTGATGGATATTATTGATCTAAGATTTACACGAATTATATTTTGGATAGTTGTCATAATGGTTAATTCATTTGAATATATATATTATTTTGTCATCTCTTTATCTTGAATATGTTAACCTAACTTGACAGGTTGTGTATGAGGCACATTGTACCAACTTACTATTTTTACCATTATTTTATTACTTGTTTTGATGATGTTGCTATAAATGTTATTAATATGAGATTTAGATGGATTATACTTGGTATACTATGGATGTATGTCATTTTGGATATTTATCTCATTATAGATATTAACTGATTACTTAATTTGGATGATTTATCTCATAATTGATTTGATTATTTGGATGTATGTAGTATCGTTTCACTTGGTTTATTGTATCAAGAACATATGATGTGTGAATTGAGTGTGAAGGTTATATGTTCACCATAGGAGAATGTGGGACTCAGGGCTTGCACTCCAAGATTGCATAATTGGGCGTTTGGGTTGAATCCTCACCCATTGATTGATAAATTTTGCCTTGCTTGTATTGTTTGGCTTTAAATTGAAATGAGAGAACCAACATCCTCATTTGTATTTTTTCTTTTGACTTAGTCACATTGGTTTGTTGTCTCCTTTATTCATTTTGGTCTTAATTATTCTAATCTCATGTTTAAATCAATTTTATGGGTTTAATGGCTCCAACTTGTATTAGAGATGATTTAATTAGTGTAATATTGTTTAAAGAGGTATGAGGCCACCTAATCATGAACTAGGTGGGCCCCACCACCTCATAAAGTGTACCACTTTTCCCAAACCCGAATTTGGGCTAAAAGTGAAATTTGTAAGAGGTGCTTTGCTTATTGGGGGTCTCATTTACACTAAAATGGACCCTTGAATGCTACCTATGGGTAGGTGGAACCTTTCCAAGGTTCAAAAGGGTTTTCCTCCCATTTGAGCCTCTCTTGTCCATATCTTCATAAATGAGATTTATTTGTGAGTTACTTAGATATTTGGAGATAATTTTTATTTTGTTAATTTATAATTTTGAGAGATTTCCTCCATTAAGACTCTTTTCTTATGCATGATAAGGACTTGGGGTGTCATGGTTTTGAGAAGGGGATGGGTGACACATGTCACCCTCCCATTGGTTTGAATATTTTAATTCCTCCTTACATATTCCTCACTTTTAGAGGGGGTTGGGAATTTTGGTCTCATTTTTGCACTTAGAGTTTGGGGAGCTTGGACGAGAAAGGAGCTTGTAAGGATTGAATTTTATTTATAGCTAGATTTATTTGGCTTGTGAGGTAGGCCTCACACCTCTTGGTCTTGATTTATGTTGTCAACTAATTTTATGGTTTGTTTTGATAGTCTTGGATTTAGGATTGCATATTGTGTTGGTTTGAGTGTTCTTGTTTTCTCCATCCATCTCCCTTGGGAATGGATTATGGAGCATGAAAAGAAGGAATAAACCCTCTTGATAAGCATGGAGATTCTTGTTTGTGTTTTGGGTTATGGAAGAAATAGGAGTGGAGTTCTCTAGATTTATTGCAAAGTGGTGAATTCAATTAAAATTTAAAAATTTGATCAAATGGGAAATCATGCCCTCCCCCTCTTGAGAATATTGGAGCTTCTCGCTTGTTCTTTGGTCTATGGTTTGGTTGGTTGTTTGTGTGTGTATGTAATATTCTTCCCTCCCCTTCTTGTGCCTCTTGGAGGAATGTATCCTCTCTCTCCCATGGGATTAGAGGGAGGCTAGCATGTCCTCAACTTATGGAGATGGCATGTAATGATGTCAATTGGTTGGATGGACAACCAAGTCACCTCTCTTGTGTTTGGAGACTTTCGATGGAGTTGGAGCTTACATTTTTTCTTGGAGATAATGAGGTTTCATTCTAAAATTTGAGATATTGTTCCCATTTTAGGGAGGATTTTCCTCTTGCATTTTAAGTTTTAGTTTTCTTGGAAATTGTAATAAGTTAAGGATTATATGATGACATGTATTAGATTTGAAGTTTCCCTTGTCAAATTTTGTGTAAATATGTTGAAAGAAAGAATTTGTATGTGTTAGGAAAGGTCCTTACTCATCCATGAAATCCTATGGTTGAAAAGGGAATACAATAGTTCTTTTCACTCATTTTATGAGCTTGATTGGAAAAAGGAGATATTTTCATAATGGTGCAAGAAGAAGGATTTTACTTCATTTTGTTTATAAAGGAAATCATGTTCTGATATAAAGGAAAAAAAATATTTGGGTTGATTTATTGATCCTATTATCCTTATTAGATTTTTTGTTCAAACTTGCTAGTAAAATGCCTTTGTTAAAAACTTATGAATCGTGCAATTTTTTCCAATAGTTAAATGAGTGTCATACTTTCCAAAAAGATTAAGGAAGAAAGTGAAAAAATTGTTGTGATATTGCAATGATTAGAAAAAGGTTTTTGTTTGATATTTATCATTAACTCCATATTTTACGAGCCTCCCTAATGCTTCCAGGAAATCATTTTACTCCTTAAAATAGCTCCTAACTTACCATTGTTGCTATAGATAATTTACTTTCTCCCAATAAAATTATTACCTTCATAGTGAAGGTAGGGTTTGAGAAGAACTTACAAACCTATAGTTGTCTTCATATGCACTTCATTTAGGTATGTTGTAGAGGATTTATAGTGTGAAATTATTTCTTATTATAAGCTTCATATTCTTATGATAAATATCTGGAAAATGGGTTTGGTTTCATAGTATTATGTACATGTTCACCAATTGGAAAAATTATATACACAATTGGAAATATATATATACATATACATATATATATATATATATATATATATATATATATATATATACATTTTAAAAAGTTATACTTATGACATTAAGTATGTGTGTGTGTGTGTGTGTAATCTTTAACAAAGAAATTAGAATATTAAAAAAAGGGAAAAAAATTTAGGGGACACACACTGCCCCACCCCAACCTTCCTATTATGGAAATAGTAATGAGGATCAACCCCAACTCTTTCCCTCCTCCATTCATCGTCCCTACTCACAACACCTTAATGGAGATATTGATGTTTAGGAGGCGGTGGCTTGGCCTCCCAACCCTCTCCCCATCTTAAAACTTGGGATTGGTCCAAATGGGTGCAGACCATTATCCTTTCTATGTCATTGTGCACCCCCATATGAGATTCTTCCTACGTGGAATTCATCACTTATTATGGACATAAAACCCTAACCGCCACATTTTCTCATAAACCACTATATTTTACATATATATGGTCTTATTTAGACTTATATTTTGTTGACGGTGGTATATATTCAATGCGTGGGATGTGTGTGTGTGTGTGTGTGTGTGTGTGTGTGTGTGTGTGTGTGTGTGTGTGTGTGTGTGTGTGTGTGTGTGTGTGTGTGTGTGTGTGTGTGTGTGTGAGTGATAGAGAGTTATTGTATATGCATGTAGTTATGCATTTGAGCTAGATATAAGTTTCCTCTAGTAACCCTAATGAGGATTTGAAAATAAGATGGAAATGAATAAAATATGAACCAATAAGCAAAACCTTGCCTCCATGAAAAGCTCTCTTCAACCCGCAAATAAGAGAATAAATGAAAATACGTGGACATATAATGGGACGTCAAAGTAAGGATTAGGGTTTTAAATCAACCTAAGATCAAAGGTGGAGAACCATTAAATCCTATGGATCTCCATCACTTTACAAATTTCCACTTGTTTATTTAAGCTTATGAGTTGACTTGGGAGGGACAAGTGAGATCACCTTACCCCTTTAATTTTTAAGAATATATTTATTTTACAATTAACTAAAAATGATAATTTTGGGCACAAGGAATTGGACCATTTGAAGGAATCCCAATGAACCCCATACCCAACTTAATGATCTTAGACCCTAACCAAACTAAATCCTAAACCTTGTTATCTAACTCTTATGTAGGAAAACTTGGACTAATTTTACTAACCATAATTACGACAAAAATATTGTGGTTATTGTCACACTTTGCCATTAGGCTTATCTTTTGGATTAAACATAAGCCGATTAAATCCTCTTATTGGTTAAAATAACGCTTGAATTGTTTCTAGGCTTCCGTGTTATATTAACGAGTGTGGGATTAGTAATGGTATAAATAATGGTAGGGAATTTCACTAATATCCTTGTTGAGATAATTATTGGTTGTGGAGCCTGATAGCGATGGGGGTTGTAAGGGGGATTCGTCCCCCTTGCGGGGTCAGGGGGATGGCCCCTTGGCACTACCCCTAAAAGCCATATTTTATATGTATTTATGCATTGTGAAATCTGGACCGTTCATTATTAGGTCACAGATCTAACGGGTGGTTTTCTATGTTTCCCCAAAATGATAAAAACCCTAATATATTTAAAGGGTCATTATGTATGAGGCTCATTGTAAGTGTGGCTGCACTGTGAGAGAGAGTTTTGTTGGCTGAATAATAAGGATTGGTTTGTTTCGGTGGACGTAGCCCATTTTTGGGTGAACCACATTAAATTTGTGTCTATGTTTTTATTGCATTATTTTCTTTTACATTTTCTACATTATTGATTGCATGCTTGTTTATCTGTACAACTAGTATAATCCTAACAACTGGTATTAGAGCACATTTGAGATTTATTTGTTGACAGTATACTCACAGAGGGATTTCTATTTGAGTGGGAGAAGCAAAGAATGGCAGAGGAGAATAAGTTCAAAGTTGAGAAGTTTGATGACCGAAATTACTAGCTATGGAAAATATAGGTGGAAGATTACTGTATCAAAAGGATCTATACCTACCATTGGGAGGGGAAGAAGTGAAACCCTCAACCATGTTTGATGAGGAGTGGAAGGTTCTTGGTGCGATTCGATTGAGTTTGGCATCGTCGTATCTTATAATATCTCACAGGTGATAGAGTTGATGAAAACCCTAGCTAATTTATATGAAATACCTAGTGCATCCAATAAAGTTTATTTGATGAAAATATTGTTTAATCTACAAATTCAAGAAGGTGGATCTGTATCTAGCCATCTTAATGATTTCCACACTATTGTAAATCAGTTAGATTCAGTTAATATCCCATTTGATGAGGAGGTTAGAGCATTATTATTCCTATGTTCTTTTAGAAAAGTTGGGAAAACTTAGTAATGGTAGTTAGTAATACATCATCTACTTCTCTTAAATTTGAAGATGTAGTTAGTGTCATTTTAAATGAGGAAATGCATAGGAAAAGTACGGGAAAAATTCATCTTCGGAAATGCATTGAATATGGAGAGTACGGGGAGGAGCAATGAGAAATGAAAGAATAAGGCTTGTGGGAGATCTAAATTGAAGATGGAAAGATCCAAATCTAGGAGTAGATGCATTACTTACTGAACTGTGGAAAAAGAGGATATGCTAAAAATAATTGTTGGTTTAAAGAAAATAAAGAAAACCAGCCTAAAGGTATTAAAGAGGAAAATCCAATAGGTAATATGCTTCAAGACGCTCTTACACTATCTCTTGATACTAGAGTAGATTCTTGGGTAATAGATTTAGGTGCCTCTTTCCACGCAACCCCGATTATGGATATTTTAAAGAGTATGTCTAGGGAAATTTTAGATACATTTATTTGGGTGATAATGAGTCATGCAACATTGTCGGGAAGAAGAATGTACACCTGAAATTAAAGAACTAAAATACATGGATATTGAGATATGTGAGGCATGTACCTAGCCTCGTGGAGAAATATCTTCTCTAAAAGACATTTGGGTGGTGAAGGTTGCACAGTAACATTCACTTTAGATGCTTGGAAAGTTTCTAAGGGTGCCCTAGTAGTGGCACGAGGTAAGAAAGTAGGCACTCTTTATTTGTCTACTTTTATATCTAATTCTTCTACCATATTGTCTACTTCAGATGAGGATGCCAACATGTGGCACAATAGATTGGGACATATGAGTGAGAAGGGCATGAAAATTCTACAGGAAAAAGGTAAGATTTCAAGTTTGAAGCAATTGGACTTAGAGTTTTGTGAGCATTGCATTTTTGGGAAATAGAAAAGAGTTAGATTTCTTAAGGCGGGGAATACCAAGAAAGAGAAAAATTTGGAACTAGTTCATATAGATGTATGGGGGCCGGCTTAGGTTGCATCTCACGGTGGTTCTCTGTACTATGTCACATTCATAGATGATGCCACAAGGAAGGTATGGGTATACTGCATTAAGTGTAAGTATGATGTCTTTAATACATTTAAGAAATGGAAAACACTTGTTGAAAATAAATGTGGTTTTAAATTGAAATGTTTGAGATCTAACAATGGAGGTGAGTACTGCAGTAAGAAATTTGATGATTATTGTTCCTTAAATGGGATTCGTAGAGAGAAAATAGTTCCCAAGACTCCGTAACAAAATGGTGTTAGTGAGAGGATGAATAGAACAATAATGGAGTGTGCACGGTCAATGAGATTGCACGCAGGGCTACTTCTTCATTTTGGGCAAAGGCCGTAGATACTGTTGTGTACTTAATCAACCATAGGCCTTTGAGTGCACTAGATGGAGGAATTCCTGAAGAATCCTGGACCGAGAAAGAGGTAGACCTTTCATTTTTAAGAGTATTTGGTTCAGAGGCATTTGTGCATGTTAATAAAGAAAACAGGAAGAAATTGGATTCAAAATCCAAACGTTGTACATTCATAGGCTATGGCTCCAATGGTGATTATGGATTTCAGTTTTGGGATCTAGACAAATCTAAGATAATTAGGAGTTGTGATGTTGTTTGGCGTGAAAATAGAATGTACAGGGATTAGGTAAAGGATGAAAAAAAGAACAAGGAAGAATTGGTTGAGGATATAGCTCCTAAAAAGGAACTCTTGGGTTGAAAATATCCACCTACAAGTACCGAGGTTGAAATTTTTGTAGGCCAAGCATGAAATCTAGTTTCGGCATCAACACCTCTGTCATAAATTCAAGACAATCAACGACAAAAATTAATGATCTTGTGACACCTCCATCTTTGGTAAGAAGGTCACAACGTATTAGTAGACCTCGGAAAGATTTTTCCCTGCTTTGTATTATTTACTACGCTGTTGTGGTGAGCCAAAGAGCTTTGATGAGGCAATGTAGGTAAAATCTACGAAGGAGTGGGAGTGTGGCATGAATGAGGAGATGGAATCCCTGGAGAAGAACCAAACGTGGGATTTGGTCAAATTGCTAGGAGGGAAGAGAGTACTATAGAACAAATGGGTCTACTATGTGAAAGAAGAAGAAGAAGGTGGAAAGAAAAGATACAAAGCAAGGCTTATAGTGAAGGGGTATGAATAAAAGGAAGGTATCAATTTTGATGAAATTTTCTCCCTTGTTGTAAAGATGTCTTCCATTTGTAGTGTATTAAGTTTAGTCGTTGTTGAAGATTTACACTTAGAGAAACTTGATTTCAAGATGAAATTTCTCCATGGTGACTTGGAGGAGGAGATTTATATGAAAAAACCACTTGGGTATGAGGTGAAGGGTAGGGAGAAATTGGTTTGCAAGTTGAAGAAGAGCCTATATGGGCTCAAACAAGCTCCTCAATAATGATATATAAGGTTTGATAGTTTTATGCATGAGCATGGTTTTACTAGATGTCGATCGGATAATTGTGTGTACTTTAAATGGTTGGAAAATGGGAGCTACATTATTATTTTTTTATATGTAGACGATATGCTTATAGCAGGGTCTAATATGCAGGAAATTGCAAAGCTTAAGGAAAAGCTTGCACAAACATTTGCAATGAAGGATTTGGGTGCAACAAAGAAAATCCTTGGTATGCAAATCAAGAGAGACAAGAAAAATATGAAATTGGTGTTGTCTCAGGAGGACTATGTAGAAAAGGTGTTAGAGAGGTTTCAGATGCATAATGCAAAACCAGTTAATACACCATTGGCCGAGCATTTTAGATTAAATAAAGAGTAATGCCCAACAACATAAGAGGAGAAAGATTATATAGCATGGGTTCCTTATTCTTCAGTAGTTGGGAGCCTTATGTATGCCATGGTTTGTACCAAGCCAAACATTTCCCAAGCGTGGGAGTTTTTAGTAGGTATATGGAAAATTCGGGTAAAGCACATTGGAAGGAAGTCCAGTGGATTCTTAGGTACTTGAGAGGGACTAGAAATATGCACTTGTTCTTCGGAGGGTCGGATTATACTTTATAGGTATTTTTGGATTTAGATATGACAGGAGATGTGGATAGCAGGAGGAGTACTACTGGATACATTTTTACAGTTGGTGGTGCAATAGTGAGTAGGATCTTAAAGTTGTAGAAGGTAGTTTCCTTGTCTACTATAGAGGCAGAATATGTTGCAGCAAATGACTGAGGCAAGTAAGGAAATGTTATGGATGAGCAGGTTCATGGAGGAGTTGGGTAAGGATCAAGGGGATTGCAAGTTACACAGTGATAGTCAAAGTGTAATTCACCTAGAAAAGAACTTGGCCTTCCATTCCAGAACCAAACACATTCAACTAAGATATCACTTCATATGACAGGTGTTGGAGGATGGGAAACTTGAGTTGGTGAAGATTCATATAGATGATAATCCTGTTGATATGTTTACTAAGCCAATGAAAAAGGAGAAGTTGGATTTGCATTCAACTTCTATGGGTCTTCAAGATTGAGCTTGAAGTGGAAGAAACAAGCCAAGAAGAAAAGTCCAAGCAAGAGTTATAGCGGTGGAGTTACAAAAATCAGTCTCCAAGTGGGAGATTGTTGGTTTTGGAGCCTGATAGCGATGGAGGTTACAAGGGGGATTTTCCCCCTTGTGGGGGTTTGGGGTAGTGCCCTCGAAAGCCATATTTTATATGTATTTATGCATTGCGAAATATGGATTGTTCATTATTAGGTCACATATCTAATGGGTGGTTTTCTATGTTTCCCGAAAATGATAAAAACCCTAATGTCTTTAAAGAGTTGTTATGTATTAGGCTCATTGTAAGTGTGGCTGCACTGTGAGAGAGAGTTTTGTTGGATTGAATAATAAGGATTGGTTATTTCTAGTGGACGTAGCCCATTTTTGGGTGAACCACGTTAAATATGTGTCTCTGTTTTTATTGCATTATTTTCTATTTTACGTTTTCTACATTATTGATTGCATGCTTGTTTATATCAGTAAACTGGTATAATCCTAACAATAATGACTTGGGATAATACCCTAGTATTTTTCAAGTACCCCAAGTGGTGCCTTATATTAGAATGATGATATAAATAACAAATTGGAATAGGGAAAATTTTATTAGGTTTGTGCTAAATTGGTGTAGTTATGTGTAAACAATGATATTGATTGTATCACTTACTTCATGGATAAGTTATCAACATAGATTTAATATTCTACCTTGATCATTGGATTGAAACAATCGAATACTAAACTTCTTGCACCTAGTTAAATTTGGGAAACCCTCGTGGCATAATTACAACAAGGGTGATTTTTTTAAGGATCATAAATTGCACGTTTAGGACTATGATTTTATGTATATTAGTTTTTCTTTTAAAATTAAAATGTACAATCAAAATATTTACTAATGATTGTGGGATAATTGTTTCCTAGATGATTTTTTTCTATTTATAACATACAAGGATCATTGTGGTTTTAATTTGGAAATTTCAATAAGAAAAACTACTTAGATTCATATGATCAACATTGAACTTCATTGCAATAATTTAACTAGAGGATATTCTCAAAGTGGGATTATAACACATTTTTGAAATCATAAGAAAATTTCATGGAAAATTTCTTTTCAAGAAATAATGAGAATGCACTCTATGATTAAATGATGGGCATGCTTATGTACTTATTTGGGCAGGACCTAATTTCAATTGTATGCATTTCTATTTTGAAATTTCTGATTGATGTCTAAGGAGATTGAATTTTGAAATCATTAAAATGTGAAACTCGTTTAGATATTGTTATTCCTATTAAATGATTAATTCTAGAATAATAATCATCATCTAGGAAATTTTGGCATTCATTTGACTTGGATACATGGCCTACTTTAGCTTGCTCCTCAAAGCTTCCAAACTTGCAATAATTCTTCATGAATTTGACTTGTTAGCGTGATAATAAGATTCATAATTTTCCTTCGATAGAAGACTCGTGAGTATAATTGTTTCACCATACGAGGATATTTCAACATGGATTTAGTGTCGAGTAAACTAGTGTATGCTTTTCAACATGGATAGATAAAATACGATGTATATCGTGTATAATGCATGATCTTGCAATGAAATAAGTAATTCCTCTGTATGATTTTAATGAGATGTATTTATTTATAAGAGGCCCATAATGGATAAGGTTGTAAGTTGCTAAGTTTTGATGTACGACACCTAACCAAATCGGTGATAGTAGATGAAAAATAAATCATGATAGTAGGAATTGGGTGTACCACAAGTGGCATAGAAATATGTATCCTTTAAAATTAAATCTGGTATGAAAATTGATTGGAATTTAATTTGGCTTGCACTTGAAGGGTGTTAGTGAAAGAGTGTAAGAACTTCAAGAATATGAGTCTCTTAGGAAGTTCCTTATAATTGATAGAAATTGAAAAGGGTATATAATAGTCTATAACCTGAATGTTAAAGGTGAAATGAGAATGTTATATGTTAAAGGTGAAAATTTTGAGTGTGTGAAATAATATTTGGGAAAATTTTAATGTTTTGGGTCATGTTCATGGATGAAGTTATCGATTTGGCGAACATGTCTTATCTTAGTCAAACTACTCTAAAATTTCTATTGTGCGCTTATCTTATTTTTATTTGATAATTTGACTTATAATTTCTATGATGTGATGTGAGACTAAATTTTTCCTTCTTCTTGGCTCAAGCCATAGAAATAACTCAACATAGAGAGATAAGTTCTTGATTATGTCCAGGACTAACCTTCCACTCTAGTGAAGTGAAAATGTTGCATTACATATCAAAATAATTAGGGCTCATGTACTTCTATCCATGTGATTGGAGCAAGTGTGTGTTTCACTCATGATCCTAAATGAGCTCAATCAATGCAATTATGAGTAATCAAATGCAACTAGGACGATTCTTCTATTGGCACAAAACACTTGGAAATAATTAAATTCAACCTTAGATGTAATTTAGATTATAATTCATCTCATGAATTACTTCTAAAATATTTAGGATGCGTATAACATTTGTGAATAATGATTTATAAGGTGTATCTTATGCGTAGTTGATGTAACATCCTTAAAAACCTCTAGGGATATTATTTATATATGATACTCTTCACCTGGAGTTCCCATGCATGTCTAATTGAAAGGCATTCTTAGCCCAAATCAATAAAATTTCCCAATTTTAAAAAAAATAACAATTGCAAAAGATAAGGAAAGGTATGGCCTAGATGACATGTTCAACTACAAACCTATTATGTGTTGTTGAATTTATCTAGAGGTAAAAAAACTCGGGAGGAAATGTACAAATATCTACAAATATGGACTAGGAATCTTGAGTAAAATGGAAGTGATCCTAATAGTGTAAACATGGTAGATAGAGCTAACCAAGGTAACACCTATATAACCAGAGGAGAAAATATGTGTCAAAAGAGTTGAATATATGTTATTGGTCCAAATGTCCTAAAAGGTGCCAAAATTGATGTTACAAATGTGTCATACACAAATTGGGTTATCGCATAACATTTTTTAACATTCAATCTCTAACACATTTGTTCTTAAATAGATGAAAAAATGCATATATTATCAAATATAGAGATTAATAATGTCATGAAAAAGAAATCATATGTCAAAAATATTGAGAACCTTTTTGTATTTCTTGTTAGTGTTGAATAAAAGTTTCATCTTTAAGTATTCACTAGTACCAAAATTGTGTTGAGTATAAAGTCCTTTTACATATTAAAAACTTAGATATAATCTATATAGATACAAAATCTAGTTAGGAAACTACTCATACCGAACTTCATAGTCACTTGACACAAGACACTTGGAGACATGTAACTTCAAACTTAATAGTACTTTATATTATAATTTAGCTCTTGGATCTCTCTTGAAAGATTTAGGATGTGTATAACATTTATGAATAGTTTTATCCGAGGTGTGTCTATTGTTTCATGGATATACTACCTTTATGGATATTGTTTATATAAGAGGCTCTTTGTTGGATTCACCGTACGTGTTGACCTAAAAGTCATATATCAATTGATTTAATAAAATTTCCCAATTTAAAAAAAATACAATTGTAAAGGATAAGGAAAATTTTGGTTAGGAATGAAATGTTTGGATATATACCTCTTCTATGTTGTCAATTTTTTCTAATGGTCAAAAAATCTTGAGAGAAAAATGTAGAAATGTTTTTCAAGCTACACTAAGAGTCCTAAGTAAATTGGGATTGATATTAAGAGTGTTAAGATGGTAGTTAGAGGTAACCAAGGCGATGTGGATGTGATCAAATGAAAGAAATGTGTCTCAAAAGAATCAAATATATGTTGTTTTAGTCTAAATGTCCTAAAACGTACCAAAATTTATGTTGCCAAATGTGACATATCATAATAGGTTATTAAAACAAAATTTGACATTCAAACTTTAACACACTTGTTCTTATATATAAATAGAAAAAATACATACATTATCAATAATAAAGATTAATAATGGCATGAACAAAAAAATCTCATAATACAAATTTGGGAATCTTCTTATATTTCTCTTCAATTTTAAATACAATTTCATCTTCATGTATTCACTACTGAAATTGTATTGATTATCAAGTTCTTTTACATATAAGAAAAAAACTTAGTCATAATATACATAGTTTTCTAAATATTAGTTAGGGAAACTACGCATAGCCAAATTCATAGTCACTCTTGAAACTTACATGAAAATCCATTAGTTCATCACGTGAAATTTTAGAATAAGAATATATTCTAAATAATAATAATTTGATATAGTGACCCCAATTTAGATTAAGTGGTACTTTTAATTGATTAGCCATTGTTTGATAAACAAGACTCTTTATCATCAATCACTTTGATAGGCGGTT
This sequence comes from Taxus wallichiana var. yunnanensis, assembly GCA_018340775.1. NCBI lineage: Eukaryota > Viridiplantae > Streptophyta > Pinopsida > Cupressales > Taxaceae > Taxus > Taxus wallichiana. The sequence continues at coordinate 865,174,563 of CM031242.1, forward strand.
TCTTCTTTGCATCCATATCCCCAATTTGAACTCTTTTAATTTCTTGATTGGTTCACTCATATATCCTTCATTCATATAATTTGTATATTTGAAATGAACCTTCCATGTTATTTGAATGCCAAAATTATTACTTGGAACACACTAGTTTTTAGCTTGCACTTTTTTTGTTTCATCAAATGGTTTTTTTGAGTTTTATCATCAATTCATTGAAGCTAACAAATTCAATGAGCTCATAACATGATAATTTTTCTTTAATATCCTTTCATTTTGTTTATCAAAGAAAGTACAAGAGATGCTCTTAATAAACACTTGTATTTTCAATTTTACTTCAAAGTGTTTATCTTATAATTTTGTAAATTCTTTTGAGTTATTTTTTAGTGTTTGTATCCTACTTTTTTTTTTACTTCCTAGTATTCCCTTAATGTATCATTAGCAACATCAATGGAAATTTCTCAAGAATCAACATATAAATAAGCTAAGAGTCTTTTATCTCTTTCTATTAGATACTTAATTAAAAATTATTTATTATATTTTACATGTTTATAACACTTAATTTAAAGTAAACATATTTCTATACATACGATGTTTTTTTCAACAATTAAATATTTTGACATTTTGTCATCATTTAGTTTTTACATTTGTATTGTTTTATAATATTTTGTTATTTTTCACAAATTAAATAGTAGAATGTCATTGATGTCAACCATTTCACTAGTGAATCGAAATATATTAAATCATATTTTATTGGAATATATGTAATTTAACTACCTCTTAATATTTATTATCATTGATCTCAACCATTTCACTAATGAATTGAAATATATTGCATCATATTTTATTGGAATTTTTGTAATCTTTAACTACCTCTTATTATATAATGTCATTGATGTCAACCATTTCACTAGTGAATCGAAATATATTGCATCATATTTTATTGGAATACATATAATTTAACTACCTCTTATTATATAATATAAATTCTAGTTTTGTTTTACATTATTATTATCTTAGTTAGTGTAAACCTACCTACACTTGATGAGAAAATCCCACAAATGGTAGTAGGCCCCCTATGATAGTGCTTTCCAATCTCTTGGATACAAATATTAAGTTATAAGTTAATTATGAAAATCCAAACAAGATTATATGCACACATAAAGTGAAAGGGTTGTAGTTTGATTGGTGGGGATCATGGTTGCTTATATTCATCCACTAAAGTACAAATCTCTCTCTTATTTTTAGGTTTATTGGTTGATAAATGTTTTTCTTATAACTAGATGTATTCAATTGGAAAATACACTAGTACAATTATATTAAATAAATCTATTTGAAAAATGTCAATAAATATCAATGTAAAGGCTCTTATCTTAGATTATACTCTCTTCTTTTTTCCCATCTATTGATGATAAAAGAATATTTCCATAAAATAAAAGGCCATAAAACATATAGTCAAAATATTGATTTTTATTGACTTCTCAAAGTTTTAAAAATCCTCTTAAATGATGGTCATATGAACATCAAATTTAATTCAAGGAATAAAAGCTTACACAGTCACACCATTAAGTCTCACCCTTATCTGTCATTGTAGAATTCCCATTAGCATAACAATATGATACATTATATTAATATAAAATATGTTCAATTGTATTGTATTCAATTGGAAAACATATAAAATATGATACATAACACCAATTAATCCTATATGTAAAACCAATTAGAAATTGTTCACACATTCTAAAAGACATATTAAATAGTTTTTTAGAACTCAATTTTTTTTTCCGGATTTTTAGAAGCTTCTTAGGCATGGTGAAGCCAAATAATATTTGAATTCATATTAATTAAAGCTTGGCAAGGGACTTACAAGTATTCATTTTGTATGGTTTCTAGAAGTTTTCTAACATCTTTTTAGAAGATTGTTAGGTATAGAGATGCAAAATGAGATTTTAACTCAAATAAATTAGCGTGTAAACATAAGTCCGTACTAAAATGCCAAAACCTAGGTGCTTGACAAGACACCTAAAATTATTTATTTTCTATGATTATTATGTGTACATTTAATTATATTTATATTTTAAACAATGATATAAATTTTACAATCTCATTACCCACTAATATACTAGAGTGCAACGAAATTATCTCAAATAATACAATATAGAAACCTACCTGTGAGATGGAGGAGGATTTGTTTGAGATCTCCATTGATGGAAATAACAAATTAAAAAACATAATTTGTATATGAACAATATCATCTACCAAATACATGTTCGATTCATGATTTTGGTATGAACATATTTCCTTTCATAGTTTCGATGTTAATATAGTTTTATGGTTTAATAAGCTCTAGATTATGGTGCTTATTGAGCTTCTATATCAATACATTTTATTGAGTTTTTAACATGATATAATTACATCACGAGGCATTCCAACAATTGAAGCCAAATATGTAATGGCATGAGGAGTTCATTTTTATTCTTAACATTAAATATTTATTTTTCTTGTCTTGATATAACCCCTTTTAGCCCATACTAGTGTTCCTCTTGCTAAGGTGCAACTAGACACAATTAGATTAAGAAGAAGAGGCCTCGGTAAAAGATAACTATTCACCTTTGAAAGACTATGGAGAATTTAGGAAATACATCAAAGTAAATTAGGCATGGGCATGTTATGGAATGAATGCTTAAAGGGTGTATGGAAGGATTGGTCACAACATTATGGAGACCATTCAAACATCTACCTTAGCACTTTAGATATGCCTTTTTATGTGTGAAGCCACTTTACATTGCAATTTGTAGAGTTAGTGACCTTAAAGCGGGGAAGTAGGGTATGGGTACTCATGGAAGAAATGGATGTGCATCCGGATTTTGGCTAAAAATTAGAACTAGTTGTAGGCATTTGGATGTGTGTGTTTATAATTTATGGAAGTAAACCTAAAATATTTATTAAATTGAGTTGCATATATCGCCTTAAGTTATTCACCTCAAGGGTCTTGATCTCATGAACACCGCCTCATAATATAGTAATCAATTGATAATATGTTTTATTTTTGTTTTTTACGCCTCGATCTCTACGAACAAGATCTCTTTCTTTCATATTTACATTCATATATTATATTTACAATATTGATAACGAGGTTTTCAATTAAAAAAATCATTTTAATGTTTAACAATGTGGATATTGGGGGATGGTTGGTCGATGGTGGAATTAACAAATTCCAGTGTACTGCAACGATATTTAGATAACATCTACCTCAATAGAAATGTATGTGATTCATGGATTTCAATTATGTATAACAAAATACAAGCAATATTTTCTTCTTATTTTGGGTTCTGCTTAAAATGACAAAATTGTATTGAATCTATCTCGATATAGTTCTAGATGCACCCAAATTCATACAAATATTTACAATCATATTTTTATTTTATTAGCATTCAACGTTGCGGGTTTAGTATAGAAGAGATGAAGTAGATTGTAAAAAGAATGATGTAAACCACAAGTGATCCACTATCATGACTATGTCCTGAAGTATTTTCTATTTTTATTATGATTACAATTCTTTTTTGTTGTTATTTTAATTCAATGTTTATAGTAAAACACATAATAATATAAACGTTTATATATCTATTTAATGTTTGTTTAAAACAATATTTATAGTTCTTGGGGCAATGAATATGTGTACACATGATTTGTCTTCTAAATCTTTGAGCAACAATGAAGATTCAATTATGTAAATATGAGACTAGTATTTTTGCTACTGCATTTGTTAGAACAATTTTTTTGATTGGTTGTGTCGAGAGTTAATGTCCTTGTACATTCCTATCTATCGATGTACATCTTATTAAAAATATTTTATCAAATTTTCCGCATTCTCACGAGTGCAATCATTGATGAACTTGCATGTCTCTTTTGTATTTACATTCAAGGGCTCAAACATGTCCAAAGCTTTCTGCAAGCATTTGCACAACAAGACGAAGAGTGATGCTTGCATTCAAAAGGCGAAGTGCACTTGCATTCAAAAGTCGTTCCTCCCCATCTCTAAAACATGTAGTTATATGTATACCAAGTTTGCCTTTTCTTAGGATTTTTAAGCTTGGTTGCATCCTTCCATTCTCATTGGTATTCATCTATCCCCATCACAACTAGTCTTCATCCAACCCCATCCCAAGAACAAATAGATGCAAATGTTGCCTTAGAAGTTTTGTATCACCCGCTACATGACATTGTATTTCCATATAAACATTACATTTACATCCCACACGGCATTCTTGCACCTAAAATGTAACTATTAGTATACTCTATGCCATCATAACTTGTATTGACCTTTTAGTATCGCCCACATGGTTGGGTTTCTCTTTATAACACTTATATTTAGAACATGAAGCCTCTTTTGAATAGGTAGATGCTCAAATCGATTGGGATATAACTTGTTAAAATTATTGCAACTTATATATATTGCATACTTATTTGGTTAAATTAATAGTTGAAATTGTACAGGAATGGTGAATGACATATTATTATGGCATTCACAAAGGTACAATTCCTCATAAATACTCGTAAAAAAGATACGAGATTAAGTACCAAACAAATTTAATAGAATTTGAAGTGGCCTTGTCTTTTAATTTAGTTTGATGATATTTTTTTATTTTACTACTTATAATACTTTTATATTATAGAATTTCATCCAATATGACTATAATTGAATTGATATTATACTTTACATTTTTTTCTCCTTTAATATTTAAAAAAATATATGTGTGTGTACGCACGTGCACGTGCACAAATACTCTATGCCATTTTAATATTGGAGCGAGGTAGGTAGGTTTTATGAGACAAGGTGGCCATGTGTGAGGTATGCTCTCTACTGGGATGGAAGATATGAGCATGTTCCCAAATTCAAGTGGCACTCCAACCCGTGATTATTTTTAAAATATGGACACTCACTTGTTTTATGTGCTTTGGGGATAAATATTAAAAACAAAAAGTGGACACTCACTTGTTTTATGGTCTTATCATAAATACTCTTATCACCTATGGCTGTTTTCTTCCTCTTATTTTTTCTTTCCGTAGATACGGGCCTTAAAAAGGGATTAATTTTTCTATGCCAAGTGGAGTGGACACATAATTTTGACCTTTTTCTTTTGAGAGGACTCTCATGGAATACGATGTTCTATTTATTTTTGTGAAGATAATTAATTAAGTATACATTTTTGGTTTTAGAGTTTTCTTTTCTTAATTCATATGTCGAATGGGAATTCAAAAACATCTTATTATTTTTTAATATACATATTTGAACAATCGTTTCTATCATTAATATATTTATAATTTATGATAAAAATTGCAATAATGTTACAAAGTGTTTTTTAAAATCAATCAAATAAACATAGAGATAAAACTATATTAATATATATGGGTGACAACACCGAGAGGTAAATAATATTCGGTATGCAAGTATATAATTCGTGAAGCAACCTATTTTTGGTAAAGGACATTTAATGTTGTACATATACCTAGTTGTGGTAAGGGACTAATTACTAGCAATCACACGAGGAATGTGTGATGAGGATACCTAAAGGGATAAGGAGGGGAATTTATATTGATGTAGGGACGAGCCACGGGAGCGAGAGTTGCAAACATTAAACATCTTACATTGTTATATCTACGCACCACTTTATCATCTTGACTTCGTTCACATTGTTTGTGCGAGTTCCTTTGCAGATAAAGAAGAGAAAATAAAAAGCAAGAAAATCCTATAGACTCTAGGTTGGAAACCCAACTACACTTCTTGCCTATTATAGTACTCTATAGCCCAATAATGTTTTTAAGTTCGATTAATTAAAAAAAATAGGTGAAGTGCAAACTATCATCGATAGTTAAGGCCCTTGGTGGGTCTTATGAAGCGAGAAGGTAGTATTTTATTCATCAATCTTTTTATTGTTCACTTTATAAATAGCTCTTTGATTTACAAGGATATTTTTTCCAAATTAAGATAAGTGGGAAGCTTCCCTATATAAAGACATAAATATTCATCATCACCAACCCCTCAGTAAGTAATGGAATGACTTCTAATAAAACCATCAAAGAGTACCATGTAATGTATGTGTTGGAAAAAGGTAAAATGTAGCAGAGACATATATAAATCAAAAAGTTTTGAATTTTAGGCATCTTGAATGTAAATGCAACCCCATAGAGAGGTGACATAGAGATAGATGATGGAAAAGAAATGTATGACATCAATGATTATGAATCTAATTCCTTGATATGCATTTTCTAGTAATGAATAAAAAAGTATTTTAAATTTATTACTGATTATAATTAAGCTGCACTTACGATGAAGATTTTAAGGGACACATAATTGTTAATAAATCCACAATGTTCATTAAAATATTTGTAATCTTTAAGCATCAGAAAAAAAAAAATCTTCTATTTTTCGGTGGTGGACCCAAATAATTAAATCTATGTTTAATATCAAAATCCTCGCCATTTAAGAGCTGACACATATTTTGACGGAGGAAGTGAGCCACCACTCAACCATGGCACGGGCCACCTGCAAGCATTAACCACAATGACCTCCAACAAGCGGGTATATGAGAATCTAAGCCATTGAGGTAGGGCTCATTCCCGTTTTGATCGAATTACTTCCCAAACAAACATCGGAGCGAAAAAAACACATACGAGAGGAGGTTTTGTCCCGTTAATGTCTTGTGCGGAGTGTGTGCAAAAGGAAGGGCTTCCATTATCGACCACGCCATGGGCATCCTTGGAGTCTCAAAGAAAATATTTGGAGTCTTGCAATTTGGGATAAGGAGGGGAATTTATATTGATGTAGGGGACAAGCTATAGGAGTAAGAGTCACAAACATTAAATATCTTAGATTGTTCTATCTCGCACACCACTTTATTGTCTCAACTTCATTCACATTATTAGTGCGATTTCCCTTTGCATATAAAGAAGAGAAATTAAAAATCAAGAAAATCCTATAGACTCCAGGTTGGAAACCCAACTGCACTTCTTGCCTATAATAGTACTCTATAGCCCAACAATGTTTTTAAGCTCAATTAATTACAAAATAATAGCAAAAGTGCAAACAATCATCGATAGTTGAGGCCCTTGGTAGGTCTTATGAACGAGAAGGTAGTATTTTATCCATCAATCTTTTTATTGTTCATTACAAATAGCTCTTTGATTTACAAGGACATTTTTTCCAAATTAAGATAAGTGGGAATCTTCCCCATATAAAGACACAAAAGTTCATCACCACCAACCCCTCGGTAAGTAATGGAATGACTTCTAATAAAACCATTAAAGAGTATCGTGTAATGTATGTGTTAGAAAAAGGTAAAATGTAGCGAGACATATATAAATAAAAAAGTTTTGAATTTCGGGCATTTTGAATGTAAATGCAACCCCATAAAGAGGTGACACAGAGATAGATGATGCCAAAGAAATGTATGACATCAATGATTATGAATCTAATTCCTTAATATGCATTTTCTAGTGATGAATAAAAAAGTATTTTAAATTTATTTCAAATTATAATTAATTACGCACGATGAAGATTTTTAAGGGACACATAATAGGTAGTACATCCACAATGTTCATTAAAATATTTGTAATCTTAAGCATCAGAAAAAAAATATTCTATTTTTGGTGGCCAACGGGGGACCCAAATAATTAAATCTATGTTTAATATCAAAATCCTCGCCATTCAAGAGTTGGCACATATTTTGTATAGCTAAATGTTAGCAAATTTTTTTCTTAAAAAGTAATTTGCATAATCGAAGGACTCCTGGAACTTTTGATGGAGGAGGTGAGCCACCACTCAACCATGGCCGCCCTGCAAGTATTAACCGCAATGACCTCCAACAACATGTATATCAGAATCAAAGCCATTGAGGCAGGATCCATTCCCGTTTTGATCAAATTTCTTCCTGAGCAAAGCGTTGAGAGAAGAAACACCTACGAGAGGATGTTTTGTCTTGTCAATGTCTTGTGCGGATGTGCAGAAGGAAGGGCTTCCATTTCTGACCATGCCATGGGCATCCCTGCAGTCTCAAAGAAAATATTTAGAGTCTCGCAATTCACTACTGAGATAGTGGTTCAGATCCTTTGGTTTCTTTGCAGGTACTCGCCGTCCGAGCAAGGAATGAAATGTTGGAGGTGGGTGTTGTGGCGAAGTTGTGCATTCTGATGCAAACTAAATGCATGGTGAAGACAAAGAGCAAGGCAAAAGAGATTGTGATGGTGCATGTTAAGAGGTGGGGGAGCTCCATCTGTATTCCCTTGGTAATTTATCTGCAATCTCCTTAATGCTATGACATAGTAAATTACTTGTATATCTTCACTTTTGTTTGAGCACTCACACGCCTTTTTAATGGCAGCGGCCAAGTTTAAGATATTTTACCGTTTGTAATTTATATAAGTCTAAAATATTGATATACCTAATATATAAATAAATTACAAATTGAAGGTGATATTTTAAATAAAAGCGGGAGAGCTGACGATTTCAAAATTTTGCATATTTATTTACAACTAAAAACAAAATATTAATTTAAATATATCCAAACATTAAAAAAATCCTTTTAACACATTTGTATTCAATAGTTTACCCACCATTTACTGTTTATACCTAAACTAGCAATCGCATGTATACATTGCAGTGAACGCCGAACGGTATATGTTATTTGATTTAGAGGTATAGTTATTACTTTTGTAATTGATGTTGATAAGGGGTTTGATTGATTTTGTAAGTGTAGAAATATAGATGGGCCACTTAATTTTAAGGTTGTTTATACATTTCAAACTTGTTATAAATTCGTACATGAATACATTTGATACCATTTTCAATAGTTAATTAATTTTATAGTTGATGTTGTATGTATTTAATTCGGGTTTATTGTGTTAGTTGTGCATCGGTTGTTTGGTTGGTGTTTTGTTGGAAAAACATTTATTGTACAGTTGATAATGTGTGTGATTGATAGTTGTAGTGTAGGAATTTAGTTGAAACATTGCATTGAAATGTTGTATGTGTACATTTAATTATGTTACAGATTCGTACATTTAAAGTTGCATATCATATTTCAAAACATCAAATAAATGAAGATCTACGTACACATAATGAGACATGTATACATTTGCAATATTTATATTATGAATGGTAGCCTTTAGTGGGTGATTTCAGTTTCAATAAACATGATTACATTTGATACCCCTTGAATGGAAGTGTTGTTTTGGATACAAGAAGTGTTGAGTATAGTAGTAGTGGAGGTGTTATCAAAGCAGAGGGTAGTATTTACGATGGGTTGAGTGATAGTAGTCTTGCTTCCTCCTTTCTTCTTGCTCCGAGTGTTGGTACGTGTGCTATATTTGAGTATCTCTCGAATGAAAAAGCACGTGAAATGTGGATATTTGTAAGTGAGGGAACTTTGGAGAAAGTTGTGAATGTCAGACCCTACCTTTCAGTGGTTCCAATGTCGACGGTTGCTCTGTATAAATTAAGTCCTTGCGACTTGTGGATAGTTAATTCCCAGGCATTTTTAATCGGCAATTGTCTTTGATTCCCTCTCAAAATAAGGGGTATGGGAATATGTAATGGGTTGGAGGGATCCCAACATGGGCCGTTGTATCTATCAAATTTTACAACAACAAATAAAGGTAATTCTGGTGGTTGCATTGATGCGTCGTAGACAATGTCGGTGATTGTTTCTGTGGCACCATTCATAAGGCCTGCATCAACCCATAGATTTGTAATAAGCATGATTTTTTGTTGTTTGCACAAAAGAACAATGAATTCGAGTCCTACCAAATCAAATCATGCTTCACTCGAACTGCATGTCTCAGACAACGGTTCTTCTTTGGAGGGTCCAGAGCCATATTTATATCATATCTTCTAGGCACATTATTTATTATGCTTCCAATAGTGGTCTCTTTATTAAAATCATAGGGTGTTTCTTTTACATGCATAACGGCCCTGTTGGAATAAGATGTTGATCCACCGAGAATATAAGAGGAAGCACATATTTTCATTTTGTTATCAAGTATGGTTCTGCACTCTTTGGTCCAAAAAGGTTCTTTGCATAGTGGACTCTCAAGACATTCCCATTCTTTTCAAGAACCGTTCCATTGGTATCCTCCAAAGCCTTGGTCTCCTCTTCTACCCGAAAGACATATTTCAAATTATTAAAACCCAACACCGAGATCATGACGATAAAATATAGCTAAACAAGAAACTAAACATGTCATTTTCTATGGATAAAAACGTATAAGACTTTAATGTACCGAATGGAAGTTTATAAATGTAAAACCCCGTCAAACATGAGTGAATGAGGTAGCATGTAATAAGATAAAATTAATTCATTTTGGATAGACTATGACAGAGCAAAATAATCAGGCTGTACTTGGCACACATTCAAATGGCTACGATTATTACCAGCCATACAATGTGCAGATTATGGATAATTTCTTCAATAAATACCACCTTTTGCCTTGATTGGAGCATGTTTAGAAAACTCATAGTGTAACATTTCTTCATCAATGTGTTCATCTAGTCTTCGAACAACTAATACATGAGTTGGTGCTATAAAATAACCCCATTTCATCAAATTTATGAACCCAAAATCCACAATCATACCACTATATCACAAGTTATATCCATAAAAATAATATAATGCAAATACGAGGCTCATATGTTTTCTTTGTTGTTGGTGTGTTGGAAGCAATTGCATCTGCGGAGGGGTAGCATATTCAGTTCGACCTTCATTTGCATCATCAATTATGGAAAGAGAATATAAGAGACGATTATGAAACAAAGTTATAATGATAAGATGTTTAATAGAATTAGTCTAAAGGTTTTGTGCATGAGAAACAATGGGTGTATTACTTGTATTTACAATGTACATAACATATTACGTCAGTATAAACCATTCTACAAGGCCCGCCATAGGCCCACATCAGATCATGCACGGGGTAGTTAATGTATATATCTAAATTAGTAAGCAAGTTGCTCAAGCTTAAATGGTTCAAGACCTAAAAACTTTGCGAGAAGCAAATAACGAGAAGATGGTGATTACATGTGAAGGACCTTAAACCATGATGAAAAAGAGCAAGTAAATTATAGAAGTGATGAGAAACAAATATTAGACCTTGTTGCTTTAACATTGTTATTACCATCTTTAAGTTATTATCAATTAAAATGAAAGAAAATTCTTTATGGCTTGTAATTACTTCAATTAACATTGGAAGCTTATTAAGTAGACCTATAACAAATTTAAAACAAACATGTTGTTATTCAATCGATTATCTCAACCAAATAGTGAGGTCTAAAATTTTACATTACCAAAGCATAAAAAAATGCACTTACATTGCTCATACGAAACAAGATAACAATCCAACTACAATGATTTTAGAAATTGAAAAATCACAGAAATTTGGAAGTCGAGATTGTAAAGAAAAATTACACAATCACAGTCAAGATAATCATGAATATATAAAAGCACTTGCAAAGCACATGCATAGACCATAACTTCAATCTCAGGCTAACTTGAAAACATGACATCCGGCAAGAAAAGTTGACACATCCACATACAATACACATCCAATCAACTTTATTATTTTCATCTCTTGAGTTTCCTTGAGTTGATCCATTTGCAAAATTTACTTGTCTTGCTTGAGGTGCACCTAAACCTCCAGTTGACTTGCTACTGTGATCCATAAAAAGTGAATCTATTCAGTAGAAACTCCAGACTAACATTGTAATGTCCTTAATTTTATAACTTCTCAGGAAGTTGAAACCATCATCTCAGCTATCACAAGGCTGCAAAAGTAGACAAGTGATGCAAATCATTTGAAAACATTAACATTTTCCTCGTACGAATCATTCTACATAAACTCCATGGTCAGTTGGAGGGGATATAGGAGCAATGTCTGCAAACTTGAATCTCTTTACCAACTGTTATCTTTCCCACATGGTTACTCTCCTTCTAATGGGCTACCTCCTGTCACATTGAAACAAATATAACTTAGCATCTGCACTATGTAAAAGAATGTACCTTTCAGCTAAGGACATAAAACAACACAAAAAGTAACTTACAATAGTAGGAAAATCTACAAAGGAAAATCCACGAGATAAGCCTGAATTCCTCTCTTTGATAACCTATTCCCATCATTGGCAATCAAATGGTTAGCTACTCTGATCACCTATTCTGAACATCAAACCTAGAAAAGCATCATCGTTGTTGAACAAGAATCCAAACAATTGATGCAAAGAGTCACAAAATTGCTCAGCCAAACAAGGAAGCTCAGATTCCATGCAACAATTCTCTATAAGAACCTCTAGTTCATCTCGTCCCAAAAGGGATTTTTCCAATATCTTACTCCCTTCCAAGTAGTTGCAGTTTTTACAAGTCTGTATTAAATGTGCCATCCCAAATTTTGGTATTGAATTCCTTCGATTCTTGTAAACTACTTTAGGAGGTTGCCCATCCGAATCGATAGTATGCAAATAAAAACTATATAAGAATATGTAATTTTGATGTTAGTGTTTTCACTTATTACTTTAGAAACAAGCCAATTCTTTCATCAATCTTCACTATGATTTAAGTCATTCCTGAAGGGAATAGCCATGGGAGCAATTTGACTTGAGAAGGTCTCCAATCCAATGAGTTATTTCTAGCCTTGACTGAAAAGGCAACATTGCGGGAGTTTTAGCGAAGGTAAGCGCAAGAGGGATTGTTCTTAATGGTTGGAATCAATGTTTTTTGTTTATTGTATGTTATTAGATGTCTTGCATTATGTAGTCTCTTGAAACTCCTATGGCTGTAATGTATAGTAAGGTGGGTTCTCTTTGTTGATATAATGAATTTTGACATACTCTAATTCTGTAATAAAGTGGAGATAAAGTGGATATCCAGTAAGAGGGTTTTTGCTTGATTGGCTGTTGGGGCAAATTAGGGTTATTTAGCTGAAAGGCATTTACTATGGGAATTCATTCCCAAGAATGGCTGTTAACTTTGTCTCATGCCATGAAACACCTCTTGTTAGCCTGGAAAAATTAGTGATTGCAAATATTTGACCTTCTTTCCCTGTTTGATATGAGATGCATTGAATCTCATGAGATTTGATAGAGATAAAACCTGTGCATATAGAGATTTCTCTGGACAAAATATTTGATTTCGACTGGAGAGTAAATAGCGCTTAGTGTTTTGAACCGCCGTAGCTCTGAATTGCTATAACAAATCCTATATAAACAACGTACAAATGATACTCGAACATGCCCAGTTTGCAAGATGGATTGTTAATTAGCCAAGTGTAAGGTCTTCCTGATGGGAGACAAAGGGTGATTTTTCTATTGAAACTGAAGGCAATAGATAATTGAGTGGCTAGACCCATGCGATCTTTGTTCGGTCCTACCATTATGGTAACTCCATTTTGGGTGGAGCGCAGGAGAATGTGAAGACTTTGCGCATATCCATTTGCTTAACAATCTCGAAGGATTTTCCAAGAATCCCATTTTGCGCATATCCTACTTCCATCAAAGCACATTGTTATTAAATTATTGAATCCCACACAAGATCTTCACAATCGCTCTCCCACACACTGCATCGCTTCAAGGCCTTGAGATTTAATTTGTAGACTCGAATCCTTCTTACGGATTGCCTTGGTCAAATACTGTGTCGACACAACCGCCCGATCTTTCCCGAAGCCCTATAATAAATTAGGAAAGGGGAAAACCGTCAAAATGGATGTCAATTTTAAACACCTTGAAAAACGTCCAAATGAATGTCAAATTTAATATCGTTGCAAAAATGTCCGGAGGTCCTTTACCATAGGGGGAATGCCTTCGGCGTAAAAAATAAATGTAATTTTATAAATGCCCATTTCCAAACCTAATTTAATTTAGTAAACCAATCCTAGTTGTCAATGGAATTTCGACCATAGCAAGAATTTAACGTCGATTCTAAATCCACTCACACCACGTCATTCAACACTTGGCCCACGTAGATCACTCCACTCTGGTACCATACATGATGATGCACACGTCAGCAATTTTCATCAAGATGAAGGCGCACACGTCGGTGTACTATTTCCCGAGTTTCTCACCCACGTGTAGGGCATATAATATATTACCTACAACTTTCTACATAATCCACGCTGAGCATTCCGCCGTAATGAATGTCGACATACATTGCGAAGGAGGTCATCAATGTTTACAATATGTGTCATCCATAAGAGGTCACAATCCCTTTGGAAGGCGCCTTTAGTGTTTCTATAAACAACTAGGGTTTCTATAAAGATGAGTCCATTTGCAAGTATAATTTAGTGTGATATCCATATTTTGATCAAAGACTCCAAATCCAAGGAAACATATGGGCTTGGTGCCAAAATTGAGTTGCAAGTCAAAATTCCAGTGGATAAAATTGGTCACAGGAGAAAAAAATATAGAGCGTTTCTATTTGGCTCTGGGTGATCTTGTTCCACATTTATTTTTAGGTCACTACGATTTATAAGCACATTGAAGATACTTTGCCATCCCATTTCCATAGTTTCATATATTTGTCACACTTATAGAATTAGGAAAATGGTGTCACCATTATAACCATAACCCCGGCTCACTTCAATTAGCTTTCAAATACATTGTAAAGTCATATTTTATTGACAAATGATTTAGATTTTATGTATTTACTATATTTATATATTAAACCATCATTTATATGAAGTAATTCATCTTAATTAGATTAAGACTACTTTTGATTATAAATTATAGCAAGCCTTATGTGATACCAAAAATAGTGTTAATCTAATTAAGATAACTTGCTTCAATGTTGAATGATAATTTAGAATATGGATACAATAAATATAAAATTCTAAATCATGTGTTGATAAAATAGAATCAAACACTACTCTTGGAATATATATGAAATGAACTAGGGTTTGGTTTAGAAATATAACACCATTTCACATACTATGAAACTGTGGCATAGATATGAAATTATGGAAATGGGTTGTGCAGAGTGTTTTTAGTGTTCATTTATATTATGGTGATTTGGAAATGATTGCATGACAAGATTTCTTGAGATAGAAAAAAATTCTTGATGTTTGAATCCTCTTATGGTCGATTTTGTCCTTTTTTGTTTTGATCCACAACTCAGTTCTAAAAATTGGTGCACTCATGTCCCTACATATGGAATATGTGATCATATTCTAATGATCTCACTTTTGTACCTACAAATGGATTACCATTTGCAAAAATGCTAGCTCTTTTCTTTATGGCCTCTAAAATTGGGTTGGTTTGATTTGGCTAAACTTGACATTGGCGATTCCCAAGTGTTGAGCACTACCTACATAACACTACCTAGAAATAGCCTTAGGGATTTTTACTTCTCCCTCTCGGTGGATGTTCCAAATGTGCATAAATAATGGTTTTTGGAAAGAACACAATAAGGCCTCCAACACATGATGATCTTTGACTTTAATTATAATGCATGAAAGTAATCTAGAGAAGTAAAATAAGATGCATTTATACTTGTAGCTTTATATAGTGCTCTAATGACATGATGATTCAATGAAAAGGTACAAAATTTCTTCTTAGAGCATGCTTCTTATCAATGATATAAGATTTCAATAGATGCCCCTAATGAGTAAGGTGTATGTGATTGCATTTTGGTGAACTCGCTTATTATTTTGTACACGTAACATGTGGATTTGTTCCTCACCCCTAGAGTTTTAGATTTCTAAATTTAATCACTAGTACCAAAAATTTTCTTTAAATTTTCTAAAAAACCATAATATGCTTTTGGGTATTTAACATCATTGCAATGGATGATACTAACACATCCTCTTCCATGGACCTTCCTAGTCTAGGAACTTGTATGTTATATGATTTGACTACTTTGCAAGATTGTTTGCTTTATACACTCTACGAACATGTATGTTATATGATGTATCCTCTCTACAATCTTGTCTATTCTATCTACTCTAGGTACTTGATTACACCCAAATGAAAAAATATATATTTTACTTTGATTAGGATTGATATGTCAAAAAATAATGGGTAATAAGATTAATAAATAAAAACTCTAACCATTCAAATATGATAGTAAATGTTACATGATATAAAGAAGTTTCATTCAAATACGACACATGTTAAATATATTAAAACATAAGAATATGACTATACTTTAATTTTATGTTGCTTCACAAGTTTATCTAAATATGAAACTAGATCAAATAGAATGCGATAAAGTTGAAGATGCTTCATCTTTGAAATAGTAATGAAACCATCCCGAGACACTAAAGCATCACATTCAAACACTAGAGTGAAATTATTCTATCTAGATGCACTCTAGTGTTTAGTGCCATTTTGTGATTCATCAATGTGGGGTATTTATCTTCATCTTTAAAGGCTTCCTACAATTTCACTTGTTCGAGAATATTTGTGCATGGTCTTATAATGATTAAACCCTAGATTTATGTACTGACACGCTATAGACATTAGATGATAAAATGAGGTGTGTGATTGATTTGGATTATCCTTGGTGACAAACCTCTTCATTGATTATGAGAAAGCACTAGACTACATTTCCTAAATATGGAACTCAAACTCCATGTATTTCTCCTTGTTCTCATGCAAGAGTAAATGATACTATAGAGTACCCTTCCACTACTTTTTCCCTTGCACGTCAACACTAATAGTGGTCTAACTAAGTATAATTGAAGTATCATTTGTGTGTGAGAAAGAACCTTGAACCATTTTATTGATATGGAAAAAAATCCCAGTTTATAAACAAAAATGTGTTCCAATGTATATTTGCAAAATCATATAAATAGTTTCACAAGTATAAAAACCCAACAACCATGTAACAAAACTATATGGGAATGGAAATATATTGTTAATAAGAAAAAAAAATTCACTATATTAGCCTAGTAGAAAAACCAAATAGAGAACTATAATGATGAACTAACTATTTACCTAACATTTCCCCCTTAATTCATTGTGGTCTAAAGTAAATAGGAGATAAACTCTCCAAATGCCTCAAATTTGTCCCATGTAAGTGACTTTGTGAAGATATATGCACGTTGTTCTTGTTTCGGTAAAATTGGAGTTATATGTTGTGTTATAGAAGATGTTCGCATATGAAATATACATGTACCTCAATGTGCTTCATCCTCTCATGAAACATTGGATTATGAACAAGTTTTAGAACACACTCAATGTCAACATATAATATGGTAGCTTTTTCTTGTGGTAGTCTTAGTCCCTCAAGTATGTGACATAGCCATATCACTTCGTGAAATATCCTCCTCTAGCATGATACTCAACTTCTATGGAACATCGAGAATTTTTTTTTTTGTTAGCCCATGATATCATACCAAATCCCAAAAATTACATATCTAAAAGTGTTTTTTTGTCATCAATATTTCTTGCATGATCCAATTCCAAATATCCTATTAACAACATCGATCATTCTTCTTATATTCTAGGCCAAGGTCCATAATTATTATGGTGTAACTTAAGATCCACTTTTATAATTTCCATCGACATGTATTTGGTTCCTACATGAAATGTAAAAGATAGATGACAACATAACCAATGTTTGTCTAGTGTAAGTCAAGTAAATAAGACTCTTGATTAATTATCGATAGAGAGTTGCATACACGTTTGGTGATGGATGCATGCGAGATAACTAAAGTCTTATCTCCATAGGTGTGGAAATTGGATTACATTCCATCATCCAAAAACTTCTTGATTATGGCATTAGAATATTTCATTTGAGATACGAAAATGTAGTTCTCATGTTTCCATACTTCTAAGCTAAGACAATAGTACTAATAACATGAGATCAATCATGTTGAATGATTAATTAAGATCTTTCTTGATAACATAAATTATCTTCACCTTTGAACAAGAAGTGATGACGAGATCATTGATGTAAAAATAGCAATCAAAATCTCCTCCTTAATTTTTAAGGTAGAGATTTGGGACATAAGGATTCCTCTAGAATCCATGATGAATGAGATATTCATCTATCTTAATATACTAAGCTCGGGAATCTGTTTGATACCATACAAATATTTTGTGAATCTACATACCTTTTCTTATTTTTTAGTTACAAAAAAACCTTATGGTTGAGTCTTGTAGACTTCTTCCTGTAAATATCCATTGAGAAAGGAACTTTTTACAACCATTTGGTGGACTTTCTAACCAAAATGTGCAGCTA
Source organism: Taxus wallichiana var. yunnanensis (assembly GCA_018340775.1). Classification (NCBI taxonomy): domain Eukaryota; kingdom Viridiplantae; phylum Streptophyta; class Pinopsida; order Cupressales; family Taxaceae; genus Taxus; species Taxus wallichiana. The sequence goes on from CM031242.1 coordinate 865,192,769, forward strand.
TAGAAAAAATCATCTTGATGGTTTTATCTTAGTTGTGGGAGTAAATGTATCCTCATAGTCAATGACTTATGTCTAAGCATACCCCTTCACTACCAACCTTTCCTTGTGTTTTTCAATACTATCATTTGTTTTGTACTTCATTTTGAAAATCTATCTATATGTGATGGATTTCTTCCTTGGTAGAAGGTCAACAAGCGGCCATGTATTATTTTTCATCACATACTGATATTCATCATCATTGGAATCTTTATAAGGTTTGACTATAGGGATTTTTGAACTATACAAGGCTCAAAAAATTCAAAAACAATACTCATTAAGGAAAAATTTACCTCATAACAAGTCTTCTTTGTGAGTTTGTGGTCCAGGTGTGGATGTTTTGGAAGACCATCCAATTTGGCATCTCATATCATGTTAGTATACCATTTAGGCATATGCTTATCCATTCTCATGGGTGGTGGTCATGTCAAATCATCATCATCATCCCAATCATCATTATATTCATCGGAGGGGAGATAATCATTTGTTTTCATAACAAAATGTATTGGATCGTCAAGTGAGATTTTGGAAGGACCCTCAACTTATTTATTCTCTAAAAACTCAACATCCCTACTTGTGTTAACTCTTATGGTTTTAAAATTCATTAGTCTATAGTGGATATCTTCTTCACTATATACTAAGAAGATATACTTTTCAACGTTTTATTCTCTTCTTCTTTGGAATATGCATGTTTACTTTGCATCCAAAAATTTTGAGACTTGTAATAGATGGATCTCACCTTGACCAATATTCTTATGGTGTTGCCCCATCAAGAGTAATATTAAGAACTCCATTCAAAAGTAGGTATATTTCCATTTTGATTGCTTCAACCTAATATGTCTTCATCAAGATAAAATATTTATCATACACTCGCACCATCTCCATAATAGTATGATTTCTCCATTCAAAAATAACATTTTGCTATGGTGTATGTGGAGGAGCCATTTGTCGATGAATTCCACGAGTTTCAAGAGTGCTTCAAACCTGTGACTCGGTGTATTCCCCTTTGATCTCGAGTAGAGTGTTCGATTTTTATGACTAGACTTAGTTTCAACATCAACTTTGAACTTCTTGAAATTATCAAAATATTCATTTTTTTCACCATTATTGAGTTAGATTAGGGTTTTTACACTATAATCAAACATGGGGTGAAATAGGAGATATAACGGGTTATTATAACTAATTAACTTCTAACATTAACCATTTAATATCATAATAACACATTAATAGTTGTAACAAATATACATAATGCAATACAAACTCAAAAATACATGGGATTAAATGCACTTTGCTGATTACATGTGATTCTGGGTAGAATTGGGTGATCTCGGATGCTGAAACAAGGGTATTTGGACTTGAGAAAGCTTCCCAAAAGAAATCAGTAACTAGAGGATTTAATAGGATAAGACCGTATAATAGGGGCATGAAAAATTGTACAACCTTTACCTCTTTATATGGTTTTGCATCTTCTTAGAACAATGGTTTGTGAATTTCTAGGTTTTTCACTTACCTAGTTCTATTTGTCACTCTTTGTCGGTCACTTTGTTAATCATGTTGCGGGATTATTTGAATACTCTTCTCAATATTTCAAAACACTAACCATGGATGAATTCCTATAAAAAAATTAGTTTGGTTGTGGGCACCCTCAGCATCTGTTAATGTTGGAACTACTCAAGAGGCCTCAAACCACACATTATTCTCCACCTAGCATGTGATATCTAGTTGTAGTACACATCCTTCCTTTGAAAAAGGCCTCAAACCACACATCATTCTCCACCTTACATGTGATATATAGTTTTAGTGCACATCCTTACTTTGACAAAGCTTGACTTGATTTTCTCTTTTAAAAATCCACTTGAGTGGGTGACTTTGAGTACTTGTAAATATGGTGATCAGTCCCCTAGACCTAGTTTGAAGCTTTAGAATTGTAGATAGTGCTGCCCTAATGGATGTGCATAGGTATTTTTAGAGTTTAGGGAGCTTTGGGTGCCTTTTGTACTAGATTTTGTAATAGGAATCCATAAGAGTGCTAGGTACTATATGAGGTCGGGTTTCACTGTTTATATATGCTTCGAAGTTATTTCAAGTTAAAAAGGATGAATGAGGAGGGTTGAGTGAGCCAAAGAATAATTTATAATGGAAATTTTGGGATCAAAGTGAGAAAGGTTAAGACCTGTACACTAGGGTTGGGACCATACGGACATTCCCGCCCCTACCGTACGTATTTAAGCTAAGCGGGAAATCTTCCATGTGAATTTTGGAAGCTAAAAAGTGGAATTTATTACTATGTTTCATGCATTAAATTCTTTTAAAAATTTACATATGAGTGTGTAAGAGCAAACAAGATAGACAAGAGACCTAAGGATGTACCAGATGAGAATGGGTAAAGTGCACTTGTTTGAGCAAGAGATAAATGTCAAGAACAATAGTGTCAAAGAGTAGAATTACCAAATTTGAGTGTCTACATTCCCCCCCCCCCCTCCTTAAGTATAAAATGACCTTACATGCCTAAACCTGAAAATATTCTTGATGTATATACACACTTTATCTTTTCTCGATGTTTATTTTGCAAGACCCCATTGTATTAGTGTTGGCACGCTTCATGATAAAACGTGCAACATAGAGTATAATCAATGAGCATGATAAAGAAATGAAATTTAACTCAAATGTAAAGATATAATGTAAATGAAATTTGAAATTGTAAATAGTGAAATAAAGAGATGCAAAACATGGAAGGAATACACCTATTTGTTTTATGAAGGGAGAATTTCCCTTTTCTTTTTCTTTTACTTGAAGATTCAGATTGTTGAAATTTTCCAAAGGATTTGGGGTGATTAGTCCTTAATTGTGTCAATGAAATACCATAGTGTTAGGTGTATGGAACCCAACACGCAAATAATGAGAAGAGAGAAGAACAATGAGGAGCCTAAGTACCCCGTGAAGGAGGAAGATCATGTATCAAATTCATTTAGCAACTTTGATATCTTCCTCCTTAAGTGTAAGAGGAGAGAAAGGAATTCCTACAAATAACTTAGTTGTTTCACCATATTACATAACCTCGTGGACCACACCATTGCAGATGGATCTAGGCCTAATTTTACAAATTAGGACACACAATACAAAAGAGAATGAATTGCCCCCATACTCTCCCCATGTGCCACAAATGAGTAGAAACTACAATGTGTTGAAAAATAGATGGATAAAGGATATTCATTCCCCCAATATCCCTAAAATTGGAACTAAAATTGAGTGTCATGGAGAAGAAGGAATGAAACCCTTCATGCTCCTTGAAACTAATATAAACCAAGTTATCGACTCTAAAATTGTGCCAAAAAGTTAAATGTGTAGGTGAAAATTTGAATCGATGAGAAACTTTTTGTAACTACTTCTAGGAAAAAAACATAGGAATGGGTCAGAATGTGTGTATGGTCCCTGACCATAATATATGCTTTTGACCTTATGTTTTATTTTTTATTTTTTTGTGTTTGATGTTGTTTTTGAGTATTTTTTCCTGTTCTTGTTTGTGTATGTGCCTAGAATTTTATTTGTGTCTGTTATAGGTGTAGAATATTCTGAATGAATTCCCCCTATTTTAAGGCACATGTGATAAATATTTTTAGCATGTAGATCAAAATAATAAATGTGTAACCATGTATAATAATCTACGTAAAAAACACATGAAGAGTTGATGTGGTGACCACCAAGAAGAACTTGTTCTTGAAAAGAGGATGCACATGGTGGAAACCATGGTGCACAATCAAAAGTGAAAATAACAACGAGAATAATAGTATCAACACCACAACAAGATAAATAACAATAATCAACAAGAGTAATTCATATGTAAGTGAAAAGATAATAGTGAAAATAGTGTCATGAAAATTTCCTAACGCCAACAAACATGGGACACCCACACTATCACAAGATAATCAAGCCCCTTAGGAATGCAAACACGAGATAAAATATCACACAAGCAGGGAATGATGCCAAAAATATGTGACACCCAAAATTTTGCAAGACAAGTAAGACCTTAGGCCATAATAAAAGTAGAAAACAAGTAACTACACATATAACTAGAAAACATGTATAGAAAACTAAAAATCATAATGTGATGAAATGACATAACAAGTGATATAGAAGAGCATATGAAACCAAAAATTGTCAACACCGCACAAGACACATGTGTTAGTCTTGTTAGTTCAAAAGATAACAAATACACTATGTATGTAATCAAACGTAATGAGGAAGTGAAAAGGTACTATAATGAAATAATAACACTTGGTTTGTGTGGAGGGATGTCCTTAGAAGAAGTATGTAAGGAACCTTGATAGCTCCCATAAGCATGTATCAATATTTATGTATCAAACTCAATTTACTATGTGAACGCATGTGTGTAAAGAAGAAAAATGCTATCTACCAAACCAGAAGGATAAAAACATGTATAATGTAAAGTGAAAACAATGTTCGTTAGATAAATAAGTCCTAATTTTTGAATTTTTTAAAATATTTGAATTCCCAACTACATGAGAAGTAAGTTTAATGACATAAACAATAAGAGTTTGTTTAGTAGGAGAAAATAGAATATGTGAAACATTGGCATAATTGGAAATAGTGGCAAGAGTAAGTGCAAACATAAAGATCGATGTGTGAATCAAGATATGTGTGAAATATGTAGTGTTAGGAGGAGGCTCATTGGTATCAACCTCAAGTAATGGAGGGAGAGACACAAGACTCTCCGTAAGAAATATGTGTAACATGGGAATATTGGAAGCATTAGAACCATATGTAGTAGCCCATATGACTATAAGAGAAACCATAAACATAAATGTGGAAAGAGGGGGATTAATTTCCCCATTGATGCAATAAGATGAGGTGTAGCCATAGTATATGATTCATGCATAGAATTTTGAAAAGGGAGTGAGGGAAGAGCATCATAAATCATCATCAAATCAACACATTGTGTTCCTACTTGTGGTGGGGAAGTTGTATCAAGTGGTGTAATATTGGAATCAGTAAGCATAATATTATTAGAATTACATTGAGAGGTGTTCCAAGCAACATATTTGAAATCTACAATCATGGTGAAATTATGAATGGGGATATGAGTTTCCACTAACACCATAGGTATTGTAGGTTTAACAACCACCATAGGAGATAAATATTTATATATATGTAAGTGTGTAGAAATATTTGCTAAGAATTGATCACCAGTTAGATGAGAGTAAGTCATAATGACAAGAGTATCATGTGTGTCAAGATAAATTTCATCATGTAAATAAGTATCAATGTGGTCCATAACAAAGAGTAGAATAATGTGCAATGTAAGTAGAATCTACATTATCAAGTATGAGATAGATATTACAAAGAGGATCAACATGAGGTGTGTATTCCATTCTAGCACTCTCCATAGAATAGGGTGTTGCAAGTTTACCATGTGTTATGGCATTGGTAGGTGAAGAATCATTGCTAAGTGATGTCACATGATCAAGTGTAAGAGAAGAATCAACATGTCCCTTTTCAATAGAGTGTGTACTAAGATCATCATCACAAAGATAATCATGAGAATAATGTGGTGTATGTGTGTGTACTAGATTAGGCTCCATTGCTAGATCATCAAGTAACAAAAGATAGAAATTCAAAAAGTAGGAGATGATGTAGGACATATATTGTGTTGAACAAAGAAACCACCTCTTGAGGAGGGAGGGAATGGTAACTAGCACCCTTAATAAAGTTTTATAAGTATGTCTTGATAAAATACATCGCTTGGTCAGGGGTATATCAAGATGAATCGGGAGTGTACTAAGGAGTTCAAAGAGTGTCACCCTACATGCATGGTTATGCTTAAGACATTAAATGATTAATATGTGGAACATGAGATTAAGCCATTAGGGTAATTGGAAATAGAAAGATTAGATGTAGAAGAATAATTATGATGATAAATCAGAAATTTAAACCCTAATGAACCTAGGGTTTGAGGCACAATGTTTAATTAAAGAGTCAAGTTCACCTAATGTTTTCACCCTTTTTGAGTTTGATTAGGGTTTTTACACTGTAGTCAAATAAGGAATGAAATAGGAACTACATGGGGTTATTATAACTAATTAACTTCCAAAATTAACCATTCAATATCAAAATAATGCATTAATACTTGTAATAAATGTACACAATGATACAATACAAACTCACAAATACATGGGATTAAGTGCACTTAGCTGATTACATGTGATTATGGGAAAATATGGGTGATTTGGATGCTAAAATAGGGGTATCTAGACCCGAGAATGTTTTGTAACAAAAACTATAACATGAGGATATACTAGGGTAGGACTCTACAATAGGGACGAGAAATCTCGTATGGTATTAACCTCTTTGTATGGTTTTGCACCTACTGAAAACTGTGGTTTGTGACTTTCTTGGTTTATTACTTATTTGATTCTCTTAAATTCACTCTCTATCAGTCATTGTCAATCACATTATGAGAGTATTTGAATACTCTTTTCAATATTTCAAAACCCTAACCATAGATGAAGTCTTGAAAAAAATTAGTTGGGTTTTGGGCACCACTAATGTTGGCATTACTCCAAAGAGGCCTCAAACCACACTTTGTACTCCACCTAGTATATGATATCTAGTTATTGTGCAATCAGATTTGACATCATTTTATTTGAAAATGATTGATTTGAGTTTCTCTCTTTCCAATCTACTTGAGTGGGTGACTTTGAGTGCTTAAAAATGTGGGAAGCAATCCCTAGACCTAGTGGGAAGATTCAAACTTGTAAATAGTGCTTTCCTAATGAATTTGCAAAGGTATTTTCATGTTTTACTGGGCTTTGGGTGCCTTTTGTGCTAGCTTTTACAATAGGAGTCCGTAAGAATGCTTTAGAGTTTATGGTACTAAATGAGGTGATTTTACTTGTTTGTATATGCTTCTAAAGGTATTTCAAGTTACAAAGGTATAATGAGGAGGAGTAATTACCCAAACAATAATGTGAAACAGGAAGTTTGGGACCAAAGTGAGCAAGGTCAAGGCGTAAACTAGAGTCAAGACTCTGTATGGATGTTCCTACCCCTCGTGCATTTTTACTTAAGACTATAAACCAAATCATACCATGCCAAGAACATAGATGTTAATCAAACACCACGATCAATAAGATGAAAACAATTCGCGAATAACTTTACATAAACCTTTGCAAACAAATGTGCAACAATATCATATATTATTATAGAACTCAATGAAATACAATGAGAATGAGCCTTGATTATATATGAAAGGAATAAGAATCTAAGAAACAATCAACGTCTTAAATCAAGCCATAAATCAATGAAATAACTAGTCATCAAAGAACTAGTCAAGACCATAGATTTAGGTGAGAACTAAACATCAAGGATCTAGTCAATACCATAGATCAAGGAAATAACTATACCTAACAACTAGACAATATCTCCTAATATATAAATAAGATAAAAGAAATACCACACACATAAGTGGGTGAGGATAAATACAATAAAGGTAAATAAAGTACCTAGGTGAATATGAGCTAAGGTAAATACCTACTCTAACAACAATCCTCTCACCATATCATACTGATGGAGTGTGTTGAGATATCCAAAACTGATGTGGCTAAGCCTTTTATTCCATAACCATGTTGATGACATATCATTTTCCAAAAGAACCTAATTATCTCTCCATAAAAACCAAGCTAGAACATACAACTTGCATTAGAAGATTGTGCAACAATCTTTGAGATTATGGATTTATCTATGATCAAACACATTTTATTACCTCCTTTACAGTTAAATTCAATCTTCAAAATATGTTCCAAAATACAACTAAATGATAATAAATTCTTTGTTAATCTAGGGACGTATAAAATATCAATTATTTTATAATTACGTGCACCAAGGGGTAAAGATATGTTGATAATACCTTTGACACCATAAGATCTATCATCACCTAGTGCAACACGATCATTGGTGGGTGTGTCACTCAAAGTGAAAACCAATCCTTGCATCTAGTCATGTGCTAGGTTGTAATTGAATCAATATACCAAATAACATTGTGTGAAGATGATTCTTCATATGATTGAGAAGTATATAAGAAGTCTCTATCATCAAAGTGATCTTCCTGTTCAATAACATTGCCTTGTTGTTTGGGTTTCTTTTTCCAATTCCCCTTGTTATGTATTTTTTTTTGTTGTTGTCCTTGATGTGATTGTTGGTTATTCTCATTCTTTCCAAAAGATGATCCCTATTGGGATGCATTGGAGCAAAAATGTTTCAATTCATGATCCTTATGACTAAAAATTAGACATTGCTTTTATTATTTGTTCCCTTATTAATTCTACTAACTTCTCTCGCTTCTAGGATTGCATATAAGACTTGAATGGTTTCCTCCTTTTAGTGCGAAGCAAGAACATGTTATTGTTTTAGTGCTTGTATGAAATCTTCCTAATGTAACATATTTACCGAATTTAAAAATATGGTATATCTCTTGTGACATTCATAGTGACCACAAAGATCTAGTAAGAGGGGGAAATTCTTTCAAGATGATGGGTAGAAGAGACTTGCATGTTACTTTTTATTCCAAAGGCTTGGAGTGAGGCTTGTAATGTTGTAACATGACTTAGAAAGGCCTCAATTATCATGTCAATTTTCAGTTTGAGACAATGAAGTTGAATCAGTAGGCATAAAATGGTGTTCCTATTTCTAGCTATATAGAATGTACATAAAATTTCCCATGCTTCTTTGGCCATTTTGGCATCTTGAATGTGTCTAATTTTGACATATCAAATTTTCATTTTTGCAACAACATTTGTATCTAATCTAGTGAAGGAACCTACAACAACAAGACATATGTCTTCAAATTTGAGCTGAATTTTTATTTAGGTCTTCCATGTTGTCTAGTTGTCTCCTCGTAGGAATTGGGAATTTGGTAGAAATTTTTAGAGAATTCATAGCCACAACAGATCCTGCGGGTGATAGCAGAGCTTTTATCACTACAAACTAGTATGATGACATACAAAGTTTGAAAAAATAAAATTGCTCCCTTTCCCTTTTTTTTTTTTTTTTTTTTTTGCAATTTTGTTTTGCAATTTTGTTTTGTTTTGGGCACTATTAGCATCATGAATATAATCCTCTTACAATGGAAAAACTTGATTTTTTTGTTTTCCATAATATTTACAAAAAAATAGCAATTTTGGGTTCTGTGGCCTATTTTAGTTTACAAAAGGTATTATTTTTATTTTTACACCATTTTTTTTATTTTTTCACCCTCGTTAGGGGTTTAACCTCTAAATGGTTTAGAAACCTCCATTTAGTTTGAGGGGGTCTAGAAATGGTGGGATCACAATTGTTAATAAATCACTAATTATTTCCAATGACTTGTGAAATTAAATAATGAAGAGGGGGTGGGGATTGACCTTTTGAACTCCATCTCCCAAACCTTCTACTCCCTTACCTTAGCCACTTAGGAAGATTTGGAGACAACAAAGGATTTGGAAAAATTCTATTTAAACTTTTACTGGTTTGTAACTTAAAAAAACACTCAAACAATAGGTCATGACCGAGTATAAATCCTGCGACCACTTATACCTAAAACCCATTCAATGACCACCTTCTTTGCTTGTGGCACATTTACATAAATGATCAAAACTATATTTACATTGTTCGAGATGAGATAAACATGTTTTTAAGAGAATAATTCCTTAATTTTTTTATCAGGGAGGAAGAGAAGAGTAGTGATGTACACGAGGTGAGATAGGGCCCTTAAATTACATATTTAACATTGTCTTTATCCTTTATTGGCTTTATTTTTCCCAAGTTATGTATATTTTTCTTTGCTTTTTTGTGATTTAGGCATTTCAATGCCCCATTTCTATATCCACATTCGTAACTTATTTGTTAACGGTTGTGTGTGTTTTTTTAATTATTTTAATGATTTTGATTTACACGCCAACCTTGTCTTGGTTGGATGTGAGATGAGAGTGAGAGAAGAGTCACGAAAGGGATCACTCATCCTAGCTTCCATCAAACTCAATCATTGTATTATTTATTTATCCACTCAAATTTTATGTGCGTTGGCACCTTATTCAACGAGATCTAAGTTTTCACCTGAAGCACGTGTAACTACCACGTCCCTCCTTTGTATTTACTTGTCAAGATGTTAGCATACATATCCATAATAACCATTATCCAAGTAATCATTCAAGTATAAATCATTGCATACATCTTATCATGAAAACACATATAATAAGAAAACATAATAGATCAGATAATAACTAATATCAATTGCACCATGAATTCACCATAATCAGACATGTCAATGATCATAATCCATCCTCCATAATCCATTATAATAAATTATTACATCACAGAAGTGAATACATCATCCTACCAAGGCGTTCGACCATGCGCAAGAAGTATCAAACCATAGATCATAGTTTCATAACATAGACTTTCAAAAATCAGACGTGTTCATGATACCAAAACAATGGCGTGCATAACATATATATAGGTGCAGGACTTAACCTTCACCACCCATGCACTCTCCTAATAATAGGCATGCCCAAAATAGACTCCATGCATGCTTTCTCACAACAACTAATAATAGATTATCTTATAAATAAATCGCTTTAATCCTAATAATAGCCTCCATGCATGTGCTCGATCTACATGTCCATTCTCCAAAATAAGACTTTTCTTGGTTGTCAAGTCATCACACTTTATCCCCTTTCTTGGTCGGCACTCCATCCTTCTTTTCTATTTTTAGCTCGTAATAAACTGGAAAATCAGCTAAGTCCCGAGTTCGGTCTATCTCTGGGCACGAGCCTTTTCGTTTCACTTCAACTTGTCCACGCACATGCACACACACACCTCCCTTAAATTCCACATTCCTCTAGGAACTTTTCATACTTAGTTATTTTTTATATCCAACATTACCCCACACTAATTACATTGTCGTCCTCAACAATGGAGTTTACTTGTCTTATAGCTCCTAAGAATAAATTAATAAAGAATAACCACAAATTCACGGATATGAACAAAAATAATAAGAAAGAAAGAATAAAATAATCCCAAAGCATGCATTAATCCTTCATTCCTTAATAGGATACAATAATTCGAGGAACTCTCGAACAAGGGTGCTCTCCAGATCACCCCATTCCACCAAACATTTAGTGGTGGTATATGGAACTAGGCCTTATTTTTCCACCATCTCCTCAGGGGTCATGTCTTCACCCTTATGCTCTAGGTCCCTTATCACTCTTGTTAGGCCCGAGATTAACCCCTCTAAACCATCCATCTTGCATGCGATGAGGGACCCTTACTCCTTGAGCCTCGATTTCATATGTATCATTGATTATCTTTAAGGCATCTTGTTTTCAATCCTATCTCGGCTAGTAGTTCCTCTCACCCAAGCTTTCCCTCCTTCTTTGCATCCTATGTGCTTACCAAATCCACCTCCGCCTATGTGGTATATGCTTTGAGGATGGGGTCAAGGTTTTGTAATGTTCAAAGGCCCGCCCTACCTTCTTAAAAGAATCCTTCATTGTTGTCATCATGGATTCATATTCCATTATTTTGCATGCCATAATCTTCTTATTCTTCTCATCCTTGGATGTTATGTCTCCCCGTGACACCCCTTGTATGCTCGCCTTCTCATGTAGAAGAATATATACCAAATCATGCACGTAATGCAAGCTCGAAGGGTATGGTTCCTTATTTATTTCATCAAATTTTAGGCGTGCTTCTAAAATCTCATCTCCAATGCGGGTTGTCATATCCAGGACAATATTTATGAGTCTTTCAGCTTTTTCTTTCTCTTCTGTGAGTCCTTGGACTTCATGTGCCTTATCCTTTTTGTCCTCCACCAAGGTACGAATGGTGGCCACCTTATCTAGATTTTTTCATGCCACCTCCATTGTCATCTTATTTAATGTGTTTCTTAATTTTTCATTTGTGAGCTTTGTGGGTTTTACTCTCAATAAATTATTTGATGCCTTCTTTAATTTTCACGTGGCGAATGTGTCATCTATAATCTCAAAATCTGGTTCATCCATGTGCATCTGCATGCTCCAAGAAAAAATATTATTTGTATACATGGATTCCCTTGATTCATTGATGACCTCCCAACCATAAAATTCTCTGCTTTTTAGTGCTTTGGAAATGCACGTGTATTACCTTCAATTGGTCATCCATATAATTAACCCGAGGCATGCGTATGACCTCCTCATTTCTCTTCCTTTTATCCTCTTCGCATGCTCTGAGGGGTCTTCATGGACTTCATCTAACTCATGTACTTTGTGCATTTATTCTTAGTGTGCAAAGGCTTCCTTCTTTATATCCTTCTTCCTCCTCATCTCGCATTGGGGCTTCATTGGGGATTCCTCTCTCTCGACCTCCTTTTCTTTATGGAGATCTCCTACTACATCCTCTTCATTAGTATCATCCCTTCACACCATCCTTCATCTCCTCCTCATCTTATTCTCTAGGCTTTACTTAGGTGGTGGGGCCATTGGTGACTTAACAGGTTTAGATGGGCCTACACCACTATCTAACTCTTTGCATGTCCTCTTGTACCTTCCTCTTGCACTATGGTCAACCATGGTGATATCCTTTTTCTCTTCTTCTTCCTCCTCCCCATCCTCAATCTTTTCTTCCTCTTCGATCCCGGAGGAGTGGACTCGTGTTTTTTCCTCATCCCAATTTTTTTCTACCCTTTAGTGGGTCTCGAGACTTTAAAATCATCCTGATGTATTTACCATTAACCAACTTAGGCTTTGTAGATGTATACCTTTTTTCCTCTACATTTTAAACTTCTAAAGTCATCGAGTTAGTGTTGGTATCATCTAATAATATGGTCTCTATATAGGCTACCCTCCTGGATATACATATGTTTTATACAACATGTGGTAGTCATAATTTACATCCACATCTAACTTGAGTTTACGCTTGTGAAAATCTGTTCATTAATGCCTAGAAATAGCACATTATGAAGGCATATAATAACTTACACCATTGACCCTTCTTGTTGTCCTTCATGAAAAATCTTCCAATGCAATTATGTCGATAAACTCGAAAAGTCTTCCCTTCCATCCAAAATCAAGGCAAGTTACTTGGGATACGCCATTCATGCTTGAATGCTTCTCACATTCACTTGTACCACATGTGCACTCGATCTTATAGGTGTTATTTAACCCATCACAAGTGTAATAGGTGAACCTATTAGTTAATGAATTATTATCTCACGGATATTTCCACATGTTTTCCTTAGGTCCATCTAGGACCCCAATCTCCATGAAAACTATAGCCATAAGGATCGTGCCCCATGAAATCTTATTTCCTTCCTTGTGCCTCCTCAATGAAAGAAGAAATTTTGTATATTGTCCTTTCGCCATCTTTTTCACAATATGAATCCACTTATTGTTCACCGGCCCCATCTCTCTTTACATTCAACTTTATTAATAGATGCACAAAAATATTAACTAACAGTGGTCATTGATCTTGAAGACATCCATTGTGCATGCCCCCTTTTTAGATACTTCAATTCTACTATGGTGGTTTCCACCCTACCTCATCATCTAAATCCATAATAATTTCGGTCCTAGAGATACACAACCCCGTAATCTTTCCTATCTAAGGCGCGATGATGCACACTCTTCTTCCCGTAAATTAAAATAAGTCCTCAAGGACCCTTAATGTCGAGCCCATTTGGTATAGGCACTCTGGTTTTCCAAAGTATGGCAACTCATAAATATACACCACCCATACACCTTCTAAGGTCTTATACCCTTTTTCATCGTAGATAGGTTTGTCATCTTCATTCCTCTAGTTGGTGTTCTACACCAACTCACTCTTTATTTAACTTCTTTTCACATTGAGCAATGATTATAATCAATCACTTTACACTTTTGGATGTGGGACTCCCTGTGTGTGCCCCATTATCACTCCCTCTAGATATTGCATATCAGAAAACCTCTCCTTAGGTACTTCTTCGACCTTAACTTCGAGATCCTTATTCTTTCCTTTGCCGTTGGTCGCTACTACGGATGATCTTTTTGTGCCATAATGTTATTTGTGCAAGATGCTAAATCATCTTATAACACATCCATGCTCTAGGTGTTTGAAACCCTTCTTATTATTAATTCATGCCAACACTTCACTTGTTTACCCTCCTTGCTTCTAGATACTTCTCATTATCTAAAAAATGTGCCCTAACTTGACCTCATGCTTTTATAAACCCTAGTCCACAACCCCTTCTCCAAAATCCAAGTCTCCATGCCTCTTAGCCTCAAACGCGCCCGAAGGAGATTTTATGGCGGTCATGTATCTTACTCGATTTGGGTTCTTGAATTCACACAAAATTTCACAACATCTTGCAAGTTCACAAAAAGTCGCTTGAGTTAGGACTCTGCAAATTGCTAAAATTATACTCAAGGCAAGGTAAAGAATAAAATTCCTTCAACACCCTATTTATATATTTCCAAAAAATATCCCGCATTTTTTAATCACCAACTACCACCGTACCACAACTTTAATTATGATTTTCTCATTTTTTTGCACTTTTTCTTTTGCTTTCTTTCGTAATTGTTGTTGCTTTCTTCCATGCACCGCAATTGTAACCTTTGGTGTGCATGTTACTCTAAAGCCACAAACATCCTCATGCACACTTCCTTGCACCGCTACACTTTTTTTATTCTACGCTTCATACCAAGTAATTCCTCCTACCGCTACCTATCTCATGTTACACTTTGCAGCCTTTTTCCACACATGGTCTTCATCCCGAGAAATTCCCCATGAGTACCATCATCCTCAGCCACTATAGCACCTTTCTCTTTTGCATAAATGTTTCGAGATAGCACCCTTACTGCACACCTTCATGTATAAAAATGTGTCAACCTTTTTATAAATGTACAAACCTACATATAAATCTAACACCAATGGATTTCTCTTTCACACACTTACACCTAGTTTACCCCACACTAAAATTATGTTTGGTCCTATGTGCATGAACTCAATAGATAGTAATCAGCTTCCTACACATAAGTGTACTTATTACAAAAATAAGGAAGCACAACAACAAAATGAAGAGCAACAACTAAAAATAAAAACATGGAAGGGAAACCTAATCTAAGTGGCAATATTTCCTTATTACAAACACAAGAAGTTTTATTTATAGTAGGGCTTTAGCCTACTCCCATTGAAGTAACCAAGCAACATGGTGCCATCCAACACCTGTAATTGACATGCACATGATTCAAGTATATTGGTTACTACAAAAGGTCCCAACCAATGCACCTTCAATTTCCTGTGTGACACACAAACTTGGAGTCATAGAGAAGGACCATCTTACCCAATAGAAAATGTCTTACTCTTAAGTGTGCCTATCATGTGAGGCCTTGTGTTTTACATTCTTTGTCTTCTGGATTTAACGCGTATTGGTGTGCCACTCATCTAATTACATTAGTTTATCAATGTGATATTCTAGAACCTTATCATCATCCATTCCACCTACAAGCGCAATACACTGGGTGGATGGTAACATGAATTCAAATGGTAGCAAAGTGATTCGGGAAAAACACCAATTGAAAAGGTGTGGCCTTGTTCAACCTTTTATAAGTGGTCATGTATGCCCAAAGTACAACTAACACTTTATCATCCCAATATTTTCTCCCAACATCACAAATATTTGTTAAAGTCTGACTCAATATATTGTTGAAAGCTTCTATAGTGCCATTATCTTGTGGGTGATAAGGAGTAGTCTTATGGTGTGCCACCATAAATTCTACCAACAAAATTCTTATTGTCTCATTTAAAAATGAGTCCCTCTATCACTTGTCAAGCTCAAAGGACACCCATACATGCTAATAAAATTTTCCTAGAGAAATCTTGTTGTCATGGCTGTTGTACAAACCTTTATAGGTGTTTCCTCCGCCTACCTTGTAAAATAGTCAATACAAGTAATAATGTAGTGCACACGAGTCCTACGCATGGGGTGGTGCAATAATTCCTAAAAAGTCAATGGCCCATTTTCAAAAGGATCCATGCTTATAATAGGTTGTAAGAACATCTCATATCTATGTGATATTCTAGAACCTTATCATCATCCATTCCACCTACAAGCGCAATACACAGGATGGTAACATGAATTCAAATGGTAGCAAGTGATTCGGGAAAAACACCAATTGAAAAGTTGTGGCCTTGTTCAACTTTTTATAAGTGGACATGCATGCCCAAAGTACAACTAACACTTTATCATCCCAATATTTTCTCCCAACATCACAAATCTTTGTTAAATTCTAACTCAATATTTTGTTGAAAGATTCTAGAGTCCCATTATCTTGTGGGTGATGAGGAGTACTCTTATGGTGTGCCACCATAAATTCTACCAACAAAATTCTTATTGTCTCATTTAAACATGAGTCCCTCTATCACTTGTCAAGCTCAAAGGACACCCATACATGCTAATAAAATTTTCCTAGAGAAATCTTGTTGTCATGGCTGTTGTACAAACCTTTATAGGTGTTTCCTCTGCCTACCTTGTAAAATAGTCAATACAAGTAATAATGTAGTGCACACGAGTCCTACGCATGGGGTGGTGCAATAATTCCTAAAAAGTCAATGGCCCAGTTTTCAAAAGGATCCATGCTTATAATAGGTTGTAGCAACATCTCATATCTATGTGATATTCTAGAACCTTATCATCATCCATTCCACCTACAAGCGCAATACACGGGGATGGTAACATGAATTCAAATGGTAGCAAAGTGATTCGGGAAAAACACCAATGAAAAGTTGTGGCCTTGTTCAACTTTTTATAAGTGGACATGCATGCCCAAAGTACAACTAACACTTTATCATCCCAATATTTTCTCCCAACATCACAAATCTTTGTTAAATTCTAACTCAATATTTTGTTGAAAGATTCTAGAGTCCCATTATCTTGTGGGTGATGAGGAGTACTCTTATGGTGTGCCACCATAAATTCTACCAACAAAATTCTTATTGTCTCATTTAAACATGAGTCCCTCTATCACTTGTCAAGCTCAAAGGACACCCATACATGCTAATAAAATTTTCCTAGAGAAATCTTGTTGTCATGGCTGTTGTACAAACCTTTATAGGTGTTTCCTCCGCCTACCTTGTAAAATAGTCAATACAAGTAATAATGTAGTGCACACGAGTCCTACGCATGGGGTGGTGCAATAATTCCTAAAAAGTCAATGGCCCACTTTTCAAAAGGATCCATGCTTATAATAGGTTGTAGCAACATCTCATATCTATGTGATATTCTAGAACCTTATCATCATCCATTCCACCTACAAGCGCAATACACGGGGATGGTAACATGAATTCAAATGGTAGCAAGTGATTCGGGAAAAACACCAATTGAAAAGTTGTGGCCTTGTTCAACTTTTTATAAGTGGACATGCATGCCCAAAGTACAACTAACACTTTATCATCCCAATATTTTCTCCCAACATCACAAATCTTTGTTAAATTCTAACTCAATATTTTGTTGAAAGATTCTAGAGTCCCATTATCTTGTGGGTGATGAGGAGTACTCTTATGGTGTGCCACCATAAATTCTACCAACAAAATTCTTATTGTCTCATTTAAACATGAGTCCCTCTATCACTTGTCAAGCTCAAAGGACACCCATACATGCTAATAAAATTTTCCTAGAGAAATCTTGTTGTCATGGCTGTTGTACAAACCTTTATAGGTGTTTCCTCCGCCTACCTTGTAAAATAGTCAATACAAGTAATAATGTAGTGCACACGAGTCCTACGCATGGGGTGGTGCAATAATTCCTAAAAAGTCAATGGCCCGATTTTCAAAAGGATCCATGCTTATAATAGGTTGTAGCAACATCTCATATCTATGTGATATTCTAGAACCTTATCATCATCCATTCCACCTACAAGCGCAATACATGGGGATGGTAACATGAATTCAAATGGTAGCAATTGATTCGGGAAAAACACCAATTGAAAAGTTCAGGCCTTGTTCAACTTTTTATAAGTGGACATGCATGCCCAAAGTACAACTAACACTTTATCATCCCAATATTTTCTCCCAACATCACAAATCTTTGTTAAATTCTAACTCAATATTTTGTTGAAAGATTCTAGAGTCCCATTATCTTGTGGGTGATGAGGAGTACTCTTATGGTGTGCCACCATAAATTCTACCAACAAAATTCTTATTGTCTCATTTAAACATGAGTCCCTCTATCACTTGTCAAGCTCAAAGGACACCCATACATGCTAATAAAATTTTCCTAGAGAAATCTTGTTGTCATGGCTGTTGTCAGACAAACCTTTATAGGTGTTTCTCCGCCTACCTTGTAAAATAGTCAATACAAGTAATAATGTAGTGCACACGAGTCCTACGCATGGGGTGGTGCAATAATTCCTAAAAAGTCAATGGCCCAGTTTTCAAAAGGATCCATGCTTATAATAGGTTGTAGCAACATCTCATATCTATGTGATATTCTAGAACCTTATCATCATCCATTCCACCTACAAGCGCAATACACAGGGATGGTAACATGAATTCAAATGGTAGCAGTGATTCTGGGAAAAACACCAATTGAAAAGTTGTGGCCTTGTTCAACTTTTTATAAGTGGACATGCATGCCCAAAGTACAACTAACACTTTATCATCCCAATATTTTCTCCCAACATCACAAATCTTTGTTAAATTCTAACTCAATATTTTGTTGAAAGATTCTAGAGTCCCATTATCTTGTGGGTGATGAGGAGTACTCTTATGGTGTGCCACCATAAATTCTACCAACAAAATTCTTATTGTCTCATTTAAACATGAGTCCCTCTATCACTTGTCAAGCTCAAAGGACACCCATACATGCTAATAAAATTTTCCTAGAGAAATCTTGTTGTCGTGGCTGTTCAGACAAACCTTTATAGGTGTTTCCTCCGCTACCTTGTAAAATAGTCAATACAAGTAATAATGTAGTGCACACGAGTCCTACGCATGGGGTGGTGCAATAATTCCTAAAAAGTCAATGGCCCACTTTTCAAAAGGATCCATGCTTATAATAGGTTGCAGCAACATCTCATATCTATGTCCAACCTTCCCTAGGAATTAACAATGATCACATGCCTTTACATAAGCCTTCTTGCTATCTTTTTACAAAGTCTCCCACCATAGTCCAGCTATATAAGAATCTTGCACGTTGTAGCATCACCTGCATAATGTCCTCCGATATCCCACCATGAGCCTCCTCCATAATGGTGTCATGCTCATGTTCCAGAACACAATGGTGCAAGAATCGTCATGGCCCAACTTGTACAAATCTCCGTAATAAATGAAAAGGTGCTTCACGTATATCAAGATTTGTTTTCTCCAACATCTTCATTCCTTCAAAGCGCCAACCAGTGTGCAAAAAAGTGGCTATATCTTCCAAATCTATCGGTGTATTGTTCAACCTAAAAATTTGTGCATCTGGCATAGTGTCTTTAATGCTCTGTGCATTTCAGAAATTGATCCTTGATAGATGATCAGGCCTTGAATTTCTCTTCCCGAGATTTACAACAACTGTCAAGGAAAACTCCTAAAATAGAAGTATCCACCTACATATGTGCCCTTACAAAATAGTCTTGTTTACTAAGTACTTCAACACCATATGATCGTATAGAAGATAAATGGGGTTGTCAATAAGTATTGTCTTAATTTATGCGTACGTAGATCATACATAATACCTCATGCTTAGTGGTTGTATAATTCGATCTATGGGAGTCAACATCCCGCTTGTACAGAAAATAAGATGATCCATAATTCCATCCCTGGTTGTGCAAAACTACACCAATTTCCATGTCATAGGCATTAACATGAGCATGAACATGAAATGGTTTGTCTGTGAAGGAAAATGCAAAATAGGTGCAAAGTGGTAAGCCTCTCGTTCAATGTCTTGAATGCCTTCTATTGTGCGTCACCCCAACAAAACTTTCTCTTAGCTTTCAACAATTCTTCTAATGGCATGGAAATCCTAGCATAGCCTTTGATGAACTTCCTGTAATAGCTTGTATGCCCCAATAATCTGCGCACTTCACTCTAGTTGGTAGGTTATTCTAAACCCAAGATCACAACTATCTTGGCTAGGTCTACCAATAATCCTTCTTTGTAAATGATGTGCCCAAGTAGAGTTCTAAAGGGTGTAGTAAAGATACACTTTTTAATGTTGAGAGAGATGCTCAACTACTTGCACCTCTCAAACATAAGCCTCAGATTATCACAATGATCCTTGACTAATCCATACATCATCCAATCATCCAAATACACTTGCAATAATTTGTGAATAAAGAGTTGAAAGGTATGGAAAACAATGCATGAAAAAAATTGGTGCTTTCTTCAATCCAAAAGGCATAACTATATATGAAAAAATTCCCCATTCAATGGTGAAATTTGTCTTCTCATGATCTTATTTCACGATGTGCACCTAGTGATAACTTGAAAACCCATCTATAAAGGAATATATATCGTGCCCAACAACTCCTTCAAGAATTTCTTCTATGAATGGAGTAGGAAAAGGATCAATTACACATGCAACATTGAGTTCCATGTAATCTACACAAATATTTATCCTCCCATCCTTCTTAATGCTTATAACCATGGGGTGACCCACTTAGATTCCTTAATAGGTTCAATAATTCCAAACTTAAGCATCTTGTCGATCTTTTCCTTTACCTTCACACACAAGTTATAATTCATTCAAGAAGGAATCTTCCTAACTGGGTGTGTGCATTCTTTAAAATTGATATTCATCTCTCTTGGTGAGGGGTGCATGCACTTCAACTCATGATAGCCCTATGGAAGTAAGTCCTGAATTCGTGCAAGAGTTCAATAATTTTCACTACTTATTTCGCTGACCAATAATCACCAATTATTTCTTCTTTAAGCACATTATTTGTGCCAATGTTAATCGTATTCATTTTCATCGGTGCATGGTATGCACATGCCTTCTCATCTACAGAATCCATGACCTCACGCACACCCTCTATATGGCTAACATCTAATTTTTCCACTTCATCATCAATCATGTATACCAATTTACCTTTTTCTTTTTCCTTACAAGTGTGACTCATCTATATTTATTCTATCTCCTCAAGTTCAAGTTGCACCTCGTAATCAATTTCACCAAACAATTCTAATATGAGATATTCAGCCTTCATTCTATCTCCCAAATTGATGTGCTTCATAATCTGTAATGCTTCATGGACTAGGGGATTAGTAGAAAATTAATCAAAATTTCGAATCATACATGTAGTCATCTCCTACTAGTTTTTTGTTTCCTTTTCAGTTCTGCATGGACATACCATGAGTGCACACATCCACACAAAGTGTGGAGTGGAACTTATGTAACGATAGGGATGGTATTAAGGCCTTCTAGCCCTACGCCCATAGTCTCTCACAATTATGGATGTGGAATAAGGAAATATCCTTCCTATGATATTCACATATGTGTGTGGGTATATTGTCCCAAGTAAACCTAGTGGAAAATGTGATTCTCACTTCTCACCATTCTAGAAGGCTATCTCTATGTGTTTCCCACCAAAGCATGTTGTTGTCCCATGCAAAGTATAGACCATCATGTTTCTTCTATCTCCTTCATTCTGCCTCTGAGTTTCCATGTCATGCAAGAATGTTTCAGGATTCCCATCACCTTTGGTGTCTTTGTGGTACTTGCATGGCTTCATCATCCTGGTGACTCTTCCTTTTATCTCACTCTTGACTATCTTGCGTTCCATGAGCCCAATTATCACAAGAAATACTAGTAGTATCACTAATTGATTGTGCATCTTCCCACCAAAGCATGCCTTCCTTTGATGGCTTAATTATCTCAGGATCATGTATCATGCGTGCATAAATTATGTTCGGATCACTTCACTCAAAGGCTCAAAATATGGTCCAGCCTTTGCATTTTTGAGGTATAATAACATGCTCATTTTGGTTCTCAAAACTAATTTATCCTTTATTGAAGCACAAATCATCGTTGTTTTGCGTAGCACCAAGGGCACCCAAGTAATGCTAGAAAATTATTCACTTCATCAATCTCTAATACCTCAAAGTCTCCAAGTAAAATTGGCTCCTTGTATGGTAATGGATGCATCCTTCAAAACCCCAATAGGCATAGCCCTAGTTTTGTTTTCCATATATAACACATTGGAAGATGGCTACAATATTGGTCTCCCCATTTGATTCCATACATCTAAGGTCAACACGTTCACTTTTGCACCTATCTCTATCAATGTAATATTTTATTAGCCATCCATCAATCACCGCATTAAGTGTGATTTCGTATCAAATTCATGGTTACGATGTGGAATATTTGTATGGTGTATCTACCTCTTATGCTCAACTCTAGCACATGGTACCTTTTCTCATAGCCATTCCCCTAAAAGAGTAATGATATTCTCCGGGAAATATCTTACACACTTCCTTCAAATCATCCACATCCGTCTACGGGATCTCAATGTTATTTTCTTCATTCTCTCTCCCACTCTTGCTCCTTTAAGAATTGTATCTCACCTTGCAAGTCTCTAATGAATCCCATTATCTCTTGGTATACCTCCTTCTAATGGGTTTCATTTATTTCAAACTAAGTACATTCAACCCGGTGCCTTAACAGTTATGACATTAGGCATATTTTATGTAGCAAGAGTAAAGATGACTGTGAAAGGTAAAATCTAGAAAATATCTCACCATTTTTAGGAAATGGTGATTTATATAGAAAATACCATAATTTTTTATCCTTAGTGAAGTGGTGATCACTAAAATTGTACTTCGTTCGATATAGACACCAAGATGAGGATTCTATATTATACAATGTATGTAATGAAAGATAAAGCTTTAAATATATTTGGAGAATGGGACTATGAATTGTGAAAATGGAGAATTGGTGTTATTTATTTTTGGGTCATTGGAAGCAAACAAAATATTTCGCTACCAGTGTGGAGGCTATGGTATGGGGTATAGTTTCAAAAATCCTCCATCATAGTTTCATATTATCTTGTAGTTATGGTGATCTTGGGAAAACAGAGTGGATGACCTTCACAAGCTTGGGATGGAGTTGTGCTCTGAAATATTGGAAGAAACTATGATCGAGTTAAGAATATCAACACCTATTTGATATGGTAGCATGCAATTTCTAGGAGATAGTAACTTTCACTTTTTTAAAATGGAGCAAAGGTGTCCATAGGTGTGCAGCTAGGAAGAGAATTACTTTGGATGAACGTTAGGAAAGGAACATGTCATGGAAAAATTTCAGTTGGTCCATGATCGAGTACAAGATCAATACTTATAAGTTGGAAATAAGTATGACAGAGGTTTGGGAATCAAGCCATATTTCTATAAAGGATTATTTACACCATGTTAGTATCATTTTAAGAGTGCAAAAATCCGGTGGTCACTTGCCTTAGCTAGCAAGGGTGATCTTGGATGATTGGATTCTTCAAGGTGACTTTGAAACTATTTAATAATGTAGAAGATAAAATACAGTACTAAGTGAAATGTGTGAAGAGTTGGAAATATCTAATACATATCGGTGTTGTATATATATCTTAATTATAAAGCTTCGATACATCATGATGGTGTGTAGAAGTCTCAAGGAAAGATTTTGTAAGCTACTTATAACCTTGCTCCGAGAGAAATTTGGGGATTACATGTGACAACATTTATTTGAAGATAGAGATGTTCCAAATGTGTGAAATTCCTAAGAATGTAATTAATTAATTCAATTTTGAATTAATTAAATGTCAATCTTTTGTAAGCTATAATGTAAAATGTATTTAATTAATTTTCCCATCAAATTAATTAAATACCATAATTGTAATATAATGTATAACCCAAGTTGAGTCAACTTAAGGTTTGGGGTAGATTAGAACTAGGTTAGGTATATATGATAGTTTTATAACTAATTTTGGGAACACAATGCCTTTAAAGGGCTCAATTGTAATTGTAAAGGGGGATGGTTCTTCCTATTCTCTCTCATTCTCAAGCTCTTTTGGAGAACTATCTCCTTTGTATATTATGTTGTTGCAACTTTGTGTACACTGATTTTCCTTCGTGAACACAATGATTTCTCTTGTTGTGTTAATGATTCTCAATTAAAACATATGATATTCTATTTTTGGTTGAGTTGTTAATGCTGCTCCTTCTTCATAGTGTGATAGATTCTTAGGCGATCAGACTTTGTGCTAAATATCGAGTACATGGACTTTGTGCCATATCAACATATTCTGAAGGAGATGAAGACTTTATGCTTCTCATATTTCACACTCATTGTATTCCCTTCTACCAGATAGATAAGTTCTCATTTCTCTCATTCACTAAACCTTGTAGGGAAATCTTGGAAAACCAAGAAAGATAGGTGTGTCCTTGATAGATAAATTTGTCAAATTTTGCGTCTCAATTTTATCTGTCTTTCCCAACATCTAGAGGGTTGTTTTATTCCATCCTCTCTATTTTTCCTTTCCCATATTTTCCACCCTTTGTGCTTTTTGGTTAAAAGTACTAAAAATAAAAAAATCACATCATACGAGGGAACTGTCCCTCTCACAAAGTAGAAGAAACTTCACCTTGTCAAAAGGTGAATTTCCCTAAATGTTGTTGGTTTTTGTGCACTTCCATTGGGCATATTCAGGGACAAAAAATCCAACCAAAAATTTTTGGTGACTCTGATGGGGAATGAACTTATGTCATGTCTATTCCCTCAATCCAGGAACCTTCCCAAGAATGAAGGCAATATGAAACATAATTATTTTCCCATGTCAAAAAGTGAAAGTGACAGTGATGGGGATGAAGATGGAGATCTCCCTATTCAATAATTTTAAGCTCCAGAAAATCCAGAACATCCCCAATTTCTGCAAAACTTCTATGGAGGTATGAATTTACAAACATTTCTACAACTTGTTGAAAATATGAAAGTAGGAAAAATATTTCCAGAATTCTCTAATATTCCATTTATAGAAAAGTAAGCCATTATTGCACCCATGATATATCCAAAAAGGAAACTAATAAAGTGCAAAAATGAAGGATAGATTGAAAAAATTGTTGCATGTGATGATCCAGTGATTAAATATTTGTGGCTTAAGTGTCAAGAGAGTGATGTAAAAGGCATAAAGATGAAAATAACAGTTGCAGATGATCAAAACTCTAGACACTTGTTGAAATAAGTATAGAGAAAATATAAGTACC
The DNA here is from genome assembly GCA_018340775.1 of Taxus wallichiana var. yunnanensis. Lineage (NCBI taxonomy): Eukaryota > Viridiplantae > Streptophyta > Pinopsida > Cupressales > Taxaceae > Taxus > Taxus wallichiana. Next base: position 865,218,020 of record CM031242.1, read on the forward strand.
TACAGACACAAGAGGAGGAAAAACAAATTGAAGAATAATCAGTAGATGAGTCTAAGACACTTCATAATGAGGAGGAAAACATCCAAGATCTAGAAGTTTATCATGATGATTCTTCACATTACAAGGTATTTATTCCTCAACGCTACTTCAACTCCACCAATGAATATATTCTTGTTGCTTGACCTAGTGAATTTCAATTTGATATTCCTTCAAATGATGAAGAAGACAAACAACTTGTGGCTACATTTCAAACTAAAATAGAGTTCTTAGAGGATATGTCATGCATCGGGGTTAAATGTACTTGGTTTTAAAGAAATGATCCTATCATAAATGATATAGCAGTTTGCAAGAAGGAAGTTGGCACCGTGGAGTAGAATTACAAAACTACCGAGCGTGAAGATTTTTTGATGATCTAAGCATTGCATAAGTTTAGACAATACTTGTTGGCTACCTCGTTTATTTTCTATACAGATCATATGGCTCTCATGTACTTGGTCAAAAATCATATTTTACAAAGGCGCATTTGTGGGTGGATACTTATGTTTTAGGAGTTTGAATTCACAGTTGTTGTGGAAACCAGGATGATGTAGGAGCATCTCTCTCTAAGGGAAATTTTTATTGGTTTGATAGTTTTTTGGTTTTGAAGGTCTCTAAAGAGTCCTAGGGGTTATTATATGTCGTTTATTAGTCTTTGTTGGTGTCTAGGATTTTCAAAATTCAAAAGAGGCATTTTCCTCCAAAATGTAAATTTGAAATTGAGGGCCATTTTGGCTTGTTGTAGTGTTTTAAAACATTCTTAAAACATGTAAAAGGGCATGTAATGAGTCTTTATGTGGATCTTGTTATTAAAAAATTCTCAAATTAGTGAAAAGGGGCAGTTAAGAATCTTGAGGACATATGGAAGTTGAAGAGTCATATAATATCGGTTATGAGTGATTATGAGACTTGTATGTTATGTAAAAGTGTAAGTATGAGTTAAATACATGTGATTTCCAATTATGTGAGAGGTAGGAGTGTGTGGATCGTGATTCCTTGTATGGAGGATGAAAGGAACTATGAAGTGAAGAACAATGAAGTATTTTTTATGAAATTTATAGTGAAATATACATATGCCTCTCGATTTGTATGTGTACATTCATGATATGGCAGTTTGATATGTCTTTGTTTTGTGTGTGTACATTCAACCTTATTTTATTGACGTGAATTCTCCACCAATTATCAATTTTTCTCTACAATTTCAAAGTGGGTGTCTAAGGGTAGAAGCCCTGAAGGTCAAGGGCAGTGCCTTCATCGGATCATAGAGAAGTGCCTTAAGCACACTCCCGCCTTACAGTATAGGACGGTGTTGAGGGGAGAGCCTTGAATCTAGGCACATTTTTGTTCTTTGCAATCTTTAAAAACTTCATCATAAATATATATATATATATATATATATATATATATATATATATATATATATATATATATATATATATATATATTTCAATCTTATCCCCACACTTCAAATGTCGGGTTACACCAAAAATGTGTCTACGAGGTAAATTGTTTTAAAATTAGATTTTAATTTTTACAACTTTTACAATGACACTTTGAATTTACAAAATGACACAATTTGATAATTTAGGTTATAACAATGACACACCAACTATATAATCGAGATGGAACAATGAAATGACATATGACAATGTTAACTACAAGAGGACTCTAATTACAATCTGATATAATTGAAAATGATAATGATAAGTTATGACTTTGACTATGACAATACTATGAAGATATTATTTCAACTCGATGACATGCAAGGAGATTATAAACACAAAGACCCGATTTTTAATAGTGAACTTTTGAATAAACTTGTTAACTATAACAAACTGAAAGAATTCAAAGATGGTAAAGTTTAATAATAACATAAATTATGAATCTAAAGATTAAAACTCAAAACACTAACATATGGGTACATATATGTGGACTTTGACAAGGAATGCAAGAAGAACATGAAAATTCAATGTTTCTATGTGTATTGTACTTTAAATACATATGGTGATCACTAAATGACATGCATAAGTAGAATCAAATCATATGTGGATAACATACACCCAAATGGGAGTAATGTACACAAGATACAAATCAAAAGTAAATAAGATGCATTCGAGATGACGAGGAGTCAAGGGAAATGTTTGTGTATTGAGTTTGATAATTTAATTCATCTCCCTTAATTTAATTAAATGCCCACTTATTATCCCATCACCTTTAATCCTCATTAATTAACATTGATTAATTAATCTTCATTAGTTAATTAATATCCACTATCCCTAATGGACTTTCCCTTTAGGATGCTTTTATTCTAAATCTATATCCTATGCTTTTTCTAGCTTTTATCCTACCTATCTTTATCCCCTAACTACCCATGACACATCCCTAAACAACCTCTTCTCACCTACAATCTTTAAAGCACTTTTCCCATTCTTAAGAACTCGAAATCCTGACTAAATAAAAAAATCAGCCCCCTTGGGTAAAGTTTTCAGTAGTCGGTGGCGACCTGCCTAGTCATCCTCGACCTTATAAGATTGAGTTCTTCCCTTTCCAAAAAAACACACAAACACACAATTATGACAAAACACTTATCTTTCTTGCATTCTGTGAATCCATCTTCGAAGTTAAAGCATCTCTTGGATCTTCTTTCCACTTCTTGCATCACTTTGAAGCTTGTTTCATGAGATCACTCATGAGTTTAAGAAGTTTTATATTGATTTTTTTGCTATATTATATTATTTATATCACTATCTTGTTAGATCTAACATTTGCAGGACTAGAACATCCTTAATAGCACATTCGAGGTTGCTCCATTATCACCTTCTCTTCTAGTTTCCTCACTTACTAATCTAGTTGATTTTTCACCACATACTCTCTCACCTTGTTCTACCCTTTTACATATTTTCATCGCTTCTCCACCATGGTCAATGTCAACTAGGGTTCTATTTATCAACAAACCCATCCAAGTCTATTTTTTCTATCATTCTTGTGTTTTCTACCTTAGGTCATCTTCTCGGAGGTTGTTTCAGCATCTATAGGCTTGTTCCATTGCATTTGCATCAGATCTCTCGGAGGTCTACATATTTACACTGCTATCCAAATCCACTCACCCAAGTCACCGTTGACTTGCCTCGTGAAGTCTGGGTCACCATCGACTCTCGGGTATAATTTGATTTGATTTTATTTTAATTTAGATCAATTTTTTTAGATAAATCTTTATCACTTTTAGATTCTATATTCATTCGGTTTCTACATGTTATCTTTTTATTATCATTTTCACTTTTCTTATCAAAAATGGGGGTTGACATCCGTGAAAGGAAGGTAACACTTCTTGGAGCTTGGATTTTTTGGAAACCCTTAGCATATATTATCTAATCCATCTCCTTTTTATTCATTCTTATTTGCAGAGTCATATAACTTAGTAGAAAGGATCATTCTACTTTTTGCGCTTGTTCATCCATATCACACATTTGAGGTACCTTAAACCCTCCATTTTATGAGTTATTTATCTTTATTTAGTAGCTAACATCATTAATTTGAATCGAATAGAAAACTATAACAACATTATGGCACACTGGTGGGACCACCCTTTAGGTGATCCTTGCATTTCTTTCTATTTTTTGTTTCTTTTGTCTTCTACTAACACTGCAAGCACAAGGCTTCACTTTTTCTTTCTCATGTTGGGTTCTGTTTCCTGGATTGCTCTTTGCTTAAAGTTTAGATAAAAAGGAAAAGTGTTATCTAGGTATTCCTTTTTTTCCCTATTTTCTCTTTTTGCATCATAATTTCCCTTTCTTGTGTGTGTCCTCATCGAAAGATCACATTTGGATTTGGTTTTAAAATAACCTTTCTTTTTTTACATCTATCTTGGTCACATAGCTTAAAAGGGTTAACTATTGCATCTCACAATCTACCTCACACATAACCAAAACTCATGCATAAATAACACATCTAGACATCTTCCTACTAGGTGGACTAATTGGGATTTCATCACCCAATATGAAGCTCTCCCGAGAATTCCCGACCATAAAAACCTAAAAACCAAATCTAGATTTCCTTTTCCTAGGTACCTCATTATCCATCCCATTTTATTTTTCACACTTTCTTAAATCTAGATAATGAAAACTTTGTTGCTTGACTTGTTTGTTAACACATTTCATAAACAAATATTTTCTTATTTCACACCTGGAATTACTTCCTTTCAAGATCAGATAATGCAACATTATAATATATCTAATGATACTACTACTTCATCCAAGTAATCTTGAGATTCCACATTGGATCTCTCAACCTTGTAAAGACCATATCATTCAAATTGACCCTCCTTTTTAAAACCAATTCTCATATCTCCCATCATCCCATTTCCTCTCGACCAACCACACCTCCACCTCATGCCTCTTTAGAAACCTCTGGGCCTCCCTCTAGCCCCATCTATGACTTCCTACATCGTAGACCCCCTAAAATATCTCAATCCTATCAATCCACTCATTAGTGGAGGATCCTATTCCACCTACATCATCTCATATCAACACTATCCCTACTTCATCTGGTATTACCAATAGAATTCCCATCCAATTATCCCAATCCACCAACATTCACACTTCTCATATGCTTCAACAATGAATATTTCAATCCAACCTAAAAATCCTATCAAACATCCCCTTTGAACTTTAACACACCAAGATTATTTACATCCTTATCCATCCACTTCTCATGTTGTACAACCAAAACCATCTCGACACTTCTCTTATACTTACATCAACCATAACTACAATCCCCATACCTATCACATTAACTACTACCACTCCTCCAACATCTACCATGACGATATTTCATCAGCACCCTTGGTTATTCTGGGCCTCCTTCTAGCCCCATCTATGACTACTTTCATTATAAATCCATCTCTCGATCATATCAACCAATGAATCCTATTCCACTCCCATCATCTTATATCAATGTCATCCTGCTTCATCTACCATGCCTATTCAACCTTCACAATATCTTGACATTCCCATGCCTCATGTACCTCAACAATCAAACCTTCCCATCCAATCCCAACCATCTTATTACCTTCCTACTTTCCAACATCATACATCATACAATGCAATCTCCACCCCTTTGCCATCTTCAAACAACCCTTTCCTAATCCACCACCAACCAATCAATTCCCACCTCCCACATCTTACACATTCAATCCTCATGTGATCAATATGATACATCAAACATCTCCATCCTTACTTATCTCATCTACCTCATCATTTTCCCCTCTCTCAGACATTGTGCCTATGACTCCTTTAATACCTACCCCACATCCACATCAACCATGTCCATGATCATCACACCTATCCCGTTAACTTCTACCACTTGTTCCACATCTACATCTATCCCTACCTTTACCACAACCACACCAACTTTGACTATACCCACATCTGCATCAAACACACTACCTACATCACTTACATCCCTAAATGATCCAATTATACCCACCTCCTTGTCAATCCCAACTACATCCATATCTACTACATCAACAATCCCACTTACATCTACCTTGACATCTTCATCACATATACCTACATATTTTCCTATGGCCACATCACCTATCTCATCCCAATCTCCTACACTTAACCTTCAACATCAACCATATCCACATCTATAAATACTACCACACCAATCACATCTTCTTGATTTGCAAATATATCAATGATACCCCTCACAACATTTATGAAGCAAGCACCTCCACCTAAAATGAACACAAAGGGGATTCATTCTCCTCTATAAAATCAATTGTTTCTACATCAACCAGTCCAAAACTTACACCACAATATTCAAATCCACTAGTTGATATTATTGTCATCCCCACCAAGGGTAAACCATCTCGATCAAAATATAAGACTCTTGGTAAAAATCCCCAAAGGTCTCCATGCATCCTTGTAAGAATTGGATCTTACCTCTCCTCAATAATCCAATGTCACAAAATCCATCCTAGACACACCCTCATCTATTTTAGGGTCAACCCCTTCATCTAAGACATCTCATAATAATAAATCCCAATCCAAAAAATATAAATCTCCTCCCAAAATTGATTCATCTTTAAGACACATAATTTACCCATCCAATCTACACATCGCACCTAAGCCCAAACATCCTATTAAAACCCACAAGAGTTATCTTCCTCTTGACACTTCAGTTGGGTCTTATGCAGACATCTTTGACAATTAACTCAAATATCCACCATCATGCTTCCTCTCATCATACCTTTTGATCCTCGTAATAAGAAACCTTCATGGTTCAATCCCAATCTTATATGTGCCTATCATCATACCCCATGGGTCATGACTTTGAGCATTGTAAGGCCTTTTAGACTATTATCCATGATCTTATTGAGAAATATGACTTCCTCATTAAAGGGGAACATCCTTCTCCATCCATAACCAATCCAATTCATGTCCCATCCATTGGGTTTCCTAGACTCCTTCATCCACATCATCCCTTAGCATCTCTCTTGCACATGACATTCCTCCTAAAGAAGGTCCTCCCTTGTTCATTGATACTATTTGTCTTGCCAATCACCCTTATGATCCCCAACCATCTATCCAATCCAAATCCAAAGTTATTATCGACATTCCTTCTAAGACGATCCCATTTAAACTCCTTCAACATCCACTAACTCATCCACATCTTAGTTCCCAATTATAATCTCTTTCATGGGGAGCATTATCCCCTTTATATTGATCCTTTCACATCTTATCCACATCAATTCATACCCTTATCCATCAAATATCTCCCTTGACGTTGGGGGAATTCATTCTAGGATCGGTTCACTTGTAGATTAATTCCTTTCCATCCTTGACATTTGTCTTGTTTACCTCATCCTAATCTTATCCAACCCATCTCATATGGTCTTATCTAGTTTATTGTCTCATCTTAAGCCCATAAATTTATCCAACATCTTATCTAATCCTAATCCCACCTTTTGTGGCCATATTTGTGCCTCTTTTGGGGCACCATATTTCCATATTTTTCATTCTAAGTCCACCTTTTGTGGCCATCTTCGTCTTGATGTATATTTTTGTCCCTTCCTTACTTTTAGGTAGCAGCATAGTTTCCATCTCCTCTCATCTTATATATCCCATTTATTCATCTCGGATGCATATTTTTCCTTCTTTTCCTCAAATGTAGTCATAATTTCCTTTGTGGCCATATTGTCCCATCCACCATTTACCATCTCATTCTAAGTTCCACCTTTGTGGCCATATTTTTCCTTCCCTTGGGGGACCATTCATTCTCATCCAAATCCACCGTTGTGGTCATATTTTTCCCTCTTTTTGGGGACCATATTTTCATCTCATTAGGGACACATCTTTTCACTTCTCTAAGGTAGTGCACATATGTTTATATTCTCTCATCTATCTCATCGTATCCCATCTTTTGCAATCTATCTTATCGTAACTTTAAAGTCAGTGACCTTTTCCTACTCTAGAAAGGAGCCAACATGGAAATTTTCCCCTAACTAGATTGGACCATACATTATCACACATAAGTATGGGTTGGAGCCTATCATTTGGCCTCCCTTGATGGTAAACCAGAAGTGGAACTCTTAACATTTGCACTTGTGACCATTCTATTGTTAGCACATTACCAAAGTGAGCACTTAGTCATATCTTTAGATCATCCTCCATCATTAGCCTCTTCCATCTATCATTGTAATGATTTGGAATTATGTGGTCTACCATCACTTTCCTAGACATGACCTTAAATATGGGAACCACGGCTCTTTCCCATAGCATTTTCCTTATGGATAAGTTCTCCCTTCTTGGTGAGAACTCCATGATCATTACATCCATCACCCTATTGTTTACCTATTTGAAACCATGCAAAGGGCTCACAGGTGTCTCTTGTACATTCATTTTCCCCTCTAAGTGGTCTACCTAGCTATTCCTAACTCTTCCCCATGTTAAAATCAAAATTCATGGATGCTCTTATCAAAATCAAAAGCTATCAAAAATATATTGTTCCCTCAAAGGAAAGTTGTTCAAAAAAAAAAAAAAAAAAAAGTTAAATCAAATCAAATAAATAGACCGATCCCTCGAAGGATGGCTATCATGTATATCATTCTTGCCATCTATATCATATATGTATAAAGTAGACCATACCCTCGAAGGATGGCTACTCTTTTGTATTATGGCATCAAAGGCTTCCCGCATTGATCAACCTTCCATTTTATTAGCATCCTAAGAAATCTTCCCGTATTGATCAACTTTCTTCTAGAAAACTTCCCACATTGATCAATTTTCTCTTTCCCCTTCCCAGATTTGGGGCATAGATTTAGGGAACACCACTCATGGAGAACCCTCTTCCCATATACAAGTTACATCACAAATTCCTTTTTCATGTTGATGTTAGGTTTATGAGTTCATTTCATCCATTTTCTCTTTATGATATTTGGTATAACTAACTATTGTTGGTTATATATCTAACATGTTTTGGTCACATGTGCCTTGTGTTATTTGGATCCCCTCTTGTTTACCTTCAATGTGATTGGAGGCATATTTTCTTCATGTGTTCCTTGATATGACGTAGTATCATTCAAACCCATAGGTTTCATCATTGTTTATTTACATTCTATCATCAATCCTTTTCGCATCTATCTCCCATCCCTATTTCAACACATATTTATCTATCTCAATCATCTCCATTGTATTGGCTTCCCCTATCTTTTTACATCCTCTCCTAGGGAATCCCTACATTCCACCTTTATGGCCATCTATATTCTCCCTTTAGGGAATTTTATTTCAATATTTTGAATCATCCCCTTATCATCTCGAAGTCCACATTTGTGGCCATATTTATTTTTCCTCTGGGAATTTAATTCAACATTCACTCTATCCATTTCTACTTTGAATTTTCACCTTTGTGGTCATACCTATTTTCTCCCTTTGGGCATTTTTATTTCACAATTCTATCCAATCTTGCACTCAAGTCCACCTTGTGGCCATACTTATTCCCCTTTGGGGCATTTTATTTCACCATTTGTTTCCTTATTTGCCTTTTGCAGCTATAATTATTTCCCGTTGGGGCATATTATTTCACCACCACTTTTCACTTTTTCCTTGGGCCATTTTCCATGCCATTTACTGGGGCACCATTATTGAAACCCTCATCCTTTGTGGATGCATACCTTTTCACTCGATTCCTCGTGTATGAAGGATTTCACATTATTTTCACATTTATTTGTGCATGGTTTGATGTTTTCCTATGACCCATTGGTCATCCTAGCTCACATCCATTCGAGAGGTTTCCCATTGGATTCTCTCCATTTCACAGTGATTTTCTCCCACTCACTAGCCCATAGAACATTGTCATCATCTCCATTGAGACCGCCCTATGTCCCCTACCCATGTGATGATATCGAGTCACCACCATAGTTTTTATTGTTATTGTGATCCTTTTTTCTTGGGGAATCTTTCCTTGCATTATCCTTTTACCCATTTTTCTTCACCCACCCACCCTTCATCATCTACCTTTTTCAAACACATCATTGATTCCCTTGGCGTTATCGATCCCTCATTTGAGGGGGAGCTAATCATCAATCTTTCATTAACCCTCATCCTACTCTTTGTATCTCATCGTTTTTGTCTCATGGCTTGCTAGTGTAAACCACTCGACAAAAAGGGGAAAATGTAGACACCTAAAATCAGTATCCCTACCCTTGTCTACCCGCATGCGTATATTTCTCCATGGTCCTAGCTAGACCCCATTAATTTAATTCATCTCCCTTCATTTAATTAAATTCCCACTTATTATCCCATCACCTTTAATCCTCATTAATTAACATTGATTAATTAATCATCATCAATTAATTAATTAATATCCACTAGCCCTAATGAACTTTCCCTTTAGGATGATTTTATTATAAATCTATATCCTTGTGCTTTTTATATATTTTATCCTACCTATACTTATCCCCTAACTACCCATGACACATCCCTAAACAACCTCTTCCCACCTACAAGTTTTAAAGCACGTTTACCATTCTTAAGAACCAAAAATCCTGACTAAATCACAAAATCAACCTAGTTAGGAAATTTTCTACATAATCGGTGGTGACCCTGACCTAGTTTCCGTCAACCCTATAAGACCGAGTTCTTCCCTTTCCAAAAAAAAACACAAACACGGAGGTGTGACAAAACACTTAGCTTTCTTGCATTCTATGAATCCATCTTCAAACCGAATGTCTCACCAATAATGTCAACCTCTTGTCGGTCCTTTAAAGCTTGTTTTCATCACTCGCATGAATTCGGGAGATTTTGTTGGGTTTAATCACACTAGTTTGTATGAGATATATTATTCAGATTTAAGCATATAAACAATAAAAGCATAAATAAACCGGAAGAACAATATATAAGATATAACGTGGTTCCCCTAGTATGGGCTACGTCTACCAAGAAAAACCAATTTTATTATTCAAAGCTTTGTAAATAATATACATTGAATATCTATAATCGTCCATACCTCCTAGATGTACGACTTTCTTTCCTCACAAGCTTCTATTTTCTCTCTCCAATAATTCCTTCTTAAAATTATTCCCTATTTCATCTAACCCTGGTTTTCTAGATTATATAACTATATACAAACTTAGGGCAACTAAGCTATGCTATTACAACAATTAGATAAAATTTAGATCAACTTTACATAAAAAGATTGGATCTAATTCCCATGAGTTAAATAAAACAATTACACACATGTAATCGATTTTGGTTACCCTAACCGATGTTGGTTCCTCCTTTCATTGACCGATACCGATCACCGGGCGACCAACGCCGATTACTATGTATTCCAAAAAGTTAGTAAAGCATGCTAATGTGAAGAAATTAAGCTCCATAACTCAACAATATCCCACTTGGAGATAAATTGTTTCATTGTACCATACAACTGCATTTTTGGATCCTTTCATTCACCTTTTTCTCCCTCTTCAATTCTCAAACTCGAAGGCCAATAAAAGTGGAGTGTAGCTCCAACTTCTCCTTTTCCAAAAACTTCATTAGCATATCCGCATGGTTCTTATTTATATGAATTTTCTCCAATTTCAGTTTCCCATCCTCCAACACTTGTTGTATGAAGTGATATCTCAACTGAATATGTTTTGTTCTTGAATGAAATGTTGAGTTCTTTTCCATATGAATTGTGCTTTGACTATCATTATACAATCTACAATCCTCTTTCTCCTTTCCCAACTCTTCCATTAACCTTCTCATCTATATCATCTCTTTGTTAGCCTCTCGTAGCTACAACATACTCGACCTCTGTAGTATACAAGGCCACAACCTTCGCAATCTCGAAATCCACTAATTTTCATCCTACCTAATGTGAAAACATATCCAGTGGTGCTTCTCCTACCATCCAAATCTCCAACCATATCTAAATCAATATAGTCATGTAAAGAAACATTTGACCCTCCATAGCATAACCGCATGCCATATCTCCCTCTCAAATACCTAAGAATACATTGGACTAATTTCCAATGCTCTTTTCTTGGATTGGCCATAAATCCACTCACAACTCTCACTTCTCGTGCAATATCGGTCTAGTACAAACCATATCATACATGAGACTTCCAACTATTGAAGCATATGGAACTTGTACCATGTACTCAATCTCCTCATGTGATGTGGGACACTAATCATTGGACAATTTGAAGTGTCCACCATAGGTGTACTTACAGTTTTCAATTCGCATATTAAACCTTTCTAACACCTTATTGATATAAGCTTCCGAGACAAATACAATTTCATGTTCTTCATGTATCTTTTTGTTTACATGCCAAAGATTTTCTTTGCAGCTCTTGAATCCTTCATTGCAAATGTGTGAGCTAAATTTTCTCTAAGCTCATCAGTGTATTGCATACTAGATCCTGCAATAAGCATATCATCCACATATAGTAACAAAATAATATAGCTCCCATTTCCAAGCTTCTTGAAGTAAACACAATGGTTAGATTCACATCTCATATAACCATGCTCATGCATAAAGCTATCAAACCTCATATACCATTTCCTTGGAGCTTGTTTGAGCCCATACAAGCTCTTTTTCAACCTGCACACAAATTTCTCCTTACCCTTGACTTCATACCCAAACAAATGTTGCATATAAATCTCTTCCTCCAAATCACCATGAAGGAAATCTGTCTTAACATCAAGCTATTCTAAATGTAAATCTTCTACTGCAACTAAACTTAGAACAATATGAATGGAATTCATTTTAACTACAGGAGAAAATATCTCACCAAAATCAATACTTGATTTATGTGCAAATCCTTTTACCACAAGCCTTTCCTTGTATCTTTTATGTCCACCCTCTTCTTCCTTGATCCTGTAAACCCATTTGTTCTACAATGTCCTTTTACTGTTGACAACTTAACCAAATCCCATGTCTGGTTTTGTTTCAAGGATTCCATCTCCTCATCCATGTCATGTTCCCACTGCACGTGGGTCTCATCTTGCATTGCTTCTTCAAAACTCTCTGGTTCACCACTATTAGTCAATAATAAATAAGATAAGGAAGGTGAAAATATTTCTAGAGGTCTACTTACCCTTTGTGACCTTCTCACTAAGATTTGGGGTGTTGGAGACTCCTTTGTCTCAGTCTACAAATTTGTATCAATCTCAGATAGTGAATGATGTTGGTCACCTCCTACCGACACTCGATTATTTTAACCAATGTCGATATGGATATTCTATAACCGACACCAGTATAGGCGATCGATGTCATTCAGGGGTTAACCAACACCGGTCAGGGGTCAACCGACATTGATTACTATGTAAACCTATAGGTGTCAATTTTAAATATGAGAATGCATTTTCATCAACAAAATATTCTATCGATTCATCTTTAGGTACCAAAATTGATCCTTGTACATTATCTTTTCATTCCATTCAATGTCACAACTCCTAAAAATATTATAATCTTCTAAATCCCAAAAATAGAATCTGAAATCACCAGATCCATAACCAATGAAAGTACATCTCTTGGATTTAGCATCCAACTTCTTTCTATTTTCTTTATCAATATGCACAAAAGATTCTGAACCAAATACTCTAAGAAAAGAAATATCTACCTCTTTTCTAATCCAATCTTCTTCTAGTATTCCACCATCTAGTGTACTTGAAGGCCCGTGGTTAATTAAATAAGCCTCTGTGTCTATTGCTTCTGCCCAAAATTACAAAGGTAAACCAACATGTATCCTCATGATTCTTTCACATTCTATGATTGTCTTGTTCATTCTTTTGCAACACCATTCTCTATGGTGTTCTAGGAACCATTCTTTCTTTGTGTATTCCATTTACTAAACAATAATCATTAAAAGCCTTGTTATAATACTCACCACCATTGTCATATCTAAGGAATTTTAACTTTGAATTTGATTCATTTTCCACAAGGGCTTTCCATCTTTTAAAAGTCTCAAAAACATCAGATTTACGCTTAATACAATAAACCCATACCTTTCTTATGGCATCATCAATGAAAGTCACATAATATTGGGATCCTCCATGAGAAGCTACCTGGGTTGGTCCCCATGCATCTGAGTGCAAAAGATCCATTTTTTTCTCCTTCTTTTTTGACCCAACTTTGAGAAATATCACTCTCTTTTACTATCCAAATATACAATTCTCATAGAAATCAAGACCTACATCTTTCAAATCTGATAACTTACCCTTAGCCTTTAAGATTTGCATTCCTTTTTGACTCATATGGTCTAGCTGATTATGCCACATGCTTGCATCTAAATCAAGTATATAGCACATAAAAGGAATCGGTAATATAGGTATAAAAATAAAATTTTCCTACCTTCTTGCATCTTACGATAACAAGATATCCCTTGGTAACCTTCCAAGATTTGACTGTGAATGTAACCATGCAACTATATTCACCTAGTTTTCCTACATGAATTAGATTTCTCCGAGGCTTGGAACATGCCTCACATCTTTCAATATCCATGTATTTCCATTCTAAAAATTTAGATGACCTTCTCCTTTACCAATAATATTGCATGGTTCATCATTTCCTAAATAAACATGCCTAAAATTACCCGAACTTAATTTCGAAATAACCCTTATTAGGGGTAACATGGAAAGAAGCTTCCGAATCTAAAACCCATGATTCAATTTTATTATCCAAGGAGAGAATAAGGGCATTATCATTACCTTAGATGCAGCAATGTTTTCCTCTTTACCTTTCTTTGGTACATTCTCTTTGTTTTCCTTGAACCAGTAATCCTTCTTTGCATGTCCTTTCTTTCCATAATTCCAGCAGGTTATTCCTTTACCTTTGGATTTAGATCTATCATTCTTAGATTTTGATTTCCCATTACTCTTGCTCTTGGATCTCTACTTATTTCTTCTCTCGATTTCTACATTTAAAGCATTGCCAGATGATAATTATCCTGTACTTTTCCTATGTATTTCTTCATTCGGGATTATACTAACCACATCATCAAACTTTAAAATATTAGGAGTAGACGTTGTATTACTAACAACCATTACTAAGTTATCCCAACTATCTAGCAAAGAGAATAGAAATAAAATTACTTTCACTTCATCATCAAATGGAATATTCACTGATTTGAATTGATTTACTATAGAATAGTAAATCATTCAAATGACTTGATGCAGATTCACCTTCTTGCATCTTAGAATTAAATAATTTATTCATCAATTAAACTTTATTTGAAGCACTTAAAATTTTCATATAAATTATCTAAAGATTTCATCACCTCTATCGTGGTTATTGTTTTGCTAATATTCAAATCCACAAATGTTGTCGACTCAATCTTATAGATCCCAGAGATTTTCCATTCTTCATCAGTTATCATTGTAGGTATTTCATTCTCATCCAATGGTAAGTATAGATATTTCGATACTGAGATAATATTCCACTTGTATCTTCCATAGCTAATAATTACGGCTGTCAAATTTCTCAACTTTGTATTTACTATCTTTTGTCATTGTTATAGCTCCCACTCAATTAGAAATCCCTCTATGAGTAACTATATCAATAGACAAAACCCTTAAACAAGAAATTTTGATACCAATTGTTGGGGTTAATCACACCAGTTGTACAAATATATTATTCATATCTAATCATACAAACAATACAAATGGAAATAAACCAAAAGAACAATACACAAGATATAACGTGGTTCACCTAGTGTGGGATACGTCCACCAAGAAACAACCAATATTATTATTCAAAGCTTTGTAGAGAATATACAATGAAGATCTACAATCTTCCACACCTCCTAGATGTACAATACTTTCTTTCCTCACAATATTCTCTTTCCTCTCTCTAAGAATTCCTTCTTACAATTCTTCCCTATTTCATCTAACCCTATTTTTCTAGCTTATATAACCATATACAAACTTAGGGTAACTCAGCTATGTTATTACAACCATTAGATCAACTTTATATCAAAGGTTTAGATATAATTCCCGTGAGTAAAATAAAACAATCACACACATGTAACCGATGTCAATTACCTAACCGATGTCAGTTCCTCCTTGCCTTGACCGATACCGGTCGCAGTGGTGGTGACAAGTCGGTCATTGAATGATGCCGATTCTTTTGTGTATTCTAACAAGTTAGTAAAACATATTAATGTGAAGCAATTAAGCTACATAAGTCAACAATTTTTATATTTATTTTCATGCTATATTATGTTATTTCTATCATTATCTTGTTAGATCTAACATTTTGCAGGACAAATCATCCTCGTAGCACTTAGTGATCCATTATCAGCCTTCTTTTCCATTTTCCTCACTTGCAGGTTATTTTTTAAGTCTGTATACTCTTTGCCTTGTTCTACCTGCTACATTCATTTTCTCCCCACCATGGTCACGTCGACCACTGGGTTATGTTTATCAACCAACCCATCTAATTCTATGTTTTCTATCATATTTTAGTGTTTTCTACCTTAGGTCATCTTTGCAGTTGTTTCCAAAAGCATCCATAGGCTTGTTGCATCTATTTTGCATTCGGATCTCTGCAGGTCTGCATATTTACATTTCTATCTAGATCCACTCACCTAGGTCACTTTGTCAACCTACCTCAGTGCGATCTGGGTCACTATTGTTGATCAGGATATAATTTAATTTGTATTTTAATCAGTTAAATCAGTACTTAGATCAATATTTATCACTTTTATATTTTTTATTCCTTCATTTTCTGCATGTTATCATATTATCTATCATTTACTTCACTTTCTCTTATGAAATGGGGTTGACATCCATGAAAGGAAGGTAACACTTCTTAGAGCCGGATTTTTCTGGAAACCCCCGCATATATTATCTAATCCATTTTTTTTTAGTCATTCTTATTTGTAGGTTATTCAATTACAACAAGGATCAATTACTTTTTTGCCTCTGTTCATCTATATCACACACTTGAGGTATTTCAAACCCTCCATTTTCAGAGTTGTTTAGTTTTCTTTAGTACTACATCATTAATTTGAAATGAAAGAGAAAATCATATCAATATAAGTAAATAACAAAATTATTGGAAGGGACATTATTCTAATGCAAGGTATTGACTGATAGAGGATCTTCACGACTTTAAAATAAATACTGGTATGAATTAATTCCAAAACTATTTATATAGATTTTGTTGTCATGTAACTATTGTAAATGGATAAATGATTACTAAAATGATAGATCATGTGGATGGGAACATATTTTCATGTTGGCATTTCATATTAACAATGTGTCGAATGAATTCCAAAATATTCTCTCATACATAAAAAGTGGTTCCACACCCATAAATAAATATTATGGATGCTCCAAATATGATAGTTTCAATACTTGGTGGTGACAATACAAACTAAATTTTTCCCAATCACAGAGCTTGTAAATTTTAACGATGAATGTAAAAAAATAGAAAAATAAATGTATTTGATCGCAATGGAGGATGGATAGAATGAGCATTGGTGAATGATGATACATATATCATAATGGGACATTAAAATCAAATTTTCCCCTTGAAATAATAAGTTAAAACATATTAATAATCACAATGAATTGCTTATTCTCTTATACCAAATGAGAACTTTGGTTTATTTTTACATAGTAAAATCACACTATAACAATATTTTCGGTATTGATTCAATGTATTTGAGATCCATTACAATATGGAGGATATATATATAGTTTCCTTTAACATAGGAAACTGTCATATCATAATCTCCATGAATATCTCAAAATCCCAATATCACTCTAATCAAAAATTACTAACATCTAGAATAGTTGCTTATAACTCACTTACATAATTTACTTACACATAATATATTATCCTAGGTAATATGGTTCCCACACACACCTAACAGATTAACTATTACAAATATTAAACCATACAAATAATAATAATGTGAGCACTAACATGATATTTCCTAACAATAGGCACATGTTTCAAATGTAGAGAAGTTGAGTGTGTAGATCATTTGAATGTTCATTGGTACATAATGAAGGAAGTAAATGCAATAGTGTGAGTGCGCATATTACATAAGTAGGTGAAGAAAGTGTAGCACTTTATTCATAACATAGATGAACATAAAACTGGAGAAGATCTCATGATAAAGAGGGTGTTATTGAAACCTATAAAGGATGTGAAATTTACTTTAAAAATAAATAATTTGTTTTAAAACATTATGCAAATCCAGATGTAAACTAGCAAAGTGATTATAGCTAGTGGTAGTAAAGATAAAATTATCTCACAAGATATGGTGGATAAGCTTGATTTGAAGAGGAATACACATACAAATCCCTACAAGGTTTTATAGTTATTAAAATAAAACCAAATTCTACTTAATAGGAATTTATGGTAAGTCTTTCGACACTAAAAATTGGTAACGTTTCCTTATGCAATGTAAATTTTGACCATGTTCCCTTACTAAGATAAATACTCACATTCGAGAATACAATCTTGTCATCTCTCTTGATTTTATAAAAATTGCCTATCTTTACACTCTACTAAGACATCAGTTTTGAGAATATTATTTGATCAAAACAACATTAAACACATGATATTCATGATACAAATTTCAATTTTAGTATTCATATCCATGGTTCAAAATCATATGGGAGGGTTTTGATATGAGGTCCTACCTTGTTTGATCTATATGGTCCCACCCCTTCACAATAATTGACTATAATTTCAATTTCAAATCCTTCTTTTGTTCATTTCCTATTCATAGAGCCAACCTTATAAGAATGTTTCACCTATAAAAGGCTATAAAAGTAAGTTAATATCACTTTATAACTCACCTAGTATTTTTACAAGCTCCTATTGAAAAATATCATTCTAAAAGAACTTAAATGGCTCCTAAATCTTCTCAAATAAAATTCACATCATCTAGGGTAGTCCCTAATACAAGTATGAAGCACTCAACCATATCAAAAAAATTAGATTCAGCAATTTCCAAACATACAAAGGTAATAGAGTCAATGTTATAACAAAATAAAACTCACTCCAAGCATGGAAGTGGAACAATGGTTTTAATCAGTAAAGGGTTAGGTCACATAGTTGAGGCACACAAAATCTCACAATTACTACCATGTTGGGTACATTCTATAATATTTTGATTGCTTGATATCTTGGTTTCAAAAGGCACAAGAGAACCTTCAACCCCTAGGGATTTGGTTAGATATTCACACTACCACAACACCGGGAGAACTACACGAGGCTTGCTCCCACAATGAGGGCATATAGTGGAACACTTGTATTGGGTTATCATATGGGAGTCTGACTACCAAGGGTAGTCCACCCTCACCACACACACATGTTTTCTCCTTTTGGTTTTCTAATGCTCACGATGAAGGATTTTTAGGTTCTTTATGGTTTCTACTTTGTTACAAGAGATTACATGTCATCCTGTATCCATGAGAGGAAAAAATACATGTACAACAAAGATCATTTTAGATAAGTGAAACACACATAAAGTTACAGTCCAAACTATCAAAGGGTACAAGATCATATAGTTCTAATTTAGGACCATACTTATCATGTTTGAACCATACATAAGTTATATGGTCCCACCCTTATTGAGTTTCCAATTCCACAACTTTCATTACAAAATTTTCAGTTTCATATCCTCTTCTTTCACTATCTTGCACATCTAGATCATTCCTGATTTGTCTTGTAAAACTAATTTTATCTCTCCTCTCATGTATTTAAGAAAGTACTTATCACTTTATCAATTGTTACATGTATGAATGCATTATTTTAATTATGAATGATTAATGTTGGAAGTTAATTAGATCATAATAATCTACTTGTTACAAACTCTTACAACTAACAATAAATCTAAACACAAAATTTAACTTAGGTTGTAAATAACAAGTTTTCAAATAAATTCATAAGAAGATGAGGTTATGTGTGACATAATTCACACAAATATTTATCATATTAATGTTATAAGGCCTTGGGAGTTTGATTACGATTTATGACATGATGTTCATGTAAATACATTAAATTTTGTGAAGGATAGATTGACACAAACCTTGAGTCCCCACGAAGGAAAATTTTGAATAAGTGGAAATTAACTCGATAGTTATGTTAATGTTAAGAAATATATTTCCAAATGACATAAAATGTGAGCATATTTTGCACTTTTAGAAACCCCGAGTGGAATTTGGTCATAAAAGTAGGAGGCCATGAAGAAATAATTCCACAAAAAGGGAAAGACTTAGTTGATTTTGTTAATAATAATCTCGGGATTAGTGCTCACATTATTATTTGTAAGGGTTAAATGTAATATTAATATATTACATTAGTGAGTTTGAGTGATATTAGTTAATTTGTAAGTTATTAATATTGAGTTAATATAACTCATATTAATAATATAGTGTGAGAGTATAAATAAATGTAAATGAGTTGTAATAAACAACTCATATAGATTATTGTAATAGTGAGTTGTGAGAACAACTCATGTAGATAATTGTGTGTGGAGATATTGGTGGGATATGTGAGAGAATAGTGGTGAGTGATTATAGGAGAGATATGTGAGTATATTGTGGGATTGAATATTGGGTTTGAATCCTTATATTAAGGATATCATTCTCATATATATTGTAATATTACACTCTTTGTAATTTTCTCAATCAATAATATAGTGGCTTTTTATAATATGATCTCTGTAACTTTGTTTCATGTCTCTTATTGTTTTCTTCCATTTTATAATGTAAATACTGCTCATTTAGATTAGTTAAGCTATTAATTTCACATCAGATTTTGTGGAGATTTTATCAAATGATATACTATATGGAATAACACTAGTAAGGAACATAATTCATCAAATGGTTTTGATCCCGTGGATTGATTCTACCAAATAAAATAGTATACGAGTTGACATTATCAAGAGAACAAAAAATTGGACAAAGGATTTATCATATATTCTTTGATTCCATGCACATTATCAATAGTATTAGAACTAAAGAAAAATGGAGAATTTATAATGTGCACTAGAAAAAATCAATAAACAAGATCATGATCTAGTACAAATTCCCATTGCCACATTTGTATGATCTAATGGACTACTTGAGAAACACAAATTATTTTTTGAATATTGAATTAAAGAGCATATATCATTAGATACACATCAGAGAAGGTGATGAGTGGAATAGAATGTCTAAAACATAAGAAATCTTATATGAATTATTGATTGTGTTATTTGGACTAACATAGACATTGAGTATATTCATGTGTCTCGATGAATGAAGTTATCAATCCATATTTAGGTAATTTTAACTATGTATTTAGAACATATTTTGATTTTTATTAATTTGAGAGAGGAACACTTATGACATTTTTACAAAGTGTTGATGAGATTGCAATATGAGAAGTTTCTCGTAAACTTGAAGAAATGCATTTTCATGAAATAAGAATTGGTAGTAGAGTTAGGATTTGTGATTTCCTAAGAAGGTATAAAGATGGATTTGGAAATGACGTATGTAATAGTTGATTTTACATTATCTAGAAGTAATTTTTAAGTGAGAATATTTAATAGAATGGAAATTTAATATAAAAAATGAATTAGAATTTTAAGTGGATGTAGACACAAAATCACACACTTCGGTGCATTTCTAGGTCTTAAAAGCATGCTAGCATTTACATGATTCCTAAGCAAGAGAAGTAATGGTTGATAACTATATTTGGCTTCTTTTCTTTGTTTCTTGTTTTCTATTTGGTCTTACACACCCTACATCCTAGTCATAACTTTATTTGTTTATCTTTCATGACTTCAGACACTAGTGCCTAGCCAAGATAAGTAGCGCCCATGCGATCCTATCCTCTTCAGAACCCCGACCCTTTCTTACCTTACTCTTTTTGCGTATATTTTATCTTTTGGGAATATTTTTCACTTATGGGTAAGCCTTCTAGTTTTCAATTATGAAATTCAAACAAGGGAATCATTAAAATACATATTTTTGTGTTTAAAATCAAGGACCAAGAACTAAGCATTACAATCATTGCCTAATCTTACATTTTAAAGATGCTAAATTAATCTAGAGGCATCTATCAAGCATCTAATCAAGGAACAAGGGATAATCAAATTTATATACACTTTGCATATGATGGGGAAGTCTATTCTATTTCATCCACACGTGTTATACATTTCTACATTCTAGATCTAGCCCACTATCTAGTGCAACTTACAAAAGGGCATCCTAGGGCATCATTATTACACATGCATACCATAAATACATGGATTCTAAGATGTAGTACAGATCTCGGTCATAATTTCATTCTCAGGGTGACCTTTGGGGTCAATCTGCCTCCCATTCTTTCCTTTTTAGGTTTTATACATTTTATGGGTTTGTGTAGGTGAACTTATCTTTTTGCAAGTTATAAGTATTATCAAAAATCACAGGCAAACATCATAAGATCAATAGAGATTAATCTGTGAAACCCTAGTGACACGGCGAAACCAGATTCTCAAAGCCTCCACAGTCACCAACTCCTAAATTCAATCACTAGCACCCAATCACCTCTGCCTAACACTTTGGGTGCCCTTGTTTGGCATTATTATGAGGTTCTATAATTAACGGTGAGAAGTATGTTCAAAAATTTCACCTACCTAAATCACTTCCTGTGCACTTGGAAATCAACTAATTACTCCTATCTCTCTTCCTTGCTTAGGCTTTAATACTTGATATCTTAGTTTGTTTGTATCATAACTATATCTTAGCATTTATACATCAATAGTTACTCTGCAATACTTAGATTTAATTATTTCAAATTAAATTAAATCATTTGGTGAACCTAATCGCTCAAACCCTACCTTCTGAAAATGCATTGCAATCTATCCCCTTCTTCTGAATTCATGGATCAATCTTCTTATCCCTCTTTTACTCCCACCAAGGTTTCTGGCATGGCTACCACCACTGCTGATTTTATGCAAGTTTGTACTCAACATCCTCCTCACTTCATCACTCTAATGCCTGATCCAACCATCAATGTAGTCACCACTCACCGCACTCATCCTCCTACAACTCCACCTGTCTTTGTTCCACTACCTATTACTCATACAATTCCTACCACCACCTCTAAGGGTTATGACATCATTGAGAATCTTAAGAATACACTAGAAAAAATCTCTCTTTATGATCTTTTGCATAGTGTACCCAATTTTCATCATACATTAGAGGTTTCCCTTCGTTCCATCCACATTGAAAGCAATAATTCATTTGTTTCCTTTACTCACCTCATTCAATCCCTCAAAAATATACCACATGCTATATCTTTTTTAGTGATGAGGATATCCCTCCCTCTACTACTAACAATCCATTTGCACCTTTTCTTATCACCGCTACTATTGGCTCCATTTGTATTAAGCGTGTACTCATTGATAATGGATATGTTATAAATCTAGGTACTTTATCCCTCCTCGAGAAAATGGGAATTTCTGATGATTTGATTAATAAATCCTCTCAACTCATTCATGACTATGATTCCAATACTCACACATGCATGGTAACTATCACCTTGTTATCATGAAAATTATAAACTTTCAAGCATGACAACTTAGCCAAAATTGAAATTTTTTCCCCTAAATCTTCTTGAAACCCACTTAAGCACTTCTCCGGATCTGTTTTCCCTTTGTGTCAAGCTTATCCCAATCAAAAAATCATTCATATGTTTTGTAATAACATTTCCCAAATGTTTGAAATATGAAATCAAGCTCATGAGGTTCTTCCAATGTAGTGTTTCTCAAGGTGGTTTTCTTAGTGAACCTAGAAAAGCTATTTTTAGCCTTTTGGGACAAGTATGCACTCTTCAGGACAGAGTTGAAAGCTCAAATTCATCTGGAAGTGGTATTAAGGAGCTAAGATAAATTTTTAAGTGATTTTGGAAAGATTTTTAGGTTTAGGAAATATTTCAGTGAAAGTAGGTTTTTGAAGGTAAAGGAGCTTACAGTTCAAAAGAGCACGAGCTTTGAAAGATGATTTTGAGAGCTCGAAATTAGTTTGATGTCAAAAATATACCATTGGAAAGATAATTAAATTATATAAATCATGGTGCTTTTATATTTTTCACAATACTAAGGAGCTTATTTTCACAACTTATTTTTGGTAGACGCACCTCGCAAACTTAAAAATGCTATTTTAGGGATTTGCGGGAATAATTATATCGTAGGGACCATCCTATTCTTATAAAAAGGATTTTTTGAGTTAAAATAATAATAAATAAGTTCCAAAAAGGCCTCTTATAGATCCTATAACTTCATCTTCAATCTCTCTCTCAAGATACGCTCTCATAGATTAGCCAATTTTTCCCATGCCACATGTTAGCACAAAGCACCAAGGCACACTTTATTTTCCCTTCCATTTCATCACAAGGGGAAAATGGGGATATAAAAAGGTTCCCCATTCCCGGATGAGCTCTTGAACCCATCACATGAGCCAGGAAGCCTCAGTAAGCCCCTTTTGCCAATTTTCTAGCCCTCACCTTGCATAATGGCAAATTCCCACTTATCAACACCAAGCTGACATGCCCTTTTTATCCCTTCCATCCTATTACAAGGGTAAAAAGGGAAAAAAAAAAGGTTCCCTCTCCCCTGCTCCCTCATGGTCTCTCACATGACCCAAACTTGGCCCCCGGGTGTTGAAAACAAGCTCTTTTCCCTCCTCCGCCAATGAATGCATGCCCACCACTTATCATCATAGGGATAAGGTTCCTTTTTATGTCCCTTTCATCCTATTCCAAGGGGAAAAATGCACCCCCTCCCCAAGAGGATGAAAAACCCAAAAATGGCTAAGTCCCTCAACTCTCACATGTTTCCTCCTTCCTTCCCTCACTCCATCGATGTATTCACTCATGCTCACCATCACTCACCACTCAAAAGCACATATTAAAAACATAAAGTAACCTCCTTTATAGAAATTAAATAACTTTTAAATTTGGTTCATAACATTCAAACATAAAAACAATCCTCTCGTGCCTTAAATGTCAAAATCTTGGCTTGCTCATAACTCATTCTCTCGAACTCGATTTCCATGAGATTTGAACTGATGGATTCCATATGTGAACACATTTAAAAGAGGATTTTCATGTTATCATGTATTTTTATATTCACATGAATTTTTCTACAAAAATAATATTTTCTTTGATGTACAACAATGGGTGATCGAATCTCTTGAAAATTGGAGCAGAGCTTAGAAATGAATTATGTCAACTTCTGCAAGTGGTTTCACTTTAAAACAAAGACTGTGAAGACCACTTTATATTTTTTTAAGTCTCTATGGAGTAACCTACTAAAAATAATAATTCCAAGAAAATGTGAACTCATACTCCTTATTCAATTCCCTCATGATCAAGACATCCGTAAGTGGCAACATTGACAAAAATTGGCTAAATGGGACCATAACGGTGAATATTCTAAAATAGTAAGTGGGTGAAATGAGATAAAATTGGTCACATTTTGGTCCTTCACCCATGAAAAATGGTCTTGGTACTCACATGAAATTCTCTCTCTATTTTTTATTCAATTCCCACATCCCATGATGGGGTGAGCGAAGAATGTCAAAATGAGAAAATTACATATTCTATATCAAAGACCATTCCACTCAATTCATATTGGGTGCATGATAAGAAGGTGGAAGGCATTGGTTTTTTTAAATTCTTCTTTCCTTACTCTATGATTGGAATGATTTTGTCTCATGCTTCATTCATCAAAGTGCTCCACAAAGTGGGCGTAATCAAGATCATAGTTGTGTGAACCAAATGCATCCAATTTTTCTCATATAAATGATTGATCATGAAGCTGTGATAGTTTCTAAAGCATCATAAGGATTGTCTCAATAAGGGGAGTTATCTTCCATTGTCCTCATTGGTACACTTCTCAAGTACTCGTCACTCCTCTTCTCAGTGTGTTCGAAAGCAGTGTGGCAAAGGTTCGTCATTTCAAGGGTTTTCAAATAGACTACAAGGTGTTCAAAGTGGTATTCATGAGCTTTTCATCAGTGTGGAGGGTCATCATGTGTTGAATTTTGATCTTTAACACCATCGAGCTGATCTTCATCTAAATCCATGATTTGGAGCATTCCTTCTCTTCTCTCCTCATTCTCCTCTTCTCTACCTCCTTTCTAATTATTTGTTGAGTGTAATCATAGTATTTTTTCATATTCACTTAAGTCAAATATTTGTAAATTGTAAAATCATTTTCTCAAAATTATAAGAGAAATACATAATTTGTCACTTCTACAGGTGATTGAAAGGTCACAAGGGGAATAGGAATGTGAAGAGTCATGTGGGGGAGATGAGAGGTCAATTCACATTACTATAAATTGAAATGGATTCTCCATTTCAAGGGATCCTGAAAATGCTAGATTTTGATAGCATCTATGTTGTAGCAATAGTGGATTGTGATTTGGGTGTTGAACTTTGTATCATCAACACATGAAGTAAAGCTACATTTCTTTCATTTCCCTTTTCCTCGCATTCCTCTATTTTTTCTCTTATATGTACTTTGTAAGCATAGTGATTAAAAAGAGATTTGTATCTTTGACGAATGGACCTCGAGATAAATGTGTGTTTTTGTGGGTTTTGTTTCTCTCACTAATAGCTTTATTTTTTCTTTCATCTATATTGAATGTCAAACTACTCCAATTATTGGGTGTGAACTCGCAATTGGCCTACTCACAACAATAACTTTCCTTTCCTAATTTATCTCCTCCATCCCTCATCATTGTAATTTCCTCCTTGTACCACGTATAATAACTTTACCACAGGTTTAGTGGAGTTTCCCAATGTCATCCCCAACCTATTTGGCCAACCCAAAACATTTAGATAGGAATATATTAGTTTACATTCAATAATGGGAGCTGCACCATTCAATGTAGAGGGCGTAGCCCTGTGAATGTTAAGTGGAAACACCTAATTTGCCATATCAAAAATTTTCTCACCAATAGTTTTTGGCAACTCCATTGGGGAGAGATATTCCCTAGTGCACCTGAATAGATATTTGTAAAATACCAAAAATCCAAAAATCCAAAAAAATTACTTAAATGATCAAAAATCCTTTTTGTAAACCACTTGACAAAATCTGGCTGAAAGAATATATACTAGATTGAATAAGTTAAGAGGAATCATTCATTCTACTTTTGAATTTTTACAAAATCAATATTGAGTAAGAGATAACCCATACTACTTCTCTCAAGCTTCATCCCCTTCTGATTCATCGAGTGGTACCCTGGTAACCCTATTCAAAATCCTACTAACACTTCTACAAATTCTCTTATCTTCCACCCACCTTTAAATTTTGAAGTCCCAAGAGAAGAATAAGAAAGAGAGGAAGAACTAGAAGAAGAAATAGAGGAGGAATAAATGGTGTCACAAACATTAGAACATTGGGGACAGTAACATTTGTCTATTGGTTTTGGCTCCACCACTTCATGAGCTTCCACAAGGATCAAGAAATACTTTTCGAAGTTCTATGGAGATGGAAAGCAATGTCCTGATGATCACATCACATCCATTATCACATCCTATAGCATCCTTGGAGTGTAACAAAAATATGTTGTTGTGCATTTGTTTGTGGAAACATTACAAGATGTGGTAGCAGATTGGTTCTACTACTTGCCATCATGCTCAATCTCCAATTGGGGTGATATCAAAAAGAAGTTTGAAGAGAGGTTCAAGACCATAAAAGATGCTCATGCCCTCATTACTCAACTCACTCAGATGAAGAAAGATCTGCAAGAGTCCATGAGATACTTCATGGAAAAATTCAACAAGTTGGTCAACAAAATTCCTGCCACCGCTCTTCCCACTATGGATAACTTGAAGATGTTCTTTGTGAATGCTTAATTTCCTGAAGTGAGTTTCTTTCTACGAGAGAGTTCAACCATGAGATTTGGACAACACTCAAGAAATTTTTATCAAGGTGGAAGATGACCTCATCTTGTCGGGTAAGATCAAGAATCCTTCAATGAAAGATAAAACCCCCAAAGTTCTAAAGATGAGAGAATTGATATGATGTTGTAGAGGTTTGCAAATGAGTTGATAATATTGAAAAGGGATGTTTCTCAACAAGCACCTCATCTAAACTGAAATATAAATTGTATTATAGAGCCCCCAAAGGCTTTCCCTAGAGGCTCCACCACCAATGTAATGTGCAAGAGCAAGGAAGATGAAGAAAAAGAAATTTTTGAATTAGAAGTAGAAGATGAAGGAGAAAGCATTTTTTCTCGGATCAATTTTTTTGAATTCACACTTGATGATGATAAATCCAGAGATAATTACTTAGATACGTGTTCACTCGATCACAAAAGGATAAATAAGGATCTTCTTCTACTACCCAAGATAATAAATTGAATCCTCAAATGGAGACTCTAAGAAAAACAAAAACAAAATGAGGATCATCGAATTCCACTTCAGTAGGGTCAGCCGAGAAGAAGCATGAGATCACTCCAACCAAGAATCCTTCTACCTCTTTAAGTAAGTCTCCTTCACTTCACTTAAAAAAATAGTTTTTGTAAATCCCGAGAACGTCGATGTCAAAGCTTCCATAACCCATGATGTTCCCACCACCTCTTCATCCTTTGATATCATTGACCATTTCAAAAGATCCAAAGTCCAAATTTTTAAATTTGAGTACTTGAGAACTCATCCTAAGCAACTTGAGAAACTTGTTCAACATATCAAGGGAAGTAGCCCTATCTCATGTCCTAAATATTCCACCTCCAAAGAACCACCTTGTGTATCTCAATCCACTCCATCTCTAAACTATCTTACCTCCACACCCTCCACCTCTAGGAAGGTAAAACCTTTCTACATTGATTTTCTAGTCAATGGGTATAAGCTAAACAATTTCATCATTCACTATGGTGCCTCGGACAACATCATGCCCGTAAAATTTGCTAAAGCTCTCGGTCTCTCCCTTTCCCCTACCTCTAGTCAATGCCTCTCCATGGAAATGAAACAAGTGCCTCTCATTGGAAAATTAAAGGTGCAAGGTAGCATTGGAAGACTTCCTTGAAAAGAAAATCATAATGAGAATCCTTGTAGCGGACATGCCCACCTCATATGATGTGTTGTTGGCTCAAAGTTTATGTCGAAGTGTTGGAGAAGATATGCTTTGGATTGGTCACACGCCACCATCCCAGTCAATGGTAAGACAAAGAAACTTATTCCTATTAGGAATATGAAGTATATTGTTTAAAGGACAAATGACCTAACAAAAATATCCCGTGTCCAATTTCAGATCTAGTAATTTTTTCATGACCTTTGAGGATGATCTCGAGCTTCCCATGTTAGTAAAATAATTCCCAAGCACCACAAAGTTGGTTAAAGAACATAAATACGAGTTGATGAAATCAAATTTTGAGGGTGTGTACTTCTCATGGGATGAGAGCATAAATTAATTTACTCTATTAGATGTTGATGATGGTGATAAGGAACTTGATTTGCAACCAAGCAATCTTGAAGTCATGCACAACGTGGATCAAGATGAAGGAATGATGCTCAGTAACTTCCTGATAGAAGAAGAGGACAAGAAATACAAGGATTATACCATGCTTCCACCTCTTGAACTTGAACATACTTAAGGTGTAGACACAAAATCATGCACTTTGGGTAATTATCTAGTCATAATTACATATTACTATTCATATGATTCCTAAGTAAGAAAAGTAGTAATTAACCCATGTCTTTGGCCACCTTTCTTTTCTTTCTGTTACTTATCTTGGTCTTACACCCTTACTTTCTTAGTATACCTTTTTATACCTTAGAATTTATCATCCTAGAGACCGTAACTGTGCGCTCTCGTCCTTCCGGGTACTCCCGACCTCAAGATACTTTTTTCACATCTTTTGGGTCCTTTCTAAACATTTGAGCAACTTATATTTTTGGTAGTCAACATTTTAGAGGGTTAATTATGAAATTCAAGCAAGGGAATCATTTAATATAAAGTTATGTGATCATAATAAGGGACCAAAGACTAATCATGTTAGCTATCACCACCTAAGGTTACATCCATCAAGCATCTAAGATCTCTGTTGCATCCATCTAGCACCATCCAAGGAAACAAGGGATATTTATTCTCGCATACAATTCATAGGAGGGAATTCCATTATATTTCATGCACACATTTATTACATTTCTTTACATCTAACTTACTTTCTCGCTATCAAGTGTGACACGCACAAGACCCACCTAGGGCACAATTCCACACACAGAGAGAGAACTACATTGGGTCTGAGATGTAGTGCATTGCTCAATTATAAGTTCACCACTTTGTGAAAAATGAGGAAATTTTTACCCCTCATTATGCATCTTTTGTTTAGGATTTGATGTCTCTTCGAGGGTTTTGTAGGTCTTTACTTCATTGCAGGTTTTTCGATGAATTCGGCGGTCATTATGTGACCTCCTATCGACTAAAGGAAAACAAAAATGAAAAATAACTACCACTTATAGGAGGTTTTCGGAGCATTTATGTAGACATATGCACTCAAACAAGTAATAGGGTGCTCGTAGGTGCCCAAAGACAACTTATTCTTCCGAGATCTACATTTTTCTTAAATTCACCGTAATAATAAGTGATTCGTATTTTCCATTTTTTCTTCTCTACACACCTCTGGTATTTCTACAAATCAGCTAAGGCTTCTTACCCTCTCTTTACACTTAGGGTTTTCATTTTATTGCTTAGTTTTCTTGGGTTAATTTTTGTACTTAATTATTTCTATGTCATTAATAATATATCTTATATTCGATGTATATAGTGACGTGTGGCTATCATAACTTATTATCATTATGTATCTCTTTCATGTATGTTATATTATCATTAGTGGAATCACCTTTGTGTTCGCCATAACATATGAATAGTATATATAGGGGTTAGTAGGTAGTATTTGATCATCATATTGATCATTTGAGTCTTATTGTTTGGTTTGGAGGTTGCCCCTCAAAGTGGCTAAGCTATTCTACTTGCACATTGAGATCATCTATGTGAAATATTGTGTTCATTGATGTTATATTGTTGTTAATAATCAGATTTATACAAGTAATTCCATTACAAGTGGTATTAGAGCTTGAACTTGGCCAACACTGCATCAAACCCTAATTGTTAAGGTTTGACCATATCTCAAAATTGGTAGTGAATGTTTCTACAATTTTTTTGTGTTGTGGCAAAAATAATCAAGTAAGATCCCATCAAAATTTTAAGAATTTTTGTCTTGGTTTGCAAAAGTTATAAAGTAGCTTTATGTGTTTTCATAATTCAAATACATATGGTGCAATTTGTGGAATTTTTCAAATTTATTTACATTTCTAGAAAGAGGATTAAAAATTATTTTGAGTTCATTCTTTGAGTTTTTTTAAAAAAATCTAAATTCCTATTGAAATACCAAACCCTAAATTTTGACCTTGATCCCTAAATCCTACTATTTTGGGGCATCCTAGTTAGGCCTTCGAAGAGAGGAAAAAGAATCCCATCACTCTAGGTAAAACCCTTGACAAGGATGACATAATATTTGAGGAGTTAGAGTCATAAGGGGTATCTACAGACTCCTCGGGGTTAGGGTTTACTTCAATGGACCGTAAGGTCGGCTATCTTGAGTTATAGTTGTGAAACCTCGAGGGTAGAGTGGCAAAGCAAAGAAGATGTAGAAAATCTGGAAAATGATTATAGGATTTTATTCACTAATTTATTTACAATATCATGGGTCATCATATCCCTCCTAATTAGTCATAACTCAATCATACTCATATTAACAAGGGTGGATCTTCGTGTCAAAGCAATAGACAAAGTAGCTGTGGTGGGTCTACAAACATGACCAATCCAAATACAAACACTCTACAGCCCATAACATGATTCCAAAAGTGTAAATGCGTAAGTTTGATGGAAAGGATCCACTCAATTATATTAGCTAGATGGATAATTTCTTTGATCTTCATCGATTACCATGGAATCGACAAAAGGTTACCATGGAATCGTTGTATCTCGAACCCGACCAATTCATTTGGTATTGATGGTTATGTGCTCAAAGGAAAAAGAGTGGCCTCAATGTTACATGGAAATTATTCATTGAAGATTTACAATTGCACTATAGTTATAGTGTGTTAGAGAATTATTTCAGTCAATTAGCAAAGCTAAGACAAACAGGAATAGTCAAGATTACATCCATCAATTCCAAAACCTTTCCTTATGGGTGGAAAATATTCCTGAAGAGAATCTGAATGACTTATTTCTTGGGGGTCTTAAAGAACACATTAATACTGAGGTGTGTATGTTTAATCCTCATAAGGTTTTAGATTCTATGATCATGGCACGTAGGGTAGAGGAAAAATTTCTTTCCAGTAGGAAACAAACTATCAGTAATATCAGAGATCGTAGCACCTTTCCACCATCATTCCCTTGGCTAGTTAGACTGACACCTCAACAAATTTAAGAAAAGAGAGCCAAAGGGTTATGTTTTAATTGTGACAAAAATTTGGACTAGGACATAAGTGTTCTGAAAATAAGTTGTTCTACATTGAGGGGCCTAATGAAGAAGAATAAAATGAAGAAGATGAAGAGGTAGAGCCAGAGGAGGAATTAGGAGATCCCCAACCAACAATATCATGCCATGCAATTTCAGGTATTAGCACTCCCAAATTCTCGAAGTAGTTAGATTCTTAAAAAAAATAGAGGGTAACAGTGTTGATTGATTTGGGAAGTACTCAAAACTTCATCAATCATAAGTTGTCGGTATGCTTGAACTATTTTGTTTATCCATATCCAGAATGACAAGTCATGATCATTGATGGGAAAATTGTTAGTTGTTCAGGAAAATGCCATAACATTAATCTCACCATGGGAGATTACTTGCTAACTAGCAATATGTATGCCATTGCCATGAGAGGAGAAAACATTGTGCTAGGAGTTCAATAGCTTACCACCTTGAGAACCATTGAAATGAATTTACAAGTGTTGTTCATGTAATTTCACTCGAAGGGAGGAATTTAAAACTAAAAGGACTAAGAGAAAAGTCCCCATAGATGGTAAGTTCTCATTAGATGAAAAAATTGCTTAGAAAAGGTGCAGAGGGGTTTATGGCACAACTATTTTCATTGGAAGCACATCATTCAAATACATTTATACCCTCAAATATGCAAGCAATTATAGATGAGCAATCAGTGGTGTTTAGAGAAATGCGCAAGGGCTTACCTCCAAAATTAGACCATGACCATGTCATCCAGCTAGTACCAGGGAGTCAATAACCCAACATCGATCTTATAGGTACCCCTATATGCAAAAGAGTGAGATTGAGAAGATAGTTCAAGAGATGTTAGAAGCAGGACTTATTCGCCATATTTAGAGTGCTTCCTCTTCTCTCAGTAGTGATGGTACGGAAAAAAAGATAACAATTGGTGCATATGTCCAGATTACAGGAACTCAATAATTACACAGTTAAAGGTAATTTTCTTATTCCTATAATTGATTATTTGATAGACGAGTTACATGGTGTTGTTTAGTTTACAAAACTTGATCTTAATTTTGGATATCATTAGATTAGAATCATGGATGAAGATAATCATAAAACAGCCTTTAGGACACATGAAGGCCACTATGAGTTCTTGGTAATGCCTTTTGGACTAACAAATTCACCCTCTACATTTAAAATCTTAATGAAGTGTATATTTAAGACATTTCTATAAAAGTTTGTTTTAGTGTTCTTTGATGATATATTAATCTATAGTAAAACATGGGAGGAACATCTATATCATGTAAATAAGGTGTTGGAAACTCTTAAACAACATCAACTTTATGCAAATCCTTCTAAGTGTTCTTTTGGTGTCAACAAGGTTGAATATTTGGGTCATATTGTCTCTTATGAAGGTGTTAAAGTGGATCCTAACAAGATAAAATCCATGCTTGAATGGAAGGTTCCCAAAACTCTAAAAAAATCTCCAAGGATTTTTGGGGCTTACAGGTTATTATCGTAGATTTGTAAGGAATTATGGTAGAATCACAACACCACTCACAACTTTATTAAATGACTCTTTCCATTAGAATGAGCAAGCTACTACGACATTTGAGAAGTTGAAGGAGGCCATGTGCACCACTCCAGTTCTAGCCACCCCAGATTTTTCCAAAACATTCATTGTTTAATGTGATGCTTGTGGTATGTTATGGGGTAGTACTCATGCAAGAAGGTCAACGCATTACCTTCGAGAGCTTCCAATTCAAAGGTAAGAATATATCTAAACCATTTTATGAGAAATATATGCTAGCAATACTTCATGTAGTGAAGCAATGGAGACCATATCTAATGGGCAGACATTTCAAAGTAATGACATATCATGATAATTTGAAATACTTCTTAGAGCAACATTTATCATTATAAGAACAACATAAATGGGTCTCAAAAATGTTGGGGTATGATTTTGAGATAATATACAAGAAAGGGAAAGAGAATGTAGTTGTTGATGTTTTATCTTAGAAGGATGAATCAGCCAAGGCATTGTTGTGTGCCATATTTGTATTACAGGAGGATTGGATAGAGGATGCAAGGTCTGAGTGGAAAAATGACCCAGGGACAAAAATCTCATTCAAAATTTCCAACAAGATCCAAGCATGTCAAAAAAATTGTATGGAAAGGATATTCTTTATGGTATAAAGATAGATTATATCTATGTAAGAATTCAATCCTTAAAAATAGGGTTCTATTTGAGCTCCATGCTTCTCTAGTAGGGGCATTCTAGCTTCATGAAGACTTATCATCAAATCAAGCATGATTTTTCTGGGAAGGGCTGAAAGGGGATGTCAAAAAGTTTTGGTAGAATGCATGGTTTGTCAGCAAAATAAGGGCGAAATAATTAAGTCCAGCGAGGTGGGAAGAGGTCATGGACTTCATCACAGATTACCTAAATCGTAGAAGGTAAAAATGTAATCATGATGGTGGTGGACAGACTCACCAAATATGCCCATTTTTGTGCCTTATCACATTCATTTTTGTGATTACAATAGCAAAAACCTTCAAAGATACATTTCAAAAGCTACATGGGACACAAAATATTATAGTAAGTGACCGAGACCCTATCTTTACTAGAAATTTTTGTACTGACTTGTTCTCATGCTTGGGCACACAACTAGCTCATAGTTCCTCTTATCATCCCCAGTATGATGGGAAAATAGAGGTGGTAAACAAGTTCTTGGAGGGATATCTTCATTGTTTTACCTCAAATAAGCAAGCGAGATGGGTCCAATGGTTACCACTGGTAGAATGGTGGTATAACACCTCCTTTCATACTTCATCTAAAATGTCTCCTTTCTTGGCATTATATGGGTACCATCCACCATCTATCACCTCATCTTTAAGAGTCCACCAAGGGTTTGAGTAGTTGAAGAACATATTCGACACCAACAAGAGGTTCTTTCTAGTCTCAGGGAGAATTTGGCCATGTCACAAAACCGCATGAAGCAACAGGCAGGCCGACATCACAGTGAAAGACATTTTGAAGTCGGTTATTGGGTTTTTATGCGTTTACAACCATATAAGAAAATTTCCTTGAAATAAATGAAAAAGGATAACAAGATTTCACCTAATTATTATGGCCCTTATTAAGTGTTACATAAGATTGGCAATGTAGCATACAAACTAAAACTTCCTCCAACTACTCGAATTCATCTAGTCTTCCATGTATCTTGCCTGAAGAAGGTAATTAGATAGACAGTATCAACCCAGACAGTGTTACCAAAGCTTGATGAAGAGGGAAGAATCATCCTGGAACCAGAATGCATCCTTCAGACATGCACTAAGTGATTGAGGACAAGGGTCATCACTAAGTATTTGATCAAGTGGAAAAATCTAGACAATGAAGACGTAACTTGGGAGGATGAAAACTTCTTGCAGAACATCCAGATCTTCTCAACATTGGGGAAAATGTTGCTTCAAAGGGGAGGGGCATGCTACACCCTTAATCATATATCTTATATTGGATGTATATAGCCGACTTGTGGCTATCATAACTTCTTATCATTATGTATCTCTTTCATATATGTTATATTATCATTAGTGGGTCGGCCTTGGTGTTCTCCATAGCATAGGAATAGTATATATAGGGGTTAGTAGGTAGTAGTTGATCATCATATTGAGCATTTGAGTCTTATTGTTTGGTTTGGAGGTTTCCCCTCGAAGTGGCTAAGCTATTCTACTTGTATATTGAGATCATTTATCTAAAATATTGTGTCCATTGGTTTTATATTACTGCTAATAATCATATTTATACAAGTAATTCCATTACAATTATATATTCATTTATTGCTACAATAAAAGTTAGATTAGGCAAATAAAATTCACTTTTAGCTTAATCATTTTAGTGAACCTAACCTTTGAATCCTACTTCTCTCTTTAGGTTTTACTTATGCTCGTCACCCGTAGTGGTCATTTTAGGTATTTTGAGTACCTTAAGCTTTCTCCATCTTCCGTAGGATTTTCAAATCAATGGTCGACATATCTACATCAATGGCTACAACTAAAAAGTCCCTTTTCTAACTCACATGATGTTCCCCTTAGCAAAATAGAAGCATCCGATAGTGAAAAATCATATAATGAGGATACCAATTTCGATCAAGAGTAATTATAAACACTCACCACTTTTCAAAAAGCATCATGCAATAATTCCACGCATCTTCTACACATTCTACATGATTTGACTACTACTAAAAACACTATTGATGCTTGGCACCTCTTATTGCTCACTCTTCAACTCCCATGGCCTCCACTCAACCTCTTTGTATTCCAAATTCCATTACTACCAAGAGCATTCTCATCATTAAACCTAACACTCCCAATACACATCCCGGATCTTCTTCAAATACTCTTGATTTAACTTCTTTATATCAGATCTGCAGACGTAAATTTTCCAGCTCCAACTCACTACCTCTCATTTGTCTCCATCTTTGGATTCCACTTCAAGTCGGGTTCACAAAAATGATTAACTAAAATATGGAATGTGGGGTGTGTATTTGTAGTTAATCTAAGTTATGAAAATATGTAAATAAAGTAAATAAATGGAGTAAAGAAGTATCTAAATGAGATAAACAAGTGTGCGAAGGAAATGATAACCCTAATATGCAAGAGAGATAAGGAAAGAACTCAACTAATTTGATGAAGTGATTGGATTATGTCACGAGGTAATCTGGAGAATCTAAAATTAGGAACGATTGTGTAGAAGCCACAAAAGGATGGATCTAGCTTTATTCCCTGGGACCTGGAGTTCCCGGGAAGGGACTGGAGTTTCGGAAAATGGGCACTCTGGTCTACAAAAATCTATAAAACTGAATCTCACAAGGTTGGGAGGTGGTTTGAAACCCTCGTTATGTGTCACATCAGATTCAATGTCCTGTAATGGATGTCGCCAATGATCCAAGATGAATAGAAAGACCTGTAAAACCCTAAACAAGCATTAATCCCTAAAAAATAAAAATGCAAATGAATGGGTTGGATTGACCTCAGCTGCCACAACAATGGGCTTACTAACTAAGCGTTGCACTACATTTTAGACCCAAATGTAGTTCTAGTGAGTGTGTGCATAATGTGCCCTAAGTGCTCTTATTCCAGTCATACTTTGTGAAGTAGCGAG
Organism: Taxus wallichiana var. yunnanensis; assembly: GCA_018340775.1. Lineage (NCBI taxonomy): Eukaryota > Viridiplantae > Streptophyta > Pinopsida > Cupressales > Taxaceae > Taxus > Taxus wallichiana. The sequence continues at coordinate 865,255,163 of CM031242.1, forward strand.
AAATAGCTAAATGTATAAAATGTAATAGTATGTGTGCATGGAATAGAATATAATCCCTCCCCATGAAGTGTGATGCAGATGTCCTAGCCTTGTGCCTTGTGATGGAGCTATGTGGATGCAAGTGATCTCCAATGCAATAGATGGATGATAGTAGTGAATGATGCTAGGTCCCTTATTATGGTCTCACAAATTTACATTTATAGGGTTATCTTGATTTAAATTTGTAATAAACCCCAAAATGGCCAACCACCAAAAATATAAGAAGAAGAAACAACTAGAAAGATCCCAAAAGATGGTGAGAAAGTACAAAAGACACTCTGGGCGCCGGGACTAGGGTACCCCATTACTAGCTCGGGTACCCTAGTTGAGGCTAAAATAACACAAGATGACAGAAGTTGACTGGGTATGTGGATGTAAAAGGTCGGTAATGATGAAATAAAATAAAATAAGATAGATAAAAGATGGGGGTTGATAAGTACTTTCTTCACCCAAGAACTTTCTAAATAGTAGTATGAAATCAAGATAAATAATGTCTAAAGTGCATGATTGTGTGTCTACATTTTTCCCCCACTTTATGTTGGTAAGTGGAAATCTCGGTAACATAAATTAGATAGAGATTCATACCTGATGTCCATGAAGAGTTTAGTAGAAATGTGTCAAAGGATTAGACAATGTGGAATGATAAAAGATGGAGGAACATGGAAACTAATGATGAAAATTTGCAAAAAGGTGATGAGAGTGAACCTATGGTAGAACTCATGTTCGATGATGTCGATACATGGTTGATCCATAGGGATCCGAAATAACTCTACTTCATCAGAAACAATCAGCATAAAGAAGGATAACAATGAAATGGAGGTTCTGCTTTTTAAGTAACATGACTGTCGCCTGCACAAGCAGGTTGCGGTTATAGAACCGCCACCACCTGTGGAGGCGCCTCCCATGACCGTCGGTCTACACAGGCGCGCGATCCCGCCATTACGGATAGAAAACTAAAATCAAAATGAATAGCTTCTGAATTTGAAAGGGTGTTCATTTCTCTTCTCCTTCATGACCTTTCCCATTCTCCAGTGCACAGGAAGACATGAGAAAGGTTATAAATACATGATTTTCGAAGATTAGAGGATCATCAAGCATGGGAGCAAGTGAGCAAGAAGTCTTGTGTGCTGGAAAATTGTATTTTTGTAGAAGAAATGAGTGTTAGATAGAAAAAACAAGTAACTAAAAGGAAGTGTTGATATATTATCTACTTCTCTTTCTTACTTATTGTAAATTTTGTACTGTTGATTTGAATTGGCAATAGAAGTGGGAAGAAAGAAAAATTTCCCTTCCCGATTGGTTTTTCCTCCATGGAGGTTTTTAGGATAAAATTGTTGGTGTTATGAGCTTATATTCTTTCCTTTACTACAATTGTTAAGTCTAAGCTCAATAGTAATTCATTCACTAGTTATCTCTATTATTTTCTAATAGAAAGTAAACAATAGTGATTTTGTGAATAATTCCAAAGTTGAAGAGTTTACGATCAATAGTGTACTTGCATGGTTAGTATATTATGTGATGTCATGAAGTTTTTTTGTTGACGTCATTGTTGTTTCCCCCATTTGACTGCTTGTTTCTCATATAACTAGACTTGCAAGGAGAAAACGATCAAGTAGTCAAATATATATGTATGTATGTGTAAAAACAATGTAAAAGACACATGTAAAATTAAAGTACGCAAAATGAAAAGTGTAAATGGAACATGTGTACCTGATCCATGTCGAGAGAAAGGGTGTAGAAGGACATCCTATATCGCCAAGGTTTTTGGCTATCCGACGCCATAGGATGAAGAAGTATAGAGAGGAAATTCTTTGTCTCCTCCACCCTTTAAATGCTTCCCTTAACTATGTGTGAAGAGATCTCTATACTGTCTTATTTTTTGGGTGATCCAACACCAGTGGTAAAAGAAGTTTTGGGAGGAATTCTGTAGTATCCTCCAACCATTAACTACTCTCGGAAATGCTAAAGGCACCATGTTCTTTAAAATTCGTTGTGTATGGAGTTCATAGACTAGTTTGAACCAACTCATCAGTATGTAACCCAAAATTCCAAGGGAGGAAAGTGCATTGAATTGAACTAGTGTAAATGTGTTGTGTTAGTATGTAAAACCTAAAATTATTCCCCCTCTTTGGGGGCACATGTGACGTCATTGATAGAAGAATGTTTCCCCAAAAGAGGACCAATTGAGTGTACTTTGAAACTCTACCCTACAAGGGGAAGGAATTTTCTTGGTAGAAACAAAGGCACACACAAACAAGGATGGCTAGCCAAAAACAAGTGTTAGGACGAAAAATAATGCATGTAAAAAGACAATTTTTAATCTACACAAAAAGTGTGTAAGCTACGCAGACAATGTAAAAACTACAAGAAAAGTAGTGTAAACACGCAATAAGACAAGTGAACCACAAAAAGTGGGTTACAAACATGGTACATCACTCATGATGTCGCAAGACACCCAAGGCCATCATGGCCACAAACAACAAACAAGTGTGCACACCAAGCAAATGAAAATTCCCGCAAACAAGAACAAACAATAGTAAACAATGTAGAAAACAAGTATGGAAGAAATTATCCCTACATAACAAATGATGCACATGGAAAACCCATAATTATGCTAGAGAAATAACCAATATGTCAAAGCGTGAATAACCAAGTAATGCAAAGTGATGTAAAATTCTAAGTATAAATGAAATAATAACACATGTGAGAATCAAATGTGGATGCCCCCAATGACTAGTGTAGGAAGGGTTGAAGGCGAGCATCCATGTTGTGTGTAAAGGATTTGTATTTTTATTACAACTAAAAAATACATGAACAACATGTGTGAATGGTATAGATAATGACATATAAGAAATCAATCTAACATGTGTAGTAAAGTGATCATCTAAAACACTAGAAAATAAGATTAAATGACCCCAAGACAATGCGGTATGTTGTGGATGGATGGAATGGAATGAGAGGAGCCACTTTCCCCAAGTGAATGGAAATGTATGCAATGAGGTTCACTTTGGTTTCCTCAAAAGTAGTCAAGAATGAACAGAAATGAGAGTGCATCATTGGGAAAGGGTCGAAGTGTGTTACGTGTCTAATGTGCTTTGATGAATGTTTATGTGTATTGATGAGATGAGACCTAGTGATGATGTGTGCATGAACCCTATAGTTGAAGCATATATCATGACCAAATGAATGTATAAGTGATGATTTAGCCTAAGCTCGTATATCACAATGATATGAATGGATGAGTGATGATTTATGCCTAAATGTATATCACTAGAAGATGAAAAGAGGGAGTGGTGATGTAACCTACGGTGTATACCACTATAAAATGTTAGAATAGGTGACGATTTAGCCTAATACGTATGTCACTAGGATAGAAATGTCGCATTATGAAAGATTGGATAGTAAATGTGTGATGAGTATAAGGTCTATTTGATTTGTAAACCCTCAGTAGTCGAGTATGGACCGAGGAACTAAAGTGCATCATAAGGAGTGAGTGCAGCACATAGAAGATGATGTAGTATATGTATTGAAGATGATAAACAACCATGTGATGAGTAGAATGTGTAGAAGGTAATGTAATGTAATGTGTAAGATGATATAATGCTAGACTCATATGTGATGAAGACTAGCATAGTATGTAAAGGATGTGTAGGATGGAGATGCACAGTGTAGATGAAGTGTAGAATGTATAATGTAAGACAAATGATGCAAGATGTAGTGTAGAGACACGATGTGTAGAATGCAATGTAATATGTGTAAATAACCTAATAGTATGAAGTGTGTGGGATGTATAATGGACAATATGATCAATAGTATGTAACGCTAGACAATAGAAGTATGATATATGCATAATGATGACTAATATGATGTATGATGTATGACACGCGATATGTGAATAGATGTGATGTGTAAGACCTATTGTGCAGTGTGTGGGGTTCATGTGTAGTAAGCCCTCAATAATCAAGTGTGAACCAAATCACAAGAGTGTTTCATCGGGTAATGACGATGCTAAAATGTGTAATGAGTATGCATATGTTAGGAAATTAATGTATGAGAATGCAAAGATGAGATATGATTAGATGTTATGATGATGTATGTGTAAATGCTAAGAGTGTGATGTAGTATTATGTAAGTATGCTAGAATGGGGGGGAATGTTAAGTACTATGCCCCCAAGTGTGTAAGATGAGGGATGATAATGCAAAGAGGAGATATGCACTAACGTTAACATGATAGGGGGTTGTGTTGGATGCTATACCCCCAAGTCTATGATCGTGCATATATTTTTTGATAAATTATGTTGGAAAACCAATAAAGAAATGATATATGAAGGTAGTGAAATATCGTAGAGAGTGTAAGATTAATTGAGTAATGGGTAAAATAATGAGAAATTGTATGGTATGTGTTACAAGCAATATATGTATGTATGTATGAAAAAGTTATGTAATAGATAGATATGTTAATGTAAGGTGAAACAATGTTCTTTATCGTAACTGACCTCTCAATAGTCATATAAGAACCATAAGAATATGAGTGTGTTATCGAAGGGTAGAGTGACAAGATTCACCTACCAAAGACCAAGTTTGTGTTTAGCGGTGGAAGCATGGTCGAAAAAGAAACAGAAGGACCATGTAATTGTGGTGGAATTTGTAATGTGCCATGACTACTAGTAGGAGGATTAGTTTCTTTGATGAAAGCAATAGGTTGAATCTTATACTTGAAAGGAGGTCAAGTTGCACCGATTTTTAAAGGAGGTTGTTTAGGTTAACTTGGTAATACAATAGATGACTTAGTAGTAGGATGTTGCGAACTAATTTTGATATGTGGTTGATTATGTTGACTTGGTGATGTTGTATGTGGTTGTTTAGGAGGCTCGTGACTAAACAAAGAAGAAGCATTTTTAGGATCCCCTTTGGATGTAACATTTTTAGATGGGGACGCAATAGAATGTTGATGAATAAATGAAATAAATAATTGATGCTCAAGATGTTTGATTATTCATGGAAAAGTGTGGCAATCATTGTCATTATGTCAATTGATTCGATGATAATTGCCATATGGACAACCTTGATATTTCACTGACCGATTAGGAGAATAGTATTGAGTAGGCAGTAGAGTGATCAACTAATGACTAAGGATTTGAATAAGAATTTCATGTTGCATAGTATTATTCTCAAATATGAGAGGCTCAGGAAATGACATGTCTTGAGGTTCAACTAGATGACATGTAGTGGACATAGATTGCATATAAGATGTAGAAGGAGCACAAACATGCGATTGAGAAGCATCCTTAAGCTATTGAATTTCAGATTTGAGAGATATAATCATGGATTCCATGGCCTTAAATTTATCTTGAAATAAATCATGTAGAGCGTGGATTGAGTCCAATAGGGGTTGATTAGATGGAGGATCACTAGGGTCATTAGATAAATGATAGAACATAGGAATTATTTTGTGCGCGGCGTATTGCCATCCGTAGACAGATACATGGTGTCTAGCTATTTTTGCAAAATAGCCTAGAAATTGTGATATCTCTTAAGTAAATCAAATAAATAAAGTGAGCAATTTTACAACCCACGATAGAATAAAGATGAGGATCCTAAGCGTGAAAGCGGTTAGGTTCACCAAAATGATTAACTAAAATTAACTAATATGTAGTATGTGGGGATAGTTAATCTAAGATATGAACAGTTGTAAATAAAGTAAATAAATGTTGTAAATAAATGTAAAGATGACCCAAGCACTTAAACTAATGGAAATAAAACCCTAATGTGCAAGAGAGAAGAGGAAATAACTCATCTGAATAGAAGATGCTCATGGATAGTGTTGCAGAGTGACTCAGAGAATCTAGAATCAGAACAATCATGTGTAGAAGCACTAAAAATATGGATCTAGAGTATCTGGCTAGACTGGAGCACTTGGAGAGGTACTGGGGCACCTACGGGCACTTGGGTCCGCAAATTAGGCACCCGGTCTCAGTGCAAAAGCTCTAAAACTAATATTTCTAGTAGTTCAAGACAACATCTATTTTTGTGAAATTCTAATGTTGTTTGAAGCATGAGATGAATTGGTGATGCTTCCTATCACCTGGAATGTGAATAGGTATTAATTTTGCATCCAATGAATCCATTTTTAGGTCTTGAATGCATGTATATTTTATTTTATGAGCTAACCTTTGGAAACAACTTTTTGGCAGGTTGATTTGGTGAAGGAAAATCTTATTGTGGTTTGAAGTGAAAGATGTTTCATGACTTATAGCTTGTTTATAATTGTTATAAAGGTTCTTCCATTTATTTTTAGTGGTCACATGGAATCTTTTTTTTAATTATAATCCATTTTTGGCATTATGAAGTTTACAATGTCTTTCAAGGGTTAAGGAAACAATTGTTTTGAGAATTATAAAGGAAATTGGGCCCAATAAATGAAATAATTTGATTGGTTGATATTAATTATTACCATGTATGAATTTTTTATGATATTTTAATCATGTATAAGGGTTCATGGGTCATGAAAAATTATGGTACTAATGTTAGGATAATTTTAAGATTGTGCCTATGGGGTTTTGAGCCATTTTTGGCACATGTAATGAGGGTTTTGGCTAGGCCGACCTATATGGGTCATATGTAACTATTGTAATTAAAAAATTTAATTGTTATAGATTTTTAGGGGTCATAATTATCATGAGGGACTGACCTCTTTTGGTTAGGAAGGAAGATAATCATATTTAAGTGTTTGTTTGCTTCTTTTTTAAACATGTGCTCTTGGAGGGAATGTGTGTGACCTAGAGAGAGATTTTTCAGGTATGTGAGCATGTTTTGAAGGCTAAGGGATAGAATTAAAGGTTGGGGAAGATCAGATAGCATGAGAGTAAGAGGTTAGAGCAAAGAAAGAAGGAGAAAGAACAAGTTTGATGCCTTAGGTTATGAGCTACGGTTTGTGAGCTAAATTAGTGATCTCCATCCGTTTGGGGTAGAAAGAGCATTTGCAGAGATAAAACATCTACAGGTGGATGAGTTGGTTCTTGGTCATCCTAGGGGTTTTTATCCTCCTTTTGGATTGGGTACTTCACTAAATTAGGGGTTGGTTCTCTTTGTAGGGTTGATGCTCTATTAAACTAGGGGTTGGTGTTCCTTATAGGGTTGGGCGCCTACTAAACTAGGGGTTGGTGCCTCACTAAATTTTAAGCATGATAATATAATTTTTATGTCATAGTGTTTTTTCTTCCCATGAGGGTTTCCCATTTAAATCTTGTGTCTTGGAGCTCTTTTTCATGCGGTGTGGTTCAAAGTTGTTGATATTGTGCACATTTACTATGCTATGGTTGAATGTATGTGAATGGATAAATGATGTTACTTTATAATTCTAATGGTAAATTAAGTAAGAAATTTGTAGGAATAATTCACCCCCCCTCTCAATCCCTTGCACTTCTAACAATTGGTATCAAATTTTGTCATTTTGTAGAATTTTGACAACTTGAAGGAGATCCTCTGAAGCAGAAATGGATATCTCTATCGATCTTTGGAGGGAACAATATGAAGTTTTGATCCCATGGTGTTTGAACTACAAGATAATATGTATAAAATTCATAAATATCATGGTCTAGCTATCAAGGATGTGAAATCTCAATTGGAGAGTGTGTCTCAAACCCTAAGGGTCAAAGAGGAAGAATGTAATCAGCAATGAAGTCACAAGTTTCTTTGCTCAATGATAAGCTCAAGTCAAAGGAGGAGGAGTGTATCAATTATGAATATGGCATTACATATTTACATTTTATACTTGATCTATTTTTAAGAAAATTGAAAATGTTTGAGAAAAGTGCTAGTGACCTAGATAATCTTCTTAGCCATCAAAGATCAACAAGTGATAAGGTTGGTTTGGGATTCAATGAGGATCTCAAGGATAAGGAATTGAATCAAGAAGACAAGGTTCCAAGTAAGGAATATGGAGAACCAAGTACCAAGGAAGAAGTGAAGGTGACTAACTCCAAGGACAATGAGAAGACCAAGCCTATTAGGCAACCTAATGCTTCAAGGTATGAAAGATAATTCAATGGCTATTGTTTCTTATGTCATTTTTTTATCATAGAGCTAAAGAATGCAAGACAGGTCTTCTAAGAATGGTGTAGGATCCTTTAATGGTGAATTTAATTCATGTTGTGAATTTGGTCACAAAGCCAAGGATTGTGGATAGAATCTAGGAATGTTTGAGCCTAGAAAAAGTAAGAAGGTATTTGTCAAAATATCTGATCCTAGAGATGTTCAACTATGGAAAGGAAAAAAAAAAGAGTTTTCCAAGAAGATAGTATGCTACAAGTGCAATAAACAAGGTCATATTATAAGGTATTGTTTGTATGGATTACAAAATCAAGATGAAGGCCTCAAGAGACAAAATTCAGTGGTGTGCTATAACTGTAATAGAGTTGTTCATGTTGCTAGAAACTATTATCAAGCTTATTCAGGTCATGATAGGTATTCTCAAGGTTTAAAAGAGAAAAGAAGTGGGTTTCATTGGCCTAGAGTGCAAGGTAATGGTCCTAGAAGGACTTGGGTGTCTAGTTAGCACACTTCAGGTGTCTCGAGATAATATATCAGATCTAAGCATACATGCAAATAAAAGTAGATATTCGACCAAAAGAAATATACAAAACAAGAGATATAAATCAACACCAGATTTAACGTGGTTCACCCAGTGTGTGATATATCCACCAAGAAACAAGCCAATCTATTATCCAAAGCTTTCACAAGATATACAATTGAATATTTACAATCTTCCACACCTCTCAGATGTATAGTACTTTCTTTCTCTCAAGATTTTGCTTCTTCTCCAAGAATTATCTCTCTCACAATAATCATCAAATTCTTCAATTTTTACTTCTAAATCCTAGATTTCATGCTTATATAGGCATATACAAACTTAGGGAACTTATCCATGCAATTACAATTAATAGATCTACTTTTATGCTAAAATTAGATCTAATTCCCATGAGTTAATTAAAACACTAGCACACAGTAATCGACATCGTTATCCCTAAGCGATGTTGGTTCCTCCTTTCTTGACCGATGTCACCAAAGGTGACCAATGTCGGTCCCTTCATAATCATGATGTCGATCATCGTGTTTTCCGCAAGTTTCTTATCGCATGCTAATCAAGTAATTGAGCTCCACAACTCAACATTGGGGACCTAGGAGAGACCTTGGTGTCTCATCAAGAGATGGAAAGGATGCAATAAAAGGAAAACACAAAGTGCTCGGATCATAAAGGAGATTGGAATGGAGTTGGTCAATTACCTAAGGGAGCTTGGAACCTCTTCAAGGCCTTCTTTTAGGTCTTATTAGGGATCATATGCCTTCACTATGCTTCTTGAAGGTGTATCAGGCATAATAAGCATCTAGGAGAGGGGAGTTGTCCAAGTAATTATGTGACTCATCCAAAAGGTCAAAGTATACATGCTCTTGCTATATTAAATCTTGTTTGTTCATGGTAATGAGTCTTGTAGTCTTGATAACAGTTTTGAATCTCTCGGGTTATGTAACTATGTTACGAGTGTTTGGAGACTTGTCTGAGTTGTTGCTAATGTCTCATGCACTGTCAAGAGTTAACATGGATTGTGCCAAGTGTGTTTAAAGTCCTTGAGTAGTTTAAAGTTGTTTTCAAAGGTCAGGATGAGTCCATAATAGGTCTAGTCATTTCAGATTGGTCCGATTTGATTCCTAGTGGTTTGTGAACATTGTTCATTCTTGTCGAGATGTCATAGTGACATAATGTTCAAGTGATAATAATCTTCCATAGGTTTTTTGCATGCCAATGTGTCTCTATTTAGTGAGATTTCATGAAATTGTTTGTGATAGGTATCAAAATGTTGTCCTAAGGTCATTCAAGCTATCTCGTGATTCTGTCACTTGTTAAAAGTTACCTAGAGATGTTATTTCTGAAGGTTATAGGCATCTATATCTCTCGATAACCAAAAATACCTCGAGAAGATATTGGTGTGATCAAGTGTTGACTTGATTAGATAAAAGGATAAAAAGTGATATGAAGGGAAATAAGGGTTCTATGCACCTCAAAATCGTGGTTTTCTAAGAAAATAAAGATGGTTTCAAGTAAGAACTCAAAGTGCTTTATACTTCATAGCCATAATGAAAGGTGAGTAGATGTTTAAAGAATGATTCTTAATGTGCATGATGAGATTTTGAAGTCATCTAAGGTAAATGTAAGGATTTTTGAAGTATTTCCTCCCTACATAGTGTTTTATCACATTGATAGTGACTGTTTTCACGGAAACTTACTTTTGGATGGTCTAATGATGGATTTAAGTGACTAAATTTGGAAAAATTCATATTGACAACAATAAGCAAAGGATGGAACTAGTTTTAGATCCTAATAATGAGTGCACTTATTAAAATCTCTATCGAAAGTGAAAGGATGTCTATGAGGTGCTTAGATGGAATGAATAATTCAAATGGTCTGTGATCACAGTTTAGATAACTTGTCAAGCTTCTCAGTTATGGTCATTGGTCATACATCATAAATTTTCTTAAGGGAAAATCTTGAATTCTTAGTTCAAGGAAGTATGTGGTCTTTCAATAAATAAGGTATGTATCATTAAGTCATATTTGTTCCAAGATGATAATGCAAAGGTCTCAAATTTTATTCTAGTATGTCATAGGTTTCTGGGTGCTCCTATGAAGAGTAAAACAAGGTTCGATGTTACAAAATTGTTGTATAATCTACCCAACTCGAGTTATGAAGGTTATACTATTTGAAGTATCTTTTTCTCATAAGTTGAAGATGAGATCAAATGATGGTAAGCTATTATTATGTCAAAAAAGGGGGTGTTCAAGATTGTAAAAAGAGGATATTAATAAGTTGAATTTAGCAAGATACACCTCTTCAAGGTTAGAGAGTTTGCAATGAGCTCTAGAGGACATATTTGGTTCAGGAGAGTCATGAGGATTGGTCTACGATAGTTGTTCAAGGTAAGAGGTCTAAGAAATAGTGAATGGATGGGTTTTTAAGCCTAAAACCCTAACAAATGCTTAAGTAGAGTGAAGTGGCAATCGAAGTGATAAAATGTGATCCTATAGTTGTATGAAGCCATGCTACAGGTACATTATAGTTGCAAGAGGTAGAGAAAATGCTTGCCAAGGTTAGAAATTGTATTTTTTCTCCTAAAATGACTATCTACATGCATTGGCAGAGATGTAATGCTTGGGATGTGAAAATCAAATCGACTAAGAAATGACGTTGAAAGGTGAATGTAGGAGTAGAATGGTAAGCTACAATGCACTAAAGAATGTGATGAATATCAGAGGTCATCATGAAGACCTCAAAATATAAGCTTTACAAATTTTAAGAGCTTTCATATATGCTATAGTGGCAAGGCCTATAGGTATGTAAGAAACCTCAGTAACAAGTATCGAGTGTCAATCAATATACTATGAAGAACTTGTGAGATCTGTGAAGTTGGAGAAGACCACTTTGGTCTTGATCATGCATGATCTAAGGAATTTTAGATGAAGCCTCAGGGTTTCTCAGAGACTGTGATGGCTGTATAAGTGAGGATTTACTATCTCAAGACATGGGAGGATGTATTCTTATCAAGTGGTGTATGACATAAACAGATGAATGCTCAGGTGGTTGTGTACTCAAATATGATGATGATCTTGGATCTAAAGACTTGAATTGTACATATGAGGTAGTATAGAGGCATTTCATGACCAAAAATGGATAGCTACAAGTTTGATGGTACTATTCAAGGATAGGGTGAGCTTAAATAAAGCATGATGAGTATCAAGACAATGTACATTTCTTAGAGGTATGTATTTTGCATGTAAAAGTTTTTCTATGAAGGCTTGAAGAAAGGCATAACTCAGAGTAAGGTCAAGAAGACATTTCAAGGAAATGAGAGATTAGTTGATAGTCATAATCTGAGATATTGTGTGTATATATTAGTACAATTGTCAAATTATTGCTCCTTCAAAGGCTACAAGTTCGAGAATTTGTTTGGAGATATGGGGAGTGGTTCAGATATACTTCTAAAAGTGTATATGGTGGTTTTAAGCCTAATAAGGTATGATTTTGACTCTCTTCCTCGATCAGATGTTTAAATATCACTAATGCATATTGTTGTCAAATTGAGAATGACAAAACTAAGAAATTGGTTTGGGTCTGAGAAAAAGTTGACAAGATGACTTCAAGCCTATATAGCATGGCTTGTTACTAAAATTTTATGTCCCTGAGCTAGAATTAGGGTCTAGATCCTAGGGGGAGTACCTTTTAATCATGATGAGGTATGGATAGCATAGTGTAGCATGTCAAAGATGATGCCAAAAGCTCTAAGAAGTTTGTTTAGGGACATGTGCTCTTGAGATAGTATGAAGAGTATGAATATGCCTTAAATTGTATGAGTTATGCCTAGATATGATGGTTCATTGACAAGAAAGGTGGTGTAATGATGTAGCATGGTTATTATAGCATTGTTGGCATGGATAAGATCTTGTATGCCTCATATTTCAGGTTGTTGCAGTGGTTTCAAGAAGGCAAAAATAGGGTTATAGGCAAAATTAGTGTTTTTCGCATGCCTAGGAGATGAAATGAGGTGTTATATGCTCCTAATAAGGTATGATTATGTTTTTCATGATATATTGATTATGTTAAGATGTTGGAGATGTTTTTTCCAGGGGGAGCTAGTTGTTTACATGCCTAAAATGAAGGCAAAATTTAGTTTTTGGGAAAAATCAAGAAAATGAGCTTGTTTGAGACTTTTGTTGATGTTTCTAACCAAAGCATGGAGGTATGATGCAGTTGAAGGTGAATAAGGTAAGCATCATGTTATCATTTTTCATTAATGTAAAAAGGGGGAGAAGTTCAGGGTGTTTTCCATCAATGACAAAGGGGGAGATTATTGGCATGGTGGCCTAGTAGGTGTTTTCATTGATGAAAAACCACATTAATGAAAAATTGGATGTTGTAGGATGATGTTATGATGTTGTTCATGGTACTAACATGTTGGTTCATATGGTTATAAATTTCCTTAGTGGGATTCAGTTATGCATGTTTTCTCTTGTAAGCCCATACAAGTGCCTAGGAGGTGTTGCTTGGTATTAAGAGATTCTTGGATGCTTAGGAAGCATATTGGTATGATGAATATCATGTTTTTATGGTGCATGAGCACTCACATTAGTGGTATAGTGCAAGTACAAGTGTTTCTCTTTATTATAGTGTGCTCATTGAGGAGTGTTTGCTTGCTCGAGAGGTGATGAGTGTATTGGAGCCATATGAGCTCATGGAATCATGAAATCAGGTATATAATGGAATATGAGGTATTTTTAGGTCATTTACAAATGTTATCGAATGAGTTATTACATTATTTTAGTTGACACTAATTATTACAAGAAGAATCTAACATGCAAACATAGGTAAGTCTTAGTGACTAGAGAGATTGGGATATGGTGTTATCATTATGATGATTGGATATGTTATAAGGATGAGTGATGATGCTCTCAAAAAAATTTAGGTTCCCATGTTGTGTATTTTTCCAGATATGACTAATTTTGTAAGACAAGGTCAAGAACATGTGAAAATCAAGCTTGAATTTGAACTTTGATGCTCATTGTGAATAGTGTGATTTTCATGGGAACTTGTGGCTTTAAGGGATGATTATAAGGTTATTTTATAAGGTTTCAAAAAATAATGAGGTTTTTTTATTGTCAGGTTTTTATGAATGAATGTTAAGAAGGTAAAGTGGTCTAAAACCCTAGTTAAACACTAGCTAGAGCAAGCTTAATGTAAAATGAAGTGTCATGACCCATTTTTTATTGGTTCATAAAAATATATGATTTTATGTTGTATAGGACTCTATTATATTTCTATAAATTTATGGTCTAGGTCATGGTGATATGTGGGCCCCACCTAAAAATGGCATTTTAAAGAGTTTCAATTTAAGAAAAAAATTCTCCAAATAAGGTAATGGCTAAATTGGCATTATGTGATTTATTTGAGTTTTTATTGATGTACATGGAATTATTAGGACATGATCATGTATTTTCATGATGTTTTGAGGTCCAAACAGGTTGATTGGTCAAAGGGCAATTTTGGGATCTTAAAGAGCAGTGGTTCAATGTTTTGGCCATAACATGAGATAAAGGTGGATTCCTAAGATGATTCATGTTTTTTAGAAATTAGATTCAGATATATTTCCAGTGATATATGTATTTCTTCATTATGAGGTCATATGATAGGTTTTCTATGACATTCTTTTAGAAATAATATTTTTGGTAGTTCAAGACAACATTTGTTTTTGTGCAAGTTTGATGTTGTTTGAAGCATGAGATGAATTGGGTGATGATTACTATCACCTGGAATGTGAAGAGGGATGAATTTTTCATCCAATTAATCCATTTTTAGGTATTTAATGCATGTATATTTGATTTTATGAGCTAACCTTTGGAAACACCTTTTTGGCAAGTTGATTTGGTGAAGGCAAATCTTGTTGTGGTTTGAAGTGAAATATGTTTCATGACTTATAATTTTTTAGAAGTGTTATAAAGGTTCTTAAATTTATTTTTTATTGGTCATATAACATGTTCAGATTCATTATAATCCATTTGGTGGCATTATGAAGTTTCTAGGGTGTTGAAGGGTGAAGGAAACAACTGTTTTGAGAATTGTAAAGGAAATTGGGCCCAATAAATGAAATAATTTGATTGGTTGATATTAATTATAACCATGTATGAATGTTTTATGATATTTTAATCATGTATAATGGTTCATGGGTCATGAAAAATTATTTTACTCATGTTAGGACAATTTTAAGATTGTGCCTATGGAGTTTTAAACCATTTTTGGCACATGTAATGAGGGTTTTGGCTAGGAGGACCTATATGAGTCATATGTAACTATTGTAATTAAAAATTTGTAATTTTATAGAGTTTTAGGGTTCACAATTATCATGAGGTACCGACCTCTTTTGGTTTTGAAGGAAGAAAAACATATTTAAGTGCTTGTTTGGTTCATTTTTAAACGTGTGTGCTCTTTGAGGGAAGGTGTGCAACCTAGAGAGAGATATTTTGTAGGTATGTGAGAATGTTTTGAAGGCTGAGGAAGAGAATGAAAGGTTGAGGAATATTAGATAGCATGAGAGAAAGAGGATATAGAAAATAAAGAAGGAGAAAGAGCAAGTTTGATGCCCTAGGGTATGAGTTAGGGTTTGTGAGTGAATTAGTGATCTCCATCAGTTATGGCAACAGAATTTGTAGATATCAAACATCTACAGGTGGATGAGTTAGTGCTTGGTCATCCTAGGGGTTTTTATCATTCTTTTGGATTGGTTTCTTCACTAAATTAGGGGTTGGTGCTCCTTGTAGGGTTGGTGCTCTACTAAACTAAGGGTTGGTGCTCCTTATAGGGTTGGTGCTCTACTAAACTAGGGGTTGGTGTTCCTTATGGGGTTGGTGCCTTAATAAATTTTAAGCATGAAAATATAATGTTTATGTTTCAGTGGGTTTTCTTCCCATGATGGTTTCCCACTTAAATCTTGTGTCTATGAGCTCTCTTGCATGTGTTGTGGTTCATTGTTGATATTGTGCACATTTATTATGCTATGGTTGAATGTATGTGAATGGATAAATGATGTTACTTACTGATTCTAATGGTAAATGAAGTAATAAATTTTTAGGATTGATTCACCCCCACCCTTTCAATCGCTTGCGCTTCGACACCTACGTGTGATGATACTATATGTACACATTCATGGGTCGCTCGTTTAGGATTTGCTTTTGAGGACCTCTATCCTACACCATATGCTTCTCATCTTTATTATGGGTATGTCATCATCACGGCCACTTATAGTCTTCATATCTTTCACCTCACAATATTTCTCGCATTCACTTCTCGATCCTCATCACTTACATTAGGACAATCATGGATTGATTATATTGGAGGATCTAGATGACAGTCATTTCCTATGCCCTTTGGCCATGTTTTCATTTGCAATCTCTTTCCTTTGATAAATTAAAAATATCACTCATTAGTATGCACACGGTTCTCCACTTCCTCTCGTTAATCGATGAAGAATATGCTATGGGCATGTATAACTTACACCTTAATGGCTCATTACGTGATCAGCTAGACATTATTTCTTATCAAGTCACTAACGCCTATCCATTCAAATATGATCCCGAGAGCGATGATCTCATAGATGAAATTACATGATAGTTTCTTTCATCATGAATACATTGGGGCATATTATTTACATCCCTCTCTTTCATCATCATATCATCATAGGCACATTTATTATATTTGCATTATAATTCATTCACATCATTATATTTGCATTTTCACATACTCATCCGCTTTCATCACTACTGTACATCGCATGCCGAACCTTTTTCTTCATCATCATTGGTTAGTTCATCTCATTCATATATACTTTGGGGCATCTCTTATCATACATCCCCCACGTACCTAGCATCTATCATCTTTGCATTTGTGTATAGGAATTCTCATCACGCATTCTAAGATCTACCATTACCCGATGACACACTCTTGTGCTTTAGTTCACACTTGACTATTGAGGGATTACTACACATGAACCCCACACACTACACTATAGGACTTACACACTGCATCTACTCACATATTACGTGTCATACACCATACATTCTATATTTCATCTACAACATTTTTACATTTGCACATTTACACATCTTACATCATACTAGTCTTCATTATACATACTTGCATCTAGCATTCCATACTACTCATCATACATACTACTTTTAGTCTACACCGTACATTACATCTTATACATCGTACATTACACATTCTACTCATCACATGGTCATCTTTCATCATTACATATACTACATTGTCTTCTATGTGTTGCACTCACCACCTTATGATGCACTTTAGTTCCTCATTCCATACTCAACTGTTGAGGGTTTACAAATCAAATGGACCTTACACTCATTACACATTTACTATTTTACCTCTCATCATGCAACATTTCTAGCCTAGTGACATATGCTTCAGGATAAATTGTCACCTATTATATCATTTTGTAGGTGTATACACCTTAGGTTACATCACTACTCCCTCTTTTCATCTTGTAGTGATATACACTTAGGGCTAAATCATAACTCATCCATTCATATTCTAGTGATATACGCATAGGAAAAATTATCATTTATACATTCATCTAGTCGTGATATATGCTTTGGCTATAGGTTTCACGCATACATCATTTTTAGGTCGCATCTCATTACTACACCTACACATTCACCACAATGCGTTAGACACACAACACACTTTGACCATTTGCCGATGACACACTCTCTCTTACGGTTCATTCTTGACTGTTGAGGGGGAAAATAAAATGAACCTTATTGCATACATTTTCATTCACTTGGGGGACATGGCTCCTATCATTCCATCTTGCATTCGATTCCATCCATCCACAACATATTGCATTGTCTTGTGGGCATTTACTCTTGTTTTCTATTCTTTTACATAATCATTTTACTACACATGTTATATTGATTATTTTATGTCATTATCTATACCAACCACACATGGACATTCATGTATTTGTT
This sequence comes from Taxus wallichiana var. yunnanensis, assembly GCA_018340775.1. NCBI lineage: Eukaryota > Viridiplantae > Streptophyta > Pinopsida > Cupressales > Taxaceae > Taxus > Taxus wallichiana. Next base: position 865,272,791 of record CM031242.1, read on the forward strand.
TATTTGTGATCACGAATACTGAGATCCTTTACACACAACATAGATGCTTACCTTCTACCCTTCCTACACCGGTCCTGGGGGCATCCACATTTGATTCTCACTAGTGTCATTGTTTCATTTGGTACTTAGCACTTTACATTACTTGGTTATTCACTCTTTGGCATATTGGTTATTTCTCCAACATACTAACGGGTGTTCCATGTGTAGCACTTGTTTTATAGGATTACATGTTTTAGTGACTACTTCTCTAACTTGTTTGTACTTATCTCTCATTGTTTGTTTCTTGTATGCGGGCCTTGCCCTATGTTTTGTGTGCACACTTGTTTTTTGTTTGTGGCCATGATGGCCTTGCATTTATTATGACATCATGAGTGATGTCCCATTTTATGACCCACTTTATGCGGCCTCCTTGTCTTCTTGCGTGTTTACACTACTTAGCTTTGTAGTTTTTACAACTTTTTGTGTAGATTACACATTATATTTTTACATGCATGTTTTTTCATACTAACTCTTGTCTTTGGCTATCCATCAAGTGTTTGTGTGCACCTTGGTTTCTACCAAGTGCATTCCCTTCCCCTGCTGGGCATTGTTTCGAGAAGTACATGTGGTTGGTCCTCTTTTGGGGATGCATTCTCTAATCAACAACATCACATGCGCCCCCAAAGAGTGGGGAATAATTTAGCGTTTTACAATCTACACAACACGTTTACACCAGTTCAGTTCAATTACTTTCCGCCCTTAACATTGTGGGTTTACATACAATGAGTGAAGTCAGACCAATCTACAAACTCCATACACAACAACTTTTAAAGAACATGGTGTCCTTAGAATTGATGGAGGTAAGTACGATTAGAGGATACAACATAATTCCTCCCAATACTTCTTCTACCACCCAAATCTCTTCGGATCACCCAAAACGGGATAGATAAAGATCTCTTCACACATAGTTCAGGAAAGCAGTTAAAGGTTGGAGGACACAGAGCATTTCCTCCTTATACTTCTTTGGCCTATGGTGCCGGACGTCTGTAAAACCCCGACAAGACATGATATCCTTCTACACTCTTTCTCTTAACATCGATCAAGGGCACATGTTCCATTTTCAGTTTTTTTTCACTTATATATTTTACACTTACATACTTTTACACGTGTCTTTTACATTGTGTTTTTACACATACATACATACATATTTGAGTACTTGATCATTTTCTCCGCAGTGTCCTGGTCGTATGAGAAACAAAACTAGCCCCAAATGGGGGCAACAAAAAATAGCGTAAACAACAACACTTCGTGACAACACACACTATACTAACCATGCAGGTACACCACACACATCAGCATCAACACGTGTTCCACCCTAGTTTCACTCTCATCACTTTTTTATGCATTTTCATCTTTATTTTTCACGTTCCTCCATCTTTTTTTCATTCCACGCTTTGTCTATTCCTTTGGAAATTTTCTACTACACTCTTCATAGACATCAAGTACGCATCTCTATCTACTTTATGTTATTGAGCTTTCCACTCATCAACATAAAGTCTGGGAAAAATGTAGACACAAAATCATGCACTTTAGACATTATTTATCTCGGTTTCATACTATTATTTAGAAGTTTATTGAGTGAAGAAAGTACTAATTAAGCCCCGTCTTTTGGCCATCTTGTTTTATTTTACAAACATTTTACATCCACATGCCTAGTCGATTATGTCATCTCATGTTATTTTAGCCTTGACTAGGTGCCCAAGCTAGTATTGGGCGCATGTGGGTGCCATGGTTCCTTGACACTTTCCTGCCATCTTTTGGGCTCTTTCTAGCCCCTTCTCCTTCTTATCTTTTTGGTGGTCGACCATTTTGAGAATAATTATAAAATTAGATCAAGAAAACCCTATAAATATAAAGTTATGAGAGTATAATGAGGGACCTAGCACTAGTCATTACTATCATCCATCTAGACTTGCATCCATCTATTGCATGGGAGATCACTTGCATCCACATAGCTCCATCACAAGACACCATACTAGGTCATCGCATCACACATAGTATAGGGGAAGGATTCTATTATATTCTATGCACAAATTCTATTACATTTCTACATCTATTTATAGCTCTATACTTCACAAAGTAAATGGCACAAGAGCACCAAGGGCACATTATGCGCACACTCACTAGAACTACATTTGGGTCTGAAATGTAGTGCAATGCTCAATTAGTAAGTCCATTGTTGTGGTAGTTGAGAGGTCGAGTCTGTGTTGGGCCCCTAAAATATTGACTAAGTATAAAAAGGTGCATGGGCACACAAGGCCTAAGTTGAGGGGTGGGCGCGCAAGAAGAAAACACACAAGGTAGGGTTCTAGGAGGGTTTAGAAGGATCGTGTTACGTGCCAACAGAACAAGGTCTTAAGACTTAGCTATTTTTGGTGTATCGGGAAAGACACAAGAAAAGTGTGACCCGCCTACACATGATGATTGGATAAGGTGTCAGCCTGGCGACAGGTTGGCCTAGGAAGGAATATGCCCTGTGATGGAAGATTCTAGAAAACCATCATGGCAAGCAGTGGAAAACTCAAAACTAGAGGAGCATGCTCCCATGGAGGACCACATCCGGACACTTGGCACATAGATCATGAATTTTTAAAGAAGAGTTGGCGATTCAAGCCTATAAATACAAGCACCCACATGGAGAGAAAAAGAGGAGGAAAGAGGAATAGAGAGATCAGAGATTTGCGAAATGCCATGAGGAGTTGTATTGCATTGGGTAGATAAAATATAGGAGAAGGATGCATCAAGGGGCTTGGGATTGTAAATTTTCTTTTGAGAGCTAAGGAATGTAGATCCAGTTATGATGTATGACTTCGGTCTACCATATTGTGGTGTTCTGTAATGGATCTAATGGATGTAATGAGGTTACCAACTTATTTGAATATGATCATTAATGATTCTGGTCCATCCTCATATCTTCATAGTTCTATTTCATGTATGTTTATGAAATAAGTATGAATCCTTATGCATTTTTCTTTCTGTTTTGGTTCAGTCCTATATTATGTTAAAGTATCTTTCTATCTAGAATGACTGCGTTGGTCTAGAAGCCGTTCTGAGCTCTATGATGATGCATGTCTCGTTTTATGCTCAATATCCTTAAGTTCCTAGCATAGGTGATTGTTATCCCAAATTTGCCCCCACGGAAAATTTGGTTAAGACAACTCATACACATAGGATATTATGAAGGAAACGACTGACAACATCCGCGAGCTCACATTCCAGGATGACAAACAAGGTTATCCATATTTAGGGAGACACTACTGATGGAATGGCGGGCAGAACAAAAGTTTAAATGACTCTATCGCGAGAAAAAGAGAAGTTCAAACAAGTGTTGCATCTCCACGTGTCTCAGGATGAAAATACAGGTAGAGGTAAATGGTTAAGCGAGTCAAAAGGTGGAAGTCGCAGGCTACGGAGGTTTTCTAAGTTTTACATTTCGCAAAAAGGAAAAGATAAATTACGGACCCGCGAGCCTGATTTTTCTCTAACTGACCGCCACGTGTCCCATATCAAAGGGGACCCATTTTTCAAGTTGTTTTCCCATCCATTCATACAGACTCAATACAAACTTCGAAGGGGCATATCTTTTGACTCAAGGCTCGAAATATTGTAGATTTGACACCATTGGAAAGATCTCATGCCTCACCCACACCATGGAGAGTCGAGACTTTATTTTTAAAGAGGTTAGGTGAAGGAAATAGAGGAAACATCTTCATGCCTTTAATGCAGGATCCATCTGTCTCAATAATCGATCGAATTTTATCTATTTCTTCCATTTCCTCTTCTTTCAAGATGTCGAATAAAGGAATCATGCGGTAAAAGACAGATTTGGGGCATATTTTATTAGAAGCATTACATGGTGGTAATGGTTGAGTTTCAACCCACTTATCCTACTTCCCCTCTCTCTTTCTTCTCTAACGATCAAATCTATAAATACAGGGGTAGGATTCATCAGTAAAGGGTTGTTCATTCTTCTTCCCGCCCCTCTCTCTTTCTTCCCCAGGGTTGAATGTGGAGTATAAACCTCCTCCCTTACTTTGTAATGGAATTTTCTTTCCTCTTTCTTGTTAATGGTGTATTTTTGAACTCCTAGAGTAATAAAATATGTTTTTGTGATGTGTTTTGTCCATCCTTTGCTCATTTTGTTATCTCTTCTCGCCTCTCACCATTACATGGTATAGTGTGCATATCTCTGATGTCCATTACAGGTTTTGGGAGCTATGTTTAAGGGGTTTGAAATGGTGTTCAATGTGAACTTTATCCTTGGTCTATGATGCATCTGTCCATCCTCTCCATTGCTCGCCTCTCTCCATTTTAGGCAGTTGGGTTTATGATCAGTAGTTCCCTTTTCTCGGTGCTATCACCTCTGTAGTGTAGGATTTCTTTATTTTCATGATCTCTCTCTCTCCTTGGTCCCTTGGAATTTTTAGATTAGGAGTAGATAGTCACATTTCCTTCCTTAGAAGTAGTTTAGTGCTAGGATTAGGAAGAGGAACCAGCCTTCTCTGGAGGATCATTCCCATTTACAAGTCCCACAGCTTGGGGAATGATCCAATGTTATGCAAATCACACCAAATGACCCTGCCTTAGAAAAGAAGATCCATAACTCATTTGGGGGTGTTGTGATTTCACACTAATAGTTTTGGCATGCCGATGGGATAGGTTTGAAGCACCTTACCACTTCACTTCATCAAGTTCGATGTGCTCTTGGTGAAGATTTCAGCCTTTGGAGGCACTTTCAAGCACATCTGGCGACTCCATCTAGTCAAAAACCCATTCTTTGAGTTGCAGACCTTTTCCATCCATTTCCACTCATTTCATCCATTTTATTCTTCCATCTCTTTCATTTTCTCCCATTCCATGAGGTTGTGTAATCATGACTTCATTCCCTTCATGGAACTCACACTTACAACAATACAGTCCACCTCTAATGTATTTCCCAACTCCTCCAAATCAAGCATTATAATCAGATCTAGGACCATTACACTTACCCATATGAGTAGATTTAAAGTCGGTTTTCCATGGAGCTTATCAAGAACAAGGGGGTGCATACAATGGTGACAGTTATGTGGAGAATGCTAGTCTACTAGAGAAGATTCAAAAATTAAGGTTGGCATGGTTCGATCAAGGGCCATAGCATGAATTAAGGCATTCGAGATTGGTTGCATGGCACCTTGTCCATGGGAAGGCCCTTTTTCAAGACATTACAACCCTCAGGAGAAGCTAGAATTCATGGTTGAAATGCTGCCCCAACTTGCACAATGGACTAAGGAGATCAAGGCCTATGAATTTGGTGTCAGGAAGCCTTGTCAATGGGTAAATCCTACACCATTATCTGGTAATTTTCTCTCCACTCCTCAAGCAACACCATCTCAATTTGAGCTTCAATTTCCAAGCTTCCCATTGTATGCTTACCCCAAGTGTGAAATCCATTTCTCCATCCCCTAGTCTACCATCCCATTTCAGTTCTTCTACCCTTTTCCCTTCCAAACAGTCATCCCCTCAAAAAACAAGAAGTTCCACCTCCCTCCCCACCACAAACAATTACAAAGCTGGTTGAACCCCAACCTGCCACTCCTCTTACTTTCCCAAGTCCATGTTGGGAAGATACTCAAGAATCCAATCAAGAACAACAAGAAGAGGAGCCCAACAAAAAAGAAATAACAGACAATCTGATGAGTTGGGCTACTAAATTTGGGTTTACAAAGATCCCCTTGATGGTCAAGCCAATAGAGGAGGTCAAGGTTGAAGAGCTAGTGGTGGATGAGTTTGAATTTGTAGCAGAGGAGGAGGACCATATAGTTTCAGAGGCCCCAAGTGTGAAGCAAGCTACAGAATAATCTTCAGTTCTTCCTCCCACTTCATCCCCTTCAAGCTCTGATGTTGAAGAAGAGTTTGATCTTTCAAACTTCATGTTTGAAAGTGAAGGGAGCCATGGTGATCAAGTTATAGATTAGGAAGGCACCATGGAGGAGGTAGAGCACATGCAATAGGATAACAAGGAGGCAGATTGCTTGTGAGACTTGGAAGATTACTTTAATGAAGAGGAGCCTTGAGGAGATAACATCATTTTTTCCTCCATCTTCAACCTTCCAAGCACACGAACCTGCTGCCATGAAGGAGAACATCCAAGGACAACAACCTACATCTCACAATGGCCCTCTGGAACCAAGGTTGGAAGATCTTGATCTTCCATGTTCTTTAAAGGAGGAGGAAGAGAAAAGGCATAAGGATGTCATCATCTCCCTCACACCATCCACTCAAGAAGGTCCACAAGAAGACTCCATTTTTGGAGTTGAATTTTAGAGAAATGGGCACATCCAAAGGATCAGACCATGCCCAATCAGGTACTTGGCTTCATTGGAGCCAAAGGAGAAACCAAAACCAGTCATGCCTACTTTAGGGCATGAGGATGAGCTACAAAGCACCAAGGATCAGCTGTCATACCTCTTCAATCCAAATGCAGAGCAACTAAAAGAGGTATTGGTTTTGTCTTCAATTGATACTTTGGTGATTTGGGTGGAAGAACAACTTGTAGTTAGTTTTTCACTCATCCAACCAGCCATGTTTAGTGCCAAATCAATTGCATGGCTGCCATTTTTAGGAAGGGAAGCTATTTCTCCCTGCCAGTTGCAAGTTTTTTTGAGTTCCCTTTGCTCTTGGTTAGAGTAGAGTAGGTAGGTTTGTTTTCAGCAGAAGAAGTGCTTTTACACACTCTGCATATCCCATTTGGGGCATGTATGATTTTCAGTTTGTACATAGTTTTTGGTGTTGTTGTTTTGCTCTTGCATAATGCATTTAGTTGGCTTTTGGTGAAGTTCAACTTCAAGTTTCAGTGGGTTTCCAAGTGATTCAGAGGTTAGTAAAGTGCAGGGAGTGGGGGAGTCCATTTTATAAGAAGGATCATTGTCAGGCCATCATTCTTGACTCCATGCCCGATGGATGCTCTAAGTCCATTGGACTCTTCATCTAGCAGGTAGATGTCCCCATGAGTCACCAAATTGTTATCCCAAATTCACCCCCAGAAAATTTGGTCAAGACAACTCCTGAACATAAGGAAATTATGAAGGAAATGACTTAGACCTGCAAGCTCACATTCTGGGATGACAAACAAGTTATAGACTCGGATCAGAAATGAAGGAGTATCGTGAAAGAGAAGCCTTGAGCAAGAAGGAAAATATAAAGCGGTGAAGTACCACAAGGTCTTGTGCTCAAAAAATTGGAGGAAAGAATCCAAAATCAACTAAGTATGGAAGAGCCAGTAGAGAGAGCCACGTGTCTCGAGCGGCACTTCTTTCTAAGATGAATCCATAAAGGGAGGCTCAAACAAGCCCCGCATGTCCACATTTCCTAGGTCAAAGTGACCCATTTTGGGGGTTTTTTCTGAGTTTTGCATTTCGTGAAAAGGGGAAAAGATAAATTACGGACCCGCGAGCCCGATTTTTGCTCTAAGGTCTTTACGCCACGTGTCCTATATAAAAAAGAAAATCCCAAAAATCATTCACGCATGGCCCTGGTAGGTGAAAATGGAGAAAATTCTTCTAGGCCATTAATGTAGAATCCAATCTCTTCAACTACCAGATCTGATTCGATTCAATCCATTGGGGAACTAGAAGTGACATATTGTGGGTGGATTTGCAGGAGGCATTGATATTCAGTGGTTGAACTTTCAAAGTGGGATTCGATGCATTTCTCATGGTGGTTGGAGTAGGATTTGACTTTTCCCTCTTCTCTCTCTTTTCTTTCTATATATACTGTAACACTTCTCATTTGAGAGGGAGAGACATTCTAGGCATAGAGAAACTCTGTCAAATTTGTTTCTCGACGCCATTTTTGAGCAGTCGAACCTTCTCCCATGCTTGGAAAATGTATTTGTGCCTCTATTCCAGAAATGTAATGGTCTGTGCACCTTCTAGAGCAATAAAAACATGTTTTTGTGGTGTTCTTCAACCCTTTGCATCATTTTGTTGTTTCTTGTGCCTCTCCCTTCCATATTTTTTTTCTATGCATGTATTTCACGTTTAGGGATGTAGATGTTGTTTTCATGGAGTTTAATGGCGAATTTGAAGATCTCATGTGTCACTTATGTCCTTACCTCACTCATCTCCATTTTATCTATTTCTTTCTCCCTCAACAAAATATCTCACTTCCTTTACTATTGTATCACCATTTTAGTGAAGGCTTTTTTTTTTCATTTCTCTCTCTCCTTGTCTCCTCGAAATTAGATTAGGATTAAATTAGATTTCCTTCCTTTGGAATAGTTATAGTGTAGTTTAGGAAGAGGAACCATCCTTCTCTGGAGGATCATTCCCATTTGCAAGTCCCACAGCTTGGGGAATGATCCAATGTTATGCAAATCACACCAAATGACCCTACCTTAGAAAAGCATATCCATAACTCATTTGGGGGTGTTGTGATTTCACACTAATAGTTTTGGCACTGGGTGGGATAGGTTTGAAGCACCTTACCACTTCACTTCATCAGGTTTGATGTGCTCTTGGTGAATATTTTAGCCTTTGGAGGCACTTTCAAGCACATCTAGTGACTCCATCTGGTCAAAAACCCATTCTCTGAGTTGCAGACCTTTTCCATCCATTTCCACTCATTTCATCCATTTTCTTCTTCCATCTCTTTCATTTTCTCCCATTCCATGAGGTTGTGCAATCATGACTTCATTCCCTTCATGGAACTCACACTTACAACAATACAGTCCACCTCCAATGTATTTCCCAACTCCTCCAAATCAAGTATTATAATCAGATCCAGGACCATTATGCTTACCCATATGAGCAGAGTCAAAGTTAGTTTGGCCATGGAGCTTATCAAGAACAAGGGGCACATATGATGGTGACAGCTATGTGGAGAATGCTATTCTAGTGGAGAAGATTCAAAAATGGAGTTTAGCATGGTTCAGTCAAGGGGCATAGCATGAATGAATGCATTCAAGATTGGTTGCAGGGAACATTGTCCATGGGAAGGCCCTTTTCCAAGACATTACAACCCTTAGAAGAAGCTAGACTTCATGGTTGAAATTTTTCCCCAACTTGCACAATGGACGAGGAGATCGAGGCCTATGAAATTGGTGTCAGGAAGCCTTGTCAATGGGTAAATCCTACACCATTATCTAGTAATTTTCTCTCCACTCAAGCAGCACCATCTCAATTTGAGCTTCAATTTCCAAGCTTCCCATTGTATGCTGCCCCAAGTGTGAAATCCATTTCTCCATCCCCTATTCTACCATCCCATTTCAGTTCTTTTGCCCTTTTCCCTTCCAAACATTCATCCCCTCCGAACAAACAAGAAGTTCCACCTCCCTCCCCACCAAAAACAATTGCAAAGCTGGTTGAACCCCAACCTGCCACTCCTCTTACTTTCCCAAGTCCATGTTGGGAAGATACTCAAGAATCCAATCAAGAATAGCAAGAAGAGGAGCCCAACAAAAAATAAATAACAGACAATCTGATGAGTTGGGCTACTAAATTTGGGTTTACAAAGATCCCCTTGATGGTCAAGCCAATAGAGGAGGTCAAGGTTGAAGAGCCAGTGGTGGCTGAGTTTGAATTTTCAGCAGAGGAGGAGGACCATATAGTTTCAGAGGCCCCGAGTGTGGAGCAGGCTATAGAAGAACCTTTAGTTCTTCCTCCCACTTCATCCCCTTCAAGCTCTGATGTTGAAGAAGAGTTTGATCTTTCAAACTTCATGTTTGAAAGTGAAGGGAGCCATGGTGATCAAGTTGTAGATCAGGAAGGCACCATGGAGGAGGTAGAGCACATGCAACAAGACAACAAGGAGGTAGATTGCCTGTCAGACTTGGAAGATTACTTTAATGAAGAGGAGCCTGAGGAGATAACATCATTTTTCCTCCATCTTCAACCTTCCAAGCACACGAACCTACTGCCATGAAGGAGAACATCCAAGGACAACAACTTGCATCTCACAATGGCCCTCTGGAACCAAGGTTGGAAGATCTTGATCTTCCATGTTCTTCAAAGGAGGAGGAAGAGAAAAGGTAGGAGGATGTCATCATCTCCCTCACACCATCCACTCAAGAAGGTCCACAAGAAGACTCCATTTTTGGAGTTGAATTTCAGAGAAATGGGCACATCCAAAGGATCAGACCATGCCCAATTAGGTACTTGGCTTCATTAGAGCCAAAGGAGAAACCAAAACCAGTCATGCCTACTTTAGGGCATGAGGATGAGCTACAAAGCACCAAGGATCAGCTATCATACCTCTTCAATCCAAATGTAGAGCAACTAAAAGAGGTATTGGTTTTGTCTTTAGTTGATACTTTGGTGATTTGGGTGGAAGAACAACTTGTAGTTAGTTTTTCACTCATCCAACCAGCCATGTTCAGTGCTAAATCAGTTGCATGGCTGCCATTTTTAGGAAGGGAAGTTATTTCTCCCTGGTAGTTACAAGTTTTTTTGAGTTCCCTTTGCTCTTGGTTAGAGTAGAGTAGGTAGGTTTGTTTTAGTAGAAGAAGTGATTTTGCACACTCTGCATATCCCACTTGGGGTATGTATGATTTTTAGTTTGTACATAGTTTTTGGTGTTGTTATTTTAATCTTGCACGGTGCATTCAGTTGGCTTTTGGTGAAGTTCAACTTCAAGTTTCAGGGGGTTTCCAAGTGATTTAGAGGTTAGCAAGTGTAGGGATTTCAGAGTCCATTTTATAAGAAGGATCGGTGTGTCATGCCATCATTCTTGACTCCATGCCCAATGGATGCTCCAAGGCCCTTTGGTCTCTTCATCTAGCAGAGGACATGTCCCCGTGAGTCCCAAATTGTTATCCCAAATTCACCCCCCCTAGTAAATTTTCTCAAGACAACTCATGTACATAAGGAAATTATGAAGGAAATAACTCGGACTTGCGAGCTCATATTCCAGACAACAAACAAGGTTGTAGGGAGACTCTACAATGAAATGGTAGGGCCTGTGAAATTTTAAATGACCCTGTGTGAGAAAAAATAGAAGCTCAAACAAGTGCCGCATCTCCACGTGTCTCAGGATGAAATGGAGGTAGGGGCAAATGGTCAAGCAGAGTCAAAAGGTGGAACTTCAAGGCAGCGGGGTTTTTAAGTTTTTGTTTCATGAAAAGGGGAAAAGATAAATTACGGACCCGCGAGCCCAATTTTTTCTGTAATCTGACTGTCATGTGTCCCATATCAAAGGGGACACATTTTTCAAGTTGTTTTCCCATCCATTAGAGCATTTACGGACCCGATACAAAATTTGAAGGGGCATATCTTTTGACTCGGGGCTTGAAATATTGCAAATCTAACACCATTGGGAAGATCTCGGCCTCACCCATGCCATGGAGTTCGAGACTTTAATTTTGAGGAGGTTAGGTGAAGGAAAAGGAGGAAACATATTCGGGACTTCAATGTAGGATTCATCTGTCTCAACAACCGGATCGATTCGATCCATTTCCACCGTTTCCTCTTCTTTCAAGACATCGAATCAAGGAATCATGTTGTCAAAGATGGATTTAGGGCATATTTTATCGAAGCATTAATAGAAAGTGGTTGAGTTTCAATCCACTTCTCGCTTCCTCTCTCTCTTCTTCTCTCCGATCAAATCTATGAACTGAGGACAGGATTCATTTTAAAAGGGTTATTCATTCTTCTTCCCTGTCCCCTCTCTCTTTCTTCTTGATGGGGTTGAATGTGGAGTTTAATCCTCCTCCCTTGGTTTTATAATTGTATTTTCTTTCCTATTTTCCCATTAATGGTGTATTGTGTGAACTCCTGGAGCAATAAAATATGTTTTCGTAATGTGTTTTTTCCATCCTTTGCTCATTTTGTTGTCTCTTCTTGCCTCTCACCATTGCAGGGTATATTGTGCATACCTTTGATGTCCATTACAGGTTTTGGGAGTTGTGTTTAAGGGGTTTGAAATGGTGTTCTATGTGAACTTTATTCTTGGTCTATGATGCATCTATCCATCCTCTCCATTTCAGCAATTTCTTTCTCCTTTGTGATCGAGTAGTTCCTTTTCTCGGTGCTATCACCTATGTAGTGTAGGATTTCTTTATTTTCATGCTCTCTCTCTCTCTCCTTGGTCCCTTGGAATTGTTAGATTAGGAGTAGATAGTCACATTTCCTTCCTTATAAGTAGTTTAGTGCTAGGATTAGGAAGAGGAATCAACCTTCTCTGGAGGATCATTCCCATTTGCAAGTCCCACAGCTTGGGGAATGATCCAATGTTATGCAAATCACACCAAATGACCCTGCCTTAGAAAAGTAGATCCATAACTCATTTGGGGGTGCTTTGATTTCACACTAACAGTGATTTTCCCACTAAACTCACATAAAGGAGAGACTCGTTACCCACGTGTGCCTCGGGTTAGCACCCAGCACCCACTAGGTGATAGGATGACGCGCATGGGTTTCCCTTGTTCTTTGGTGGGTGTAAAAATGACTGCATCTTGGTTCTGTTGTCGAGGACCTCTTTTCTAATTTGTAGTGGAAAATAGCATACATCATGATCTATCAATGAATGATGATAGAGCGTTTAACTTTGGAAAATGTTGAATCATGGTTTAAGAGCATGAGAGGATGAATTTGCTCATAGATTCAAAGACTTTGGACTCGAGTTTGATGCACATAGATGGGTAGAAGGGAACTTCTACCATGATTTGTATGAAAAAAAATTATGTTGCTTCCCAGTAGAGCTATATGAATGGCTCTCGGCATATGAATCTAGATCAATTTGGTATTATAGATCACACATATGGACCTAATAAGAGTACCAAAGGCTAAAAGATGTAGATCTAACATGGACTCGTGTTGTGGATTATTGGTGGAAAGGAGTGTTGACTAGCTACACCCTAGAATACGCTATTTCCACATATTCTTGTCTAGACATTGCTGAGTTTGAATTTTTGTGGGAGTCTAGAGGATCATTTCTATGTGATATCCCTCTGGAAATGAAGATCTTGATTGTTACCTTGAGTTTAGAGGAATTTCTAATGGTCGGCTAAACCATTCTAAGCATTGGGTGAGGAAGTTAGGGTGGAGGAAGATGACAGATATTGTAACTAAGAAAGAAAGGGAGGAGAGATGGATCAAGCATAATGAAGCGCGTGAAAAGGAGATTCTTTGGACAATGCGAGGTTGCAAGTGTGATGGATATATGGAGGTAGACATTATGGGAAGGATTTGAGGTTCACACAGAGGATGTGGAACCTAAGTAGTCTGTGTTACCCCATCTTGGCAAGCATGTAAGAGAGACCCCTTCGGCTTTTAAAGAGATTTCATCACACGAAGAGAGAAGAGTCGTTAGCACACATCTGAACCCACCTAGTGTCCAAACCTTGGTGTTGGATTTTCCATATCAAGTGAGGAGTATCATTGACCCAGTTGGTATCAGTGGAAATGACAGATCTGTGCCCAAGAGATACAATTTTTCATTTCCTACTTCTATGGCTGCGCATACTATTCCAGTATTTGGAGGAAATTTTGGACAAGGATGAAATATAAAGGGCTTAGGTAACACTTCAGGAGAGGTGCAAGACACACATCTGGTAGTGGCACAATCTCACAGATGGTTGGCGTGCAATTTAGTGGGATATTGGGGACACTAGGTGTGACCACTTTAGGCCCATTACTAGCTACTAGTGGATCTGGAGGTGGAACTAGTGGATCTGGAGGCATAGGACCTAGTGGATCTAGTGGATCCGGTGGAGGAGGGAACACTGGAGGAAGTCAAGGAACTGGATCGAGAGGACAAGGGCCTCAACCACCTCCTCAAGTATTCTTTGAGATGTATTTACATTTTCCAAATTACAGGGGTATTGAAGATGTTGTGGAGCATGTTCACAAGTGTGAGTTGCTTTATGGCACACAAAGGGGATCACAACCCCATAATAGAAGGTGGTCGGTTTGCAAAAAAATTACAAGGGTGTGCGCATAGCTGGTATAGGAAGTATAACCCCATTAAACGGTGGTAGATTACACTTTGCATTGAAAAACATCTTCCTAAATGTAATTTTACATCCCTGAGTTTGAACAGAAGAGCATCAGCACCCTTAAGGAGATTCAGCAGGGAATGACAGAGAGTGTGTGGGAGTATGACATGTGGTTTAAGACTCTCCTATCAAAGTTTTCATATGACATTCACCCTTCACAACATGCTCAATGGTTTGTTGGAGGGTTGATAACCCCATTTAGAAGAGCTTTATCTCATAAAACTTTCATAGACCCACGTGAGGCGTTGGAAGCTTCCTGCGTGTTAAAGTTATTGGGAGTATTGACACTAGTGTTAGCCTATTTCTGGAATCTCAAATCATTGTTATGGCTAAGCAACTAGAAAATTTATCTGTGAACTCAGTTCATGAGACTCGCAATGGAATGTGGTGTACATATTGTGAAGTAGAGGGGCATGCCAAGGATAGTTTCCTGGAAGACAGTACACGTCATTGCAGTAGATTGTGAGATTTTTCATGGGGGCCATGATGCGAGTAGATGTCCCATGCTACAACACGTAATTAGAAAGAATGTATCTTGCTACTGTAAGATCTACACCTTTGAGACCCATGATACCAAGGATTTTCATCTTATTGACTAGACCAATGAGGCCATTGATCATGGTGTGCGCTAGACCAGCATTGATAGTAGTTTTAAGGGTGATGATCACCATTATAAGGAGTGCATGAGATGGAGGTACATGCAGAAGGGGATTTCATAGAGGATTCTATGGTCATGGTAAGCTGCCGAGGAAGAAGTGATTTCCACATGGAACTTGTTTTAATTATGGATCTACGAGAACATGACAAACACGAGTTCCCAAACTTATTCTGATGCTTATGGTGGGGGAAGAAGCACAAGTATGAGGAGTTCCCTGAGTTGTTTGAGCACATGAGTTAGAAAGCACGAGAAAAAAAACAAGGGCGTTGTAATGGTAAGAATTAAGAAGTCTAACACACAATGGATGCCATGAGTGACATGTGATGCAGGTTTGGAACCTATTATGGTAACAACAAGAGTAGAGGCCACACGTGGAAAGGAAATGCTAAGGCAAGAAGAACCTGGTTTCAAGGAAGAAGTGGTACATGGGAAGTACCAGGCACACGAGCATCGAAGGAGGTATATCAAGAAACCATGGACGTCATTTGGAGTTTACAAGGAGAAATCCAATGTCTAAAGGAGCATTCAGGAGGGAGGAGCAAAGAAGGAAGGTCAAGGCACCAAAGGATGACCTAGATGAGGTCAAGGAAGTATGTAAAATGCTAAGGAAAGAGAATATTATTCCCTTGTTAGGAGCATGGTTGAGAGAGAAGGTACCACGTGCTAGAGAAGAGCACAAGAGGTAGGTCTTACATGTAAACCTTCCCCTCACAGCCTTGACTATGATAAGGAGATCATGTTAAATGCGGTCGTGGATGGATGGCTCCTTAGTAATATCCTCATTGACACAGTGCAGAGGTCAATGTTCTCACCTTGGATGCATGGCATTAGATGGGAAGACCTGCATTACAACCATCTTTGAATGTGTTGTATATGGCAAACAAAATGAAGGTAATGCCCATCGGTGTCTTAAAGGATGCAATTATCACCATTCAAGGGGCTAAGTTTACTGGGGACTTCAAATTCTTGGCACTCATTAAGGAAGAAAATTTCCCAGCATTACTTGGGCACCTATGGTGCTATAAGAACAATGCGGATCTTCGGTTCAACAAGGGATACATAATCTTTGAAAACAAGGAGGAACGGGTCATCATACCCCGGTGATGGAAAATCAACACCCTGTATTTAACCTTTGGAAGAATAGGTCTAGATAGAATATATGTGCGATTAATCAGGGATCCAAAGGTAATCCATCCCACATAAGGAGTTATCTAGTTTGAAGATGCTCAGTCCTTAAGTGACACCACCAGTATAGCATGTGATAATTGGGTGCATGGGACCTATGAGTTAATCAGATGACATTTGAGAGGATCGGTGACAAAGGTGACAAAGGCATGTATGTTCTAGTGCCTAAGTGGAAAGAAGCTACCTAAGTATTTAGGGGGAGCCTTCCCTGAGATCTTTTTGCAGGAGATGGAAGCTCAATGGAAGGAGAATGAAAAAGAGGAATGTTAAGCTATGGCCTACTCGGAACCACCTTTGCATCTTTGGTGGGTGACACATCGAGATAACATCTTGGAATGGTGCGAGGTGAGAATTTCCTTCTCCATAAGGTTTTGTAGGAGCAACACACCCACAGCTATAAAAGACTACCATGGTAAAAATACCGCGTCCTTCCATATCCAAGCATGTGAGACACTGGGTGGGAAGTATAGAAGCATTTCCACCTTCATTATGGGTTCACAAGTTATATTCCACCCTACAAGGTTGTGTGTACGCATGGTACATTCACGCTGAGACACCTCCAAATAGGAAATTGGCAAGAGTTAGTGGTTGATCTCATTCAAAAATTTGAGTATCAGTACAAAACCCTTGGTGGATAAGGCATTACAAGTTGTCAAGCACCTTACCATTGGGGATAGTGCCATGGCTAGAAGATAGGCTACTGGACTTGCTAGGTGAACCTGGCCTGGAGGCGTGCTTTGAGGAAGAAGAAATAGAAGAGATACGGTTTGAGCACGTGTGTATAGAGAAAGAAAAAAGAAATATGGTTTATATAATTGATGGGGAAGAGGCATAAAACTTGGATGTTGACCATTCTATAGGGACGTGCAAGGTGTTAGATAGTTCTAATGAATGGGCACGCGCCTATCATGAACCTTTAAAGACAAATAAGGTTAACATTAGCTCAAGAAGCGAGAACCTAAGGAGGCAATCATTGGAGACTATTGGTCGGAGAAAGAAGTCTCTAAGATCATTGATATTTTACATGAGTTTGAGGATTTATTCCTCGTGGGTATCATGAACTAAAATGCATTCACCATTCCTTAGGGGAAATGAGAATTAAGTTGAAGGAGGGTGCGTGCCTCGGTCTAGAAGAGACCATACCAGATGAATCCTAACCTGCGTGTGAAGGTCAAGGAGGAAATAGATAAGATGATAGCATCGGGCATCATTGAAGTTGTTGAAGAGTCAGAGTGGATAATTCCAATGGTAATTAGCATTAAGAAGGACGGAAGGATAAGGATTTGTGTTGATTACATGGACCTGAATGCAGTGTGTATCATTGATCCTTTCCTAAACCCATTTACTAAAGAGATCTTAAAAGGAGTGGCAGGACGCGAGGTCTACTCTTTCACAGATGGATTCTCGAGCTATCACCAGGTAAGGATCATGAAGGAGGACCAGAGGAAGATGACTTTCACCACTAAGTGGGGAAGTTTTTCTATACATTCATGCCTTTTAGGTTGAATAATGTTCCTACTGTGTTCTTGCGCATTGTGGTACAATCTTTCTAGGACTTCATCCATAAATTTCTTCAAGTCTACCTGGATGATTGGATAGTATATGGGCTAGTGAGGGACCATTGTGACAACTTAAGGTTAATGTTTGAAAGGTTTCAGAAGTTGAGGATATCCCTCAATATTAATAAATTTTTCTTTGTTTCCCCATTTGGAACATTATAGGGACACGCCATATGTAAGGAAGACCTACTAGTAGATCTCGAAAAAGTTGCGATAATTGTGGTTGAGCACAAGACATTGTCAATGATCTACGCGCTTCACAAGTTCAGACAGTATTTTCTATCAACTCCATTTTAATTTTACACTGACCATATGGCATTGAAATATTTAGTGAACAAGCCCATTCTACAAGGTCACATATGTCGGTGGGTACTATTTTTCCAAGAATTCAAGTTCACGGTGGTTATCAAACTAGGAAAAAGTAATTTTGGACCTGATCATTTGTCTAGAATCAATTCAAGGGAGGACGCGTAAAGCATTGAGGATACCATGCTAAATGCACAACTATTTAGGTTGTGGCACATGCCCTCAAACTTAGAAGATATTGTAGTATTTCTCAAGACAGGTGTAGCGTCGGAAGGGATGAAGGCATTGGATAAAAAGTGGTTAGCTATATGCTCCATGCCCTACATGTTGATTAGTGGGGATTTATACAAACTAGGACGTGATGAGATTATGTGCCAGTGTGTGCTAGAACATGAGTGCCTAGCCATAATAGAAGAAGCGCCCGAGGTAGTGCGGGAGGACCTTGTGCGGCGATGTCACTTGCATGCAAGATATTAATGGCTGGATTATGGTGGGAGACCCTATATCAATACTGCAAGGAATATTGCAAGGTGTGTGACCATTTTCAGTGCATTGGCAAACCAAGGTGAAGAGATGAAATGCCTTTGCGCCCTATTCCTAGCACCGAGCCATTCGAAAAATGGGCTATAGACTTCGTAGGCCCTATTGCACCAGCCACGTGTAGGACTGGATCATGGTATATAATCACTTGCACAAATTACTTGATAAGGTGGGTAGAAGTAGCACCCACTAAGGATTGTACAATAGCTACTGCAGCAAGGTTCCTATGGGAAAACATTATTACAAGGTATGGATGCCCTTTGAGTTTGACTAGTGACAGGGTACACATTTCTTAAATGAGACAAGTAAGGATTCTATTAGCATAATTCATGGTGGCTCATCACAAAACTACCCCTTACCATCCACAAGCAAATAGAACTGTGGAGATGTTTAACAAAATACTTAGTCACACATTGAATAAGATTTTGATCTTGGTAGACAAGATTGGGATGACAAAGTATCATCCGTTCTTTGGGCATATAGGACAACCTACAAGAGGTTGAATAAAGCCACACCATTCCAATTGGTGTTTGGTGCAGAGGTTGTCCTACTAGTTGAATTCATGTTACCTTCTCTGTGTATAGTGCGCGTAGGAGGATTAGATGATGAACAAGTGCTGGAGGAAAGAATAGACAAATTAATGTAGTTGGATGAGAGACGATCATTAGCCAGGTGGAGCAGAGGACTGAAAAAGAAAAACAAAAGGCATGGCATGATCGTCACATTAAGAACAAGAAGTTTGAGGTTAGGCTAGATGGTCTTGCTTTATGATTCCAAGTTGTTGCACCATTCTAGGAAGTTGAAATTCCATTGGTTGGGCCCCTACATCATCTCATACATCCTTGATTCAGGTGCATGCCAGTTGCAAGTGTTGGATGGGATGAGATTTCCAAGACACTTCAATGGGAGTAGGCTGAAGCCCTACTATAAATAAGCCTTCTTGGTTTTTGTAAATAAGGCAGTTAGTTTAGGATTTCCTTTAGTGCATTTTCTTTTCTTGAGTTTACCTTTCTCGTTTTTTTTTTGCGCAGAGGACCGCACATAATTTTAGTGTGGGGTAGAATAATGTAGAGGAAAGTGCAAAGTGGGAAGAACTAGGAAGGATTACATTGGAAAGCTGGTTGGATGGCCCTAGGAAAGGAAGTGCATGGAAGGAAAGGTGAAAAGGATGGTTGGTGTCAGGGTAAGGCTACATTGTGGATCCACGTACAAGAGAGGAAGAAGCACAAAAGAAAACACGAGGTAGGTAAGAGAAAAAATCATGACAGAAGTACCTTCAACACTAGTGACGCATACGCAAGAGTCTCCTGTCAAGATGGGTTGGTTGCATGCTAGAAGGTTGGGGTTTTTCCATGCAAGGATTGGGTGCATGAGTTAAAGCGCTAAAGTTGGGTTTTGTTGAAAAATTTGCATTAAGTGTTGAAGTATAGTGGTAGGTAAGGTAGCATTTAATGTTGAAAAGTGGGAAAAACTATAAATAGAAGGTTGGACACTTCATTATTTACATTGCGAATACAAAGAAGGAAGAGCTTTTGTGAACTAGGGTTTCCAGAGTTGATCCATGTGAAGAAAAATTGGAGAAATTTAACCGTGAGTGACTAGTTTGGATCTGCAAACTAGGAGGGAAATAGTTCACTGAGCGTAGAGAGAGTTGTGGAGAAGTGTCGTCTTGTGAAGGGGATATTCCAGGTGAGGGTTTTGTAGCTAGGGCAAGGGTTGAAAATGAATTTCTTCACAAGTTCAAAATCTAAGCTTGGAAAGGGTAGAGAAGCAGAGCAAGAGAAGTTGAAGTGCAAAGATAACCTACATAATGGCACCCAAGAAACCAACTGTAACACCTAAGAAGGGCAAAGGCAAGGGCAAGGGAAAATAACAAGAAACCACCGCAAGTACCAATGAAGAATGGTATGCAAAAATGTAGTACCCAGATGGGGTTTTGCTTGGAAAGGAGTGGGAGTCCCATTTAAGAAACATGACAGTAAGCGATTATAACCATCGCACAAACACGACTGAAAAATAAATGGTGCTAGAGTTAGTGTGCCCGACAAATAAGAGGACACTAGAAGGGTTACCCATTTATAGTGACGAAGTAAAAGTAAAGTTAGAGAAGGCAAGATTGTTGCAACTCTATGAGTTGCCCTACTTTGGGAAGCCTAAGTGCCTCTATCAGTGGTTGATGTCGCACATACACAAAGATCACTTTCACTTCGCAGGTGCAAGATGTGCATAACTCCTCAGCTGATTTCAAAATTCACAGGTCTCATCTGTGAAGGAGAAGATATAAAGGACGACCTATGTGAAAAATAATCCATCAAAGAAACCGTCACCACATATGCATACAAGAAGGGGTCAAGGTACTTTGATATTGTGGATATCAAGACCCGATGATGAGAATGGTTACGCACCTGGTAACCAAACTTAATGACCAAGAGAGGTGGACGCAAGTGAACAAATCATGGCTCAATGTTTGCTGAAGGATATCAGAGGGTGCCATTTATAACTTGTTTGTGTACATCGCGGATGATATCATCGCAGTGCGCGGGGGGTGACAAGATACTTTTCAAAAATTTCCTCTTAACTATTATGTTTTCAGAGATGGAGTGCCAGATGTGGAAGATAAGTTCATTTGGGAGTACCCAGAGGAAGACCCTTGCCCACAAAGAGATTCAAAAAATACACTTTTGATAGCATGACGGCTGTTCACAAGGTGCGTCTTGAGAAATGGTATACGTGCTTGAGGAATGCGTTTGGGGAAAGTGGAGGATCCCAGAACAACTACCAAAGCTCACAGAGGGAGAAGCTGAATTCACAGTATACCAACACTTCTACATTGGCAGATTTAGGTTGGTTGATGAAAGCATGAGCCCATGGTGTAAACTTCCATTTTCCTTCACCGCTCAGTACTTCCAAGTAGGAGTAAATAGGTTTAAGGAATCCAAGAAGCTGAAATTTGACCTTGGAAGTATGGATCGGGACCACAGGGAGATGCATAGGACGTTGGTCTACCCCAACAAGCATGCGTACATGGAAAATTACGTGTTGCATGAAGTTCAGATGATGAAACCCCTAACTCTACCTATTGTAAGGAGGTTCGTGACACGTGTATACCTTCGCATAAGGCCCAAGTTTGAGAAGGGCGCTTATCTTGAGAACGAGATAGCTATACCTAAAGACTTAATAGGTAGAAGGAAGACTGCACCCAAGAAAAAGGAGATGGAAGAGATAAAGAAAAAGGCACCAAGTGTCCAAGATACTCAAGTGGTGGGTGCCCTAGGAACAAGTGCTAGAACAAGTACTTACATGCAAGAAGAGGTCCCCAGTTAGAGAGGAGGTGCCAGAACAAGAAAAGCTTATCACAGAGGAGAAATCACCAGAGGAGGAAGAAGAGAAAGTAGAATCTCCTATACTGGAGTCCCTAGTTAGGAAGAAACAGAAGGTGATGGAGGAAGTTGATTCGGAGGAAACAGAGAGCTTGGAGAAATATAGGGGTGAGAGGGATGATGATGAAGAAGATGAACCACTTGTTTTCAGCGTGCATGATTCGGGAGAAGAAGGTGAAGAGGAGAAGAATGACTATCGCTTTGTGCAAAGGAAGGGCAGCCAGGAGGAGGAGGGTGCCCAGGACATGGGAGGAGGTGAAGAGGTTAGCATGAAGGGTCAGAGGACTCCAAGCCTCACTAAGGATGAAGTAAACGAGGTGGAAAAAGAGAAGCAATGAAAATCATTGAAGCCTTAGTAGAACAAGAATTGGAGCGCAAAGACTGATATAGTGATGAATGAAGATAGGGAAGAAAGCATAGGGAAAGATCATGGCAGCATGGGGAGGCCCCAGTATATCAGTAATTGTTCCTAAAGGCACACACATAGGAGGAAAGTGCATGGAGATCCAGGGGCCAAGAATGAGCTACATTGATGATCCAAACAAGGTGTGCATGCGCGCTTCCAAAGCACAGTCCCAACAGATCAACTCTTGGAAATGAATTTGTTTGATGAAGAAGGTGCATACCCTTGGACGAGGAAAATGCTTTCATGGGAAATTGATTCCCACATTGATGAGCCGAGTTCAAGGTAAGATAAGGGCACTAATGAAGATTCTGAGTCAAAAGGAGACAACCCCTTGGTGAGCGCTTAGTAGCTTTCGGATGAACAAGTCTGCAATGCTTTGAATAAGGTCTCGGTTGAACTGGAAGCCAAGTTATTCGGAAGGAATGACAGGGTAAAATTTCTAGAGGTAGAGCTAGAAAAGAGGGAAGAAGAGCTAGAAGAGAGAACCAAGAACTTGAAGCAGGAGGAACTAATTAGCACGCAGCTAAAGCGTGAACTAAGGGAAGAAAAGGAAAGGGTGTGCAAAGTATATAAGAAGGTAGAATCCATCACAAATGCCATTTTTGAAGCATCTAAACCTAACACCGCCCACACAAAAGTATGGATCTTCCCTTGAGTTCCTTGAAGACTTAACACGCATCCTCACCATGGAAAGGCAACCTCTGGCCTTAGAATCCATGGAAGAAGTAGCAGTGTGCCTAGAGAAGGAGGAAAAATTGAAGGTTGTAGCAATCATTTCCGAGTACAAAGAAGGTTCTTGCTTATGTGAAAATTTCTACCCATCTTGTGAGGTGAGTATGGCAATTGCACTGAACAAATATAAAGTTAGAAGATGGCATGTGGAACACACCAACGATGCAGAGATGTGTGCCATGCATTGTCTATCTTTAGAGGATCGGATCAAAGTGTTTTACATGGAGGTGAGCTAAGAATGGGATTGTCACTTTAATTAACTATAAGAGGTCTATAGATAGCACACTTGCATGTGTGGCTATGCTGTAAATGGTGCGTGGCTATTAATAGCATGCGGCCTATTTTTGGAATAGATAAGCGGTGAAGGGAAAGTCCCCACCCTATATATATGATGTGAATCACATAGATAGAGAGAGATATATATATAGGTATATGTAGAGCGTAAGAGGTAAGCATAAAGAGATATGTGCATATGACTGGATTATTGTATCAGATCCATGCGCGCATCGGTATAGAATGCCATTATTGTAAGGAGCTTTTGTGTTTATTAATAGATGGAAGTTATTGGTTGAATCTAAGTGTCATTCTGTGTGTAATTGAGTAGTGCATGTTCTTGATTCAATCATGATTATTGTTTAAGCTTGTTCTTTCATAGATCTTGAATATGGCATGCATTGTAGAATGATGGATTAGTTATGGATCTATATGTTTCTTCCTTCATGCTAACATCCTACTATAACAACCCTAAAGAGGGACTGGTACCTTTGTGCTTTGGGTGCGCTCAGTCTAGGCTGAGTGATGTGCCAGTGCATGTCTAGGGTGTTATCTAGTAAATTCTAGGCTGCATCATTGGTTCCATTTCGGGACCTCTTTTTAGTTGTTTTTAGGATGGTATGATGAAGACGTACCGGTTAACTCTAGCAAGTATTGAGGAGTGGATACATGATCTGGAGGAAGAATATGCATGATGGTTCAACATTGGATCTGAGTTTAACACATGCACTTGGGTAGAACAAAATATGTATGACAGCTTATATGAGAGATTTTTCACTATCTTTCAGTAGAATTATATGAGTGGTTGATTGCTTATGCATCTAAGTGGAATTGGAGGTATCGCGCACTTGTCTAGACATAGGAAGAATTTTAGGCCCTTTATGATGTTGATTTGATCTGGACTCATCGTTGTGGATACGTGGTTTGTGGTGTTCTAAATAGTTATATTCTAGAATATTCAATTTTGACGTATTCTTTCCTAGAGGTAGTTGAATTCAATTTTTGCGGTATCCTAGAGGAGCATATCTGCAAGGTATTCCCTTTGGTGATCAAGATCTTGATGGTAACTTTGAACCTGGAGAGTAAACCGATGGCTAACTAAACCTCACCATGCGTGAGGAGGAACAGGTTTGGTGAAAGATGGTAGACCTAGTGGTAGAAAGGAAGAGAGAGGAAAGGTGGCTTAAGTATAATGAGGCATGCGAGAGGGAGATAGAGAAAGCAAGTGTACCATTGTAGAAAGTATGGCATTGAGGAGAGAGATGGCTCATGAAGGATTTGAAGCTCACGTAGAAGATGTGGAGCCAGAGCATCAGGAACTCCCCATCTTGGAAAGCATGATAGAGATCCCCCTTGGCTTCACACAGAAGTGTGCCAAGCAAAGACTACCTGGGCCATGGTGTGCATCTTAATCCACCTAGTGACCTAGCCCCTTGCTTGGTTTTCCAGTATCTAGTATGACAAGTAACCAACAAGCTAACTTGGGAAGTAGGAGAGTAGGAGTAAGTCAGGAAGCAAGCACATCAATGGCAGGTCAGATGGCTTCATTATTTGGAGGAACATTTTTAGGTGCATCATCACACAGAATGTGAGTGCGCAAAATGTTGGATTCACCTCTGGAAGTGGAACTACCTCACAGACTATAGGGGTTAGTATAGTACTACTATTGGAGCACATAGGGAGTACATCTATAGGTCATATTCCAACTATAGGTGGAGGATCAAGAGGTATAGGTGGTTCTAGTTCGGTGGATCTGGTGGTTTTAGAGGTAGAGGAAACACAGGAGGTTCTGGATCAGGTGGTCAAGGCCCACAACAACCACATAATATCTATATGGAGATGTCTCTTCATCTCTCAGAGTATAGAGGTATAGAGGATGTTGCCTTTGAACATGTGCATATGTGTGAAATTATGGTGTGTGAAAGGGATCATGGCTTCTGAGTGTAAGGAAAGTCAATTTGCTACTACACTTATAGGGATGCACACAATTGGTATAGGAAGTTTGACCCTGATCAAACTTGTGTGGATTATGCAACATTGAAGGATGCTTTCTTAAAAGAGTTCTATATCCCAGAGTTTGAGTAGAAGAAGAGTATCAGCATGCTCAAAGATATCAAACAAGGCACTACTGAGAGTGTACGTGAGTATGATGCCCATTTTAAGACACTTCTATCTAAGTTGTCTTATGATATTCATGCCAACCAACATGCACAATGGTTTGTTGGAGGATTGATTACACCATTTAGAAGGGTGTTGTCACATAAGACATACATTGATCCATGTGAAGCATTGGAGGCAGCCCTATGTGTTGAGGTAGTTGGGAGCATTGACACTGGTGTTAGTCCATTCTTAGAGGCATAGATTGCAGCCATGGAAAAATAGCTAGAAAAATTATCGGAAAATTCAGCTCATGAAATGCATGCTAGGGATTTGGTGTACAGATTGTGAAGTGGAAGGTCACACCAAGGATAGTTTCCCTCACAGATCTATATACGTTCATTGTTGTTAGACTGTGAAATATGTCATTTGAATCATGATGCTAGCCATTGTCCTTTGTTACAACATGTGATAAGGAAGAATGTATCCTACTTTTTGCAAGATTTGTAGGTCCATGACCCATGATACTGAGGATTTTGATTGATTGGTCAGATCCATGATGCTATAGACATTGGGGTATGATAGACAAGTGTAATGGATAACTCTAAGAATAAGAATGAGCACCAGGATCGGGATCATAATCAACTGCGCTATGATAGGAATGAGGGCCATTTTGAAGGAGGTCATGGAAGAGGACATGTGGATATCGAGGTGGATATGGAGGATGAGGCCGTTGTGGTGGAGGAAGAAGAGTTTCCTCATGGAATGTGCTATACATGTGGATCCCTTGATCATTATAGGTGTGAATGTCCCCAAGAATGTTACATGTTCTTTCTGTGGAAAGAATCATAGCTATGAGGAGTGCCTGGACTTATATGAGCATCTCAGTAAACAACATAAGTAGGAAAAAAAGGCAAGGATGGTTAGGATCCAACGTGTGGAGGAAAATTAGTGGATGCCCAAGATAGCACAGAACCTGAGGCCTTAACTATGAAGATTACCACACATGTTGAAGTGGCACATGTAAAGAGAGGCATCATACAGAAGCCTACAATCATTAAGGAGGAGGTTTTGCATGCAAGGTACCAGATCCTACCCATCAGAAGGAAGTCTATCAAGAGACCATGGAGGTCCTCAGAAATCTTCAAGGTGAAATACAATGTTTAAAAGAGTAGTCCAGAAAGATGGAACTAAAAGAAAGAAGTAGGGAAGGTCCCCTCTGATATTGATGACATCAGAGAGGTGTGTAAAATGTTGTGCAGGAGAATATTATTCCATTATTAGGGAATTGGTTGAAGGGGAACACTCACGTGAAAACACTGAGAATGAATGGCAGATCCTACATGCAAATCTTCCCCTGATAGCATTGACTATGATAAAGAGATCACTTTGAATGTTGTTGTAGATGGATGGTTGTTGAGCAATATTTTGATTGATATAGGTGTGGAAGTCAATGTGCTTACTTTAGATGCATGGGTACAAATGGGGAGACCTCCATTACAACCATCATCTAATGTGTTGTTTATGGAAAATAGGACTAAGGCCACTCCCATAGGAGTTTTGAAGGATGCATCTATAACCATACAAGGGGCCAAATTCATTGGGGATTTTGAGGTATTAGCACTTGCAGAAGTAGACAATTTTCTAGCCTTGCTTGGATGCCCTTGGTGTTATGTGAATAATGTTGATTTGAGATTCAATAAGGGGTATATCAGCTTTGAGAACAAAGAGGAAAGGGTTGTGATACCTTTGATAGATGGGAAGTCTACACCATATGTTGAGCCTCTAAGTGAGGAGGACTTAAACAGAATCTATGTACGTGTTATTCAGGACCCAGAGGTCAATGAGCCATCAAAGGAAGGCATCCTACAGTGGGAGGATTCTCACTCTATTAGTGATACTATGAGTATTGCTTGTGAAAATTGGGCTCATGGTACATATGAACTAGTAGGGTGAGGTAAAAAAAGTGTGGTTGCATGCAAGAATGGACTTCATTTGTTTGATGGATAGGTAGCGCAGTGCCTTGGTATACAGGAGTAGAAGATCTTCTTGTATTCTTTGAAAGCCATGGAGGCATAGTGGATAGACCAGGTTAGGAGAAGAGACATGTTAGCATATATCTTGTGGGATAGCAGCGCATTGGTGGGTAGTTCATAGAGATAATCTTATGGAGTGGAAGGAGATCAGAATCACCCTATCTACTAGGTTTGTAAGAAAATGCACCTACGCAGATTTGCACTTATAATGGTGATCAACTATTCAAGCACCACATTCAGTAGTGTGAGAGACTCTGGATAGTAGGACAGGAAGCATTACCACCTTCACTCTGGGTGCATAAATTGTATTCCACTCTATAAGGGTGCACACATGCTTGGTATGTATACATAGAACTACATCGAGAGACTGGAAACTGGAAAAATTTGACTACAGGAATGATCCAGACCTTTGACTACTTTTCTTCCCAACCTCAATAGAAGAGGCATTAAAATTTGTCAAGTGGTTAACCATGGGAGATAGTGCAAAGGTGGAGGAACTCATATAGGAATTATTTGGTGAGACAGAATCAGGCGTGCATTTTGAAGAAGAAGGAGAAGACTCCATATTGCTTGAATGTGCTTGCCTTGAGAAAGAAAAAGGAAAGATGGTGTACATCGTGGATGATGAGGAAGTTGAAAACCTAGATATTGACCATTCACAGGGGGGTGCGAGGTCTTGGATAGTGTAGATAAGGATACATGTGCATACCATGAACCAATGAAGACAAAGAAGGTCAATATAGGATCGGAGGTTGAGCCTAAGGAGGCCATAATTGGAGACTATTGGTCAGACTCGGAGGTGGAAAAGATTATTGAGTTACTATGGGATTACCAGGACTTATTCCCTCGAGGGTATCATGAACTTAAAGGCATGCATGAATCACTTGGGGAAATGAAGATAAAACTTAAGGAAGGTGCATGCCTAGTTAGAAAGAGACCTTATAGAATGAACCCTAAATTTGCATGAAAAGGTAAAAGAAGAAATTGATAAAATGTTGAAATCTGGAATTATCAAGCCCCTTGATGAGTTAGAATGGGTTAGTCAATGGTGATTAGTATCAAGAAGGATGGATGAATTAAAATATGTGTGGACTACAGGGAGCTAAATGTTGCATGTGTAATAGATCCATTCCCTATGCCATTTACTGAGGAAATACTAGAAGGAGTTGTAGGGCGTGAAATATATTCCTTCACAGATGGGTTTTCGGGTATCATCAAGTTAGGATTGCTCAGGAGGATCAAGAAAAGACAACTTTTACTACTGAATGGGGTAGTTTTTCCTATATTGTGATGCCTTTTGGATTGAAAAAATGTGCCTGTTGTATTCTCATGCATAGTTGTTTAGGCATTCAAATATTTTATTCACAACTTCTTACATAGGTCTACCTCGATGATTGGACATAGTATATGGGCTTGTTAAGGATCACTGTGACAATCTGTGCTTAATGTTTGAATGGTGTAGACAATTGAGTATCTCTTTGAACATCAAGAAGTGCATATTTGCTACACCTTTTGGAATATTGTTGGGACACATAATCTGCAAGGAAGGATTACTTGTTGATCCAGCTAAGGTTGTAGTCATTCTAGGGTTGGAAGCCTACCAGTCAAAGTGAGGTGTGTGATTTTTAGGTCACACGAGGATATTATAGAAAATTCATCAAGGGATATGCAAAAATTTCCACACCTCTGGAGGAGTTACTGAAAGGAAAAGGTACATTCTATTGGGGAGAATCACAGCAGTGCATGTGTTTGAAACATTGAAAGAGAAACTTACTACCGTGCCTATCCTACATTTTCCTTCATGGGACAAACCATTTCATGTACATGTGGATGCCTCTGGCATGGCCATTGGCACAATATTAGCTCAACCTGGAGAAGGTATTGTCGATCATCCTATCTTGCTTTTTTGCTAGTAGGAAGTTGACTCTGCTTGAACAAAATTATACAACTACAAAGTGTGAAGCTTTGTCAATGATCTATGCATTGCACAAGTTTTGACAGTATTTCTAGCTACACCATTTGTATTCTATACGGATCACATGGCATTGAAGTACTTGGTAAACAAGCCCATCTTACAAGGGTGCATATGTAGATGGGTACTCTTATTTCAAGAGTTTGATTTCACAGTTGTGGTAAAGCCAGGGAAAAGTAACTCTGGACCAGACCACTTATCTAGAATTCACTCAGGAGAAGAAGCACAGACAATTGAAGAAACCATGCCAGATGCCCAGTTATATAGGTTACAAACATGCACCATCAAAATTAGAAGACATTGTTGTCTTTCTATGGACTAGTGTGGCACCAGAAGGAATGAAGGCATTAGAAAAGAAACAACTTGCTATACGTGCATGACACCATTTATGTTAATCAGTGGTGACCTCTACAAGTTAGGTAGAGATGAAGTATTGTTGTTGTGTATTACATTAGAAAAGAAATTACTTGATATATGGCACCATTTATGTTAATCGGTGGTGACCTAGTTAGGTAGGATGAAGTATTACGCCATTGTGTATTAGAGCATGAGTGGCAAGGATATTATGGAAGAAGCCCATGGTGGTATTGCAGGAGGCCATTATGTAGGTGATGCAACTGCCCGGAAGATCCTACTTGTTGGATTATGGTGGGAGACATTGTATAAAGATTGTAAAGAATATTGCAAAGTGTGTGACCATTGTCAGCATCTAGGAAAACTAGGACAAAGAGATGAGATGCCTTTAAGACCAATTACTAGTGCGAACCATTTGAGAAATGGGCCATGACTTTGTAGGACCTATTTCACCAGCCACGCACGTAGGACTGGATCACGCTATATCATTACTTGCACAGATTATCTCACATGGTGGGTAGAAGCAACACCTACGAAGGACTATACAATAGCTACAACAGCTAGGTTTCTATGGGAGAATGTTCTTACAAGATATGGATGTCCTTTAAGTTTGACAAGTGATAGGGGTACACACTTTTTAAATGAAACCATAAGGATCCTATTAGATGAGTTTATGGTTGCCCACCATAAGACTACACCTTATCACCCTCTAGGAAAATGGAACTATTGAGGCTTTCAACAAGATTTTGAGCAGACATTGACAAAAATTTGTGATGTTGGAAGAAAGGATTGGGATGATAAAGTGTCAGTTGTTCTTTGGGCATATAGAACAACTTATAAGAGATTGAACAAGGCCACACCATTTTAGTTGGTGTTTGGTGTGAAGCCATTCTCCTATAGAATTTATGTTACCTTCTTTGCATTTGTGTGCATTGGAGGTCTAGCTGATGAGCAGGCTTTAGAAGAGTGTATTGAGAAGATGATTCAATTGGATGAGTGATGAGCCATAGCATGATGGAGTCAGAAGTAGGAAAAGGCTAGGAAGAAAGCATGGCATGACAAAAATATAAGGGATAAGAAGTTTGAGATTGGACAAATGGTACTTCTTTATGACTCAAAGTTCTTGTGCCATCTAGGAAAGCTCAAAGTACATTGGTTGGGGCCGTATGTCATCACTTACATACTTGAATCAGGTGCTTTCTAGTTAGAAGCACTTGATGGAACATGGCTACCCGGTTACTTTAAATGGGTAGGTTGAAGCCCTACTATAAATAAGTCTTCTTGGTGTTTGTAATAAGGTAGTATTTCCATTTAGATTAGGTTTTCAATTATGTATTTCCTTAATGTATTTCCTTCATTGTCATTATGCTTTGTCAATTTAGTTGTTGTTCTTGTGTAATAAGTGTGCTTGTGTGCATGAAGCTAATTACTATGTGAAGAATGTTTATGCGTAGAGGACTGCACATACTTTTAGTGTGGGGTGGTTGTAGTTATCCAAGTAAAAGACTGTGGGAATTGAAAGGTGAAAGGAATAAGCTGCTATGGGTGTGCTTTAAGTCAAAAGAAGATTGCTTCTCAAAAGTGACCAAGGATGGAGATGAATGAAAGGACAGTATAATGAGGTAAGAAGAGGCCATGATAACTACTAGGAGAAGGTACAGTGATGAGGTACTCGGGGTGCAAGGGCGCATGTTGAAGAGAAGTTTGTGACCAGAGGGTAGGAAGGTGTGCTAGAAGGTTATAGTTGGGGTGTGAAGATGTACTGCATGGAATGAAAATGAATTTGGTCAATGAATGAGAGGATATTTGGTAGGTGAAGGAGTAATAAATGCATCAAAATTTGAAAAATTATATAAGGATGGGATGTGAATTCATTTTTACCATTGTGACTAAGAGTATTTGAGGAAAGAGCTAAGTGCGAAAGATGAGTGATTGGGTTAAGGTGTGAAGGGTGTGAAACCAAGTGTGACAAATAGATCTATGTGAAAAGAAGCTTGCGTCCCTGGTGGTGAAGGGTTTGAGTGAAGCAAGGTGATCAGAGAGGAGTTAGGGCATGAAGTTTCCACCTAGGGCATGATTGAATCGAGCTAGGGTTTGATTCACAAATTGTAGAGTTAAAGAGGAGATGATTGCAAGGTAAAAATGGCACCCAAGAAGGCAAAGTGCAGTAGGAGAAAAAGGAAAGAAGAAGGTGGTCATCGAGGAGGAAGAGATGGCACCCAAAAGTAATTTTTAGAAATGCAATATCTAGAAGGAGTCATCATCGGCCTAGGAATGGGATTCACACATCAAAAAGAGAAAAGTAAGTGAATACAATCACAGGACCTCGAGAGAACAAGAAGGAGCTTGATTCCTTGCTCACTACGAGGACAAACAAATGTATGGTAGATGACATGCCGGTTTATGATGATGTAGGTGAGAAGCTTTGAAGAAGAGAATTGGGGTCTACCAATTATATGAGCTTCCATATTTTGGGAAGTATGAGCCCTTGTACCTAGTGGCTCATGAGTAGAGTGCATGAGGACTTCTTCTACTTTGCTAGGATGTAGAGTTAGAATCTCATCACGCTTATCTCAATGGTGACAGGTTTGAAGGCCACAGAGAGAGGATATAAAGAATGATCTCACAGATAAAGCCATGTGATCTTAAAGACCAGATAGGAGTTGGGGTACCTAAAGGGTCCACGTGGTATGGATATAGACAAGTTGAAGAACTATCTGGTTGTGCAAGCAAGCAGCACACACCTTGTTACAAAGTTGAATGACCAGGAGTGGTGGTCACAGGTAAATACTATGTGGTTACATGTTGTGCACAAGATGTCAGAAGGAGTAGTCTACAATATTGTAGGCTACATTACAGAGAAAATAGTTGAGGAAGCATGCACAGGAGGGAAGATCAGCTTTGGGGTTGTTCTATTATCACTGGTATTCATGGAAATTGGAGTACTAGATGGGCCGAAGGAAAAGGTATGGGAATACCCCATGGAGAATAAGTCACCAGCTGAAAGGTTCAACAAGTACCTATGTAAAGGGTCCATGATGACAGATGATGTCAAAGAAAAGGGTGGAGAAATGGTATGATAGACAAGCTCACGTGGCATTTGAGAAGAAGTGGTGCATCCTGAAGGACCTACCATCATTGTAGTGGGGAAACAAGTCTAGTTTTTGTATATCAGCATTTTACATCATGCGCTTCCCAATGAGAGATGGAGTCTAGAGCCCTTGGTGTAAATTGCCTTACGCATTCACTGTAAGGTATTTCCAAGCATTTATTCATAGATTCACAGACACGCGATGACTGGTATTCAATGTAGATAAGGTAGACTATGACTACCACACATTGAGGAAGAAGTATGTGTATCAGGAAGAAGTGCCTATGTCGAGAGGCTCATTTTGGAGGTATTGAATATTAAGCCAATAAGTTCTAGTTGTAGCAGATATAGGGGCAGCATTAGTGTATCTTCAGTTGAAGCCCAAGATGGAGAACAATAAGTATGTGGAGAATGAATTCATGCTCCCAGGGCCACTGAAGGGTAAGCACACAATGGAAAACATACCGGTGCAAAGGCCCACATAAAACTATTGAAGTAGAGGATGAAGAAGAGGAGCGTGAAGATAGTGGAGGCTTGGAGCATAGAAGAAAGCAACCATATGATAGAGAAGAGTCATAGTGTGTGACCACTCCACCTCAGGGACAAGGATGAAGAGGAAGATACGGAGGTTGAGCGGGGGAGCACAGATTTAAGAAAGTATTCAGATGCACAAGGACTCAAGGTGGAACCCCACAAATGGTAAGGAAATCACCTCGTCTCTCTCCACACAAGGAGGCCCGTTGAGCCAAAGAGGAGAAGAAATTTGAAGTTGGATGAAGAAGTGGAGGAATTAGGGGAGAGAGAGCGTGCATCTCCTACCCCACTCGAGCAAGAAAGAAGATGAGCCACAAAATGAGGAAGAAAAAAGATGAAGAGATGAAGGATGGAGAAGAAAGAGAGAAGAAACCTCGGATCCATGCATGTGACTATTCAAGGTGTAATGGGACAAGCTCCTAACCTTGAAGCTACAATTCCCAAGGGTCCTAGATCGAAGAGGATGAGTGGGGAACATAGTGCACCAATCATGGGCTATGTAGAGGACACCGGAAAAATCATCCGCGCATGTTTCCAAAGCACTATAGAAAAAAAGGATTTATTTGGTTGGGAATTAATGGATGGGGATATGGTGACCATTCACACTAGAAAGAAACTCTCATGGTCAATGCATACCCACATGGATGAGCCTGAATTTGATGTATGTGAAGAGTCATGTGTTCGAGATGGCTGAAGAAGGCACCCCAAGCTAGACATATGACAGTAAAGCCCTCTCCTGTCATGTCGGATGAGTAGAGTAGCAATGCATTGGTGAAGGTTTCTACTGAAGTTTGAGAAGAAACATGGACAAAGCTGCAATGATAAGAGCATTGTGTGAGGAGCTAAAGACAAAGGATGTAGAGATAGCGTGCATAATGCAAGAGAGGGACTTAGCATAGAAGAAGAATGAAGTATTTATCAAAGCATCGCAGAGGAGATTGGAGACAATGTCATAAGAGCTAGGCCACACTTGGAGACCAAGGTACCATAGACGTTTCCCTCAGTGATACATTATGTAGGAAATTTGGTGGACCTGGTACTTGAAGATGAACCTCTATGCATGCAGTGCGCCAAGGAATCTAGAACAAGAGGCAGAATGAGAGAAAGCTTTAGTGATGCAAAAGATTGCATCCTATGAAGGGTTCTGCAAGTGCTACAAGAAGAATTGAAGAAAGTAGACCAGGCTTTGAACATCTACATAGCTCCAGAGGTGCTTATCAACATAAAGACCCTAGAAGAAAACAATGAGGTCTAGAGAGCAATGAAGGATGAAACATTGGGCACATAGAAATATTGTCAATGGTTAAGCAGAAGTGAGGCCTGACTGAAGCAACACAAGAGCCACACAAGACTCAGTTGGAAGAGCTTGGGAAGCTCATTGTGTAGAAGATGGATCTTCTAGAAGGAAGAATGACCTCAATGTCCAGCGTTGTGTTGGTTCTAAAAATGAAAAAGGGGAAATTGCGAGGGATGAATTGGAGTCCATTGCTGTGGACATTCTAGAAAAAGAAGAACAAGCACTCATTGAATGACAGGCCTTGGAGGCCGAAATAAAGGAGGAGTATCTAGAGTTGATCCTTCAAACTGATACAGAGGAGGCTGCCTCATAAAACTTCTTTATTCATCTACATTTCTTTCTTATTCTTTCCATTCTTCTATTCTTTACTTCAATTTTTGGAGATACCCATTGTCGGGGTGACAATGAGATTAGTGTGGGGTAATGTTGATCAGAGAACACTTGACAGAACTCACACAAGAAGTCACATGGGAAAATAGGCCAGGTTTAAGGGCGTGAATGGATAGGAAGAAACACGCACGGAGAGGGAAAGTTCAACATTTAGGACTTAGCCGATTTTGAGCATGAAGACCTATTTTTAGAAGATGGTGTGGAACACACCAACGATGTAGAGACGATGTGCGCCACACATTGTCTATCTTTAGAGGATCGGATCAAAGCATTTTGCATGGAGGCGAGCTAAGAATAGGATTGTCACTTTAGTTAACTGTAAGAGGTCTATAGATAGCACACTTGCATGTGTGGCTATGCTGTAAATGGTGCGTGGCTATTAATAGCATGGCCTATTTTTGGAATAGATAAGTGGTGAAGGGAAAGTCCCCACCTATATATATGTGAATCACATAGATAGTAGTAGAGAGATATATATATAGGTATATGTAGAGCGTAAGAGGTAAGCATAAAGAGATATGTGCATATGACTGGATTACTATATCAGATCCATGCGTGCATCGGTATAGAATGCCATTATTGTAAGGAGCTTCTGTGTTTATTAATAGATGGAAGTTATTGGCTGAATCTAAGTGTCATTCCTATGTGTAATTGAGTAGTGCATGTTCTTGATTCAATCATGATTATTGTTTAAGCTTGTTCTTTCATAGATCTGAATATGGCATGCATTCATCACTATTAAAACCTTATGAGGTTCAATTAAAAACTGGCTAAAGGAGTTATACCCACATATTACAAGAAGGATGGATGTGCTTGAGGATGTGGGCAAGGAATTAGAAGGAATGGTTGAAACATTGAACACTCGAGGAAATGGAATGGGTTTTGAGGAGGTAAGCACCCTAGTCGGTGACCTCTTCCAGAGAGCGCAAAATGAAGTCGATGCCTGGAACAAGTTGGAGGCTAACTTGTAAAGAGATTTTCCTATCTTGTTGTAGTAATGACAACACTTCCCCATTCTTTCATTTTTCCCAATTCTTCATTCCCTTATTCTTTTTCCAAGATGTTAAGTCTATTGTAATTCTTTCTTTGAAGAAGTGTTCAGAGGCAGAGAACAAGTAAAGTGTGGGGTGATGTTGGGCCCCTAAAATATTGACTAAGTACAAAAAGGTGCATGGGTGCACAAGGCCTAAGTTGAGGGGTGGGTGCGTAAGAAGAACACGTGCAAGGCAGGGTTCTAGGAGGGTTTAGAAGGACCGTGTTATACACCGGTAGAACAAGGTCTCGGGACTTAGCCATATTTGGCATATCAGGCAAGACACGAGAAAAGTGTGACCTACCTATGCATGATGATTGGATAAGGTGTCAGCTTGGTGATAGGTTGGCCTAGGAAGGAATATTCCCTGTGATGGAAGCTTCTAGAAAACCATCATGGCAAGGAGTGGAGAGCTCAGACCTAGAGGAGCATGCTCCCATAGAGGACCACATCTGGACACTTGGCGACGGATCTAAAGCCTCAGAAAGATGAGTTGGCAGTTCAAGAGGCCTATAAATACAAGCACCCACAGGGAGAGAAAAAGAGGAGGAAAGAGGAATAGAGAGAGCAGAGCTCTGCAGAAATGCCATGAGGAGTTGTATTGGGTTGGGTAGATAAAATATAGGAGAAGGATGCATCAAGGGGCTTGGGATTGTAAATTTTCTTTTGAGAGCTAAGGAATGTAGATATAGTTATGATGTATGGGCGACTTATGTCCGATATATTGTGGTGTTCTGTAATGGATCTAATGGATGTAATGAGGTTACCAACTTATTTGAATATGATCATTAATGATTCGGTCCATCCTCATATCTTCATAGTTATGTTTCATGTATGTTTATGAAATAAGTATGAATCCTTATGCATTTTCCTTTCTATTTTGGTTCAGTCCTATATTTTGTTAAAGTATCTTTCTGTCTAGAATGACTACATTGGTCTAGAAGCCGTTCTAAGCTCTATGATGATTGCATGTCTCGTTTCCACTCACTATCCTTAAGTTCCTATCATAGATGATGTTTCCCACTAAACTCACATAAAGGAGAGACTTGGAACCGCGCGTGCCTTGGGTGATCACCCGGTACCACCTGGATGATAGGTCGGCATGCATGGGGTTCCCTTGTTCTTTGGTGGGTGTAAAAACGACTACATTCTAAACCATTCATTTATACTTTTCTTTTTTAGGGATTGATGCTTGTTTAGGGTTTTGCAAGTCTTCTTATTCATCTTGGAATAGCGAGTTGCATTTGAAGTGAAGTAGTGAATCTCATGTGACACACAGTGAGGATTTCAGATCATCGTTGATCTGTAAAGATCATTTCAAAAAAATTTACATAGACTAGGGTGCTTGTTTACAAACCAGAGCACCCAAAGGCACCCTGATTTCTTCATAGGTGCTTTAGTCTAGCAAGATACTTCAAATCCATCCTTTTCGAGGCTTACGTATAATCATTCCTACTTCTAAATTTTCCATTCACCACTGCGACACTATCCTACGAGCGTCTCCTATTCAACCGAGTTCTTTCCTTTTCCCTCTTATATATTAGGGTTAGATTTTCCTTTTGTATACTTGTTTGGTCACTCATATACTTCTTTACTACATTTATTTACTTTATTTACAGTTTTTCATAGCTTACATTAACTATCCCCACATACTACGTACTATTTAATTTTAGTTAATCGCCAGCTCTAACTCTCTACCTCCGGTATGTCTCCATATTTAAATTCCACTTCACTTCTTCACACTCCTTTCACACCCGCCATTTATGCTTATCCTCTCTAGTCCAACTTCATCACCCCTAGGTTACCCATACGTAAAGGCCATGGTGACCCACAAGAACATCTTTGACCCTTACATGTGGCATTTCTTGACTATGTAGATGATCATACCATATTAACAAATCTCTTTCCCCACGGTTTAGAAGATTATGTGATGCGTTGGTTCTATGACTTACTTATTCACTCAGTAATATCTTCACACATCTAGTTGATGCTTTTCTCACTCATTTCTCTATAAATATTGGCTCTAAGATTTCATATGCCCAACTTGCACAACTTAAACAAGTATCTAATGAGAATTTAGCGGACTATGTCTTACAATATAAGAATAACCTAGCTAAGATGTCTTATGTGCTTTCAGACTTTGAGCTTGATATATACTCATTCGAGTATATTGTTGCCTCTCAAAAGAGTGTTCTCTTCAATACATATCTATCATTTGATCAACTATGTAACACTCTCAAGCTAACCTAAAATATTATATATAGGCAAACTTAAGTATGAGGAACAAACTTCATCTACACATTTTCAAATTAAGTCACCTTTTAAACCAAGCTGCAAAACCTACCGAAGCTAAGGTCACTATCAATGTTGTCTTTAACACCAAATAAATCCAATGGAAACTACGTAAGTGTACATATATAAATTTGACTAATGTTCCATGTCTTATATTATAAAAACTTCTTGAGAGAAATCTTATTGATGATAACAAACTCGAGCTTTCAGAGCCTATAGCCTCTGCACGAGTCAATGAAAATCAAAATCTCAAAATATTCAATAATCACTTCCAAAGCATGATAAGAGCGTGGTGAGATTCCCCAATTTATCATACATATAGCGCAGTGCCTCCTATATCAAGGGATCTTGATTTCCTAGTTGCTTATCTTTGACATTTCTCTGCCAATCATTTCTTTCTCGATCATGCTTATCATTTAACATTCTCTTCTTATCAGTTGCACATTATAACTTCTATTGGATCCATCCCTATCAATAAAACCAAAGTTTATCCATCATGGTGTATCAGACGTGTTTTGTTCCAATTCTTGTTGTTATTGGTTATCCTATATCACAAATTTCATATCCAATGAATAACTCATATGTTAGGAAATAAGGGATAAAATATGCGGATGAGTCCCTCACAGAATCACAACAATAGAAACTAATATGCAAAAAATATTATAGATCTGAAATAAAAGTGCAGAATAAAAATAACACAACACAAAGAGAGTATTTAACATGGTTCACCCAATTTGGGCTACGTCCACCAAGAATCACTTTCTCATTTTTTATTACAAGCCACCACTCTCTTAATACAATACTCATATCTATTTGGAGCTATGCTCAACAAACTCTCTGAGAATTCACACCCGAATTGATACACATCTGCAATTTTACATCATCACTACCATATACACAAAACCACATAAGTAGACAACTGCTTAAGCAATTTTACAAAACCGTGGGTATCAAAACCATGGGCCAAAATCGTCCCATAAACCTATGGGTCAAAAATCCCACCCATATGAGAAAATCATGTTTCTGGTATATCGAGCACATTTTAAGGCCAAAAAAAAAAATTTGGGGCTGCGCCCTGATCCCAACGAGACAATGGTGGAAAGTGTATAGTACTCTTAGTGTACAGTCTTCAACACTTTCACACATGAAAATAAGCTCCACAACCTAACATCATATGGGGTCTTCAAGCTTCAAGTTACTATCGGTCCTCTCACCATGTTTGTACCCTTCCTTGTAGCACAAACAATCAAAGGGTGTGACATGCTCTTAGGTCTCAATTAGATTCACAGGTCTCAGTCTATTATCTCCATGAATCATTTGTATCTAAATTTCATTCAAAAAAATCAAGTCATATCTATTAATGGTGTGCCTCCATCTACTCCATGGTCACAAACTCCTCTTGAGGTTTCCTTGCATTATTTAGTCCATCTAGTTCCCGTGACCTATTGAACCTAAAGCACAATTCACTCCTAGCTAGCCTTTTCTCACACAACTGTGTGGTCTCATCACTCTACTAGTCCATTACATCAATCTAGGTCCATCACTAGGACAACTCCTATATCTAGGAATACTTCACCACCTCATTTCACTCCATGTAGGTATTTATCACCTTTGTACTCTCCTGGACATAGGCGTCAATCACCTCCGAGCTCTCTGCATATAGGTCTTCATCACCTCCATATTTTTTACACATAGGTGCTAATGCATGAGCATCAACTTCCTAGTTTGTATATAGGTTGATAGCATCAATTTTTTTTTTTGGGTTTGTTGTCAAGTCTTATGATTCTTCCGAGTTGTTTAGGTATGCTAAGTTTTAATAAGTTCTTTACAAACTCAAATTTTGACATTTCCCCCAAAATGCCAAATTGAAATCTTGAAGGAAATTTTTTGTTGTAATAGTTGTTTTATTGAATTCTTGAGCCTTCATACATGTAGTGTGATGATGGGAGCCATGATGAGGTCTAAATATCCTAATAAGGTCAAAAGTGTGACCTAGTTCTCAAATTCTAGGTTTTAGACTAGGTAGAAGCATTCAATGATGTAATGTAGCACAAAATCAGAAAAACAAAGGGTCTAAAGGACCAAAAAGTAGTTACAAGGTTCATGTAGATATATTTAAATCCTTTGTAACCATTTTTCAAGCCATCATCTAGATGGTCATTGAATGGAAGAAGGATTCCAAGCGAGTTGTGGGTTTGTAACTTATGTATACACAGTTTAGACAGTTTTCCTTTGTTTCTAATGCATTATCTTGATCATTAGATACTTATGCATGTTGAATAAATGGGTAATTTCAATTGGTAAGAGGTTTATATTGTGTGTTTGCATTGATTTTGGGGAGGTTTTCATGATTATGTGTAGATATAAGATTTATTTCATTCTTAAGCTGGTGCATGGCAAGAGGAGGCCATTAAGGCCAAGATTTAAAGATTTGAGAAGAATGAGACTTTTTATAGATTATGGAACCTTGTTAGAAGAATTTAGTGAGGACTCATGAGAGCTTTTATGTCAACAATGATCGGTAAGTGAAGAGAAGGTCACTTTATTTGTGCAAATTGTAACAAGGCAAAGAATCTTGTTCTAAGGTAATTTGAAAACCTTCTTTCAAGTCTGAGTCTTATTACACATTGTTGGTAAGGATAAATTTTAAATGATGTTATATCAAGTTTATGAAACCAGTTCTAAACGTTGAAAGTGAGTAATACTCTTTTTGCAACAAATTAGCATTCTCTCGAGCTGAGACAAAACCCTCATTGGGGTTTAGGTAACATTTGGTTTTCTTGATTTCTACATTGATAAATTGATTCAAACCTATAAGATATCTATGTAGATGTATCCTAAAGTTAACTCCAAGGTTTTATTGTCTAAGAGGCATTCATTGACAAGATAAAGGTGACAATTTGTATGTAACCTGTAGGTAATAGTTAGGAGCCTAGAATTTGTGTTGAAGGGTGTATTGAAGAGATTTTAAGGTTGATAAAGACTCGAGATATTCAAGAAAATTTTGCAGAGTCCTACCATATAAGGATATGAAGTTTAGAGGCTTAAAAACCCTCATGGGGAGGAGAAAAACATGACGATTCACTGGTGGTGACTGTAGACGTGCATGAAGATTAAAAACTAGGAGATCCAATGCATAATAAATAAGGAACCTACAGGGGAAAGGAAGTATGGAACTTGTTAGTATATGATATAAATGTTCTTTCCAAATGTTTTTATGAATATTTAGGGTTTGAAAAACTCCAAGTGATAAGTTAGTGTGACAGACTTGACCGAGAGACGTAGGTTCATGCGGTGATCTCAAGACCTAGGTGTACAAGTTATAAGTGACTATAAAAGTGGAGATATTTGTTTGAATATCATAAGAAATACCTTGAAATCTCTATAACACCATATAAGAAAGGTTGGAGGGATAAAATACTCCATTTGGTGGTGGAATCTAACAGTGGATAACAAAGAAGATCGGTATAGCATTGTGAGCCTAGAAAGGTCAAAACCACAAAATTGAGGCATAGAAATTGAATCAAGGAGTGATAATTTGAAGTTATCATCTTGAAACCCCCTCATAGAGGATTAAAATATGTATAAGCTTAAGACATTAAATAACTTCTAAATCCTTGAAAGCCTAGAGAATAGTGAGAACACAAATAGGAGACCTAATCGAAAGCAAGGGTGGTGATTTGAAGAAAATATTGAGAAGAAAGCACTGTGAAATTCCTCATACATGTGAATTAGCCAAATCGGTGCCAAAATAGTGGTTTAATTGTAAGTTTAGTCATTTTATCCGGAGTTAAGATTGGGAAACTTCCTTGATAGGATTATAAGAAACCTTAAGCTAGGTAAAAGGAGCTTGTTAAAAAGAGATTAAATAGAGGAATGGGAATCTAAAATTTTGTAAAATCTTTAAGGACCCTAAAGGGTATTAGGAAAATCAATTATTTATTTTTGGGCATCAGTGGAATGCTTCATCCATGAATGAGCTAGAAGCAAACTATTTAAGAAGCCTAGGAAGACAGATTTTCTAAAGGTAAGTCCAATTGTACTTTTGGTTGTTTTAATCTATTTCAAAGGCTAAATTAGCATGAGTAAGTGGGTATGAACATGTTGATATGATTGGCTTAGTAGGCTAAGGTGAGAGAAAGGATTTTCTTGAGTTTGGAGTTTGTAGATAGTATAGAAGAAGCTTATTTAGAGAAATTTAAGGGCATAGCTGGAATTTGCATCATCTCTAACACGAGTGTATTAACTAAGATTGATTCTTGACTACATCATAGTGGTATCAAATTTGACGCTCTTATTGATATTTTTATTAAAGTTTGAATGTTGATTATTGATTGTGGCTAACAAGTGGAATTGTGAGTGTGTGAATGAAGTGACAGGTTAAGAGAAGAAGTAAAGTTAAAAAGTGGCTAAGAAAGGAGTGTGAAGACACCAACAGACCAGGTGGCAATCCTAGGTGAGGTGTAGAGAGAGAAGCAAGAAGAAATTTCTTGAGAAGAGAGAGGAAAATTATTGATAAAAGAAAAGAGAAGAGATGGATAGAGAGGAGTTGATGATAGAGTTGGTCAAGATGATTATCACAGGAAAAGATAACATGAAGTGAGAGAGAGAGAGAGAGGAAAGAGGAAAGGATGAAGAAGAGAGAATTCGAGATGCAACAAGAGATTGCAAGGCATAATCAAGATATAGAGCAGCTAGTGGTACTCTTGAAAGAAAGAGAGAAAAGTCAAAGGATAGAATTTGTGATGAGAAAGAAAGCAAAATGGCCAATTAGAGAGCTTGTAAAGAAGAGAAAGAGAATGCAGGTGAAGGTGCAGTTGAGAGTAGAAGAGAGAAGGATCAAGAAATGTGAAAAAGAAGAAAAGAAGAAGATGTTAAGAAAGAAGACAAAGGAGGTGAAAAGGAAGTCATTCTTGAAGAAAGCATGCAAATAGAAGATGAAGAAGAGGTAATAGGAATATTTTTAGCTTCCATAAAAGAACAAGAACTTAAAAATGAAGAGTGAGTGAGTGAAGAAGTTAAAAATGAGAGAGTGAAAGAAGAAATAGAAGAGGAAGGATAGTTTGAGAGCCACTTTGAAGGCTTGAAAATGGATGGAGAAGAAGAAAACTCAGAATACAAGTTTGTCTATGAGGATGAAGAACAGTTAAGGAATGAAGTGAAAAAGTTTGAGAGAGTTATATGGTGAACGAAAGAAGTGTAATGAAGAAGAGGATGAGATCGTAAGTACAAGCACGAGAAAGTGAAGAAGAAATAAGAATGAACCATGAAGAAAAATAAGAAAAAGATGAAGGGAGGCAAGAAGTAATGAATGAGACCAAATGGTCTCCAAATTTTTCATCTAATATTTTGTTTAGTTGTGTTTGTGCAAGTTTGATAGATACAGAAATAAAGGTGATTGAAGAAAAATCTCTTTAAAGAGCTTATAAGAAGAAAATGCAAGATGAAGTTCTCATTTTATAAAACAAATCCATGGAGATGAACGTGTAAGAGAAATCCAAAGAACAAAGAAAGCAAGAGATAGAAAGAACAACTGAAAGAGAAGTGATTGTAGGAGTGACCTATCACTTTGGAAAAAAAAACAAAGAAAATATATTTAGAGTTCATTTTTTTCTCCCCTAGGAGTGTGATGCGAAGCATCAACTTCCTAGTCTGTATATAGGTTGATAGCATCAATTTTGGCTTTATGGGTTTGTTTTCAGGTCTTATGAGTCTTCTAGAGTTGTTTAGGTATGTTAAGTTTGAATAAGGCCTTTACAAATTCAAATTTGGAAATTTCCCTCCAAAATGCCAAATTGAAATCTTGAAGGCAATTTTGTATTGTAATAGTTGTTTCAATGAGTTCTTGGAGCCTTCATACATGTAATGTGATGATGGAAACCATAATGAGGTCTAAAG
Source organism: Taxus wallichiana var. yunnanensis (assembly GCA_018340775.1). Lineage (NCBI taxonomy): Eukaryota > Viridiplantae > Streptophyta > Pinopsida > Cupressales > Taxaceae > Taxus > Taxus wallichiana. The sequence continues at coordinate 865,316,832 of CM031242.1, forward strand.
ATCCTAATAAGGTCAAGAATGTGACCTAGTTCTCAAATCCTAGGTTTTAGACTAGGTAGAAGCATTTAATGATGTAATGTAACACAAAATGAGTAAAAAAAAGGTCTAAAGGACCAAAAAGTAGTTACAAGGTTCATGTAGACATATTTAAAGCCTTTATAACCATTTTTCAAGCCATCATTCGGGTGGTCATTAAACGGAAGAAGGGTTCCAAACGAGTTGTGGGTTTGTAACTTGTGTATACACAGTTTAGACAGTTTTCATTTGTTTCTAATGCATTATCTTGATCATTAAATACATGTGCCTATTAAATACATGGGTGTGTTTAGTTGGTAAGAGGTTTATATTGTGTGTTTGCATTGATTTTGGGGAGGTTCTCATGATTATGAGTAGATATAGGATTTCTTTCATTGCTTAAATTGGTGCATGGTAGAGAGGAGGCCATTAAGGTCAAGATTTAAAGATTTGAGAAGAATGAGACTTGTGTATAGATGATGGAACCTTGTTAGAATTAGTGAGGACTCATGAGAGCTTTTATGTTAACAATGATCAATAAGTGAAGAGAAGGTCACTTTCTTTGCATGCAAACTATGACAAGGCAAAGAATCTTGTTCTAAGGTAATTTGGAAACCTTCTTTTAATTCTAAGTATTGTTACACATTGTTGGTAAGGAGAAAGTTTAAATGATGTTATATCAGGTTTTGAAACCAGTTCTAAACATTGAAAGTGAGTAATATTATTTTTGCAACAAATTAGCATTCTCTCGGGCTAAGACAAAACCCTCATTGGGGTTTAGGTAACATTTGGTTTTCTTGATTTCTACATTGATAAATTGATTCAAACCTATAATATATCTATGTAGATGTATCCTAAAGGTAACTCCAAGGTTTTATTGTCTAAGAGGCATCCGTTGACAAGATAAAGGTGACAATTTGTATGTAACCTATAGGTAATGATTAGGAGCCTAGAATTTGTGTTGAAGGGTGTATTGAAGAGATTTTAAGGTTGATAAAGACTCGAGATATTCGAGAAAATTTTGTAGAGTCCTACCATATAAGGATATAAATTTTAGATGCTTAAAAACCCTCATGGAGAGGAGAAAAACATGACGATTACGGTGGTGACTGTAGACGTGCATGAAGATTAAAAACTAGGAGATCCAATGCATAATAAATAAGGAACCTACGGTGGAAAGGAAGTATGGAACTTGTTAGTATATGATATAAATGTTCTTTCCAAATGTTTTTATGAATATTTAGGGTTTGAAAAACTCCAAGTGATAAGTTAGTGTGACAGACTTGATCGAGACTGTAGGTTCATAACAATGATCTCAAGACCTAGGTGTACAAGTTATAAGTGACTATAAAAGTGGAGATATTTGTTTGAATATCATAAGAAATACCTTGAAATCTCTATAACACCATATAATAAATGTTGGAGGGATAAAATACTCCATTTGGTGGTGGCATCTAACAGTGGATAACAAAGAAGACCAAGTATAGCATTGTGAGCCTAGAAAGGTCAAAACCACAAAATTGAGGCATGGAAATTGAATCAAGGAGTGATAATTTGAACTTATCATCTTGAAAACCCCTCATAGAGGATTAAAATATGTATAATATTAAGACATTAAAGAACTTATAAAGCCCTTGACGATCTAGAGAATAGTGAGAACACAAATAGGAGACCTAATCGGAAAGAAAGGGGTGGTGATTTGAAGAAAATATTGAGAAGAAAGTACCTATGAAATTCCTCATACATGTGAATTAGCCAAATGGGTGCTAGAAATAGTGGTTTAATTGTAATTTTAGTCATTGTTTAGTCATATACCACCACTCTTAGAGCATGGTCACATGCCTTCATCACTGCAAGCATCGGGTAGAGGACCTTCATCCTTTACTTTTATTGAATAGCACATTCATCACCACACACTTGGGGGCATCACACCTATTTATTTCCATTAGCATTGACACACATCTTATATTCACATCATTTCACACCTATATTTTCACATATACATCTTGACACACGTTCATATCATCATTTCCCGATGACACACTCATGTTATGGTTCACACTTGACTATTGAGGGCATCCTATACACATGAACCTCACATACAACACACAAAACCCTACATATTACATACTACGCATCACATTACACACTTCACATCTCGCATATTCATCTCCTTCTCACAGCATCAACTCTACACATTCACGATATATCTTTTTGACATCTACTTTCACACTGCTGTAGTCATTACCCTATGATGCACTCTAGTTCTACGGTCCATACTCAACTACTGAGGGTATACATCTCAAATGGACCTCATCACACTCACATGTTTACACTCTACACTTTGCACTTTGACAATCACATATTTTTCGTACACACATTAAGACCATTTCCCGATGACGCACTCTCATTTACGGTTCATTCTTGACTACTGAGGGGGCATAAATAAATGAACCTCATCTCATACATACACATCCACTCGGGGACACATTGCTCCTATCATTCACACTGCTGCAGTCCATTATGTCTTATCCATAGCATGTTGCATATCTTAGTTACATTTAGACTTTCTTACATTTACTTGTTACATTCACATATTATTACACATGCTAGATAGATATCTTGTATGTCATTATCTTTATCATACACACATGCACATTAACTTTCCTTTCTAGTTGTATTCATAGATTATATAGATCTATTACATGCAACAGGATGTTGGTGCGTACTATTACGATCCACAATGGATCCTAGGGTCATCCACTTTCATACATTACAGGTAATATTGTTTCATTTTGTTACATAGCACATTACATTATCGAATTATACACATTTTGACATACTTTTTATCTTCCTAACACACTAACGAGTGCTTCATGTGCAACATTTGTTATGCAAGACTATCTACTTCCATGGTTATACATTACATTGCTTGTCATTGCATTCAATTTGTATGTGTAGACACAAATATTACACATTAGACAATATTTAGCCCGGTCTTATACTACTATTTAGAAGGTTCTCAAGTGTACAAAGTACTAATTAATCCCACCTTTTGGCCACATTTTTCTTATATTTTATTTTTTTCTTTCCTACGTGTTTCCGATACCTATCAGCCCATTTCATGACCATTCGACATTCTAGCCTAAAATCAGGGCGCCCCACTGACCTATCTTAGGGCACCCCTGGTCCCATTCTAGGTGCCCCGGTCTATGCACAACCTCTTTCGCTTCTTTTTGGGTCACTTCTAGTTGTTGGTCATCCTTATCTTCTTCTCAATCGGCCTTGTTAGGATTAATTATGAAATTAAGCTTGAGAGCCCTATAAATATAAATTTATAAGACCATAATGAGGGTCCTAGGTCATTGCATCTTATCACTACTATCACTCCATCTAGGGTTACATCCATTACATCACTTGCATCCACATAGTGTCATGCATTCAAGCTAGGAGATATGCATCACACACACTTCATAGGGGGAGGGATTCCATTTTATTCCATGCACACATGCTACTTACATTTCTATAGCTATTATTGCTCGCTACTTCACAAAGTACGATTAGCATGAGAACACCTAGGGCACAACATGCACACACACACACCAGAACTACATCAAGGTCCGTAATGTAGTGCAACGCTTAGTGATAAGTCCACTAGCTTGGTGGATGAGGTCAATCTGACCCATTCATATGCATCTTTCATTTTTCTAAGGTTTGATACTTCTCCTTGCATTATGGGTCATTCTCTAGTTCATTTGATGAATCTAGCATGATGACAGATGGGAAGTACTCAAAGGCATTTAAGTGACCATACCGGATTGAGGTTTTGAGAATTTATATTGTTCTAAGCACCTAGATTACAGACCAGGGCACCCCATGCCCCCCTATATACTCCCAGGTGCCTGTGTCATCTCAGACAATCCAAATCTTCCCTTTTATAGGGTCTCTATGGGTTAAATCTGCACTTCCACATTTATTTCTAGATCTGCGACACTATGCGATAGTCTTTTATTATCAGCTGAGTCTTTTCCTTACTCTTCTCTTGCACATTAGGGTTTCATTTCATCTAGAGTAGTTTATTTACATTTATTTCATATTGCTTTAGTTCATTTACAATGTTTTAGTCCTCCTAACTAGATTAACATTAATACCCTAGATACCCCCTTAGGCCATCTAGGTAACACCCTTATTTTTGTTAATCATTTTGGTGAACTCGGTGTCTTTTATACTACCTTATAGGTCTTTTTCATTCCACCATCATGAATATCTCTATCATTGAATACCTACTTACCCACCCTGATTTTTCATCGTGTTCAAACCCTCTTTGCTACTACTGATGTTTCTGCCGACATGCATCTGGATTCCCTATATGACACATTTGTCAAGGCCTTTCTCAACATATAGCATTCCAGGCAATCCTCCCACTAACATTCACCCTTTTGACAATGACCCACCACTTTACATCATGTCTCATATCTACAATGTTGTTGTCAATACTCTTATCGATAATGGCTCTAAGCTTAATTATGTCATATGTCCTTTCTCCAAGCCATAGGTTTTCTTCTCATGACATTAGCCTTCTTCCATTTCACTTCGTGCTTATGATGGTTTTGTTCATCCATGTCTAGGCCACGTTACCTTTCCTTTAACTGTAGGTCCTAAGACCCTCCCTATTGTTTTCTTCGTCATTGATTTCCCTGTCTCATATAATTACTTGTTAGGTAGACCATGGCTCCATGCCATGCAAGTTTTTTCTTCTACCATCCACCGTTGCATCAAATTCTTACATGAGTATGTTGAGTATACTATCTTCGAGATCGTGATCCATTCAATATTGTGTCCATGACCCTCATACTAGCATTCATATTCCTCGCATTGACACTACCTGATGAACCTCAACCTTTGGATGATCAACCACATTTACCGCCACTTGAGGGAGCTATTTGTTTACTAGATGTAATTCCCCTCCATCACCCATTCCCACCGTAGTTCCATATCATCCACCCCTCCCTCCATGAACACTATCATCCCATCTTTTCCATTATCACCCACACACCCACCCTTCACATGTACACTCTTTATCCATGACTCATTTTGGGACCATGTTCCATTTGATCCCACCCATGATGAAACCATATGTTCCCCTATTAGCCTCACTCATCTTGGTTTCACTTTTGAGGACCTTCACCTTCCACCCATGCTCCACACTTATACTATGGATTTATCATTATTACAACTACTTACGGCTTACATGTCTTCCATCTCCTCATCTACTTACCACGTACACCTTGTTCCTTTCCACTCACATTAGGAGATTCTTGGCTTACCTACATTGGCAGCACTTTAGACCCTAGTCACACCGACATTTCATTCCCTATGTCTTTTGGTCACATTCTCATCTGTGCAATAGTTCCTTCCTTGGCTACTCACCTAACTACACTCATTGGTATGCCCATGGTTTCCCACATCCCCCTTTCACTGATGAAGAATATGCTATGGGCATGTATAGTCTACACCTTACTGGCTCATTACATGATCAACCTCACACTATAGCCTACCATGTGTTGTAATCCCGAGCCATTTGACTTTGACCAGAGGATGATGATCTCCTTGATGAATTCACATAGCCTCTTCTCACACTACTATTGGGGGGCATATCACATGACATACTACCCCCTCACTTTGCATATTTGTACCCTTTTACATCCTACACTTCATCTCTATCACTTATCATCATCACATATCCACATATCCCTTCACGTATTATCACACCCTCGTTACCCAATGACACACCCTAGTGCTTCGGTTCACACTGGACTATTGAGGGATTACCATTACATGAAACCCCACACATTGCACTATAGGTTCTACACATTTACATTTTATTACATACATCGTGCATCTTACATTACATCATTTCATACATAGCCCACATATTCCCTTATTCTACATCCTACCTCATCTATTATTCATTTATATATATATATATATATCTCTATATCATCCACGTTACACTTGCCATCATTATATATGAGTCTAGTTTTATATTTCCTCCATATATTCCATATTTACACTAGGTCACATTATCCATGGGTCTAGCTTTACTTATCACCACTACATATTCTATCTACACCTTTATCTTATATGCATCTACACATATCTTACATTACATGGTCTACATTCGCATTGTCATCTACATCTATCATTATCTACATTCTACTTGCTACACTAGATTCCATTGCATTCAAGTCTAGTTTTATCATTGCATATCCTATATACATCATACATTTGACATATCTTGTGTTAGGGTACTTTTATATATGGGCTTAGCTTTTCATTTTGTTACTACATATCCTACTTCCATCTACACCTATAATCACACTTTACAACACATTTGCACAACCCCTTCACCATTTGGTCACCTAGACTAAGTTGTTTTCTATCTACATCTACTGCACTCCACCCTATGACACTTCTGTAGTTCATAGGTCATACTCGATTGCGAGGGTTTACCAATCAAATGGACCTTACCTACATGTGACATTACCTACATGTGACATGTCATCATACCACATTCATTGGACTAGTGACCAACGCTCTAGGCTATATCATCACCCACACTCATCATCACATACCATAGTGGTATACACCTTAGGTTAAATCACCACTCTTTTCATCAATTCTACATCATCCTATTACATTCTATCATCTTCTATTATATCATATCTTCAATCATCATCTCTAGTGGTATACACACCTGGGTTAAATCACCACTCAATTCATCAATTTATCATTATCCTCTTATATCTATCATCACATTATTATCCTTTTATCCTATTCTACATCATTCTATTATCATCACTTAGTTATCCATTTACTCATCACCACCTCATTCTTATTCATCATATAGTGGTCTACACTTCGTGCTAAATCACCACCTTACATTATTCACCGCATGCTCATATACACTTTATACACCCTCATCACCCATATCTCGTAGTGACATACACTATAGGATAAATCGTCACCTTATTCCTTCCATCATCAGTGTAGTGGTATATGCTTAGGGCTAAATCATCATAGGGTCCACGTATGCTTAGGCTATAGGGTCCACACATCTTTCATATTCCCATACACATTCACTTCTATAGTGATGTATGCTTAGTGTTAAATCATCACTCCTCTAATCAACAAAGTCATGATATATGCTTCTTATAGGGTTCATGCACATATTCTCCCCATGTCACATTTCATCACCATTCCATACACATACTCATCACAGCATGCGTTAGATACAACCAACACTACTCGACCATTTCGATGACACACTCTCGTTTATGGTTCATTCTTGACTACTGAGGGGAAAAAAAATGAACCTCACTACATACACATTTCCATACACTGGGGGCACATTGTTCCTATCATTCCATCATTACATTCCATTCCATCCATCCACAGCATATTGCATTGTCTTGGTAGCATTTATTCTTTTTACTAGTGTTTTGCATGCTCATTCTACTACACATGTTAGATTACTTTCTTATATGTCATTATCATACACACATGCACATTCACACCTTTGTTTAGTGTGATCATAGATACATGACTCTACATGCGGCATGGATGCTCACCTTCTACCCTTCCTATACCGGTCTTTGGGGCATCCACATTCATCTATCCAGGTGTTATTGTTTCATTTTGTACTTAGCATCTTATACTACTTACTCATACACATTTTGACATATTGGTTATCACTCTGACATGCTAATGGGTGTTCCATGTGCAACACTTGTTTTGTAGGACTACATGTTTATTTTTACTTATTTGTGTTGTTTTCCATTGTATGCGGGTTTTCCCTTTGCTTGTGTGCACACTTGATTGTTGTTTGTGGCCATGATGGCCTTGCGTGTCTTACTGACATCGTGAGTGATGTCCCATGTTTGAAACCTACTTTGTGTGGTCTACTTGTTTTCTTGTGTGTTTACACTACTTTGATTCAGTAGTTTTACATTGTTTGTGTATTTTACACTTGTCTTATTTGCATGCATGTGTTTAGACTAACACTTGTATTGGCTAGCCATCCCCTTTTGTGTGTGCCTTGGTATCTACCAAGTGTTTTCCTTTCCCCCTGGGGTAGAGATTTATATAGGTTAGAGTGTGGTTGGTCCTCTTTTGGGGCTGCATTCTCCTTCCAGGGTCATCGCATATGCCCCCAAAGAGGGGGGCATCATTGAGGGTTTCTACTAACACAATGTATCTACACCGGTTCACACACAACAAGTGAGTTCAAACTAGTCTATGAACTCCATACACAATGGCCTTAACAGGACATGGTGTCCTTTAGAAATTTTGTGGAGTGGTTATAAGCTCAGGGGTTACAATGGGTGTGCCTCTCTACACTTCTCCATCCAGTGGTGTCGGATTGCCCAAAAAACTAGGACAAGTACAAGAGATCTCTTCAACAAATTTCAGCAAAAGTGGTTAGAGTTAGAGGACACAGAGCATTTCCTCCCTATACTTCTTCAACTAGGTGGCATGAGATCACCCGAAAAACTCACAACACTATAGGATATCCTTCTACACCCTTTTTCTCGACATGGATCAGGTGCACATGTTCCATTTTTCCATTTACACTTTCTATTCTAGCATATTTTACATTTGCATATTTTTACACAACATTTTTACATACATACATATTTGACTACTTGATCATTTTCTCCTTGTAGGTCCACCGTATGAGAAACAAATAGTCAAATTGGGGCAACAATAACAATAATGACATGACAATGATAACACACACCACGAAATTTTTGCCATACTAACCATGTAGGTACACTACACACATGTAGCACACACTACACATGTGTTCCGCCCTAGGTTCACTCTCATCACTTTTTATACACATTTTTCATCTTTAGAATCCACGCTCCTCCACATTTTTATTTTTTCATTCCACACTTAAGTCTAGTCCATCGGCACATCTTCTTCTACACTCTACATGGTTATCAGTACGCATCTCTATCTACTTTATGTTACCGAGCTTTCCACTCACCAACATAAAGTGGGGGCAAATGTAGACACAAATATTACACATTAGACAATATTTAGCTTGGTCTTATACTACTATTTAGAAGGTTCTCAAGTGTACAAAGTACTAATTAATCCCACCTTTTGGCCACCTTTTTCTTATCTTTTATTTTGTCTTTCCCACATATTTTCTGATACCTATCATCCCATTTCATGATCGTTTGACATTCTAGCCTAAAATCAGGGTGCCCCAACCTATACTGGGGTGCCTTAGTCCCATTTTGGGCACCCCGATCTATGCACAACTTCTTCTACTTCTTTTTGGGTCACTTCTTTTGGGTTACTTCTCTATTGGCCTTGTTAGGATTAATTATGAAATTAAGCTTGAGAGCCCTATAAATATAAAGTTATAAGACCATAATGAGGGTCCTAGGTCATTGCATCTTATCACTACTATCACTCCATCTAGGGTTGCATCCATTGCATCACTTGCATCCACATAGTTCCATGCATTCAAGCTAGGAGATCTGCATCACACACACTTCATAGGGGGGGGATTCCATTCTATTCCATGCACACATGCTACTTACATTTCTATAGCTATTATTTCTCGCTACTTCACAAAGTGTGACTGACACGAGAGCACCTAGGGCACACACACACACACACACTAGAACTACATCAAGGTTTGTAATGTAGTGCAACGCTCAATGATAAGTCCACTAGCTTGGTGGTTAAGGTCAGTCGACCCATTCATATACATCTTTCATTTTTCTAGGGTTTGATACTTCTCCTTACATTACGAGTCATTCTCCAATTCATCCGATGAATCAATGCGATAGATGGGAAGTACTTAGAGGAATTTAGTGACCATACCAGATTGAGTTTTGAGCATTTACGTTGTTCCAAAAGCCAAAATTACAAACCGGGGTGCCCAGTACACTCTCAGTGCCTATGTCATCTCGGGCAGTCTAGATCTTCCCTTTGCGGGGGGTCTCGAGAGTTCATCGCACTTCCATATTTTATTTCCAGATCTGTGACACTATGTGACATTCTTCTATTATCAGTTGAGTCTTTCCTTACTCTTCTCTTACACATTAGGGTTTCATTTCATCTAGAATAGTTTATTTACATTTATTTCATACTGCTTTAGTTAATTTCCAATATTTTAGTCCTCCTAACTAGATTAACATTAATACTCTCGATACCCCCTTAGGCCATCTAGGTAACACCCTTATTTTTTTAATCAATATGTTTCTTGTTTATGGGATTTTCCCTTTGTCTTATGTGCACATTGTTTTCTTTTGGCTTCGTCGGCCTTGATTATATTATGACCTCGTGAGTGGTGTCCTATGTTTACAACCCGCTTTTCACGTTCTACATTGTCTTCTCACGTGTTTACATTGTTTTTTTACGTCTTAGCTTACATGTTGGCTTCTTACCTTACATTTTTTCTTCTACATGTGTGTTTGTCTTTACTTATACTAACACTTATCTCTCAGCCACTTTGTTTGTGTTTTCTCGTGTTTCTACCAAGCACACTCCCTCCCCTTTTAGGGCACATTTTTGCACTTTTGATCGGTCCTCTTTTGGGTTGCATACTCCTTCAGCAATGTTGCATGTACCCCAAATGAGGAGGGGCATCATTTGGGTGAATTAATCACCCCATATAGGAGTCTACAGTTATTATACAACACAACACAATACCAAAGTACAACACAATTTTTAGTTTTGGGCTTAGAATCAAAATTGGGTCCTTAGCACAAAGACAACCCTTCCTAGATAACTATAACCAAGGGGATAGTTACACAAAGTATTTTAGTAGTTCAACACAGTCTACAAAACTCCACACAATGGATTTTATAGGGCGTCATGCCCCTAGCACTTTCGCATTGGATCAAATTTTACACACCATCTACAGTGGTGTCCTACATTGTGGGAAATAGTAAAAGGTTGGCGAATAATACCAAACTTTTCTCACCACACGTCTTCCATATCATTGGCATGAGATCACCCCTAAATCTCATGATCGACACAACTAGCATGAGATCACCTAAAAAAATCGTCTACGACATCTTCAGGATCCTTTCTACACTATTTCCTCATCACGAATTAGGTGCACATGTTTCTTTTTCACATTTTCATATTTTACATGCTTTCATTACATACTTTTTTCACCTTTCCATCATATACATGCGTATTTGACTACTTGTTTGTTCTTCTCTTCTGCAGGTTCATCTGTATTGGAAGTGGTAGTCAATATGATTCAAACATCACATACAATAATGAGCGACATCAATAACAAGCACATCGTGACATCTACACATTCGTTTCCACCCTAGGTTCATTTTCATTATCACTTTTTGCACTATCTCCTCCTTGGCATCCACACTTCACACTTTATCACTCCACTCTTTGTCTTGTCCCTCTAAGCATGCTTGCATCATCAATCTACATGTATATCAAGTATGCATCTCTTATCTACTTTATGTTATCAATCTTTCCACTCACCAACATAAATTGGGGGGAAATGTAAACACAAATTCATGCACTTTGGGTAATTATCTAGTCCTGATTACATAATACTATTCATATGATTCCTAAGTGAGAAAATTACTAATCAACCCATGTCTTTGGCCACCTTTCTTTGCTTAGAGTTACTTTCTTGGTATTACATCCTTACTTGCATAGTATTCCTTTTCATACCTCAACATCTATCATCTTGGACACTTGCTCCCGGCCAGACGCAAGCACCAAGCACCCCAACCTCGGTATACATTTTTCACATCTTTTAGGTCCTTTCTAGCCATTTGTGCATCTTATCTTTTTAGTAGTTGGCCTTTTCAGGGTTAATTACAAAATTCAAGCAAGGAATCATATAAATATAGAGTTATGTGATCATAATAAGGGACCAAACACTAAGCATTAGCTATCACCACCTAAGGTTGCATCCATCAAGCATCTAAGAGCTTCATTGCATCCATCTAGCACAATCCAAGGGACACAAGGGATGGTTATTCTGCATACACTTCATATGATGGAAGTTTATTCTATTTTGTGCACACAATTATTACATTTATTTACATCCATCTTACTTACTCGCATTATCAAGTACGACACGCACAAGAGCCACCTCGGGCACAATTATGTACATGCACACAGAACTACATTAGGTCTGAGATGTAGTGCAACGCTCAATCGTAAGCTCACCATTGTGACAATTGAGGATAGTCAAACCCCTCATTCTCGTATATTTTCATTTTTAGGATTTGATGTCTCTTTGAGGGTTTTGTAGTTCTTTACTTCATTGTCGGTTTTACGGTGATTTTGGTGATCGTTGTGCGACCTCCCAAGCGACCAAAGGTGAACAACAATAAATAACTAAAGAACCACTCGAGAGGATGTTTTCTAATAATTTCCACATACACATGCACCCAGAAGTAGGCCTATGGTGTGCCCCTATCCCTCTCCAAGTGCCCCAGTCCAACTTATTCTTCCAGATCTGTAATTTTCTAAGATTTGGTGCGGCAGTCAGTGCTTCGTATTTTCAGTTTTCCAACTCTACACACTTTTGGGATTTTTATGAATCAGCTAAGGATTCTTACCCTCTCTTTTCACTTATCATTTTAATTTTATTACTTAGTTTGCTTGGGTTAATTTTTATACTTAATTGTATATTCATTCTTTTTAAAATAACAATAAGATTAAGCATATAAAATTCACTTTTAGCTTAATCACAAGGAGATGATGATTTCATTATGGAAATGGATTTCTTGGTTCTTGGTGACCAAGAATGGGAAAATGATAACGACAAAATTTCAGCTCCAATGTTGTGCTCATTCCCCTTTCATGAGGATGGAAACATTCTCAATGAAAAATGGAGAAATGGAATGTTTCTTGGTCCTAAGGAAGATTTTTTTCAAAATGAAATCATTCTCAATGGACTTCAACCTTTCAGTGCTCACCCTACCAAAGAGAAATATGCTCTTAGCATAAAAATGAATGAAAAATCCCAAAATTAACAAGGTGAAGAATATGGAAATTTCCATGTTGCGTACCTAACCTTGAGTTCGATCTCTTTCCCAGGAGGATGATGCATGCACATGACATGACTTTGTGTAAGGAAGCATGTTGTGAAATATTTGGAACATGAGAAGGATGACTCCATGGAACAATTGAGAAACATAGAACAACAAGAGTTGGGTAATAGTGTCAAAAATTTTGAGACATCTGTCGAGAATCAACCCATGGAATTGGTGGTCATGAAGTAGATGTATAATAAAGAAAATGGGACTTGGTATGAAAATTATAAGTCAAGTATAATCAAAATCATCTTAATGGCAGCGGTGAAAAATCAGCAATTGAAAAAACCTAAGAACCCGGGAGAGGCCATTTTTTTAAAAGCAACAAAGGTGATCGGATGAATGAGTAGATCATCAATTTCACTAGAAATCATGATAGATTTCTCAAGAAGATAAGGATGGGTTCATACTTGGTGAACCTATCGGAGGATTTTTAAAATAAAGGCATTCGACGATACCCATTTACGGGTAAGAACTCGATTCAAATTTGTGCTTCAATGAAAGCATGTTGTCCCCCACATGTACATAGGTGATTTAGGTTGTTTCCATTTTGTTGTGTGTTTACTTCATTGTTTCCCTTGTGTTGTGTGTTTCCTTTCTCATCTTGTGTGTTTTTTTCTTGTCATGTGTGTGTTCAATAAAGGAAGTTATGTCATATATCTTTTGGTGACTCCATATATCCCAATGGATAAAGCACTAGTCCACGTGGTGTCTTGAGATTCTAGGGTTCATGCTTACTTTGTCCTTATTGTGCTTGATCTAAAACAAGTCCCCAAGCTAGAGCTAGTTGTTGTCATGAAAATGTGAAAAATGAAAATTCTAAACTTTCAAACATGAAAACTTAGCAAAAATTGAAAAATTTGCCCCGAGTCTTCCGAAACCCTCCTAGATGATTATACATCAAATTTGCATGAAGAGATAAGAGCTCGAAAAGCTGTATGAATGATCTTATATTCATCATATATCATGAGAACATTACAAAGGATATTATATAGCCATAGAGATAGAATAATGAGACTCCTTAGAAGTAGGATCTAATAACCGAGATAGTCACGGGTAATAACAAATAACAACTAAAAAATTATAACCCATTTAAATGAGTATACGGGTATAACCTACTAACAACTAATGAATAATTACCAACTTACTTATCTAATATTAATAATGGGAACACTAACATTATTTTCCTAACATTCAACCCCTTAGTGTGAACATTATTAATAGCTAATCTTCACCCCCTTAATGTGAACAGTGGAAAAACCATATTTTAAAGAAGTTGAACCACCTCCTAAAAGCACTGCTTAGACCAGGTACAAACTCCATAGATTATCTCTTTACCCTCATAAAGATGTAGTGTCAAGCCAAATTATGTAGGAATGTCCCCTTCCTCTTTGGGTTCTTATGGGACTTTCCCTTCCTCTTTTTACACCTGAATTATGAATCTCTAAGATCCATAAGCTTGGCACTAACCGGATAACCACCCCTTGACTCTCTCTCAAAATCTTCTCCTACTCTCCAAAAGAGAGTGTTTTGAAAACATGAATATTTTTCCCAAGTTTTGAAAAGGGGTTTATTTAGCAAACCACCACACCTTTGAAAAAACAAGAACTCAAAACACAACACAATGAAAAGCATACAACCTAAAAAAAAATGCCACCAAACCATCAATGCGGCCCGATGTTGGCGATTGACAAGAGGTCATTGATCAACCTCCAACCTCTATTTTCCTCCATCCTCTAGTGTGAAGTTGCTAACTCGGTTGGATTTGATCATGGAGCTCAATTTTATATATATTGGATATCACATTCTAGCGATAATGCATCCGTAAGGTAAAACAAAATTTAATTTTCTCGACACTTTTGAGATCGTGGACAATGATACGACCATAACAAGATAATAAAAACCTAAAATCACCTATTTAACTTTTATGATACTTAACTTTAACAATAACAATGACATTTTAATAGTATCGACTACTTGGATTGATGACATAACAACTATATAGCCTAAAGGTAACAATGACACTTGAATGACTTTTGACATTTACAATGATAAACAAAAATACATAAATGTATAAAAGTATTTGGATATACTCTATTAAATTTTTAAGATAACTTTAAATAAAATTCAATGACTCGACACTATTTTAATTTTGAATCTTTACAAAATGATACACATAAAGGACATTAAAACTAAGATCCAAAATCCATCCTTCCCTCTCAACCATCCTTCTCTGTAGTAGTCAAACCAAAGATGTTGAACTTGCCCAAAGCCTACTACACATGGGAAAACCAATTAAAAGCAGTGAAGTGATGGAGAAATATGGAGACTCATAAAAGTGGCTAGAGGAAATTGAGAATGAATTGGAGGCCCTGAAGAAATACCTAAAGTAGTTGAAAAAAGAGAAGGAAAGAGAAATGGAGGAAGATCTCCTGGGCTTGCTGAAAGCCAAATTCAAGAGATATACAAGAAACTAAACTCTCTTGATAACAGGGTTGTGCATATGAAGGGCAGACAAGAATCTATCACCAGAGCTCTTAAGGTAGTTTACAACTTCTTGTAACAACAAGTGAAGAACGTTTGTATGCTCAACAACATATCAAAGAACATATGGGAGGAAGGGCCAGCACAAGCTCAAGTGTTTAGTCAACTTAACAAGAATGACCCAACCCAGGTCACTGTCATCTCACTTTTCAGTGCACTATAGGAATTGAAGAAAACTATTGATAGAGCATCCAAGTGATGTTTTCTGTCAAATATGTTGATGATTGGCAGTTTAGTTGTTGATATTTTGTTGTTTTGATGTTGTTAACCTACGGTTTTGTTGGTATTTTGGTACTTGGCTTTGTAGTTGTATTACTGCAATTGTGCTTTCATGTAAATCATCTGATTTTGATCACTCTTTGATCTATATCTTTGTAATATCTGGCTTTTGAGCCTTTTTGTACTGGGGTATAGTCCCTCCCAAAAACTATTTACCAATAATTAAAAAAAAACTTCAATTCATAATTTTGACGCAACTTTTGACTCTTTAAAACCTAGGCTAATCAAAAAATTCAAATTGATCAATTCAAAAGATGTCTAAGACTCTAAACTAATGACTCCTAAAGTTTTTTATAAACAAAACTAAAAAAATTCATTAAACACACATAGAGACTTAGATGCAAGCTAATTTAACAATGAAATTACTTTGATCATTTTTCATGCACCATCATGTAACCATTTGGAATATGAATAGGACATTTACATGCAACACTAATGATATATGCTTTTGAAAGCTTCTATTGGGATGGTTCTATTACGGATTGGAACAGTGTAGTTCTTGAACTTGGAATTTTGTAAACCTTGTGGAGAGAGGGATTTAATCGACTCAAAAGACCTCCAACAATTTTTAATTGAAAACATTTGAATGCAGATGTATGAAGCATTGAATGAAGATTATTCCTTAATTTTAATAAATATGAGCAATCTCCAACTCATTTATATATAATTAGACCATTATGTTCACCCAAGTCATGCAATAGATGTATTATATAACCTAAACACCGATGCAGACGTGCATGTTAACTAGAAACTATCAATTTTCACATAGAAAAACAAATTTGATGCCACACTACAATGTATCCAATAAATAGATGTGTTATTTTACTTATCTTTATGCAGTCTTATTTTATTTTGTAGGTAGAATGGCATCGCACCACATTTGTTCAAGACTTAATGATAGAACAATACGTGGGCGAAGGAGTTGTCAAGGAAATAGAAATAGTTCAACCAACTGGAGGTGCATGAGTTGGAATGATCAACAATAACACCACCGAGAATAGAAGAATTCAGAGCCAAACATTTTTGAGTACTTGTCAGTGAAGATCATGCACCAATACAAATGAAATTGCTCTTGAGATGTCTACTACTAACTGTGCGTGTAAAATAAAATCAGTGGAAGATTACACTAATTTTCACAAAATAAAACTCACTCAAACTCTCTCATCCATTAAATAGATTAATTTCTCATATACCAAATGAATACTATACATCATATTTTCATAGAGGGATCAAAGACTAATAAGCGTAAGAATCATCTTTTATTCAACATATATCACGAGAACATTACAAAGGCTATTGTATAGCCATAGAGATAGAATAACAGACTCCTTAGAAATAGGATCTAATAACTTGGGATAGTCACGGGTAATAAAAAATAACAACTAACAAATTATAACCCGTTTAAATGAGTATACGGGTATAACCTACTAACCACTAATGAATAATTACCAACTTACTTATCTAATATTAATAATGGGAACACTAACATTATTTTCCTAACACTCCTAAGCACTTCTACGGATTAGTTTTCCATTTATGTCAAGCCTATACCAATCCCACAAGTATTCATATGTGTTGTGATAACCTTGCCCAAGTGTTTGAAATATGAAATCAAGCTTGTGAGGTTCTTCCAATGCGATGTTTCTCAAGGCGTTTTCTTAGTGAACCTAAAAAGTGATTTTTAGCCTTTTTGGGACAGTGTTCTCTCACCGGGATATATTTTAAGGATAAAATTCATTAGAAGGTTGTATTGAGGAGCTAAGATCATTTTTCAAGTGATTTAGGAATATTTTGGAGGTTTAGGAACAATTTCAGTGAAAACAGGTTTTTAAGGTGAAGAAGCTTGTAGTTCAAAAGAGAATCTAAGCTTGAAGATGATTCGGGAGCTCTAGAATGAGTTAGAGGTAAAAAAAAGATACCATTGGAAATATAATTCAATTATCTAAATTATGGTGCTTTCATATTTTTCACAAGACTAAGGTGTTTCTTTCCACAACCCATTTTTGCGGGCACACCTTGCAAGGTCCGAGAAAAAGGTTATTTTTATGGGGTTGTAGGAAGAATTAGATCATGGGACCCATATCATTCTTCTCAAAATTATATTTGGATTCAAAATCATATAAATTCTAAAAAATACCTCCTAGAGCTTTGGTAACTTCATCTTCAAGCTCTCTCTCAAGGTACGCTCTCAGAGTTAGCCAATTTTTTTAGTGTCACGTGTCAACACGGCACTAAGACACACTTTTTTATACCTCCCATCCCATACCAAGGGGACAATGGGGACATAAAAAAGTGGCTCATGCCCAATTGAAATCTTGAACCCATCACATGACCCTGGGTAGCCTTAGTAAGCCCCTTTTACCAATTTTCTAGCCCCGCCTCACACAATGACAAAGTGCCAATTGTTAACACCAAGATGACGTGCCCTTTTTTCCATTCCATCATGTTCCAAGGGGAAAAAAGGGACATAAAATTCACCCCCTTGCTCCCTCATGATTTCTCACATGACCCAAACTTGGCCCTCAGTGTCTTTGAAAATGAGCTCTTTTACCTCATCTCGCCGATGAATGCATGCATGTCACTTGTCATAATAGGGATAAGGTTCCTTTTTCTATCCCTTTCATTCCATTCCAAAGGGACAAAAATTCACCCCCTCCCCAAGAGGATGAAAAACTAAAAATGTGTAAGCCCCCTCAACTCTCATGTGCTTCCTCCTTCCATCCCTAACTCCATTGATGCATTCAGTCATGCTCACCATCGCTCACCACTCAAAAGCACAACTTAAAAACATAAAGTAACCTCATCAGAAAAAAATTAAATCACTTTTAAATATATTTCATAACAATATAACTCAAAAAAACTCCTCTTGTGCCCTAGATGTCAAAATCTTGGCTTACTTATAACTCATGCTCCCAGAACTCCAATTGTCATGAGATTTGAACTGATGGATTCCTTGTGTGAGCGCATTAAAAAGAGAATTTTCATGCCATAATTAATTCCCTCATATAATTTTTATATCCACATGAATTTTCCCAAGAAAAAAACACCTTTTCTTGGATCTACAACAATATGAAAAGTGGAATCTCTTGAAAATTGGAGCAGAGCTTCGAAATGAATTATGTGAATTTTTGCAAGTGGTTTATTTCAAATCTGACACTAAGAAGACAAAAAAAAAATTATTAAGTATCCATGGGGGTACCTACTAAAAATAGTAATTAAAATAAAAATTTGCATTCATACTCCGTATTTCATTCCCTCATGATTGAGACATCTAGAATTAGCAAGATTGACAAAAATGACAAAATTTGGCTAAATGGGACCATAATGGTGAATATTATAAAAATATTAAATGGGTGAAATGAGATAAAAGTGGTCACATTTCAGTCCTTCACCCATCCTACAATGGTATTGACACTCACAGGAGCTCCTCTCTCTATGTTAGAGTCAATTCTTGTATTCCCTAATGCAGTGAGTGAAGAGTGTCAAAATGAGAAAATTGCCAATTTTGTATCAAAGACCATTTCAATTCATTTCACATTGGGTGCATGATCAAAAGGTGGAAGGAATTGGTTTTTATTTCATTCTTATTTCCTTGCTTCATGATTGAAAGGTTTTTGTCTCATGCTTCACTCATCATCGAGTTGCTCCCACGTGGCGAGAATTAAGATCACACGGTTGTGTGCAAACAAAATGCATCCAATTTTTCTCATATGAATGATTGATCATGAAGTTATGATAGTGTCTCAAGGATAAAAAGGATTTTCTCAATAAGGGGAGTTATCTTCTAATGTTCTCAGTGGTCCACTTCTCAAGTACTCATCACTCCTCTTCTCGGTGTGTTTGAGTAATGTGGCGAAGGTTCATCATTTCAAGGGTTTTCAAAAGAGGCAAGGTGTTCAAAGTGGTCTTCACAGAGATTGTAATCAGTGCATTAGTGTGGAGGGTCATCAAGGGTCAAATTTTCATCTTCAACACCATTATATTTGATCTTCATCGAAATCCATGCTTTGGAGCATTCCTTCTCTTCTCTCCTCATTCTCCTCTTCTCTACCTCCTTTCTAATTCTTCATTGAGCGTAATCATTGTATTTTGTCCTATTCACTTAAGTGACATATTTGTAAATTGTAAAAGTATTTTCTCAAAATTATAAGAGAAATACTTAATTTTCTCTTCTAGGGGCAATTAAAAGGTCACAAGGGGAATGGGAATGTGAATATTCATGTGGGGGGAGATGAGAGGTCAATTCACATTGTTATAAATTGAAATGGCTTATTCATTTCAACAGATCCTGAAAATGCTATATTTTGATAGCATCTATGTTGTAGCAATAGTGGATTATGATTTGGGTGTTGAAATTTGTATCACCAACACATGAAATAAATCTACATTTCTTCCATTTCCCTTTTCCTTGCATTCCTCTATTTTCTCTCTTATATGCACTTTGTAAGCATAGTGATTAAAAGATATTTGTATCTTCGATGAATGGACCTCAGAGAACTATGTGTATGTGGGTTTTGTTTGTCTCACTAATAGCTTCATTGTTGCTTTCCTCTATATTGAATTTCGAACTACTTTGGTAATTGAGTGTGAACTCTGCAATCGGCCTACTCACAACAATAACTTTCCTTTCCTAGTTTATCTCCTTCATCCCTCATCATTGCAATTTCTTCCCTTGTACCCCATACAAACACTTTTCCATAGGTTTAGTGGAGTGTCCCTATGTGATCCCTAGCCTATTTTTCCAACCCACAACATTTAGATAGGAATAGATTAGTTTGCATTTAATAATGGGAGTTTCACCCTTCAATGTATAGGGGTGTAGCCCGTGAACATTGGTGGAAACACCTAATTTTCCATATCGACAAATTTTCTCACCAACACACCTTACCTCTACAATTTGGGCCTAAAATAATTCCTATTTGTATTATTTTTTATCGACGTGTCATTCCAGTTCAATGTCTTACTTTGTAGACCATGCATTCATGCAATGCATGTTCTTCCCTCCACAATTCATAGGTGTGTTAAATTCTTATAGGATGGCTATGAACATACCATTGTTTCTGACCTTGACCCCTTCAAGTTTTTCTATATAGACCTCATCACTTCCATGCCCATTCGTCCATCATGGCCTATTCCATATCATAATATTATTACATACGATGTTGGTTAATCTAACGCTCTTACTCCCTCCGGTACTTATACATTCATTATGTTTATTCCTACTCATATTATTGATATAGTATCACCCGCCATTTATACCTTTATGGCTACTACTTCTCCACCTGTCATGGATCCTCTCAATTCTACATTTGGATCCATCCCTACCAATATCCTTAATAATGTTATCCAACAAGATAATGCCATCACCGATGATTTTGATGATGAGGTTAATGTCGTAGAGCTTAACAATGACACATTACACAATCTTAAATTTACTCCTATTGAAATAGATGAATCCTACTTCCAAGATACTTTTGTTGTTATTGGCCCTAGTGAATATCAATAAAGAATCCTTCCTCATCCTCCATTAATTCCATAATACCTTTTTAAGGGACTATACACACATTAGACATTCTACCACCCACTGCATCTCCCCAAAATCATTTTTCACCATGCCCTAATCCCTTCACATGCACTTTATTCATGTGTAACTCTTATTAGACTCATATACCATTCAACCCTACTTGCTCATAGACTATTTATATGCATGATGGATTATCACGCCTATGATTCACATTTACCAATATCCTTCCCCCACCTCACTCTCCTCACCTATATCATGGATGTATATTTGCTATTGTTGCTTATGGCCTCCATGTATTTCATTTATTGGTCTTCCTCGCATACAATCCTCATTCCTATGCACTCATACTTGGACAATCTTGGTTTGATTACATTGGTGGTACACTGGATCCCAATCATATTGATATCACATTTCCCATGCCTTTTTTGATGATCGGGATCTTTATTTGCAATGACTCATTTGGGCAATACTCAAAATCTAACTCGCTGGTCTATGCACGATTGTCCTCAACCTCTTTTTACTAATGAATAATATTCTATAGGCATGTACAATCTACGCCGCACATGCTCTTTATATGATCAACCCCGTACTATTGCCTACCAAGTCTCTAATCTAGATCGTATCAATTATGAACCTGACATTGATGATATTCTAGATGAGTTTACTTGATCCATCTCTACATCTTACACACTTAGAGGGCATCGTGCTTTCTTCCCCCCCTCCCATCACTATAAATTTTCTTTAATGTGCTTTGTTAATATACTCTCATACCCTTTGATACATGCATTGTATCGTCATTACCCTATGACACACTCTAGTTCCACGGTTCATACTCGATTGTTGAGGATCTATATCTCAAATGAACTTCACATCATTCACATTTTACGCTCTATGATTCATGATACATCTTTCTGGAATCTATTTTCACACAACATATTACTCGATGACACACTCTTGTTCTATGGTTCATTATTGATTTTTGATGGTTCCTATATAAATAAACATCGTCTCATACACATCCATTGGGGGCACGCTACTCCTATCATCTTCACACTTTGCATTCCATACCATCACACTCATACATTGTATTTGCATATCTTGGTTGCATTTACTCTTGCTATCTTTTCTACTTACATGTTGCATTTTTCTTACTATGTTAGTCGGATACTTAGTATGTCATTATCTTTATCATATACACATACGTGTTCACTTGCTCTCTTGTTATGAATGCAGATCTTACGAGTTCTTACACGTTGCTATGATGTTGGGAATCGTGCACGTTTTACCAATCTCGCCGAGGCTCCTAGGGGCATCTACCTTTACTACTCTCACACATTACAGGTGTTATTGTTTCATCATTTACTACTTCTACTTTTTGGTGCATTACCTTCCATTAATACACACAGGACATGACATATTATTTATCTTTATAACATACTAATGAGTGCTTCGTGGGTAGCATTTTCCTTACATGACTATATGCCACCATGGTTATTTGACATTTTCCTTGATATTGTTTGTCGTTATATGATATTATTTTGGGCTATACCCTATGTCTTGTTTGATCATTGTTTGCTTGCTTATGGCCACTTCGGCCCTAATTGTCTTGTGACATTATGAGCGATGTCCCATGTTTGAAACCCACTTTTTACGGTCTATCTTGTCTGCATAGTTACTTGTTACATTGTCTTCTCTTACATACTTTGCTTACACTAACACATATTTCTAGCCCACTTTTTTTGCATGTGCCTTGGTTTCTACCATGCACATCCCCTACCCTCGTAATATACATTTCGATTCAACATCAAGTCCTCTCCTTTGGGCCGCATTATCTTATCATCATCGATACACCCCACATGAGGGGGCATATATTGGTTGAGAAAATCACCCCTACAAGCAACTTAGAGCTATAATATAGATCTACATAGTATAAAAAAAAACAACAAAACAGTCACGGAATGGTCCAAACCGACTTGGACCTCAACACAAAGACAAACACTAGAGACCGGACTCGGACACTAGTGCTCGGGTTCTCCTAACCTCTCCGAGCGTTAATGTCTTGGGGGTAGATACAGTCATCCTCTTAGATCAACATAATTCACATAAGTCTTCCGAGAAAATATACGATTCATGCATACGTCCTCCAGTCACGAGAATGCATTCTATCTCTTTCAATCCAGTACAATCGAAACAATCGGGAAAAAAGAACAACATGAACAAATCGGGACGTACCATCAACAAGTGGTGCTTATTAGTAAGAGTCATGGAAGGAAGTAAAACTAGACCTCTCTCCCCAACACTTTCTCTTTAGCATGAGATCGCCCAAAAAACTCGCACTTAGCGTGAGATCTCCCAAAAACTCATACTTGGTGTGAGATCGCCCAAAAAACTCGCTATCGACGTGAGATCACCCAAAAAAATTACTCTACATAGAATTTTAGGACACATTTCTATCCTTTACACTCTTTTACATCAAGTACACACTTTCCTTTTACACACTTTTACACTCTTTACATACTTATACACATGTTTTCTCGATCTATCATATATAGAACTTTGACTAATTTCTTGCTCTTCTTTTGCATGTTATTCCTTATAAGAGTCAAACCACAATAGAAAAAATAGAAAAAACAAGCACAACAATAGGTACAAACAACACATACACTTCACCCCTAAGGTCACTTTCATTTCCTAGTCTCCACGCTTCACTTTGCAATCATTTCACGCTTCACTTGTCCACTCAAAGCACACATTTCATTGCATGGTCTTCGGATCATAAGGTACGCATCTCTTATCTACTTTATGTTATCGAGTATTCACTCAACAACATAAAGTGGGGGAAAATGTAGACACAAAATCACGTACTTGGGTACATTTCTAGGTCCTAAAAGCATGCTAGCATTTACATGATTCCTAAGCAAGAAAACTAGTGGTTGACAACTATCTTTGGCCTCTTTTATTCATCTATTGTTTTCTATTTGGTCTTGCACACCCTACATCACAGTCATAACTTTACATGTTTATCTTTAATGAATTCAAACCCTAACACCCATCCAAGACAACAACATCCAAGTGCTCCTATCCTTCCCGAGCACCCCCAACCCTTTCTTACCTTACTCACTCTTTTTGGGTCTCTTTTATCTTTTGGGCATCTTTTTCACTTATGGGTCGGCCTTCCAGTTGTCAATTACGAAATTCAAATAAGGGAATCATATAAATACATAGTTATGTGTTCAAAATCAAGGACCAAGCACTAAGCATTACTATCATCACCTAAGCTTGCATTCCAAAGGCACTAAAGTACTCTAAAGGCATCCATCTAGCATTCATTCAAGGGACAAGGGTTGCATCAACTTTGCATACACTACATAGGAAGGGAAAGTCTATTCTATTCCATCACACATGTTATACATTTCTACATTCTAGATCTAGCCCACTATCAAGTGCAACTTGCACAAGGGCATCCTAGGAACCATTCTTACACACACACACGCACGCGTGTGCGCACACCATAATTACATGGATTCTGAGATGTAGTATAGTAATTAGTCGTAGGTTCACTCTCGGGGTGACCATCGAGGTTAGTCTGACTCCCCATTCTACATTTTCCTTTTTAGGTTTGATGCGGTTTTTGGGCTTATACAGGTGAGCTTCTCTTTTATAGGTTACAAGTATTATCAACAATCATAGTGCGAACATCAAATGATTAATAGAGAAATTTTTGAAACCCAAGTGACACAATAGAAACCAGATTCTAAGCTCATGTATAGTCACTAGCGCCTAAGCGCCTTTGTCTAGCACTGGGCGCCCTTGTCTGACATTATTCTCAGGTTCCAAAATTTACGGTGAGTAGTGACAACCATTTCTATAGTTTGTTTGGCACTTTCACCTACCAAAATCACTTCATGTGCACTTAAATTAGCTAAGTACTCCTATCTCTCTTCTTTTCTTAGGATTTCATACTTTATATCTTATTTTGTTTGTGTCATCACTGTATTTTAGCATTTGTACATCAATAGTTACTCTGCAATACTTAGATTTAATTAATTAAAATTAAATTAAATCAGTGGAACATGCACAAAAATTACTTATGTAATGTTGGGATATGAAAGAATTTTGTGGAACACGGAAGCAATTCAAAGTTTCCAAAAGTTGAAGAAAGTGAAAAATCAACATGTGTTGCATTACTAGATTTTGGTAAAGTATTTCAAGTAGATTGTGATACTAGTGGCACAATATTAGGTGTATTTCTTAGTCAAAAAGGAAGATCTATTTCATATTTTAATGAGAAGCTTAATTTTGTGAATCATAAGTATTTTGTGTATGATCAATAGATATACATAATAGTTCAAGAAATCAAGAAGTGGAGATACTATTTATTACTAAACAATTTTTTGTTGCATATAGATTACTAGGATTTAAGATTCATAAATGTTGGGGTAATTTTAATTAGTTTCATATGAAGTGGGTTGAATTAATTTAGAGATTTTCTTTTTTGTTGAAACATAAAATCAAAAAAATGAGCATAGTTGCTGATTTTTTTAGTAGGATAATTACATTACTAAACAAGATAAGGATTAAAGTCATAGGATTTGATTCTTTGAAGGATCAATATGATGAAGGTGAAGATTTTAGTGAAATAATAAAATAATGTGTGAAATTAGTGAGTTGTGACATAACGCCATAGTTTGATTACTTTCTACAAGAAGATTATTATTTAGAAAAACACAATTGTGTATACCTAGAGGTTCAAATGCATGAGAATTCAATCAAAGAGAAACATAATGGTGGATTGGATGGTCATTTTGGCTTTGAAAATCTATATCAATAGTTGGAAAAAAACTACTTTTGCTACACATGAGTGTAGATGTGCACAAGTACATTCAAAATTGTCTTGTATCAACAATTGTCTATTCCATAAAAACCATGGGAGGATGTAAGGATTAAATTTATTTTATATTTTCTTAAGACAAAAATAGGAAGTGATTCATCATTTGTGGTTGTTGACATATTTTAAAAGGTGGCACAATATTTGGCTCATAATAAGACTTGTGATGAATTGACATTGCAAATTTGTTTTCCAAAGATATTATAAGGATACACGGTTTTTTGCATAGCATTGGATTAGACAATGATGTTAAGTTTGTAAGAAATTTTTGGAGGACTTCATTGAGTAAATTTTACACTAAGTTACAATTTAGTTCAACATATCAGCCAATGGTAGATGTTGTAGACACAAAAGCTATGCACTTGGGTACATTTCTAGGTTCTAAAGCATACTAATGTATACATAATTCCTAAGCAAGAAAACTAGTGGTTGACAACTCCTTTTGGCCTTTTGATTTTTCTCTTGTCTTATTTTTGGTCTTACACATCTTACAACCTTGACGAAACTTGACTTATTTATATTTTATGGCCTCGGACACTAGCGCCCAGTTAGGAAAAAAGTGCCCAAACGCTCTTGTCCCTCATGGGCACTCTTTAGCCTCTCTATCCTTTTCTCCCCCTTTTGGGTTTCTTTCACTTCTTGGGCATCTTTTAATACTTTAGGTCGGTCATCCAGTTGTCAATTACAAAATTCAAACAAGGGAATCATATATATACTTATTTATTTCTCCAAAATCAAGGGTCAAGCATTGAGCATTATCTACTATCACCTAAGCTTGTATCCAAAGGCATAAGATAATTTCAAAGGCATCCATACAAGGGACAATGGTTGCATCACTCTGCATACCCAACATAGGAAGGGAAGTTCATTTTATTCCATCTAACACACTTTCATACTGGAGCATTATAGATCTATCTTGTTATCATAGTATAACTTACACAAGGGCAACCTAGGGAATCATTACACACACATACACAAAATTACATGGAGTTTGAGATGTAGTGCAACACTTGGTCGTAAGATCACTCTTTGGGTGATCGTCGGGGTCAGTCCAACTCCCCTTTGATCTTCTTTATTAGGTTTGACGTGGTTTATGGGCATGTGTAGCTAGGTATCTATTTTGTAGGTTACAGGTATGACCGACGACATTGGATCAGAATCAAAGTGACAAAAGGAAATCAATAACGAAGCTCCTCCTACACAAAAATATCAGAATCTAAGCATTTGGGTGGACACTAGCGCCTATAATATTCACAAAGCACCCGGCGTTCCCGTCCCTCTGTGGGCACTTCTATTCCGCACATATCCGAGTTCCAGTAACCTCCAACGATCCTTTACGACACTCTTCCCAGCTTTTTCCAATACTTCTTCAACTCATATCACTTTCAAATCACTCGAAATCACCTAATTCACCTTGTCTCTATCTCACTTAGGGTTTCATATATTGTATATGCTTATTTTTGTGCCTTATTGTAATTTATCACTCAGATACCATCAATTACAATAGTTACTGAAATAAAAGATTTAATTCAATTTAAATTAAATCGATGGATAAATAGAGGTACTCAATTATAATTTAGGTAATTTTTTGAGATATTTTATAATATGAAATCCAAGAACATGGGATAATATTCTCGTGCAATCCAAGTGCACTTATAATAATTTTCTAAATAAAATAATATGAAAGAAATAATTCCATATTGTGTATGGATCAAGTCTAAGAGGAATTGTACAATTGCATGACATGAGGAACACATAAATAATAAGTGTTGATGTAAAGGATTTTTGTAGAGCATATGAGAGATGCATATGAACAAGTATGCTAAGAATTGGAAAAGAATACAATGTACTATAAATAACACACAAACGTGAAGAGGAGAGAAATAGAATTTTATATTAAGGACATGGTTTTAGCATATTTGTGGAAGGAGGCATTTTGAAAAGGAATTATAATAATTTGGAAGGTGAAGAATATTGGACCTAGCAGAGTGTTGTATAAATGTGCAAAGAATTTTTATGAGATTTAGTTACTCGAAGGGATAAATATTTCATGTATTTTCAATGTGGAATTTTTTTATCTATTTAATTGAAGGTAGGATGGATAAGGAAGAAAAAAATAGATTCAGATTTATAGTTTGATTGTAGAGTGAATATTCTAGAGAAAGAACTCGAAGAGGTGGAAAGTGTCATTAACACAAGAATTGGTAAGAGAATAAGAGGCAAGGAATTTAAACTAATCAAATGGAAGATCTAAGATAGTGTAGATGAGACTTGTATAAGCAATTTTGAAGCTATAAAAAATGGAATACCATTAGTAGAATCATAAGCAATAGCTTATGTTTTTTGGTTACTCGAGGTGTATGATGCATAAGCATATAGGTTCACTTGCAATTTTAAATCACCCAAAAACATAATAGTTTATGAATAAGCCAAGTCTAGAAGTGCACAATGTTTATATTTTCACATATTCATTTGTTTTTAAGCTACACAAGGTTGGTTTTACACTAGTATATTTGTAAGTGTTTTTTTGTATCTTACAAGCATGTGAGCTTCATGTTACTCTTTTACACAAGACTTATCATGTACTTGTGTTTTAATGTCTCGTGAATTCTATTGATGAGTATAAGTGTTTTTAATAGTTCATAGTTTTTTTCATTTGTGGTATGTCTAATGGAGTTGAGAAAGGTTTACAATATATTATATAATACATAACATCATTTAGAATATAGTGCAAACATTTATTTCAGAAGAGTGCAACATGGAAGTATGCTTCTAGAAGAAATTGTTTAATGTGTAGAGAATCACTATTATTATGTACAAGTATCACAAGAATCATTTTTAAAGGATCTTGTTACTAACACAAGTTCATATCAATGGAGCACATCTATATTTTAAATTGTGGGGTCATTGGAATTAATTTGAGATAGACACAAGGATTCACCTAAGAGGCCATTGTATATTCTTGTGTACAAGGGCATAGTTTAGAACATAACTTTTGGAATTTAAAATATAACATTGTTTAAAGAAATTGACATGAATTCACTCAACCCATATTTGTAACCATTGTGATAACTTACGAATATCAAGTTGTTTTATGAACAATTTTGCATAAAGGAATTATGAAACATCTAATACCTTATGGGTTTCTTATTGTTTTGAGGAAGTATTATAAAGTTGGTCTTACACATATAAAATCATAGATCTACATTGTGTTAGGGATGAATCCTCAAAATAGTACTTCTACATGAGCTAGAGTAGATTCTAAACTAGTCAATTCATGTAGGTTATGTTCTAAAGTTATACTTGTAAATAATGTGAGTTAACAAGAAGATTTTATAGATCTAATGTTGTAAAAAGATCATTTTAGGAGGTTTTTGTATGTGTTTATATTGTATATTTATTATTTATATTAAATCAAATAATTTTTTGAGCTCTGTCTCATTGCGTTATGTTGTAATTCGTGCATAATTCCATTATGTATTATAAGTGTTACATGGTATAATGTATCCCTTCATCAGACCCCTAACAATAACTACATCACTAAGTATCTTTAGTTACTTGACTCAATTTCATCCTTCATGGATTTATTCGAATAATTTCACTCATTTGATCCAAGACTTTCCCTTAATGTTTTGGGGTCATCGCCATTAGTTAATGATAGTAGGAAAAAATAATCGATGGGATATAGCTTTGAAAGTTTTGTGCACCCATTATGATCTATTTAGTGCATGGGTTACATATTATTTTTTAATTATCGAGTAAATATAAGGGTTTTGAGATAACCCCTCCCTCTTACATCATCATAACAATAGATATAAGAAGAATCAAACAAACAGAAAGACCTTTAACAAAGGTAAGCAACTAATTAGCGAGAGCCCCAAGCCCAAGCATATATGAGTCCCACAATCAGAAATTCTGCATGAGGCATCTCACTAGATAATGAGCATTGAAGAAATGGAATCACCGTGAAATATTACATGAAATGGGGTCATCAAATCCTCCATAGAACATAAAGAAAGACTGGTAAGATGAATTGAGCTTCGGCGGACCGGTTTGCCTCCCCTAAGCACACATAAAAAAAAACCTCCCTAAGGAATAACCACAAGCTTGTAGTAGATTAGAAATAGAGAACATGAAACCATTTCAATATGAATTTGGATCGGCAGAGAAACTACAATGCACTCTCCTAGAAATACATGAAACAAGTTCCTCTAAGCCATCATGGGAAAAAAATGAGACCGGCTCACCTAATTGATAACATGCACTCACCAAGCCTCACAAGAAAAATTACATGAAACAAGATCCTTTGAGCCACCATGGAACAACACATAATATGAGATCTATAAAGTTACATATAAAAACATGAAATTCACTTTAAATAGATCCAAACATGCCTATATCCCACATTCAAAATCAACAAATTAAGTAGTCATTTCTGAAAATTGTTTGGGCCATACAACCCCATGAATATAACTTGTATGAGGTTTAAAACCCATCATGAGCCTCCAAAACTACTTCATCGGATTAGAGGAAGTGAAATTAGATATACTCCTCATACACATCAAACCATTAATGGTCAAGATGTAAGGCGTAGCTCAATCTCCACCATCCTCGCATACATAAAACATAAGAAGAAACAAACATGTAGTTCATTTCTTAGCAAGCAATAAACAAGTTGATATGGTTAGCAAAAAAATCATAAACATCAAAGGATGATCCTTGCATAACAACCCATCCATGAGATTGAGTAAACATGAAACAATACAAAAAGATGCATGGTGAAACCCCAAGAAACCACACCACCACATCCGATCCAAAACAAACAAACATGGATCAAACATGCTACAAGCTCCCAATGATAAGACAACCAAACCATCCATCGGGCACGATCACGAGCACCCCCACACCACAAAGCCACTTGAATCCCCAATGCCACACTCTAAGAAAAAGTCGACAAGAAATAGGGACAACTCCAAGATGTTAAGAGATCTAGCCAAAAATGTGTCCATAATGAGCATGCCATAAAAATATATCAAGAAAGTATCGGCTCAACAATCTAAGATCTAAATCCACAAATCTCGGACAATATCAAGTGAACATATTCACCTTGGTTCAAAACCATCTTAAAAATAAGGGATCGAGAAGGGCCACTCCCCCTTCGTATTCCTCTTATTTCAACTCTTTTTATTTTCCTCTCACTCATATATAGGATCTTCACATTATATATCAACCCAAAAATTTTCATTTATTATGTTGGTTTCTTCTTTGGTTATTTTTCACGGGCATCACCAATTTGGAGACCCTCTTACGCAGGAACTATTGTGATCTTTGTGAAGACCATGTTCTAGCTATAACTATCCTCTTTGTTTTAAGACTCCACAACGTGTACCCATTAACACCATTACCATCTCCAATAAAGACAAACTTCACAAAGTTAAATCAAGTTTTGTTCTTTTTTTCTTTGGAATATGGACATATGCTTCACAAAAAAATCTCGGGAGTTTAAGGGATGGTTTTTAACTAGTCAAATATTCCGAAGATTATTTTCAACCTTCACTAGTGATGGTGATCTATTAACTAATTAGCACGGTGTAATAACATATTATGCCTAAAATTTACACTCTAAGTGTGCATCACTAAACATACTTAATGATTTATCCATCAACATCATGTTCATTTGCCCTACAACTCAACTCTATTACAATGGGTATATATTTGTATTTTTCCTTTATAAGGCCTATATATTTGTCTCCTCCGATTCTCCATAAGGTATTTGAACTCCTAAAATTTCTTTAGTACCTCATATTTATTTCAAATAAAGTATATCAAGGTATTCCTAAAAATCATCTATGAAGGAAACATAGAACACTTGTTTCCTTAGAGATGGTACCTTGACAATCATAAACACATCACTATGTATTACCTAAAAAATCTCATTTGTATTCACAATAATTGTGGGGAACTTTATTTGACTCTACTATCCATACACTTAATGCTCATAAGTAGAAATTAAAAGGAAATTTGTAATCCTTATCACCATTCCTTCCATCTAGTGTACATAGATACCTTTTCACCAATGTGGCCCAAAATTTGATGCCAAAGCATTGTCTTATTCACGAGAAGCACATTGGTTTTCTTGTGTTTTCCATTGGCTTCAAGAGTAATGATGTTATTGTAAGCACCAATGATTGACCGACATCAATTCTAATTAGAGCTATCATGCACGTACCTCTTGTCAATATCACGATTGTGTGCTCCATATTGCGCTCATATTTGCTAAATGATACATAAACACCAACATAATTCATTTTATTCAAATAATTCAACTTCCTATCTAAGCTAGGAACATGCAAGCAAATTTAGGAGAATATTGATCATTTTATCTCTAAATTTGAGATTCACTCTTCCTATACCCATGATCATTTAGGTTGAGTTGTTTCTAGAAAGACATTACCACCATCATAGTTTTCATATTCATAGGACCAAACCCTATGAGAATTCAAATGATAGGAGGCAATTGAGTTGATCAACCATGCATCATGACATGCATGTGTGGTTGAATTTATGAGATATGCATCTCTATTCTCCTCGCTAGAGACTTTATTTTCATCAAAGGTCACAATGTCCAGTGGTTTACTTTTTCCACTTTTTTACTCTGCACTCCCTCTTGAAATTAAATACTTTTCTATATTTCCAACATTTTTTTGAGGATATCCTCTCCAAAACATTAGATACACCTCTAAATGCCAATCTCTTATCCTTATATTTTAGCTTACTTCACTCCTAAAATATACGTCACATAACCAATGAATGATAATCTTGATAGATTTTTACCTCATTTCTTCTAATAATAAGGCAATGATTATATCCTCAATTTTTGATTTAGATGTATTACTAGTAATATCCATTACTAGGTTATCCTCGAGTATGGAAAATAATAAATAAGTGGGATACATATTTCTTTATCATCTATATTAAATTCCACAGATAATAAATGACTTATCAAAGTGTCGAAGGTGTTCTACAACCGAGTCATTGTCATTCATTCACAATGAATATAGCTTATTTCATAGGAAAAGTTTGTTTAGCAGAGACTTCGCTTAATATAATGCTCCCGACTTGTCTAAAAGTTTTATTCTGATCTTTTCATCATATACATTGAGTAAAAGTGAATCTAAAAACATAGTTTTATAGAGCTTTTAGATTTCCGATTAGCCTTTTCCCATTCTTATGTTTCATTTTTGCAAGTAAAATCTATGAAAAAATAACCTACATATCTATACATGTCAAGAGATATTATATCTTGAGTTTCCATAACCCAAAATGTTGACCATCGAACTTGTCAATCTTTATTCGTGTGTTTCCCATAATTTTCTAATGTAAAATATTCTTTCGCAAAACTCCACTCAAGCCAACTACTTATAATAGGAAACTCCAACTCTCACCGAGCTAAAATTATCTCTAATACCAAATGTTGGGATTTTGGACCTTACATAATGTAAGCATAATAGAGGAGTATTAGTGTATCTAATAACTTGTACACTATTGTATGGTTTAAGATGCACTCTTATTATTTAATTATAAATGCTACTATGAGTCAATGTAAGTTTCGACATGGCTTACTATACCATTTTATTCTTTATGTCGAGTCTTTGGAATTTGATAAAAATCATTTCACAAATTGGAAAACTACTTCTAAGGTCCCGATTCATGTGGGATTCAAGAAAGTGTACGATCACACAATATCGCGAACACTATGCAAATATCCACAACTATTATTAGCGTGTTGTGTATTGGTACATTGGAGACTCTCATGCCATACATTTTTAAGGATAAGATGGAGAGTTTGAAGAATATTGGAACACAATAGTTGTATTCAAAACCATTGTAATAAAAATAATGAGATTCTTATAAGGCCCTCATTTGTTGCCTTATTTTGTATTTGAAAAATTGGTGGTTGCAAAAGTTTTCTTCAAGTATATCCATGGGGTAGCGATGACCTAAAAGGTACGAGTGATGGGGTTATTCCCGAATTTATCCTTGCTCCTTAGAGAGTATGCATTGGTGAAATTCCCCATTGTTGCAACCATGGCACACCCCGTTTAATGGTTTGGGTTTGAAAATACTATGTTTAGAAGGTTGGACCCTGGAGGGAGAATAACAACATTTCTCAAGTCTT
The DNA here is from genome assembly GCA_018340775.1 of Taxus wallichiana var. yunnanensis. Lineage (NCBI taxonomy): Eukaryota > Viridiplantae > Streptophyta > Pinopsida > Cupressales > Taxaceae > Taxus > Taxus wallichiana. The sequence goes on from CM031242.1 coordinate 865,351,370, forward strand.
AGAACAATACAATTGGTTTATGGTACTAGCACACTCCTCATAGGCATGATGATTCTAACATATGTCATGTATTGCTCAATCACTAGAGGTAATGCACCTTGCATTATTTCCTCATATGCCTTCGTCTTCACCTTCGCATGACAGAGCTATATGAGGAAGGGACCACCATTATAATCATTGAAGATAGTGATCTCCACTAAGGCATTTATCTCCTTCGATACAATGGTTGGGCTTTACCACCTCATCATGACAAATTCATGTGATTGGACTTAGTCACGTCTCTTTAGAGAGAACTTGAAAATCTAGAAAACAATAATTAAAACTCATGTACAACAAGTTAAAACTCAAGATAAAACAAATTGACAAATTCATGTGATTGGACTTAGTACAACAAGTTAAAACTCAAGATAAAACAAAGATTATAAATTTAGAAAACAATACGAATAATAATTGAGATCCTATACGTAGAAATAATTATCTACAATATACTTGGTGAAGTCGCACCTTAAAAAAATGATTTCTTTTAAGTGGCCGGCACATCCTTCGAAAGGTTCTCTCTAAGTTTTGTGAAAGCAAATATAAAGCATGGTAAGACCCATAATGCCACGTGGACGAAGATGAATGAAAACAAAAACAAAGTACAAAAGTTCACTCATCATTTTTGGAATCTATATTTGCCGACAAAGGACATAAATATCTAGTCTTATCTAGTGTGCATCTTTATTATTTAATTATTTTTATATTTTGGAAATCTAGTTATATGATTCTATATTATATATATTATTAGTTTTACAAGATTTTATTCAAAATATTATTAGGACGGTGATTATTTAATGAAAGTATCATAATATTTATACATTATATTTTAGAAATTTACTCTAATTTTATATAATTAAATATTTAAATAATCCCCTATAATAACTATTTATTTTATGAAATATTATTCAAAATGGTATTAGGGCATGGAAGTTATTTTATATTGACTAACAACATGAAAACATTTAAAATGGTATGTAATTATGTGAGTTTGGTTTAAATTTGTTGACATTTATTTTATTTTAAAAAGATTAATAAGTGTTTTGTAATAGCAGTGAGTGGTGGCGAATTTTAATATATATGAATTGTTAATAATAATTTTTATTTTTCATTTTGTTTAAAGAAATTAATAAAAAAAAATGTAATATCTTTGTTATATAGTAGGATATGGAATTTTTTTTTGGAAATATTTTTCATGTTTAACATTATAATGTAATTAGATTGGGGTCATTTGTCACAAGTCGTTGGGAAATGTTTGGAGAAGATAGTGTAGTTTGTTTTGTTAATGGTGGAATAAGTGATCCAATGACTTGCAACTGCGTTTCAAAGTGCACTTTTAGTTGGGTGAATTCCTATAATTAGAAAACGACGCACAAATACCCCACTCTACATGCCAAACGTAAAGCGAGGAACAAACTTGAAATCTAAGTGACCCAAGTAGTTAATTCCATCTACTTAAACAAACCTCGGATACGAGTAATAGAGTTATTAATTATTAAACTATGTAACAAATATAATCTATATGTCCTTATTATAATATATCTCTCTCTCTCTCTCTATCTATCTCTCTCTCTCTCTCTCTCTCTCTCTATCTCTCTCTCTCTCTCTCTCTGTGATATACTAATTCATTAAAAAAACAAAAATGGTTATATTATCTCATGTATTTGGCTTAATGTTGTTATATAAATTAGTAAATTTCACCCGAGGTGTTAAAAATATTTATGGATGTAATGGAAACTATTTTTATTAATTTTGAAGGTGATTATTATAAGAAAAAGATCAAGATTATGGGTGTAGGTGAGTTAATAGATGATATTTCACATTAAGTTTTAATTATCTAAAAAGGTATTGTTCTAAGAAGACTTTGTTAGTTTATTACAACGAATTTATTGAGAACAATAATAGTAGTAATAATTATTCCAATCATGTGTTTGTGTTAAATAAGATGGCTTCTATAGGAAAGGTTTTTGGAAAGGGTGTTTGAAATGTCTATTAAAAAGATCACACACATGTTTCAAAATAAACTTTCTGTTCATCATAAACATTTGTTACTAGGAAAAAATAAGTACACAAACTTATTAACAATAATAGATTTGTGTGTGTGTCTCATAAGGTGCGTGCGTGTGTGTGTAATCATAAGAGATTTTTGGAACAATTATTTATGATAATTTTAATATCGATGTTTCAAACCACACCACACGACACCATATGATACTTTTGAAACAATATTTTGCCTCATAGAATGTGATCCATCATTTATATCACATATAATATTTATAAAATCATTTGTACCACACAACATGGTTTGTCATTTTAAATTGTATGTCAATTTTGCAATTAATGTTTTGGACTATACCACATAGTTTATCATTGTAAACCATATATAGCAATTTTGAAATAAACAGTTCACACCACACTTGTGCAAAATGTCAATTTTAAAATTGTCATACACAAGTTAAATGAGTAGTCAAAATTATCATGTATAAGTTTGTCCAAAATATCAATTTCAAAATCATTATGTATAACTTTGTCCAAAATATCAATTTTAAAATTATCATACACAATTTAGAATGTAATCTAAAATGTTTTAATTTCAAAATCATCATATATAATTGAAAATGATAAATTGCATAATGTAATTCAATATCCTAGGGTTGTGGCTTAACCGGTAGAGAGGACCATTTACTATATACCAAGGTCGGTCAACAAATGTTACGTTACCAATAACTCAACACCTATATCGGGTTCAAAACTATGATCAAGAGCATTTATCAATCCAAAAATGTAATTCAATAAAGAACCAACAAAATAATAAGGGGGATTACTATTATGTATTTAATCTCGTAGAACGACAAAAGAAACAATATTACAAGTAATCTAAACCTATTTTGTAATCCTTGGACCTTAAACATGTATATAATGTGTCAAGGGCTTGGTGTACCACTCACATTGTATAAATAAAATTGGTATCATATTTTTATATAAAAAAATCACTAGTAGTAACATCAATTATTTCAAAGACATCCCAATAGAGAACAAATTTTGCATCATAAAATGTGTTCATAAGGCAAGTAAATTATAACATCATTACAACATTAATGCCAAGTAAAACTAGGACAATAATTTGTTGACACTAAATGGTTGTTTCATACTTATTTTGTGTATTTATTCAAGGTATTCCATTTCTTTCCCTTGTATTTTTCTTCTTCTTATTTCACGATCTAGGCACTATTTATCATCTTCACATATTGATCGGCCTTAAATCAATATTATTGTGTAGATTGACTTGTTATTTCTTTTATATATTTTTTAGTTCTTCTTTTATGTTGTGATGTAGGGACCATATATCATGTTTGTATGTTGATCAACCTTTAATCGATATGATTTCCATTTGATCAACATCTAGATATTGGGAACATATATAATAATTTCAATAAATACATAGTAGGCATGTTTCTAGCCCACTTACACTTGAATATGGGTTAGTTATGTAGGTGAAAATCAAATTTGGTTGGATGAAAGCTGTTGGAATCCACAAAAAGGAAGAAAGTTTAATTTATATACGTTATACAAAAAAATTACAATCACGAAAAAGAAGTGAAAGTTTTATGCTTTTGTGTCGAAATATAATAAGCACTCTTATACAAACTAAAAAAGTCATTAAAAAGATTGCTAAAAGTCACAAGGAATGACATATTAATTTCAATTACCGATGAATGTGAATGGATATGGAAACATGAGAAAAAAATCATTTTGGCCTAAGAAAACATTCTCCTTGTGTATTTCATCTAAGTTGTATATTATTAGATCATACTATAAAAATAAAATTGAAAGCTTCATTCGAAATATTACTTCCCTCCAAATCTCTTCCATTTGAAGCATCTTTATTTCTACTTCAAGCTCTTATTAAGCCTTAGCAAATTCATGTTTCAGATTCCTTTATTGAGTAGCCTAACATTTTCCAACTTCCCTTTCCAATTCATTAAAAACTTATTCCATTAGTTCTCGGATTTTTCTCCCTCTCAAAATCTTGTAATGCTTTTGAAGTGCCCCTTTGTTTCACCCAACTCTTGCAAGTTTTTAATTCCAACTCTAGGGGAGAGGGGCCAATAGGTGAACATGGTCCAATAGTTGACATGACTATTGATCACACAATACCCAATAGTTGTCATAGTACTATCTAGTAGTTATTTATTTTTGACATAATAATTATGTAGAGTAGTCAATCACATCATGACATGTAAGACCTCTCACCCATGTACAAGTATAAAAATTCAATGTTCAAGTATTTTCACCCATATTCAAGTATTGGTTTCCACCATGGTTGTAGTGTAACTCAAATTTATTATTTTAAATCAATTCAAAATATGGTTTTCCTCCAATTGAACATTCCAAAGAAAAATATAAGCTAACACAAATTTGAACTACATATTAGTGAAAAAATCACAATCCCATATGATAAACAATTGATTTTGTGGACCCCTCAACTTAGGGTGTACCACTACTAGCCCCTCTCCCCTACACCTTCCTTTTAAATTTCCTTTCATTTTCCATCTCTTTTCTTGTTGCTTGAATGGAATCTTTGACTATATTTTTCTTGGTTCTCCAAACAATATTTTCTTCTATAATTATTTTTATTAAGTGATTAATATGGTGGCGATCCACTCTTAATTCTTGCACTATTTCCTAAATTCAAGGTCGAGCATGTTCAAATTCAAAACATAAGGTGTATAGTAATTACACATTGGATGAATATTATTCTTCACGGATCCATAGATGATTTAGAATACTCAACAACTCGATGGAAGTTATGAGACCATATCCCTATTATTGTAACATGACCTTCAAGCCCGTCGGGAATCGAAGGGGTGAAACTCGATAACAAGTTTCTATCTATAAACAAGATTATATAATTTGAAAGTGTTTTAATAAACATTTTCTATGGAAACATGAAAATTTTCCACTAGATTTTAGCGTAATGTATATCCATAAAACTAATCTAGGTTATCCTTGTTGAAAATTGAGTTTGATATGCTTCACGAAGCTCATAATGCATTTTTCTTTCCCACTCTACATTGCAAAATGTAATACCACTTATTTTTTCCTAAGATTATAACTCCATGAGATAATCTACAATGTGAAACCTTTGCTTATCTTCAACACTAGAGAATTATGTAGATATATCACTAACCATGAAAGTGATCGAACCAAATTTAGTTTATAAGGCTCATGGATCAATAACTACTCTATGATTTTTAAGATGCATATTTTAAGGATTAACCATGTAGAGAAATTATAAATAAAGGTTTTTTCTTGCACCTAGAACATGACCTAGGAATTACACCAAATAATAGATGAAATCATCACATCCCTTTAAATGGTAAAATTCTAAGTGTCATTTCGCATCTCTGCAGATAGTATGATTTTCCCTAACTAATTGGGAATTGAGTCTATATTATATAATATTTCAAGTCGTAGCTTGAGTCTTAAGAGAGGAAATCCACTATGCCCTCTTCAACATGGAAATAGGTAAGGTTCCTATCCTTGGTGGATTTTTTTGTTACTTTATTTCAAGAATTCTAGAAAATTATTAGCAAATATCTCTCAATGTGGTCAAAGAATATAAAATTCCATGCAAATCCTAGGGATTTAAATAACACTTGGATCTCCCAATCTATAAGAAAGAGTATCTTGAATCATTTTTGATTTCATACCAATTTCATTTCACAATGTTGTCTATAAAAGAATTTCTACGATCTTGGCATCCAAGATCCGAGGGGTGATTTAGAATGTCGTATCATTTGAGCAAAGTGTTTTTGTCCATGGTAGGTTGATATCATAGGCTATTATCAAAACTCGTGAAGGTATCCATTCCCTAATCATAAAAAATAAAAAAGGCATGATTATCAAGTTTGACATAATTAAAACACATGATCGAGATGACTGACAATCCCTAATGAAAGTTATTCTTGAGAAATTCAACTTTTCCAGAGACTTATGCAATTGGATTTTTGTATGTATTTCCAATCCTCACTTCTCTATCCCGATTAATGGTTCCCAAACTAGATTTTTCTCTTCAACTCGGGGATTGAGGAAAGATGATCCTTTATCCTCCTTCCATTTCATTATAATGGTTGAAGTTATGTACCGCATAATTTCGAATGATACAAAATTACATGAGATTCAAGGTAAAAAAACTATAACAAACATGGAACTCTTCTCTCATCAATAATTTATTGATGAAACCATTCTTTCTAAATAATCAAAGAAAATAGAAATTTTGGTCATTGAGATAACTCTAAATTCCTACACACTCACATTAGCAAAATAAATTAATGGGTCAAAATTTGATATCATTTTCAACACCCTTAACCACCTTCAATCTTAAATTTAGGACACCATCGGTTCAACATCGGCTCTCTCCCATATAAGTATTTAGGTATCCCCCACTTTGTTATTAGGGGGTGATAAGTCCTCCTTATGGGAACTTATCATTTAGGCATTCCATAAACATCTCAACTCTTGGAAAGGAAGGTAATTAATCTTCGCACCCTCATAAATTTAGTTTTGATGTCCTTCCCATCTATATGATATCGGTAACGAGAATCACTATTGGAGTTAGGAATAAGCTAATCAATATCACTCAATATTTTTTATGGTAGGGCACTAAGGAGGAAAGGAAAATATCCTAATCAAATGGAGAAAGGTTTGTCTCCCTAATAAAAATGGGGGATTAGACTAAAATTTTGGATATCCAAACTTAGGAATCGGGAGCCAATCTTACATGGTAAATGTATAATATGTCTATTGCCAAATGGATCCAACTTATTAATGTCAAATATTTGGGGAAAAATCACCACACTACAATCTTATCCATCGAAATCCACCTAGGGGATCACATATATCGTAACTTCATCATAGAATGCTTGCGCAAGTAATTTTAAATTATATTTCTTGGCAAGTAAAAATGTGTAATTGGCATAATTTTGGAATGATTCATGGAATGGATTTCCCCACCCATGGAAAATTTGATGCTTGTTATAGCTCGACCTATCTCATCAATTTATGGGGAACCAAGGTGGCCAACTATTAGATCATTACAAATGAGCATGGCTTCAAAAATATAAGATGGAATAATTTGAGGGGATTCCCTTACCATAAACAACCCTCGACTATATGAAGGAGTTTTAGGGTTCAATAATATCTCTTACAAGTATAGATCATGATTCTTTGGCGGATCATTGCGAAATTTGGTTCTTATATAGTCAAAACAGTTACAAGGTCATTATTCACAATAAAGCTCGCCTTTCTAAATGTCGGTAAGGCTTATAGAACAAGGAGTTCCTCCCAAAATTTGGTTCTTTCACATGGATGGAATTTAAAGGGAAAATATTAACTCAAGGTCGGCACCAAAGAATGGGTATACATGACCTCACTTTATGTTTCTTGTGTCGGGAAAATGAAGAAGACATTAACCATCTCCTTCTCCATTTACCATTTATAAGAAGTGTTGGGATTGGTTAACCAATATACTAAAACTCACTTAGGAACTCCTTCCACCATAAATGAGTTGTAATCATGGCCAACCAACCATAATCATGATTATTTCTCTTAGATATGGACTTGTAGTCAATCTCTACTTATTTAGCATTTATGGTGGGAAAGGAATAAGCGAATATTTACTAGGGAATACTTATCTCCAAAAGCAATCCAAAAATATTGGAAGTATCCATATCGAAAGCGTGATGAGTAATGCATTTAGGCATCCATTACCATCCTTGGTCTCGAGACATTTATCTTACAATTTTGTGGGCCCTTCTCTGTACCCACCATAAGCTGGGCTAAGGGAAACTCTTCCATATTGGAAGGAAATAAGAAAGGCTAAATCAAATCAAGTTACCACCCTAATCGGGCTAGTTCAAGTTAAATATGAATAGAGCTTCGTGAGAAAATATGGGAGTATCTAGAGTTGGTTGTGTTATTTGGGACTATTTAGGATCTTTGATCAAATCAACATTCCTTGGGCTTCCTAGTGGAACCAATAATGAAGTTAAATCCATTGCAATACAGAGAGGATTTCAACTAGCCATATAATGTAGTATTGACCACTTAAGCATAGAATGTGATTCTCTTATTATTGTCAAGGAAATAAAACAGGGAATCCAAAACTTGGAGAATCATTAATAATATGAACTTGGAAAGACATCACCTCTCATAATAATATCTTGGGATATAAGCCATCACTTAAGAGACAAATAGGGTTGCAGACTTCTTAGTTAATGTCGAGTTGATTAAGAGGATCTTGCCATGGTGGATAACACAATTATCTCGCGGTTGGGGCTTCTAACTTGGTGACACCCTAATTCCCCTCAAGTAATTCTTCTCACATGTCATCACTTTAGAATAATAACGACTTATAATTAATTAAGCATCTCCCTTATGATTGACATCTTAAGTATGTAATATATACTACCTCTTAGAGCCATCATTAGTTAGTTCATTCACTTGTCATTTCACTTGTGTCACTTATCCCTTATAAGGTTGTCCATTCTTCACTATCATCACTTATATTGTACCAAGTTTGGCTTCCCTCGATCTCACATTTTAAAAAAATGTTTGGTTTTCTCTATCTTAGGTTCTACATATGTGGGACTATGCAGGAAACAATTTTTTTCAAAAGTTTAAGAAGGGCAATTAAGGGATATGTTCATTCCATAGTTAGGGGAAATCTCGTTCGTCTTCTTAGACATCTTAGGCTTTAAATATTTGGGATTGGAAGGAAGGGATCACGTCAACTCAGAGACTACCTCCATTTTTATAAATAATTTGTTAAAAGTGGTGCCACATAGGCAAGTGGTTGTTGTTATGGGAATTCTCTTCATTAAACCTAAACATAGGGATATGTTGGATCAAGTTTTGGAGAATCTACCATTTCAAGTTTCACTTGAGTTTCAATAAGAGTCTATTTTTGTGGTCACTTACACTCAATTAGAGAAACACTTTTCAATGGTTATGGATTGTCTCTGCAAGCCTTACTAGAGAATGAAGTCCTCTTGGATCTCTCGCCACCATTTCAAAATTGAATTTGGGAGATTTACAAAGCCCATTTAGATGAAGTTTTCAGATCCCAAGGGTGATTGCACACTAAAATATAGGTAGGTTTATAAAATCCTCCTCTTACATATAAAAAAGAAGGCTTTCATGTTGTCAATGATGGTAAGATGAAGATAGTTGAGTCACCTTCAAAATAGGGGAGGGTCCCTCTTTTTTTGTTTGGGATCGGTTTGGTCGAGGAAAAACTTTGCCCAAATTTTGTATATGTGTAGCTAAATTGGCATAGGTTTCAAATCCAAATATGAATATGTATTTAATATAGAAGAAGTGAATCCTAGAGAGTTTATTCCATATAGTTGTAACATAATTTTGGTTTGACATGATGTAATCAACATATGAGATGTAATTTTTTGAAATATGACTATAGACAAGAAATGGACCCCTACAACCCTTGTTTATCGATAAAAAAATATAGATTAAATTTTACAAACTTTAGAACATTAAAAATTAAAAGAAATCGGTTAGTTGAGTTTTTAAATTATTGAACACATGTGCAAGCTACGCTAAAGTAGAACCGATAAAAGTAATTATATATTTTAGGAATTATATTTTGAAAGCTCAATATTTTTTCAAAGTAAAGTCGACTATAAAATATATTTAAATTTTATTAAGAAGTATTTACTTAATATTTTGAAAAATACCATAAAATCATTTTAGTAGAAGGTCATGAAATCAATTACATTTAATCAAAAAATCTAATTAGCTCTTTAAATTTGAAGAATTTTTATTTTCTAATGAAATGAGTTGATACATTATATTATAAAAATTACAATAAATAAAGTTGTATAGGCCATTTAAAATTTAAAACAAAAATAAAAATATATTAAGTAGTACAAAATCTTAATTTAATTTAATTTATAAATTAATGTTCACAAAAGGTTAAGAAGAAGAAAAGGGAGTGTCATGGCACATCCAAAATAATACAAAAGAGAGACTAAATAAGAGAAATAGTAAGAATAACAATCCAACAAAGATATAAAGAGACTAAAAAGAGAGGGATCTTGCATTGTGAGTTGAACCTTATTACTTTGGAGAAACACTTCTAATACTCAAAAGTGATGAAGAAATGTGTAATAGGTACGAAGACATGTGAGTCATTGAGTCTATGATGCCTCGTTGGTCTAACATATAAATTTGGAGGATGGACATGGGGTCTCTTCCCGCCAATAATTTTAGATGGTTGGAAGTAACATGTAACTAACAGTACAAGCCCCTTTTAGAGACTTGTATAAATGAGAAGTCATTGGTGAAGGTCAAACTTCTCTTAGAGGAAGAGGGATCAACATATTTGATCTTCACATGACATGAATGTTCCTAGAGATCCAAGAGAGTCTTTGAAGAGGTTAAAGAATCACCACCTTATTACATAATAAGGAGAGGACACGAGAACAAAATGGTCCTCGGTCTTAGGATTGAAAGAGAAAATCTAACAAAGATAATGTTTTTGAGGGATATGAAAGTTTGTCTCATTGTAAAGATGATGGGAGAAAACTTTGAGTTGAGAAAGGGAACTCTTATGTTGTAAGCTAACCATAATTTTGTGTATCCTAGAGCTTGGATGAACCCATTACTAAAATGAAAATAAAAGTCAAAGTAGTGTTGAAGTTTTTAGGTGAGTGACTCTTTAGGTTGAGTCCATGTGGAATTAACATATACCCTTTAAATATCAATATGAATGTCATTGTTTATATCTCTCTTGGAGATCGAGGAACATCTCGGGAAATCTATGTAGGGTAGCTTTTCAATATCAATATTAACAAGGCAAAAATGAGGAGTCTATCACATACCAACATGAATCGACCCCATGTTTTTCTTACTCCATAGATGATTTGAAAGCAAAGTATAGATACCTAAAGTGACCATTGTGGGATCTACCCAATTACCTTAGTCTTTGAATCCTAGTCACTGCATGAAAGATCATTGAAGCAATGAGTGACATTAGCATGCCAAAGTCAGTAAGGATGATGGCATGAGGGATTGATCTCTTGACATGAATAAGTTTGGATAACATTGGGATCATCACTCTCTATTTTTTTAGTTTTCAACTTGAAGGTATGGTTCCTAGACCTCATAACCATACAAGAGAGGCGGGTGTGACTAGTGAGTCAAAGAGTTGGACCTTCATTTAAATGTCCTAAAACTAGAGGCGAAAACAATATTTTTCAAGGGTGGTGAGAGTTTTAAAATCCCATATTCAGTTTGGAATCTATACATAGATTTAAATTAAAGTGTAGTATAGAGAAGAGAACCCCAAATATACAAAACATATACAATTTAAATACACAATATGAAGAAAATATAATGACATATAATCAAAAAAACTAATTGACACTTTGAGTAGATTTTTTTAATGAAACAAGTAAATATAATATTATTTTTTAAATTATAATAAATAGTGTTATATTGAAAGTTGGCCAACTAACAATATGCAAGACCGTTGTAATGAATATTATGTAAAATCCAAAGTAATAGAAAAAAATGACGTTGAAGACATAATGACATGCTAAAATTTCTCATTGTCACTTAGTTATCATAGTAGCATCAACATCCACGGGTGTTTGTAGAAGGCCAATATGCACATGTTTATTATTGGTTCAAAATAACCAACACATAAATGTACACAATTTCTATTAAGGAAATAAAGGTAAGAGAAGCTTTTGAACCATAAGAAAGTGGTCCCATGGAAGGGGCACCTAAATTTTCTTAGTTGGTACTAGAGAGTAATTTTAGGAGTATTTATAATGAAAGTGATCCCACGATATAGTTTTTAAGAATATGCTCCAATTTTTAAGGGATACATTTAAAACTATAATATTTTAATTTACAACAAAATTTTAAAACAAATTTGCTCACTTATAAATTGACATATGGCATGCATAATATGTTCCTACAAAATAGAAGTGGGTGAGGGAAACTTCTAGCTCATCTTGTTTACCATCTGCTTAAACTCTCCTCCAAAAACCTTGGAAAAGATTCTAAAATTTATTGTTTCCCTAAATTTTCATCTTCACAAAACACCGCTCAAGAAAATAGGAGCAACAACCCCTCAATGGACCCCTTCCTAAGAGTGTTGTTATAACTAGTTTGCATTCCACAAACGAATTTTATGTTAGAAAAGTATATTTAAATATTGTTAATAACAAATAATATATTTCTTTACTTTGTAAGAATAAAAAAATTGCATTATACGCATAAAACAAATGCAAACTCCTATCTAATTATTAGTCCATGTATTTCCTTTCCTTATTGCACCCATTGCAATAAACCCATCAATGAGACAACTTAATGGATATGTTGGTGAAATAATTGATCGCATTGTAAATTGTTGGTTTCCACCAATGGTCATGGGGCTAAGCCCCTCCTTCTTGTGTATGCGAGAGACTCCCATTATTGAATGTAAACTAACCTAAAGCTATGGGTGGCCTTTAGGCCGGGGATCACACATGAATACTCCACTAAATCTGTGGAAAATGTTTGTCTGACAAGATATAATGGAAGAATTTACGGTGAGAGAAGGTAAAGGGGACTTAGGGATATAATGAGAGAGAGGCTTAATGTTGTGAGCATGCTTACATAATTCACATACTGATGACTTGAGTAGGTCCACATTCAATTAGAAGAACACAACAATGCAAATAATGATTATACCAAAAAACCATAAACACATAATTCCATTGACTCATTTATCAAAGGCGCAAACACCTTTCTTAGTTTTACAAGATTATCATGTATGCAAAGTTGGAAAGTAGAGAGAGGGAGAGAGAGAGAGAGAGTAGAGGAACATAAGAAAATGAATAAAAGAATTGCAACTTTTATTACTTGATGTAGTAGTGGTAAATCTCAATAACATACAATCAATCAACAATTTCAACCCTTGGAATGGAGAAGCCATTCCAATTTATAACATTACAAATTGTCTCTTCATCTACCCCCACATGAATTTTCACCTATCCCCATCACTTGTGACCTTTCATATTCCTAGGAGGTGAGTCTTTTTCTTATTAGTGAAAAAGGACCCTTACAATGTTAATGTTAGAGGTCACTTAAGTGAATAGGATGAAATAGCAAAAGTACATTCTTAATGGAAAATTAGAATATGGAGAGAGAAGAAGGAGAGAAATAAATAGAGAGAGAAGGGTTGAATGATATGATGAAGATGAAGCTTTTCGATGAAGAACTAGCCATTCATGATCCTTGAGGGAGAGTTACTAGAATGAGCTCCTGTCCTTTGAGGAAACGCTTCATGGATGAGAATATTGACCTCTAATCACTTGTCATATTGAAACACTGAGATAACATATGCTTCATCCTATTGTGAGATGCAAGGATAATATAAAGTTTTGAATAAATTTTTAGAAACATTGTTGTGAGGTAATGAAAATTGAACCTGGGATGACCATTGCCACCGCCCATGATGATCCTCTCCTTTCATGCTTCTTATGACTATTGCCTTAATTACATGAATTTTGATGTCTCAACACTGCATAGGCTTCATGATGTTCTTGATTTCACTTGTTTCCTAAGTGACCATCTATGGAGTTATAGAAATAGTCCAAGACATTAAAATAATGTTGAAGAACTTTGTTATGATATCTACTTTGTGATAGAAACATGATGTTTTCCATAACAAGAGTTAGAAAATAAGCATCACTTTCTCATTAGACTTTCATAATTCACTTCTATGACCAAGAGATAGATGCTAACTCCATGATGCTCAAATATTTTGGTGCTTTTCTTTCTCTTACTGAGATGGGTCTTCATCATGCAGTGAAAGGATTACCCCGAGTGAAATTCTTGTCATGTGGCCACCTATTAGAATGAAATGAGGTGATGAAAATGTCTTTCCTTCTCAAGGCATGATCACATTATAAGGTTTTAGGTGAGTGTTTAAGAACACTACCAAGTGAATGACAACAACTAAAACAAAGATTATTACCCATTATTACAAATATGATGCTCTAAATGAAGATCATAACCTTCATAAAATTTCTATTGCCATAATCTTCTTTGAATGGGATCATCCTTAGAATACTCATGGAATTTCTTGCTCAGATGCCTCTTACGAAAGGCTTCATCACCCGAAAGACACATTTGGATAACAATGAAGAGTAGAGGGAAACAATAGATCAATATTACTTATCTTAAGAGGCTCTATGGGATTTTTCAATGAATCTCACATTCTTATGAAGCTTCCTAGAATAAAGAACCTCCGTGAACCCTATTTTCATTATCTTTCTTTTTGAAGATTCTTGCTCGATGGCCCTCGGTTGCATTGACATGAGATTTGGTTGCGATGTTTCTTCCTTTGAGGAGTGACCACATTACCAAATGTTTGATTGAGTGTTTAAGAACACTATTGTGAATGACATCAAATGAATTTGGGATGATTTCTCTTTCTTGCATACATGGAGATTCACGTGGAAATCACCCATTTGTCTTTCTCAACTCTAGAGTACTTCTTGAATGAAATCAGATTTGGAATGCTTACATACCTTCTTTCTCATACGCCTCCCATGGGAAAATATGATTCCTTGATTCTTCACACATGATGGTTTTGAGTGCCTTGATAGCTTAATTAGCTCACTTTAACTTGCTTTTTGGAGAGGTGATGGCAGATTCAAGACATGATGACTATCGACTGCTCCATGAGCTTTCCTTTTACTTTTGATCATAATGATTGATTAAGAAAATATTGAATGAATAGATGCCTAATACTAATTGCAAGATAATGGTAAATGAGTAGGTGATTAAGTACAGAAATAGACCCAAGAAAATTAAGCTAGTAAATATGAAACCCTAGTTGCAAAGAGGAGGAAAGAAGAATTAGCTTATTCACAACCAAATCTGGATTGTGCCGAAGTGCTGACCAGGTGAATAGAGAGGGAGAAGTGTCATATAGAGCCTCTGAAAAATGTGCGAGTTGATGATCTTCATGGAATAGGGTTCCTGGAAAGAAGCAGGGGCACCTGTAGGTGCCACAGACCAATACTAGGTGCCTATGATGTCTGCCAAAATGCTCAGAAAAACATCTTTGATTGGCCACAAGTTGTTGGTTGTCCTTCACCTTTAGTTGCTTAGTATTTCGAAAATGATCGTTTGAGGTCACCGATAACCCTGCAATGATATATTGACCTACAAAACCCTCAAGAGTACATCAAATCCCAAAAATAAAAGAATGCAAATGAGGGGTCAAATTGTCCTCATTTGTCAAACAAGTGATCTTATGACCTCGTGACTGCACTATATTTTAGACCCAATGTAGTTCTAGTGTGTGTGTGTGTGTGTGCGAGAATTGTGCCTTAGGTGGCTCTTGTGCGTGTCGCACTTGATAACGAGCAAATAGCTAGATGTAAGAAAATGTAGTAGATGTGTGCATGAAATAGAATGAAATTCCTCTCTATGAAGTGTATACAGAAGAATGCAATTCCTCGCCCTTGAATGGATGTTAGAATGGATGCTTGAATGCTCTTGAATAGCCTTTGGATGTAACCTTAGGTGGTGATAGCTAATGCTTAGTTCTTGGTCCCTTATTATGATCACATAACTTTATATTTATATGATTCCCTTGCTTGAATTTCGTAATTAACCCCGAAAAGGCCGATTACCAAAAAGATAAGATGCTCAAATGGCTAGAAAGGACCCAAAAGATGTGAGTAAAGTACAAAGAGGTCGGGGGGTGCCGGAGGGGATGGGGCGCTGACGTTGATGTCCCTGGTTGGGCATTGTGTGTTCGGACTAAGAGAAAATTGAAGGGTCGGAGGTAAGATTGAGCAAGAAGGTGTGGAAGACAAAAAGTGACAATAGAAAGAAATCAAATATGGCCAAAGACATGGATTAATTAGTCCTTTTATTACTTAAGGAATCCTATGATTGGTAGTATGCAATCAGGAATAGATAATTACCCAAAGTGTGTGATTTTGTGTCTACAATGACACCCTTTTTCACTTCACAATCCAATCCCTTGACCAAGTTATTACGAGTGAAACATGTCTACAACACGAACACCCTTTTTCTATCAATCTTCTCCTTGTGGAAATGTAATTCCTTCTCCAGATGGAAGGATTAAGCTCGAATGGAGCTTGATGATGAGTTACATGTTTTGACCTCCAAATTACTTTGAAACACAACAAATTCCACCTTCTATGACCCTTAATATGTGTGCTCATTAGAAGCATGAATTAAGTGTCTAGAAACACTTCACGAGGTATATGTTGCTTGAGATGACTTCCATTTTTACTCACAACGAGCTTCTCTCATCATGCTTATGATAATCACCCTCTTGATGAATTTGAATTTCAATGGAGCTCTTGACTCTTTTCAAACTCTTTGTTGACCTCATAATGTTCCCTGATTTCACTTCTTCCACCTTGATGCACTCACACTTCGCCTATGAACATGATGACCTCTTCACCACTCACTTTCTTGACCATGAGTAGAAACATCCCTATGGTTTTTAGACATTCCTTTGCTTGATTAGATAGGTTTTCTCTTCATGATAACAAGGTTGATCTCTAAATGGAAATTGAGGAATAATCACTGTTTTAACCTTTAACTTGCATTGATTTCATCACAAGGCTTGATTAAGTGTTTAGAAACACTCTCGAGAGGTATGCTTTGTTTGAGAGCATGAGATGATTGCTAGCATCACTCACGGTGGCCTTTTCTTGTCATTCCACTTCTTACATCAAGTTGTGATTTGCAGGATCACTTCGGGAATGATGCTTTGAGAGATTACGAGAGGGTTTCATTTCTTGTTTGGGCCACAAAACAACTTCGACCTTGCGATGATGGCAAAAAGTAATAAGATGAGTGAAAATAGAGCCACCAACAACTTTTTGCACCAAAAATTGAAACTTTCTATTTTAGTAGGTGGGTCGAAACCCGATTTTTCGCAAATTTTACACAATCCTTTTTTTTGAAGATCCTAATCCACTTAGGATATTTCTACTGATGATGATTTTCTATTTTTAGAATCTATTTTTCCCAACTTGTTATTTTTAGAAAGTTACCTAATTGAACTTGTTTGATGTTTCTTACTGTTCTGGATGTTTTGAATGTTAAAAGTTTGATATTTGGGAAAATTTCTATTTTTAGAATCTCACTATTTAGAGCATATACTATTTTTAGTAAGTGGACTTACCGGTGTCAAATCGTGAAAGTGAAAGCAAAACCACCATCATTGTGTTCTATTTTGACCTTTGGGATCTTGTCTACAAATTTCATTATTTTTGGTGTACTAAGAAATAAAAGATTGCTATATCAAAAGAACGTTTTTAGGGTCCTGGTTTTGATTGCTATATCAAAAATCCAGGAAATCATAGGATATGTATCTAAAATCTTCCCAAAGGTGTTTTGGAGAAGAGAAATCTAGAAAATTTTTAACCTTGTCAGATTCACGGTTAGAGAGATATGAATAAAACTTGTTTTTGATGGCTACGGTTGTTTTGGAAAAAATGGGAAACATTTCTAGTAGAAAATGGTGTTTTTTCAAGGTGTGACAATAGAAACCATGGAGGAAGGGTGACTTGTGTTGAAGAAATGGTTCAAAAATGAGTTTTATTTCACTTTTACACTTCCTGCTAACTCTGGTTCAAACCTTAAGTCAAATAAGATTTTATTTGAGGTCAAATTAGGTTTTAATGGAGTAATGGGGACACAGGGGATAAAAGGGGCTCGAGAGTGCACCTTGGAGTAGGATGGAGACAAGTGTTAGCACTAGAGCAAGTGTGAGTGAGATGGGGGTTGGGAAAACCACTTGCGAAGCCGAGAGAGGTCACATGGAGGTCCAGGGGCTCTAGCTTGGGCATGGGTGCATTTCACTATCCCTCTTGTTCCCCTAGAAAATGGGGAAAATGGGGACTAAAAATTACACCCATGGTGAAGGATGGATGCAGAGGGGCTAAGTTGGATGAGAGAAATGAGTTGAAAAATCATCTGCAGAGCCTATAGAAGGTCATATGAGTGTCCGGGGGTTGAGTTTGAGCATGGGGCACACTTTCTTGTCCCATATGATCCATTGGGGACATGGGTGACATCAAGGACACAAAAGTGCACCCATGGTGAGGGAGTGAGGGGACACTTTTGTCTCCCTTGTGTCCCTCTTGTCCCAAGGGACAACGAGAAACACATGACACCCGAGACACTAGGTTGTGCCCTCATGTACCCAATTTCCCAAAGGGGAAAATAGGGACAAGAGGATGTCAACAGATGCACCTTGTCATTCTTGGAAAGCTTGATTTTAGACTAGTTGACCAAAAATAGCTTGAAAATTTACTTCTTTCACCCCAAAGGCTTATGATGATGTTTTGGGGTCAAATATTACATTATTTTGACTTAAAAACACATTATAAGATCAATGGAATGGGTTTTAGATCTTGAAAATCAAAATTTAGGCCCCTTTTTGTTTGGAACAAAGACAAATAGTTACACTGTTTAGACTATCTCGAGAAATCTTCATACCTCGGGTAAAAAGATGTTTACACAATTTATATAAGTATTCAAGCTTTTTGGTGCCTATATTTTGCGTCTTAACTCCTTACAAAGCTCTCGAAATCATCTCGGGAAGTTAAGGTTTACCATTGACCGCTTGTTTTCGCACCTAAAAAAATCGCTTTTGAGAAAACTGTCCCTGAATGATCAAACCTTTCCTAAATATTCCTAAATTGCTTCCAACACCTTCAAGGATATTCGATACCACCTCTAGGTACTTAATACCTTTTTATAAATCTCCCAGGGTTGTTGTACATGAGACTTTGAAATCATCAAAATTAACCTTTCTAGGCTTCCAAGAAAACTAGTCTTTCACTGCACTTTATTGAATGGACTCGTGAATCTTATTACACCTTTTTGCACATTGAGACATGATTGCGGATGTATTAAGACCATTTCTAAAGGCACGAATGATGATGAAACATGGGGTAGGAAATTTGCCCATGAGGGGGATTCGGAAGATTGGAAGCAAGATTTCACATTGTGGCTTATTTGTCATGCCTTGAGTTTTGCATTTTGGGCTAGTCATTTTGCATGACAACAAGATATAAGCTAAATGATGACACACATATTATGATATTTTCAATCTTAATAATAAAATTTGATGGTAAAAAGTTTATAAACAAGTATAAGTTGAATAATTGACTCTTAATGGATATGTTTTAATGAAAAATTATAATAAATAACATTATAATAACAATTGACCAACTAATAGTATACTAGATAAGTGTATATAATATGTAAAATCTAATGTAAAATCAAACAATGACATTGAAAACATAATGGCATGCTTTAATTGTTTCATTTAAATGAAGCCATTCATTTTTTCAATGTTATTTATTGGAAGAGAGTCATTCGAAGACATCTCCATAATTTGTATTCAATGTCATTTAGTCATTATATTATTTTTATGAACACATTCAATTTTAAAATTTGTATTCAATGTTACTTTATCATTATATTATTTTTTAAGCTAATCATTGGAACAAAGTTGTTCGAACAGATTCCCAAGATTAGTATTCAATGTCACTTAAAATTGTAACTTGTAATTACTATTGAATACTAATTTTGAGAATGTGTTGAGATGCTTCATTGGAATGATTAACATGAAAAATAATATAATAACTAAGTGACATTAAATATAAAATTTGAAGATTGAATGTGTTCATAAAAATAGTATAATGGTTATTGAATCATTGAATCTTATTAACAATAAAATTATATTCTAACTACCACTAATAAAGAAACTAAACACTAATAATTACCAAATCATTCATTACATCTTATTAATAATAAAATTATATTCTACGAATTATTCACTACATTCTTTTTATAAACACCATTCAATACTCCTTAGTCATCACACTAGATACTATATAAACAATTTCTAACAATTTCTAATTTTTCACTCAAATCATTACAATAAAACCAACCAAACACAATTTATACCAATAAACACATCAAATTACCAAATTATTCATTTTATTTTATAAACAACAAAACTAAATCATCACAATTTAATTTATATTAGAATTACCAAATCATTCATTCTATCCATATTACATCCACCATATTAGAATTACCAAATCATTCATTCTATCCATATTACATCCACCAAACTAAGAATTACCAATTGTTTGCACATGTCCTTAAAAAATGGGCTTGAAGTGCTAGGCGAGATGATGTTTGAGAGTTTTTCACCTGTCTCATATGAATTTAAAACAAAAGTACAACATTTAAAAAAAAAAAAAAACTTTACGTATAGAATGTAATTGGGTGTAAGTCTTATTTCTATTAAATTTTAAATGAAGAAGTACAAAACTTTAAAGTAAGCTTAGGCCCTACTTAAATCTACAATAAAACTCATTAAGATTAATTTTTTTGAATCCAAAACACGCTATGGGATAGGGGCTAGTAGTGGTACACCCTAAGTTAAGGGGTCCACATAATCAATTGTTTATCATGTGGGATTGCGATTTTCATCAATATATAGTTCAATAGTAAATTTGGAGGGAAAACCAAGTTTTTAAATTGATTTAAAATAGTAAATTTTACTTACACTACAACCATGGTGGAAAACATGGGTGATAATGATTGAACGTTGAATTTTTAATACTTGTACATGGGTAAAGGGTCTTACATGTCATGATGTGATTGGCTACTTATGCAATTATTATGTCAAAAATAAATAACCACTAAATATACTATGACAACTATGAAATGGTACTATAACAACTACTCTATATTGTGTGATCAAGACTCATGTCAACTATTGGACCATATTCAACTATTGCCATAAGGCACATTTTAGTTGTATATACTTATCCATTCACCCACCCATCATCATCGTCACAAAACTATTAGTAAAAACAAAATACAAACAACTACCAAATTAACCATATTTGAGATCCACCAAACTAAGAATTACCAAATCATTCACTCCCTCCACCATCAATGGACAGCACCTCCACCACCAATCTGATATGAACAATAATTAGATAGATGTGCCAAACATTTAAAAAAACCTTTGCCAGCTGAAAATAAAATCCATAGATCCTTTGGCCATATTAATTATGAAATATCACATGACCTAAAACGACTCAGAGCACCCATCCACCTGGCCAACCCAGCTGTCAATTGCATTTCATTGAAATTAACTGAACATAAATAAACAAATTCAAATAATTGAAGGGTCCACGCGGAATCCAAATGAAAATTCAATATAGTCCAAACACTTTAGGACATTTTTTTCTTGTATACTAGAGCGGCAGTAAGGGAGAGATCTAGACAGGTTTGGTTTTTATTGGGTTTATAACAAGCAATTCTGGCCATCTCTGTGCAATTCATTTAAAACAAACACAGCTCATTATCACCCATTTTTTCCCTCTTACTTTTTTTTTTTTTTTCCTTCTGGAAATGAGAGAGATTATCAGTATTCATATCGGGCAGGCTGGAATTCAAGTGGGAAATTCATGCTGGGAGCTCTACTGTCTAGAGCATGGAATTCAGCCAGATGGAACCATGCCCAGGTAAGTTTTCAGTTTTCTTCTTTGGGATTGGGGTCTCTGGAATCTTTTTTCTTGTTTTTAGGGGTTTTGTTTGGTGAATTGGTTGTTCTTGTATTCTTCGTGGGTGGGTTTTAATGGGGATTTAATAAACTGGGTGCTCGGATTTTTTGTTTTGTGGGCAGTGATACGTCGGTGGGTGTGGCGCACGATGCATTTAATACATTTTTCAGCGAGACTGGGGCTGGGAAGCATGTTCCCAGGGCTGTGTTTGTAGATCTGGAGCCTACTGTCATTGACGAGGTTCGAACCGGGACCTATCGGCAGCTTTTCCATCCTGAGCAGCTGATCTCAGGGAAGGAAGATGCGGCTAACAATTTTGCTCGCGGCCATTACACTGGTAAGTTGAAGAAGCAGAAGTTAAGCAAGAGGGTACATGGGTTTGTTTGGTAATGTGACCTTGTTTTTATAGAATCTTGATTTGGTGTATATATTAGGTGAGGTTATGGGCTGCTATTGTGCTGTGTAGTAAGCTGGGATCACATTCGTAAGATTTGTAAATATGGGTCATACCCCATTATATTCGAATCACAACCTCCCTTCCATGAGAGTTTTATGAAATTGTGAAGCTACGACTAGCCTTAGATTGGATTTGGAATGGGTTTTAAGGTCGGATTAGTTTGCTTTTCTTGAAGGAAATTTTTGAGTTACAGTGGATACTTATTTTGTTTTGGTTTGTTGTGACAAGTTCTGGGTGAGCCTATGGGTTGGCTTATGTGTTTAGTGGGCATGCTTGGATCACATTGTTAAAATTTGTAAACCTGGAAATACCTTACTCTTACACTATGCCCAATCTTTTAATTTTTTTTTAATTCATGTTTTACATCTTGATTTGTTTTCAGTGTTAGGTAATGCTATGATCACATTGTTAAAATTTGTAAACCTGGATATACCTTACTGTTACATTATGGCCTAACTTTTTAAAATATTTTAATTCATGTTTTACATCTTGATTTGTTTCCAGTGTTAGGTAATGTCATGATCACACTGGTTATGGGTAGCTTTTGTGCAGCGTAGTAAAGCTTGGATCACATAGGTTATGGACCACTTTTGTGCGTGTAGAAGCTTGAATCACACAGTTTATGGGCCGCTTGTATGCGGTGTAGTAAGCTTGGATCACATTCTTAATATTTGTAAAAATTAGGCAGGCTCGAGTGCACTCCATTAGGGTTACGTCACAAACTCCGGTAACAGGAGGGTTTTATGTAACTGTGGAGCTGTAAATAGCTTTAGATTGGAACTGAACCCAGTCACACGCAATCTTTATGCCATTGTGATGTTGGGATGAATTTAGTTTTTCTTAGTCTTTTGCACTGATGCTGTGGGTGAGCTTAATGTGGTCTTTCTGATGGTCCACAACCTCAGTAACATGTCCTTCTAGTTATGGGTCACCGATCCACAACCTCTGACATGTCTTTCTGGTTATGGGCCACCTTCTTGTAATGGGGTGTAGGAATTCCTCGATGACTCTTGATTGGATTTGAAGGCTGCTTTTGTTTTTTAATTACTGAAGTTCTAACTCTGATTAAGTCCTTTCATAAAAACTGATTAAGTCTTTTCATAAACACCCTTTGAACTTTTTGGATTGGATTCGAAGACTGTTTTTTTCAATAGTTATTATTTATTGTGGTTTGTTTACATTATTGCTTTAGAAGCGTGGCAGTTCCTGGATCACTCTCACGCTACTGCAACTTTCTAACATTTCCGGGTACAACCCTTACAATTTCTTGGATATTATTTAAATTCTGTTTTTATTTTACAGTGGGAAAGGAGATTGTGGACCTTTGCCTGGATCGAGTGAGGAAGCTGGCAGATAACTGCACAGGTTTGCAGGGTTTTTGGTCTTCAATGCTGTTGGAGGAGGAACTGGATCTGGTTTGGGTTCCTTGCTTCTTGAACGCCTTTCTGTTGATTATGGAAAAAATCAAAGCTTGGATTCACGATTTATCCTTCTCCTCAGGTAAACTGAAATTATGCCAATCTGGTAATTATTTTGGGTATAAATTTTTGATGGCCTTGAATGATATAATAAACGTGGAATGTGATGTGGATGGGGTTTTTCATAGCTTCCTTGATTTCATGAGAGTATTGCGTATGTTTTCTGTTCATTTACTATGCAGTTAGAGAAACCTGACTAAGATTCAAAGAATGCATTTGTTCTTTACCCATGCGCCATATTACAGTGGACTTGCGCTTGTTTTTCAGGTCACAGTGGCTTAGCCTCATTTGATTTTTGTTGGTTACCACAAACCCCATTCTTCTTCACTCCTATCTAGAAGTTTATTTATTTGTACTTGGTTACAGGAATATTAGTATGGTGCATTGTATTTGAGCAAATATTAGTTATAATGTTGGCCCCGTGGTCTAGGTTACCTATTTGTTTTAGTTAGTTACTTGGGTATGTGTGGATGTGTTGGTCCCGTGGTTTATTGCTAGCAAAACCTTTCATATTTAAAAAATGTTCACGTGTCAACATTGATCCTCTATATTTCTAGTTTTGAGTAACTTATATTTTTATCTGCATCGTCCCAAATTATAATTTCTAAGCATGTTTTACAGTTTTTTGGACCTTTCGATTTTTTTTTCCAACAATTGCTACCATATGGCCTATTGGGTTAGAGGTTTAGCTGCACCCTAATTTTATATTTAAACGAAGCCTATGATGTGGCTTATACCCTATCATTGGATAATGTGTTATGAATTGAATTGTATTAGATATTGAATATTGAAGTAGCCCTAATCTTATTATTAAGCTAAGAACATTTACATGGGTCGTATATCCTATCATTGGATAATGTGTGTTGACTCTATGAAATGTATGTTTACCCCTACACTAGTTATATATTTAAACTAAGAATATTTGTATGTGGCTTATGCCTTATCATTGGATAATATGAGTTGAATTATATTGGATTTTTACATTGAAGGAGCCTAGCTTATGGAGTTTACTTTTGCTTGAAACTTTAAAGAGAGCTGTTTATTATTGGATAATGTTGTTTAAACTGTAAATTGAGTCGCATTGGCTTTTCTTCTATTGAAGAATCCTATGGGGTTCGAGTTTATTCAAAGAGAGCTGTATATTATTGGATAATGTGTTTTAAACTGTAAATTGAGTCGCATTGGCACTTCTTCTATTGAAGAACCCCTTGGGGTTTGAGTTTATTCAAAGAGAGCTGTATATCATTGGATAATGTTTTTGACTTGCATTTGATTCTTCCATTAAAAGAGCCTATGGAGTTGATGCTAGACTATGATTTGATAATCGGGGATGTATTCAGCTTATTAATAATCAGGTTATGCCACCTCTCTTTTATATTTTTGATATTTTGTTTATGTTTTCTTGTCGAATGGTTTTGTTTTTGGCATTTTGATATTGTGGTGTTTTGTTTACATTTTCGAGTCAAAAAGTGACTTCACCATAATTTATTTTTTTGAAGTTGTACTTGTTTTACATAAATTTATATTTTCAATTTGCTGCACGTAACTTCAATTTTACTGATCTATACCTTTTTTTGTATCCAAGAGTTACTTAGATTGATTTGATTTTTCATTATTGTTAGTTATTGTCTGTGACAGTTCCCTAGGGAAATGACATAAGGTGCTGGAGGGCACTTTGTTATTCATTCTGGCGACAGCCCCACTTCTTTTTCACCTCAAAGATTGACTTGAGCCTGATTTAATTTTATTCAGGTTTTCACCTTGTAATTGAAAGAATGTATTTTCTCAGTACAAAAATTCCAGTTGTCGGAACATGGTTTTTGCCTTAATGATATTTTAACCTGATTAAAATCTATTTATTTTTTCTCTTACCTTATTGAAAGAAACTGTGGGGTTCAGCATAAATGCATGATTTGATTTTTCATTATTTTTAGTTATTGTTTGTGACAGTTCCCTAGGGAAATGACATAAGGTGCTGGAGGGCACTCTGTTATTCATTCTGGCGACAGCCCCACTTCTTTTTCACCTCAAAGATTGACTTGAGCCTGATTTAATTTTATTCAGGTTTTCACCTTGTAATTGAAAGAATGTATCTTCTCAGTACAAAAATTCCAGTTGTCGGAACATGGTTTTTGCCTTAATGATATTTTAACCTGATTAAAATCTATTTATTTTTCTCTTATCTTATTGAAAGAAACTGTGTAGGTTCAGCATAAACTCATGATTTAGCCTGATTTGAATTTTAGGTGTTTAATCCCTTAATTTTTGAAAGAAATTGTGCAGGTTTTTAATGCCAAAAATATTGTACATCGATATTTTGAATTTTGAATTTTGAATTATGGAATATGAAAATTTTAATCTGCAAATATGGGTATTGAGGAGACTTTGGGACATTCTTTTTGTTTCAGGTGTCCACTGCAGTTGTGGAGCCATACAACAGTGTCCTGTCCACGCATTCTTTATTGGAACACACAGACGTAGCAGTGCTTCTGGACAACGAAGCCATATACGATATCTGTCGAAGATCACTGGATATTGAGAGGCCAACTTACACAAACCTGAATAGATTGATCTCTCAGATTATATCTTCACTGACAACATCCCTTAGGTTTGATGGAGCCATCAATGTGGATGTGACAGAGTTTCAGACAAACCTTGTACCATATCCTAGAATCCATTTCATGCTTTCCTCATATGCTCCGGTGATATCTGCAGAGAAAGCCTACCACGAGCAGTTATCTGTTCCTGAGATCACAAATGCAGTATTTGAACCCTCCAGCATGATGGCTAAGTGTGACCCAAGACATGGAAAATACATGGCTTGCTGTCTGATGTACAGAGGGGATGTCGTGCCCAAGGATGTGAATGCAGCTGTGGCAACCATCAAGACTAAGCGAACTGTTCAATTTGTTGACTGGTAGGTGGACAGCTGTTTTTTCTTTACTCTGTTCAAGCTTGATGTGACCTGTAATTTCAATCCATCGCTTTTTGTAATTTCTTGTGGTTAACAGGTGTCCCACGGGATTCAAATGTGGAATTAATTATCAACCACCTACAGTGGTTCCTGGAGGAGACCTTGCCAAGGTGCAGCGGGCAGTGTGTATGATCAGTAACAATACTGCAGTGGCGAAGTGTTTTCTCGCATTGATCACAAATTTGATTTGATGTATGCCAAACGAGCATTTGTCCATTGGTATGTTGGCGAAGGCATGGAAGAGGGAGAATTTTCTGAGGCTCGTGAAGACCTTGCTGCCTTGGAGAAGGATTATGAGGAAGTTGGAGCAGAGGGTACTGATGATGTAGAGGGAGAAGAAGAATATTGAAGTTCTATGCAACCTGTTGCTACCTGTTGAATTGCAATAATTTTTAGTAGTGCTTTTTTGTAATATGTTATTCTATATTTCTAGTATAAGGTACTGCAGAAATTGATTTTGTATCAATTAAAAGGTAGAACTAAATCAACGATTTATGCTTTCATTCTTTTAATTGCAATTTGTGAAAATTGTCATCATATTACAATTGAAGTTATCGGGAGGGAATCTGGGACTTTTGTTGTGTTTGCATATCAGTTACCATCTTTTTGTCTTGTATTCTATACTTTGTCGAACTCAACCATGAAGGCTTAAAGAGTTTGTATACTTCCGTCGAACTCAACCATGGTATGAATTCTCACGTATCCTGATTCGAGGAGGCATCCCTTTTTGGAATTTGATTTCACTCCATAGACGATGATATACTACATCAGTACCCCTGTTATTGCGTACAGAATAAAGAAATGATGATTGCCATAACACATGGTGTGATGCTGTATGGTCAAATGCTTATCTTAATTTTGTTTGGATCCATTCAACTATGGTAAGCATGCACATAACAATTTACCACTCTTTTTAGGTTTGCCGGTCCTCTAGAGTGCATCTGGACAGTTGAGGTTCAAGCTACGTGTCTTGATTCTTTCTTCTTATGTTAGTACTCGTTGCTAATTCTACTAATAAATAATACTAATTTTACTTTTAGTTTTAAATGATGGGGATTACGGTAGGATTATTATGGCATAGTGTGTGGATGCTACTAATGACTGTTCTTTGACTATGAGAAAGTGCAATTTTTCTTTTAATTGTTAATTTGGAATTTTGTTGTCATTTCTATAAATTTGGAGCGAGTTTGCGACTGTTGTGTCACAGATCATTTGGATCTTCTTTTATTAATGTCTCTTCTTCTATGCTTTTGTTGAACCAATGCCACGAAGACTTAAAAATGGTTTTCTATTGAGCCATGATAGCCAAATGTATGTTGGTGTGCGATTTCAGATAGCCTGTTTTGGGTGAAAGCAAAATGTATGGCGGTGTGCGATTTCAGATAGCGTGATTTGAGTGAGTAAAATGATCACATTTTATCATTATTATAGTTTGTTACTGTTGACTACCCCTCTACAGGCAGGCTTTTATTACCAGAGCATTGGTTTATGTTCTTGTCGTGAAGTTGATGGTAGAGGTTTCAAACTATGTGTCTTGATTACATCTTGTTATGTTAGTACTTTTGGCTAATTCTAACAATATAGGACATATTTCTGTAGTGTGGCTGTGCTTGATGTCTACATTACTATTGTACAAATTGCAATCTGTAATCTGTATCGGATAAATTAAAAATGGCCTCTGAATTCTGCATGGCGCAATGGTAAATACAATGAGTTGAATTCTAATGTCTATATTAAGTGGAAGATCATATAAAAGTTTTCAGCTCTTATTTTTTTGCATAGATGACGGTACCAAAATACAAACTGTAAATATGGTTTGCATGTTTGATATAAATTGAGGTTGGGTGTAGCAGCAATATGTTGTTAGGATTGTGATTAAAGGTTCCAGCGTATCAATCCATTTCCAAAGAGTTGATACATTCATACTTTAGACATTGTTTGGATATTGCTTTCACAAGGAGTTTGATGGTAAGATATGTGTAATGGTGTTGGCATGTAAATTGTCTGGGCAGTTTACTTGATTTCAATTAATTTTTTTGTCACCTCCGGAGAAATTTGGTCAATATTGTCAATTTGTGTCTTTGCAAGTATCAACTTGGGTGGAAGGTTTCGGAGTCTTGGGTGGTTTCAAGAATCCATATCACAATTATTGAAAAGGTTTTAGAATTTAGTACACGGTGTATTCAGAGTAAAATTTTGGAAGCATTGGGAATGGGAACTTCTCAAATTTTAAGATGTCTAGTCTTTAATGAATAAGATTTTGGAATCAATGGGAATGAGAACTTTTGAACTTTAAGATGTTTAGGTTTTAATGAAATATCAACTTGTGTGAAAGGTTTTAGGAGTTTTAGGTGGATCTAGAAATTCAATCAAGAGTTGAATGGAAGTTTATGAAGTTTCTAAGATGGTCTCGACATTGGTTTTGGTCTTTATCATTGCGTGTTTTCGACAGCCAAAAATTGTCTGATGTCTTGATATGGTTATTTTGGTCATTTTTGGGTTTTTGCCCAAAACTCAACATGCAAGCTGTTTTAGTGCTTGGTAGTGGTTGCATTGGATTCATTGCTTAGTTTCCAATTAGAATCATATATCACACGGCTTTGGAAGTCCCCTTTTGGTCTGGGAATAAAAGTTGTATTGTTTCAGTTCTTGTGGAGGTCTTGGGATGCATTTTTGGTAGTTCCTTCTCACAACCAAATATGCTTTTTGTACCTTGTTTGGTTTCAATTTGGAGTTAGAAGTGCACCTTATTTCCATACGAGTCAAAAATGTGCTTTTGGGAATTTGCTTGGGTTCTATGTTTTAATTTCATGTAGATGTGCATTTTTGCACCTTTGCACCTTGAGTTCTTTATGAACTCCAAAAGTGTGCTTTTGGAAGTACACAGGTTTTAATTTTGTATGTTGATATGTACTTTTTGTTGGTTATAATTTCATGTTGACTTGCACCTTTTACACCTTGAGTTCTTCATGAACTTCAGAAGTGTGTTTTTGGAAACCTCTTGTTCATTCATCCAAAAGTGCGCTTTTGGGAACTTTTGTTCTTCTCAATGAGAAATGCACTTTATCCTCGATACTCAGTTTAAAATCACTTAAAAGTCTTGCCCCAAGCTTCTCAATTTCATTTTAGAACAAAAGTGCGTTGCCTCTTGCTCCATGAAGTATGATCTAGCGTTCAAGAACATCTTTTTGCTCATTGCCAATGATTCCATGGATGAAATACCTTCAGATATTGCCAAAATATCTATTCAAAAATGCATATAAACTGATCTATAATGCATAGGCAATAGTGAATTGGTTTTTTTCATGATACTTTGCTGTTGGAAACGCCCATTTTGTCCTAACTTTGCTTAAAAGCTTTTGCTTATTGTTGGAGATTCCATGGTGCCAACTCTTTGAAATTTTGCCAATGGGGTTTGGGTGGATTGGTTATGACGGACGGTTGTGAACGGATCCACCTAAGGTCAAACCTCGCTGGGCGCAATCCCTTCGGGGTGGTTTACATGTGTTGGTGGGTGTTGCATCACCAGTGGTTACAGCCGGTGGTTATAATCGGCGATGGTAGAAAAATTGCATCTTCAAAGTGTGAGCTTAGTGGTTACGGTTTGTGATGGATTAATTGTAATATCTTGTTTAAGGACGTTGTTAAGGGAGGGGACCCAAGAACCCTCCGGTTCTAAGCTCTGGTCAAAAGCGTTAAACTATCTTAAAAAAAAATTCTCTCTGAAATTTTGACTATAACTTCTCCTTGAGAACACCCTTCTTTTGAGTCCTTTCTTGAGTGTTGAGATGGCGGATTCCATTTGCAATGATCAAACTCAATTTTCAGTTGAAATTTCATTAAAACAAGTAAGCTGTTCCCAGAATCCTTTTGTCATTTCCCGTTGATTGCCATGAACGAATTGTCTCAAATTTGGTGCATGTCTTTTCCTCTCCAATACCTTTCATTTGAATCTATTCATGGTTAGTTTAATTGAGTATTGCTCTCAAATTTATCAAATCCATGTTTCAGCTGTCAGCCTCGTTAAAATCCCATTGAAACCTTTTAAAACTCAAAATTTGCGTTGTCAAGTGTCAGTTTTCCATTGCCAAATTTATCATGCTACTCGTCTAAATATGAAGTTCAAGTACTCTAGATACGAGCCTATCTCTGTTCTATTTAGTGAAATGCCTAATATCGGAAATAACAACGTAGACTTAATGGATTTCGGGGACCTGCGAACGAGGATGATAGAAGGTAACATGACTCCAATAATAAATAGTCTTCTGCACTGAGTTGTATTGCGTTGCAGGATTTTCTCTATCCATTTAGTCTATGGTTTTAGTCTTAACATGTTTAGACCATTATGATCCTATCAACCAAGAAATCCATCAAACAGGGTCAATTCAACAATGAAAGGTCAAAAGACTTTTCCACTGCAGTGCATTTAATGATCACCATCTTCACATGTTCTATTCGCATGAAGAAATTGATTTTTCAAAAAAGTAACTAAAGTGTTTTCTAATATTTTGTTGGGGGTGCACTTTTTCCGTTTCACTTACGCGACTTTATATTTTATTTTTGTAAAAGTACTTTTCTTAAAACAAGGAAAAATATTTTATTTTGAAAAGAAATATGGAAAGTCACATAAGAATATGAAGAGTCATGTAAAAAGACTATATATTGGAATGACTTCTCCATTCCAGAGGATTAGATCTTGCTTTCCTTAACATCATGTATTCTTCCATTTCATACATACAAAATTTTCTCCATTCTCTCTCTTGTTACTCAGTTGAACATATGACAATTTTGTAAAGAAGCAAGAGCTTTGAACTTATTAAATGGAATGGGAACTCGTTGATTAAAGCGTGTGTTAATCCATATCATTGTTTCATGATCTTTATATAATTACATGTGTTTGCCTACTTTCGATTGAGTCTGGATATTTTTCGAGTTATTGGTTAATGGACTATGCTTTACATAAATGTTGATCCCCAAACATATGAGATACAATTTTGTAGTTCTTTGAGTAGCTACCTTGTTGGACACCTCAAATGTGTCTAATATTTAAATTTATATAAACGAGGAAAACCTTGGAGCTAACACTCAAATACAAGAAAAGATTTAAAGCTTTTACATTTGTAGTATTGTTTTTCCAAAACAAGACATCCAATGCATCTAGCCCTTGTCTTAATATTGAATTGTTAAATTATTTTAAAGTAATTAATATTGAATAATTTTAGTTTACTGAATTGAAGTTTGTCAAAGTTGGCAGGCTTGATTATAAGACTACTAAGACTCTTATTGAAAATATCTTGATTGTAAAGTTGATGGCTCTTTAATATGTTTTGTTTTCTTGGCATACATGGAACATGGGGGAGATGCATGCCTAAGGGATGAGTTCTATTTGTAATGGCAATATATGCTTTTTTAAATTATGACATAAGAAACTTTTTCACTACATTTAAATTGTGACACATTGGACCCCATGGTAAAGTTTTTGATATCTAAGCAAAGGTCACAACTTTATTTTGTGAAAAATACAACCTCTTTTGTGTTTGATAAGTCACCTTCAATTTATGTATATTGAGAGCTAAGTGACAAAAATAATGTCAAAGGTCATAGAGATTAATAGCGAAAAGTGATTTTTTTGTCTTGTTCGATATATTTCATTTTATGAAGATTGAAAAAAACATTTATGAGGTATGGCAGGGACTAATATGTGAAAAGCTGAAGTGACAACTATAATAAATATGATGACATCATGGAGCTTCAATTTATGTTAGGGAAGGAGGGGTGAAATCACAAATTAAGAGAGGAGGCAATTGTGTTGATGGACTGTGAGGGTAGATGTAAAAGATTAGGACATTGTCACTTTTCCACTACAAATTTGTAAAAAAAGTTGTCAATAAAACAAGTCATATCAAGTCACATCAAATCACATCAAACAATCACCTAATCAAATGATGCCACATAAATATGTGGAAAAATACATGACTTAATTCTCAAATAATGATCCATCTTAAATTTCTTTGTATGAAAAACTACATAATTTAACTACCTTGAAAAACCACTTTCCACAATATAAATGCTCATTTTTTTAAGATGTAAGAGAACATAATCTATCAAAGGGTTTTTTTCTTTTCCAAAATTTATGGTACTTATATAACTATATGCACCCTTGAACATTATGTATAGAGTCATTGGCCCCTCTCCTTTAGATAAATATATTTATAAGTTTTTGGATAAAAATGTACATGTCTAAATTCTAAGACGTTTTAAAAATCAACTTAGAAAAATAAAACTTCTTCATTGAAAGCATTGGCTAATAATAACTTGTTGAGCAATGTTAAAATGTATAAATAATCTTACCGGGGCAAGGAATAATAAAACATATAATACCCGAAGTAATTTTATTTTTTTTTAGTACATGAGTTATTGCAAGTTGAATTAAACTTGCCATTAGCTTTGTTTAACTTGAAAAACTAACAACGAAACAACATTCTAATCCATTTAATGTGAAGGTAGATATCTCTTACTTTAGTAATTTGATGCCAAATACCATTAGTGTTGAAAATACTAGATTTAAACTTCTCTCCTCAAATAAC
Organism: Taxus wallichiana var. yunnanensis; assembly: GCA_018340775.1. Taxonomy (NCBI): domain Eukaryota; kingdom Viridiplantae; phylum Streptophyta; class Pinopsida; order Cupressales; family Taxaceae; genus Taxus; species Taxus wallichiana. The sequence goes on from CM031242.1 coordinate 865,384,573, forward strand.
TTGAACCGAACCCAATTTTGATTAGAAACCTATTCTCTCCTAGTTTGGTCATCTCTATAAAATGACCACTATGTTGAACACTTGTCATGAATCAACTATCACTTTGATTATGCATTATCATTGGGAGAAGTGGCTATGATGCATAGCCATCACTATCCTACTAATCATTGTTGTACTAGTTGATTAATAGTGTTTGCTATGAAAATAAAAATGTACCTCACATCACTCTTAAGACAAAAAAGGCAAATAAATAGCTCTATAATTGAACAAAAATGAAATACTCCAAGCAATGGAAGGTTACACAATGCAAATATGTGGTGGACACCGTAAAGGAAAATAATCCAACATAAAAGAACATAATGAATAAATTGTTTGGTAGAATAGGTGTAAGGTCCTTTCTATACACATATTAACATATAATAAATAGGTAGGATAACTTTTAGTAAGACACTAACTATGCAATAAATACTAATCATATATGGAAACGTACATTATAAAAACATAACTTTGAGGGGCTAAGAAAGATGACAATACATTTCACCCCCTTAATGACAAATTTTGTGAGCCTAAACAAACCTCTAATTTTGATGAACTTCAAATATGTCTCAGAACTTCTAGATGGCTAGTCATGCAATCAACACCACTTTGTGCTTTCATGTTTGCCTCTATCTTTATCAAACCCTTTAGCCATCAATACATACTCCATCTCTATGTGCAATGGCCGTACATGCTATCAACTCCTCGTGCTTTTGCAATTGCCTCTTGCTCTAGGAAACCTTTAGTCGTCAATGCATACTTCATCTCTTGGATCTAATGCCTCTCAACATTACAATCTCATAAGATTCAAGTAATGCTTTATCTATCTTGAGTTGCTATATAACCCACTATTCAAATCTATCAATTCATGAAGCCAATCCTCATGTATCCTCCAACATTAGTGAAGCATCTCTTCATTGGACACCTCAACATCAATGAAGCCATTCTTAATTTGACAACTCCAAACTCATTTATGTTATTTGTTTCTCCATAACTCTTCAAAGCACCCAAGTGCTCATTAACATTAACCTCATTATGAAAAAAAGAGTTCTCATTTTTTATTATGGGTTTGCCACAAGTGAAGAAATATTTCCCTTATCCTTTTGGCCTTTGAATTTTCCAAGGCTTGTTGGCATAACACCAACATTAACATCTTATTTATCTAGATTCATTTCCACTTCATTAATCAATACTACCACAACTTGTGCAACATCATCATCTAAAAAAACAATAATCAATGAAAAAGATAAAATTGACACAATATTGCTATTTTCATAAGATGACACACACCCATATGGTCATCCATACATCAACTATGGTGGAAAATCATCAATGATGAACGCATAGAGGATTTTCTCTAGAAGAAACACATTTATATGCAATAACTCACACACACGCAAGCCTCCTCACTTCTCTTAAAGACTTTCTATTCCTTAGCCTTACAAAGTGAGCCTTAAAACGCACACACAAATATGATCTATCTTGTAACACTCGTGCAACTCTTTGAAACTTATAACACACCACCATAACTTCTCACAACTTGCCCACTACTTTGCGATGCACGTAGAGACTCATGATACTTTAGTGCATTGCTCCTTGTAGTCCCACACACCTGCAATCCCACTTTCATGATTCACAACTTTTACAAGGCTATACAACACATCTCACAATATTCATAACTTTTGTCATGATATCCATTGACTCATAACAAGAAGTTGATGTTACAGCTTTGGCTTGAAACATTTGAAACACTTTACAACACATCATAACTTCACAAGTATCTAGCATGTTGGTGCCTTGCTTCTCAATACACCACATGTTTTTTTCTAGTCCTACATGTTAGGAAATACATAGTGCTCCATGGTAATTAGTTACCGTATAGTCAAATATTACTTACGGTTATATGGTTAGATCATATATTGTTGTATATAACAATATTGGTTGCATATTAAACGGGTATGTTGTTTGAAATACTTCCTATTTTGTAGGAAGTGGTTATCCTATTGTAATGGCTATAAATTAGCCAAATTCATTGTGCAAGAGATACAATGAAATTATTATTTGTTTGTCCATTTTTCTATGTGACTCTGCTCATACCTTGCATTTGGTATCAGAGCGAGTGAAACCAATGGATATTATGAAGTTTTAAATTTATTTGAGGGGAAAAGTTTGTCTGTATTACCGCCCCTACTCATGAAAGTCTCATATTTTAATATTTGTTTTAGATTAGTATGCATAATCTTGTAATCTAATCTTCTCGGCATTGGACTAAAGATTTAGGCAAGTTGTTTCGGTATCAAGGGTCTCTAAGTCGCGAAGAAGTAAATAATTTGGGTTTATGATCTATAATATCTTATAACATGTCGTACATCTACTGCGAGGGGATTTTAACCATAGTTTTTATTTTGTTATACTATCCATCTGCGTTTGGATCGGATCTAGAGCTCTAAAGCACATGTCTGTTTATTTCATGGAGTCACTATGCTAAACTTATTTGCATAGCTTTAAAATGAAATTCGTATGTTATCATCTTCTCTATCAAAGTGTGCGTTGTCAATAGAAGACTATGTTCCATTTCGAAAAATCTGCATAAGTCTTATTTCCTTTGCCACATCTGCATTGGTTGGTTTCCCACATATTTTTTTGGAAGCTTGAATGCTTAACACATTCAATTCAACACCCACCATTGTATTCAAACTCATGTTATTACAGAATTCACACAAAGTTATGTTTGATTCATGGCATACAAACATGACAACTAGATGTATGTACAAAGAGCATAATAATCACAATGCGGAAACTATTAAACATTTAACTCAAATCCAGTTGAGCTAGCAACATGTTTCTAGAGGATGGAGGCACATGAGGTTGGAGGGTGATCAATGGCCTCGCGCAAGTCACTAAAGACGGGGCCACACAAAGCTGTGGTGGCATTTTGTGGTGTGAGTTTGCTTTTAGTTGTGTGCTTCATTTTCATAGTACCTATTTTATAGTGTGTTCTTGTTTTCGGTTTCAATTGTTTTTTGCGATATGTTTGAAGATCATTCCTATTCAGATTTGTATTCAAGTGAGCAATGTTTCCTACATAATTCCCTGAAGGAAAAACATAGTGGAAAAGATGAAAGCACAAAGGAAAAGCAACATCATGATATTTGGGTTGTTGGTTGTCTTGTAAAACCATCATATGTTTTGGGTTGTTGGTTGTCTTGTAAAACCATCCTTGTAGGTTGTTGGCTGTCCTTGGAAAACCATCCTTGTTGAGGTTGTTGGTTGTCCTGAAAAACCATCCAGATCATGAGAACGCATGGGTGGAAAGTCAGTAAAATAATTACAATTGTTTTTTCTCCCATGTTCGCGCTTACTTGGGGAATGCAATTAGTTACCGTATATTCAAATATTACTTACGGTTATATATTTAGATTATACATTGTTGTATATAACAATATTGGTTCACATATTGTTTGGCTATATCCGTAAAACATTTAAAAGCGTAAGTTGTTTGAAATACTTCCTATTTTGTAGGAAGTGGTTATCCTATTGTAATGGCTATAATTAGCCAAATTCATTGGCAAGAGATACAATGAAATTAATATTTGTTTTTCCTTTTTTTTGTCCGACTCGACTCATACCTTGCACTACATAGAGCTTATGTGATTTACAGCCACATGTCAGTATCTCAATGCCACATAGAAATCTCCATGTGTGCCATGTCAGGTTATCTTGTCAACATGCCACGTGTTAGAATGCAACCATCAATTTTCTAGAGAAGATGAACCATTTCATGTATCTTCTTGTGACCATCCTCAGTTGTAACAACTTTCTTTGTAATCATACATGTATAAATAATTATTGTACATAAAATCTTGGTATGTACATGATGAAGAGAACATACACACACATACACAATACAGTAAATTGTTAGCATGCTTTAAAATATTTAATCTTAGAACACATATGTAGCTCTCCATTAAGTATAAACAAGTCGATAAGAATTCTCCACCCCTTCCAATTTCAGAAACTAGTATTCCTCGTCTCATTGAATCATTTTGCACATTTACTTTTTTCTATTTTATATATTGAATAAAAATTGCATATTTTTGCATTAGATACTTATACTGAAATGTGTTTGGTAGATTAATCATTTTAGTCTTTCCTGTGCATTCTACAATCCATAGATTATAACCAACAATGACATTATCCCCCACACCGACATCATGTGTGTCGTAGTGTGGAGCATCGTATCAAAGAAAAGCTCTTTCATATGCTTGTAAACATGTAAACACAATGTGAGAAAGGAAAATAAATCATATATGTTTTAGATTACTTGGAAGAAAGTTGTAGGAAGAACACAATGGATGACACCTAGAAGCTACCTAATACAACCTCACACGTCCAAAAACTCATTAAGGGTTGTGTACATGAATTTGTTAGCTAAGTCAAGAGGATTAGAACTAACACCTAGTAGTCCTACAAAAAAGCTAAATAAATATCAATACATCATCATGTAAACAAGTAATAAACATTAATACTATGCATTAGAATCTTGAAAATAAACCTCAAGCTAACATACTAACATTTATTGCTCTACTCTTTAGAAAGCTAAATCAATAAACTAGACCTATGTAGATATTTTAGTTATCAAAAGGAGATAGTGGTTGCTTGATCCAAGATGATCAAAGATGGAGGTTCATCAAGCCATGGCTTATTAGGCCTTTCTTGATTAACTCTATTTTTCTTCACAACACTAACTTGATTGTTTGAATGTAAAAGGATGATGCTTAGCTCCACTCTAATGGAGGAATGCTCCAAGATGATAAAAATGGCTATAGCTTAGGCTCTATGCTCATCTAGGAATGTAAAGGTGTAAGTGTAAAGGTAGGAGGATGGTTCTTTATATAGCCTAATGGATAGAAGAATCTCTACATCCCTTTATATGTGGGATAATAGAGATGTTGGGTTAGTTGTGGATAAGGGGGTTTAGAAAGGGTTGAGTCAACCTTAGGAGAGTTTAGTTTGTCCTTTAGTGACCCATGGAATTTGAGGGGATTTATTAATTAATCAAAGGGATTAATTAATAGATGTGTAAGCTTATAGAAGCTTTTAGAGGAATAATTAGCTTGATTTAGACTATGAGAGGGATTTAATCAAACAAATGATGATCCATTGACTTAATGGAAGAGGAAGCTAATTAATTAGTCTAGATAGAAAGGGGGATTATTTAATGAGAAATAATTAATTAATATAGATAGAAAGGGGAGCTTAATTAATTAGAAATAATTAATTAATATAGATAGAAACGGGAGTTTAATTAATTATAAATAATTAATTGGTGCATTTTTAGATAGAAGGGTTAATTAACTAGCGTAATGTACCTAATTAATGGTGATAGAAGAGGAAGTATGTTATACCGATGATGTGTCGTCAATTTGCGGGAAAGAGGATAATTAGTGCAATTTATGTATTTAAATTGCTCAAAGTTAAATTATAGGTGTCTACAAGGATGTACTTGATGATTTAGTATAAATTCAATTAAACCTTAATTTCAAAGTAACTTACTATAACTAATGATATGAAAATGATAATACACAATAATGGATAAACAACAATCATTCAATGATGTAGAAACCCTAAGCAAGTGAGAGAGGAAGATGACTTAGCCGATTAGTGTAATCTAGAGATGATCCGGGTGAGTAAGCTGCTGGAACAAACTAGAAATATCATCAAATAGGCTCGATGAGGTTAGGAACCCTGAAATTTTAGGGATGGAAGCGCCCACAGAAGATAGGAGCGCCCGGGCGCTAGTGACTGGATCTGGGCACTTGTGTTCGCCTAGATGCTTAGGTTATGATATTTTTTAGGATAGAGAAGTTTTATTGTTAGTCTCTCTTTGTTTCTCTAGTTTCACTTTGATGTCACTGGTCGTACTTGTAGCTTATAAAACAGATATCTACCTACACATGCCCAAAAACCACATTAAAGATAATAAAGAAGATACAAAATAGGGAGTTGGAGTGACCCCAATAGTCACCCGAAGAGTGAACTTACGATTGAGCACTGCACTACATCTCAGACTCCATGTAGTTTTCCATGCTTGTGTGTGTAATGATGCTCTAGGTTACCCTTGTGCATGTTTCATGATGATAGCAAAGGCTAGATGTAAATCAGACGAGTATGCAAGATGTGTGTGATGAAATAGAATGAATTTCCCTCCTATGTTGTGTATGTAGAATAATACAACCCTTGTCCCTTGTATGGATGTGCTAGATGTATGCCTTGTAATGCTCTTGTGCCTTTTGTGCAAGTTTAAGTGGTGATAGATAATGCTTATAGTGATTTGTACCTTTTTTGAGAGAAATAATTAAGTATATATATGATTCTCTTGTTTGAATTTTGTAATTGACAACTGAAAGGATGACCTAAAGTTTTAAAAGGTGACCAAGAAGTAAAAGAGACCCAAAAGAGTAAGAAGAAAATAAAGAAGGGAAGGAGCACCTGGGAGGGACATGAGTGCCTGGGTATTCTGTCCTAACCGGGCACCAAAGTGTACGAGGAAATAAAATATAAATGAGTTAAGTTTTGACAGTTGTAAGACGTGTAAGGCCAATAAAAGTGTAAAATATAACAACCAAAAGGCCCAAAGGAGTTGTCAACCACTAGTTTTATTTCTTAGGAATCATATATACATTAGTATGCTTTAGGACCTAGAAATGTACCCAAGTGCATAGATTTTGTGTCTACATTTGCCCCCAATTTATGTTGTTGAGTGAATACTCAATAGCATAAAGTAGATAGAAGATGCGTACCTTGTGATTTGAGGAGAAGTGTATGATAGCGCGGCTGAGTGGAAAAGTAGTGTGAAGTGATCATAATGTGAAGTCTGACAATTAGGAAAGGGAGGTAGACCCTAGGGGTGAAGTGTATGCGTAGTAGCATGTTGTTGGAGCTTGTGCTCATTGATGTGAGATGATTATTGTTGCGTATAAGGACAAACTTGCAAAAGAAGAGAAAAGAGTTGTCAAATTCGTGTATGTGAAAAATCATAGTAATGTATGCATAATTATGTAAAAAGTGTGTAAAAGTAGTAGCTAAGGAAAGTGTGCACCTAATGTATGAGAGAGTAAAGGAAAGAAATTTGTCCTGTTTTGCTTTAGAGATGTTGCTCAATTTGAGTGTCTTATTTCCGAAGGGTGAGATTTTGGGTGATCTCATGCCAAGAGTGAGTTTTTTGGGTGATCTCATGCCAAGGGCGAGTTTTTTGGGAGATCTCATGCTAAGAACAAGTTTTTTGGGTGATCTCACGCTAAGGGCTAGTTTTTTGGGCAATCTCACGCCAAGAACAAGTTTTTGGGTGATTTCATGCCAAGATAAGAGTGTTGGGGAGAGAGGTATGTTTTTCTCTCCTTCCATTATGCTTCTCAAATAAGTGCCACTGCATATGGCACATCCCAATTTGTAACCGATTGTAACCATTTGTAACCGAATATAATCGATGAATATATTTTTAGAATCAAGGCAAGTGCTCGATACTATAGAAATATATTGTAAATTGTTGAAAACTATGCTGCATTGAGAAACCATTTATTTTTTCCCCCCAAGACACAAGGGACCAAGTAGGAAACAAATTCCTATCACTCCTATCTAATCTTGAGTGCTAGTGTTTGCTCTGTGCTTGTGGTCCAAGTCAGATTCTGGACTAATCTGTGATTGTGTGTTTTTGCCAATCTATATTGTGTCGTTTTGATATGTAGCTCGAGCTGCTGAAAGGGTGATTTATTCACCCAATAGATGCCCCCCATCATTTTTGGTTCATGGGACGAATTGAGGATGATGCGGCCCAAAGTAGAGGGCCTGAAGGTGATATGCATATCGTGTATTGGATACATGTAGGAGGTAGGGGATGTGCATGGTAGAAACCAAAGCACATGCAAACAAAGTAGGCTATAAACAAGTGCTAGTGTAAAAGAGCTAACATGTAATATAGTACAATGTAGCAATAAAGTAAGAAGATAAGAGGTACCATGAAAAGAGGGTTGCATACATGGGACATTGCTCACAATTTCATAAGACAATCAGGGCTGAAGTGGCCATAAGAAAATAATGTTCAAACAAGACATAGGGCATAAACCACAAACAATAGAAAACAATAACAAGGAAGAAATAATAGATAACCATATGGTTGTATATACTCCTATAAGGTAAATGCTACACATGAAGCACCTGTTAGCATGTTAGAAAGATAAGTAATATGTCAAATCATGTATATATAAACAAAAAGTAAGTGCCAAGAAGTAGTAAATACTAAAATGATAGGACCTGTGATGTGTAATAGGAGAGTAGAAAAGGTAGATGGCCCTAGGAGCCTTGATGGGAATGGAAAAAAGGGTGTCGAGCATCATGTATTATGTAAGATTCTCGTAAAAGTCCTGCATTCATCTCAAGATACATGTGAACAAACATGTGTGTATAGAAAAAGATGATGACATACTAAGTATCCATCTAACATAGGAAACAAAGTGCACCATGTAAATAGTATAAGATAACAAGAGTAAGCACAACCAAGATGTGAAAATTATATATGAAGATGATGGTGTAATATGTGAAGATGAGAGGAGCCACGTTTCCCCCCTCGGATGTGCATGAGATGAGGTTCATTTAGGAATGATCCCTTAACAATCAAGTATGAACCATAGAACTAGAGTGTGTCATCGGATAATGAAGGTAAAGTATGCTTACCAGAGATGTGATGATGCTCAAAAAGATATATATGAATCAAAACCAAGATGTGATAAGTGAGATTCATAGAGGAATTACACCATCAATAGCAAGCATGAACCATGAAGCACGGGTGTGTCATCAAGTAAGTAACGAGTGTAAAGTATATGTGACAATGCTCGAAAGATAGGCATGAAGCACAAAGTGTAAGTGATGGATAGAGAGTAGTCGAGAATGTGACAAGTGAGGCTCATTTATGAATTATGTGCTCAATATTCAAGTATGAACTGTAGAATAAAAGTGCATCATCGGGTAATGAAGGTATTGTATTAGATGCTAGAAAAGATTAATTGTGAATCACATAGTGTGAAGTGTAACAAAGAAGCTATGCGTAGATGATAGAAGTAGAGAATGGTGCTAGAGAGGGGGAAGAGTGTGATGCCCCCAAGTGTGCGAGTGATGGAGATCTATGTGATGATGTGAGAGAGACCATGCCATGGTGGTGGATGTTGAAATGTGTCATAAGAAAATATATAGTTGTCATAATAGTAGGTAAAAACAAGGGTATGATCAACATCAAAATGTAGATATAACAAAGGAAATGTAAGTAAGTGATGGATCACAACTTGTTTCGAGTGAATTGGTTGCTCTTCATTTGATGGTTTGGCCATAGGTGGGGCTTGTTGTGATTTTTGCATTACTGGAGAAGGAACAAGAGTGACTATTACATGATAATTTCTAGAGATAGAAACATCAGATTTGGGAACCCATTGGGGTTTAGTAATTGAAGACAAGTGAGTAGAAGAATGTTGTGCAATGGATGAAATAAAGCCTTGATGCTCAAGTTTCTTGATTATTCATTCTAAAGCATAGAAATCATTGTCATGATGTCCATTAATTCTATGATAATTGTAAAGCGGAGACTTTTATATTTTGTAAGCTAATAAGGAGGTTAGCAATGAGTAGGCAACAAGGTGATTAACTAGTGATTGAGGAGATTAGAGAGAATATCATGTTGCCTAACATTTTGATCAAACTTGAGAGGTGTTTTTTGTGGTAAGACCTTGACTTCACTTGTATGAGCACATGTAGTAGACATGGGATCAAGATGAGGTGTAGAAGAATAACTAGCATGGGCATGAGAAGCATTCTTGATATGTTGGATTTCAGTTGTCAAGGATGTAATTGTGGTTTCCATAGCTTGAAATTTATCTTGAAAAAAATATGTAAAGCTTGAATTGACTCAAAGATAGATTGATTGGTTGTGTTATCAGGACTAATAGGGGGTTAAAAATATGATTACAAATTACATGCACTTGTGAAGGTGACGTATAATGAGGGAGGTACATTGTGTTAAAGGCTTTTTGAAAGCATCTTTGCAAACTGGGTGCTTTTAAAGGAATTACGACAAGGAAAATTGAGTAACTATAGATGCCATAATATGAAAGAAAATGTAAGTTACAAAATAAGAACCCTAGAAAGTGACCCATAGGATAAGACTAAGGATGAAACCCTAGGAAGAACTATGCAAATCAGATGTATGATAGATAATAGATGAAAATATGAACCTTGATGCAACTAGGATTTGGGGTTAAGAAAAGAAAAATCTGATAAAATGGGAAAAATAAGGATCCGAATGGTCGATTACAAGTTGGGGTTCACCAAATGATTTAATCTAAATTGAATTAAACCTTAATTTTAGAGTAACTTACTGTAACTAATGATATACAAATTATAATATACAGTAATGGAAAAATAACAAGAATTCAATGATGTAGAAACCATAAGCAAGTGAGAGGGGAAGATGAGTTAGGTAATTTCGTGTAATCTGGAGATGATCTGGATTGAGTAATCTGTTGGAAAAGATTGGAAATAACATCAAACAAGATCGATGGGGGTTTGGAACCCCTGGAGATTTCAAGGATGGAAGCACCTATAGGAGGACAAGAGCACCGGGTGCTAGTGATGGCTGGAATGGGCACTTGTGTTTGCTCGGATGCTCAAGTTCTACTCTTTTTGGGCTAGAGAAGCTTTACTGGTCGTCTCTCTTTTACTCTAGTTTTGATCTCGATGTCGCGGGTTATACATGTAACATGTAAAACAAATATCTACATGCACATACCCACAAACCACATCAAACCTAATAAATAAGATGTAGAATGGGAGTCAAACTAACCTTGACAATCATCTAAAGAGTGAATTATGACCGAGCATTACACTACATCTAAGACTCCATGTAGTTCTATGTGCTTGTGTGTGTAATTTTTATAGATTATATAATGTTCACATTATATGTCTTATAACTCATTATATTAGAATGAGTATTGTATTTTGTACTTGAGTTGTTTATACAACCCACTCCTCTTAAATAGGCTTTTTGAGTAAATCAAGGAGGCGAGCGAGAGGTTTGTGGTATGTTGATTAGAGTTGAATCCTCTTTGTTAGGAGATCAATCTCTATTTATTGTAAACTCTAGTTTAATAAAATACATTGATTAATTCTTTGTTTCAAATTGGTATTAGAGTGAGTCTCTGATCTTGTACAGTGATAGGAAGTGTGAATGAAAAATTATTTGGTGCAACCTGTATATGCATAGGGAGGACACAACCATAGAAATAGTTTAGTGAAGAATCAAAATTATCTTTTTTTGTTGTGTGCAACTATGTATAGGATTGTGAGTTTTTGTTGCGTGTTCTTCCTTGACTGTTGGCAACACAATTTGAAAATCCAACACATAGCCCAGCCGTAGCTCCATCACACAACCAACCGGCAAAGCTTTTTTCAAATACTTGATTGCAACATCAAATATTATTGCACTATGGTTTTCATCTTGGGATCATATTTTCCATTGAAAGAACTTCCACATGTCTCCCTCAGATTTGGTCCACCGATTTGCATCTAAATACCGTGGTATTTCAGTTTAAAGCACATGTTAAATGTTTTATTGTCAATTTATGTATTTTGTAAAATTCTGATCCAAACATATTTAGTATTTGTGTCATTTCACCATCCATCCCACCCATGTCTCGTGTAAGTTTTTTAAGTAAGTGAAGTAATAATTGCCAATAAAGTTATAGTGTCCAAATAAATAGATTTGTAATTAAAATAATATTACAAATCTAATTTCGTATTTAGTGTATATTGTATGTATCGAGTAATCTTTTTGTTTAAAAAAAGGTTATCATTTTGTGTCGTTGAGTCTTTGTAAAGTTATGATCTTTCCTTGTCAAAAGTCATTTTAAAGTATTTTATTTTGTATTAAAAAGTAATCTTTAATTACTTTTTGACATTGTCATTGGGTCTACTTTGAGACACATTATCGGTTGAAACCGACGTCTCTAGTTATTTAAAATGGAAAAATTGAGCCTTGTTGAAAAATTTGAAGGGAAAGACTTTCACACCTGGAAAATCCAAACTCAGTTGATGCTGATCTAAAAAAGACTTATGGGAAATTGTTGATGGAACACTAGTAGCACCAACGAATCCCGACGAACTCATCAAATGGAAGGTAAGAGATAGAAGAGATCTTACTATTATTGGTTTAGGATTGTCTAAACCATATTTGCATCATGTAGATTTCAAGAAAACTTCTAAATATATTTGGGATACACTAAACAAACTATTTGGTTCACAAACTGAAAGTGCACAAATAACAATGAAGCAACGTCTATATGGTTTAAAAATGGAAGAAGGTGGAAACATGGTAGCTCACATCAAGTAAGTTCAGATCGTTGATAAATCAATTAGTTGGGATTAATGAGGCTATGAAAGATGATGATTCTAAGGCCATTCTTCTTAATAGTGCCTCGATCTATGTCAAATATTGTGTTTACATGAGAAAAATGAATCCAAGTCTTGAAAGTGTGATTGCTACATTGCTTGATGAAGGGAGTCAAGTTGTTGAACCAGGGGAAGATGTATTGGTTGTAGACAATAAGCCTAGCACATCTTTCAAACATAAGCTAGATTTCAAAAATAGAAAAGGTATACTTGTCATTATTGTAAACAACATGGACACGGTATTTTGAACTGCATACAAAGAGCACATGACCTTATTGATGGAAAGTTGAAAGATAAAGCCTATGTTACTGTTGAAGACAAAGAGGAAAGTGATTGGGGAGAAGACATTCATCATTCAGATGATGAGGCCTTTGATCAAAGTAATGAAGACTACCTTTACTAATTTGCAAATGTTGGAGGTCGGAGGAAACGAAGGTAGGAGGTTGATCTGCAACCTCTCGTTAGTCACTAGTGATGAGGTTGCTTCTGCTTTAGTGACATATTTTTCAGGTTTTTTCTGTTTTCTTGTGTGGTGTGAAAATAATACTTGGAATGTGACTATTTATTCCTATATTTCCCTTGATGTAAAAAATGTGGAGATTCAAAGTACAAGTTATGTAACAGTCAAGAGTCTTGACAAAAGTTGTTGTTTCAGTTGATAATAGTTCCCATTCTAGTTTGGCTCCCAAGAGGTGGGGATGATGCTAACTATCAATTGGTTGATGTATCCACATGAAATAGTTGTTGGATATGTTCCTGATCACTAGTGTGTGAGTGTCAAGCATAATGGTGATATGTTAGTGACTTGATTTAACTCCCCATGTTCACACTAAGGGGGTGAATGTTAGGGATTATATAGTGTTCACATTATATGTCTTATAACTCATTATATTAGAATGAGTCTTGCATTTTGTACGTGAGTTTTTTATACAACTCACTCCTCTTAGAATAGGCTTTGTTGAGTAAATCAAGGAGGTGAGTGAGAGGTTTGTGGTATGTTGATTAGAGTTGACTCCTCTTTATTAGGAGATCAATCTCTATTTATTGTAAATTCCAGTTTAATAAAATACATCGATTACTTATTTTTTCAAGTAATGATGCACTAGGTTTTCCTTGTGCAAGTTGCATGATGATAACATGCTAGATGTAAATTATACCAAGTATGCAAGATGTGTGTGATGAAATAGAATAAACTCCCCTCCTATGTTGTGTATGCAGAATAATGCAACCCTTGTCCCTTGTACGGATGTTCTAGATGTATGCCTTGTAATGCTCTTGTTCCTTTTGTGTAAGATTAGGTGGCGATAGATAATGCTTATAATATTTGGAACCTTATTTGAGAGTAATAACTAAGTATATATATGATTCCCTTGTTTGAATTTCGTAATTGAAAATTGAAAGACCGACCCAAAGTTTAATTTTTTTACCAAGAAGTAAAAGAGACCCAAAAGTGTAAGAAGAAAAAAAGAAGGGCAAGAGTGCCAAGAAGGATAGGAGCACCTGGGTGCTTCTATGCTAACTGGGAGCTAGTGTTCGAGGCCATAAAATATAAATAGATTAAGTGCCGATAGAGTTGTAAGATGTGTGAGGCAAGTAAAAGTGTAAAAGATAATAACCAAAAGGCCCAAAGGAGTTGTTAACCACTAGTTTTCTTACTTAGGAATCATGTATACATTAGTATGCTTTAGGACCTAGAAATGTACCCAAGTGCATAGATTTTATGTCTACAAATGAAGCAAATCACATTGAACTCTTTGGCCAATTCCACTAGCTAATAAGAAAACTCAACCAAACAACAAACCATTTCTTCTCGTATCCTACTCACTAGTGTTTTAACAAAAAGCCCTTAAAAGGTTTAAAATATGTTGTCATCCCATTGTTCAAAGGCAAGATTAACACCACAACATTGGATAAATATATTCACTAACTTAAGACATACATATCCGTTAACCCGTAATGTCCCCTTTCCTACACCAAAAGGCCTAAGGGCCAAGTAAAGTCCAAACCGTGGACATACCCTAGAAATTTGTGGATCTTTGGGAGATTTTGGGAATGGATGCTAGGAGCTTTTGGGATAGATTCCCGTGGTTCTAATATCCAACTTTTGCATTTGGGGGTCACTTTTGGACCATGACAACTCAAAAGGAAAAAGTAACTTTAGTTACTTTATTTTATCGGCCCCTCTATGGAATGAAATGTGCATAGGGTTATTGGGGCTCGTTTACCAAGGAAGAAGTATATAAGGAGCTGGGAGAGAAAGGAAAGACACTTTTTGTCACATACATTTTATCCTCCTTCACGTGCAGCTGCTATTTGCGCATCTACAACTTGTGGAGTCAAATCCCATAGGGACCCTAGCTTCGGTGGTGAGAGACCCGTCCCTAGCTAGCAAGGCATTCTTCGGTAGTGAGAGATCTACCCTAGTATGTCATTTTGGAGCCATTTTCTGGCCTGTGCTATAAAGATATTACCAGAGGGTTCAAAGGAAGGGTTTGAGGAATTTTGGGGGCATTTGGGGAAGATAATCAAAGGGGTTCCAAATCAGACTTACGACAACCATTTGGGCTGGGCTTAACATCACTTTGAAGGTGCCTCCATCATTTTCCAACCCCTTTCCAAGCGAGGCGACTTGCAACCTTTATTTGGGGGTTTTCCAGTTGGCCATTTTCAGATCTGAAGGTGGAAATATTATTTCCTATATCTGTTAATGTTATTTCTAAAGACCCTTATTTTTGCTCTTGTATTTAGAGAGTTACGAACCTTTGAAGTTTTCCAGCCGCCTAGGGCATTCTGTAATTTTTGGCAGCAATATATTATTCCAAAAATGTTTTTCTAGTGTTTATTATCATTATTGTAAAACTTCCCTCAAAATTTCATGCACTTTGGGCAAATATTTTGTGAGATATCAATTTAATACCATTCACTGTCCTAGCTGGTCATTTTCAGTAAAAATCAGAAATTTTACTTTGCTGTAATTTTCAAATATTTTGTGCATTTTTAAGTAGTATCCCATAAGGGATATTTCAGTGGTATTAGAGAAATTATTTCTCCAGACTGTCGGGATTGAGAGATGGGGATAGAGACAGTGAGGATATAGGGGTAGATGAAACAATTGTTCACCAACATGGTAAAGCAAAGAAAAGACTACCAATCTCTATTTGAGACACTCACCGAGAGATTAACACGGAACATGTTTGATACTCATGCACAAAGAGGAGAAAATAACAATAGGGAAAATATGGTCAAAGAGGTGAGGGTGGACATTCAGGACAACGGTCCCCCATTCTTCTACCAGGCCTCTGGGGTTTCACGAACCTTCTTTCTTGAAGGATCCGAAAGTTTCATAGGTACGACAACTATGGGATATTGTAGATGAGGAGTCTTGTTGGGAAAGGTACTAGACCTTAAGTGATGGATTTTGTGACAACATGCCATTCCAGGAATATTACAAAATGAAGATTCGACAAGCCTAGGAGAGATTACCAGGCATAGGTACCAGAGATGCAAAGGAGGTTAGGACAGATTTCTGTTCCACATTTCAATGGTTCTAAGAAGTGTATTGCATAGTCTTGGGTGTAGAAGTTGAAGACATACTTTGAATTGAATCCTATGCATGAGGAAGATGTAATTAAGTTTGCAATCTTACATCTAGAGGGAGACGCTCATGATTGGTGGCATCATGGGTTGATTACACAGGGACACATATACATCACGACTTATGCAGAGTTCACAAAAAGGCTAGTGAGCATATTTGATAAGAGGGACCTCGACATGTATTTTAGAGAGTTGACTCATTTGAGGTAGACAGTTCCTTGGATCAGTATATCACCAATTTTTAGAGACCATCGGTCATGGTACCTGATGTTACAGAGATGAGGTTGATTTCCCTATTCATAAGCGAGGTTTGACAGATGCTCTCACTAGATTTGTGAGGGAATTTGAGCCTTCTTCATTGCATGAGGCTATTAGGAGAGCTCGTGACTTGGAGTTATCCACTCCTAAGTCGAGGTTTCCACCTCGAGTGCAGCCTAAGGGTTTCCCTTCTAGAACTGAGGGTTCGCAGCCAAAGGTACCTCCACCTAGGAAAGATATAGCTTGGAGACCATTCGGATCTAGAGAGGACAAGGAGGAATTGAGGTGAAAGAAACTATGTTTTGATTTCCATGCACCTTGGGTTCTAGGACACGATTGCAAGGGTAGAGGGAGGGCCCAATTCATAGAGGTCTTCGAGGAGAGTGATGGTGATGAGGAGTTAGACACACAACCATTAGAGGATGATGATGATGAGGCATTAGATAGTGCGGGTGTTGAGCAGGATAGCAAGACTTTCCCCCAGGAGACTATCGCCACCTTGTCTAGTACCCCGAGGTACAAGGCATTTAGAGTTAGGGGAGTTTTATAGGGACAAAAGTGGTGGTACTCATTGATAGTGGGGCAACCCACAACTTTATTGATGTCTCATTAGTTAAGAGGCGAGGGTTACAGATAAAGGAATTTGAGGGCTTCAATGTGGTTGTAGCCAATGGAGATTCTATAAGATGCACACGATGAGTTCCCCAATTGAGCATCACGATGGGTAACTATACAATTACCAATGATTTCTATATTGTTGGTATTGGAGAGACCAACATAGTGCTTGGGGTACAGTGGCTCCATTCCCTTGGTGAGTTTTAGACTAACTTCTAGACGATGGAGCTGAAGTTTAAGTCCAAAGGGAGGAATGTGATCTTGAGGGGCTTATCTTCAGGGGCACCCCGAGTTGTTACGACCAAGAGGATCGAGAGGATCTATAGGCATGACGGGGTGGATTGGGTAGTACATTGTTTGGTTTCAACCAAGAAATCAGAGGATGGAAAACAGGAGTACCATGTGGATATACAGGGCCTATTGGATAGACATAGTGCAGTGTTTGGTGACATACCTCCAGGCATACCTCCAGATAGGGGATTTGAGCATGTGATTGAGCTCGAGGATGCTAGACCGGTGGTCACTTCTCCTTACCGTCACCCCAAATGGTTTAAGGATGAGATCGAGAAGACTATACAGGAGCTCATGGATATGGGGCATATTAGACCAAGTTCCAGCCCTTTTGCTTCTTTGGTGGTATTGGTGAAGAAGAAGGATGGGACCCTGCGGATGTGTATGGACTACTGGGCCTTAAATAAGAAGAAAATAAAGAACAAGTATCCCATACCACACATTGATGAGTTGTTGGATGAGCTACATGGTGCAATCTATTTTTTGAAAATAGATTTACATTATGGATATCATCAGATCAAAGTTAGGGAGCAGGATGTGCATAAGACAACGTTCAGATGCCATTACGGTCACTTTGAGTTCTTGGTGATGCCTTTTGGATTATCTAATGCTCTAACTACATTCCAGTCTTGCATGAATCATGTGTTCAACCGCCACTTGTGGAAGTTTATATTGGTTTTCTTTGATGATATTTTAGTCTACAACAGGACTTGGGAGGACCATATTAGGCACCTAGGTGAGATATTGGGGATATTAGAAGCTAATTCATTATATGGAAAGCCTATAAGTGCAAGTTTGGTATGACCGAACTTCTATACTTGGGATATGTAATTCGTGGGGGTACAATTAAGGTGGATAGAAGAAAGATACGGGTAATCCTGGATTGGCGGCCACCTAGGACATTGACACAATTGAGAGGATTCATGGGGTTGTGCACATACTACCGGAGGTTCATGAATAATTTCTCTCTGTTGAATGCTCCATTGACCGATTTGACCAAGAAGGGGGATTTTTCTTGGTCAGATGCAACACAACAAGTTTTTGATCACCTCAAGGAGGTGATGAGTTTGTGTCTCATCCTCCCATTACCAGACTTCTCCTTCCCATTCATTCTAGAGTGTGATGCATCAGGAGAGGATGTTGGAGCAGATCTCATGAAGGATAGGCATCCCATCACATATGAGAGTTGGAAATTGAAACCTATGGAGAGAGGGCATTCAATTTATGACAAGGAGATGTTGGCCATCATGCATGCCTTAGCCAAATTCAGATAGTATCTTGTGGGTAGTAAATTTTTGGTTCATACGGATCACAATAGTTTGAGGTTCTTCTTGGGACAAAAAGAGCTCAACGATCACCAACAAAGATGGGTGAACAAGGTGCAAACATATGACTTTGACATAGAGTACACTAGAGGTAAGAATAATATTGTTGTTGACGCTTTATCTAGGAGGCCTTACCTCACTGCTATGCTTAGTTCTATGTCTGAGATTTCAACGGATTGGAAGGCTCATATACTTGTTGAGTATTCCAAAAATCAGTTTGCATGTGAGATCATGGATGGTATTATATAGGATAACCGATACATAGTAGTGGATGATCTCATTTTCTACAAGGATAGGATTTTCCTTGTACTAGGATCCAAAATGAAGGAGAAGATCCTTCGAGCAGTACATGATACACCACTAGCTAGACATCTTGGGTATTTCAAAACATACAGGTTCATCAGGGAGAGATTTGCATGGAAGGGGATGAAGGACGATGTCCTTAATCATGTCAGAGAGTGTATGGTTTGTCAAAGAAACCAAATCCGAGCATTCTTTCCCAACAGGATTACTTCAGCCTCTCCCCATTCCCGAACAGAAATGGGAAAGCATATCTATGGAATTTATCATAGGGCTTCCCTTGGTGCATGGGCATAGCTGCATTTATGTGGTAGTTAATCGGTTAACTAAGTATGCTCATTTATTTTCCTTGCCCAAGGGCACGAGGAAGTGGATGTGGCCCGAATCTTTTATACCGGTATGTTTATGCTACATGGGTTACTTAAAAATATTGTCGAGTGTTAGGGACAAGATATTCATGAGCACCTTTTAACAAGAGATCTTCAGACTAGCAGGTATGTAGTTGACTCCTAGCACTAGCTACCAGCCACATACAGATGGGCAGATAGAGATAGTCAATAAGTGGATAGAAGGCTACTTGGAGTTATTTGATAGGACACCAACATGCATGGATTAAATGGTTACACATGGGTGAGTATTTCTACAATACCACCTACCAGATGAGCATAGGTATGACCCCTTTCGAGCCTTGTATGGGTACGACGCTAGGACATTTGTAGATTTGGTATTACTAGATAGCCGAGCTCCCAAAGCTCGAGATTGGTTACAGGAGAACCAAGATATTCTGAAGGCTCTCAGAGAGAATCTTCAGAAGGCACAAAATCAACAGAAGGTATATGCAGATCGGCACAGGACAGAGAGGTCTTTTGAGGTTGGGGATCTAGTATTCCTACGTTTACAACCATATAGGTAGTCCTCACTGAAGCAGAAGGGTGTAAAGAAATTGAAACCATGATTTTATGGTTCGTACCGGGTAGTTTGTCGAGTTGGGGTAGTTGCATATGAGCTAGAGCTACTGGAGCACAGTAAGATACATAATATCTTCCATGTTTCATGCCTTAAGAAGGAACTCGGACCGCATATTGTACCATCTACAGAGTTACCACCACTAGATGAGGAAGGGAAGTTGGTGCTGGAACCATAATCCATTATTGAAGAGAGACAGAGGGGGCTCAGGAGCAGAGTAATCACCGAGTATTTGGTGCGATGGAAGGGACTGCCACTTGAGGATGTTACTTGGGAGGGAGAGCAGATTTTGCAGCATCCTAATTTATAATTGATTGAGGAAAAGCAAAGTTTGGGAAGGGAGGACTGTAATGTCCCCTTTCCTACGCCAAAAGGCCTAAGGGCCAATTCAAGTCCAAACCGTGGACATACCCTAGAAATTTGTGGATGTTGGGAGCTTTTGGGAATGGATCTTTGGGAGCTTTTGGGAAGGGGCCTCATGGTTCTAATATCCAAGTTTTGCTTTGGGGGTCACTTTTGGACCATGATGACTCAAAAAGGAAAAAGTAACTTAAGTTACTTTATTTTATTGGCCCCTCCATGGAATGAAATGCACCTAGGGTTATTGGGGCTCGTTTTCCAAGGAGAAGTATATAAGGAGTTGGGAGAGAAAGGAAAGGCACTTTTTGTCACATACATTTTATCCTCCTTCATGTGCAACTTCTATCTGCGCATCTACAACTTATGGAGTCAAATCCCACGGGGACCCTAGCTTCGGTGGTGAGAGACTCGTCCCTAGCTATCATCGGGCATTCTTGAGAGTGAGAGATCTACCCTAGTCTATCATTTTTGAGCCGCTTTCAGGGATGTGCTATAGAGATATTAACCGAGGGTTCAGAGGAAGGGTTTGAGAAATTTTGGGGGCATTTGGGGAACATAATCGGAGGGTTCTAGATCAGACTACGACATCCATTTGGGTGGGCTTAACATCACTTTGGAGGCACCTCCATCATTTTCCGATTCCTTTCCAAGCGAGGTGACTTGCAACCTTTATTTGGGGTTTTCATCGGCCATTTTCAGATCTGAAGGTGGAAATATTATTTCCTAAATTTGTTAATGTTATTTCCAAAGACCCTTATTTTTACTCTTGTATTTATAGAGTTACGAACCTTTGAGGTTTTCTAGCCGCCTAGGGCATTCTATAATTTTATGGCAGCAATATATTATTCCAAAAATGTTTTTCTAGTGTTTATTATTATTATTAAAGATTCCCTCAAAATTTCATGCACTTTGGGAAAATATTTTGTGAGATATCAATTTAATACCATTCGTTGTCCTAGTTGGTCATTTTCAGTAAAAATAAGAAATTTTACTTTGCTGCAATTTTCATATATTTTGTGCATTTTAAGTAGTATCCCATAAGGGATATTTCATAACCCCGATTTGATGACAAAGAGAAGATAAACTTTGCAACATTGACAATGTCCATTTCAATGGCCGACAGGATGGGAACCATACTGATGCGCCACAAAAGAATAATTTCTATCCCATTTAGGATGTAAATAGGTATTTAAATGCTTTATAGAATGAATTATACCCCCTAAAGCACTATGATGATGAGTATATGAAGTTCTAGTAGTTGCACTAGCGTAAAGGGTAGTCGGTGGAAGATTACACTCGATAAGTTTTATGGCTACACAATGTGTCTATGTGAGGACCTAATAGAGAAACATAAGGTGTTGAAGTGCATCAACAAACTCACACCTTACATATGTGCAAAGATGAACTTCTTAAATTTTTTTTTTAGAGAAAGTATATTGCAACATCACCAACATTGAAGCTAAGTAAAATATCAATAAGGGGTTTCCCTCTTTATCCAATGTTGCACATAAGAGCTAAATCATACACATAACACCATTTAATCCCCTTCTTAGACAAAAACATATCGTAAGGGAGAGAAACCTAAGAAGGTTGCACACCACCAAAAGGATTTTACACATTCTACCTCAAACACATATAAGAATAAGCAAGGTGACAATTGGTGTCATTGATATTTGTCACACACCGCAATGATTCTGAATTCCATAGTCATTGATATTTTCACACACCCCAATGATATTGAATTCCACATGCATAAATATTTTCTTACACAATCTACATCAAGTCCTATAAATAACACTAACATAGATAGTTCTTTTTTGAGAAAAATACTATTTCCAATGAAACTTTGGAGGAATGTGAGCGTATCCTCTATGAATTTATAGGTCAAAGGAAATCCTCTTTGTGTCATCACTAACACTAGAAATCATAAGAACATCATATTGTAAGACATAACACACCACTTAATTCTTCATATTGTGGCACATCCTCGTCCATACTCACTTGGATAAATCTAATAAGGAAAGGATATACAAGTTATGGGTTTTACCCCATATTTGATGAAGAGCATACTCTCATAAAAATTCAATTCAACATTTCTAATATTCAAGAACAATACAATATATAAGAATGGTCATATAACCATTCATCCTATAATAAGTTAGTTGTTCTAACAATAACAACTAACTTCTCCTACCACAAATATAGGATGGTTGTTCTAACAAACTTTAATATTTGTCACCTAAAAGAAATACGAGAGTTGTTGCACCAACTCATTAATAAATATACATAATATTTATTTGCTCATGTTAGGACTAATTCCTAACACAATTCTAATAAAGATGCAATTTTTAGTATAAATACAAGCCCATAAATGACACATTTACTTGTGAGGTTTTGGCCTTGTATTTTTGTGATAGTTTGTTGAAAATTCCTTATTCGTATGACCATGACTCTACATATCAAACCAAGTTACAATGACAAACATTTCATATCAAATATCAGTTCAACTTTAAGGAGTTTGTATGCACCCATTTTTACACAATGTAATATTTTGGAAATACCAAATAATGATAATGAGGACTTCCTTAATATGACAAGATGTTTTGAATTTCTTAGACCACCTACACACACCTGATCTTTTCCAATTTGCTTATTTCCTAAACCTGGCCTTTTCCAGCCTACCTTTCCCGTCAGGAAGCTTTTTTTGCCTTTTATCTTTGTTTCATACCCCCTTGCACATTTGACATGAAATTTCCATGACAAGTACACTACCTCCACAATGGTTCCTACTCATGCCTTGGCATTTTTACTCCCATTCATGACATTTTTGCTCCCCATTTCTGTGGTTCCTTTTCACATTGTGGCAATTTTGTTTCATGCTACATCATCTTTACTTTCCTTGGCGGCAGTTCCATCCTCTGCTGCGGATGTTACTCAATCGCCTCCTGCTGACACCAACAGTTCTGTATTATGTGTGTGATTTTAAACTCAAATTTTGAATCACACACATTTCTTTCTTTGTTTTGACCCCAATTCACTTCTCCAAACCTCTCCACCTCACTCCACTTCACCCCCTCTTGATATAATCTTGACCATAGATCAAATTTTGATCTTAAGTTTTTGATCTCAAATTAAGATAAAAATTGATTGGAGGATTCATTTTTAAGAAAAATTATGCGATCATTTCCAATCCCCACCAGAATTATGATTCTCCAACTAATTCTACTTGCAAACTTCAGTTTTACAAATTTTGAACTAGAGAGAGAGCCAAATCCCACAAATATTGCTTCGCACACAAAACAATTCCAAGGAATTTTTATTGCTTGTTGCTATTACCACTCGAAGGATTCATAAAGTTATAGACCATCATTCTAGATTTATTTGAACCAAAAATATTCTGCCATCCTTATTTTTTTGTCCATATAAGTTTCCTCCATATCCTCTAACTTCACCACTGCTACCATTCCAGTTAATCGAGTACAGAAGGAGATAGTTTTCTAAGGGTACAATCAAATAGATTCTAGATCAACCTCTTCCATCACCGGAGAAAGATTGGATCCCGTGTCTTTTTCAGGTTTTATAATAGTGTAGATTAAATTTCTTTGAACTTAATTGTTATAGTTCCATTCCCAAAAGTTGTTGAAAATAAAAGGAGTTAGATTAGATCATCAGTTGCATCTTAAATTGTTCATTTTAAGATTTGAATCCTCTTGCTTTGAGCTATTCCCACATCTGGGATATAGCCTCATATTTGTGTCTTATTTGTACATATAATAGCATCTAGTTTTGAATTATTTAATAGTTGCATTCATTACATTTCATCCCAAGAAAATGCCAAAAACAAGTAGTTTAGCCTCAAGTTTTGCTTTGAAAACATATTATTAGTTTGGATCATATCATTTGCTGGAATTTGTTTCAACCAGAGATTAGGTTTCAAATTTGTCCATTAATTGTAGATCAGCTCATTGTCATTTAGGATTTAGATTTATTTTTCTTGTTGATAAAAGGGCATTTTGAGTAGAACTACATATTGTTCTTACATATATCTCAGAACTGAAACTACAAATCACATATAGGGAATTGTAAATTTAATTTATTTCCATTAGTGCGTCGTTTAGATCATTATAAATATTTTAATTCACAATTGTAGATCATTTGTTCACCCCCTATATCATTAAAAAAGTATTGAAAAGAAAAGAAAAAGTATTTTATTTGTGATTCATTTTTAGATCATTTGAAAGTAAATTGTCGAGTTAGATTATATCATCATTTACATCCTAAATTTTTGTTCATTTTAAGATTTGAATCATCTTGCTTTGAGCTATTCCCACATTTGGGATATAGCCTCATATTTGTGTCGTATTTGTACCTATAATTACATCTATCTTTGAATTCTTTTATAGTTGCATTCATTACATTTCATTCTAAGAAAATACCAAAAACAAGTAGTTTAGCTTGAAGTTTTACTTTGAAAACATATTATTAGTTTATATCATATAATTTGTTGGAATTTGTTTCAACCAGAGAGACTAGGCTTTAGATTTGTACATTAATTATAGATCAGCTCATTGTCATTTAGGATTTAAATTTATTATTCTTGTTGATAAAAGAACATTTTGAGTCGAATTGTATATTGTTCTTACATATATCTCAAAAATGAAACTACAAATCACATATAGAGAATTGTAAATTTAATTTATTTCCATTAGTCTGTCATTTAGATCATTATACATATTTTCATTCATAGTTGTAGATCTTATTTTTTTACTAACCCCGTATCATTCAAAAAGTCTTGAAAATAAACCATAAAAAATATTGTAGTTGCGAGTCATTTTTAGATCATTGGAAAATAAATTGGTTATCGGTTCCCATTGCGTGCATTAATTATCATAAATTTGTTTAGTAATCAACATTTCATTTCTAGAAGTCGCCCACTTTTAGTTTTTAATTCATTCGGTATAAACAAACAAACAAATGATTCAATTCACACAAACAAACAAACATTCATTCAAACCAAAAATAGCAGTCTAAAACCACCAAACAAGCACTTAAAATACATTGTTTCCCACATCAAAAAGTCACAAAATTTCCCCATAAAATCATGCAACAATCCCAACCCATAATACCACCACTTTGACACTTCACACAAAATGAAACTGTCTAAAATGACTTGCTAATCCATAGGACAATAAGTTGTCACTTTGCAAAACATTTCCCAAGTACTCTCATATGACTATAGTTCTAGCAAAAACCCATCTACATCAATAATGTCATATCCATAGTCCATCCATATGGCTCCATTCCTATCCATCACATCTACACAACCCTACTTTAGGACACTTATAATGTGCTCTAGGTCTAGTTAACACCACACAACAGATAATACCTTACACATGTGAATGAATGTTGAAAACCAAGTCATTCCTAGTAGATTGAACATTTCCCATGTCTTCTCACTTTTTTTGAGCATGATAGTATTGGGAAGATATCCTCTCTAAGGTGAGACGTGAGGTATTTTGTTCCACACCCATACTTGCACTCATTATCATACAACTTGTCATCCTTGACGACGAAGTCTTATCGCTTCCACAGGAAAAATACCCCTTCCATCTTCTTAGGAGACAATTTTTTTCCTTAGAAATTCTAGTTCTCTCTCATCCTTGCATCTAGCCTCATCGCCCCTTTTCTCCAATATTCACATGACCCAGGTCAACTTTATCAAACAACCATTTCATACATGTAGCTCAATTGAACATCCCACCATTCATTGAATACGATATAGACCAAGAGTTACACACTGTATGGCGGGTAAAAATGTGTCTAGACAACATGCACTCTTATCATTCGTTCAACTAGGGTATCGAGGCAACACTTAAGAGAAACACTAAGAATGGAACACAATACATATAATTAAATGGGTACACGGATTTGCCAAAGATCACATAGCCAAAGGGAAGTAACCCTTACACTAAGAAAACCTATGGTTTCAAGGCCCTAGGTCGAAGAAGAGGAAGGAACCCTATTGAGGTATCGACACTATGGGGAGATTAATAATAAAATAAACATACAAAGTCTATGCTAACCGAAGTAAAACATGTAACATAAAATAAAGAACTGAATACAATATGCTAACCTAACATGTGCATAAAATACTAAGCTAACATAAAGTAACAAGAAAATATAAGAGACTACTCTATACAAAATGAAAAGTCGGGTTAGAGAACTTATCTTTGGGGGTGGTTGTTGATGCATATATTTCCCAAAGGACCATACACCAAGAGAGAATAGATTTCGAGGTGGAGAAGGGAAATAATCCAGTCCTAACTCACTATAGGTGACCCAAAAGTGCAAGCAAACCAATCCAATAAAGAAGAATCTCTAAGCCAAGAGTCAAGATGCAATAAATCTAAGAGATGAGTGAGCATATGCAAGTTGGATAAAGAGAGAAGAGATCATGACAGTTTCCTATGAAATTTGTGCTATCTCGTTATGTTGTAAATATGTCTTTTTGGCATTTATATCGATGCCATCGCCTACGGGCGAAGGCATCGGCTAGGATTTTGAAATAGCACCGAAGCAATTGCCTACGTGTGATGGCATCGGCTAGGGAGGGAAATGAGAAATGTGCGTGTGAAATGTTTTAGGAGAAAAGGCACTAAATAAAGGTAATGCGAGGCATAAGTAATGTGGCCATCAAGAAAGCAAGGTGTCGAAGAATGTGAAGAAAAACAAGAAGATAATAACAAAAGAAGAACATAAATAGGACCAAAATCCATTCTCTCTCCATGTATCATCCCTAACCCAATGGTTATGTGAATAACCATACCCCTATCCCAGAACAAGCCCCTTAAGGCACCCATTCCCAGAAATAGATGCATTAACGACCTCTAACCTGGAAGATAAATTTTTAGTAACATGTATGAAAATAGAAAGCGTGAAAAATTAGGTGTATACATATGCCCTGTCCGTTGATTACCGCATGTCGCAATAGCGAAACATGGGGTAGTTAATGAAATAATGATACATAACACCAAAATTGAAAGTAAATGCTGAAAGTAAATAAAGGACTAGCTGAAATAAAATATACCCACTAATACGTACCTGATAGTGTTGGTCATCCTACCACGTATGAGCGCAATCCATTCTGCTAGAGCCCTGGAGAAGAAAAATGAAAATAATCACTAGAGGATCATAAAAAAATAAGAAATAAATCACCTAGCTAGGGGCCCATGGGAAAAGCCAAACAATGGGTAGCAATGCTGAAAATCATAAAAAACCATATGGTAGTTAACTCTGAGGTACTATCATGAACCACGAAGGTGTAAATAAATAGAACATTGATTATTATCCCAAAGGGTGAATAAAAACGTTGAAAAGTGTAAAAGAACATGAGATAGATGCCATAAGAATAAAATAAGTAAATATATCCAAGTAAGACTAGGAGCCTAAGGGTGGATGCAAAAGACCACAACAATTCCATAGAAAAGGCTAGGGCGAATCAAAGCCAAGATAGGTGGAAAAGAGGAAAAGACAACCAATAATAGGGTGTCAAGGCGCTATCAGAGAAAGATAAATCCAAGTGAGTTTAAGAACCTAAGCGAGGATGCACGAGACCGCCACATTCCAATGGTAGGAGATGTCAGGGAAAAAGAAAGATGCGGTCAAGGTATTTCTATAGGAGATGTCTAACCACGAGGGAAAATGATCATAGATTATTTGTGATGATGTCATCAAGATGACGTAAGATGGGAATTCTATCTTGAGACATAGTAACAAGGGTCAGTTGTTTGTGTAGGGGAATAACCAAGAGTTTTGGTGAAGTTTAATGAATTGATATATGTACAAGATTGGCCTTCCGTGAGGAGATTGGTATGCACATAAAATATATTGCATTGATGACAGATGATTTCTATGAGCTATGAAATGTGGAAATCTACCCCAAAGAGGGAGGAAAAAGAATGTTCATAACTAACATGGCTATCACGAGACGCTCATGGTTGTGAGGTGACATACACATAAGTTTGAGGGGAGGGACTTGGCTAGGTAGCTGGGAAAATGCTTCAAGAGGACCCCACTCATCATGAATGAACTATGCAGTGGGATAAGAGTGTTGGGATTCCCCAAGAACATAGCCTGAAGATGCAGGTTAAGTTAGGAATACTTCAGAAACTTCATTTTTTTAGTACCTACGCTATCGACCCTACAAGTTCCATTTTGACAGGGGCCGATAATGTCTATAGTAGTAATATTAGACACCATCAGTTATGTAGGATAATTTCATAAGGGATGATGGTGCGTAGTAAGGGAAACTTCCCCAAGAACCATTGACCTTGTAGGATAATTTCCATAGGGGCTGATGAGGTTTAAGAGAGCTATATTTATGTCTTGAGAAGCTTGACTACGAGGCAAAAGCTGGCATAGGGGCTTCTTATGAATCTATTGTAGGACATGTAAATGGTATTGGTTTTGAATCTGGAATACCTCATTTGAGATAAGGCATGTTGATAGTGTGAAGGTTCTATGGTGCCCACAATATTTTTCATGGGACTTATATGATGTTGACTTTGACAGTTGGAACAAGATCTTTCTAAGGACCGATGACATTCATTTTGGACATTTTGTGATATCTCACTTGATTGGTGGAGAAGGAATATGATTCACACCTATCAGTAGGGGATGTGTATGAGAAGGCATGCTAGGAACCACATTTCAAGATATTAACTGTAACATATGATTATGTATCTGAATCATGCTAGTTGTGGTGGTAGCCTGGGATAAGGCCATATGTTCTAGGAGTTTAATTGTTACTATGTTAAGGTCTATAGAAGAGGAGTAACCTTTAGAGGTGGGTTCTTGTTAGCAACTATCATGCTCATCAATGAGAGTTTTAGAGGACTCATTATGATAATTTATGCAGGGAGAATCTTGATCATGTTTGAGTGCTTTTTGGTTAGGATGAGGCCTAGTTATTTCCATGGCATTGACAAGTATCCTTCAGAAACCTCCATTTCGATTAATTGTAAGATATTCATTATCATCGAGATTTTTAATGATGGATCTGATATCTATCTGGCCAACCTCAACCACATTTCACTTTCTTTGAGTAACCTTTTTTGAGTGATTAGAGGTACAAGGTGGGGGCAACGGAGCTTCATGGGTAAGACTAGGGAAGATAGCGAGATTAACACTTGTCGAATGATAACTATAACACTTAAGTGCATGAAGAGGAAGTGAAAGCATGAATACACAACCCATGAAGAAGTTTAGGGGATTTAATTAAGCCTTTAAAGAGCATGAGAGGAGACATTTGTGCAACATCGAAACTAAAAGAAGAACTATGAAATATTGTAATTTAGATGCAATTGGTTGTGAACAAATTTTACACGAGGGCTGATAGCATCGGGAAGGGAAAATAAACCTAAAAAAACACAATTAGACATACACATGCCTTGCATAGGACTGATGGTGTCACGAAAGGAAAATCATCTAAAAGCAGACATAATCGACCCTATACAAATTTTGCATGGGGGATGATGGCGTAAGGTAAAATAGTTTTTAGGGTTTTTCTAAAATTTTAAGAACTGAAATAAGATCAAAATGAAAATGGATGCTTTTAAGGAGATGTGTTTGATTAAAAGTATAGAATGAGGTTCATGTTGGGTTCACTAAGGATAAATATTCTAGCTCTCAAGTCCTCATTGAAGGTTGTGCATGCTCAGGTTTAGTTGGCACAACTCCTTGGTTGTAGCTTCCCCTTGGTGCCCATTCTTTTTCCTCAAGCACCCTTGTGCGCTTTCCATTCTCTCCTTCCTTTTTCCTCTTTGTTCCACTCCTCCCTTGCACCCACCTTCTGTGCTTTCACCTTCTTCCCAAGCATCTTCTTCACCTGCGCACATCTCAGACTTGCTTCAATCAACTAAGTCCCTAATCGCCTCGTGGGCTGCCCCCATTACTTTGTAATAGTTGTGCCTTGACCATGCATTCTCTTCACACCAGTTTTCCTCATTTTTGACGTGCATGTCACATGCGCCCATCCCTCTCGCCCTCCTTTGTGTTCCTCTGTGCCAAGGTCATCTTACGACATGCTTGAATGTGTCGTGCACAACTAGTCAAAGTGCGCCAACAGGGCACCAAATCCTTACAAATCAACAAGTGAGTGACACGTGGGAAAAAGACAAATATTCACACAATTAGCCATCATCTCAGCCAATCCATGGGTGCCACGTGTTTTACGTGTGCCGACGACTCGAAATATTTTAACATGATGTATATTTTGCTATAGAGCTCATATCGGCATGCACGCCTGGACTTGTTAGAAAGCTGCTGACATCAGCTACAGTGCTAGAAATTCAAATTCAAATTCTTGGTGGATATGGTAGGTGAGAAATGGGAAAACGTCTCTCTAAGCATTAATGAGTAGATCTGATTGCTCCAACCACCCAATTTGATATGATCCACCATCCTTTCTTCTTCAACATGCCAAAAAAGGCTTGGGAAGTGTATTTCATAGATCTCTAGGTGGATTTGTAGGCATTGAATGCTTCTTGATTGGTGGTTGTGTTTCAAATTTAGATTTTCCCCCTTCTTCCCTTCTTCTTCCATGGATTCATCTATAAATGTAAGAGATAGACTCATTTGTTATGTTGGACACTTTGGATCCTTATGCATTTTGCTAAGGACTCCATACTTTCTGTATTTTGAGTTGTAGACCTCTAGATCTGGCTCTTGCATGTGGATATCGGCCTCCTTCATCATTGTAAAGATCTATGTGCATTTTTGGAAGTAATAGAAGCATCATTTTGTGACTATTCTCTATCCTAACGTGTTTACATTCCTTCTTCTTTCCTTTTATTTTGTGTTGTGTGTTGGTTGTGCTATTTCACGTCCCTTGTAGTTCTTTATTTAGTTGTGTTCCATGAGAATGATATGGTAAATACGTGTTTAGTTGTGTGCTACTTGTGCCTAGCCTCCTTTCACGCATTTCCCTTTCATTCTCGCTCAGAACAGATAGTGTTCATCCCTCTTTTCTGGTGCTATCACCTTTTAGTGTAGTTTCCTTTCATGTCATCCTTCTATCCTTGGTCCCTTGGCATTATTAGCTTAGTTTCCCCTTCAACACTAGGAGTAGTAGTAGTAGTAGAAATAGATAGAGGAACCGACCTTCTCGAAGATCCATCCCAAGTGCACAAGGTCCCACAACTTGGGGATGGTTCCATTGTGGTCTCAAACACCTTGGCCCTTCGAGATCTGAGACGTGGGTGCATGTTTGAGAAACCAATAGTTTTTGGCATGCCCGATGGGACAAGCATTGAAAGCTCAAATTTCATATCTCTAAGTTTGGTGTGTGGACTTAGTATTTCAGCCTTTGGAGGCTCATTTCAACACATCTGGTGACTCCCAACATTTTAAGATCTCTATTTTAATAGTCTAAGAGCCTTTCATGAGAAGAGTGCACACAAGAAGAAGTGCAACAAGCTGAAGATTATTTTGAATACCTCTAGCTATCCCCGAGAAGAGTTCATTCTAGAAAATCATCACGTGCATCTCCATCTCATGCATGCCACGCCCATTCAACTCCTCCTCAAAATAAACAACTTGTGCACACTTTGAATGGCGCATCACAACCTCCTCCATTGAGAAACTTTGCAAACTTTTGGAGGGAGTCCTTCTTTGCTGGTTATGTAACATGATATGCCAAATGACACACTCAAGAGTATTCCATACTTTATTGGTGAGAATCAAGTCACCCCTCAGGAGCATATCAGGATATAGAAAATGTGTGTTCACTCTATTTGATCACACATGATGATGTAGTAGTCAGGCTACTTGTAGCCTCTTTCAAAGGTAAAGCACTTCAATGGTACCGAGGCTTGAGACTTGGATCTATCACCACCTAGGATGAGCTTGGGAACAACTCTTTGTAATTACTTTGAAGATAAGTCAGATCACCTATCTTTGGTGGAGCAAACTAACAACAACAAGGAGGGCGCCTAATGAGTAGATGATTGATTTCAACATCAGATTTTAGAAGACTTGGGATAAAATCCCTCTTGTGGTAAGACCTACTGACCTAACATGCTTTCTGTATTATCTAAAGGTGCTCAATAGTGATATTTCAGTTATGATCCAATCCATGGGAGGTAGGACTTTACTATTGCTTATAATATTGTAGTAAGGGCAAAAAATAGTCTTATTCAGGTGGGAAAGATAGCTCCTAGACCACCTATGCCCTTGTTCCTAGAAATGTCACAAGCACCCCAGCCTTTTGTGGCCCCTATTCCTATTCTTGAGCAAAAAGTGCACAACGGTTGCCTCAACATCCTACTCTCTAACATAGCAGAAGGAAGATGAATAATTGAAGGCCCTGATTAGAAATTTATCAAACAAGGTCATATCATTAGAAAAGCAAATAGTGCACAAGCCTATAGAGGTAATTCTAATCAGGCGCATGGCCAAAGAAATCAGCCTTGGTGGAATCAGTATGGAAATCAAAGATACATGTCCCAACCAATAGAATGATAGATGACATCCCAATGCACATCTACCCTTGCAAGTTGTTCCTCCGCACCTTCTCTTCTAACACCCAATGTGATTAGGTGCTTGTTCTAGTTCAGAACAATTTGGTGCAAGATTCAGAATGGTGCTTCCCTTGCAACATGCCTCATAGTCAATATCATTGTGCCAATGTGTGTGCATGCCCAAGCCTTCATGATCTAGAATGCTTCAGTTTGTGAGCCTTCAATAAGCACCCCTAAAGCAAGAAAATCTAGAAGCTCCTCTAGAGAACAAATTTGATGTTCTTTGGCGTGGAGGACTTATGTGTAATCAACCAAGCTAGAAGATACAAATAGACCACGTGCCCAAGTTGTGGACAACACAAGATATAAGAAGAGAATGTTAGAGTTAGGTGCGTAGGTCCCACTCCCAGCAATGCAAGTAGACCCTTAAAAGAAGAAAGATGTAGACAAGGCATCTGCAGTAGTAAAAGCGCTCAAGTCCCTACGTAAGAGGTCCCACACAAAGCTCTTTTGAAGCAACACACATCCTCCTTTGGTAGGTCAAGCCTCTGCTCTAGCTAAAGTCTAGGCTTTTTGCAGAACACTCAAGAAGGGATGTTGTTCCCCAAATGCATAAGATAGGGGGCCTTCCATTTAGCATTGTTGACCAGATGAAGAGAACAAACATAAATGTCACAATGTGGGATGCCTTGACCATTCCATCTCAGTGGGATTTGTTGCATGAAGCTTGATGCAACTCTCATGTGCATTGATCTAGCTATGTAGAAGCCATGTGCTTCTATCAACATCTACTAAGAAGAGGAGAAACAAGTAA
This sequence comes from Taxus wallichiana var. yunnanensis, assembly GCA_018340775.1. Taxonomy (NCBI): domain Eukaryota; kingdom Viridiplantae; phylum Streptophyta; class Pinopsida; order Cupressales; family Taxaceae; genus Taxus; species Taxus wallichiana. The sequence continues at coordinate 865,418,142 of CM031242.1, forward strand.
GTAAAGTTGTTTTAAAACCCCACCCTTCTATATGTCCTTGATCATAGGAAAACACCTAGTGCATAATTGCATGATTGACTTAGAGTGCTAGTACTTTTGTATGCCTAAGAAAATAGTTGATGTCTTAGGTCTGAAATATATCCCTTTGTCTAAAGGAGTCCTGCAACTTGATGGTTCAACTGTCACCACCTTAGGAGTCATCAAAGGATCTTGAGTTAACCTCCATGCATGTCCGAGCCTAACCATACTCAAGATGTGTCAATCATTGACCTACCTCCTTTGTTTTCCCTATGCCTATCAAGAGACTTTCTTTGCTAAAGTGGGTGGTTACTTGTCTTCTGATTGGTCTCATATGTTACTCAAGACAAGGTATGGTACCCGGTTTACCATACAAGATGAGCCTATATTTTCCTATCATGTAGAGTCATATGTCCCATCCCCTCTCAAGCCAATTATTTAATCCAAGAAGAACAAGCTTCAATTTCTGAAGATCAATCTCTTCCACCCCTTTGTTCTGACCTAGTGCTTGATGAATGGGTGGAAAGACACCATAAATTTGATCCATATGTTGAAGAACTGGAAGCTTATGAAATTGGGCTTGGTACTTATTGCATTCTTGAAGAAGAAGAAGTTATGTTGCCGCATGCGCTCAAGGAAAACAAAGTTGAATAGGGTCTATGGAAGTTGTACTTTGATGGATCTAGAAGTAGAAATGATGGGAGTAGGAGTGGTTCTCATTTCCCTAAGGATGAGAAATTATTCTTCACACATAGGTTGCATTTCACATGTTCTAACAATGTGGCAGAGTATGAAGCATTGGTGCATGGCTTGCTCATTGTTGAGAAGAAGAAAATTAAGTGTTGCTGCAGATCTTTGGGGACACAAAATTGGTTATCCACTAGGTTACCAAAAAATTTAGAAAAGAATAATCTTCTCAAAGCTTATAAGCATAGAGTTTGGGACCTCCTTGAGATCTTTGATGCTCTAAATATGTAGGTGGTGCCACGTAAAATGAACAAGGAAGTTGACCAAATGGCCGCACTTGGGTTCACAGTTTCTCTCTGCTTGAGGACTTTGTCAAAGGAAACACTCAACACATTAAGATGGTGATCAAACCATCCATTCAGAACATAACAACACCAGCTGGAAAGTGTTTGACAGTGACGTGTAGATCGTCAGTTTATCCAAAATGAAGTTGAGTTCTCATCAAGCATGCAAGTTGACTTGCATGACAACTATGGTGACCAAGTGATACAATTGAAGACAAACAAGTTACCTAAAGGGTTGGTCACCTTAGAAAATTTTAGCCCTGATGATGAGTTCAAGGGTGAAGAAAGGTACATGCACACCGCAAGAAGACTACTTCCCCAGTCACTATTGTGCATGGGAAAGAGTTGTTGCTCAGTAGGACTTGTGTGCATGAAGAAAAATAGGCCTTCATCTCTCTCTGTCAAAAATATAGTGATATCTTCTCATGGGAGTATGAAGACCTCAAAGGTTTTGATCCAAGTGTTGCTCAACACTCCATTGACCTTGATCCTAGTATCAAGCCCCATCAGAAGAAAGCAAGTGACCAGTCAATCCAAAGATAGAGCCCCTCATGAGAAAGGAATTATCCAAACTCATTGAGGAAAAAATTATTTTCCTATCAAATACTCTACCTGGGTCACAAATCTGGTTCCATAGTGCAAGAAGAATGGTGAAATCAAACTCTTGTGTTGATTTAGAGATTTGAATAAGGCATCTCTAAAGGATCATTATCCTTTGCCTTTCAATGGAGCAGATTTACTGATTGTGGTGCGACACACGAGAGATTCTCCATGCTAGATGGGTATTCTAGTTTAATCAGATCTTGGTCAAGGAAGAGGATCAATTCAAAACAACATTTACAACCAAATGGGAACATATGCATATAAAAAAATGCCCTTTGGTCTATCAAATGTAGGTGCCACATTTTAAAATGCCATGGATATTTCTTTAAAGGATACATCAATGAGTTCATCTTGGTTTACCTTGATGACATAAATGTCTTCTCAAAGCAAAGTGGATCATATGGCACACTGGAAAAGTATTTGAGAGATGTAGAGAGTTTGGGGTGTCTCTTAACCCCAAGAAGTGCAATTTTGTAGTGGCGCAAGGCAAGCTCTTGGGCCATGTGGTTTCAAAGGATGGCATCGCAATTGATCCTAAGCATGTTTTAGCCATCCTAGCTCTTTCCTACCTGCTGGTGCACAAAAAGGCCCTACAGTCCTTCCTTGGTAAGATCAATTTTTGTTAGGCATTTTATCCCTAATTTTTGGGATTGGTTTGGCCCATCACCTTGATGCTCAAGAAGGACATAGCCTTTAGATGGACAAGGAAGGAAGAAATCTTCAAAAAAATCAAGCAAGAAATTGCTTGTGCGCCAACACTCATCAACCTAGATTATTCAAAGGATTTCATCCTTTATGCTTATGGCACTGATACAAGTGTTGTTGTTTTCCTAACACAAGAAAATGAACAAGGGGAACAACCAGTGGTCACTTTCTTTCAAGATGCTGAAGGATTATGAACTAAAATATAGTCACATGAGAGAAACAAGTCTTTGCCATCATGCATGCGCTCAAGAAATTCAAAAGTATGCTCACCACCAATCATATCAAGGTGTTAGTCTCCCACTCTTATGTCAGAGACTTCATCATGGGAGCATAGAAATTAGTGAGAAAAGAGCACGATGGGTGACCAAAATCATGGAGTATGATGTGACTATCAAGGCCAAAAAGATGGTAAGAGGTAGTAGCATGCTCTATAGGAAGATTGTTGAGGACATGTAGAGTGAACCTGAGGCTTCATTATTTCTGGATGAGAACCTCCCGCACGTAGAACTTGAGCAGAATATAGACCCTGGCATGCACGTGACTAGATGAAGGACATGATCACATTCCTTTCGAGGGTGCATACCCTCTGGTTTAAACAAAGAAAAGAGAAGACATTTGAGGTTACAATCTATCCCCTATGTTTTGATTGATGGAATTCTCTTCAAAAAGAATCTTGATGGCATGTTGTTAAGATGTATCAATGACACGTAGAATAAAAAAGTGTTAGCAGAATTTCATGATGGATTCTCTAGTGGACACTTCTCTGCCAAAACTACAAAGTGATGAAAATCATAATGGAAAGTATCTTTTGGCCTACCCTGTTTGCAGATGCACACAAGTGGGTCACAAAATGCAAGGAATGTGCTTTCTTTAGGGAAAGAAAAATGATTGGAAAAACTTCCCCTCCGACCAATCAAGCGGATCAACCTTTTGCGTAATGGGGTCTCGACTTCATAGGCATGATCAATCCACCTTCAAGTGCTAGACATAAATGGGTGTTGATAGCTACATATTACTTCACCAGATGGACAGAAGTTGTCGCACTCAAGGAATCAACCAAGTCAGTCATCCTTGAATTTCTCGAAGGTATAGTCACAAGGTTTGGTGTTCCTCAAACCATTATCTCGATAATGCAAAATCCTTCCTTGGTACTAAAATCACTGATTGGGCTCTAAGTATGGGCATTTACCTGAAGAATTCTTCCAACTATTACCCTTAGGAAATGGTTTGGAAGAATCAACAAATAAGAACCTGATCAGAATCATGAAGCGCACAATGAACATCAGCCAAAGACAATGGCATACAAAGGTCTCAGTGCGTGCTCTGGGAAGATAGAATCATAGTAAAAAGGCAATAGGAACTTCACCTTACAAGCTTGTCTATGGAAAGGAGGCTACCCTTCCTTTGACACTAGAGTTAAATTCATTAGCGCTTGCCCAATAGCTGGAATTTGAAGGTGCAGAGACAGAGAGAAATCAGAATGGTAGAGCTGGTTAATCTTGAAGAATCAAGGAACTCTACCATGATCAAGCTAGAACAACATCAATAAGCAAAAAAAAGAAATGGTTGATAGAAAGGCTAGGCCTCAAGCTTTCAAATTTGGGGACTTGGTTTTAAAATGGGATGTTGATGAGCTAAACTAGGGTGCCATTCAAAGTTTGATGCACTTTGGAGTGGCCCATACATCATCAGTTCCTGCAAAGAAGCTAACTCTTTGAGTTAACTCATCTTGATGGAGTGCATTGCAAATCCTAGTAAATGGGATCTATCTCAAACCCTTCCATTAAGTGTGTTGCATCATGTTGTATATATTAGAGTAGTTTAATTCCTCTAAGTGTGTTTATGCACACATTGTTTGTTTGTACATAGTTCTTTCTTCTCACATGCTTCTTGCATGCACTCTTCCATTGCTTCCAAAATGTAGAGCTTCTCTCAGTGGTTGCATGATTTAGAAAAGAGTCAAGAAATGATCTTCAAGTGACTACAGGGGAAGTTTCATGATTACATAATAGACTCCATGCCCAATGGATGCTTTAGGCTACTGATCTTCTTCATCTAGCAGGCAAATGGCCCCGAAAGTCACCAAAACTATTATCTAAATAACTCTCCTAGTTATTTGGGTAACTGGTATAAACATTCTAGCTCTCAAGTCCTCATTAAAGGTTACGCATGCTCAAGTTCAGTTGACACAACTCCTTGATTGCAGTTTCCCCTTGGTGCCCATTTCTTTTCCTCAAGCACCCTTGTGCACTTTCCTCTCTTCCATTTTCCTTTTCCTCTTTATTCCACTCCTCCCTTGTGCCCACCTTCTGCACTTTTTCCTTCTTCCTAAGAAACTTCTTCACCCTATGCACATCTTAGACTTGCTTTAATCAGCTAAGTACTTGATTGCCCCTCATGCGTTGCACCCATTACTTTATAATAGTTGTACCTTGACCATGCATTCTCTACTCACCATTTTGCCTCATTTCCCATGCGTGTGTCACCTTGCCCTTCATACACCTTCCTCTATGTCTTCCCCTTTGCGTGCCCTCCTCATGCCCTCCTTTGTGCTCCTCTATGCCAAGGTCATCTTCCAACATGCTTGAATATGTCGTGTGAAACCAATCAAAGCATGCCAATAGGGCACCAAATCCTTGCAACAAATCAACAAGTGAGTGACACGTGGTAAAAATCAAATATTTCACAGTTAGCCATCATTTCAGCCAATCCATGGGCACCACATGTTTTACATGCACTAACAAATCTGACATCTTTTGATAGCCATATATTTTGCTACAGAGCTCAGATCAGTGTGCGCCTAGACTTGTCAGAAAGATGCTGACATCAACTACTACTGATGCTAGAAATTCAAATTCAAATTCTTGGTGGATATGGTAGGTGAGAAATGGGAAAAATTTTCTCTCTAAGCATTAATGAGCAGATCTGATTGCTCCAACCACCCGATTTGATATGATCCACCCTCCTTTCTTCAACATGCCAAACAAGCTTGGGAAGAATATTTCATAGATCTCTAGGTGGATTTATAGGCATTGAATGCTTCTTGTTGGTGGTTGTGTTTTCAAATTCAGATTTTCCCTCCTTATTCCCTTCTTCTTCCATGGATTCATCTATAAATGTAAGAGATAACCTCATTTGTTATATTGGACACTCTAGATCCTTACACATTTTTCTAAGGACTCCATTCTTTATGTATTTTGAGTTGCAGACCTCTAGATCTGGCTCTTGCATGTGGATATCGCCTCATTCATCATTGTAACAGATTTGTACATTTATAGAAGTAATAGAAGCATCATTTTGTGACTATTCTATGTCTTAAGATGTTTTCATTCCTTCTTCTCACATTTTATTTTGCGTTGTGTGTTGGTTGTGCTATTTCACATCCCTTACAATTCTTTATTTAGTTGTGTTCCATGAGAAATGATCTCGGTGAATACGTGTTCAATCTGTGCACTCGTGCCTAGCCTCCTTTCACGCATTTCCTTTCATTCTCATTCAGAAACAGATAGTGTTCATCCCTCTTTTCTAGTGCTATCACCTTTTAGTGTAGTTTCCTTTCATGACATCCTTCTATCCTTGGTCCCTTGGCATTATTAGCTTAGTTTTCCCTTCCAACACTAGGAGTAGCAGTAGCAATAGAAATAGATAGAGGAACCGACCTTCTCCAGAGATCCATCCCAAGTGCACAAGGTACCACAACTTGGGGATGGTTCCATTGGAACATGAAAAGTATATGCTAACCAAAGTAAAACATGTAAGGTAAAATAAATAATTGAATACAATATTCTAACCTAACATGTGCAAAAACATTAAGCTAACTTAAAACCATAAGAAAATATAAGATACTACTCTATATGAAATGACAAGTTGGGTTAGAACACTTAGTTGTTGAGGGCGAGTCTTTGATACATCTATTTTCCAAAGAACCATACACCAAGAGAGAATATATTTCAGGTGGATAAGGGGAAACAATCCAGTCCTATCTCACTATAACTGACCAAAAAGTGCAAGAAAATCAATCTAATCATGAAGAATTTCCAATCCAAGAGTCAAAATGTAAGAAATCTAAGAGATGAGTGAGCATATGTAACTTGGCGCAAGAGAGCATATCTAATGATGAATTCTTGTGAATTTTTTTCTATCTATTAGGTGCTAAAGATGTATTTTTGCATTTATATTGACACCTTTACCCACGGGCGAAGGTGTTAGCTAGGATTTTGAAACAGCACTGACGTAATCACCCACGGGTGATGGCATCGGCTAGGGAGGGGAAATGAGAAATGAGTGTTTGCAATATGTCGTGAGAGATAAAGGCAATGCAAGGCGGGAGTAATGTGGTAATGAGAAAGCAAGGTGTTGTAGACACAAAATTATACAGTTTACACATAATTTGGTCTGGTCTTATACTACTATTTAGAAGGTTCTCAAGTGTACAATGTACTAATTAATACCACCTATTGTCCATCTATAATTTATATTTTATTTCGAGTTCCCATGTATTTTACAACACTTATCCAACCATTTCGTAACTTCCCGACATTCTAGCCATAAATCAAGGTGTGCTGTTTAGCCTATCTTTGGGGTGCCCGGTCCCACCCAGGCACCCCAATCTATGAAAATCCCATTTCGATCCTTTTTGGGTCATTTTAATTTGTTGGTCATCTTTATCTTTTTCTCAGTCACCTTATCGAGATTAATTAAAAAGTAAGCTTGAGAGAAATATAAGTATAAAGTTATGAGGGTCCTAGGTCATATCATTACACACTACTATCACTCCATCTAGGGCTGCATCCATTACATCACTTACATCCACATATGCCATGCATAAAGGCTAGGAGATCTACATCACACACAAACGGCTCATAGGGGAGGGATTCTATTTTATTCCATGCACACATGCTATTTACATTTTCTATAGTTACTATTACTCATTTACTTCACAAAGTTTGACCGGCACTAGAGCACCTAAGGAATGATATGTAAACACTCACCAAAACTACATTAGGGTCTGAAATGTAGTGCAATGATAAGTAATAAGTCCACTAGCTTGGTGGTTGAGGTCATTTCGACCCATTCATATGCATATTTTATTTTTCTAGGGTTTGATACTTCTCTTTGCATTGTAGGTTATTTTCCAGCTCATCCGACAAATCTAACGCGACAAATAAGGAAGGTTTAGAACCAACTTGCAACCATACCAGTTATAGGTTTTGAGCATTTATAGTGTTCAGAGCACCCAGATTGTAGACCAGGGTGCTCCAGGGAGCCCCAATACACTCCCGGGCGCCCTAATCACTTCGAGATCCTTGATCTATCCTTCCTAGGGTCCCCGAGTGTTTTAATACACTTACAAATTTTATTCTTAGACCCATGACATCCTGTGATGATCCACCGCCAATTAGCTAAGCTATTTTCTCTCCCTTCTCTTGCACATTTAGGGTTTCATTTTATTTAGCATAATTATTTACATCTACTTTATTGTTATTTACTACATTTATACAACATTTTAGTCCTCCTAATTAGATTAACTAGGATTACCACTTCCTTGCATTCAAAGTCTAATTTTAGTTAATCGGGTGGCAAAAGAATGCCAAGAAAAACAATATGATAATATTATAAGAAGAACATAAATAGGACCAAAAGATATTCTCTCTCCATGTATCATCCCTAACCCAATGGTTACGTGAATAACCATACCCCTATCATAGAACTCATCAACTAAACTATGATTTTTAGAAGTTAATATAAATAGTACAACATTAAATACAATAAATAAAAGTAGTAAATAAATATAGAAAGTGACCTAAACAACTAAGAAAGTAGATATGTGAAACCCTACAATACAAATAGAGTAGGAAATAACTTAGTTGATTCGACAAGCTTATTTGGATCAGTATCGCAAAGATGGACAAATAAACAGGAGGAGGAAACGACTATGCCGAGGTACATAAAAGTGAATGTCCGGACAATCGAGTGGAATGGGGCATCCGAAGAGGATTAGGGCACATGTGGGTGCTCTAATTTGAGTTATGGGCCCTGGTGCGCGTAGGATGTCCAAAAACCAAACTTGCAGAGTCGCTTAGCTGATCCGAAGCCTCCCTATCTATCACATGTAATTTTCTACCTTATGTCGAATGTTACTAGTGATCAATGATGAAAGATAGACTGCAAGACCCGAAAAAAGCATCGAAAGCTAAAAAGAAAAATGCATATGAAGGGGTCAAATTGTCCTCACCTTGCCACAATCTTTGGACTTACTAACTAAGCGTTGCACTACATCTCAGACCTGATGTAGTTCTATGTGCAAGTGTGTGTAATCATGCCCTAGGTACTCTTGTGTCAGTCACACTTTGTGAAAGTAGCAAGAAATAACTATGTGTAGAAAATGTAATAGAATGGTGGATGGAATAGAATAAACTTCCCTCCTATGCTTGTGTGATGCAGATGAACCAAATTTATGCCTTGTGATGGAGCTAGATGGATGTAAATGAGCTCTATATGCCTTAGATGGATGTAACTCTATGTGGATGATAGTAATGAATAGTGATTTGTCCCTCATTATGGTTTTATAACTTTATATTTATATGGTTCTCTTGTTCTAATTTCGTAATTAACCTTGAAATTTCTGACCACAAGAAATATGAAATGTTCGAATGGATAGAAAGTGCCCAAAAAGTGGCGAGAAAAAGGGAAAAGGATCGGGGTCCCCGATCGGGACCAAGGTACAGTTGTTGGTGCCCAAGATTAGCTTGGGTTCCCACCAAGGCTAAAATGACGGAAAATTATGGAAACAACCTGGGCAAGTATATGCTGAAGGTCATAAATGATGATAGAAAGAAAAATAAAATGGCTAAAAGATGAGGGTTAATTAGTATTTTCTTCACTAAAAAATCATATGAATAGTAGTATGAAACTTAGACTAAATAATGTCTAAAGTGCATGATTTTGTGTCTACATATGCCCCCACATTATGTTGGTGAGTGGAAATCTCGGTAACATAAAGTAGATAGAGATGCGTACCTGATGTTCATGAAGATTGTAATAGAAAAGGCACCAAAGGACTATGAAAAAAATATGACGGAGCGCAGAAGCTAAAGATGTAAAAGTGTAAAAAGTGATGAGAGTGAACCTAGGGTAGAAACGTGTGTGTAGTTGTTGATGTGTGTAATGTACTGCATGGTTAGTATGGTGTGTGATGTGGAAAAGTGTTGTTGTTTTTGCCCTTATTGTTGTAGTTGGTGTTGACTACTTGCTTCTCATATGATTGGACTGCAAGGAGAAAATGATCAAGAAGTCAAATACGCATGTATATATGTAAAAACACATGTAAAAGACACATGTATATGTATGTAAATGTAAAATACACAAATGAAAAATGGAACATGTGCACTGATCCATGATGAGAGAAAGGATGTAGAAAGAGGATATCTTGCCTTGGGTTTTTTGGGCGATCGATGCCACAGTCAAGAAGTATAAGGAAGAATTATTTTTATATCCTCAAACCTTTAACTAATTCCATGAATATTTATGAAGAGATCTCTGTAATGCCTTTTTTTGGGCAATGTGATGCCACCTGGCTGAAGTAGTGCAGAGAGGAAGTCCGTTGTATCCTCTAACTCTAGAATCGCTCCCCAGAATGCTAAGGACAACCATGTCCTATAAAATCTGTTGTGTACGATGTTCGTAGACTAGTCTAAACCCACTTGCTGTAAGATATCACAATGCCAAGGGAGAAAACCAAACTAAATTGAACCGATGTAGAAGCATTGTATAGTATGTAAACCTTAAATGATGCCCCTCTTGGGGGAACATGCAACGTCATTGATAGGAGAATACGGCCCTAGAAAAGGACCAACCACATGAATGATGTAACTTTGATATAGAGGGAGAAGGGAAAGCACTTGGTAGAAATGAAGGCTCGCACAAACAAGATGCTAACCAAAGATAAGTGTTAGTACAAATAAGCATGCATGTAGAAGGCAATGTGTAATCTACGCAGACAATGTGTAAGCTAGAGTGAAAGTAAACACATAAGAAGATAAAGTAAGCCACAAAAGCGTGGCTGCAAACATGAGACACCACTCATGATGTTGCAAGACACATAAGGCCATCATGGCCGCATACTGATAAATAGACATGTGTGCACACTAAACAAAGGGCAAGACACACATACAATAGAAAACAAAACAAACAAGTATAAACAACAGATAGCCATGGAAGAAAGTAATCTTGCAAAACAAATTTTACACATGAAGCACATGTTAGCATGTTAGAAAGATAACCAGTATGTCAAAAGCATGTATAACCATGTAATATAGAGTGTTAAGTAAAAAATGAAACAATAACACCTATGAGAGACGAATGTGGATGCCCCCAACAACCAATGTAGGATGGGTAGAAGGCGAGCATGCGTACTGTGTACAAAAGACATGTATCTATGATCACAACTAAGAAAAGGCATGAACACACATGTGTGTATGGTATAGATAAATGACATACAAGAGATCTAGCTAGCATGTGTAATAAAGCGACCATATACAAACTAATGTAAGCAAGAGTAAAAGTAACCAAGATATGCAATATCTTTGTGGATGGATGGAATGGAATGTAAGATGGAATGATAGGAGCCATGTGCCCCCAAATGAATGGAAATGTATGCAGTGAGGCTCATTTGGTTTTCCCCCTCAATAATCAAGAATGAACCATAAATGAGAGTGTGCCATTGTGAAATGATCGAAATGTGTGTTGTGTCTAACACGTTATGATGAATGTGTATGTGTGATGATAATTATGTGACCTAGTGAAGAAGTATGCGTGTGACCCTTATAGCCGAAGAGTATATCATGATAAGATGATTGAAAGAGTGATGATGTAGCCTAAAGCGTATATCACTACATGATGAATAGAGTGAGTGGTTATTTAGACTAAAGTGTGTATCACCGCTAAATGAATAAAGGGAGTGGTGATGTAGCCTAAAGCATATACCACTATAAGATGAAGAAATAGGTGACCATTTAGCCTAAAGCATATGTCACTAACCTAGTAATGTCGCATGATAGAAGGTTGAATGATAAATGTGTAATTATGATAAGGTCCATTTGATTTGTAAACCCTCGGCAGTTGAGTATGGACCGAGGAACTAAAGTACATCATAGGGTAGTGAGTGCAACACGTAGATGTGTGATGAGAATAAATGACCATGTGATGAGTATGTAATGTGTGATATGTGCAGTATGTAGAATGCAATGTGTGGAAATAGGCAAATAGTATGAAAAATTCATGTGATGAGTAGTATGAGATGCTAACCCTATAAACAATAGAAGTGTAATATGATGAATATAAGTATGGTGTAGATGATATGTATGGTGTATAGAAGTGTGAAAACATGAATGATGTGACATTTAGCCTAAGAGTGTAAAATGCACACAAAATGTAGATACAAAGTAGTCAATGTGTGTAGCCTATGTGATGAGTATGGATGACCATATGATGAATGCAATGTGTAATTTTGTAAGATGAAATGAAAAGTGTGTAATCAACCCTAGTGTAGATGTATGTATGATGAAGACTAATGTGATGTGTAGAATGTGTAATGTACGATGTATAAGATGTAATGTTAGATGTGTATGTAGGCTAGTACTATAGATATGTGTGATATGTAGTATGTATATGATGTAATGTAAGACTCGTAGGAAGTAGGGGTGTGACCTATGTATGATGAACACTAGTATAATATGTAAAGGATGTACGATATGTAAATATGTAATGGTCTAAATGATGTAACTGAAATGTAGGATGTATGATGTAGGATGTATGGCATAAGATGTGTGAAGAGTCATGATGTGTAGTACCTATTATGCAGTATGTGGGGTTCATGTGTGTAGATATCCCTCAACAATCAAGTATAAACCAAAGCACAAGAGTGTGTCATTGGGTAATGAAGACTTCTAAAACGTGCCATGAGTATGTCTAAGATAGGAGCTTGATGTATAATAATGCAAAGATGATAGATGTGATAATTATAATATGGTGGGGGATGTGTTAGATGCTATGCCCCCAAGTGTGTGTAAGAAGATCATGTAAAGCCATCGAGAAGATCGTCATCTACCAAAGACCAAGTTTGTGTTTAGCGGTGGAAGCATGGTTGGAAAAAGTAATAGTAGGACCATGTGATTATGGTGGAATTTTTAATGTGTCATGACCACTAGTAGGAGGATTAGTTGCTTTGATGAAAGTAATATTTTGGAGCTTATACTTGAGAGGAAGCCAAGTATACTGAGTTTTAAAGGAGGTTTCTTAGGTTGACTTGGTAATACAATAGATGACTTAGTAGGAGGAGGTTGTGAACTAATTTTGATAGGTGGTTGATTATGTTGACTTGGTGATGCCATAGGTGGTTGCTTAGGCGGATCATGACTAAGCGAAGGAGAAAATTTAGGAGCCCATGTGGATGTATCATTTGTAGATGGACATGTAATAGAGTGTTGTGTAGTGAATGATACAAAGCCTTGCCACTCCAAGATGTTTAATTCTACATTGTATAACATAACATTCATTTTCATTATGTCCATTGATTTTATGATAATTGCAATATGGATGACCTTGATATTTTGCAAGCCAATAAGGAGGATAGCAATGAGTAGGTGGAAAAGTGATCAATTGATGACTAAGGATTTTAGTAAGTATGCCATGTGGCTCATTATTACTCTTAAATATGAGAGGATAGAGAAATGTCATGACTTGAGGTTTAACTATATGACATGTAGTAGACATAGATTGAAAATGAGATGGAGAAGGAGAACAAACATGTGCTTGAGAAACATCCTTAAGCTGTTGAATTTTAGATTTGAGAGATGTAATCATGGATTCCATAGTTGTAAACTTGTCTTGAAACAAATAATGTAAATATTTAATTGAGTCTAATAGGGGTTGATTAGATGGAGGATCACGAGGACTAGGGCCGTAAGATAATTGATTGACTACAAAACTTATTTTGTGTGGTAGTGTATTGTCCTCAAGATACAAGGTGTCTAGGGATTTTTTCAAAGCTTCCAGTGCAATGGGGATATCTCTTAAGTAAATCAGATAAAGAAACTTGACCCATGATAGAGGAAAAATGAGGATCCTAAGTGTGAAGATCGAGTTTAGGTTCACCAAAATAACGAACTAAAATATGATTTTTAGAAGTTAATCTAAATAGCACAATAATAAATACGATAAATAAAAGTAGTGAATAAATATAGAAAGTGACCCAAGCAAATAAGAAAGTAGATATGTGAAACCCTAGAGTGCAAAGAGAGTAGGAAATAACTCAATTGATTTGATGAGGTTGTTTGGGTCGTATCACAAAGATGGCTGGAGAAACAAGATGATGAAATGGCTGTGCAAGGTCCAAAAAAGTGCAGATCTAGATAATCCGAGTGGTGGGGTGTCAGAAAGAGGATTAGGGCACATGTGGCCACTCTAGTCCGAGTTTTGGGTGCCTTAGTTTGCGTGCGTGGGATGTCCAAAATCTAAACTTATAGAGTTGTTAGCTGATGATCCGAAGCCTTCGCTATTTATCACATGTAATTCACTACCCTATGCGAGAGGTTATTAGTGATCAATGATGAAAGATAGACCTGTAAGACCCCAAAACAAGCATCAAACCCTAAAAATTAAAAATTCATATGAAGGGGTCATACTGTCCTCATCTATCACAATGGTGGACTTACTAACTAAGCACTGCACTACATCTTAGACCCGATGTAGTTATATGTGCAAGTGTGTGTAATCATGCCCTAGGTGCTCTTGTGCTAGTCGCACTTTGTGAAAGTAGCAAGCAATAACTATGTGTAGAAAATGTAATAGAATGGTGGATGGAATAGAATAAACTTCCCTCCTATGCTTGTGTGATGCAAGATGAACCACCTTGTGCCTTGTGATGGAGCTAGATGGATGCAAATGAGCTCTAGATGCCTTAGATGGATGTAATTCTAGGTGCAGATGATAGTAATGACTAGTGTTTTTTCCTCGTTATGGTTTCATAACTTTATATTTATATGGTTCTCTTTTTATACTTTCGTAATTAACCACAAAAAGGTGACCACAAGAAATATGAAATGTTCAAATGGATAAAAAGTCCCCAAAAAGTGGCGGGAAAGAGGGAAAAGGATCGGGGCATCTCGATCGAGTCGGGGTGCTGTTGGCACCCAAGTAATAGCCTAGGCAAGGCTTAAATGACGAAAAATGATGGAAATAGATTGGGAAATTATATGTTGAAGATCAAACGTAACAATAGAAAGTAAAGTAAAATGGTCAAAATACGAGGGTTAATTAGTACTTTCTTCACTCAAAAACCATATTAATAGTAGTATGAGATCAAGAATAAATAATGTATAAAGTGCATGATTTTGTGTCTACAAGAATGAGCCCCTTAAGGAACACATTCCCGAGAAATAGTTGCATTAACGACCTCTAACCTAGAATAAAAATTGTTAGTAATAGGTATGAAATAAGAAAGCATGAAAAATTAGGTGTATACACACACTACCATCATACTTGATTGTAGTGTCCATTTTTAATAAGTGAGTAGGAGTTTTTCTACCCTAAAATATCAATTACCACTCAAAATCTCATTGGAAGATGATAATATATCCTGCTCATCTCAATCGTAAGACACTTATATCCACCATCATCCACGATCTTCATTTCCACATTATATATTGGAATTTGGATGCTAAATTTTCATTGATGTCGAAGGAATATTAATGAAAAAGTAGGATGCAGGAGAGATAGAGGGATCTTGAAGTGAGTCGAGATAAGGTATGATAGGGCAAAGGCTTGAGAACACCGAGCATACACTTACTTCTTGAGGAATCGGTGACTTGGCAGAGGCTAGCTGATGATGTGAGAGTATACCAAAATGGATTCTTACATAATATAACATGTATATGATGTGGAAACATGGTCAAAATAATGGATACATGGGCACATACATTGATTTTTTCATACTAGCTCAGTTTAGGATGCCTAATCCCTAGGCCTAGTTAGAAAAGTGACCTGGAAAGGTGAGTGAAGGCTTGAGGAAGCTAAAAAATCATGGTAAAATTATAAAAACATATGATATGACATGTTCAAAGGGCCACCTTTGGGTGAAGAAAAATTTAGAGGTGGTGAGTTACAGTGTAAACTAGCTCAAATTGGCCTATTTCAAGCACCTAACATGAGGCTATGAAGAAAAGCATCCCATAAAAAATAAAATTTAAACATGGGAAGTGTGTAGGGACATTTTCAAGAGTCATCACATGAAGCTACATGTCATAATTCAACAATTAGAGGCATATTTAGGGTCATTGGTATGACTACCTTTCAGGACAAACAATTTTAACATGCACAAATGAGATTGGATTAGAATTTTTAAAGTGAACTAGGACAAAGTTTCCATTTTATACCATATATGAGGTATCCATGAAGGTTTGGTCCAAATTTGAGGACCTCGAGGAGGTATTTTGTGTAAGATATTGTATTTTTACTAAAACCGGGTTAAGTAAGGTATGTTAAAATAATACACCGAATTCTTAACATTTAAGATAAATTGTGGAGCCTCCTTCAAATAAATCATAAGAGACAAATTTTAAGAGCATAGAGATAAAAATATGTTTCAAATTTTTGATGTCAAATGGATGAGAAATAAGAAAGTTCTATCCATTTTTGTGAAGTTGTCTGAAACCCTCCTAAGCCCAGTTGAAATCGGTATGGAGAAAAATGTTTGGTTATGCCTCCAAATGTTTTTTTATGAGTTTGAGCATGTAGAGGATTCATCAGAACATATTTTCATGGTTTTTGAGCTATTGACTCATGGTGGAACCCATACAAAAACAACATTTTTTTTAAAAATTTAGTGTACACACAAAGTTCACAAAGTAACCCATGCTAAAATTTTAGGTGAAGGATTTTAGAGATGTGGTATTTATGATCATGAATTCACCTAGGTTTTTATTTGGAAAAATGTGAAGATATAGGTACATTTTTCTATCCTACCATTAAGAAGGCTAACCATGCAAAAACTAGTTTCTGTGTTTGAGAGGTAAATGTGATTTTTCCCATATAATGTTTGAAGTGAAGTCTTGAAAGTGAAGTAAAATTCCTTTGGTAAGTGTTTCATGCATTGGTTGAGCATGAAAGTGCAAGTAAGTGTTTAAAGCCATACAAATCAAAACTAGTCTTTGGGTGTTTTGAAACCAGTTAGAGATGTCTCTGAAAAGCATGCATATTCATGATGAAAACCTTGAACTGAAGCTTTTGGTAAGCTTGAAACAAGAAAAATATCAAGACCTTTCCAGAAAGGTATGGTAGGCTCCATGAATTGGTTTTTAAGTGAAGTTATACCTCATTGTGTGAAGATTGTTTTTCTAAGTTTGAGAGTTTGTGAGTATCATTTTCAAATAAACATGTTCTTGCTTGGTTTATAATGATGAAAATTCCACGGTAATCATCACAACAGAAATTTTTTATGTGAGGTCATATTTCCCTTCCTAATTCAAATTTCCAAGTGAAGTTGAAGAGATTTTTGGTGTAAGATGAAGTGTAAAATACCTTGAAGATGTCTGATTTTATGTTTTAATATCTAATTGTGTGTAGAGCTGATGTTGTTGATAAATATGCCATTGAACATATAGAAAAGGTGATGAAAAATCAGAGGATTATCTTATGCATTGAAAACTGAAATTTTGCGGTAGGCATGAAGAAAAGTGTAGATGTTTTGGGAGGGATTTATGATTTGAAAATATAGATAAAATGTGTATGAGAGATTCCTTGATCTATAGTACTTGTAGTAGATGAAGAAGAGTGAGAAGAGAAGGAATTGAGCTGGAGAAGTGATCATAATCAGTTGTGGAAGACAACATAAAAGAAGTGATCAAAATTTGTGAAGAAGTCTAAGTGTTAGCTTGCAATTAGGAGTTGAAGCTTAAAAAGGTCAGTGGGTGCTTGACTAAATTTGGGAGTTGAAGCTTCCATGCAAGTAGAAGCTTGCTAAAGACTAGGTGGATGCTTGGTTAAATTTTGGAGTTGTAGCTCCATGTTGAGTTGATGCTCAACTGTGAAATCATTGTAACCTTCATAGGAAATTTTTTCCAAGCTAGTTCTTTGGTTTCAATGGGTTTTTCTCCCTTGAAGGGTTTCCCACATTAAATCTTTCCTCTCTTTGTGTGTTCTTTAGTTTTTGTCTTGTGAATGATCTTGTGTTTCCATCATAACTAATATAAGGGAATTAAAATGTGTAGTCATTTTTACTCCTATCACAAAAGAAAGGAACCCCATGCGCAGGCCTATCACCCAATAGAATCTTTGGGCACTCACCGAGGCACGCGTGGGTGGCGAGTCTCTCTTTATGTGAGTTAAGTGGGAAACACCATCTTTGATTTGTGTTCAAGAGATTTAAAGAGGACTTAAGACATACAAGAACCATAGAGATCAGAATGGCCTCTAGATCCTTGCAATCATTCTAGATAGCGTACTTAACAAATTATATAACTTGTGCTTTATAACGAAAGCGTATACAAACATCCATACTTAGCATAAACATAAATGGAAGAGAATATATGAAGAAAATGTATCAAAATCATTGATATTCATATTCATATAACTAGTAACCTCATTACATCCATGGAGCCATTTACTGAGAATGTCACGAGAAGCGGCATGCACATGATCATGCATTAAAAGCTGGACTAATGGAACCATACTATTAAAAATAAAATTTACAATCCCCTTGCCCAATACATCCCTTCCCAATTGTAATTACCCATTAATAGAGTTCTTGCAGTATTTCTGCAAAGCTCCACCCACTCTCTAGTTCTCTCTCTGTTTACTCTGCAGGTGCTTGTATTTATAGCCTTTATGGATTTGTCATTAACTCATCCTCCAAAGCACCCTCAGATTTGATGCCAAGTGTCTGAATGTGGTCCTTCATGCGAGCATGCTTCTCCAGGCCTGAGCTTTCCACTTTATACCATGATGTGCCTCTAGAAGCTTCTAGCATGCTCCTTCCTGGGCCAACTGTTGGCAGGGTGACACCTTATCCACACGCAGTTGGGTCATGCTTTTCACATGTTCTGCCCCGAACACCCAATTTGACTAAGTCCCAAACCCTTGGTTCTATCTGCGCGTGTCGCGCGCTCCACGAGCTTCCTTAAACCCTTCTCTTAAACCCTTCTCTACATGATTTTTACTTGCGCACCTCTTGTACTTAGTCAATATTTTAGGGGCCCAACATCACCCCACACTACGCTAGTTCTCCATCCGCAGGAACACTTCTCTTAGTGAGAGAAATAATAAAATAGGCTTATGCCTAGGAAAAGGAATAAGGGGATGAAAGAATGGGGAAAGAATAAAGAATGTGAGAGAGAAGGAATTACTACAACAAAGTAGGAAAATCCTTTTGTAAGCCAGCCTCTAATTTATTCTAGGCATTGGCTTCATCCTGCGTCCCTCGACAGCAGGTCGCCGACTGCAGTATTTGTTGGTTGTCAAGTAAGGACTTTAATGAAAGCAACATTCGGGGACAAAAAGTCCCTCCTCTTTAATGGGAGATGTTCCCTTATTGAAAGCAAAAAGATATTCAAAATGTACAACGTTTAATTTCAAAGAGGAACTCGATATCCCGAAAGTGTTTTAAATGACAGATTATCAATACAAAAGGACAAAAGAACTAATGAATGGGAAAAGGTAGAATAGCATTTTCAAGAAATATAGATAACAAAATAATTTCCTTATAAATGCTGGATTGGGATAGTATTGAACATAATCGTTCACATTTAAACCATAAGATCTTATTTCACAGACACAAAGTTCCAGAGATGACATCCACAAGAATACAAAGCTTCTTAATGAAAAATAGATTAATGATTCAATAATTTTTATAGATAAGAAGGAAAGAATAAGCACAAATAGAAACAAAAGGGAAATATTCTTGTATTGATAGCTTTTGACTCTTTTACACTTTCAAAAATAATCAGAGTTCCACCCTTTAGAATGGCGTGGAGAGCTCATTATATAGCTTACAAATTGGTTACATTTGGTAACCGTTTCTTTTAACTAAAAGATTAATTAAGGAAATGCACAATACAATGTCCTTAATTAATTTACAAGGAGCTCGACACTAAGAATAGAAGAAGAGAAAGAGAAGCTAGAAGAGAAAACATCCGTTTATGGCTAAGGAGGGCCCACTGATTTGAGAATCCGATGCCTGAATTTTTTTAATGCCTCAGCTATCTCCATACCTCATGGAATTGTTGTGTTGGTAGTGGCATGAGACCAAGTGCCTAGACATTTCTCCATATCTTTATCGAACTCGGTATGCTCCATGTATTCTTTATTGGCCTCATCAATGGCAGATTGAAGAGAGAAAATGTCCTTTATCTTCTCTTTGGTAATTGGATCCTCTTTTAAAAATCATCCTTGAAAAATGTTCTGAACTGAGCTTTGATTTCTTGAAGAGAGAAGGGAATGCCTGAAATTTCATCCTAAAGTTGGCAATGAATATCTTTAAAGGTAGATGAAACACAAGTTTTAAAAGACTCTCCTTTCTGCCAACTGTTCCTCAATTCTCCCAATGCTTCCTCTAGAACCTTTATCTTCCACTCAACACTGAAAATCCATGCCTTTGACAAGTTGTTCTTGGCATCATCAAAAAATTTACTGGCCAATAATATCTTCTCATCAGTCTGGCCCATCAGGCGAAGATCTGTAATACAACTACTCCAAACCTTCAGCTCTTTGTCCATAGCTTTAATTGAGGAGGAGAGTTTCTGCTGCAAGTTGGCCACCTTTTCATTGGTTTTGAAGGCCTCCATAATGAAGTTCAAACCTTCTATGGTCATGTCATCAACCATGGCTTCCATATCCTTTCCATAAGTGGAATACCTATGTATGTCCTTGATACTCTGAACTTCATCTTGAGTGAGAATCATGGGGGTGGAAGGGCAGCCAGTGGGGCAGGATCCAAAACCTTATCCTTGGCCAACAATGACTTGATAAAGCTGGAAAGAACTTGGTTCTATTCTTCCAATTGTTCTATGGTCTGCTTGCCCTTCTCTACTCATTCAATAACCCTTGTTACCATTTCCTAGAGGTTATGAACCTCACTCTCAGGAGTGGATTCTCCCATTGGGATTCTAGAAAGCTCTAGATCAGAGACCAAGAGATCATGCTCTGCCTTATCAACCTTGGGCTTTGCAACCTCCAGGAACTATTGGCCCTGAGCATTAGTTACTAACCTTGAAGTGGTCTTGGCTCTCTTTGCTAGAGGAGGAGGAGCAAGTACCCAATAGAGCTGCTACAACATCAAAATCTAGCCCTGTCAAATGAGAAGAAGATTTTCTCTTCTTGCTATCAACCAAGGGCTGCACCAGGCAAAGGTAGAAGAAGAAGAGGAAGGAACAAGAGGCCCAAGAGTAAGTGAACTCATGGAACTTAAAGTATTAACCACTGTTGCCTCTAGTAAAGAAGTGAATGGAGCATCAAGAGCTTCTGTGCGAGGAGTCTGTGGTACTAGGAGGTTCAAGTGCTAGGCACCTCCTTTTCTTCTTCTACAGTGACTTCAGGAGCTCCTGCAGGATCGACACTTCACCATCATCACTTTCACTAAGAACAATAATGTTCTTTGGTCCTGAAGGTAATTATAAATGCTCCAGAAGAGATTCTTCCTCAATTGGTTCTTGCTTAACCTCTTTAATCTTCTTTTGATACACTTGAGTAGAAGAAGAGGGAGTAGATGATTCAGGATCTTTTATTGAGGAAGGAGGAGGGGTTTTCTCAGGTACCTCAGTGTTGGGTGTATGTGCTTCCTTCCCTGGTGTGGAAGTATCTCTGGAAGAAGATCTACCCTGATTCTTCTTGAGCTCATGAACTTTCCTATCAAACCAAACCTTAGTTCTTACAAGAACAGGGGCAATAATCTCAACCAAATCATCTCTCTCTTTTTTGTACCAATCTAGATCTTCTAAAGGAGTGTGTTTGATTGATGTTTCATATTCAAAGGACTGCAAGTCCTCATCATCATCCTTAAGCCCTCAGGAACTTGGTAGAGATTGAGATCTCGTAATTTGTTGTAGAGAGAGTTTGCCATAGTGCTCCTTCTACGGATTCAAAGTCATCTGCACAATCAGCCCAGTAATCCTCAGTATCTGGCTTGTGATGATAAATTATCCTGAGGTTCTAATCAATAAAATTCTTTAGATCAAAACAAGTCCTAGGTTTGAAGAAATGGATAGTGAGAGGAGCAATAGCCCTTTCTACATTTTGGGCATCCAAAGCTATTTTACATGTATAGTTTCCCAAGGAGATAGGGAAATGCAGACCAGTGATCTTCTTGTCCCTATAGGTTCTATGTAGTTTATCAAGTTTCCTACACACTTCAACCAGAGCCATTTTATCATTGCAAAACATGGGGAGCTTGAGGGGTGTACTTTCATAGCCAGCCAACCTGATGTATGAAAACCTCCTGAATTGGATGAAGAAAGCCCCATACTTGGCTATCAGGTTCATAGCTTCATCAGAAAATATCCTAGCAGTATCACCTTCTAAGAGTCTTACAATATACATGGTGAAAGCATCATTGACTCTTCTGAAATTGTGATTGCTGGCTTGAGGGTAAACCGAGGGCGTATGTGTAAATAGGCTATTTCTTTTGGCCCTCCATGTAGGTGAAACCAAACCACTGCCGAGGATGCAGCTAGGGTATACATGAGATAAGAAGTCATATAGAACTTCTTAGTCTGTTGAACACTAGACAATTTCTCAGTCAAATTCATACAAACAATTTCAGCCCAATTTATGTTCTGCTTGCCCTCACAGATGATATTTATAAAAGGGCACATCTAGAAATGAAATTCATTGGTGGAGGGAAATCCCATGATACGGGTGAGAAAAATGATAAAATTAGACAACTCCTCATTAAAATAAACTCTAAATAATGCTTTAAACTGGCGGGACGCTCCTTCTTAGGGTTCTTTAACCATGATTTTGCTATTCATGCCTTGTATTTATCACTGTCTTGATCGAACACGGTCTGAGCTTGAGCACAAGTGAGAACGATGGAATGTTTAGTCTACAGAGTGTGTAGGGGAAGTAGCAATGGCGACAACATCTAGTTTAGCAATTAATTCCCCATGCACATTAGTAAGCTCCTTGGTTTTTGAGTTAAAATGGGCTCCGCAAGCAAGCACGGTGTCGAGTACCATTGTACAAAGATAGGAAAACTAACCATGTATGTAATTCCACTATCACTGATCATTTATGCCATGGGGGTAGGGTTAGAGCATGTTAGTCTACCCCAAAAATCTCCAAAATCTAAGTGTTGAACCTCACTATCTCTAATATCAGTACAAAGGTCTCAAGAGGTGACACATGTTCTTGACCTTGAAACTTGATCTTCATTTTTGCAACGCATAGGGGAATAGCCTTCCAAGATCAAAATCATGATGAAAATGCAAAGGGATACAAGGGCATGAGCAAATGACTTTAATGGCAAGGATTCAAGTAAGAGATGGCAAGTGAGCAATGTGACAAATGCATAGGGGATAGTCCCATTAAATAGCCGTTCAGGAGAGAGAAGGTCATTAAATGTGCATTAAATTCACCTTGCACCGACTCAAAAAGATGAAAAGCGGAAAAGTAGAGAAAACTGGCCCAGACGGTCTTTGGTACATTTGGGACATGAGGGACACAAAGATGCGATCCGGCCGATGCGAGCCAAATGAGCATGGGTGGTCTAGGAATTCAGAAATGTGAAGGACACAAGGGACACAAGGATGCGATTCACCGATGCACGTGATGTGGGAATCAACAAACAGAAAGCATAGACGCATTTGGGACGGATGGGGAAAAAGTGCATGAAGAACCCGATGCGGGTGATGTAGGAGATCGGGGAAAAGGAAGTCCGGGTGAACTTGGGACAAATGGGCAAAAAAGTTATGATAAAGCTAATGATCCAGGATTTTTGGGGAAATCGACCGATAGACGCATTTGGGACATATGGGACAAAAGTGCGTGAATAACCCGACGCGGGTGATGCGGGGAATTGGTGAACAGAAAGCACAAATGCATTTGGGACAGATGGGACAAAAGTACATGAAGAACTTGATGCGGGTGATGCGGGTGATCGAGGAAAAGGAAGTCCAGGTGAACTTGGGACAAATGGGCCAAAAAGTTCTGATAAAGCCGACAGTCAAGGATTTGGGGGAAATCAGCCGATCGACAAATAAAGGGCCCAATAGTACTTGGGACATGAGGGACAAAAATGTCCAATCAGACCTGCAAATCACCGAAATGACTCCAAAAATGCAAAAATTTCACTATCTCCTCAAATTTTTACTTCACTAGAACATTACTGAAGGGTGCCAACTCAAAATTTTCAAAATTTTTCAACTTTCAAAAGAGGGGAATTTTGAGAGGACAATAAGTGCTCACCTCCTCAAACTTTAATACATCTCCTTCTGCGTTCATGGTATCAGTGATCTTCTCCAATTCCTTGCATATATCCTCCAACGTGTCCATTCTTCATGTAATGCGCGGATATAGTTCCTTCAACTGGTTTTTGATTGAACCCCTTAAGGTTTCAATGGCTTCAGACTTTTTCTCAACCTCGGAAAGGATTTTTCTCTTTTTCCGTATTCCCCTTATTTTTCTCCTAGAACTCCTTGAGTTCCGCCTCATGAGTGGTGAATAAGGTGCCTACCACTTTGTCCTTGTTTGTGTAATTGTCGTACATGGCCTCAATGGTCCAGGAAGCAGCCCTTACATCAGCAAGCAATTTGCTATATTCCACAACAAGCGCTACAATCTTTAGCTTATCCTCCTTTAGGTGCGGAGCCACT
Organism: Taxus wallichiana var. yunnanensis; assembly: GCA_018340775.1. Classification (NCBI taxonomy): domain Eukaryota; kingdom Viridiplantae; phylum Streptophyta; class Pinopsida; order Cupressales; family Taxaceae; genus Taxus; species Taxus wallichiana. Next base: position 865,442,359 of record CM031242.1, read on the forward strand.
TCCTCTAGAGGCTCCAATGCAAGTGACTGTCTCTCCATGGTGAGGACCCTTGTTAAATCCTCCAGGCATCCTAAGGCAGATCCAAACTTTTGCATGGACGATGCTAGGTTTGGATGCTTCAATATTATGGCCTCATTGATGGAGTCCACTTTTTTGTACACAACGCTCACCTTGGCCTTTTCCTCCTTTAATTCGTGCAGCCATTGGTGCTGATCAACTTCTCTTGGCTTAGCTCCTTAGTTAATGTAGCTATCTCTTCTTCTTTCTTCTTTATCTCCCCTTCTAGATCTTTGACCCTATCATTGCGCCCAAAGAGCCTAGCCTCTATCTCAATAGAGACCTTGTTGAGTGCATTGCATAGTTATTCATCTGAGATCGTTGGGTATCCACCATTGGGTTATCTTCTCCTGGTCCTGGAAATGCTATTACTACCCCGTGGCTTACCTCAAACTCCGGCTCATCAAGGTGGGACTCAATTTCCCATGAGATCATCTTCCTTGTCCATGGATATGTAACCTCCTTGTCAAAAGATGACATGCCTACAAGCTCCTCCGCCAGAATGGTACTCTGGAACCATGTGTGAAACAATTTCTTGGGGTCATCAACATAACCCATCTCTAGCCTCCCCCTCTGTGCGCCTTCCTCCCTGTGCACGTACCCTTGGGTATAATTACAGTTAAAATGGGGCCTTTAGTGTTACCACATTCCTCTCTGTGCTCTTCTCTTCCTTGTTCAATACTGCCTCAATTCTATGTTCCACTTTGTCCTTCACAAGGGTCTCAACATTCCTTGTCTCTCCTTCTGCCCCCTTGGCTGTCTGCTCCTACGTAGAGCTTGGAACCTATTGCTTTTGTGCACTAGCCTCGTCATCTTTTCCCATGTCCTGGGCACTTCCCGTTATCGGCTATCCTTGCACCGTATAAAAAGGAATCCTTTTTCTTCTTCTCCACCTTCCTCCTCTGAATCATGTACATTGAAAATAGGCGGTCCTTGATCTTTCCCAGGTCCTCCTCCCCACTTACTTCTTCTTCACTATCATCCTTCTCCCCTATGTATTTTTCTAAATTTCCAATTTCTTCCGAGGTGGTCTCCTCCTCTACCCTCTGCTTCTTCCTAACCAGGGATTCCGGTGTAGGTGATTCTATTTCTTCTTCTCCCGAGGACTCCTCTAATGGCTCTTATGGTTCTGGAGTCTTCTCTTTCACTATGGGTCTCTTCTTGTGCGTGTACGTACTGGTCCTAACACTTGTCTCGGGAACCTATTGCCTATGTTCCTACCACACTTGGATTGTTCTTTTCTGGTTCTTTTTCCTCCCGTTTAGGCGTGGGTCTCTTCCTACCAATTGGATCCTGAGGTATGGACACCTCATTTTCCAGATATGTGCCCTTCTTTGACTTGGGTCTTATGCGAATGTACACGTGCTCGTGGATCCTTCTGCAATGGGCAGAGTCATTGGCCTTGTCATTTTCACTTCTTGTGACACGTACCGCTCTATGTACGTGCGCTTGCTGGGTAAACCAACCCCTTGCACATTTCCCTGTGTTCTTGGTCCAGACTGCCAAGGTCCAACTTAAACTTCTTGGACTCCTTGAACCTATTTACTCCCGCTTGAAAGTATTGAGCTGTGAAGGCAAAGGGGAGCTTGCACCATGGGCTCCATGTCTCATCTATCAATTTGAATCTACCCAGGAAGAAATGATGGTATACAACAAACTCGATTCTCCCCTAGTGGCCGCTGGTAATTGTTAAGGAATTCTCCATTTTTCCCCAAATGCGTTGCTTAAGTGCATATACCACTCTCCAAGCGTGCCTTGTGCACTATTGTCATAGTGTCACAAGTGTATTTTTCAAACCTTTTGGCGGGTGAGGGGTCCTCAGCAGGGTACTCCCATACAAATTTATCTGATGCATCCAGTATCCCTATCTTTGAAAACACAATGGTTAGCAACACATTTCCAAAAAGGATCCTGTCTCCTTCCTTCACATAGTTGATAATTTCATCCGCAATGAATGTGGACAAATTGTAGATGGTGCCCTCTAAAATATTTCTACAGACATTCAACTAGGGCTTATTGACTTGGGTCCATCTCTCTTGGCCATTTAAATTTGACACTAGGTGTGTGGCCATCTTCATCATAGGATCCTTAATGTCTGCGACATCATAATATCTTGACCCTTTCTTGCATGCGAAGGTGGTGATAGTTTCCTTAATTTCTTCTTTGTCATTCAAATCATCCTCCAACCCGTCTCCCTCACAGATGAGGCTTTTGAAATGTGAAATGAGTGAGGAGTTATGCCTTGTGATGTGGAAATAGTCCTCATATACGTGTGACATCAGCCACCGATATAAGCGCCTGTGTTTCTGAAATAGGGCAACTCAAAGAGTTGTAATAACCCTGCCTTCTCTAATTTGACCTTCACGTCATCATTATAAATGGGAAAACCTTCTAGCATCCTTTCGTTTGTTAGGCACACCAACTCCAGTGAAAACTCCTTCTCGATTACACTTGTCTGATGATTATAATCATTTATGAACATGCTCCTGATATGGGACTCCAAATCCTTCCCTAACAACACCCCATTTGGGTAATGCATTTCTACATACCACTCTTCATTTGTGTGTACTTCAATTTCTTGCTGCTTTCCCTTGCCCTTTCCCTTGCCCTTCTTAGGTGTACTAGCTGGTTTCTTGGGTGCCATTATTTAGGTCTTCTTCCCACTTCAATCTCTCCATGTTACTATGTTCTTCTGCTCTCTTCAACCTTAGATCTCGAATTTGTGAGGAAAATTACTTAAACACGTGCCCTAGTTCTTAAAACCCTAACTGGGATACTCCCTTCACAAGATGGTGCCTTCTCACAATTTCTCCTACACCTGTGAAATCCCTTCCTCCTAGTTTGCAAACCTGAACTGGTTACCCACGCTTCAATCTCTCCAAATTTTTCTTCACACGGATCAATTTTTGGAAGCCATAGTTTGTGAAGGTACAAAAGTAATTTGTTCTTCTTATACGCAAAGTGAAAAATGAAGTGCCTTGACCCCTTTATTTATAGTTTTTCCCTTTTTAAGCATTAATTACTACTTCACCTACCACCATACTTTCACTTTTAATGCAGCTTTTTTTTAAACCAAGTCCATCTTGAGTGCTTTCACTCACGTGCCCCAACCTGCGTGAACAAACAAAGTCTGTCTTTAGCACTCTCACTCACGTGCCCCAACCCGCATGGATAACCATCCAACCTTCTCGCACGCAATCAATCCAACTTGATAGGAGACTCTTACGTGCACATACCTAGCGCCGAAGGCACTTCTTTTGTCCTGATTTTTACTCGCCTACCTCGTGTTGCTTGATGCGCTTTCTCCTCCTCTGTACGTGGGATCTGAATGTAGGTTTATCTTAACACCAACCATCCTTTTTCCATATTTTCTCTCAATATACCTCTTTCAACTGGGCCATTCAATCTGGGCTTTTTAACACAATTTTCCTTGGCACTTTAACCATGCACTCCTTCATAAATTTTGTTGGCATTTTATACATGCGCTCCTTCACATTACTTCACTCCACACTAAAACAATGTGTGGTCCTCTGTGCATTCACCAATTCTCAAAAGTAGCAATAAGGTTACTAGCGCCCAAGGCACAAAACAAAACAACAACGTGAAAGGGAAACACAAGAAAAGAAATGCATAAAGGAAAATCTAAACTAACTGGCAAAAATGCCTTATTTACAAACACCAAGAAGGCTTATTTATGGTAGGGCTTCAACCTACTCTTATTGAAGTGTCTAGGCAACTTCATTCCATCCAGCACTTAGAATCGACACACACGACTCAAGGATGTATGAGATTCTGTAAGGACCCAATCAATTGACCTTCAATTTCCCGGGATGGTGCGAAACTTAGAATCATAAAGTAAGATCATCTCGCCCAACTTCAAACTTCTTATTTCGATGTGGCGATCATGCCAAGATTTCGCTTTACTTTATCTCGTTGTTTGGCTCCACCTGGTGAGTGATCATCTCTCATCCAATTTCATCAACTCATCAATTCTCTCTTCTAGTGCTTTCTCATCAGCCAACCCTCCTGCGCGCGTTATTCACAGAGAAGGTAACATGAATTCAATCGGTAGAACAGCTTCTGCGCCAAACACCAACTAAAATGGTGTGGCTTTGTTTAACCTTTTATAAGTTGTCTTGTAAGCCCATAATACTGCTGATACTTTGTCATCCCAATCTTGTCTTCCGACATCACAAATTTTGGTTAGGGTATGACTCAGTATTTTGTTGAATGCTTCCGCGGTTCCATTTGCTTGTGGGTGATAGGGTGTAGTCTTGTGATGAGCCACCATGAACTCTACTAATAGGATCCTCACGGTCTCATTCAAGAAATGTATACCCCTATTGCTAGTTAAACTCAAAGGACATCCATACCTCATGATAATGTTCTCCCACAAGAATCTTCTGCTGTGGGCTCTTTGTGCAATCTCTAGTTGGGGCTGCCTCTGCCCACCTTGTCAAATAGTCCATGAAAGTGATGACATAGCGTGACCTAGTCCTACATGCCGTTGGTGCAATAGGGCCTACAAAGTCTATTGCCCATTTCTCAAAAGGTTCCGCACTAGGTATAGGGCGCAAAGGCATTTCATCTCTCTTTCTAGGCTTGCCAATGCGCTGAAAATGGTCACATGCTTTACAATAGTCTTTACAATCCTTGTACAAGGTTTCCCACCACAAACCTACCATTAATATCTTACGCACGGTGGCATCACCTGCATAATTCCCACCCGCACTTCCTCCATGTGCTTCCTCCATGATGGTGAGGTGCTCATGCTCTAATACACACCTACGCAACACCTCATCATGTCCCAACTTGTATAAGTCTCCACTGATCAACATGTAGGGCGCGACATGTATGGCTAGTTGCTTCTTCTCTAAGGCCTTCATTCCTTCTGGTGCCACACCTTCCTTTAAAAATACCACAATTTCCTCCAAATCCGAGGGCGCGCATGTAACCTAAATAGCGTAAGCGCCTAACATTGTCTCCTCAACACTCTACACATCCTCCCTTGAATCAATTCTTAACAGATGATCAGGTGCACAATTGCTCTTTCTAGGCTTCACTACTACGGTGAACTCAAACTCTTGAAATAAAAATACCCACCGACATATCCACCCTTGCGAACGAGATTATTTACCAAATACTTTAATTCCATGCGGTCAATGTGTAAACACAAAGGGTGTTGCCAGGTGAATCTTGTCTAAACTTGAAAAGTGCATAGATCATTAACAATGCCTCATGCTCAATCGTGGTGTAATTATGCTCTGCTAGTGTCAACTTCTTGCTTGCAAAACACAAATGATGATCAACAATTCCTTCACCTGGATGTGCAAGTACTGCTCCAATAGCGGTTCCTGAGGCATCTACATGGACATGGAAGGGCTTATCCCAAGAGGGAAAACATAATATAGGTGTGGTGACAAGCCTATCCTTTAATGTATCAAATGCCCTTTGCTGCGCCTCTCCCCAATGGAAGGCACTTTTATGTCTAAGCAGCTCCTCTAAAGGCACAACGATCTTGGCATACCCTTTGATGAATTTCCTGTAATAACCCACATGCCTAAGGAATCCACGCACTGTGCTTTAGCTAGTAGGCTCCCCTAACCCCACAATAACTATAACTTTAGTGGGATCTACTAGCAAGCCCTCCTTACATATGATATGCCCTAATAACGTGCCAAAGGGTGTAGCAAATACGCATTTCTTAATATTGAGGGATATCCTCAACTATCTACACCTCTCAAACATTAACCTCAAATTGTCAAAATGGTCTTTTACTAGACCATACACTGTCCAATCATCTAGATAGACTGTAGAAACTTATGGATGAAGTCCTAGAATGCTTGCACCACTATGCATGAAAAACAAACAGACACATTCTATAACCCAAAGGGCATGACCGTATATGTAAAACTTCTCCAATTAGTGGTGAAAGTTGTCTTCTCACGGTCTTCCTTTCGCAATCTAGAATTGGTGGTACCCTAAAATCCATCTCAGTAAATGAATAGATTTCATGCCCAATGAATCCTTATAAAATTTCTTCGAGTGAAGGGAGTTGGAAAAGGATCAATGACACAAACTACATTCAGCTCCCTATAATCCACATAGATCCTAATCCATACATACTTCTTGATGCTGATTACCATTATCCATTCTGATTCCTCCACTGCTTCAATGATCCTAGAAGCTATCATTTTGTCTATCTACTCCTTAATCTTTATGCACAAATTGGGATTCGTTCGGGTAGGGTCTCTTCTTGACAGTGCGCGCACCATCCTTGAGCTTTATCTTCATCTCCCCCAAGGAATGGTGAATGCGTTTGAGCTCAAGGTACTCGCATGGGAATAAATCCTCAAATTTGCACAATGATCAATGACGTTCGAGACTTCCTTCTCTCGAACAGTAATCTCTAATAATAGTTTCCTTAGGTTCTTCCCCGAACCGATGTTAACCTTCTTTTTCTTTAAGGGCTCATGGTAGCGCGCGCGCGAGTATCAACACCGCCCACTACCTCATGCACTCCTACTGAGAATGGCTAACATCCAAGCTTTCCACTTCCTCTCCATCAATCACATACACCAACTTCCCTTTCTCCTTTTCCAAACATGTGCACTCAAGCTATAACTCTTTTGTTTCCTCTACTTCCTCTTCAAAGCGCGCTCTAAACCTGGTCCACCTAGTAACTCCAATAACCTATCCTCCGCCATGGCACTATCCCCCATGGTAAGGTGCTTGATACCCTATAAGGCCTTATCAATTGATGGCTTGGTACTCCAATACTCAAAGGTTTGAATGAGGTCAGCCACGATCTCTTGCCAATTCCCTGTCTGGCGGCGTGTCTCCGAATGAATGTACCATGCGCGCGCACAACCTTGTAGTGTAGAATAAAACTTGTGTAGCCAAAGGGATGGTGAAAAGCTTCCATGCCTTCTCTCCAGATCCTCTCACACTCTTGGATATGGAAAGAGGTGGGCTCCTTCCCATAGTAGTCCTTGATGGTGTTGGGCACGTTGCTCCCGGAGAATCGACGGAGAGATCAATTCTTACCTTGCGCCATTCTAAAAGGCTCTCCTAATGGGTAGCCCACCACCATGCTATCTCTGTGCTGAGTAGGACATAGCTTAGTATCCCTCTCTATTCCTTCTCCTTCTTCCACTGAGCTTCCATATTCCATAAAAATATCTCGTGGAAAGCTCCTTTGAATACGTAGGCAACTCTTTTCCTCCTAGGCACCTAGAGTGTGCATGCCTTTGCCACCTTGGTCACCGACCCTCTCAATTTCCACCCCATTAATTCATAAGATCCATGCACCCAATTATCACATGCTAGATCGTTGGTATCACTTATCGTGAGCATCCTCACACTGGATAACCCCGTCGGTAGGATGTATTCTCTACGGGTCCCGATTAAGCACACATATATCCTGGCCCAACACTTCTTCCCCCAAATGTTCAATATAGGGTGTCGACTTCCCATCACCGGGGGTATAATGACTGTTCCTCCTTATTTTCAAAACTCGATGTACCCTTTGTTGAACCGAAGGTCCGCATTGTTCTTGTAGCACCATGGGCACCCAAGTAGTCTTTGGGATGCATTGGCAAGCGCCAAGATTTCGAAGTCCCCAATAAACTTAACTCCCTGGATAATGATAGTTACATCCTTCAAGACAGTGATGGGCATTGCCTTAGTCTTGTTTTCCATATACAACACATTCGAAGATGGCTGTAATGTAGGTCTTCCCATCTGATGCCATGCATCTAGAGTTAGAACATTAACCTTCGCATTTGTGTTAATGAGGATATTGCTAAGGAGCCATCCATCTATAACTGCATTCAATGTGATCTCCTTGTCATAGTCAAGGCTATGAGGGGGAAGGTTTGCATGTAAGACCTGCCTCTCATGCTCTCCTCTAGCATGTGGTACCTTCTCTCTCAACCATGACCCTAGTAAGGGAATGATATTCTCTTGCCTTAGCATTTTACACACCTCCTTGACCTCATCCAGGTCATCCTTTTTCACCTCAACTCTCCTTCCTTGTTCTTCCCTCTTGACTACTCCTTTAGACACTAGATTTCCCCTTGTAAACTATGAATGACATCCATAGTGTCTTGATAAACTTCCTTTTGATGCGGGGTCTGGGTACTTTCCATAAACTACTTCCTCTCTCGAAACCAGGGTCCTCTACCTTGGTATCTCTTTTGTGCGCGTGGCTTCTACCCTTGTGGTTACCAAGACAGGCTCCAAACCTTCATCTTGTTTTACCCGAAGCATCCAAGATGTGTCTACCTTCTTAATACTAACCATGTAGTGACCTTGTCCTTCCAATGCTACTCTTGATTCATGTGCTCAAACAATTTCGACACTCCTCATACTTATGCTTCTTTCCACACCATGAGCACTACAACAGGTCCGGGCACTCTCGTTTGTAATGCTCGTAGATCCACAATTGAAATAGGTTCCACATGGGAACTCACTCCTTCCTCCTCCGTGGTTTCCATGACCACATAATCCTCCTCAAAAACCCCTTTTGCACATGCCTCCATCTACGCGCTCCTCATAATGGTGATCATCACCCTTAGAACTATTGGCAATGCTAGTTTGGTGCACCCCATGATCAATGGCCTCATGGATCTGATCAATGAGCCTACAGTCCTTAGTATCATGGGTGGTAGAGGTGCACATATTACAGTAGCAAGACACATTCTTCTAGATTGCGCACTATAACAAGGGGCATCTACTTGCATCATGGTCCACATGAAAAATTTCACATCCACCGCTGGCGCACACCATCCTCTCCTGGGGCAATTATCCTTGAAATGCCCCTCTACTTCACAATCTGTGCACCATAAACCACTGTGAGCCTCATGGGCTAAGTTCATAGATAGATTTTCCAGTTGCCTATCCATAACAACAATCTAAGCCTTCGAAATGGGCCAACAAAAGTATTAATACTACCAAAAGCCTCGGCAGAGTAAATTCCAATGCCTCGCGTGGGTCTGTAAAATTTTTATGAGACAAGGCCCTTATAAAAGGGGTGATCAGTCCTCCAACAAACCACTAAGCATGTTGTGAAGGGTGGATATCATATGAAAATTTAGACAAGAGAGTCTTAAAGCATGCATTATACTTCCGCACACTCTCTGTCATTCCTTACTGAATCTCCTTCAACGTGCTGATGCTCTTTTGTTCAAACTCAGGAATGTGGAATTCTACCAAAAATGCATTCTTTAAAGCAATATAATCCACTATTGTTTGATGAGGGTCATACTTTCTATACCAGCTATGCATGCACCCGTGCAACGTGGTTGCAAACTAGCTAGCCTTCCACTTCAGGGTTGTGATACCCTTTACACACCATAGCAGTTCACACTTGTGAACATGTTCCGCAATGTCCTCAATGCCTCTGTAATCTGGCAAGTGTAATGACATCTCAAAGAATACTTCAGGGGGTCATTTGGGGCCCTTGTCCTTCGAGCGAGCCTTGGTTCCCTTTAATGTTTCCTCCGCCACCGGATCCACGGAGTCCACTGGTCCTATGCCTCCTGAGCCACCAGATCCACCAGAACCATTGGGTCCACTAGGTCCCGTGCCCCCGACCCACCAGGTCTTGTAGTAGTTGTGCAAAGCATCCCCACGGTTCCACTAAACTATGCGTCGATGGTTTGTGATAGTGCTCGCTACCACTATTGTACCCTGCGCGACTCCCGGATGTGAGACCGAAGGCTTGTACACTTGATCCTTGTCCAAAGACTCCTCAGAATACTGGAATATGTGCAGCCAAAGAAGGGGGAATTGAAAAATTGTACCTCCTAGGCGCAGATTTGTCACTTCCACTGATATCCACTGGGTCAATAATACTTCTTCCGGTTACGGAAAACCAAGCGCTAGGGTTTGGTCACTGGGTGGGTTTAGATATGTGCCAACGACTCTCCTTTCTCGTGTGACGAAATCTCACCGAGAATCCGAAGGGGTCTCTCTTACACACTTGCCAAGATGGGGTAAAGATAGACCGCTCGGGTTCCACATCCTCGCGTGAACCTCAACTCCTTCCCACAACGTCTGTCTCCATAGATCCATCACACTTGTAGCCTCACGTCATCTAGCAATCTCCCTTTCACATGCTTCACTATACTTGAGTCATCTCTCCTCCCTCTCTTTCTCTCTGTCGTAATATCTACCATCTTCCTCCACCCTAGCTCCCTCACCCAACACTCAGAATGGTTTAGCCGGCCATTGGAAATGCCTCTAAACTCATGGTAACCATCAAGATTTTCATAGCTAGAGGGACAACACGTAGAAATGATCCTCTAGGCTCCCGCAGAAACTCAAACTCGGTAACCTCTGGACAAGAATATGTAGAAATGGCGTACTCGGAGTGTACTAGCCCGATACTCCTTTCCACCAATGATCCACAGCACGGGTCCACGTTAGATCTACATCCTGCCTCTGGTAGTCTTCTTGGGTCCACACACGTGATCCATAATGCCAACTTGATCTAGACGCATAGGCTAAAATCCATTCATACAGTTCTATTGGAAGCAGCAGAAAAAAGTCTCATACAGATCATGGTAGAGGTTCTCTTCTACCCATCTTCGTGCATCAAACTCAGGTCTAGTTGAATCTCTAAGAAAACTCGTCCTCCGTACTCTTAAACCATGATTTAAAAATTTCTAAAGTTAACCGCTCTATCATTACTCAATACATAGATCATGATGCATGATAATTCCCACTATAACTTGGAAAAGAGGTCCTAGCAACGGAACCAAGATGTAGTCATTTTTACTCCTATCACAAAAGAAAAGAACCCCATGTGCACCGGCCTATCACCCAATGGATGCTGGGTGCTCACCCAACGCATGTGCGGGTGGCGAGTCTCTCTTTTATGTGAGTTAAGTGGGAAACATCATCTTTGATTTGTGTTCAAGAGATTTAAAGAGGAATTAAGACATACAAGAACCATAGATCTCAGAATGGCCTCTAGATCCTTGCAGTCATTCCAGATAGTGTAATTAACAGATTATATAACTTGTGCTATAACAAAAGGAAGTATACAAACATCCATACTTAGCATAAACATAAATGGAAGAGAATCTATGAAGAAAATGTATCAGAATCATTGATATTCATATTCATATAACTAGTAACCTCATTACATCCATGGAGCCATTTACAGAATGTCATAGAGAAGCAGACCGTAGTCATGCATTATGACCAAACTAATGTAACCATACTATTAAAAATAAAATTTACAATCCCCTTGCCCAATACATCCCTTCCCAATTGCAATTACCCACTAAAAGAGTTCTTGCAGTATTTCTGCAGAGCTTCACCCACTCTCTAGTTCTCTCTCTGTTTACTCTGCAGGCACTTGTATTTATAGCCTTTCGGGTGCCAAATCATCCTCCAGTGCCCTCAAATCTGATGCCAAGTGTCTGAATGTGGTCCTCCATGCAAGCATGCTTCTCCAGGCTTGAGCTTTCCACTTTATACCATGATGTGCTTCTAGAAGTTTCTAGCATGCTCCTTCCTGGGCCAACCTGTTGCCAGACTGGCACCTTTTCCATGAGCAGTTGGGTCATGCTTTTCACATGTTCTGTACTGAATTCCCAATTTGACTAAGTCCTGAACCCTTGGTTGTATTCACACACGTCATGCGCCTTTGTGGGCTTCCTTAAACCCTTCTCTTAAACTGTTCTCTGCATGCTTTTACCTTGCACGCCTTTCCTTAATAGGGACCTTGCACGCCTATGTGCCTCTTGTACTTAGTCAATATTTTAGGGGCCCAAAAATGTATGTTAAAATTGAAAAATAACTGATTTACCCCACCTCTCGGTGTATAGAATTTCCAACAATTGTTATTAGGTACTCTTGAATCAAGTCTAACGGTAAGGAGGTGGTCCTCTTGAAACAAAAACATGGCCATAGAGATAATATCTGGAAGCATCTCAAGAGATAAGTATGTCGTAAGGATGAAATATCATATGAAGATGAAGCTGAGGTAAATCTTGAAGCTGAATTGATAAGTGCCTTAGAGGAATTGAAACACCAAAGGAAAAAACTCACAAATTGAAGATAATGGTGAAAGAATATGAAGAGCAAGTCAAGCTTCTTGAGGAAAGGAATAAGCAGAAAGATGAATAATATGAAGATGAACTCAAAGAACTAGGAGTTCAAATGGAAACATGAAATGTGAGGTAACTTTTTTCATATATGGAAAAATTTTCCCCACATATTTGTGTCATGTTTGCGTCGCAAATCAAGTATTAAACACAAAAATGACGTAAAATCGACACAAATCATGACATTATTTGCACTATATGTAGTTGTTTTTGGTGAACCAATTTGTCCACACAAACAAACATGTATTCAATATTTGACAGTGTCATCCCTTATGGGCCTTTGTATTTGTATGCTTCCATTTTCTCATTAAAATATTCAATTTTTCTAAGATCCCGATTCTTAGAAAAGTCACCACATGCCCCTTGCTTAGTTTTACACCACTCAAAGACAAAAAAATGTGAAAATAATTTTTATATTTAAATAAATCCAAAAACTAAAACCAAATAAAGCCTAACTTTTGACAAGTGTTTCCCATTACAGATTTTAAACTTACTGATTTTCACAAAATTCAAAATACAAAGAAATGATGACCTAGGGACCCAAAACACGTCATTATATTAAATTGTAATAGGGTTTTATCACTCTTTTATATGAATTAGTATATTTAGGGCACCTAAGCATATTATAGATTAAGGATTTTTCTGGCATTTCATGTTGCATTTTGATACCAAATTAATACCAAAAAGAGTGTTTTAATTTTCACAAGTATTTTAAGCTATGTTAATGTTTCTTTTCTTGTGTTCGATTTCAATTTCTCCTGTTTATAAGGATTTTGAGGTCTTTTAAATCCAATATGGTCCACATTTTCCATGAATAAAGTAAGGGCTTGTTGTGCACAAAAACCTATTATCCAACCTTGGAAGCCAATATTTTGAGTTTAGATACAATACCTATTCACCCAACTCCTAAGCTAGACATATGACAAAGATCAGCCATAAACATTGAAAATAAAGCATCCACGTAGTCTCTTTAGATAAAACATATACCATGAGTAATTATAATACATGAGGTTCTTAATACTACTCGAGCTACAAAGCATATATACGACCATATCTATAACATAAATGACTTAGGATACCTTATGACATGTGATCATTTTTGGATTCTAATAATGATATACTTACTCCCCCACTCATGAAACATAAATTTTTCTTTGATTGATCCCAAATATTCACATGATCATCCCTTATATGGGATTATAAGTTGGCACACCTAACCTACTCATATGCCAGCTCAAGTACACATTTTATCGTAGATAGTTTCTTATTTCTTGTGTGTTTGTCTTATTTCTTAAATTTGTTTGATCACCCTCTCTTCAATTGATTGATAGATTCCTAAATTATTATACTTCTACATTAACATTGATTGTTGCAAATGAACAATTCTTCTAGATCATTAGCTTTGATTTGTTATTTAGGTTTCAATATTCATTTCCTTTTGATTGCTTTTGCTATTTTAGATGTCTATATTGGTTATCTAATGATGAAACATACATACATATTCTCAACAAAAATATGATATTAACGAACATAGGTTGAGGCATGCTACAAATCAAAGGGTCATATTATTGGCTCGAATATTTGTATATAGGGCATGTACCTATATACACATATTGAGCTTAGATGGTCATTTATTTCTATGCCTAAATATTAAATGACACTTTCTTATACACCTTCACTTGTCCACTAGGGCATGTACCTACTATGAGTCTTATATGGAAACTATCATTTTATTCATAAAATTATTTTACCGGTGGTGGCATTTACATTGAGGCATATCACTTGCTCCCATCCTCCTAAAATTCTATTACTTTTACACTTGGCACACATCATAAGGTTTTACAAAAGCCATAAGATGTTTGGAACCATCCAATTTATTGTAATTTGAAACCTAAGCCACTTGGAATTTGTTTTCTTGATGGAATTTTGACATATGTTTACTTTATTTCCTCTTGGCTCTGATTGCTTGATTGCATCTCATTTTTATCCTAATTATATCTTGACTTCATTTTCTTGACCGGCTCTTGGATTTGATTTCTTTGACTACATCTTGTCCTTATTTCGTTACTTATCTCTTGGATTTCTACTTAATTTCCTTTTAACCTTTGTATGCTTGATTAACTCTTGTTTTTTGTTAGAATATTCCAAAAATAAAAACATAATGACCTTTGTACTACTTTATTTGTTAAAATACAATGTCTACTTGATGTTTTTTGTCATATTACATTGTGATTTACATGTCCATTCTATGAATATATGTTTTCCATGGTATACATGAGTCGAGATGGAGGACACATAGGTTATAGATGGGCATATACACATGGATGTTTGAAAATTTTCAAACTTGTGGGAAATTCCTCTACATTGGGGGCATCTATGCAAATCTTTCCTTTTCCTCTCTTTTAGTTATAGTCTATTGATCATATTGAGCCTCTTAGATTGTTAATATATGAATTTATCTTTCTTGAATATTTATAGTGATTACTTATATGGATATCATACTTTGTTATACTTGGCAATGGAATTGATTACTTATGGGTGTTGACCTTACTTGCTCCATCCATACCTTACTTTCTTCTGATGTATGGTCAAATTGATTGTTTTATGAAAATGAGTGTTTGCATTACTTGGTTCATAATTGTCACTTGTGTAATTTTAGGTGTCATGTCAAGGGTTAGTTGTGTCAGAAATATCCTCTTACTCTATTGTGTCAATATTTATGTCCTATTTTTCTTGTGTACTTCTTGATCATGATGTTTACTTAAAAATAATTCAGTATGATACTTTATGTTTGTGCTTAATTACACTACTACTACTATGGTGCTACTTGCTCTATGTATATACTTGACTATAAAGCATGTTATCATATGCTTGGTGTCATGATTTACATCACACATACTACTATTGTCTACTACTACTCATGATCACATTTATAGGATACATATCATGTACTATTATTATATGTTTTTAATACAAAAATGTTAATGATCTAGATTACATGTTTAAGTAAATGATTATAATGATCAAATATTTTTATGTTAACACATCCTACCATGTCTATATACTTACCTTACTTGGTTTTCTCTTGTTTTATCTTTATACACATTTTACATAAGGTGTGCATCAATCTTCATTATGAGATGCGTTATTTTCATGCTACATTATTCATTAAAAATGGGACATATAATGGGCTTGTTTTAAAGATTTAGACAAATGTCGATAAATTCACTTTTTGATGGATTTAAATACAATTTATATGGTTTAGAACTTAGATTGGGGTTGTAGAGACATTTTACACAATTTCAAAGAGACTATAGTCAAATTGAGGGACATTTGGTGACATGAGACATGAATTTTATCCATATTTGGACATTCTACATGGATTATCTAGCGATTATGTTAGTGCTTATGAGGGACTATATTTACACTTTTGAGAGATCATATTAAAAATTGAGGGTAATTGATCACATAAGACATGGATTTTATCCATATTCAAACATTATATATAAAATTTGGGAACAATGATACCATGTAATCAAATTTCATGGTTTTTCGTTTGTAGTGAAAGATACATCTTTTGTATATGGGTCTAGTTCGGGACTTCATAAGTTAGTGAATGTCATCATTAAAAACCCTTGTTTTTTGGCTAATAAATAATAATGTTAGATCACAATCTCCATTATAAGTGGTTTATTTGGACACCATGGCAACACATTTGGGCGTCAACATCCTTTATCTTTATAACATAGTTGTTTTAGTATCAATTGGGGCTTCTACATCCCTCAAAAATCTCTACTTCAAAAATTACATATGATGGGGCATATCCACCCCATGATCTCTAAATTTTTAGGGGTGATAGATTTATTTACATGTCATCGGGTGTTTTTCTATTTTCTAATTTTCATATTTCTTGATGATACATATATTTTAGTTTTTCTTATCATTGTGGCACATTTATTCAAACATCTATACTTCCATATTTTCATATGGGAAAATGGGACATTCTACCTACACTAGCCAACATCCTTAGTAGTTATCACAATTACACATTTTATTTTATCTTTTTACTAAAGTTTTTACTACTAGATTAAAGGGGGCAATTGTAGACACTTAATTCTTATATCGACACTTTGAGAAACATATTATTTGTCACTCTTTGACAAATTGGATTATTGAACCATATGAATCATTATTACACTTTCCTCTTGTATGATTACTAATATATTGTTATAGCCAACTCTATCTTTCAGCTACACTTAGCCAAGTTCATTTTAGTCTATGCATTAAAACCTTAAAATACTACATAAGAAATCCACCATTTCTTAAAAGATTTTTTCTACATTTACATATTATCGTCTAACTTAGATAGTATCATCCAATAATATTTTCCTTCTCTACTAGTAGCTCCCTTGCAAGTGGAAAACTAATTTTCAAATATGGACACATTCATTAGGTTGGCCTAAGCTTGATTCATGAGTTGGATTTAGAAAAAAATACGAATTGTTTCCTATATATACAAATTACCCCTTAGGTCATTATATATCCACACACTTGAGAGACACCTTGGAGATCACTTTACGAAATGACTACATACATATAAAATATTGCAAAAGTAATGCAAGATGATGGAAGGTGGTCATGGTTCGGTAGCTCGGGTCATCTATCATAATAGATAATGGATCCACACAACAAATGGGGTTCTATTAATTCCTAATGCCTTTACTACATCTAAAAATATTATGCTTTACTTAGGAGCTTACAAAATCTTATATAAACTCAAGTTTATTCCCTATGGACCTTGATTTTCTTCCCTTGGTTTGGTTTGTACATGTTTTCTTATCTCTCTTGTATGGACTTATATTTTTTCTCCTTTTTGTTATCTCTCCTCTTCACTAACTCTTTATCCAATATATCTACCTCTCCTCAAACTATCTGGTTGAAATATTTTTGAATGTACTTTATTCATACTCTTTCAATTAATATTTTTCCAATTAAATATCTATGATACCACTCCATCCATATGTTTATCCTTTTACCCCATCATATATAATATTAAATTTAATAAATACCAATCGGACTTTAGTCATATGCTTATTAGACACCTCATCATGTAGATTTTACTCCCTTGAGTGGAATGTTTCCATGGGTTGTTAGCCTAATTTTCCCTCTTGTCACCCTCTTACTTGCTTCATCATTTGAACAAGTTGTCTTCACAATTCCTTTATGCATACTGATCTTAATATCTACATTAGATAATGTAGCATAACCATTTTTATCTTTCCTTATGTGTATTACACCATGCATTATTTATTTTAATATACACCAATTCCTTTGTGCATTCATATTTATACAATCTATCTAATCCTCCTCTATATTGCTTCTTTTATGCACTCATCGTACACTATTTATTATTGCACAAACCATCTGTGTAATTCCATATAATTTTTCCTACTTCTATATTTGATCCTTCTTATTTCCTCAATGTTTGTTTCATGCACTCATCCATATAAAAATTGTGATGCAAGATTGCATTGAACCTCGAATGATCCTATATCACAAGAGTAATCCACCGAGCTAAATCTAAAGCACACAAGGTCAAATTTTCATGGCGACAAGTGTCAAGGGTAATAAATGGCGACTCTATAATCCACAATGTTTTCATTATTGAAAATTCATATAAGAATTTGGAAAACTACATGTGGATTAATCCATTCTTAAAGTATTGTTATATAATACATATCATAACATGTATTAGGATATTATTGAGGTCATTCTAGCACAAAAGTTTCGAAAGCATTTTTCTTGTGCATTGTTGTTTGAGTAGATTTTTAGGATTTGGAAAAGTGAGAGATCATACATGCTTTGTCGCATCAAATAGTAGTGTTCACTTACCCTAATTTTGATATGCATACACAATTTAACATATGAAAAAAATTTGATGCCTGTAAGGAAATCCTATACATTTTCGTTCACCTCAAGCACTACCACACGATGGTATTGTAAAAATATGTTGCTTATATCCAGTTATAGTCACAAAATTATGTACTTTAGATATTATTTAATCCTGGTCTCATACTACTATTTAGAAGGTTCTTGAGTGAAGAAAGTACTAATTAACCCCCATCTTTTGGCCATCTTGTTTTATTTTATTTCATCATTCCCAACCTCTTACACCCACATGCCTAGTTAGATTTTATTGTTTTGTCTTATTTTCACCTTGACTAGGGTGCCCAGCCAAGATCTACGATGTCCATGAGTGCCCTAGTCCCACCATGGGCACTACGATACTTTTTTAACTCCCCCCACTTTTTGGGCACTTTCTATTCGTTTCAACTTCTTATCTTTTTGGTGGTTGGCCATTTTGGGGTTAATTATGAAATTAGATCAAGAGAACCCTATAAATATAAAGTTATGAGACCATAATGAGGGACCAAGCACTAGTCACTACTATCATCCACCTAGAGTTGCATCCACTTAGAGATCATTTACATCCATTAGATCCATCACAAGGACAAGGTTGGTTCATCTGCATCACACAAGCATAGGGGAGGGATTTAATTCTATTCCATGCACACATTCTATTACATTTTCTACATCAATTTATTACTCGTTACTTCATAAAGTGTGGTGACACAAGAGAACCTAGTTCATAGTATGCACACACACACCAAAACTACATTTGGGCCCGAAATGTAGTGCAACGCTCAGTTAGTAAGCCCACTGTTGTGGCATCTGAGGTCAGTCGACCCATTCATTTGAATTATTTTTTAGGGTTTTGATACTTCTTGTGGTTTCTTACAGGTCTTTCCATCATATTGGACTATTAGCGACACTTGGCGCAATGCAACGAATTTGATGAGACACACAATGAGGGTTTTAGACCACTTGCACGGACCTATGAAACTCGGTTTTGGATCTCTTGGACAAACTAGGGCACCCATTCTATAGACCAGAGCACCCGTAGGGCACCCCAGTCCCTCTCCAGGTGCTCCATTTTGGAGAATCGATCAAGATCCATCCTTTTCAGGACTTCTACACTATCATTTCTGCTTCCTCTTTCTCCGGTCACTTCGCGACACATTCCAACAAGCTCCATCTAATCAGCCAAGTTCATTCTGACTCTCTTAGTACTATAGGGTTTAGAGTTTCCATTTTCATAGTTGCTTATATCATTTCCATAATTATTTGTTGCATTTACTAACTTTATTTACATGTCATTCTAGATTAGATTAATTATTCCAATGTCTTATTTTTAGTTAAGCATTTTGGTGAACCCAACTCGATCATTCACGCTTCTAGGTTATTTATTTAATTTTTAGTCATCCTAGGATTTGGTCATCATGAATATCTCAATATGTTATTATTTTCTTGCAAATCTGATTTACTACATAGAGTCCAACATTTTATTTCTACTACTCACATTCGTATTGACATGCATCTTGACTCTGTTTATCAAGATTTTTTAATGCATTCTCTTCACACTTAGTATTTAAGTCTAACCTTCCCACTGATGTTCACACTTTTGATGATGACCCTCCTTTGCATATCATATATCGTATTCATAATGACACTTTGATTGATAATATATTCGAACTTAACTTATGTCCTATGTCATTCCTTGAAGATTTAGGCCTTTTCACTCATGATGTTAGTACATCTAGTATTTCACTGTGTTCTTATGATGGTTATGTTTGCCATGTTTTGGTCACATTACATTTCCTATCACTATTGGTCCCAAAAGTGTCCATATTATATTTTTCGTTGTTGATTTTACAAGTATCCTACAATAGTCTACTAGGTAGGCCATGTCTTCATGCCATGAAAGTTTTCACCTCTATTGTACATAATTATGTAAAATTATTACATGAAAGCATTGAGCACACTATTTTTGTGACCAAAATCCATTCCAAAGATTGCAATGGGCTCCTAATACTAGTCTTCCTATTCCATGCATAGATATTACAGATGATCCCCAACCTATCGAAGAACCATCTCACTTACCACCACTTGATGGTACCATTTGTGTGATAGATGTAGTTTCTTTTATGCCACCTACTACTACTATTTCTTATCGGGGGCTGTCAGGTCTACGAGACGTCACTCTATCACCTACACTTTCACATGTACCACCTACCTTAGCACATCCACTATTCACTTGCACACTCTTCATGAATGAATCCTATTGGGAACATATTCCATTTGATCCTACATGAGATGAAACCATATGTACACACATATTTTTCCCCACCTAGGTTTCAATTTTGAGTATCTCTATCTTGCACCACATGCTCCTAATATTTATTATGGTGTTTTTCATAAAGCGCTTCTTATGGTTTGTGTGCATTTTATCTTACGATCTATCTATCACACACTCCTCACTCTTCTCTGCTCATATTATGGAAAGCTGTGGCTTGATTACATTGGAAACATTCTTGATCCTGATCATATAGACATATCTTTCCCTATGCCCTTTGGTTGTGTCTTTATTTACAATATTTATTTTTGGGCTATTCGCAAAATCTCACCCATTAGTATGCACACGGTTGTTCACTTCCTCCATTCACTGATGAGAGGTATGTTATGGGCATAACTTATGACTCAATGGCTCATTGCGTGATCAACCTCACACTATTTCTTATAAAATTACCAATGCTTATCCATTTGAATATGATCTTGAGAGCGATGATTTTATAGATGACATTAGATGATATCCTCGTTTATCACACACACTTTGGGGGCATAGTATTTACCATCCCACCTCTCTCAACATCATATCCTCATAGGCACATTTATCATCTTTGCATTATCATTCATTCACATCCTTGCATAAAACTACCTCACACTCTTAGTATTAATGCATACCTAATCTTAGCCTCATCTCATCTTACATAGTCATACATAAATTATAGCATCATCATTACCCAATAACACACTCTTGTGCTTTGGTTCACACTTGAATATTGAGGTCTTACTACACATGGACCCAGTCATTGCACTATAGGTATTACACACTACGATCTATTCATGGATCTCTCATCATACATCATACATACTATATTTATTCTACATCATTTCGACCTTTGTGCATCTATACACCTTACATCATACATCTTGCATTTAGACTACATAATTTACACATTTGCATTTCATACATACACATCATATTAGTCTTCATCATACATATATAAAAAATATTATTGTCTCTACTCTAGCATTTTACATACCACATCATGTGCATCTTACACTCGTTACTATATATAGTACATTACATCTTATACATTGTACATTGTATCTCACATTACATCTTATACATTAAGAAATCTATTCATCATATGGTCCTCTATTATCATCACACACACTACATAATTTTCTACTCGCTACACTCACTACCCTATGACGCACTTTAGTTCCTTGGTCCATACTTGACTGCCGAGGGTTTACAAATCAAATGGACCTTACATTCATCATGCGTTTATCATTCAAACTTTCATCATGCAACATTTCTAGGATAGTGACACACGCTATAGGCTAAATCGTCACTTACTCTATTCATCTTATAGTGGTATACGCTTTAGGCTACATCACCACTCCCTATTATTTATCTTGTAGTGATACATGCTTTAGGGATAAATCATCACTCATGCATTCATTTTGTTGTGATATACACTTAGACTATAAGGTTCATGCAAATATCTTCTATATGTCACATATCATCATCACTATGCCTACATACTCATCACAATGTGCTAGAAAAAACACACACTATTCGACCATTTCCCAATGACGTACTCTCATTATGGTTCATTCTTGACTGCTGAGGGGGAAAACCAAAAAAACCTCATTGTATACATTTCTATTCACTCAGGGGGCACGCGGATCCTATCATTCCATCTTGCATTCCATTCCATCCATCCACAACATGCTACATATTATGGTTGCTTTTACTCTTGCTTACTTTTTCTTGTTCATGATCATGTCATTACACATATCAGTTAGATTACTTGTATGTCATTTATCTATACCATCCACACATGCGTGTTTATGAATTTTTCTACTTATGATCGTAGATATGGTCTCTTACACACAACGCAAATGTTCACCTTCTACCCTTCCTACTGGTCGATTTTGGGGCATCCAAATTCATCTCTCACAGTGATATTGTTTCATTTCATACTTATAACTTTACATTACTTGGTTATACTGGACTTTTGAAATACTAGTTATATTTCTAACATGATAACAGGTGCTTCATGTGCAACATTTGTTATGCATGGATATTTTTTTCCATATTTGTTTGATATATTATCTGCTATTGTTTGCTCTTGTTTGTGAGCCTTTCCCTTTGTTTTGTGTGCACATTTGTTTGTTGTTTGTGACCATGATGACCTTACGTGTCTTACGAAATTGTGAGTGATGTCCCATGTTTGCAGCCTGCTTTGTGTGGCTTACCTTGTCTTCTTGCGTGTTTACATTACTACTTTTCTTGGTATTTTTACACTATTTGCGTAGCTTATACATTGTTTTCTATATGCATTCTTGTTCATACTAACACTTGTCTTTGGCTAGCCTCTTTTTTTTTTGCATGCCTTCCTTTTCTAAAAAAGTTTTGGGGTCTGATTCATGTGGTTGGTCCTCTTTTGGGGCCGCATTATCCTATCAGTGACATCACATGCACCCCCAAAGAGGGGGGCATCATTTGGGGTTTACATACTAACACAATGCATTTACACTAGTTTAGTTAATGCACTTTCCACCCTTAACATTATGGGTTACATACAATGAGTGGGTTCAAACCAGTCTACGAACCCCTGTACACATCGGATTTTATAGGACATGGTGTCCTTAGCATTCTGGGAAGAAGTTAAAGGTTGGAGGATAAAAAATTCCTCCCTATACTTCTTTGGCTAGTGGCATCGGATCGCCCAAAAAACCAAGTACATACAGAGATCTCTTCACACACATTTAGGGAAGTAGTTAATGATTGGAGGATACATCATAATTCCTCCCTACACTTATTTAGAATATGATCGGATCACCTAAAAACCCACGGTAGTACATAATATCCTTTTACACTCTCTTTCTCGACATGGATCAGGTGCACATGTTCCATTTACATTTACACTTTTTCATTTGCATATTTTACATTTACATGTTTTTTACATTCATATACACGTGTATTTTACATTGCATTTTGACACATACATACGTACATACATACATATTTGACTACTTGATCATTTTCTCCTTGCAAGTCCATCCATATGAGAAACAAACAGTCAAATGGGGGCAAAAACAACAACAATGACATCAATAAAAACACTTGAAAACACACTAACGTTACTAACTATGTAGGTACATCACATACATTAGTAGCTACACATTTTTTTGCACATTTTTATCTTTAGTTTCCACGCTCCATCATCTTTTTGTCATACCACACTTTTTCTAGTCCATCGACGCATTTTATACTACAATATTCATGGACATTAGGTACACATCTCTATCTACTTTATGTTACCGATCTTTTCACTCACCAACATAAAGTGGGGGAAAATGTAGTCACAAAATCATGCACTTTAGATATTATTTAATCTCGGTCTCATACTACTATTTAGAAGGTTCTTGAGTGAAGAAAGTACTAATTAATGCCCGTCTTTTAGCCATCTTATTTTATTTTATTTTGTCATTCCCAACCTCTTACACACACATTCCTATTCATATTCTCTTGTTTCATGTTATTTCAGCCTTGAATGGGGCACCTAGGGCAAGATCTTAGGGTGCCCATGGGTACCCTGGTCCACCATGGGTGTTGCGATCCTTTTGAACTTCCCCACTTTTTGGGCACTTTCTAGCCGTTTTAACTTCTTATCTTTTTGGTGGTCAACCATTTTGGGGTTAATTACAAAATTAGATCAAGATAACCCTATAAATATAAAGTTATGAGACCATAATGAGGGACCAAGCACTAGTCACTACTATCATCCACCTAGAGTTGCATCCACTTGGAGATCATTTACATCCATTAGTTCCATCACAAGGACAAGGCTGGTTCATCTGCATCACATAAACATAGGGGAGGGATTCTATTCTATTCCATGCACACATTCTATTATATTTTCTACATTAGTTATTTCTCGCTATTTCACTAAGTATGATTGACACAAGAGCACCTAGGGCACATTATACACACACACACACACACACACACACACACACACACACACACACCATAACTACATTTGGGTCCAAAATGTAGTGAAACTCTCAATAAGTAAGCCCACTTTTATGGTAGCTAAGGCCATTCGACCCATTCATTTGCATTCTTCTTTTTTTAGGGTTTTGATACTTCTTTTAATTTATTGCGGAGTATTTCCATCATCTTGGATTATCATCGACACTGGTGTAGTGCAACAAATATGATGTGACGAACAAGGGTTTTAGACCACCTATTGGACTGTGAAACTCACTTTTGAATCTCTTGCACGAGAACATGGCACCCATTCTAAAGACCAGATCACATGTAGGTGCCCTAGTCCCTCTCTAAGTGCTCCGGTTAAGAGAATCAATCATGATCCATACTTTTGGGACTTCTACATAGTCGTTGTTACTTCTTATTTCTCCAATCACTTCAGCGACACATTCCAATGAGCTCCATCTAATCAATTGAGTTCATTCTAAGCTGTCTTTGTACTCTAGGGTTTATAATTTCTATTTTCATAGCTTATTATATCATTTCCATAATTATTTATTGCATTTACTTACTTGTATTTACATGCCATTCTATATTAGATTAAATATTCCAATATATTATTTTTAGTTAATCACCAGTCATTGTATTATATTGTATCATTCACTAGAGAATGTGACGAAACTTTCCTAATCCAAATATTGATCCTTTTATTCAAATTTTATTCCTCATTTAGGCATAATTAAGTAGGGGCTTTCCATTATGCATTGTCTATATTTATCTCTCTACTTCATATCTCTAAAATAATCATAAATAACCTCTATTTTAAGTGCATATTATTGTGCTTAATTTTATGCATATAATTCGAGTTAGGTCAAGGTTATGATTGTTTTACATCTTTATATATAAAATAATCAAAAGTAAGATTAAGTATTATATGATTTCATGCCTAATATGGAAGTCTATGATCTGTTATTGGGTAGACTATGGTGGTTTGACATGTATCGACTCTTTGCCCATACATTTTTATAGCCACCTCAATCTTCCAACTACACTTACTCAGGTTCATTTCTGTTTATATAGGAACACCTTTAAAATATTACACAAACATTCACCATTTATCATAATCATGTTTTTTGCATTTAGATAGTACCATATATCTTAAATAATATCATCCATTAGTGTTTTCCTCATATACTAGTAGTTTTATTATATGTGGGACAAATAGTTTTTAAATATGGACACATTCATTAGGTTGGTTTGGGCTTGATTCATGGGTAAAATTTAGTAGGAAATTAGTGAAAAGTCACCTATATATACAAATGACTCCTTAGGTCATTATTTATATACATAATTGAGACACACATTGGAAACCACTTTACAAATGGCTTAGAGACATCTCAAATCTTCCACAAGTAGTGCAATAGAAATCCATTGAGATAAATATGAAGTATGAACTGAAATCAGTAAACCAAATTAATTTGCAAAAACAAGGCAGAGCTTGCTGTGATTTTATTAATATAAAATGAAGCATTACAACCAAAAGAGAGAGCTGTAATATTTATAGATATTGGACAACTTCTATCTCTTCCACAATACATGGAACAAATCTCCTAAACAAAGCAAATATGCAGAAATAGCATATTGCCCTAAAAAACTTCTACAGGAAATCATCCGAGAACAATATTCTAACTAAAGAACATCCTCCACAATCTAAGGGATGATAACAACACACTAATAATAAAGCTAACTAAAGTAATTAAATAATTACTTTATTACTATTACACATTAATCCACATATGGTGAATTAAGTGTTAGATTATTTCTAACATTCCCCCCTTAATTCATCATACTCTGAAGTGAACAAGAGAGAAATACTCTGAATGCCTCAAATTTAGGACGTGTAAGAGATTTTGTGAAGATATTTGCACGCTGATGTTCTGTCGGGCAATGCTGAAGCTGAATGTTGTTGTTCTGAACATGTTCGTGAATGAAATGTACCTGTACCTCAATGTGTTTGGTGCATTCATGAAAAAATAGATTCCAAACAAGTTTTATTACTCCTTCAATGTTTACATTTAGAATTGTTGGAGGATCCTGTGGAATTCTCAATCCTTCAAGTATCCATCTGAGCCAAATCACTTCACAAACAACTCCTCCTACTATGCGATATTATGCTTCTGTGGAAGACCTTGAAACACAATTTTGTTTCTTGCTCCCCCATGAAATAGGTCCAGATCCCAAAAAGAACACAAATCCTAAGGTGGACTTCCTGTCATCAACGTTCCCTGCATGATCTGAATCTGTATATCCTATCAAGAAGAAGTTATCATTCTTCTTGTATTCTAGGCCAAAGTCCAAGGTTCCTCTGATGTATCTCAGTACCCTCTTTGCTGCTTTCTAGTGACAAACCCTTGGTTCTTGCATAAATCAAGAAAGATAACTGACTGCATAGCTGATATCTAGCCTAGAATAAGTTAAGTAAATGAGACTCC
Source organism: Taxus wallichiana var. yunnanensis (assembly GCA_018340775.1). Taxonomy (NCBI): domain Eukaryota; kingdom Viridiplantae; phylum Streptophyta; class Pinopsida; order Cupressales; family Taxaceae; genus Taxus; species Taxus wallichiana. The sequence continues at coordinate 865,469,217 of CM031242.1, forward strand.
CAATCAACTGTCGATAAAGAGTAACATTTACTTGTTCTGATGGATCTGTGCGAGACAATTGAAGCCTTGTCTCCATAGGTGTAGCCATTGGTATACTATCCATCATTCTGAATTTCTCGAGCATTGTCTTGGCATATTTTAGTTGAGTAAAAAAGATGTGATTTTCCTTTTTCCATACTTCAAGTCGAAGACAATAATGAAAAATCTTGAGATCTGTCATGTTGAATGATCGATTTAGATCTTCCTTAGTTGTTTCAATCATCTTCACCGAACTTCCAGTGATGACTAGATCATCGACATATACTACTATGATCACTATCTCCCCCCCTTGATTTTTGAGATAGAGATTAGGATCATATGGACTTATTTTGAATCCATGTTTGATGAGATGCTCATCAATCTTTATGTACCATGCCTTGGGAGCCTGTTTGAGACCGTACAGTGACTTTATGAGTCTACATACCTTTCCTTCTTTACCTGGTATGACAAAACCTTCTGGTTGAGTCATGTAGACTTCTTCCTGTAAATCCCCATTGAGAAATGCACTTTTTACATCCATTTGATGAACTTTCCAACCAAATTGTGTAGCTAGAGCAAATATCATCCTGATTGTTTTGATCTTAGTTGTTGGTGCAAATGTTTCTTCATAATCAATGCCTTCTTTTTGTGTATAACCCTTAGCTACCAATATTGCCTTGTATTTATCAATGCTTCCATCTAATTTGTACTTTGTTTTAAATGTCCATTTACAACCTATTGCCTTCTTCCCTGGTGGAAGATCTGTAAGTTGCCATGTATTATTCTTAATCAAAGAGTTGAATTCTCAATTCATAGCATCACCAAGGTTTTTGTTTGGCATCATCCCGAATCAGTGGGCTCACTTGATTCAATTACTATACTCATCAAGGATAAGTTTACCTCATTTTGAGCCATACTACGAGTTCTTGGTCCTGAAGTGGATGTGTTAGGATCACTATCCAACTTAGCATCTCAAATTAGATTAGTATACCACTTAGGCATACGTTTAGCTATTCTTGTAGATGGAGGAGTTGAATTATCCTTATCATCATTATCTTCATCAAGAACATATTCTATTTTCTTAGTAGGATTGTTTTTGTGAGTTTATGGAAGGAGCATTTGCTTCTTTATTTTCAAAAAACTCAACATCTCTACTTGTGAAATTTTTTCTTGTTTTTGGATCCATTAACCTGTATCCCAAGGCTTCATCACTATATCCCAAGAATATAAGTTGTTTTGATTTCATATCAAGTTTAGTTCTCTTTTTCTTAGGAATGTGCATACTTGCCTTGCATCCAAAAACTCTAAGGTGTTTTATAGATGGTTTGTTCCCTGACCAAGCTTCCTGTGGTGTTATTCCATCAAGTGCGGAAGTGGGAACTCTATTCAGTAGATAAACTACTATTTTTATTACTTCTGCCCAATATGTTTTACTCAAGCCTGAGTCATCAATCATACACCTTACCATTTCCATTATAGTTCTATTCCTTCTTTCAACAACACCATTTTTGTTGTGGTGTATATGGAGGTGCCATTTGCCGACGAATTCCATGTGTTTCCAAAAAAGCTTTGAACTCATTACTGGTGTATTCACCCCCTCGATCTGAGCGGAGTGTTTTTATTTTCTTACCAGTTGCATTTTCACAAGCTACTTTGAATTTCTTGAAAGTTTCAAAGGCTTGGTCTTTGGTGCGAATGCAGTATACCCACATTTTCCATGAGTAATCATCAACAAAAAGCATAAAATATTGAAACCCTGAATGACTAGGTCTCATAGGTCCTCAAAAATCAGTATGCACTGCAGGACCAAGTTTACCATGGGCCCTGGATGTAATGCTTTTCTAAAAAGAAGCTCTATGTTGTTTTCCTGCCAAACAATTTGTGCACTTGTCTGTATTTTTCTTGAAATTTGGCAGTCCTCTTACCATATTATTTTTTTGAAGTGTTTCAAGATAGCCAAAACTTACATGGCCAAATCTTCGATGCCACAATTGTGCCGATGATGTATCCTTAGCTACAAGGGCATGATTTTTGTTTTGAAAAAAATCCAATTAAAACATATGACCTGCACCAGAAGCTCGTGCAACAATGTTGGAGTTTTTAGACTTATCTTTGATTAAATACATCTTCTTTCCATCTGTACAATCAAAATCCACTTTTAAGTTGTGCTCCAAAAGCTGACTTATTGAAAGTAGATTCTTTGTCAATCCAGGAACATATAGAACATCTCTTATTGTGCACTTTCTTGATCCAAGAGGTAAGGAGATGTTTCCAATTCCTTGTACTTTGTACGATGAATCATCACCCAACCAAACAAAGTCTTTGTTAGGTGTATTCTTTAACTGTAAGAACCAATCATTTCTCTCGGTCATATGTCTTGTTGCTCCTGAGTCAACATACCAAATTGCCTTTGGTGAATTGATTTCTTGAGTTGATTGTGCAGCAAATAGGAAATCCTCATCTGGTGAGTTATCTTCCTCTTCAGCAATGTTGCCTTGTCTTTATGGTGTTTTCTTCTTTTTCCAGTTACTTTTCCTTTGTCCTTGTTGTTTGTTTTGATAACCTTGACTAGATTGTTGAAAATTTGGCTTCTTGCCACTAGATGAACCCTTCTGAAATGTGTTATACCAACAATATTTTAATTCATGTCCTTTTCTGCCACAAATCTGACACTGCTTTTGTTGAGTGTTCCCTTGAGTATTCTATTGAGAATGTTGCTTGTGTTGCTTACCAGTTGTATGAATCTATTTCTTTCCCTTATGGAATGAAGAGAGGGCTTGTTCCTCATCTTCTATAGGTTTGTTCATGGACTCTTCCTGTTGTAACATGTTCACTAACTCTTCAAAACTTGTAGTTGGACCCATAATGTTGAGAGTTGTGACAAATATTTTGTATGAGGCTGGTAAAGCTCTCAATACAATAGGGACAAGAGATTCATCAGTGACCTCTTCTTCCAAAGCTTGGAGAGATGATCTCAATATAGCAACATGCTTTAGAAAACCTTCAATGGACTCATTAGACTTCATTTTGAGACAATGGAGTTGTGTTTGTAATTGCAAAATAGCATTTTTATTCTTAGCTTTGTATACGATTTGCTATTTTATCCCATGATTCTTTTAGTTGTTGTTGCTTGATGAATATGAGGTTGTACATCATCAGTTATGCCAAATAGAATTAATTTTTTCCTTTTGATTAGCATGATCAAACACATGTTGTTGAGCAATATCATTTTTTGGTCTCGTTATCGAGCCATCAACTACACCAATTATGTCCTCAAATTCAAGTTGAGTTTTAATTTTCATTTTCCATGCAACATAATTATCTCCTCGTAGGAGTTGTGAATCAAGCAAAAAGAATTTGGGCACATTATTAGCCATTTGTGCATGAAATAAAAGAGAGATAGAGAATCAAAATTACATGGTGAAATGTGCCAAGGGTTAAAAATAGGGGTCACTCTAGATTGCAATTATTTTCATTGTTGTATATTCACATAGGAATTTGGAGAAATAAACATGACTTGATACCTCATTAGAGTATTGGTACATAATGCATATTATAGCATTTATTAAGGCATTGTTGGTGTTAATATAGTGTGGTAGTTCTAAAAACCTTTTAATATGAATTTTTGTTTGAATATATTATTAGGCCTTGGACAAAGGATAGATCACACAAGATTCATCGCATCAAATACTAGCATTCATATACCCTACATTTGATGTGTGGACATAGGTAACATATCCACAAAGTTTTAGACTGTAAGGCACTCCCAAACATTTCCATTTACCTCAGTGACTATCATTTGATGGTATAGTTTATCTTTGTTGGTTATTCAATCACTGTCTTAGATTGTCTCATTCACTAGAGAGCATGTAGACTATTTCCTAAGCTAAATACAATCCATGTATTCACATCGTATTGCTATTTTAGGTAGAATTAGGCTGGATATTTCCATTGTGCATTGTCTATATTTATCTTGCTACTTCATCTCTCTAGAATAATCACAAATAACCCCTATTTTAAGAATCGATTATAATGTTTGATTATATTTATGCATATAATTTGAGTTAGGTCATAGTTATGATTGTTTTATACATGTAGGTGCAAAATAATAAAAAACAAAATGAAGTCTTGTATAATTTCATGCCCAATATGGATGTCTATCATGTGTTATTGGGTAGTCTATGGACATTTGATAGAAATGCCATATATAATCATAGTGGAAACACCTACACTCTTGAGAATGATGTATTGAGCCAATTGAAGGACAAAGGAGAAGTGGATGAATGTCATAAATTTGTAATTATTTAATGAAAAAAATTCTTGGAATAAGTTAAAAAGGAGAAATGTATGTTGTATTTCATTCCCAAAGCTATGTAAGTTACGACAAGAAGTAAGGTAAGTGATTCAATGCAAATATTGTTTACAAAAAAAATTGGATGGTTTTCCACCCACTAGGAGAATTAGGAATCACATGGATATGATTCTTGGATTTAAATATCTAGACAAGAAACCTATAGAATAATAGCTATGAAGCACAAATAAGTGAATAAAAAAACTAGAATGAGGGTTAATAAGGGAAATGTGGAGCCCATGCACAATTATAGTAGTGTTATCACTAAATAAAGGTGAAGAACAGGGCATGTGCATAGATTATAAAGCCATAAATAAGATAGAAATAAAGTAAACTTTTCTATTGCCTTAAATAGATGACATAATGGATTGTTTGAGTGGATCCCAATACTTCACAAAAATAGATTCGGGTGCTTCTCATCACATGACTTCTTCAAGGAGTCTTTTGTTTCTCTAGGTTTGAGTTCTACTTCCAAAATTGAGGTTGGAGATTCTTCCTTTCTTTCTGTTGAGGGAAAAGGTGATATACAACTTGATGGTGGCAATATCCAATATGCACTATATGTTCCTAACATCACTACAAATTTGCTTTCTGTATATCAAATTTGTCATTCTGGTCAAGGGAAAATAGTGACTTTTACACCACATGGGGCAGAAGTAAGAACTTTATTGGACCCTTTTTCACTTGTTGCTCAGGGTATTGTTGATCATAGTTCAAGACTATATCATTTTGAAGGTTTTGATGACACTTCTTCTATAGGGACAGGATTGGTTTCTCATTTAGATTCAGAGAGTAAGCTTTGGCATGAAATATTTGGACATCTCAATTACAGATATTTGAAGGAGTTGAGCACTCATGGTATGGTAGACGGTCTTCCTAGAGTTTCTTGTCTTGAGGAGTTTCTCATGGTTGTGCATTAGGAAACAACACCAAGATCCTTTTCCTAAGAATTTGTCTAAGAGAGATTCTTCACCACTTGAGCTTGTGCATAGTGACTTGATGGTTTTTCCTACCCCATCTTTCAATGGAGCTAAGTATGCACTCAAATTTATTGATAATTTCTTGAGGCATACTAGCGTTTATTTTCTCAAGTACAAAAGTGATGTTTTTTCAAAATTTAAAGTCTTCAAGGCTTTGGTCGAGAAACAATCTTCTAGTAGCATAAAGAACCTTCACACTGATAATGGGGGAGAGTACTTCAGCAATGAGTTTTCTAAATTTTTAGAAACTCAAGGCATTATTAACCAGACATTTTGTTCCTCATACTCACAAAGAATGGATTAGTAGAAAGGAAGAATAGAACTTTGAAGGAAATGGCTAACTGTATGATGCATTCTAGAGATATACCTCCTATCTATTGGGCAGAAGTAGTTAATTATGCTAACTATATTCAAAATCACACACCACACAGAGCACTTGAGCATTTGACTCCAGAGGAAGCTTTGTCCAAAACTAAGCCAGATGTCTCATTTTTTCGAGTCTTTGGGAGCCATGCTTGGGCCTTTGTGCCAAAGAAGAAAAGGAAAGCTTTGGATAAGAAGAGTAAACCCTTGATCTTTGTAGGGTATTGTGAGGACATGAGAGCTTATCATCTTTTAGATCCTGATACACATGATGTTATTTTTCGAACACATGTTCAGTTTGATGAGCGTTTCACTCCTCATGATTCTTCATCTTCTTCCATTCCTTCTTCTTCTTCATCTCATCTTGAGGATCTTTTCTTTGAGGAGATTGATGAGGAGGTTATAGATGCCATTGAGGATCCTATTCCCATTGATGTTGTCACTATGCCTAAGTGGGCTCATACTATAGTTTCTGAGGCAACACCTTTCATAGAGGATCTTCCACCCACTAGGCATCATCATGTACATTCTATAGGTTCTGGACTTTTAAGTCAGGCAGTTTCTGAGGATCCACAGTCTTTTTCAAAGGCTCATGGGATACAAGAGTGAGATGATGCGATGACAACTGAGTATTCTTCTTTGATGAAGAATCATACTTGGGATTTGGTATCTCTTCCTAAAGGAAGAAATATGGTTAGGTGTAAGTGGGTATACCGAACCAAATACGTAGCTGATGGGTCCATTGAAAAGTATAAGGCTCGTCTTGTTGGAAAGGGTTTTTCACAAGTCGAAGGTATTGATTACTCTGAGACTTTTGCACCCGTTGCCAAGATGAATTCTGTACGCCTTGTACTTGCTATTGCTGCATCACAGGGGTGGCCCGTATACCAGATGGACGTGAAGAGTGCCTTCTTACATGGAGATATACAAGAGGAAATATATATGGAGCAGCCAACTGGATTTGTTCAGGATTCTTCTCTTGTTTATCGGCTTCGAAGGTCTCTCGACGGTCTCAAACAAGCCCCTCGAGCTTGGTATGAGAAGATGGATTGTTTTCTTCTATCTACTGGTTTTGTTTGTTGCCACTCGATCATACAGTGTATCTCCAGTATGTCGGTGAGGATATTGTGATACTTGTCTTGTATGTTGATGATCTGTTACTTACTGGCAGCTCTTCTTCCCACATTCAGAGTATTCAGAGGGCTCTTTCTACACAGTTTGACATGACAGATCTTGGGCTATTGCATTATTTCCTTGGTTTGTAGATTTCTTAGATAGATTCAGGGATTCATTTGAGTCAGCAAAAGTACACCCATGATCTTCTTAGGCACTTTGATATGGCTGATTGCAAGCCAAGTCCATCTCCTTTTCATTCTGGAGTTACTCTTACATCCACATGTACCACACCACTTTGTGATCCTACATTGTATAGGCAAGTTGGTTGGGAGTCTCATGTACTTGACCCATACTTGCCCTGATATTTCATTTGCAGTAGGGCTTGTATCTCGGTTTGCACATTCTCCTCATAGTAGTCACTAGTAGGCTGCTAAAAGGATTTTGCACTATTTGCATGGCACTTCCCACTTTGGCCTACACTACACTAGGGGCTCTACTTAGTTGGTTGGGTATATAGATTCAGATTGGGCAGGTTCTATTGATGACAAAGCGTTCCACTTTTGGCTATCTTTTTGTCTTGGTTCTTCTCCAGTTGCTTGGCGTGTAAAAAGCAACAAGCTATTGCACTTTCATCTTTAGAGGTAGAGTACAGGGCAGTAGTTACAGCAAGTCAGCAGATTCTTTGGCTTCACCAATTATTGACTGAGTTGATTCCCATAGGATTCACCGATTGTACTTTGGTGTGACAACCAAAGTGCAATTCACATTTCTCGTAACCCAATTGAGCACCAGTGGACCAAGCATATTGAGATACACATCCACTTCATTCGGCAGCACATTCAGGATGGAGTTCTTTGCTTGGAGTACCTTCCGACTCAACAAAGCAAGTTGCAAACATCTTTACGAAGCCTTTTGCATCACCTTGCTACCTTGAGTTGCGTGGAATGCTTGGGGTTTCAGAAGTTGTTCTTGGGGGGTGTTCGTGAGAACATCTTCCTTCTTCTTATTCTTTCTCTTTCCTTCTTTTGGTTCGAGATTTCTTCATGGATATATTGTACATGAGTACCTCATCAGGCCTAGTTGCCGGGACTCATACTGTGGACATGCCACTTCTATTTTGGCCCCTAGCTTCACTTGAGGGGGGGTGTTAGAGTAGGTATTTACCTTAGCTCATGTTCACCTAGGTACATTATTTACCTTTATTGTATTTATCCTCACCCACTTATGTGTGTGGATATTTCTTTTTATTTATTTAGATATTAGGAGATATTATCTAGTTGTTAGGTATAGTTCTTTCCTTGATCTATGGTATTGACTAGTTCTTTCCTAGATCTATGGTATTGACTAGATCCTTGATGTCTAGTTCTCTCATAAATATATGGACTTGACTAGTTCTTTGATGACTAGTTCTTTCCATGATTTATGGCTTGATCTACGACCTTGATTGGTTCTTAGATTATTATTCCTTGCCTATATAAGCAAAGCCCATTCTCATTGTATTTCATTGAGTTCCATAATAATATATGATATTGCTGCTCATTTGTTTGCAAAGGTTTTGTGTAAAGTTATTTTGGCGAATTGCTTTCATCTTATTGATCATGGTGTTTGATTAGCATCTGTGTTCTTGGCTTGGTACAATCTGGTTATCATTCCTTTTAGGCACCACCAAATCAGATATGAAGAAGATGATGAATGGAAGACAAAAATCAAGAAAAAGAAAATTTTGTATGATTGGATGCCATCTAATTTCATAAAATGCATCAATTTTATTTATTAAGATCATGAATGAAGTGTTGAAGCCATGCCTTGGTAAGTTTTTCCATTCTTTATTTGACAACATTATTGTTTTTAATAAGACAAAGGGAATATTTAGTACATTTGAGGCGAGTGTTCCAAAGGTTGAGAGAAGATAAATATTTGGCCAACTTGAAGAAGTGTGTTTTTATAGATACTAAATTATTTTACCTTGGCATTTTGATATCCAAATATGGATTGAGGATGGAGCCAAAAAGGTAAGAACCATGTTGGAGTAGTGACACCAACAAACATGTTTGAAATAAGAAGTTTTCATGGATTAGCTATCTTTTACCAAGGTTTTATTAGAAACTTTTGTAGGATATGTGCACCCATTGTAAAAAAAAAAACTAATAGGACAAAATTCAAATGCATAATTGTAGCTGATAAGAGTTTTTATTGTTGAAGAAGGTCATCAAACATCCTATATTAACGTTTACAAATTTCACTAAAGTGATACAAGTTGATTGTGATGTTAATGGGAAAATGATATGTGTTATTTTGAGTTAAGAATAAGGACCATTGAAAATTTCACTAAGAAATTTATTAATGCTAAGGAAGAATAATCAACTTACAATAAAAATAGTCACAATTGTGTAAGAACTCATGAAATAGAGACATGTAAAGATTTTTTTATACATGGATCATACTACAATTCATATACACTCATAGTAAGTTGAACTAAAAACACATGAATTGAGTTGAATTTCTCCAATGTTGCCTTTTTAATCATAGAAGAGGGATATAAAATATAGTTGCATATTAATTGAGTAGGATATCTCTCTTGTTGAATGAGATGAGTGTAGATCTGATTGGGTTTAACACCACAAGTGATTTTGTGTGAAGAGGATTTGGTTTTTAGGGATGCATGGATAATATCATAAAACCAAGTGAGAATGTATAATAATCCATGATTAGATTTTTTTGTAGGATGTATTACTATTCAAAGGACAAGAATCAACGTGGGAGAAACCAATAACATAAAAACATAGTAGAGGTTTGGTTAGATATTTTGGCATAGTTAAGGCATTGACATAGCTAAATGAAAGGTACTATTGGCCCAAGATGAGTGTAGATGAGAAGAATTTTGTGTGAAGTTGTAGCGTGTCCATAGTTTAAGGGAAAAAATCAGAATGTAGGTTTGTATAAAATATTTCCAACATGAAAAATATCACAGAACACATTTTCATGAAATTCATTCTTGAATTTCCTAAGACACAAAAGGATAATGATTCTATCTTTATTATTTTTGATAGATTCTAAAAATGGCATATTTCATTGCATGTAATATGATTAGTGATGCCACAAACATTTGCAATTATTTTTCCAAATTAGTAGTAAAGTTACATGGATTTCCCATACATAGTGTTAGATAGAGATATCAAATTTATTGGTCACAAATGTGAAAATTTGTGGAAGAATTTGGGTACTTATTTGATCATCAATTCGATGTAAGTTCCATGCAAATGAAGGTTGTGAATCAATCTTGGTAACTTGTTGAGATGTTTAGTGAAAGACAAGCCCAAACACTAATATTTGATCTTGGCACAAGTCATTTTTTCCTATTTTTTTGTGATAAATGTCTAGCATGCAAAATTTATTTATTTTGGCCATAACAATCGAGCCCCCACTTGAAAATTCCTTTCCTGGTCACTGTAAACCTTTCCTCTAGCCAACTTGCCCACATTTTCATCCTCATTATGGATAGGAGAAAAATGATAACAAGATTTTTAAGTGTGTTTCACATGTAGGGATGTATGCCTAAGGTGATTTAAGAATTTACTGAGATCAAAGTGGAACAACTATTTCGAAGGCCTAGAAAGGTCCATTTTTGACAATTTTACAACTGGTGAATACCCTCCAAAAGGTGATTATAAGGGCATAACCCATATGGAAGTTGTGAATCCATTAAAGGAATTTTTGTGTAATTATATGGATCTGGATATTCCAGAATTAAACAAGAAAAATAGGGTCATTATAGGTGATTTCATACTCGATAGAGAAAGTTGATTTGTCAGTTGATTCTGGGAGTTTCGACAGATTTGTGAGGAAAAACAATATTAAATGGAAATATATTGTAATCCTCCACATGATGGAAACATCAATTTTGTTCCAAGTCTCCAAATTCTTTTGTGATAATCCATGACACACTGCGGCTACCCCTTTGATTCAAAAGTGGAATAAGCCCTAAAAATCAATTTTGAGCATTAATAGGCTCCCAAAAGTGGTTTGGATGATCTAAAAAATTTATTTTGATCAAAATTTATTTTGAGTAAAAATCATATATGGTTTGAACCAAAAACATCATTCCATGCTTCGGGGTGGAAAAATCACTCTCAGTGTTCTAAAATAGAGTTGGCAGGATGCCATCAACATATGAAAAATGTATGAGCACAATTTGGAGCATGGAGAATACCCTTATATTTTACCCAAGTTTAAAAGGGAAAAGGGGTACATAAAAGTGTTCCCCCTTCCTTTTGCAAGTTTTTTCACTTAAAAACATCAACTTCAAGTGTTGCGAGTGTTAGAGGTGTAAGCTTAAGTCTAGTCAAATTTGGCCCCCTTCTCATGTTCCCAGGATCTCATGGAGAATTTTGGAGAATTTTTTTTTCCCCTTGGATTTTACCCAACATGAAAAGGTATATGGGGACATAAAATTGTGATCCCCCATGAGGCCTCTCTTCTTACAACTTGTAGATCACAAATTTTTCCCCTAGGAAACATCAAACTTGCATCCTGCTCAAACCACGTCTCCCCTCATCATGAGATGATGACCCATGAAATTTTTTTATCTGATGGTTTCCCCTCACATTTCAACAACATAAAAAGGGACATGGGCAACATGAAAATTCTCTCCTCTTCCTTCCATTTAGCTCTAGGACATATCACGAACCAATTCATAGCCACGAAGCCATTTTCAGCCCCGTACATCTTCCTCACATTGCACCACAACCTACCACTTTTCATCTTCATGAGAAAATCATACTTACTTTCCCCTCTTTTCCCTTTTCAACTTTTCCCCTAATTTTTAGGGTACAACCTCATGCCAATCCTCTTCCAACCTCGGTTTAGCTTGCTGATTTCAAACTGAGTTAAAACTTACATTTGAATGAAATAATTCCACAACTCAAAAAAATTAAACATTTTTGAATTGAAATATTTTTCTTTTACCCCCAAAACTACATTTTTTCACATGTCTCGCTTCTATTTTTTCTTAGAACATCAAGCTTGAAAATTGATTTTTTCTCATATCTCCAAAACCATGAACCTAATCTACGCAAAATTTTCCAAAATGCTCCTCTTGCAAAATAATTTAACATGATCTATCACTTGGAGTATAACATGGCATGATTTATTTTATATTTGAGAAATAATTTTCCAGCCATGAACTCCATTGTTTCTCATAACAATTGAAAATAAACTTGCATTTTTCGGTAGCTCGGCTAGCCAAATTACTGAAAGTTGGAGCGAGATGATCCTTGTAAAATTAGTTTTCATCTGATCCATTTTGTACATGATGAAGTGGAGGTTTTTTCTCTCAGTATTCTTCCCTCTTTTTCAAATGTACATTTTCCCGGTGATCGAGCGAGCCAAATTTCTGAAATGTAGAGAAAATGTTCTTCGTAAAACTAGCTTTTATTTGAGTGTTAATTACATGATGACGTGAAGTATTTTTGGAAACATGGAGGATTGATTTTTATCTCAATATTATACCTTCTTCAATAAAATTATCACTTTCCCACTAATATGGATGAGAGAATCATCTAAAATTTAGAGAAGAGCATCCTTGAAAAACAATGAAACTTCCGAGACCACTCTTGTCTCATTCCAACTCCTAGAAGATCCATGTCTAAAAATAACAACTCTTTCCATGGTTCATAGTCTATACACAATAAGTTCCGTGATGTTTCATTCTTTGAGTTTCCATTACTCTTGCATATCAACACTCAAAAGTGATAAATTGAGAGACTTACTAAAAATAGGCATCCTAGAATTGGTCTTCCTAAAAATATAAGGTGTTGGGATTGTCGTCAAACTTCACACACTCATTCGTCTCTAGTTTTTCTCATTGGTCGTTATCACCATGGATCTCAAACACTCAATTTCAAATCCAATTTCAACTTCAAACATTGAGTATCCTAACAAAGAATTACAGTGATATAACAAGTGTAAAACTGGAAGAATTGAAAATAATGGTGTTGATTGAACAATGAGTAGATGTAGAGGGGAAGACATTCTTACTTTGGGATTTTTAGAATTGAAAAGATCATCTTTTCCGAAACTAGATGGTTTTATTCATCCTAGTGGTTACAGGAGAAGATCATCATGTTTGTAAGATCAGGTAGTCATGCGGTGCAATGTATCAAAACAATGTTTTTGAACACTCATTCAATGCCCTAGAGTGTTTCCACATCTCATGGAAGGAGGAATTTGAAATCTCAGTCCTTCAATTTGACAAGAGGTCGAGGTAAAAATCTCATTCATGAATAATTTCCTCAAAGATCAATTAGAAGTAAATTCTTCGTCAAAAGAAGCTTCTCATCTTTGGATTCTCATTTCTCTCTCTTCTCCTCTCTCCCCTTCCTCTCTCTAACATCCTATTTCTTCATTGGGAATTTACTTTTCACTCTTTCGTCTTATTCACTTAAGTGACTTAATTTGGCATTGTAAAAGTCCCTTTTAAAAAATAAGAAAAGGACTTAACTTCATTCCTAGGGAATGTGAAAGGTCACAAGTGGTGGTAAGATGAAAAGTCACATGGGGGAGGAAGAGACATTTTTTAATCTATAAATTGGGATGGATTCTCCATTCCAAAGGGGTAGCATTTTTGATTGTTACTAGTTGTTGGCTTTCAATACTACTTCAAGTAATAAAGCTACATTCTTATATCTCCTTTCCTATGTTATTCCATCCTCTCTATTTTCCAACTTTGCAAACATTGTAATCTTGTAAAACCAAGAAGGAAATTTGTGTCTTTGATTAATGACCTCATATAACTTTGTGTCTCTAATTTATTAGTCTTACTATTTCTTACATGGTTGTATTCTTCTATTGAATTTGGACCTACTTTGGTTACTATTGGTGAGAATATGTTAGTTCCTACTCATGACATTAACTCTTTCTCTCTCTATTTCTCCTACTCCCCTTTACCTCTCTCTAAACTCATTCCTCCCTTGTACATCATACAAGTAGTTTTCCATAGGTTTAGTAGAATATTCATGTGTGATCCTCGACATAACAACCACCCCATATTTTATTTAGTCATTGTATTTAATAATGGGTTCCTCCCCATACCCAAGAAGGAGGACCTTAGCCCGTGACCATTGGTGAAAATAAATAATATAACATGCAATAAATTATCTCACCAATAGGGGAAGATTTTCCCTTTGTGCACCCTTAAAAGATCTTTGAAAATTGAAAAAATACATATTCTAAAAATCCATAAAAACCATAAAACTAAAAATAAGAAAGTTACATATCTAAATGTTCAAGATACTTGTTGTAATATTATTTAAAAACATGCATTTTTCTACTTTCATTCCTTTCTAATGCTCCAAGAAAAACTAACAGAAAGAATATTTAGTAGAGAAAATCAAGTAGGTGGAATTATAGTCTTTCATAATCTTATGTTTGAGCCAAAAATAAGAATATTTCATACTTGCTCCCATAAAAATCCCAAGACAAGTTCTGAAAAATACACTTGAATATCCCTTTGGAGAATCAGTTGCGAAGCATTAGATATCATCTCACCGGAGGAAGAAGAGAAAGAAATGGTTGCACATGTGTCATGGGCACGTAAGAACATTAGTCCGCTAGCTTTGGATCCTCTATTGCATGAACTACCAAAAGGATCAAGGAAGAACTTTCCCAAGTTCTATGGAGATAAAAAGCAACATCCAAATGATCATATCACATATTTCATTATAACATGTGGATTTCTTAGTGTGGAACATGAATATGTTTCCATGTGGTTATTCATGGATTCATTGTAAGATGTCATAGTGGAAAGGTTTTACTACTTTCCACCTTGTTCAATTATTGACTATGATGACTTGAAAACTAGGTTTGAAGTAAAATTCAAGATCGCAAAAGATGTTCATTCCTTTCTTACTCAATTATCTTAGTTGAATAAATAACCACAAGAGCCCATGAGAGAATATGTGTTAAAATTCAACAAATTAGTTAAAAAAATCTACCGGTGCTCGTCTAGTGCAGATAACGAGAAGAGGTTCTTCATAAATGACCGAGTTTCTTGAAGTTAGGTTCATGTCATGCGGAGAACTCAATCAAACACTTTGGATAATAATCAATAAATTTCCACTAAAATTTCCATTGAACTAGAAGATGACATGATCATGTGAATGAAGATCAAGAATTATTCGGTGAGAAATAAGGTCTAGAGCTCCAAGAATGAAAGTGTTGATCCATTGCAAAAATTGGTCAATGATTTGACTACAGTGAATAATCAAAATACTCAACATGCCTCATATAAAAAAGGAATAAAATTACTGGAGCACCCTGAATGCTTGCCTTAGAAGCTCCATGGATAATACAATATGTGCAACCTATGAAGACAAAGGAAAAGAAATTGTTGAATCAGAAATCAAAAGAGAAGAAGTAGATGTATATGTAAGAAATGGGTATTTTGAAAACTCACCAGAAGAAGATGTCAAATAATCCATGGATGATATGAATAAATACTCTTGTGCAATGTTCACCCACTCGTAAACAAAGAAAGAATCCTCTTCTTTCATTTCCCAAGAAAAACACTTGGATCCTCAAATGGGGAGTCTACAAAAACCAAAAAAAGGAAGATCATCGTTTCCTACCTCCATGGGGTTAGCTAAGAAGAAAACCAAGACTTTATCAACCAAATCTCCATCTACTTCTTCGAGTAAGTCTCTTTATATAAGGACAATGAAATACTTAGTTCAAAAAATGGATGACCCAAGTGAAGACATCTTATTTCAAGATTCAAGGTATGGAAAATTTTCATAACATCAAAGGAAGATGCTGAATTACCCATGTCGATGGAATAATATCTAGGTGTGACTAAGACAATTCAAAAACATCATGATGATTTGATGGAACCAAAATTTGAAAGTATGTACTTCCCATTGGATGTGAATATAGCTGCAGGTTCTTTACTTATTGGTGATGAAGTTCATGGAAATCTTGACTTGTAATGAAGCACTACTTTGAGGCAAATGAGCGGTCACAAATCATGAAGAAAAAGTGATATCAAATAACTTCTTGACATATGAGCCCCATGTTTCCAATCATGTTCTCAAGGAAAACATGAATATTTGTTTGATGAATATGGTTGTGAATATGAAGCCTTCTCTTTCCCATTGGGAGATGAAGACCTTATCAATGAGGAATATATGAATAAGAAGATGATTGAATCTTTTAAAGTTGATTCTATTTAGAAGGATACGCCTCCATCATGAAGATAAATTTTCAAAATGATCAAGATGAGGAAGGTGATGATTTTCATTTTTCATATCCAACCCTATGCTCATTCTCCTTCCAAGAAGATTAAACATTAAGGACATCACAAAAAGATAAGAAGTGGATCAAATGTTCTCAATGAGGAATATATGAATAAGAAGATGATTGAATATTTTAAAGTTGATTCTATTTAAGAAGGATATGCCTCCATCATGAAGATAAATTTCCAAGCTCAAAATTGTCAAGATGAGGAAGGTGATGATTTTCATTTTTCATATCCAACCTTATGCTCATTCTTCTTCCAAGAAGATTAAACATTAAGGACATCACAAAAAGATACGAAGTGGATCGATTGTGAGCCATTTTTTTCTTTGTGAAGGATAATTATTTAATGTAATCGAGAAACATGGAACATCACAAAGCTTGTGACAACATTCAAAATATCAAAATATTTTCGAGAACCAACTCATAAAGACCATGGTCATGAAGCAGATAAAAAATAAAGTTCAAATGCTCATCAAAGACCACAAGCCTCGGTGTGAAAATGGTAAGCTTGGTGTGATCAATACTCATTCTTGTAGAAGAAATAGAAAATGAAGAATTGGAATGAACTTGTAAATAGATGAGCAAATGGAAGTAGAATGTTAGTTCAACAAAGGAAATGTGCCTTCTAATTACAATAATAGTCATGCAAACTTTATCAAAAAATTGAGAAAGGGGTCATATTTCGGTGTGTTAGTCAATGGATTTGTAGAGTAAAGACATTTGGTGAACCTATGAATATCAAGTCTAATATTTACACAAGTGGTCTAGGGTATGAGACATATGAGAAGAGGCCTATAATATTTGATGTATTACCTAGTGATGAGGACTCAGATTCCAAAGTTGAGACCGGTTCCACACATAGCCTCTTCGAAGACCTAGCCGAAACTACACTTTTCCTCGACTACTTATCCATTCAAACCCTTGATGTTGTTTATCCTTCCCTCATTGATCAAGACCAACAGTGTCATATTTCCATGGATCTCTTTCAAAATGATGAGGCCATCCAGAGTTCCTCAAGGCTCGAGACCCTTTTCCCTTGTCGGATCACAAGAAGGGTTTCGATATAAACCTTGATGCTACCACCTACTTCGGCGAAGAACTTACAATCTCCAATCCTAAAGAAAAATAAATTAAACATAGAAAAAAACAAATTATATCTCACATAGTGAAAACCTTTATGAGGAGCTATGCGAGAAACAAAAATGAAAAATAAAAAGAAGGAAAAGGATGCATATCCTAGTGAAAACCTTTCAGAGGTGCTAGAGAGAGGAGATTCAGATCTAGAAATATTAGACAATATACACAAGCCTACAACATCATTTCAAGATAATGACACTTCTAAGTTGTTGGTAGAAGAGATGACAACCATTAACATTGGAACTGAAGACCAACCAAAACTATTACAACTAGGTGCCAGTTTATCAGAAACTGAAATCAAAGCCTTCACAACACTTCTAATCGAGTTTCAGGATGTATTCGCTTGGTCTTACAAAGATATGCCAGGCCTCGATCCTTCTCTTGTGGTTCATCACCTTGTGGTGCACCCAGATGCTAAACCTGTAAAGCAAAAACTACGTAAAATGCATCCCAAGGTCACATTTCTTGTTAAGGCCAAACTACAAAAATTATTGGATGTAGGCTTCATACAGTGCATTGAATACTTAGAGTGGATATCTAATATGGTACTAGTTGTGAAGAAGACCCCCAAAATCCATATTTTTACAGATTTCCATGACATTAATAAGGCATGTCCCAAGGATGATTTCCCTTTACCTAATATTGACATGATTGTCAATTCTTCTGGGCCATGAGATGTTATCCCTTATGGATGGATTTTCGGGTATAACCAAATTCAAATTGCTGAAGAAGATTAGCATAAAACAACTTTTACAACCCCATGGGGGACATTTTGTTACAAGGTCATGCCTTTTGGCCTTAAAAATGTTGGTGTAACTTATCAACGTGCCATGACTGTTATTTTCCATGACCTTCTTCACGACATAATGGAGGATTATGTCGATGATATTCTTGCTAAATCAAAGACTAGAGTGGATCATCCAATAGTTCTTAGGTGTATATTTGAGCAATTAAGGGAATACAAGGTTCGCCTTAATCCAAAAAAATGTGTCTTTGGTGTCACTTCAGGAAAACTTATGGGATTCATTGTCTCATGAAGAGGAATTGAAGTGGACCCTACCAAGGTCAAATCTATAATAGATATGTCACCTCCTCAGAACCTTCGACAACTAAGGGGCCTACAAGGAAAATACAGTCTATTTGTCACTTTATCTCTCAATTGGTAGATAAGTTCCATCACTTCAACCACTGCTTAAGAAGGATGTCCAATTCAAATGGACACAAGAATGTCAAGACGCCTTTGTAAAATTGAAAGAATACCTAGCATCTCTGCGGTACTCATGCCGCCTATACAAGATAAGCCTATGTTGTTGTATACATCTACAACAAAACATGCCATTGGGAATTATTAGCACAACACAATGATAAGGGTCAAGAACAAGCTATGTATTACTTGAGCAGAACTCTTCTTGAACATGAGACCAAGTATTTATAGGTTGAAAAGGCTTGTTTAGCAGTTGCTTATACTTTTGGCAAGCTACGACACTATCTCCTAAATCATACCACCAAGATAATTTCAAGGGTTGATCCTCTTAAGTACCTACTTTGAGACCAGTCATAACAAGATGAATGTCTAGCTAGATTGCACTACTCAATGAATTTGACATTGAAATTGTCAATCAAAGACTATCAAAGGTCAAACATTAGCAGATCAATGAGCCGTAGCACCATTACTCGGGTTTGCGATCGTTAAATTTTGAGTTTCTAGATGAAGAACTTTTGTATATAGAAGCAACACCCTTATGGACGTTATTCTTGTTGGGTTTATCACAAGGTTGTATAGATAATATATCATATTGAAGCATACATGCAATAAAAGCGGATATTCTACCAGAAGAAATATACAAAACAAGAGATATAAATCAACACCATATTTAATGTGGTTCACCCAGTGTGGGCTACATCCACCAAGAAACAAGCCAATCTATTATCCAAAACTTTCAAAAGATATACAATGAAGATTTACAATCTTCCACACCTCTCACGATGTATAATACTTTCTTTCTCTCAAGATTCTCCTTCTCCAATAATTTTCTCTCTCACAATTATTTTCACAATAATCATCAATACTTACTTCTAACCCTAGCTTCCCAACTTATAAATACCTTATACAAACTTAGGGCACTTAGCCATGCAATTACAATCAATAGATCTACTTTAATACTAAATTTCAATATAATTCCCATGAGTTTAATAAACACCCACGCACAGTAACCGATGTCGGTTAGCCCTAATTGATGTCGGTTCCTACTTTCCTGACCGATGCCGATCATAGGTGACCGATGTCGGTCCCTTCATAACCGATGTCGGTTACTGTGTTTTCCAACAAGTTTAATATAACATGCTAAAGTAATTGAGCTCCATAACTCAAAAATCTCCCACTTGGAGATAAATTACTACACTATACCTGTATAGCATCATTCTTAGATCCGTTCCTTAGCTTTTTTTCCTCTTCAAGTCTCAAACTCAAAGACCAACAGAAGTGGAGTGTAGCTCCAACTTCTCTTTTGATAATGGCTTCGTTAGCATATCCGTAGGGTTTTCACTCATATGAATCTTCTCTAGTTTCAGCTGCCCATCCTCCAATACCTACCGTATGAAGTGATACCTCAATTGAATGTGTTTCATTCTAGAATGAAACATAGAGTTCTTTTCCAAATGAATTACACTTTGAATGTCATTGAACAATTTGAAATCATCTTGATCCTTTCCTAACTCTTCCATGAACCTTCTCATCCATATCATCTCTTTGCTAGCCTCTGTAGCTATAACATACTCTACCTCTGTAGTAGAAAAGCCATAACCTTCTCGCAATCTCAATATCCAGTAATCGCCGTCCCGCCTCTTTGTGAAAATATATCCAGTAGTGCTCCTTCCACCATCTAGATCTCAACCATATTCGAATAAACATAGCCACATACAAAAATATCCAAACCTCTATAACATAACTACATGCTAGATGTCCCTCTCAAATACACGAGTATCCATTGGATTTGCTTTTCCAATGCTCTTTACTGGATTGGACATAAATCTACTCACAACTCCCATTTCTTATGTAATATCCGGTCTAGTACAAACCATAGTATACACAAGACTCCCAACTACTGAAGCCTATGTTATTTGTGTCATGTATTGAACCTCCTCATGTGATGAAGGAAAATGATCTTCACTTGATTTGAATTTTCCAGCCATATGTGTACTTACAAGTTTTGAATTATGCATTTTAAACCTTTCTAAATCCTTGTAGATGTAATCCTCCCGAGACAAATACAATTTCTTATTCTTCTTGTCTCTCGTGTATTTGCATGGTAAAGATTATTTTTGCATCTCCTAAATGCTTCATAGAAAAGTGTGACCTAGCTTTCCTTAAGCTCATCAAAGTCCTACATACTAGATCCTGCAATAAGCATATCATCCACATACAGTAACAAAATAATATAGCTTTCATTTTCAAGCTTCTTAAAATAAACACAATGGTTAGATTCACATCTCAAGTAACCATGCTCATGCATGAAACTATCAAACCTCATGTACCATTGCCTTGGAGTTTGCTTGAGCCCATATACGTTCTTTTTCAACCTACACACTAATTTCTCCTTACCCTTGAATTCATACCCAAGCGAATACTGCATATAAATATCTTCATCCAAATCACCATAAAGGAAAGTTGTATTCATATCTAGTTTCTCTAAATGAAAATCATCTACTGCAACTATACTCAATATAGTACGTATGGAAGTCATTTTAACAACAGGAGAAAATATTTCACCAAATTCAATACCTGCTTTCTGTGCAAATACCTTTACTACAAACACTTGCCTTGTACCTTTTCTATCCACCCTCTTCTTCCTTGATTCTGTAAACCCATTTTTTTGCAATGTCCTCTTACCTACTAGAAACTTAACCAAATCCCAAGTCTGGTTTTATTCCAAGGAGTCCATCTCCTCATCCATGCCATGCTCCCACTGAATGTGGGTCTCATCTTGCATTGCTTCTTCAAAATTTCTAGTTCACCATTATTAGTCAATAATAAATAAGATAGAGAAGGTGTAAATATTTCTGGAGGTTTACTTACCCTTTGTGACCTTCTCACAGGAGTTTGGGGTACTAGAGGCTCATTCTGGACCTCCTGGACATTTGTTTCCAATTCGCAGTGGATCGATCTGGTCACCTATATCCGACACCGTTCTACTAACCGATGCCAGTTTGTCTCTCTTGTAACTAATACCGGTTCAGCTGACCGATGTCGATCAGGGGTCAACCGACACTGGTTATTATGTAACCATGTAGGTATGAGTTTTAAATCCAAGAGTTCATTTTCATTCAAAAAATTCTCAACTGGTTTGTCCTTGGGTACCAAAATTTGATCCTTGTACATTCTCTTTTCATTCCATTCAATGTCATGACTCCTAATAATTTTAGAATTCTCTAAATCCCAAAAATGGAATCTGAAATCACTAGATTCATAACCAATGAAAGTGCATCTCTTGGATTTTGCATCCAACTTTTTCCTATTTTTTTATAAATATGCAAAAAGCTTCGAAATAAAAAATTTAAGAAAAGAAATATCTACCTCTTTTCCGGTCCAAGATTCCTCTGGTATTCCTCCATCTTGTGAGCTTGAAGGCCTACGTTTAATCAAATAAATCGATGTATCAACTACTTCTACCCAAAACTGCAAGGGAAATCCAACATGTATCCTCATACTTCTAGCACATTCCATGATTGTCTTGTTCATTCTTTCTGCAACACCATTCTCTTGTTGTGTTCTTGGAACCATTCCTTTCTCTATGTATTCCATTCACTAAACAATAATTATTGAAAGCCTTGCTACAATATTCACCACCATTGTTAGATCTAAGGAACTTTAACTTTGAATTTGATTCATTCTCAACAAGGGCTTTCCATATTTTAAAAGTCTCAAAAACATCAGATTTATGTTTAATACAATAAACCGATACCTTTCTTGTAGCATCATCAATGAAAGTAACATAATATTGGGATCCTCCATGGGAAGCCACCTAGGCTAGTCCCCACACATCTGAGTGTAAAAGCTCCAATTTTTCTCCTTCTTAGTTTCCATAACTTTGAGAAATCTCACTCTCTTTTTCTTTCCAAAGACACAATGCTCACGAAATCAAGATCTAAATATTTGGAATATGATAACTTCACGTTAGCCTTTAAGATCTGCATTCCTTTTTGACTCATATGGTCCAACCGATTATGCCACATGCATGCATACGAATCAAGTAGATAAAACAAAAAAGGAACCAATAACATAGGTAGATAAATATAACATTCCTACCTTCTTGCCTCTTGCCACAACAAAGGCACCCTTGGTGAATTTCTAAGAGTCTACTGTGAATGAAACCATGTAATTAACTTCACCTAGTTACCCCTACGAAATAATATTCCTCTTGAGGTTTGGCACATGCCTCACATATTTAAATACCCATGTATTTCCATTCGACAATTTTAGATGAACTTCCCCTTTACCAATTTTCTTTTGTAAGGTTCATCATCACCTAAATAAACATGCCCAAAATTGCCTGGACATAATTTCTAAAATAACCCTTATCGGGGTTGCATGGAAAGAAGCTCCCGAATCTAAAACCCATGATTCTATTCTAGTATCCAAAGAAGGAATAAGACCATCTTGCATTACCTCTCTTTGTAATATTTACCTCTTTATTTTCCTCTTTACCTTTTTTTCGGTGTTGGTTCTCTTTATCCTTTGACCAAAAATCTTTCGTTGCATGTCCTTTCTTTCCAAATTTCCAACATGTAATTCCCATACCTTTGGATTTAGAGATATGCCATTCCTTTACTTTGGTTTCCTATTGTTCTTACTCTTGGATCTCTCCTTCTTTTGCCTCCAATTTCTATATTAAAAGCATTCCCAGGATGATGATTCCTTTGTACTTTTTCTATGAATTTATTCATTCAATATTATACTAACGACATCATCAAACTTCAAAATATTATTAGCAAATGTTGTATTACTAAAAACAATTACCAAGTTATCCCAACTATCAGGAAAAGAACATAAGAATAAGAGTGTTTTCACTTCATCATCAAATGGAATATCCACCGATTTTAACTGATTTACAATAGATTAGAAATCATTCAAACGACTAGATGCAGATCCACCTTCATGCATCTTATAAATAAATAGTTTCTTCATCAAATAAAATTTATTTGAAGCACGTATTTTTCATATAAATTAACAATAGATTTCATTAACTCTACCGTAGATGTCGCTTCTGTAATATTGAAAGCCACAGATGTTTCCAGGCTCAATCTTATAGATCCCAAAGCCTTTCTATCAAGAATATTCCATTCTTCATCAGTCATCTTCGTAGGTCTATAATTTTCATCCAATGGTAAGTACAAATATATCGATGAGATAGTCCTCAATCTGCATATTCCATAATTGATAATTTAAGTCATCAAACTTCTCTACCTTTATTTGTATTCTTCTAAAATTGTTGTAGCTCCCACTTAATCGAAAACCCTCTATGAGGAAATCATTCAACACATAAAACACTTAAACGAAACTCGATACTAGTTGTTGGGGTTAGCACAATGTTGTACATATAATATGTCGATCTAAGCATAGATGCAATAAAAGTAGATATTCTACCGAAGAAATATACAAAATAAGATATATAAATCAACTCCATATTTAACATAGGTCACCCAATGTGGGCTACATCCACCAAGAAACAAGTCAATCTATTATCCAACGATTTTAGAAGATATACAATGAAAATTTACAATCTTCCACACCTCTCATGATGTACAATACTTTATTTCTCTCAAGCTTCTCCTTCTCCAAGAATTCTCTATCTCACAATTATTTTCACAATAATCATCAATCCTTACATCTAGCCCTAGCTTCTCGGCTTATCAATACCTTATAAAAACTCGGGGCACTTAACCATGCAATTATAATCAATAGATCTACTTTAATATTAAATTTAGATCTAATTCATGTGAGTTAAATAAAACACCCACACATAGGTAATTGACACCGATTAGCCTTAATCGATGTCATTTCCTACTTTCCTAATTGATTATGGTCATAGGTGACCAATGTCGGTCCCTTCATAATCGATGTGGTTATTGTGTTTTCCAACAAGATTAATATATCATGCTAAATTGAAGTAATTGAGCTCCACAACTCAACACTTCTTTGATGGATCTTGTAATATCCATGGTTGGAGCATGAATCCTCTTGTGTACACCAGATGGAGACCTCATTGCTAAATCTTATCGTATCATCTTCCCTTATACTAATAACATAGCAGTATGAAGCATTGATAGCAGGCTCAGGGTTTGCTATCTCATGCCGCCTACAAGAATTGATAGTTTTTGGCATTTCTCTTCTCGTCATTAATTAAGTTAACAAAAAATATCAAGTAAAAGATGAAAAGATCTTACCCTATAAAATAATGGTTGATAGCCTTAGAGGGTATTTCCAGATTATCAATTTTGAACAAGTTCCTCATGTACAAAACAAAGCAGTGTATGTCATGGTAACTATCACCTCCCTTCTTTCATTCGACACTAATCAAACTCACAACGAGTTCCTCGTTGAACATATTTTAGTGCTCGCATATGAATTGCCGAGAGTCCACCATAGTTTGTGATATTATTGGTCTTGATCATCCCTGGTACCACGATATATATACTTTTATTCAAACTAAAGCCTATTATCCTAATTTTAATTTAGCTAATAAAATAGAATTTGTACAATGTGCTTCGCGCTACACCCTTCTTGCTGACACCTTGTATCAAAGAGGATATAATGGGACTCTCTTAAGATGTCTCAATTAGGATGAAGCTAATTAGATGCCAACAAAAGTACATTCGGGTATTTGCGGTGCCCATACTAGTGGAATGGTCCTTGTAAAGAATATCTTGCACATTGGATACTACTGGCCCACAATGGAAGAAGATGCATGCAAATTTTTGAAGAAATGTCAGGCTTGCCAAAAACACGGTAATCTCATTCATGCACTATCCCAAACCTTACAACCCATTACTTCACCTTGGCATTTTTGAAATGGGGACTCGATTTAATTGGAAAAATAAAGCCCACATCTTTTGATGGCCACACATTTATTATAACTGCCACTAATTATTTCACCAAGTGGGTTGAGGCTATGCCTCTTACCAACGTTACTGGGTGTAATATTTCTAAATTCATTTTTAACCATATTATTTGTCGTTTTGGCATCCCCATTACTATTGTCACTGACAATGGTGGTTCTTTCAAAAATAAGGATCTCAAGGCCCTAGCTAAAAATATAATATCCACCTAAAATGGGCTACACCCTACTATCCACAATGCAATGACCAATCCGAAGCATCAAACAAGACTATCAAATCCATTCTAGAAAAACGTCAATAAACATGGACGTAATTAGCATACGTAGTTGTATCCTGCCCTCTGGGCCTACCACACTTCCTTCCGTACACCTACAGGAGCTACTCCTTTTTCCCTAGTATATGGCTTTGAAGCCATATTACCTATCAAAGTTGAACTGCCTTCACTTTGTGTCTCCCTTCAACACCTCATTCATGAAGAGGATTACCATGTTGCATGCCTTACAGAGCTGGAATTACTGGATGAGAGACAAATTTGTGCCTTAGACCATATGCAGGTATATCATAATAGATTGCACCATAATTATAATCACAAGATCAAACCTCGATAGTTTGAAATTGGTGATTTGGTCCTAAAGGAAAATTAGAAGAACACAACTAAACCATAAGAAAAATAAGGCAAATTTGAGCCTAATTGGTTGGGTCCTTATGTTATAATTGCTAAATTTGGATCTGGGCACATACAAACTATCTACGAGGATGGAAAAGAGTTGAAGGATCCTATGAATGTCATTCATTTGAAGAATTTCTACTCCCGAGTCTCTCGAAGAGTAACCCTTGTGTTGGGGGCATATCAGTGCATCCACCTGTTTCATCATTTCACTTTGTTTCCCGCTTGTAAATTTTCACCTTGTCATGTGTCGCATGTTCTCCTTGTTAGGTTGTCATGCCCATTGTCTACCACTATTGTTTACCTTCCATTATGCTTTTGTTCACTTCCTTCATATGTAGCGTGTTGGTTTTGACTTGGGAATTTCCTTTTCCCTCTTCTTTGGCGTGTGGTTCAAAATTCCAAAAAGACCAAAAAAATTCAAAAAATGTTTCACAAAACTTCAAAAACAATATAAAATTGTTCAAAATCCCAAAAACAATATAAAATTGTTCAGAAAATACAAAACTAAAAACATACAAAATGTTTCAAAAATGCTTTCCAAAAAAACATTTCGACTATGTAATTTTGTTTGCCATTTTCTTCATCTGATTGTTCCCAATCATATTTTCCAATCGATCAAGCCACTCTTTGCAATGTAACTTTGCTTAGGGACATCACTTGGCTTTGGCTTTCTCTTGGGGGAAACTTGACATATGTTCATTTCTTCATTGTATAAAACACTCGGAAAGTCTTTGGACATTATTGTTGTGAGTTGTGTTATATTATAGATTGTTTGTTAGTATTTAACATTGGTGTGTTTTGTGTTAAATAGTGAACAAATATGTGGAAATAATTCCTCAAATCACAGTAGTAGGAAACTATTTAGCAGAATCAAACTTGCAGAAATATAACAACATAAATAAATAATGCACAAAAAAAGACAAGACAAGATTTAACGTGATTCACCCAATGTGGGCTACATCCACCAAGAACTTACTCAAATTTTATCATCAACAAGAGTAAACCAAATCTCACAGTCTTCTCTCAGTTATGAATTCACAACATAATTCCAAAGATGTTAAACCACATCTAAACCACAATTGACACCCAATTGCTTAACCTTGATCACTCTTGATCACCTCTTGATTACTAAGACTCAAGACCTCTTGAACACTCAAGATATCTTTAAGATACCCTAACACCTTTATTTATAGGATTACAATCATTTTAAGATGTCCTAAAGCCAACCCTAGAAGTTTGAAAGTCATAATCTTTCAACTTCCCATGGCTGGAAAAATTGTCACGACGTTGATAACCAATTAACAAAAACTTAACAACGTCACAACAAACGACATTGAGAATGCTCACGAAGTCTATACACTTAACCATTCAAAATCCAACACTTAAAGACTGATTCCAAAAGACCAAAAATAGGCTCCACAACCTAAAATTTTGTTCATTATCTTTTTGTTGTATTTGCTTGTTTAAAATTTGTACATTTGGAATGTTTTATTGTCTATTCTTAGCTTAGTCTCTTATGTTTGTTAGTTAGAATAACTAGTACTCTGTGTATCTAGAATGTGCTTATGGACCAATTGTAGGAAATTTATTTACATCTTAGTTCACATATAACTTTGGTGTGGATCCTTCTTGTTCATATTGGGTTTGTTTTGTATATTTTTGTCATTTGCATGTGTTGTGTTTTTCTCCTAGTTTATTTAAGCCATGGAGAATTTTACTTTTTGTTGTGTATTCATGTTTTCTCTGCATTTTTATTTTTAATTCCTTGGGAAAATTTGCAAAATTCAAAAAAATCAAATATTTCAAAATGTAATTTTTTTATTAAAAAAATCACTTATCACAAAAATCCTACAATTGGAAAACCCTTAAAGTGAATCATTCAACATCTCAATACAATCTTGATAAACTTCATACCTTTATCTATTACCCTAGTGATCGTGCCAATCTTACAACTATCACTTTCTTCCCTTTACATGATATGCTAACTCTGCTTGGGGCAAGTCACAAAATTGTTTTTCCTTCGTGATATAACTTTTCCCTGGGGCAATTTCAACTTTGATCATTTGCACAATGGATTCAACAAGAGTGTCATAAGGATTCATTTTAACTCCGCTCTTCTAGTCTAATCCTATTCCCATTTGGAGCATTTGTATCTACTTAATCATCATTGTGGCACACATTAAGGGCATAGCTGATTGTCTTCTTTTTCAACTTTGTGTTACATTGTTGATGTTTACTTTTTGGACCACTTGTAAGTAGTGTGATTACATCTTGGTTCCTTTATAACCTTGATGTTGACATCTACTTTGTATATTGGGTTTTTTTTTCCTTTTTATCTTTTCTTTGCTACATGTTTTTTTATGTGCATTTGGGCTAACCATCTTAATTCTTTTATTATCATGGTTACAAAGTGCAACAACAAAAATAAGGTTGTTCTAAAATTATTCTCTAAATGAACGAGCAAATTTCTTTTTCCATCCTTGTTCCAATCCCTTGTTTTCCTTCCTATCAAGCAATTTTCCACCGCCTTGTTGCGTCATCCACCTACTTGAGGGGAAATTCATCAACAATTCTTCTTGTTGGGGCATCCCAATGCTTCACAATTTTTGTTGGTCGATCTACATGCGTATAATATCTTTAAAAGCACTATTACTTTGTAATAACACTTTAAAGAGGGGAAAATGTAGACACCCCAAAATTACACACCTATTTCCATCTTATCCTATTTCACTTCCTAATACACCATGTTATTCACCCATTTGTGATTAATTGATTAAATTGATTAATTCATACACATTGTACCATTTGGATTAATTAAATTAATCTTGTGTACCCCTAGTACCCCTTTGTGCTAAGTTAATTATCATTTATTAATTAAATTATTAATTAATTAAGTGTGTGCACATCCTAGTCAACTGCCACTTGGTCAACATCCACTTAGACTCCACTTGGACTCCCTATCCTCATCCTAGTTAATTGCACTTCTAGAATCCTAGAAAGGTGGGGGTAATTGAATTGCATGTACAACCACCTTCCCGGATGCAACTTCGTAATTAATTCATTTATTACCCCTAAATGCCCCGACACTACTATAACCTCCTCCAATGCTATTTTTAGCATGTGCATTCAACTGTGTTTAACTAATTTTCAACTACTTCTGCCTCTATAAATTACAGGCTTACTCTCTTACAAATCCTCTTGAATCTTAAGTATAATAATTATACTAAATTTCCACGCCAAAGTATACGTGTTCAAGCATTTGCACTCACATTTGGAGAACATTCAAGAGCACCCACATTCATTTGCAAGGTTCCACAGACAAAGTCTCCACAACCTTACTGAGGTTTGCACTGAAGGATTACAAGGAGGTTTGCATTGTATTTTGTTTGTCTTCCATTCTCAGGTAGTTTTTCATTGTTTACATTTTGGCACTCCCGATGGTTCATTTAATTTATTTTTCTTTAGGATTGGAGATTGTAATTTCTTCACCGAAGTATGCAGTAGCATCAAGGTTTATATCGAAACCCTTCTTGTGATTCGACAAGGAAAATGGTCTCGAGCCCCGAGGAACTCCTGGATGGCCTCACCATTTTAAAAGAGGTCCATGGAAATGACACTATTGGTCCTGATAAATGAGGGAAGGATAAACAACATCAAGGGTTTGAATGGATAAGTATTCAAGGAAAAGTGTAGTTTCAACTAGGTCTTTGAAGAGGCTATGTGTGGAACCGGTCTCAGCTTCGGAATCGAGTCCTCATCACTAGGTAATACATCAAAGACTATAGGCCTCTTCTCATATGTCTCATACCCTAGACCACTTGTGTAAATATTAGACTTGATATTCATAGGTTCAAGAACACCATGTTCTTGTGGGCCAAGACCTCTTCCTTTCCAGTTCATGTTTTTCATCATTTTATGGCCCTTGGTGTAATCAGTGGATTTGTAGCATTCGTCATCTTGTCTTTGTATAGCCAAGAGTCATCAAAGATTAGAATATGTTCATCTTATAGATATCCATATCGTCTCCAAAGAGTGTTTCCGAGATAGTAAGCTGGAGGTTCTCGTAGATGAGGAGCATTAGGATGCCCATAGCTGCGAGGTGATAATGGGAGTTTTCCAACAAGAAATGCATTGTCAAGTGTGTACTCACCTAAGCCTTTATGAGAGAATGTAACTTCAGGTGACACCTTAGATGTAGATACTTCAGAGGAAGGTGCGAGAGGTGTGAGGAATATCCTTAGGTGATGCTTTAGATGTAGATTATTCAGAAGAAGATGTGGAAGCATGAGGGCATAATATTATGTTAGGGTCAATATGGTTGGTAACAATAGGAGTTGCGCTAGATTCAGTTGTGCTATCAACAAATGGACAATAATTTTATTTTTGTACCTTGCTTGAAAAACTTACAATATTCAAAGGGATCAATATCGCCACGCAAGGTGAAATCTCTATCATTATGTGGAAACTTTATGCATTGATGGAAGGTGGAAGGTACGAGTGCATCACATGTATCCAAGGTCTACCCAAAAGAAGGTTATATGATGTTTCTGTATCAACTACATGACATATAATGTCAAGGAGTTGCGGGCCTACTTGTATGGGAAGAGTGATGGTACCACAAGAATGGCATTTGGTATTATCATAATCATGAATGGTAATGATATTATCATCTAATTCATCTATTGTATGACCATGGTAACGAAGCATTTTTATAGAACATATGTTAATAGCCACTCCATTTTCGATAAGAAATATCTTGAAATTATGGTCTCTAACGTAGGCTTCGATGTACAAGGAGTTATTGTTAATTAGATTTAGGTTCAACATATCTTGAGGGCCAAAATATAGGATAGGAGTTTTAGGCGTAAGGTTTGCGATCATAGCTTGAAACTATTGAACATTGAGAGTATGAGGAACACGTGATTCATTTAGAGCA
The DNA here is from genome assembly GCA_018340775.1 of Taxus wallichiana var. yunnanensis. NCBI lineage: Eukaryota > Viridiplantae > Streptophyta > Pinopsida > Cupressales > Taxaceae > Taxus > Taxus wallichiana. Next base: position 865,500,194 of record CM031242.1, read on the forward strand.
CAAGTGAGAATATCCTGAAAGCTAGGTGACTCTTTCAGTAGGTCCATGAGAGAGATATGCACTAGTGTGGTTGCTAATTTTTGATGAAGTCATATTGACCCGGAGTGGGAGATTTGGCATTAGAGTTTGACTTTTGATTTAAAGGAGTTGTTGGTTTGGACATTTGAGGTTCTGTAGAAGACGTAGAAGGTTGGTTTTCCATGGGAACCCATATATTCCTTTGGTGTGTGGTCACAACATTACTCGAAGGTTTGAATTTAATGGTTACCATTATAGATGGTACTTCCTCAATAAATGAGATAATTGAACTAAAATCAGTGTTATTGGTAGAGGAACCTTTGTCAACATTTTTATTGTCACCGCCATGTTTGGGAAATGGGTTTGAGAACACCTTGAGATTGTCATTGGGTGTTTTATTTGGTGATGGTTCTTCAATAGTGATATCTCCACTATCAATGAGGTCTTAGAAAAAGTGACGTAAGAGAAAGCATCGATCAGTTGGGTGATCATCAATGCGATGAAAATCACAATAAGTATCAACTTTATACCAAGTAGGCTTGGGTTCTCCCTCAACCCAAGGTCTGGTGATGGGATAGGTAACCATGTTTGCATTAACAATTTTTTGGAGGACACTTGATAGAGGTTCTCCCAAAGGAGTGAAACGACGTCGCTTAGAATTAGGAGAGGAGGAAACCTCTTTGCTAGAAACAACAAGAGGTTGTTTACCTTTGTTTGGTCTAGTCTAAGTGTTTTGGATGTTGTGGAAATTGTGGTTGTTTGTAACACCATCATTGACCATATTATGATTGCAGTTAACATGTTTAGATTTTTCTTGGTGAGAGCTATTAGGATGGTTACTATGTTTCCCATTATCTTTTGAATGAGGTTTAATCAAACCTTTTGCGACAAGGGATTTTTCAATCTATGATCCTTTCTCAATAAATTCTTCAAAAGTATTAAGGAAATGCATTTTCATGTGAAAGGATAGATCACTGTTGAGTTAGGTAAAAAGATGCTCACAAGCTATTTCTCAGGCATGGAGCATGGGAAATGACTAGCAATCCCACACCATCTTTGTAGGAATTGTGCAAAGGTTTCATTTGTTCGTTGTTTGGCATTACACAAATCCATCATTGTAATTTCAGAGTCTAGATTGAATGAGAAATGTTTAATGAACTTCTCTAAGAGGTCCATGAAATTTTGTATAGAGCCCTTGGGGAGGTGTAAAAACCAGTCCAAGGCTTGTCCACCTAGACTTCATGGAAAGAGACACATTAAGAAGACATCAATATAGGCCACCTCTTGGAAAGCCATATAAAACTCCTTGATATTCTCTCTAGGATCATTCTTTTCCTTGTATTTTTCAAATTTGGGCGTCTTAAAATATTTGGGAAAGGGGACGCATGCAAAATGTCCTTATTGAAGGGGTAAGGACATAATTCTTCAAAGTTGAATTGTTTGCGTTGATGTTGCATACCTAAGATGGTGTCCTTCATCATTTTCCATTCTTGGGAAAATGGTGAATTGTTCTGCAAGAAAGATAAGGAACCATCACTCATAGATTTGTTGTTATCTTTGGTGTGTACAGTATGAATTTTAAATGAAGCATCACTAGTTTTCTTTAGTGCCTCATTGCTATGGGATTCATTGGTGAATTTGGAATTTAAGATAGCAAGTTGCTTAGCCATGTCATTAATTTGATTCATGAGGGATTGAGTGGGATTGGTGGCTGAATTAGTTGATTTTCCTTTGTTCCCTTTGTCAGATTTGTCTTTGTTTCCTTCATCAGATTTGTCTTTGTTTGGTTCATCGCCTTTGGTGTTGTTCGAGGTGGACTTGTTTCGATCATCATTGTTCATGTGACTAGGGCCTACCTCATCGTCATTGTTTGTTGAAAGGAAAGGTTCACCCTTGTTAGGTGGTGGTTTTCCAAGTAATGTTTGTAGAATATCCTCGTCGAAATCAGAGGGTAATTTTTCTCCCATCTCAAGGAGACGAAGAAAAAATTGGTCCTTATTCATACGTAAGATATTTTCAACACGGGATTGTTCTTGAGTGAGATTTCATTCTGATCATCCTCAGAGTTCTAGTCATTATCACTATCAAAATTTCCAAAAGGATTTCGATGTCATTCGTTCCTTCCAAAAGGACTATAATCTCGTGTCATGTTCCCACCATTTTTAAAAGAGGGAGGGAGCAAAAGAGAGATGTGAAAGATAACTCAACCCGTAGAAAAGTGAATGCGATGATGGAAGAGAGGTGTGCGATTAAGTTTGGTAATAACTTGTCCCTTAACAAAGTGAATGCTAAGATGGGAAAGAAGTTTGGAAGATATGAATGATGTAACCCTTAACAAAGTGAATGTCAAGATGGAAGCATGTGAAAGTGTTTGATAAACTCGACCCTTGACAAAGTGAATGCTGAGATGGAAGAGTGGTTCAATGTGGTGAATATTCTCATCCTATAACAAAGTGAATGCTAGAATGGAGGAGAGTTATAGTGACAAAAGTCTAAATGTGTTCAACCTCTAACAATGTGAATGCTAGAGTGGATAAGAGAGGATAGATTGATTACAAATGCACTCTAACACTTAACAAAGTGAATTCTAGAAGGGAAGAGGGTATGAAAAAGGAGTCAAATTGTATGCAATGTGCTCAACCCTTAACAAGAATTAGTTAATAAGGAAGAGGATAATGAAAGGATAAGACTCAAATATTGATAACGTAAGTGTTGGGAAAAGAAGATACGATGAAGTGTCTAAAACACAAAAAATAATTTTTCAAGTTAGAGACATGAAGAAATCAAACATATATAGTTCAACAATGATGATGTCAAACTAAAGTATGCAAGAAAAGAATGAAGATTAATATGTGATAGAACTGAGTTGTGAAAAATGGAACACAACATTGTCAAAATGTGAGTCATAAGATGAAAGTGCTTAAGCGATGACGTGGATATCCACAACTCAAGACTTAATGTTGAAAAGGAGATGGAAACTTAAACTTTGGGAAATGTAATCCAAATGTTTAAGTCAAGAATGAAATGGGAGATAAACTCAAAATGAGGTGAGTACAAAAGATAGAAGAATTTGATGACCATGAAAAGAGGAAGACTCAAATAAGTGAATGATAACTCCCAATGAATGAAATAAGATCAAATGGAGAACAAAATGAGGATGAAAAGATTGAAATAATGAAAAAGAGATGAAAGTTATAAAAAGGGGAATTTCAAGAGAAAAATGAAAGATGTTAGGAAATAAGAGATAAAATATGCGGAATAATCCCTTACAGAATCACAACAGTAGAAACTAATATGCAGAAAATATTACAGATCTCAAATAAAAGTGCAGAATAAATAACACAACATAGAGAGACAAGATTTAACGTGGTTCACCCAATTTGGGCTACGTCCACCAAGAATCACTTGCTCAGATTTTATTACAAGCCTCCACTCTCTCAATACAATACCTAGATCCGTTTGGAGCTATGCTCAACAAACTCTACAGAATTCACACCCGAATTCAAAACACATCTGCAATACATTTGCTTGTCTATCTATCATATCCATAAGACCATATAAATAAACAACTGCTTAAGTAGTTTTAGAAAACCATGGGTATCAAACAATGGGCAAAAATAAAACTGTCCCATAAACCTATGGGTAGCCAAAGAGGCGGTTTTACAAAACAATGGGTACCGAAAAAACCATGGGCCCAAAAAAGCAGTCCATAACGGTTACCCATTACCCATGGGTTAATAAACCACCCATGAAAATTTGCTTTGGGCTTCACCCCGAACCCCGACCCGCTCAGCGCGAGCGGGACCACCGTAAAAATACACGAGTGTAACACATGGAAGGTGTACCACACTCTAACATGAAAATAGGCTCCACAAATATAACAAAAGATAGTGAATAAGCGATGATGGAGAGAAAAGATGATGAGAAAAAGAAGTAAATGTCAAGTCCAAATAAGGATAAATTTGGAGACAACAAACACAATAGAAGATGAACCCAAATAAGGAGTATTTGGGATTGCGAAAAGGAAGTGAAAAATAATCCAAGTAAAGTGTACTTGGAAAGATGAAACAAGGATGAAAGTAGAATCCAAACAAGGAGTGTTTGGAAAATGACAAAAATATACGAATGTGAAGATGGATCCCAAACAAGGAGTGTTTGGAAAAAATGAGTGTGGAACACTACTAAAAATAAAGAAAACAAAAGAAGAAAATAGAAAAATAAGTTTTTGTTTAACTGTTTGTTTGTGGCCTCTACCTTAAATTGGCTTGGACAATGTTTGGCTTCCTAGGTGGCTCTCTCAACTAGGTGTCAACAATATATCTAAGCGAGCATGACACTATTGCTAGCTGACAACTTTACTTTACCCCCTTTGAAACCCTAAGCAAATATCTTTCTCAGAATGAATCGCACTAGGGTCGCCACTAAGGATATCTCGTGACTCTAACTCACAAGGCTTTACTAGTCAGAGTAGGATAAAAAGGTTCCCATTTCATCCACCAGTTCCCTCAAGGTGTGGACTACTTTGGGGTTCCTAGAACCACCCCCTTTGTTGTAGCTTAAGGCTTATGCCAAGGGGGTTATGTTCTAGTTAAGCGGTTGATCCGTAGCTCTTAACCGAACCTACAAATACAGTGTTTTGAATGTGGTGTATTTTTTATGTTATGATCCTACATTTAGTAGTTTTGAGTGCTTTATCCACCTTTTTTTAGAGCGGGTCTTGTAAGAAAATATTAAATTTTTTTTTGCAACGAGGTAAGAAAAAGACCAAAAAAACAAGGCAACATAAGAGAACCCATGTTTTTGATTTCCAAGATCGCTTAAAAAGCGTGAGGAAAGAGCATACGTGTGGGTTGGCTTTAATTAAGTGAAACGTTAATTCCCTAAAAAAGAACAAAAAAAAGAAAGAAATGACCACGTTTCTGATTCCCAAGATCACTTAGAAAGCATGAGGGAAGAGCATACACGTGATTGTTTCGTGATTAGTCTCACAAAACAAAAAAAAATGGAAAATGAGAAGCATACTAAAAACAACACGTTAGAAAATGCTAGTGAATAGAAAAAATGATTAAGCATGTGAAAAAGTGGCTAAAATGTGACAAAAATTGAACCGAAACATCCAATAACGCTAAATGTGTAACATTTACAATTATCCCATGAGATAAGGTGAAGTGAGTAAAAAATAAGGTTGCGATTTGAGGAAAATGTTTGGAAGTAAAAAGGAATTGGAAGTTAAAATTCTGGATATATTTGCTAAAGCAATTAACACGATTAGTCGAGTGAACAAAATTAACAAAAAAATGAAGAAGAAAGAAAAATATTTACATATCCTAAGTTAAAGAATATAAACTAATTAATTAAACTAAATAAATAAATAACTAAAAATAATAATAAGAAGTAAAGAAATCTACTCTAGTAAGTGAGTATGTGATAAAAAAAGAATAAAAGAACAAAATAAGAAAAACGTTAAACAAAGTTTAAAATTGAAGGTAAGAAATAACAAATAATTAAAATAATAAGAAACAAAAGTTAAAACTATAGACCAAAAAGCTTAAGAAACTATAAACTAGAAAACTATGCCCTAACCCTAACTAAAATCTTAAGTTATAAACCAAAAGTGGAGTGTTGTGCGGGAGCGTTGGTTAACATTGTGGTGCGGCAGTCGAGCAATGACGAGCTAAGTCGAGGCAAGGAGGAGGCAAACTAGGGATAGCTCGGGTGGGGCTCAACATGGGTAGGTAAGACATGGATGGGGTTGGGACAAAATGGGTGGGTATTATGTGATTACTGAGGGGAAGGAATGGGATTGAGGGAAGTAGCTCGGCCGAGTAGTTAGGGAGTGGAGGGAAGAGATAAGGGGTAGGGGAAGGGGTAGGGTGAGGGGCAAGGCAACTCACCCGAACCGGGCGAGATTTGGGAGGGGAGAGGTGAGGGGGAGAGGGGTAGGGGGTGTAGTCTAGGATTTAGTAATTAATTTTGTTTTTTTAATTTTTTTTTTTTTAATTTACCTAATGTGTTTTCTATGTGCTATTAGAAAACAATAAATAATGTTTTTGTTTATATATATATTTTATGTATTTTTTTAAAAATGTAATCTAATATTTTCTCTTTTGTGCGCAGGTATATATTTTTTCGAGAGAATATATCAAAAACAAATTGATCAAAAGTATGAAAGCAGATAACAAATTTGTTCAGCAAAATGATCAAAAATCAAAGACCATTACAAATCCAAGAACCGCAAATGAGCAAAACCTGCAACTTGGAAAATAAAATTTACCTACAAAATTTGTAAAAAAGAACACGGTAAACTAACAACAGTAAAGATGTTTTTTTTTTTTTGGGTTGTAAGCTGGTAAAGTGTTACTTTTGCTTCCAAACCTGCACAACAATGAAGCACTCCAAGAACAAAGTTAGAAAAACAAAATGAAACAAATATGAAAGAGGAGGGGTGCGAGTCCCACCAGGTGTGCCAAAATGTAAACAATTAAAAACTACCTAAGAATAGAAGACAAACAAAATACAATGCAAACCTCCCTGTAATCCTTCAGTGAAAACCTCTGTAAGCTTGTGGAGACTTTGTATATGGAACTTTGCAAATGAATGTGGGTGCTCTTGAATGTTCTCCAAATGTGAGTGAAAATGCTACAGACAGATACTTTGGCTTGGAAATTTAGCAGAATTATTGTACTTAATATTCAAGAGGATTTTTAAGAGAGTAAGCTTACAATTTATAGAGGCAGAAGTAGTTGAAAATTAGTTAAACACGGTTGAATGCACATGCTAAAAATAACATTGGAGGAGGTTACAGTAGTGCCGAGGCATTTAGGGGCAATAAATGAATTAATTGCAGAAGTTGCATCCGAGAAGGTGGTTGTACGTGCAATTCAATTTCCCCCACCTTTCTAGGATTCTAGAAGTGCAGTTAACTAGGATGAGGATAGGGAGTCCAAGTGGATGTTGACCAAGTGGCAATTGACTAGGATGTGCACACACTTAATTAATTAATAATTTAATTAATAAATGATAATTAACTTAGCACAAAGGGGTACTAGGGGTACATGAGATTAATTTAATTAATCCAAAGGGTAAAATGTGTATGAATTAATCAATTTAATCAATTAATCAAAAATGGGTGAATAACAGGGTGTATTGGGAAGCGAACTAGGATAAGATGGAAACAAGTGTGTAATTTTGGGGTGTCTACGGGTGATACCTATGCACGAGTAAACATTAAGTGAAGAATCAATGTTATAGTGAAAGTGGGTTGTCCCAAGCATGTATCATAGGTGATGTAGGTATGTTATATCATGTTTCCTTTTTTGTTGTGTGTTTCCCTTTCCATTGTGTGTTTCCCCTTTTTATTACGTGTTCGCGTTGTTTTCTCTTGGTAGTTTTGTTAGTTGTCCAGTATGGTGACTTTATGGCCCAATGGATAAGGCATTGGTCTACTACTCCACGAGATACCTAAGATTCCTCATTACCCCTTATGGTCTAATTTCCCTAAGTTAGAGCCTAGTTGTTGTCATGTTAAATGCCTAACAGGAAAAATTGAAAATTTTGGCCATGACTACCAAGACCCCTCTTGAAAATTCCTCTCCCGGTCACTGTAAACCCTTCCTCCATCTAACCTACACATAGTGCCATCCTCATTCTAGTTAGGAGGAATATGCTAAAAATATTTTCAATTGTATTTCATGTGTAATGATGTATGCATAAGGTGATTGATGAAGTTACTAAGATCTAAAGTGGAACAACTATTCCTGGAGGCCTAGAAAGGTCCATTTTTCCCATTTTCAATTGGTGAATAACCTATGGAAGGCTATTGTAAGGGCACAACCCATCAAGTAACTTGTGAATAGGAGTTTTGAATTCATACAAGGAATTTTGGTGGAATTATATGGATCCAAGTGATGTCAGGAATTAAATAAGAAAAACATGATAATTACGGGTGTAGGGGTTGTCATACTCCAATAGAGAAAGGTGACTTGTCCGGATAATTTTGGGAGTTTTGGGAGGATTTTGGAGGAAACTAATAGTCATTAGAGATCTCTTTGAATCCTCCACATGATTCAGACATCACTTTTGTCCATGACATTGTGGCCACCCCTTCGAGTCAAAAGTGAAACATACCCCTAGAAATCAATTTGAAATTGAATGGGATCCAAAAGGTGATTGGGATGATCTCAACACGTGATTTGGAGTCAAAATCATATATTTGTTGACCCAAAAAAACCATTCCGTGCTCTTGGGGCGGAAAAAGCACTCCAAATGTTCTAAAATGGAGTTAGCGGGATGATATCAACATACGAAACAAACATGAGCATAATTTGGAGCATGGAGTGTCCCCTTCTATTTTCCCTAAGGTTTAAAGTTACATGGTAAAAAAATCCCACCCTTCATTTTTCAAGTTTTCATCACTTAAAAACATCAACTTCAAGTGTTTGGAGTGTTAGAGGTGCAAGCTCAAGTGTAGTCAAATATGCCCTCGTTCTCATGTTCCTAGGACCCTATGGAAGATTTTTGAGCATGTTGTGTCCCCTTGGATTGTACCCAATGTGAAAAGGGACATGTGGGGCACAAACATGTGCTCCCCATGAGGCCCCTCTCCTCACAACTTATAGATCACAACTTTCGCCCCTAGGAAACATCAGTATTACATCATGCTCAAACCACTTCTCCCCTCCTCATGAGATGATGACCCAAGTCACATTTTTATCCGATGGTGTCCCCTCACATTGAAACAATAAAAAAATGGACATGGTGGGTGTGAAAATGTGTTTATCTTCCTTCCATTCAGCCCCATGACATATCAAGGACCAATTTGTATCCCCGGAAGCCATTTTCAACCCCTACATCTCCCTCACTTTGCACCACATCATGCCACTTGTCATCATTAGGTGTAAAGAAAAAATTATTTCCTCTCTTTCCCCTTTTCACATTTTTTTCACCTGATTTTTAGGGTGTAATCACATGCCAACCCTCCTCTAACCCCGATTTATCCTATTGGGTTCAATATGAGTTAAAACTTGCATTTGAATGAAATAACTCCACAACTCAAAAAACTTAAACATTTTGAATTGAAAGAGTTGTTTTTCCTCCTCTCATTCCCTACCTATAAAAAAATTCCATTGCTTCACATGCATATTCTGGTTTTTCTTGGAACATTAAGCTCAAAAAGTGAATTTTTCTTATATCTCCAAAATTGTTCACCCGATCTTCGCAAAACTTTTCCAAAATGCTCCTCTTGTAAAATCATTTCACATGATCTATCACTTGGAGGCTGAAATGACATGTTTTATTTTATATTCGAGAAAGAATTTTTCAGCTATGAACTCTATTTTTCCCATAACAATTGAAAATATAATTTCATTTTTTAGGTGACTTGACGAGCCAAATTGCCTAAAATTTGGAGTAGATGATCCTTATAAAATTAGCTTTCATCTAATACATTTATTACATGATGAAGTGGATGATTTTTATGGATACAAAGGAATGAGTTATCTCTCAACATTTTACCTTCTTTGTCAAAATTTGCATTTTACTAGTGATCCAACAAGCCAAATTTCTTGAAATTTAGAGAAAATGTTCTTTGGAAAATCAAATTTTGTTCAAGTTATTTCTTGAATGATGAGGCAACATATTTTTAGAAATATGGAGGACTGAGTTTTCTCTCAGTATTATTCCCTCTTTGATGAAATTATCACTTTCCCACTAATTCGAACAAGAGAATCATCTAAAATTTAGAGCAGAGCATCCTTGAAAAATAACAAAACTTTTGAGACCACTCTCATCTCATTCCAACACCTGGAAGACCCACTTCTAAAAATAGTAAGTCTTTTCATGCTTCACAGTCTATAAATAGTAAGTTTCATGATGGTTCATTCTCTGAGTTGTCATTTCTCCTTGCATATCAAGAACACTCAAAAGTGCTAAATTGAGACACTTACTAAAAATAGACATCCTAGAATTGGACTTACTAAAAATAGAAGGTGTTGGGATTGTGGTCAAAATTCACACACTTAGTCATCTCTAGTTCATCTCATTGGCCATTATCACCATGGAGCTCAAGTTTAGATCCAATTTCAACTTCAAACATTGATTATCCTAACAAATAATGACAGTGATATAACAAGTGTAAAATTGGAAGACTTGAAAATAAGGATGTTGATTGAACAACAAGAAGATACAGAGGGGAAGACATTCTTAATGGGATATTTAGAATTGAAAAGGTCACCTTTGCAAGAGACTAGATGGTTTGATTCATCCTAGTGGTTACAGGAGAAGATCATCATGTTTGCAAGATTAGACAGTCACACAAAGTGTAATGTCTCGTAGTAGTGTTTTTGAACACTCATTCGATTCCCTGGAGTGTGTCCACATCTCATAGAATGAAAAGTTGTAATCTCAATACTTCAAGTCAACATGAGGTCAGCAACAAAGAATCTCATTCATGAAGCATTTCCTCAAAGATCCATCATAAGCCGATTCTTCATCAACAAGAAGCTTCCTATCTCTGGTCTATCACTTCTCTCTCTTCTCCTTTATCCCCTTCCCTCTCTCTCTAATATCCTATTTATTAATTGGAAATTTACTTTTTGAATATTTTATCTTATTCATGTAAGTGACTTAATTTGGCATTGTAAAAGTACCTAGGGAATGTGAAAGGTCGGAAGTGGTGGAAAGATGAAAAGTCGCATAGGGGGAGAGGAAGAGACATTTTGTAAGATATAAATTGGGATGACATCTCCATTCTAAAGGGTTAACATTTGTTGATTATTACTAGTTGTTGGATTTCACTACTACTTCAAGCAATAAAGCTACATTCTTATATCTCCTTTCCTATGTTCTTCCATCCTCTCTATTTTCCAAATTTTCAAGCATTGTAATCTTGTAAAACCAAGAGGGAAATTTGTGTCTTTAATTAATGAACTCATAAAACTTTGTGTCTCTGATTTATTAGTCTTACTATTTCTTACATGGTTGTCTTCTTTTATTGAATGCGGACCTACTTTGGTTAATGTTGGTGAGAATCGTTAGTTCCTATTCATGACATTAACCCCCTCTCTTTAGTTATCTTACTCCCTTTTACCTCTCTCCAAACTAATTCCTCCCTTGTACACCATATAAGCAGTTTGTCATAGGTTTAGTGGAGTATCCATGTGTGATCCCCTACCTAGTGGCCACCCCATAATTTATTTAGTCCTTGCATTCAATAATGGGAGCCTCCCATACCCAAGAAGGGGGATTAGCCTTGTATTGTTGAGAAAACCAATAATATTCCTTGCAATAAATAATTTCACCAACACCTATAACAATTCAATTATTACAAGTACAATGAAGACTCCATTTCAAATGGTGTATTACAATGCAAGATGTGTTATAAGTTGATGAACATCAATAATTGAGTGGGAAGAATTTTGTTGCAAAATATTTTGCTAAGTATATGAAAGAGGTGCATTGTAAAGTGAAAGAAACATTGGAGCAAAACACCATGAGATATAGGAAACATGTTGATCTTAAGCATATAACATAGGAATTTTAGGGTGAAGACTTAATTTTGGCACATTTGAGGGAGGAGAGGTTCCCAAGAGGAACATATAACAAGTTGAAATGGAAAATTATTGGACCATGTAAGGCTCCAAGATGATTTCAATCTAGTGCATATGATGAGACAAAGCTACTAAATGGGATGGATATCATACTTATCTTTAGTGTAGTGGATTTGTATCAATTTCATTAAGGAACAATAATTTTTGATGATTATATTGATTGGAGATGAAAATTGCCGAGGAGACAAATGATCTAAAGGTCATTATAGACTCTACAATTGTCAAGAAGACTAAAGCTAAGTACATAGAGTAGTTGGTAAAATGGAAAAATAAAGCCACAAAATATTTGAATTGGGTGAATTTATATGAGATTGGCAAGTATAATAAGTCATTGCAAGAGCTCATTCAAGGTTCATAAACATTATCTCATAATTATTTTTACTTAACCAAACCATCCAATGTAGGAGGATTTATATCAATTGGAAATCTTGCATCAACCAAAAAGAGATAATCACGTGTTATCATTAATTTTAATGTGTGTTTTATCGTCACAATGTGATGCATGATATTAAGGGAGCAAGGAAGCCACTATGACAATATCAAGCTCGGGAACAATAGAATAAACATATTATCTCCCGAAAGTGCACAATATTGAACACAAGTCTAAAGACAATGTGTATGGCAAATGCAAGTATTGATTAAACATCATTATACACAATACCAATAGTATGCAGTGTTGGGAACTTGGATCATTGGTTATTTATTTTTTCCATTGATGGGTAGCAAAGTGGCCCCTTTACTATTGGGAAGAAAAGTGCTTCCACCTCTTCTTAGATAGTTGAGTGGTCCCATTTTCTCCTTCGTAATCATATCTTATCGGTGATACACTACCACATAACATTACTTTCTAAAAATGAGAGCGTTCAATTTAAATTGCATATTTCAAATTTGAATTATTCAGAAATATTATCATGGTCATCTCTTTGTTATTTCAATTATTCAAAATTATCAATGTTTCTTAGATAATATTTTATTGTATGTTCAATATTAGGGGCTTGAAGGAGGATTTTACATAATCTATTAATTATTTTTAGCTCTTTATGCATTGATTACTCACAAGCCCAAAATGATTTTACAACTATAAAATCACAAATACAACTTTACAAGGGAAAATAGTAATTACAGAGTCATGTATGATAAATAAACACTAAAGTATAGATTTGACACAAGAAATAAGCTAAAGAAATATAAAACCCTAACTACAAGAGAGAGAGAGAGAAGACATTTGATTTTGCACTTGATCACGAAGTATTTTGGACTCAAAAATTGTTGAACAAGAAAGGAAGACTTTCGCAATGAGAGCACAAAAATCCTGGAGTGTCAGATGAGCCAGGACTAGGGCCTCTAGGTGTCAAGGACCTCTGTTAGGCATCGTGACTATGCGAAGCCCGAAATTGATTTTGTTGTGTTGCAAGGTGGTCGCTAACCTTCGCCTTTAGTCACCTATATGTCGCTTAATGATCGCGAATTTTCCTGTAACCTAGAAAGAGAAGATGACCTGCAAAACCCTCAAACTACATCAAATCCAAAAAAAAAATACTGATATGGGGATTGGACCGACTCCGCGGTCACCCAACAGAGTGAACTTATGATCGAGCACTACAATACATCTCAGAATCCATGTAGCTCTTGTACATGTGTGATAGAATAGTGTCCTAGGAAGCCCTTGTGCAAGTGCATGTGATAACTGGCAATAACTAGATGTACCAATGTAAATTGATGTGTGGATGGAAAAATGAAATTCCCCTCTTATGTGTGTATGCAAAAATGCACTCCCTTGTCCCTTGAATGAAATCTAGATGGATTCCTTTGATGCTCTTAGATTCCTTTGGATGTAACCTTAGGTGATGATAATAGATGCTTAGAGCTTGGTCTTTTATTTTGGTCACATAACTTTGTATTTATATGATTCCCTTGGTTGAATTTCATAATTGACAACTAAAAGGTGACTCATAGATTTGTATTTATATGATTCCCTTGGTTGAATTTCATAATTGACAACTAAAAGGCCGACCCATAAGAAAATAAGATGCCCAAAAGATAAAAGATTCCCAAAAGGGGCGAGTAAGATAAAAAAGGTCGAAGGCGCCCAAAAGGACAAGGGTGTCAGGCGTTGGCATCCTGGCTGGGTGTTGGTGTCCAAATTCATGCAAGATAAAACAATAAAGTATCAACTGGGTTGTAGGGTGTGAAAGACCTAAAAGAAGACGAGACAAAGAAAAAAAGATAAAAAATAGCTATCAATTACTAGTTTTCTCACTTAGGAATCATATGAATGCAAGTATGTGCTTAGGACCTAGAAATGTACCCAAGTGCATGATTTTGTGTCTACATTTGCCCCCACTTTATGTTGTTGAGTGAATACTTGATAACATAAAGTAGATAAGAGATGTGTACTGATAACCATGTAGAGTGTGATGGCGATAACGTGTCGAAGAGACAAGTGAAAGTGTGGAGTGATAAAAATGAAGCGTGGAAGCTAAGAAAGAGGAAGTGACCCTAGGGGTGAAGTGTATGAGTTGTACTTGTTGTTGTAGCTTGATGAAGGGATGCTTCTTGTTGCATATTAAGGATGAACATGTAAAAAAGAAGAGAAAAAGAGTAGTCAAAGTCACGTGTTATGAAAACTCTGTAAAAGTGTGTAAAAGTATGTAAAAATGTGAAAAAATAGTAAAAGGAAAGTGTGCACTTGATCCGTGAAGAGTGAAAAGGATAGAAAATGTCTTGAAATGCTGTAGAAGAGTGATATTTTTTTGGGTGATCTCATGCTAAGAGTGAGTTTTTGGGTGATCTCACACCAAGAATGATTTTTTTGGGCGATCTCACGCCAACTCCGAGTTTTTGGGAAATCTTATGCTACGGAAGAAGAGTGTTGGGGAGAGAGGTCTGGTTTTACTCTCCTTCCATGATACTTCCCAAATTTATACACCACTACAGATGGTGTGATCCGATTTGTTCCAAGTTCAATCCTAGGAGAAAAAAAGATAGAATGTATTCTAATTTTGGAGGAGTGCGCATGTACAATGTACTATGAAAACTACTCGTGAGCTGCTGAAAATTGTGTGATCGAATTGAGAAAGTAACTAATCGTAAGCCGCCCCCGGTCATAGGCGCCTACAAAAGGTCAGGAGTGCCCAAGCGCTAGTGTCGGTATCTAGGCACTAGTGTTTGTGTTGAACTAAGGTCCCAAGGTAGATTATGGGCCATTTCGGAAGTTGTATGCTTATTTGATGTTGTATTGTGCATATCCGAAATGTAGCTTTGAGATGCTTTAGTTGTATGGGGTGACTAATTCACCCAATGTATGCCCCCTCATTTGGGGTGCATGCGACCTCGTTAGGAGAATGCGACCCAAATGAGAGGACTTGAAACCGATATCCTACAAGGGAGGGAATGTGTATGGTAGAAACAAAAGCACACACAAAAAGTGGCTAGAAATATGTGTTAGTATAAAAATGAAAAAGATGTTATAGAAGACAACGTAAACAAGAAATATTATGGACAAAGTAGACCACGAAAAGGGGTTTTAGACGTAAGACATCGCTCACTATGTTGCAAGAAAATCGGGGCCAAAGCGGCTAAAAGCATACAAGTAATGGCCAAGCAAGACATAGGGAAAATCCTGCAAAACAATGGTATATAAAGAAGAAAATGACAAGAAAAGTGTAACAAAAACCATGGTGGAAAATGGTTTTGCAAGGCAAATGTTTCACACGAAGCACCCGTTAGAATGTTAGAAAGATACAAAAGTATGTCAAAGCGTGTATGTATCAATGAAACAATGTACTACTAAGAATATGAAGTAGTATAAAATGAAGCAATAACATCTATAGTATGTAAGAAAGTAGATGCCCCAAAGAGCCTCAGGTGGGACTAGTAATATGTACAATTCCAAACATCAATGCTGCGTGTAAAAATGTAAAAATTTTATATTCACAACTAGAGAACAAGTGAATGCACATGTGTATATGATAAAGATATTGACATACTAAGTATTCGTCTAGTATGAAAAACAAAGTGTACATGTAAGTATAAGCGAGAAAGAATAGATGCAACTAAGATATGCAATACGTTGTGAATGAGTGAAATGGAATGGTATGCAAAGTGGATGTGATAGGGGCAACGTGCCCCGAGTGGATGTGTATGTATGAGATGATGTTCATTTATATAAGAACCCTCAACAATAAGTAAAAAATGAACCAGAGAACAACAAGAGTGTGTCGTTAGGAAATGGTTTGAATGTATGCACTAAAAGATGGATCAATGAAGCATAAAGCATAAAGAGTGAATGGGGTGAGGCTCATTTCAAAATTAGACCCTCAAAGAATTGAGTATGAACCATGGAAGTAGAGTGTGTCATAGGGTAGTGACATGATAAAAGTTGTGTAAGATTGATCTTTGATAAATAGGAAGTGTGAAGCACAAAGCGTGATAGTAGAAATGGAAGGCAAATGGTAAAGTTACGAGATGGGAAGAGGTAAGCATGATTCCCCCAAGTGTAAGATGTAGAGAAGAATCAAGTAACATCATCTAAGAGATCATTATTTTCATAGTCAAAGCCAAATGGAGAAGCATCAGAGACTTGGTAAGCAATAGTATGGGGTTGATCATATAAAGAGCCATTGCGGCGTAAATTGTACATGCCCACTAAGTATTCCTCATAAGTGAAAGGTGGTAGTGGACATCCGTGTGCATACCAGCTAGTGATATTTTGTGTATAGACAAGAAATGAATAATTGCAAATAGAAAAATGGTCGAAAGACATGGGAAATGTGATATTAATATGATTATGATCCAGAGTGCCACCAATGTAGTCAAGCCAAGACTTCTTTAGAGTGAGTGGAGAAGTGTGAGGAGTGCGTGCAACAAATACTGATAGATGGAATATGTGGAGGCCATAAGAAACAATAATGCGAACATAACCGTGGTAGAGGTGAGGAGAATGAGGTGGAGGGAGGAGATCAACGAGTGTGAATCCAAGCCAAGTTAAGCCATCATTTGCACAAATAGTATTGGAGCAAGTAGAATCAAATGGAATATGTAGCCATTATGAATTATTGATGAAAAGAGTGCATGTGAAAGGAGGAAGTGTTGATGTAGGATGTGCATACGAAGATGAGGTAGGTAGTATGGTGTCCAATGTATGGACAGGACTCAGAAAAAGTACCATAGCATTAAGAGAAGGAGGGGTGCGGACATAGAGTGTTCTTGGGGAGATGAAGTAGATGACATGGTGTCCAATGCACAAATGGATCCCTGGAGATGAATCATGTCGGTGGTAGGGGTAGGAGGTTCCGTGAGTTGATAATCATCAGTGAGATATGTAGGAGGATTATGGGGATGACCGACATTGTGATAGAGAAATGGATTAGGGAGAGCAGTGAGTGGGTCTAGAGTGTAATATTTGAATGGGTGTTGATCAACAAGAACAATATACACACAACCATCATGTAGGAACTTAACACATTAATGAACTGTAGAAGGTATTTACCTGCATAGCGTGAAGTCATGGTCTACCAAGTAAGTAATTGTATTGGAGCTTGACATTGATAAAAAGAATTCCGTAGGGCAGTTATCGACTGAATGTGATAGGTAAGGTGATATGGCCCATGCATGGTCGTGCAGAAGAATCATAGCTACGAATAGAAATGGATGTTGGATTGAGATTAGTTGAGGAAAGGCCAAACTATTGAAGAAATGTAAGATTACAAATATTGAGCTCAGATCCATTATCAATCAGTACCCACCTAATGCCTATGTTAAAGATGTAAATGTTAATAAAGAGGAGGATCATTGTCGTAAACAAAAAGAGTGACAACTACATTAGATGGGAAAGTAAGGTGTTGAGAAAATGCATCAACGAATAACTGATATACATGATCCAGAGGAGTATTAACAGGAATATAAGTATTAACAATGAGAGAGTTGATTTTGGCCTTACATTCAAGATTAGCTTATAAGAAATCATGAATGGAGATATCCATGATGGAAAAAAAAGTTAGGATATTGAAACAAAACAAAAAAGAAAGATCCAATAGTGCCCAAAATATGGATTCACCAAATGATTTAACAAATATTGAATTTGTGAAATCCTAATTACATAGTCACGTATGATAAATAAACGCTAAAGTACATATTTAACACAAACAATAAGCTAAAGAAATATAAAACCCTAAGTGCAAGAGAGAGGGTAAAAGACTTAGTTGATTTTGCACTTGATCCCGAAGTATTTTGGATTGGAAAAATGCTGAACATGAAAGGAATACTATTGCAACTAAGCACATAAAATCTAAACCTGTTGGATGAGCAGGACTAGGGCGCTGGAACAGAGTCAGGCAGTCTAAGCACCAGGAACCTCTACTAGGTGCCTTTGACCGCGTAAGCTCAAAAACAAATTTTGTTGTGTTTTAAAGTGGTCACCAATCTTCACCTTTGGTTGTCGTATGTATTTGGATGATTGCCAAATTCTCCGTAACCCGCAAAGAGAAGATGACTTGTAAAACCCTCAAACTACATCAAATCCCAAAAAGAAAAGATACAATATGGGGAGTCGAACTAACCCCTACAATCACTCGACAGAGTGAATTTACAATTGAGTGCTACACTACATATCATACTCCATGTACTTCTTGTGTGTGTGTGTGTGATAGAATTGTGTCCTAGGAGGCCCTTGTACAAGTGCACATGATAGCGGGCAATAGCTAGATGTACCAATGTAAATAGATGTGTGGATGAAAAATGTACTTCCCCTCCTATATGTGCATATAGAAAATGCAATCTCTTGTCCCTTGAATGAAAGCTAGATGGATGCCTTTGGATACAACCTTAGGTGATGATAATAAATGCTTAGAGCTTGGTCCTTTATTTTGGTCACATAGCTTTGTATTTATATGATTCCCTTGGTTGAATTTCGTAATTGATAGCTAAAAGGCAGACCCATAAGAAAATAAGATGCCCAAAAGGGGCGAGTAAGATAGAAAGAGGTCGAGGCACCTAAAAGGATGAGGGCGCCGACATCCTGGATGGGTGTTGGTGTCAAACAATAAAGTATCGTTTGAGCTATAGGGTGTGAAAGACCAAAAAGAAGATTAGAGACAAAGAAAAAAGGCCAAAGATAGCTATCAATTACTAGTTTTATCGCTTAGGAATCATATGAATGCAAGTATGTGCTTAGGACCTATAAATGTACTCAAGTGCCTAATTTTATGTCTACAATGTCCATGTCGAACATGGCAACAAACTAGACTCGATCTTTCTTGTTTTAGTTTTCTCTTATTGTGGGAGTTATTTTGTAAACAAATATTTGTTTGTTACTTCGATTTTCCCCTTGGGGGCCTTTATATCTTTGTTTTCTTGGTTTTGTATTCTTTCTTTAGTAATATAAGAAACATTTTCAACTTATAAAAAGGTTGGTAACAAACCCTTTCTCATATGGCACCAAAAGGTAAACACGCAACAATGGGGAAAAGGCATGAAATATGTTGTACAAAGGCCAATGCCAAACAACTTGAGAGGGAATTGTTAGTGCGAAATCACAACACCCCCAAATGAGTTATGGATCTACTTTTCTAAGGCAGGGTCATTTGGTGTGATTTGCATAACATTGGATCATTCCCCAAGCTGTGGGACTTACAAATGGGAATGACCCTCCAGAGAAGGATGGTTCCTCTTCCTAATCTACTTACCACAAGTTATTCTAGTGCAGTGCAAGCTAATCTAATCCTAATCTAACTTCCAAGGAGACAAGGAGAGAAAGAAAACAAGAAAAATAGAGCCTACACTAAAACAGTGATACATTAGAGAAGGAAAGTGCTGATCATCTACCAAAACGGACATGAAATGGAGGTGAGGTGAGAGATGGAGAGGATGGACATTAGCATCATAGACCAAATGTCAGATTCACAAAGAACTCCATTTTTTAATCCCCACGAACACGACTCTCAGATCTGCAAATGAAACGTCCAAAACATGCACAGAATACTCTAGAACTATTAGAGGCAAGAGGATGCAATGAAAACAAGAAAATGATGGACAAATGCATCACAAAAATGAGTTTTATTGCTTGAGAAATTTGCACAAAGTATCATATGTGCGCAAGAAAAAAATGCCATTTACAGAGCAGTTAAAGGAGGAGGTTCGAACTCCATTTCGACCCTGGGGAAGAAAAGAAGGGAGAGGCAGAGAAGGAAAATTAACAACAACCTCTTTACGTGCCCATAGTATATAGAAGAATGGGAGAGAGAAGAATGAAACAATCAAATTTGGCTCCAACCACCCCGAGAGACGCATTAAATCCCATTTCGAAAGTTCAACCACTAGAAATCAATGCCTTCTACTAAAATCTACACCCAAATCCATCTTTTCTGCATCAATCCTTGGTTTGGCACCTTGAAGGAAGAGGAAATGGCGAAAATAGATCGAATCCAATCTAGTTGTTGAGATTGATAGATTATGCATTGAAAGATTGAAGACATTTCTTCATTTTTCTCCCACATAACCTCCTCAAAATTAAAGTTTCGAGACTCCCATGGTGTAGACAACATCGAGATCTTTCTAATGGTGTAAGATTCACAATATTTCAAGCCCCGAGTCGAAAGATATGCCCTTCGAAGTTAGTATCAGTCCGTACAAGAGGGCGGCAAAACAGCTTGAAACATAGGCCCTCTCTTTAATATGGGACACATGGCATCCTTTGGTTGGTTGGGGAGATGCACTCCAACCTTTTCCTTTTGGCCCCTTTGTCAAAAGGAAAATTTTCACTTTTCCTCCGACTCCCCACCTTGGTTTTGACTTGGGCCTAATTTTGAATTTTTCCTTTTGGCGGAGTTGCGGGTCTTTTGTAACTTTTACACCTTTCAGGGAAAAGGGCGAAAAAATAACCTTTTCCCCGAAGCCCCGCCTCCCTCTGGGATACGCATCGGTCTGGCGCTCATTTGGAAACCTTTTCTCTATTCAACCCCTAAATCAGCTCCATTAAGACACTTGGCAACTTCCACCAACATGTTTGTGTATTGACTATTCAACTAACTTCCCCTTTTGATAAAACACTTGGAGGCATCGTGCTTGCATGTAAACCTCGACCCGTAGCTTGCCTTAGAGGAGCGTCGAGTTGACACTTGGCATTCTCCGCTTACACTTTTATACTTAGCCAAATTTGAAGCTTTTTCTGTCCGCCACTGACTCTCTTTGACCATTTGCTCACGTGAAGGGGCGCAAGTTTGAGCTCCCCCTTTTGTATTCACTTTTAGGAAGTGTCGTTTAGACATGTGGCTCTCTTCGTTGGCTCCTCCATACTTAGTTGATTGTGGACCCTTTCCCAAATCTGCTTTGAGCCCTAAAACTTTGAGTCCTCATCGTTTTATTCCCTTCTTGCTCCTGGCCTCTCTGCGGAACTGCTCCTTTCTCTCTGACCCGCAATTTTCATTGTTGAGTCCACCTATAGCTTGCGAAAATAGATTTAAGACATGATACGGCTTAATGATTCATTTTCTTTACATAGGTTCATTTAATCGTTCTTTTCCCCCGCCACTCCATTGTTGAGTCTTCCCTCGAACCTTTACATAGATTTAATGATATGGAACGCTCAAAATAATTGTTTCTTCTATTTCTTCTTGTGCAGGGTCAAATTTGAATTTCTCGAGCTTTTGTTTTCACTCGCTTGGTTCTGGAACTCGAGTTTGTGGGTCTGAATCATTTCCCTTCATGTTTTCTTCATGTGTAGGGCTCGTTTTGACCAAATTTTCCAGGGAGGTGAATTTGGGATAACAATTTGGTGACTAACGGGGACATCTTCCTAAGAGATGAAGAGACCAGTGGCCTTGAAGCATCCATTGGGCATGGAGTCTGCTTAATAAACATGAAATTGATCTACACTTCAAAGTCTTGATCCCCGAGCCACCTTTGTGAGCCCGATCGCATACATTTTCTATGCGTTTTGTCTCGACCCTAAGCCTTCCCACACATCTGCACTCTCAATCTTCATAAGAAAACCTTGAGACAATGATTTATGAGAGTAGAAAATTGATTTGACCTGTGGTTTTCATCTATCCCTCAAATGGACTGTTTTGAAACGACTTTAGCTACTCGAATTTTTTTCTTTTTGGAATTTGCAATCTGTTAAACATGAGCCTTCTTACTCACAATAGTTAAGAGCCCGACATCATGCCCTCTTAAGCAATACAAACAAAACTTATATACAAAGATAAAATCATACATGCCTTAAATGAGACATGCAGAGTGTGCATAAGCACTTCTTATGTCTTTGAAAGCAAATCTACTCCTACTCCTAAACTAACCAGAGAGCAAAAGGGAGCTCAAACAAAGCCTCAGAATCGAAAGGGAAAAATATCTTCCCTTCCTCTAAAATGGAAGCCATGCAACTGATTTGGTATTGAACATGGCTGGTTGGATGAGTGAAAAACTAACTACAAGCTGATCTTCCACCCAAATGACCAGAGTATCAACTGAAGAAAAATCCAATACCTCTTTTAGTTGCTCGCATTTGGATTGAAGAGGTATAACAACCGATCCTTAGTACTTTGTAGCTCATCCTCATGCCCTGAAGCAAACATGACTGGTTGTGGCTTCTCCTTTGGCTCCAACAAAGCCAAATACCGAATGGGCAAGGCCTAGTCCAATTGATGTGCTTATTGCTATAATTTTCAACTCCAAGAATGGAGTCCTCTTGTAGACCTTCTTGGATGAATGGCTTGGAAGAAGTGGTGGTAATCTTCTACTCTTTTTCTTCCTCCACAGCAACATAAAACTCCTCTACAATTTGCAGCTCTTCATCTCTGATTGCAACATCCATTGGAGCTGCTTTTGTATCATCATACTCTGCTGCTATACATTGTTGGCTCTGGAGTTCTTCTATTGATTTTTGAAGATCAATCTGCTCTTGGACAACCCCTTCTTCTAGCATGAAGTTTTTCAAATCAAACTTTCTACTTTGTTGTTCTAGAGGATTGTTTGTGATAACAATGTCTTCTTGGCGGTTCCCTCTCATGGTGGATGTGGCCTTTGGAAGATCAAAATCTCCCAACCTTGATTCAAGAAGCATGGTGGAAAATGTTGGTTGTGCTTGCAAGTTTTCTTTCATGGCATCTCTTGAATGGTGAATGATGGGGAAGAAAAGATTGCAACTTTTGTGGGTTGCTCCCTATCAAAACATCCTTCCAAGTTTGATAAAAAAATCAAACTCTATGTTGTCCTGTTGTAGCCAAGTTTCTCCCTCTTGCATGGTGGTCTCAAAATCTGCATTCTTTTCACTAGATGAAGCTTCATCTTCAAACATGAAGCTAGTGAGTTCAAACTCCTCCACAGAGTCAAACTTTGGGAGATATTGAATGGGGGAGAGATCTGCTATCTTATGTGCAACCAACTCATGGTTCCATGCCTCGAATTTGTTTTGTCCACCTACATGTGCTCCTCTCTCTAACCGAACTTAGAGCTGTTGGTTCTTCCTCCCCATGATGGACTCATTAACCAAATCAGCCCTTCAAATGAAAGCAAATTTTTTCCAATGATTCCTTCTTCTTCTACTACTACAAACTCTGATTCAATTTCTTCCATTTTCTCCTCATTAATGGGGATTTGAGCTGATTGTGTAACTTCTATTGGATCAACATTTTCTTCAAGTAGAGTGCCAACATGGACACTACATTATGAGTAAAAAGGTTGTTGATTTTCTTCCCTTTGTCTTTGTTCTTCTTCTGCTGCAACAAACTCAGCCTTGACCACCTCTAGTTCTTCAACTCTAACCTCCTCCATTGGTTTGACCATCAAGGGATATTTGTAAACCCAAATTTGGCAGCCCAACTCTTCAGATTGTCTGTCATTTATTTTTTGTTGGGCTCCTCTTCTTGTTGTTCTCCTTGATTGGTTTCTTGGGTCTCTTCCCAACATGGACTTGGGAGAGCAAGAGGAGTGGCAGGTTGGGGTTCAACTAGCTTTGCGATTATTTGTGGTGGGGAGGGAGGTGGAACTTTTGGTTTGTTTGGAGGGGATGACTGTTTGGAAGGGAAAAGGGAAGAGGAACTGAAATGGGGTGGAAGACTAGGGAATGGAGAAATGGAATCAACACTTGGGGCAACAACTGGGAAGCTTGGAAATTGGAGCTTGGGTTGAGATGGTGCTGCTTGAGAAAGAGAAAAAGAAAAATTATGAGATGGTGGACTTACCCATTGACAAGGTTGTCTTGACTCCAACTCATAAGCCTTGATCTCCTCAGTCCATTGTGCAAGTTGGGGCAACATTTCAACCATGAAGTCTAGCTTCTCCTGAGGGTTGTAATGTCTTGGAAAAGGGCCTTCCCATGGACAAGGTGCCCTGAAACCAATCTGAAATGCCTTCATTTTTGCTATGCCCCTTGACTGAACCATGCCAACCTCCATTTTTTGGATCTTCTCTAGCAGACTAGCATCTTGTAATTTATTTTCTTCATTGTTTGTATACCCCTTCTCTTGGAAAGCTCCATAGCCAAACTGATATTGGTATTTCTGTTGTGGATAGGTATAGTGATTTTGAATCGCCACAATGTTGATTTGGAGGAGTTGTGAAAAACATTGGAGATGGAAGGTATCGCTGTTGTTGTTTGTAAGTGTGAGTTCCATGAAGGGAATGAAGTCATGATTGCACAACCTCATGGAATGGGAGAAAATGAAAGAGAAGGAAGAAGAAAATGGATGCAAATGAGTGGAAATGGATGGAAAAGGTGCAGTAGCTCGAGAGAATGGGTTTTGACCGGATGGAGTCGCGGATGTGCTTGAAAGTGCCTCCAAAGGTTGAAATCTTCACCAAGAGCACATCGAACTGATGAAGTGAAGTGGTAAGATGCTTCGACACTGTCCCACTGGGTGTGTGAAAACTATTAGCGCGAAATCACAAGCACCCTCAAATGAGTTATGGATATGCTTTTCTAAGGCAGGGTCATTTGGTGTGATTTGCATAACATTGGATCATTCCCAAGTTGTGGGACTTACAAATGGGAGTGACCTCTCAGAGAAGGTTGGTTCCTCTTCCTAATCTACCTGCCACAAGCTATTCCAGTGCAGGAAAGCTAATCTAATCCTAATCTAACTTCCAAGGAGACAAGGAGAGAAAGAAAACAAGAAAACAGAGCCTACACTAAAACGGTGATACACCAAAGAAGGAAAGTGTTGATCATCTACCAAAATGGCCATGAAATGAAGGGAGGTGAGGTGAGCGATGGAGAGGATGGACAACAACATCACAGACCAAATGTCAGATTCACATAGAACACCATTTTTTAATCCCCACGAATATGGCTCCCGGATCTGCAAATGAAATGTCCAAAACATACTCGTAACGATGAGAGGCAAGAGGATGCATTGAAAACAAGCAAAGGATGGATAAATGCATCACATAAATGAGTTTTATTGCTTCTGTAAATTTGCACGCAGTATCATACGCGAGCAAGAGGCAAAAATGCCATTTACAGAGTAGGGGAGGAGGTTTGAACTCTATTTCGACCTTTGGGAAGAAAAGAAGGGAGAGGCAAAGAAGGAAAATGAACAACAATCTCTTTTACGCACCCCTCTTGTTACAATATATAGAAGAATGAGAGAGAAGAACGAAAGAATCGAATTTGGCTCCAACCACCCTGAGATACGCATTGAATCCCATTTCGAAAGCTCAACCACTAGAAATCAATGCCTTCGCTAAAATCGCGCACCCAAATCTATCTTTTCTACATCGATCCTTGGTTCGGTGCCTTGAAGAGGAAACAATGAAATATATCGAATCGATCGGTTGTTGAGACTCGATAGATCTGCATTGAAATCTCAAAGACGTTTCTTCATTTTTCTCCCACCTAACCTCCTCCAAATTAAAGTTTCGAGACTCCCATGGCGTAGACGACATCGAGATCTTTCCAATGATGTAAGATTCACAATATTTTGTGCCCTGAGTCGAAAGATATGGCCCTTTGAAGTTAGTATCGAGTTCGTACGGGAGGGCGGGAAAACAACTTGAAAAATGGGCCCTCTCTTTAATATGGGACACGTGGCATCCTTTGGTTAGCCTGGGAGATGCGCTCCAACCTTTTCCTTTTGGCCCCTTTGTCAAAAGGAATTTTTTTACTTTTTCCTCCAACTCCCGCCTTGGTTTTGACTCAGGCCTAAATGCTGACTTTTTCCTTTTAGCGGAGTCATCGGCCTTTTGCAACTTTTACACCTTTTGGGGCAAAGGGCGAAAAACTAACCTTTTCCCTGACGCCCCGCTTCCCTCTGGGACATGCGTCGGTCTGGCATTCGTTTGGAAACCTTTTCTCTATTCAACCCCTAAATCAATGCCATTAAGACACTTGGCAGCTTCCGCCAACTTGTTTGTGCATTGACTATTCAACTAATCGCCCTTTTGATAAAACATGTGGAGGCACCACGCTTGCTTGCAAACCCGACCCACAGCTGACTTGCCCTTGGAGGAGCGTCGAGTTGACACTTGACATTCTCCGCTTACACTTTTATACTTAGCCAAATTTGAAGAATTTAATGTCTACCTCTTGACTCTCTTTGACCATTTTCTACGTGGAGGGTGGCACAAGTTTGAGCTCCCCTTTTGGACTCACTTTTGGGGAAGCGTCGTTTAGACATGTAGCTCTCTCCGCCTGGCTCTTCTATACTTAGTCAATTTTGGACCCTTTCCCTAATCTGTTTGAGTAGGAAAAATTCGAGTCCTCTCCATTTTCTTCCCTTCTTTCTTTTGGCCTCTCTGCACTGCTCCTTTCTCTCTGACCCTGCAATTTTCATTGTTGAGTCCACCTGTAGCTTGCGAAAATAGATTTAAGACATAATACGGCTTGACATAGTTGTTTTCTTTACATAGGGTCGTTTAATCGTTCTCTGCCCCTGCCACTCCATTGTTGAGTCTTCCCTCGACCTTTTAAATAGATTTAATGATATGGAACGCTCAAAAGAACCGTTTCTTCTATTTCTTCTTGTGCAGGGTCGAATTTGACTTTCTCGAGCTTCTGTTTTCACTCTACCTAGTTCTGGAACTCGAGCTCACGGGTCTGAATCATTTCCCTTCATGTTTTCTTGATGTGTAGGGCTCGTTCGATCAAATTTTCCGGGAGGTGAATTTGGGATAACATGCACTAGTACCTACATAAATGTGATGACAACAATAAAGTATTAACACCAAATATAGGGTTGTGCGAACCAACAACAATGCTAATGTGGGGAACCACATTAAATTAGAATATTGACACTAAGGAAATGGATGTGCCAAGGAATAGTCCTAATTTGAGGCAACCAACATGCACACATTAAGGAATACTCACATCAAAGAGTTGAACTAAGCAAACAAGAAGGGTTATGCCAACATTCCAGAAGAACCCCACACCAAAGGTAGATTACTCAACCAACCACACTTACACCCTACCGATGTGCCCTAACAACAATTATAAGGGCTCCACACCAAAATGACACTTGAGACAACACTAGAGGCCGGTGGCCAAACAAACTCACAAATGATGCCTAGGACTCAACCATAGTGTCAAACCCTAACCACCACCACATGGGACTACTATCAAGAACATCAAGGTTCAACACTTGTACTAGCCCTCACATAATTCCTTAGTGAAGGCTACAAGCAAAGTTTGGTGATAAAATCTTGCACAAAACTAACACCATATTGGTGCTAACTAACTAGTACTAGTGTTTCTAGTGTGCTTCTTATTACATACCAGAAAAAACAACCAAAACAGCTTGTGTTTCTATCAAGTGGTGCTTAGGAGTTATCCTACACTATGTACATATGATGGGATGGTGAAGGTATGACGACATTTAGAGTAAAGGTATGATCAAAATTTGTAATTGGCCAAATTCGTATTCAAGATATCCTTGGGTATTAGCCATAGACTTTTATCTTTGATGATAACATGTGCTTCCAAGGTATATTTTTCTCCTCATTATTCATTGTAATATCACCTATGGGCATTTAATTGTGGATTTGTTAAGTATGGATGTCTAGGTTCATATCATTTGGTATTAGAGCAAGAATGGTTCATGGAGGTTTATGGTTGTATTGGAAGAAAATAAACAATGATGTGACATTCGTAAGTATACACACAACAAGGTACCTTTCCAATTAAATATGTTTCTACTCTTAACATGTCATATGGCTCAAACTTAGCCAACACATAAAGTGTTGCATTGGTGCACCAGAGGTTCAATCAAATGTAACTTTTTGAACTTTTTACTTATTATTGAAGACAATAAATTGATTCTAGAATTGTTGTTTAGTTCCCAACGTGTACACCGCATTAGTGCTAGGTCTAATTTGGAAGTTATTTAAAGAATTTGGTACATTCAAGATCTATTTGTGTTAAAAGTAGCTTAGGAATGCATTGTTCTAGTAGCACATCATCATTTAAGCGAGATGGAAGACATATTGAGACACTAGTATAAACATCTTAAATACATTTATTTGAAAAATCTCAACGCTCTTATCTTAGATTTTATGCACACCACATTTTTAATAACTTCATTACATTATCTTCATATTTCCTACTTGTTGATTACAAAAAAATGTCTCTGGAAAAATAAGGCTCCAAACTCTATCGTATGCTCAAAATATTACTATCTTTTGATTGACATCTCAAAATAAAAAATAAATGATGGTTAAATAGATGTCAAATTTAATGCACAAATAAAAATTTATACGGTCACACCATTAGATCCCACCCCTTGCTACCATTGTAGATTGCCTATTAATATAATAATCTAAATTTTTTTAATGTCAATCAAATGGAAGGTCACACCATTAGATCTCACAACTTGTTACCATTGTTGAATGCTTATCGACATAACGAAATGTTGAATCGAAGGTTTCCAAATCAGCCTCATAGCCTATTTCATTGTGAAGTCCTGTGCACATCATGTAGATGCCATACTCATCTATCAAATTTGCAAATCGGTTTTTCAATAAAAAATTTACAAATTAGCTACCATAGTAGAGTACAAACGCGGTAACTATCAACCTCACCAATGTTTATCAACTATGTTACAAGGTTTGTCCCCCATCCCCAGTACCCCTTGGATACATACCTAGTACGGATACATCCCGAGTACATTTTGACATATCCGAGACATATCGGGATGTACTTGGACGTACTTGGGAAGTACTGCAAGGTTGGGCAATGGGGGCTCTAAATTTTTTTATATATATTTTATTTTAACTCAAGCAAACTTGATTTTATTGAGGACTAGACTAGGAGGGCGGAAACCTAGAGATTGTTTAAAATCCCTCTAGTTTATTGAAGAGATAATATTCAAAGGATATCAAGAATGTTTGAGGTTATTATTTGGTATCATTGCAATTGGCCAAGTAAAGAAGCTATTCATAGAAATTTGGACATATATCTCGAGTCTCTATACAAGTTATTTCGAGATCAAATCTCAAGTGATCTTCAATACTAATAGAAAAATTTGGAACCACAAATTGCATAGCTTAAAGTTTCAAAGAGCATCCTTTCCTAGAAACTACCAAGGCACAACATTGACTCCTTCCCGCATCCTTAAGGAGGATTAGAAGGTGATTTTGGATAATATGAATGCAAGAACCAACCATTGGACTGACCTCTTTAGTTATCATTGGCAGGTTAGAGTCAATCTCATTAAATAGGTCCTTTAGGAGCTCCCTATATACATCTTTTATGGCCACCATCACAACACAAATTAATCTCAAAGGAAATGGATGAAACACAAAGGAATACAATATTCGTATATCATAGAAAATGTAAAATCTTAAGTATATTGAATGTTTTGAACATTGATCGTACTATATTTTTCAAGTTTTGTATTTCTTATGGACTAAAAATGAGTAAAATGTGTGTGTGTGTGTGTGTGTGCATGTGTGTGGACGTATCCAAGACGTATCATACCGAAGGGTTTTTTAAAATTGATGTATCCGCGTATCAAACCTTTACCCGTACTGTAACTTTGGCAACATAGTTTGTCAATTTCAAAAATATCCAAGTGATGTATATAGAGGCTACATGATTTTGGATTGGACGAGGTAATGATTCATACAATCAATATCCAAAAGGCATGCTGCATTAGTGCTAGGTCTGATTTGGAAGTTGATTGAAGAAAACACTAGCTTTTGATACATTCATGAATTGTTCATGTAAAAAGCAGCTCACGAAGTGCATTGTTCTAGTAGCACATCATCATTCAAGCATATTGAAACCATATTAAGAAATGCAATGTTGATTGGAGGTTTCGATATCAGTCTCGTAGCCTTTGCCATTGTGAAATCTCATGCAATGTTGGTCTGTCACAATTATTAATCAGCTACCAGAGCAGAGTAACTATCAACCTCAACAGTGTTTATCAATTTCAAAAATATGCAAGTGATGTATAGAGAGGCTATACAATTAATGAAATCAATATCTGAGAAGAATATGGGCCCATGGTGAGAGCAACACATAGGAAGTGGAATATAGGGAATAGAGAAGTTCAAATCTTGTCAACATCGTAGCTTCCTTCTCAATCATTTTTCAATTTCAAACATATTTTAGAGCATCAAAAATGAATATTGATGTTTCACATATATCAAGTAGGGATAGATTTGATGTGAATGGAAGCTAAGCTATTTATAGTATTATGTTAAAGACATTTAAGGTGCAAAGACCTTGTGTAAATTCTATTCCGACTTGCTCCGCCCCATAAATCCTATAGGATATCCTAAGGATGTGAGTAAAAATATCCTAATCATGTTCTGCTGGCTAAGAGAAAGGCACCAATGTGCATCTATGTCCAAGACATTGAGATCTACTAAAGACATTTACACAAAGGAGGCTCGATGAACATGCTCTAGAAACATGCTTCCTGGTTTGTATAACAAATTTTAATGCACGGAGAAGAACAAGTATAAAACAATGATGGATCCAGTAGAGGACTTGAAAAGCTGGGACTACAAACTAGTAAGCAGTTACATATCTAGAAAAATACTCACAATGATACCTCATTGTGATAAGAACCTCAAGTCATCAGGTATAAAATGAGTTGTAGAAATAGATGATACAAATGAAGAGAGTCTGTCTCTCCCAAATACAACTCCCCTTTAAATTTTTGGAGCGGATGATACATATCTTTTGACATCACCCACTTAAATTGGGCTTTGTTCTGGTTTTCTTGGGAGGCAATTTGAAGGGGGTGGGGGCATGCGGGACTTATAGGGGACCTTTGCAAATGCAGCCAAAAGTACAGATGGGCAATTCATTCCAGTTGTCCCACTTTATGCTGCAAACCCTCCTTTGATTTTTATCACCATAACTACTTGATTCACTAATTCTTTTTAGGGGTAGGGTTTTTAAGTTTTTCAGTGTTAAAGACTGCCCCAAAAATATAACTGCTCAAAAAGAGAGAAACTGAGTAAGAAACTTAACACTCTTTAGGCTTAGAATATGAAAGTCACTCAGCTGCTGTAACAAAACTGCTAAGCTCAAATGAAACATCTTTTTTGGTTGCTCAGAAAAAACTGGTGGATGCTGCAAAACATGTCTGCTATGCTGCTCACTCAAACTCTAAGATGCTCCAATCAAAATGACTCAATGGACATGAAAAGGGGGTCTATAGCTTGATATTGTTCAAACTACTATCAACAGCTCTACTCATCTTTCTTTTGACACATGACAAAGAAGATTTTCCCTCAAATGACATTTCAGATTCTATACAAAACATAAAAGCAAGGATAGAAGATCCAGGCATATCTGAAGATCAGTTGGTCTACTTCTTCATGCAATTGATTTGACTCAAAATGTATTTTCTCTATGTCCCTATTTTTCAAGTTTCCATTCAGTTCTGTCTCACATTCTTTATACTGTTCTATTTTCGCATCTCATCCTCCAATGTCGATTAAGTACATAAATATTGTGTTATAAGATTTCTTGCAAGTGGTAAACAACTAGTACCTTTTGGATACTAGAAAGCAATGAACACTGGGATGTGTCCCGTGGGTATGGGATGCATACCATGCATCATTAACGTTCCAGGCAGGGAACGTCCCTAAATTCCTGTGACATGCCAGCAACATCCCATGGATGTCCCTGCCTATCAGAAGCTGTCGAAACACTCTCAGAAGCCAAGTTATCTCCTTCAATTACCATTCTTGAAGCGATTCTCAATTTTGACAATGCCATGCTTTGGAGGCAGGTTAGATTCTGAAGTCTTAAAACTCAATGATTTGCATTGAGAGGAATAGGCAATGTATCAAATTCAGGCTTGATATACAGCAGGTTTGGAAACAAGTGAGAACCAAGAGTAGAACGTTCCAAGAAACAATAGAAGTAGTAACAATCCTGCAGAAGTTCTATCTCAGCATCCTTACAAATTTGTTTCGTGTCAAGGTCTAATTCAAACAATTGTCCTTGATTCCATTTCACTGGAATGTTGTAATGGTGAGAAACACAATGCATGTAAAATGTCTGATTACTGAAATTTCACCTAAAATATCACATCTGCTAAGAAATTGTTCCTTGAGGAAGAAACTGAAAAAGAAGTCCGATGTAAACATGTAAGCCGGCATATAAAGATTGAACAAATTACTATTCTTTTGTAATTGAATTTGGCATTATTATGCCAGTACAATTGTAAATAACATGCACATCATATATTGCCGACCAAGTGAAACATTGCCCAAGGCACTACTGCTGATGCACAAAATAGACAGTAGCTAGAACAGTTCCTTATATACTTTGATGGCTAGAACAATGAAGTCAAGTTTATATGTCATGCTTCCATCTTTGTTTTCAAGAACAAAATAAAATACGAAGTCCTAACCCATGGTGTATTGTATGATACTTTTCCAGTCAGTCCATACTTCATTGCAATCAACCTTAGAATATCATACCCTTATCCATATGAGTACATTGCTCTTACAAACAGCTAGTCTTTTCTCTGAAATCCTGCAATTAAAACATTAGTTGGAATTCTTATTTTGCAATTAAGAAGTTAGCTATATCTTTTGAAGGTAAACAGGAAAATTATGTCTTATGCGCCAAATATCCACGAGGACATGTAAAACAAATAACAGCTGAATTTCAGTAGGGAATTCACCACACTATACCAACAAAGGATTACCAAACATGCATAACCTCAATAAAATAAATTGGTG
The DNA here is from genome assembly GCA_018340775.1 of Taxus wallichiana var. yunnanensis. NCBI lineage: Eukaryota > Viridiplantae > Streptophyta > Pinopsida > Cupressales > Taxaceae > Taxus > Taxus wallichiana. Next base: position 865,532,959 of record CM031242.1, read on the forward strand.
CCTTGTTATCAAAACTCATTTCTACAAGTATTGCATACCCGACCTTGAATGTTTTCATATATTTGATGTCTATATGTCAAATTACAACTTCTGTCGAATTTTACAAATATGCGTCAAAAGTTTTATCATCATCCAACCTCGTTGCATATTGAATAACACCACTTATTAATAATTTTCATCTATTAAAAGAAAATTGACGATGAAAATAATCTGAGATAAGTCTTTGAAACTCATTTGTTAAACAAACACTAAAACAAGGCTTCTGATTAAGAAGAGAACCCCGTGTGTAAAAAGACGGTATTCAATGCTAAACAGAGCCCCTGTTTTATCAGGTTAAGTACAAAAAAATCGTGAATGAAATCAGCACTCCAGATAAACATATAGAACGATAAATGCATTTCTAAACCTGGAAGTAAAATAAGTCATTTTTCCTTGCAGTTTGAACTCCTCAGATGCCACTATAATGTTCTCTCTTTTCTTATCCTTCGCCAGCATTTACAATCGTTGCACTTATGCCATATATTAGCGATTGTGGAATTAAGGCTATAAGTAAGCCTCTAAACCTTAAGGATTTGATAAAATAACCTTCCAGCATGTTCATGCAAAGAAAATGGCAGAAGATTGGTTGTGAAGGACAAGTACTATTGCTTGTTACACTGGGGCAAGGCTCATATTACAAAGTCATTTATTTCAATCTCTTCAAGATATTGATTTGTCCACCACAGCTGAAGTTCTCACCCATTCAAGAGTTCATCATGCACCACAATATATGTAAGACTTGACTTGTCTAGTGAAATAATACTCTGAAAAATTAAATGATAAATTGAATCTGCGGAAAGAATTTAATGCTCAAGAGGCAAAAATGGTTCTGTTTGAAACTAATGATGTGAGACATCTTGATCCTTGAACTGCCACACGACAGCTAGATGTAAGAGAGTGTAAAATATCTTGTAATTGTTCTAAATCTACAAAAATCTTTTGTGTCTTACCATAATTCATGCACTGCCTAACATAAAAACATCTCTTCCAGCCTACAAGAAGTGCATATAGCCGCATCTGGAAAGGCATGCCCAATCTTTCAGTTGTCCAAGTTCCATATAACTCATAGTGATGCATTCTTCCTGTGTGCAACAAATTTCCAAGCCAATCAACATGATAGAGGAGAGGGAAGACTTCTAATATAACAGCATTAGGTCGAGAGAACAAAACTGCAACATTTTGGGACCCATGAGGAGTCAGAAGAAAGTCTGTCTCTGCAACGAGCTTCACTTGTTGACAAAACTCCCTTGGACCAGTTTCAGCTACCTTTACTGCTAGATGCAATTCTCTCTCAAGCATAGACTGCATCTCTTCAAAATTAACTATGTTCCTTGGAGAATTTGGCCGGTGGATAACAACAGCATCAGACAGAGGCCGTTTGGCATTCACAACAGGAATCTCACAATGTGTTAGCACTTTCTGTCTCAACCAATCGTGAGCATCTTCATTAGGGATGTAGGCAGCATTTGTCATTTCAGCAAAGATTATAGCATCCTCAAAGCAAATTGGTGATTCATCCGATACCGCAGGATGAAGATATTCAACCTTCATCTGAGATGCAAAGACCTCAAGAAGGCCCTTGGACCACACACTGATGGAAGTTGGATCATGTGGGTTTGCAAACCAATAAAATGAAGCATTTTTAGGCCATAAAGCTGAGTCATGAGAATAGCGGGAATGACCTTCTCAGACTCATGATGTGGGTTTGGTCCAGCTTTGCCATAGGGCATCAAGGTCAGATCTGCTACCATTTGCAATCCACGAATCCATCTGGCACTCATTGCAATTCCATCTGGCTTTTTGCCATAAGGGTCCCATCCAGGGCAAAACCCCTCTCTCACAGGAACCTTTTTCTATGCTTCTCCATATCAAACCTCATTTCTTTAGGCATTCCTGGATACCTATGAGCTCCACCAACATCGCAGAGTGTGACCTGAGAACTCCCAAAACAGATTCCTCTAACACGGGAAAGCACAGTACTCCACAAGTATCAGTGCAAACAGCCCTTTTCTCAAAACATACCCTTCCTTCCTATTTTTGCATTCTGTGGGTGTTTGTGGCCCAAATTTGGGAGGCGGGATGGAGTATATCCATTGAAGTAAAAACAGGAAAAACACAGTCACAAACAATGATAGTAGCAGAGTTATGGGTCTAGCTCTTAGCACTCTTCTGATTGTTCTGAGCCTTGTTAACTGTCTTATCCCCTCCATCAAACCATCTGATATGTTTTCGATTGAAATTACTTGAACCCACTTTCATTCCTCAATGTTCTAGCCCATCTGATATGTTTTCTACTGAAATTACTAGACCCACTTCAATTTCTGAAAGCTCTATCCATATGATATAATTCCTATTGAAATTACTTAGACCCACTTTCATTTCTCAATGCTCTAGCCCATCTGATATGTTTTCTATTGAAAATACTTGGACCCACTTCAATTCCTCAAAGCTCTACATATTTTCTGAAATTACCTTACATCGACATGCATTTCTCAATTCTGAACTGAATCCTCACTAAAGAATTCAATGGCTTGATACATAAACATTGGTTTATAAATTCAAAATGGTATTTGAAAGAGAATTTAGTACTTACTTTGATCCATATAGCTTCCGAAAAATAAGATGGGCATTGTCGTGAAGTGATCAAACACCTGTTAAAATGATCCCCCTCCACCTTCGCTGAAATAAAAACCGACCGAATCATCTGTCATCGGTTATATTTGTACCATAGCTGTGGTTTTAGCAGTTTATTGGCCTGGAAAGATCATGTGAGTCCAGAATAAAATAATCTGGATCCTCTGGAATACAAAAAGTGGTGGTAAAATATGGGTAATTTGAGGGCTTTCTACGATAATAAAATAAAATTTTGTGATCCTTTAGTTTGGACGGACACATTTATTTAGGGCAATAAAATTCCTCCACTTTATAAGGTGGAACCCTGCACTTAAATTTTGATCTACTTACTGATTTAAAATATGACACTTAAGAATGAAATTTAAACCAAAATTAATGAATTTCAAATTTAATTATTTTAAATGTAAGATTTATAATCTATAAAAAAATGATTAAAACACACAAATTAAAAAATATTTTCTCCAGAATGAAGTGGAATGTATCTTCTCATCTTGATCGGTCCGAGATGGAAAAGGGAAAGTAAGGTTACGTGATTCATTCCATCATTTTGAATTCACAATGAATGAAGAATCATTCCAAATAAAAAATTAATAATAAACTTGAGTGCATAAACCTCATTCTAGATATGCTACCTCATATGAAATTTTAAAATAATAGTTTTATTTAGTTTGAAACGTGTATCACCTGCTTTTTTAACAATAATTATGATATTTTATTTTTGGTAATATAGTTGCTATTTCATAAAAGAAGTTTTATTTTAACATTACAAAAAAATTTAGGTTTGTTTTTGACATATATTTGACATTCTTTGTATGTTAAGTTGAAATGTTTTGATCTTTCCTTTACAAAAATCCATTTAATAAAGCAATGTTTCATTGATGTTGAAATGTCAAAATTTATAATTGCATGTGGAAAATTTGAATCCATTTCAACCTTTTCTTTATGGAGCTCCTTTTAGTTTTTAACCTTTTTTTTTTGTTGGATTTCAAAAACATGAAAATTCGACATATGTACACAATGCTTAAATAACGCCAAAACTTTGACATTATAGATAACTTAAAAACTAGCATTTGCACTTGAGGTACAAGAAACACCGGAACGGATGCAAATGCAATGTTCTTATGGATTTGTTCTATCATGTAGTTAGCGACACTAAACATCTAAGGTAGCAGTGTTGTTTGTTGGTGCAAGAGAATGGATTAGATGAATGCCTAAAACAGTGATTGTAAAATGTGGTAGTGAAGGAAAGTTATATGTTTTGGAGATTTGGAGGAAGGACCTCTCACAATTGCTCAAATACTCCTTTGAGTGAGGAACAATAAACAACAAGCTTTTGAAGGGTTCGCTATCTTTTTTTTTGCAAATGCAAGAACATTACCCCACACTTAGATAGTTTCCTATTGGTACATCCCTTTCTTGGTCTCATTTTTCATCAATCTCAACACCATCATCAGTAACTATCTTTGGGTATTGAGCCAAAAATATGAGCGTAACAAAAATATTGTCCACATCGGTAAACACTAAAATAATTTTTTTAATGAAAACTTCATTTTCAACAATCTAAGTGCAATACATGAATGTGAATACGTGAGAAAGAGATCATGTTCAGAGATTGAAGGCAGAAAATAAAATAGAAAACATATTATCAATTGATTACTGCATTATCAATGATTACTACCTTTGTCAAGATGTTGGGAGGATGCTGGCAAAGTTTGTGGAGCTTGGCTTTGCACCTGCCAATTGCATTTGCTTGAAAGTTTCGAAGTTATTTTCAACTAACCCATTTTTTTGCACATCCAACAATCATTACAGTTCATTAGACCACATACCTTTTAGGCATTTTGTCAAACAATTCACATGCTTGCACATTTTGCATACATATCATGTCAGGGCACTTGAAACTAAAACATCTGACCAAATTCCCTCTCCATAATGCTTTAGTGGATGTCCACACACTATTTCAATGGTCATGTTTTGGTAGAGGTTAGGAGTATGCTAGAAAAGGTGAACCGATCAGCGTGGACACTTGTTGGTTGCATTCGGTAAAGCAATGTCAATGTTGTGTCAGGATGTCCTTGTCTTTTGTTAGCTACAAATATGGTATTCCATGATACACCCCCGTGTGTGAAAAAAAAGAGAGCTTTCAATCGAGGTTATTTTATAGCTCTTGCAATAGCTAGGTGTTTACTATGCCGGTGGACAAAAAGATAAGGTGGTGATCGAAAAACATCCCTTCTCTATAATATACTTTAAGAGATGCCCACACTCTGTTTCAACGATCCTATTTTGGCACAGCCAGAGTATGCTAGCAAAGGTGAACTGTTCAAATTGGAGACCTATTGAATGCATTTGGAAAAAAAATGTCAATACTTCGTGAGGATGTCCATTAGTTGAAATTGAAGGGCAAGTTGCCCATGACTCCAACATTCTGGTTTTGAATCTGAGTCTCTCTTCTAGAGATTTTCTCTGTCATTTGTTGCCCTCCTCTTCATTACACCAACGGTTGCCTTCCATATACCAATTGAGACCCCTCCCATCAAATGTTGCAAAAGACGCCTAAACAACGACAATACTAATAAATACTAGAGAAAAAAATGAAGGAAAATGTTGATAAGAAAGTTCATGTAATATTTCAATATTTATAAAATTGAATTTTCAATGTTTCTCGAAGATCTATAAAACATGTGTACACATATGCACTTCCCCAAGAACTTACATAAATATTGTTTTAGCCAAACAATAAATAAATATCTAAGCATTCACACTATTATATGTTTTAATAATATAAACACAATAAAAATAGAAAATACTTAAGAGCAAATAAAAGTGTGGTATATTAAGAATAAATTTCAACATATTGCAAGGGTCATAGCAAACTCGATAACTTTAAATATAAGATACACATTGAATAGATTAGAACATAGGGGATATTAATTCCTAACACGCAAGCAATAAAACCAATATTTATGAAATTGAATCTTCAACATTACTCTAAGATTTTTAAGACAAAATGGTAATATGACAAAAATAAAAACATATAAAAAGCAATAATTAATTGAAAAAAACAAAACTCAAATGACAAATTTAATTATCCAAGTTACCATTAATCGTTTCCCAAGGCTATATATATATATATATATATATATCACGTTGTCATCCACCTTATAAATGTCACTCAAAATAATTATTTCTTACTATAATGAAAGAAATATATCTTGTTAAAAGTGGCAATATTTATACTTACCTTAAATATTACTATTCACATTGATTTAATATGGACCTTAAATATTGCTATTTGCATTGATTTTAAATCAAAGATTTATGCTTTTCTCATGGGTAAGCCTAGCATTTTTAACAAACGGTCTTCCTCTTTGTTAATCCAAACTTTTTTCTTTCCCAAACAAAGTAAATATTAGGTGCAGAAAGGTAAAAGTGAATCGAATGGATGCTTATTCCTCTGCTGCTAAGAAAAACACTATTCTACAGTAGCACACCATCATTTTTTTAAGGTAAGTAAACTTTTATTTTATACAATATATTTGTTCACATCACACGTGTATAGAGAAGGTATGCATAATCCCATTCATCTAATATGGACACAATACACAAGCACAGTCATACACACAACACACAAGTATAGTCCCAGTCAACAACATCCAATCACCTGTAACCTGACATTCCTCTTCTGCACACAATTTCTATAGCTATTAAAACTAAGAAGAATGGAGATTGACAATCTACAGTGTTCTGCTATGTACCAGATTCATCTATAATAGGTGATTAAATTTAATATGGTTATTCCAATTTCTCAACGCTGCAGCTTACACAATTAACCTCATTGAAGTTCATGTTTGTGCTACCTCACCTCTCATACATAATGATGAGAATTGTTCCGAATAGGCACAAGGTTTGCATCTCAATAATATCATAAGCATAACAGAGCAGGTCGAAGTGAACATTCCGAGTTGTCAGTCATGCAAGCCAAAAATATGTACAACTACCAGGCGAGCACACGTTGGGTTTCTCTCGCTTCTCTTCATTTGCAAGAAGACTGCATAGCTTTGATGAAACACATGTTGTGGACCCCACCATTCAGCCACAATTTGCACAAAGTCTACTTCTTCTGTGTCCAAGCAGCAATACCAATGTGAGCAGAGGAGCATTTACGCATTCAACTAGTAATTGCTTCACCAAAGTTTGATTCATTCTCCAAATTTATCTATCTAAATCTCTCTAAAGATTTTTCATCAAATTGCACTAATGTTGCAGGGAACAACTGACACAAGAAATGCGCGCAATAGACAAGGGATGATGGCTGTGGCGCAGTGCTCTGACTAAATGAATCGGTAAGACCTTCATCAGTTACTGTAAGTTGTTTGCAAAGTGTGTGTTGTTTGTTAAGGTATTACATCTAGTTATATAGGCAAACAATAACAGTGTGTATATTCCAATGCATTGAATGCCAGTATTTGTTTTAACTTTATGCAGGGGCGGCGAGTGATGTAAGCAGTAGGTGAAGAGGATGTAAAATTTGATATAAATGCAGTATGGGAAGACATAAGTACCAAAAGGTAAATGCCCAAAACTAAAATATCTGTTGTTTCCGACAGAAATAAAAAGTAGAAATTAAAAAATTTGTAAACAAGAACAACAAATATGGCTGTAAAGAGGGAGAGATGCATGTTTATGATGTGGCATATTGGAAGATATACTGGAAAGAGTCCTAAATATGGAGAATTTTTGTTGTTCTATTTTTGCGGATGTCCATATCCTATTTCAAACTCCTATTTCAGCACAGACTGGAAGTATGCTAGCAAAACCAATCAAAATGGACACCTGTTGGGTGCATTCGGTGAACCATTACGACTGAAAAAAGAGTCTCAGCAGCAATAATAAATAGTCTCAACAGCAATAATAAATGCTACGAAGAATTTGATAGGAAAAACTATTGCCCGAAAATCTTGACTCTTTCCAGCAAAGAGTCCCACAATAGGTAATGCCTCCGGTATAAAAATAATTCCGTGAAGAGGCCTGCTAGAATTTGACGCTTTCCAACAAGGTCATCTTCAAAGGAGACACCTCCGGTGTAATTAAAGACTTAAAAGCCCCTCATTTTGAAAATGATTACAAACCATTTAATGATAGTCAATGGGACTAAGACACCACAACATGAAACAATATGACATATATTAAATGTTACCTAGTCGATAGGTGACACTTGACCCCCATTTCTCTGTTTGAATCCCATTAACTCTTTTGGTAAACACCTTGATAATTATGAGAAGTAATTGGAACATGGGGATCATAGTATGTATGATATTTTAGTTTTATGCTAGATGTAAAAACTTACATTGTGGGTGGCTTAATAGTAGTGTACATGGCAAATGTAAAAACATATATTGCTTGATTGTATTATATTGCAAGTTGTAAATGCACCAAAACTCTTACATCAATAACTTTTTGTTTGCCTTCAAATAGATGTGTCTCATTAACTCTATGAATGTATACGGTGAGAATGCTCACAAATGCCTTGAAATACCTTGAATAAATACAAAAATGCTCTCTCTCTTCTCACACACACACACACACACACACACACACACACACACACACACACACAACAACAACAACAACAACAACAACAACAACAACAACAACAACAACAACAACAACAACAAAATGTAAAAGCATAGGCATACAAATTGTTTGAAAAAATACCTCAATGAAATGCGAGTTTTATTACAAGGGTATGTACTTTTGATTAGAGATATGAACCGGATTCGGGACACGATAGGAGGCCAATCCTTAGAAACTACAAAAACAACATAATCAACCAACACAACTAGTCATACATAAGCAACATTCCCAACAAGGTTTGAACCTAGGGGATGGGCACAACTAACACACTTAACCAACCCACTGCACCTAATTAACTAAAGTTTTGGATGGTAAACACTTTTATTATACCAAGGCTATGAACCAAAGTAGATTAATAAAGTACACATGTTGACCATTTTTGGTCAATCATTGAAAGGGGGTACTAAATTTTTTTCATCTGCTCAGGATAATGTGCAAGTCGTGATTGAAGAATGTCAGAGCTCCTTAGCAATGATGGAAGAATACAAAGCTTCAGAGCTTCTATGAACTTGATAATCAATTCTATCCATTATAGATCATGAACTCAACCGAGAAAGAAAGATTTGCTAGATTCAGCTAGACACATGTCTTTAAAAAATGTCGAAGTCGAAAGGAGTATTATGAGCAAGAACGAGTTCATGGGAATGACTTATCTAGATGGATTACACAGTGGGGACTATAATGCTAGAGGTCATATTGGAGAACACCGAGAATAGAAGCGTTTCTTGATAGACCACATATCACTCCTTTTAAATGGACTTAGCCTTTTTAAAGGGAAAAATACATTTAAACGATAGTCAAGTTCCATCTTTCTAAAGCATTGGCCATTCGCATTAAAAACCCATAGGAGACTAAGTTATAAAGCATTGGTGGGTTATATTTAAAAAATCCGCGTGAAGTTCATTTAGCGTCAAATTCAATGACAAAGCATTAGTGGGGCCATGTGGTGCAAGATCAATGGTCAAAGCGGGGCATGTGTCACCATTCGGCGAACTTCAAGGAAGATCCATTCTGCGGACCTCAAGTCCACAATAAACTAGTTTTGATAAAGGTGTCACGCTTGGGAAAAGTTAGTGAGGTCAAAAGGCACTATACGTGGCAACATTTTATGAAGCCAAAGGGTTTCCAAACCCACATCAAATAGAGGAGGCCACATGACACAAATCCAATGACCAAAGAAGGAGAATGTAATGACATTCTATTGCAATTTGAGAAAATGGGCTCCAGAGGATCTCAAGCCATAGAATGCGCCACATTTTATTAATCTTGGTCCAGGTAGTCAAAGGTTGTCAAGGCACTATATGTGGTAGCTTTTATAAAGCCAAACCTTTAAGTCCACCCAGTTAAAAGTTGTGACGCGAAGGAAAAATCTGAAAAAGGATGGTAACCGAATCTATGTGGAACCTTCCTATTAGCTCGCCTTTTGCAATATGACAAATCCGATGAAAAAGAAAGGTCTGACACAACAAAGTGTGAAGGGGCGTGGAGCTTCCTCATTGGTCAATACTTTGCAGTGGGTAGAGGAGATAAAAGAAAAGACTAACACCATGAAGAGCGTGGAGACTTCCTATTGGACCATGCTTCACAGTTGTCAGTCGAGAGCTAAAGAAAGTTTGACAACCCGAGGGGCATGTAATGATTTCATTAGCCTAGGTTTCACAATAGTTAGTGAAAGTAAAAGAAAATAATGACACTGTGAAGGTTTGTATAGCCTTCTCATTGGTTCGTACTTCATAATGGAGGTAAAAGAGAGGAGTGACACTACGAAATCTAAAGCATACGTGGAATTCTCTTATTGGCTCGCATTTTATAAAGAAAGCAAAACCATTCACAAAGGAAAAAAAGAAAAAGAAAAGAAAGGAAGTAAAGCCCGATCCCACGAGCCAACTAGAGGCGGACACATGGAAAATACAAAATCAAATTACACATAGGTAGAGGTGATCCCACGAGATAATTAGAGGCCACCACGTGTCACATTCATGTGCTTCACGATAGACAAATTTTCAAATGGCCATATCTTTCGATCTACAGTTCCAAATTTAATAAAATTGGTCTCATTGGAAATATCTCATCCTACTCTTCATGATGGAATCATTCAAATCAATAGTTAATGGCGTTTTAAGAGGAAAAAGTGGAAAACAAGCTTAGTTTGTGTTTTCAAAGTTCAACTAACTTAGAAGCATGCCAAATTCGACTATGAAGGCCAAAAATAAACAATTTTGCATGGCAAAATGCAGGTGCATGGAGAAAAATATTATTTTATTATTTTACAAGGATAAATATAGAATTTGATTATTTTAAATCAAAATTATGCAAAAGAGGTTGGCACAAACTGGTAAGGTGCTCTTCTGCATGAGTGGCTATTTTTGGATTTGTTTCCAAACAACTAGTTAGGCTAATTTTAGCATAGGCTATTTTTAGAGCTTGGGCGGTGATCTCTTGTATTTAAACCATGCTTATGCACATGTTTAAGGGGGCTTATTATTTTCTGTAGACTTGTGTGCATATTTTTTGTACTGTGGCACCTTCGATCAATAAAGACTCTATTTTCCTCCATATTGAAGCTTGTGTAGTGTGTTACAACAATTTTGCAGTGTGTTTTAGTGAATTTTGCTTTCCTTTACATGCTCATAACATTACAACACCTCCATAAAATTGTATTGTGATTTTTACAGGTCATCTAAGTGTGTTTAAACACCTTTTGTGAGTGCAATATTTGTTAAACAATCAATTAAAGTGAATTATCAGTCCTTTATCATTCTTTAAGTGTGTTTTGTACAAGCATAGGTCCCTAACAATTTGGTGTATCACCCTTTGTTTACTTTCGGTTATTTTTAGTTTTCTTCTATCCCTCAATCCCTGTGAATATCAATAGTTTTAGGTGACCCATCACGGGAACCAACCCGCTCTGGAGGTTCTCCTCGGTTTGAGACACCCAAAACTCAGAGGGGATCTCATTCACTAATGTAAGTCGATTGAGATAGCCTATCCAAATCAAAGGTGCACTTTGGACCGATAACAACACCTTCTCTAAGTGGGACATGGGGGTGGGCTTAAGCCCATAATGTTTTGGGCATGTTCTACTTGGTCTATCGACACTAAAATTTTCTTCCGTAATTTTTATTTCATTAATGTATGTATTAGGAATAGGATGTTGTTAAGTGTAATTAGTAGCAGCGTCCGATAGAAGATAACATTTGTCGATCACGATGCCGCCAATAATGTATAGTATGGTAATAGTCAAAAGTACAATAGGAATGTTGTGGTAAAAAGTAAATATTTGTCGTAAGTGGTCCAGTAATGTTAAAATGTCAAAGTTGGGGTAAGTAGAGAAGTAGGGTCTACATGATTAGGAATTAGAAATATTATATTGGTAATAAGGACAAGGAGTGAGGTCATAAATATTTTGTGTATTTTATTTTTAAAAAGTCTAAAAATGTGGAACCCATGTGAAATGATAAGGTTTATCTTATCCTAAAAGATAAGCTTACATGTACATATAAGAGTTAAGGTATGGAATATGACTCGTCAGAGTGGATTTCTTATCCTATCTTAGAGATAAGATGTATAAGCCTGGAAGTTCTATAAATAAACAGGCCACACCCCCTCATTTAGCATAGAAGGAAGTAGTGAGAAATATTGTATGAGTAAGTGTGTAAAGGAAGCCATCATTTTGAAGGTGTGTTAAAGAAGCCATTAAGAGGTGTATTTGTGAGGTTTCTCCCATAGTATTGGTGGAAGGCAAGTGAATTCAGTAACACTTGAAGTACCTCATGGGTGAGATTGTAACAATTTCATGTTAATATTATAATTTACTCTGATATTTCAGATTTATCATCATTCCTTCTTATCATAGTCTATGGTATTCTTGTGTTATGTTTGTTGTTGTGTTTCCAGATTACATCCACCAAACTAAAAGTTGTGCATTAGTAAATAATCATAGCATGAGGAGTTCGGTGAAGAATTATCATAGTGCCGGATTGGTGATGACATTTTGGTTCTATTGCCAGGACCATTCCTCGTTGGTGGATTTTTGGAGACATATTCCCCTTAGTCGAGAAATCATTTGGAGGGTAACCTTGTTTTTACTATGCATAGTAGTTACCATGGTAAAGTCACTTTTTACCGTGAATAGTATTTACCATAGTAAAGTCACTTTTTATCGTGAATAGTATTTACCGCGATAACTTCACTTTTTTCTTTTGTGAATAATGTTTACCACAAAAGTTAGTTTTTTACATGATAAGTCAAGTTTTACCATAGTTTACCGTGGTCATTTCTATTTTCTATTATAGTGATTCCAATTATTTGTGCACATAAGTCTTGTTGATTGTACTTGTGGGTTGGTATTTCACTGTGGTTACTTTTGAAAATGGGGAAGAATCCTATTTTTCAGCCCAATCTAATGAAGATGCTTCCTCTTTCATTCAAGAGTTTAAACGATCTTGTATTTGTAATGGTCTTATAAGAAAGGAACAATGGAATGAATTTTTCCTACCTTTTTGGATGGTTCAACGCTTAGGTGGTTTGAAACACTAGGTGATAATGTGAAAAACTCATGGGATTTATTAACTGAAAGTTTTCTTGAAGAATTTGGTGAACAATAGAAATATGTAGATTTCATGATTGATATCACAAAGCTATCCCAAGGAGAGAAGGAGAAGATAAGGGATTATCATGCTTGTGTTCTAGAGCTAAGGAGGAAGCTCGATGCCCAAATCCGGAAGGAAGGATTAGCGGATGGGTTGATGAATGGCGTGGATAATCTCCTCTATAAGCACTTCATTATTGGGATGAAGCCAGAGATTAGACAACGAGTGAAGTATGACCGCCCAGCTACCATTGAATAAGCAAAGGATATTGCAAGAAGGCAAGAAGAAAGCATGGAAGAGGAGCCTAAAGAAATTGTTGCTAAAGTAGAGCCTACACCAGCACCTTTGGTCCAGAATCCACAACCACTCTCGGTGAGCACAAATCTTTCTCCTAGTACATCTACTGAGTATGAAGATCTGCTCAAGAAGATGGGTCAATTAACTATTAATCTTCTTTAAGGAAAAGAATTTAGTTCTCAGGGAGGAGATAGAGGTCAAAAAGAAATATTTCTGAAGTTATATGTTATGGTTGTTATAAAAAGGGTCATTATAAGTATAATTGTCCAAATAGAGCTTCTACATCTGGTACAAGAGATAATGATAAGGAAAAGCACTTGTGAATTCTTTTGATGTAGTAGATAAGAGCATAAATAATGAAGTAAATGTGTTTGTAACAGAAAAAAAAGAAAGAAAAAAAGATAATCACGATGGAAATGATCCTAAGAAGATGAAAGGAGAAACTAGTAAGAAACATAGGAGAAGAAAGTTGGGTGTGCAGGATTTTTTGATTTCACAGGGACAAGGACCATACTCCATCTTAGAAGATCTATCCAAAAGGCCTGCAAATATTACATATGGTCAACTCTTGGCTATGTCTTCTGAGAAGAGGCGGGAGCTGCGAAGTGGACTCAATGCTTGACGAAGGAAGGAGGTTGAGGTCCCTGTTTTAGAGGTAGAGGAAGATCCCTACGCTCCACAAGTTGAGGTATTATGTAATGGTATTTCAATTCATGATGTCTTAGTTGATGGAGGTGCTACAGTTAATGTAATGATCGAGTCTGTAATGAATATGTTGGGTTTAAAAATTGATCACCCCTCAACACTTATGTCAAGGTCATTAAATAAGGGAAAAACTAAACCAGAAGGTGTAGTTTCAAATGTGGCAATATCTATTATGGGTGTTGTATGTGTGGTAGACTTTCAGGTGATGAAAAATGGTACTGTTGCGTACCCAATGTTGTTGGGAAGGCCATGGCTAAGGAGAGTTCATGCAAGAAACTACTGGAATGAAGGCTTCATGAAACTTGGACGTGGTAGAGAGAGGGTGAAGATAAACATGATCCCTCGGCATCGTGAGGCGAACCTATGGATTCAAGTGATGGCGATGATTGGACATCCTCTGATTACTTTAGTACCAGTGAAGTGGACATAGAAGATGAAGAAAGTGAGGTTGATGTTTCAGTCATGGATATCCTTCCAATCACACCGACTCATGAACCCATAAAATTATTTGAAGAAGAAATTGATGATCGTCTCCAACAAATAAAGATTGGTGATGCTGTGATGGAGAGTGAGAAGGAATGCTACCTCCAGCTCTTTCGAAGGTACATACACCTATTCACTTTTGATTACAAGGAACTCCGTCAAGTAAGTTGGGTAGAACATTCTATTGAGCTGGTAGATGGTGCTAAGCCCATAAAGTAAATGCCATATAGAATGAATCCTAATTTTTCCAAGAGGCGTAAAAGAAGAAATAAATAAGTTACTTGATGCGGGATTCATATTTCTTTGTGGAGAATTGAACGGGTTTCTCTTATTATGATCTCAATAAAAAGAATGGGAAGCTACACATTTGTGTTGATTATAGGAAGCTCAATAAGGCAACAAAGAAGGATCATTACCCTCTTCCATTCTCGGATCAGATCTTGGGAAGTAGCTGGCAGAGTGCTATAGTTTTCTTTGATGGATATAGCGGATATAACCAAGTTTGTATAGCAGAGAAAGATCAATCAAGACCACGTTCACCACTCCTTGGGGAACTTTTTCTTATAAGTTATGCCTTTTGGGTTGTGTAATGTTCCGCAACGTTCTAGAATTTGATGAATAGGGTGTTCGAACCCTACATTGGGAACTTCATCAAAGTATTTCGGATGATTTTTACATCTATGGGAGCAAGATGAACCACTGCACTGAGATGGAGACAACATTTCAAAGGTTAGATGAAGCACAAGCCTCACTAAACCCTACAAAGTGTGTCTTTGGATGTTCTAAAGGCGTTTTGCTAGGGCATGTTGTATCTAGAGATGGTATTGGTGCGATCCCGATAAAGTTTCAAAAATCAAAGAGTTACCATTTCCTATGAATAGAAGTAAGTTGAGATCATGTTTAGGCCATGTGGGTTACTATAGAAGGTTCATCAAGAATTTCTCAAAGATTGCACAACCACTAACTTGAGTTCTTGAAGAAGAATGTTACTTATGAACCAGAAATAAGGTGCATGAAGCTTTTGAACAATGAAGGAAGCCTTGGTGTCTTCACTGTTCTAAAGAATCCAAATTGGAGCAAGCCATTCATTGTGTACACTAATGCCTCGGATGCATAAGACTAAGAAGTACTCTAAGCCAAAAGGATGAAAATGGGAATGAACATCCAATTTACTTTGGGAAGAGACAAATGAGTAGTCTTAAGGTAAATTATACATGTAATGAAAAAGAGGCTCTAGCTATCATTTTTTTGTCAAAGAAGTTTAGGAATTTTTTTTAGGAAAAAATTTATAGTTGTAACATATCATGTGCTCTAAAATATATTGTAAATAAGCCTAACCCATCGGGGAGGATAGCAAGATGGATAATTTTGCTACAAGAATTTGAATTTGATATTATAGATAGGCCGGGAAAGAAGCATGTCAATGCGGATGCACTCTCTCGAGCCTATTATGGTTTAGGTTCATCTTGTGATGACGATGATTTCCCAGATGCAACATTATTATCCCTTGACACAATACCTAGTGAATACATAGATATTTAGAATTATCTCGAATGAATTCAAGTTTCTCGATGGTTCCAATGCAAATACTAAGAGGAAGATTACTAAAGCCAATCGTCCATATTCTATTCTGCATGGAGTATTATTTCAAATAGGACTTGATGGACAGTATAAGAGGGCAGTTGGACATGATCAAGGGAAGGAGCTGATAGAAGAATTCCACAATGGTACATGTGGAGGGCACTTCTCTAGACAACTTATAGCAAGAAAGATCTTGGATGCAGGTTATCATTGGCCCACTCTTTTTAGAGATTGTTATAATTATTGTAAGACATGTGATATTTGTCAAACACATGGTAACCGTAAGACTTCATCAGCTCCATTATGCCCTATTCTTCCACTTGGTCCCTTTGAAAAGTGGGGAATAGACATTGTAGGTCCACTTCCAACTACCCCATGCCAAAATAAGTATATTGTAGTTGTCATAGATTATTTAACCAAGTGGGTTGAAGCTAGGCCATTGAAAACAACTTCCATGGATGAAGTGGCAAGGTTCATATATGAACGCATTGTCACCAGATTTGGTTGTCCATTAGAAATTGTAGCAGATCAAGGAAGCCACTTCATTAATGAGGTGGTAGAAGCCCTAGTCAATAAGTTTTTACTAAGCACAAGAAGGAAACAACATACAAGCCAAATACAAATGGACGGAGTGGAAGCGAACAAATTTTTGTGTTGTGTCAAATTCTAGCAGAAAAGATGCAGCCTTGCAGTACATAAGTGGGATAAAAGGATTCATGTAGCATTGTGGGCATATAGGGCAACATCAAAGTCAGCAACAGGATACTCCCCATTTCAGTTGGCTTATGGCATTGATCCAGTTCTTCCTATTGAGTTTGATATTCCCACTGTGAGAGTTATGAAAAATGAAAGGATGGATGAAAGTGATTCAGTAAAAGAAAGGTTGGTACATCTTCATTTACTAGAGGAAATGAGGGAAATAGTGAAGGATACAAGCTATAAGAAGAAAATGAAGCAGAAGGAATACTTTGATCAAAAGATCCATTGGTCTCCATTTCATGTGAATGACTTGGTTCTAGTATATGATTCCAGATACAAAAAAGAAGACAGAAAATTTCTTCCAAAATGGATGGGGCCCTACAAAATAGTAGCTGTGCATGAAAATGGTACGTACCAATTGAAGGAATTAGATGGCACTCCCATTACGAAATGGGTCAACCATGACAAGTTGAAGATTTTCCAAGCACCAGAATAGTCTACTCTGAGGACAGAGTAGAAGCTAGGAAGGGGGAAGATGTCGACACTAAAATTTTCCTCCGTAATTTCTATTTCATTAATGTATGTATTAGGAATAGGATGTTGTTAAGTGTAATTAGTAGTAGCGTCCGATAGAAGATAACGATCCTTGTCGTTACGATGCTACCAATAATGTATAGTATGGTAATAGTCAAAAGTACAATAGGAATGTTGTGGTAAAAAGTAAATATTTGTCGTAAGTGGTCGGTAATGTTAAAATGTCAAAGTTGGGGTAAGTAGAGAAGTAGGGTCTACATGATTAGGAATTAGAAATATTATATTGGTAATAAGGACAAGGAGTGAGGTCATAAATATTTTGTGTATTTTATTTGTAAAAAGTCTAAAAATGTGGAACCCATGTGAAATGATAAGGTTTATCTTATCTTAAAAGATAAGCTTATATGTACGAGATAAGAGTTAAGGTATGGAATATGATTCGTCGAGTGGATTTCTTACCCTATCTTAGAGATAAGATGGATAAGCCTAGAAGTTCTATAAATAAAGAGGCCACATCCCCTCATTTAGCATAGAAGGAAGTAGTGAGAAATATTGTATGAGTAAGTGTGTAAAGGAAGCCATCATTTTGAAGGTGTGTTAAAAAAGCCATTAAGAGGTGTATTTGTGAGGTTTCTCCCATAGTATTGGTGGAAGGCAAGTGAATTGAAGTAACACTTGAAGTACCTCATGGGTGAGATTGTAACAATTTCATGTTAATATTATAATTTACTCGATATTTCAGATTTATTATCATTCCTTCTTATCATAGTCTATGGTATTCTTATGTTATGTTTGTTGTTTTGTTTCCATATTACATCTACTAAACTAAAAGCTGTACATTAGTTAATAATCATAGCACGAGGAGTTCTGGTGAAGAATTATCATAGTGCCGGATTGGTGATGACAGTCCACAAGGAGAAGTATGACCATTACCTCAAGGTGTCCCCATGTCTAGTTATTGAAAATGTCCAATATGATCAATATGAATGAAACTTGAGTTATTGGTTACAAACTACTATTAACTCACCAATAGCCCAAGCCCTTGAGCCCTAAATGTTGAATGGTAAACCCTTTTTATCATAATGGATTAATGGAGGAGAACCTTCTCAAAGTAGGATATAGGGTGGGCTTAGGTCCATAATGTCTTGGGTGTGTTCCACTTGGTCCACAAGGAGAAGTGTGGCCCCTACCTCAAGGTGTCCTCGTGGCCACTTATTGAAAGTGTTGAATGGGTTTAATGGGAATAGAACTTGGATTGGTGATTACAAAATACTTGTAACTCGTCAATAGCCCAAGCCCTTAAGCCCATAAAATGTTGTATGATAAACACTTTTATAATACCAAAGCTATGATCTAAAGTGGATCAACGAAGGAACACCTTCTCAAAGTAGGGCACGTGGGTGGGCTTGAGTCTATAATATCACGGGTGTGTTCTTCTTATTCCATAAGGAGAAATGTGACCCCTACCTCAGGGTATCCCCATGGCCACATATTGAAAGTGTTCAATGGGATCAATGTGAAAGGAACTTGGGTTGGTGATTACAAACTAATTTTTACTCACCAATAGCCCAAGAAATTGAGCCACACACACATACACACAATATGTATAATACATATGTACCATGCATGTATACATGTACAAACACACATCATTCTTATTAGCTCATGTTTAGTTGATGTATTTTGTTGAACAATTTGTATGCCTATGCTTCCATATTTTTATATACATTTTTAGCTATACAAGAGAAAATTCTATTTTTGTATTCATGTATTTATGTGCATTTATAGATGTATATCTACATGTGTGTGTGTGTGTGTGTGTGTGTGTGTGTGTGTGTGTGTGTGTGTGTGTGTGTGTGTGTACACACACACATTATACCCACATATATAATTTGCAATCATACAAAAACTAAAGTTAAGTTTTGATAAAATTGTAAATTGAAAATGTGAAAGCATACACAAAACAGGAAAAGTGTTTGGAAAATGTTTTGATGAAATGTGGATTAATGAGAATTCCTTGAAACAAATTTCTTGATACCTCATTTCAAAGAAATATATTATACATAGTCATAGGTTCAAGCTAGTCTCTTTTCGACTAGCTTGGAAAAATGTAATTTCTTATATAAAGACTTATTGGAATGTGGTTTAAATTTATATTTTTCCTTGAATTGATATACATGAATACATGTGTGCAGTATACATGATATGTATATGTATATACATATATCAATATATAGGAAAATTTACACACACACACACACACACACACACACACACACACACACACACACACACACACACACACACACACACACACACACCACACACCCACACCCACACACACACACCAATGAGATGAGCCCTAAAAACTACCATGATTAAATTTTTAAAACCTAGTAGAGATACTTGAGGTCTCTTTATTTGAATGTGTTTCATGGAATCACTTTCCCTTACAACTATATCATGATTTTTTTGGAAAAATAATGTCATTTTGAGGTCTATCATTTTAATATTAGTTAATATGAAGTAAATGAGTGTTTGATTTAAAAATAAGGATGTTAATTATTCGACAAAACGTCTCATAATTAAATGAGGTCTTACGAATTAAGAAGACTATAGGATATGCCCAAAATGTGTGGATTTTTTTGAAGTATAAAACCTATCTTTATGGGCCCCTTTGAGTCCCGACACTTATGACATTCCATTACCTAGGTTATGGGTACCTTTGATACCTTGTGTTATGTTCCTTTCATAGTGTAGTGTGTACCTTGTAAGTGTAAACTATTGGGTTAGTCTACCCTTTTGTTGCATGTTGATAGGTGTATATAAAGGAAAATGCTTCCGCTTATTGAACTATATATCATTCATTTTATCCTAGTTATTCTAATTATTTTATTATTATTCCTTAAGTTGTCTTTAAAAATATCGGGTGTTGTTTCATCTAATTTATATTTGTAGTGAAATTACTTAGATCTAAATATCAACAATAATATAACACCAAACAACACCAAAAAATTGTGAAATGATCACAATATGAAAGTAGAATGAATTAGCCACCTCAAGGGGTAAACCTCCAACCATACAACAACACTCAAGTGCTCAATATGATGATAATCTACTACTTACTAACTCCTGTATGTAGGGTATGTATGTATGTATGTGTGTGTATGCATGCATGCATGTGTGTATGTATGCATTCATATGTATGTATGTATACATACATATGCATGCATACATACATACATGCATACATATATGCATGCATGTATGTATGTATGTATGTATGACATACATATTATATATATGTATGTATGTATGTATGTATACACTCTATTATGCTATGCAAACCACTAAGGTTGACTATTAAGCATATAAAAACATAAAGAAATATCATATGACATTCTAGAAGATTATGTTAGCCACATATCGGCTAGACGTATCCCAATATATGACCTAGTACTAAGGTGTAGCATGCCTCTCGCTTTCAAAGAAAAATTATCCCTAATGTTGACCATTTTTGGAGGCTTCTTTAAATAATTATATTCCTCAATGTTGATGATTTTTGGATGCCATTTTCTTAATCATTGTATTGATTCTTCCACTTGATTAGATACTTAGTAATTAATATCTTCTTCAACCTCTTAATGTGCATCTAAATAATTTCCTCATGTTCCAGATTTATTGGGACTTCTTTATCCATCTCAAGTAACTCTATTTGTGCTAAAACATTTTGTACCATGACATTACCAAAAGATGGACTATATTTGAAAGTGTAAAATTATATTTGAGACTAGATAATATATCTTGCCGATGTTTGTTATGTTCTTTGACTGATCTAACCTTTGGTTGGATCTTCTTAGTTGAGATGGTGGATGGTGGCTAAAAATAGGAGATATTTTGGACAAAGTGGCTCTCCTAGGCTTAGTTGATGGCATATACTCCACAACAAGTGAATAATTGTCCAACCTTTCCTAAAAGCATGGCTATTGTTTTTCATCAAATAACAATAATTATGGTATGTGGGCCTTAATTAACTACATTTGATGAGAGCTCACCCTTTGAGGTGACTTTACACGTAACCCTTTTAACTCAAACATCTTGCCATTTGAACAAAAATGCATGAATAAATCCTGAAATTTCATTTCAACTATGCCCAAGGTTGTGAGACACACACTCCAAAAAAAAAAATACTCCACCCATGGGAATTTAAAACATTAGGTAATCAAACATATGTTCTCCATTTCAAATATGATATATTTGATGATAGCTCACCCTTTGAGGTTACTTTACACTTAACCCTTTTAACTCAAACATCTTGTCATTTGAACAAAAATGCATGATTAAATCCTAAATTTTCATTTCAACTAGCCCAAGGTTGTGAGACGCACACTCCCAAAAAAAAATTCTCCACCCATGGGAATTTAAAACATTAGGTAATCAAACATGTGTTCTCCATTTCAAATATGATATTATGGAAATTATGTGAACAATTAATTTTGCTCTTATCTGTAATCATGACCTAAAATTATGGAGTTGGGAAAACAAAACAATTTAAACGTGTCATTGACCCTTTATTTATAAAATTATGTGTACTCCTTGAGTCAATCAACATTGTTACCTTATGTTCCTTTAGAATACCCCTTATCTTGAGGGTTTGTGGGGAGATAACACCTGACATTGCATGACAAGAAATAATCAATCGGGAATCTCGAACTCTAGTTCATCTAACACCTCTAATTTTGTATCTTAATTTTTGAATTCATTATTAATGGTCTTGAAATGTAGAATACCTTCTTTTCAACACATATATGGCCTTAAATGTATTTTATACCATAATTGAAACATAATCCTTTTACTAGTTTCTCTTCAATTTATTGAATAGTTAGTCTGCTAGGATGAGAAACTGATTGTGTTGGAACCAAAATCTCTTTAATAGTAGTGAAATTACTTTATTTGATAAATTTCATTTCCTTTGCCTAATGCACAACAATCATGGATTTTGATATTGAAGATGGATTAAGAAGGAAAACATCAAGTTGGATGATATCCTTGATAACCCTAATAATAGATCATTTAGATGATCCTCTTAGATGTCATCCACACATAAGGATATTTTGGAAATTTTGAATATAATCCTTAGCGACCCCATTTTCTCGTAACTTTTCTATTTAGCTAAAATAGTTTTTGTAACACTATTATTCTAGTGTAATTGGAGATCATCTTGGAACATTGACTAGGTAACAGAGAGACCCTTATTTTTCTTTTGTTCACCCATCCATATGTTCTAAATGAATTGTTCTAGTTCCATATACAAGGATGGCAATACCACCTTTAGTTTACTTGTATTTTCATGTACCTAAAACAAAAACCTCCATTTGGTTGATCCATGTGACTGGTTCCTTACCACCAAAATTTCTCATCTCCACCTTTGGTATCATGTTTCTACACTAGGTAGAAGATCAAACATGGTTGGTTCATACAATTGATCAACCTTGGTTGGGATGATATGGAATTGAGTGTGCATTGATTAAGGAAGTTACATGACTTGAATGGGAAATCATGCTAATCTTCATACTTGAGATAGTGAACAAAAAATACTTCCTCATTGATTCAAAAATTTCCTTCATTTCTCCCTTAATTTAAAAAATATTGTAGTTGATGTTATACTTCAGCTTGAAGCTCTTGGTCGAGGTCATCATTATTCATCATGTTATTCACCTTTTCCTGAAGTTGGTTGACCATGTTCAATACCTTATAAGTTGAAGATTTTAAATCCATATCTTCCTTATTTAGAGTCATTTCTAGAGTGATTTTACCCTTCCATTGACCTCTAGTTGCTCTATATAATAATGTGTGGTTCGGGTATTGTGGTTTAATGATTTGGGTAGGACTTTATGGTTTGGTGTTTCATATGGTTATTGGCCAAATATAGAGAAAAAGAGAACATAACCTAGATAATTTTCGGAAAGCTTTACGAAAATATAAGAAAACTAGAAAACTTCCAAAAATGTTAGCCTATGGAGTGAATTTATGAAAGACTCTAAAAGTGATATAAATTGGGTAAAAAAATCACATAATCTTGAAATTTGGAGTTAAACTTACTTGAGTTATTTCACCACTTCAATTAAAAATTTGTAGAAACATTTGCCACCATTTTTGAGATATAGCCGAATCTTCAAAATTAGGGTTATGACCTAATTGTGGCTTAGAGTAAATATATGTTAACACTTGTATGAAATTACTTAATATATATGAATATTAGCAACAACATAACACCAATGATAACCAAAATATTGACAAATGATAAAAATATGGAAGTGGAATGGACTTAGCCACTTCAAGGAGGAAACCTACAATCTTATAACAAGACTCAAGTGCTCAATATAAAGATAATATAATACTTACTAACTCCTATATATACCCTACTATGATATGCAAAACACTAAGGACGAGATACTAAACATATGAAAACATAAACAAACAAAATATGGCATGTTAGGAGATTATGTTAACCAAATGTCAGCTAGACATATCCCAATATATGGCATAAGACTAAGGGCATAACAATATTTAAGTTCCTAAAATAAATAAAATAAATTCACAATTCAAATCCTACAGATCTTTTGGAAATTACTTTAAATCACAATCTGAAAAAGTGTGGGAAATTGATTGAAATATATATAAGAGAGTGTACAAAGCATGAATAGAATCCATAACTTAAAATTACTACCCAAAATGCTAACATGGGAATGAAACTAATCATAAAAAACCTAATAAATAGAGGGAAATAAGTTTAGAAAGTTATACTATGCTCTTATTTATATGTGATAAAAGTGTAATTATAGTACATTAGCAACCACCATCACCATTACATTAGGGCATTAGTTGCTTTGACATTGTTGCATTATTTTCATTGTTGTTGATCTTTTCTCACCGCAATGAGATGAAACTTTGCAATCACTTTCCTTTATCTATCCTCTACAAAAACCTCCTTTGGATTCTTGTAATGATATGAAAAACTCTAGAAATGTCTTCTCCTTTGGTTTAGATAAAAGCTAGCAATTCACTCAAAGAAATAGGAGGAAAATTAATAAAATTATTAACCACGTGGATACCTCAAATTAGAAGAGATGCACTACACATCGAGTGTGGAATCAAGGATCATTTAGTTTTATGCAAAATTATGTATCCCTATATATGAGAAGACTCAACCTTATTTATCCCTATATGATCAATTAATACAAATAAATTAATCCCTCTTTTTGCATAAGATTATGCACCCCTTCAATTTGGAATAAAGGAATTTTTAGGTTGGCATCATGGTGAATATGTATGTCCTTATATAAACAAGTTGGAATGGAATGGTTCCTTGAGTGCTAAAATGTATAAAAATAAGTGCAATCTATGTGTATGACCCCCTACATAACCTTAAAGGTGTTAGTATACATAGTTGTCACTCTTTTCGATCCATAGGTATCCAGAAAAACACACCACTTCATCAGTTCCATCAACACCAAGAAGAAGAAACAATAAAAATGAATAAAATGAGGTAAATGGAGGTTCTTGAGGAACCCATTGCTATCTGCAGAGTGGTGGTTTTGAAGCTGTCATCACCTGTAGGGTGGCGGTCCTAAAACCACCACCCAGCTAGGGTGGCGGTCCTGTGACCGCTTGTCCGCTCAGGCGGCAGTCTGTCACTTTCAAGCAGGAAAATAAGAATGGAACGTGAATGGATGTGAATTTGAAGCACCCATCCATGTCTCTTCCCTTTCATGCCCTTTCACATCCTCCAGTGCACGGGAGGACATGGGAAGGCCTATAAATGCATGAAAGGAGCAAGAGGATAGACATTCAAAGATCTAGAGAGATCAAGAAGCAGAGAGTAATGAGAGCAGTGAGAAAAGATCTTCAATGCTGGAGTGGAATTTGTAGGAGAAAGGTGTAGAAACAGAGCAAGCAAGTAATTGGAGAGAAGGTTTACATTGTTGCTTCTTTTCATACTTATTGTAATATGTAATTGTCTATATTAGACCAATAAAAGTGGGAAGAAAGAGCAGTTGCCCTTCCTAACTGGTTTTCCTCCTTGGAGGTTTCCAGGATAAAATTATTGGTGTTGAAGTTGTTTTAATTCCTTCTCTGCAATTTCCTTTCTATAGCACTAGAAAATCAGTCACGAAGCTCTAATTTTTCAAGCTAAACTGTCATTTTCCAAAGTTGAAAGTAGGACAACATAATTGTGTGATTCATAGAGTTCCAAAGTAGAAGTTTATAGATTAACTATGATGATTTCCACACAAGCCGACCCCAAATTGAAATATAGGTTAGCCATATAAAAGTGCCCAAATGGAGAAATTTATCATTGCATAGAGCATGTTACTATGTAGTCGCCAAGTAGTTTCCTTCTCTCATTACTAGTGATTTATGGGGTAAACAGTAAAAACATTAGTGCATGAGTTTATAGAGGTGTAATAGATGTCATAAGAAAACTAGAAGTGAATCTAAAAGCATCCAAGATAAATATGTGGCATGGGAAATTAAATGAAACATAATTAAGAGGTGAAAAAAACATGAGTATACTTTTACATTAGATTTTCTACCTAAAATTTGGATAGAGGATTGAAATTAATTAGAAAATAATTATAAAACATAGGGAAATAAGTTCACAAAGTTAGACTAAGATCAGATCTATATGAGATAGAATAAAAATGAAATGGCACTAACAATAGCCAATATCATTACACGGTGCACTAACTATCATTATCATTGCACCATTGTTATTTCTATTGATCCATGTTCACTTGATGACTTAAAATTTTGTGATCACTTTTCTTTGTATGTGCTCTACAAAAACTCTTTCGGGATCTTCTAGCATGATGACATGCAAAATTATAGAATTTTTTTAAATTATCCTCTAGTTTGGGTAAAAATTCTTAGCTATTCACTCAAAGAAACATAAAGGAAAAATAATAGAATGGGGTCAAAGACCTCCAATTGGAAGTGATGCACTACATATTAGTGTGAAATTAGGGCTCGTGTAGTTTTATTCATATTTATGTATCCCCATGTAATATAAGCCACAACCTTATCTCTCCCTATATGCTTTGAATCAATAAAAATAAATAGATCATTCTTTTGGCATAATATAATGTGACCAATTCAATTTGAACTAAGGGTGGCTTTAGGTTAGCATCTTGGTAAATATGTTTGTCCTTATGTACACTCATCTCTTCATGTAATAAGTAATTGTTCCTTGAGTGCTAAAATATAGAAAGAGAAGCGTAATCTATGTGTGTGATCCTCCCTACATAACTTTAGAAGTGTTTGCATATATTATTTTAACTATGATGATTTCCCCCACACACCAACCTAGAATTGAAATATAAGTTGACCATACAAAAACACCTATAAGTTGACCATACTAATGGGTGCCATTTCTGGTGTCCTCTATCATTCTTTGGTGATTTAGGAGGTAAAATTCTCAAAATGTTAGTGTATGATCCTATAGAGGTGTAAGAGACGTCTGTGAAAATAAGAAGGGAATATGAAAGTGTATAAGAGAAACACGTTGTTGATTTACAAAAAATAAATAAGTGTGTGGAAGAGGGTACTTATTTAAAATATATTCATATTATTAATTAAACATTAACATTTAGATTTGAACATACATATAAAGCCTTAGATAAATAAATTAGAGCATGTGCTAAATACGGATAGATAGATAAAAAAGAGTTTAGTTATATTTTTGAATGTCCTGTAAATGATCTAGGTGTGACAATGATGAGATAAACTACATGTAAATATTCTTTAAATGGTGTGTCTCTGGTTTTAGAACCGCATCGTTCTTAGAGACGAAATTGTTTTACACATGATTGAACAATTTTTCCTCTTAAATGTTTGGTATGGCTCATAAATGGGACTCTATAACTTATAGGACATTTTTGCAACTACCTATTATATGGATCATTGTGAAATATTAGGTATGAACTATGTACGAAACCCTCTTAAATTAACCACCTTGGCCCAAAACCTGAATCCTTGGTAAAAACATTGTAAAAGATTAGTGATTAGGTCGAAGTATAATCCATATGCCACTTATCAAAAGAGGCCTCTAACCACATGTAATTCTATAGCTATGAATTTGACATAATACTGCATGGATACGATTATATTCAATAACTTAAACACTTGACAATTACTCGTATGTACTTGACTTTATACGTACTTGAATTGGCTTTGTAAGCTCTTGGTTTGGGAAGCTTAACTCTTGGACTTGGTTTGGATAACTTAAGACCTATGTAGTGGCTGATCCCAATGTCTTCTCTTTCTTTAGGAAGATTAAGATATTTTTTCTTACCTTTTGAATGATTTATAATTGTCGATAATCCAAGGTGAGTTCTAAGTGAGTAATGATTGTATTAGAATTTCTTATAGAAGGTTCTATGGATGTAATTTTGCATTAAGGGTGAACCATCATGGAGATACCAACACAAAAATATATACAAATTAAAAAAATGATTATTGGGTGGCCTAGTACAAGACCATTGAGTCCAAGATTGAGCCATTGGATATTTTTGGTCTTGTAGTTAGAAGTAGTTTTGTGAATATTTATACATGATAATCAAGAGTAATTTAATACTTGTGATTAATGTGAGTATTTTGGTAAGTAGACCATCAATGTAATGAGGAGAGAAAGTATTTCAATAGGACTAAGGATGAACTATGATATAACAATCAATCTTAGAGTAGGTGCACAAGTCACGATTAAATGGATTAAGTCAATAATGACATTATCAAGTGATAAATTACCAAATTTAGGTGTCTATAATTATTTCAAAAGATGTGAAAGATTGATTAAAAAGGTAGAAAATATGAAAAAATGAGCCTAGTGTAGACTAATGTTTCAAGTGTCTAAAAAGGTGCCATTTTTTCCATGTGCCTGTACCAAAATTGGGTGTCTTCATAAGCTCCCCTTTAATGTGTGTGTGTGAATGCATATTAATGGAGAAATAAAATGATTTTTTCTTGAGTTCATACCTTAGGGAGAAGGTGGAGTGGATTTCTGACATTATTGTATTAATTGTATGTTTTGATGTTAAGGTTTTGTGTGTACTTGCAAGAAACCACAAGTGTATATAAATATGTCAATGTCTCGATAATCGATATCAAGGTAACCAAATGAGAATTTGAAGAATTTAAAAAGTGAGAAAGGAATTAATACATCTAATGGTATATGAACCATGCTAATCTGTTATCACAAAAAGTAGCACCCTAGGATATGGCAAAGACAAATCCCTACTTTTTGCTAACATTGGACCATCTCTCAAGCTGTGGGACTTGCGAACTTGAGATGGCCCTCCAGAGAAGGCTGATTCCTCTTCCTAATCCTATGCTACAACTACTCCTAATACAAGAAAAAAACATAACTAAGCCTATAATAATACTTCTAAGGAGACAGAGAGAGGAAAGTTCATGAAAAAGGAAATCCTACACTATAGAGGTGATAACACCGAAAAAGGGGGTGTTAAACAATCCTCAATGCTTGAGAATGGAGAAAGGTGAGCATGGAGAGAATGGAAAAGAATCATATACCAAGATTACACACAATGCACCATTTCATTAAGCACAAACACATTTAAACTTGCAATGGGAATAATAGATGCATAATACACTGCAAACATGAAGAAAGGCAAGAAAAACAACAAAACAATGCAAGGATAGAGAGATAATCACAAAAAAATAAATTTTATTGCTCCAAGGGTATGCACTATACATCATTCTATGAGGGAGAGCTAATATTTACCATTACATAGCTTAAACATGCAGGCTTGAAGCTCCACAAACATCCTCATAGGGAATAAGAAGGGAGGAAACAAAAAAATGTCCAACCCTTTCAAAATGAGCCCTCCTTTACAATTTATAGAGAATGAGAGGAGAAGAGAGAGAAAGTGAGAATATCAAATGCATGCACCTTCACCCACCCAAAAAATGAAATTACTAATTTCAAATCATCATGGGGTACCTATAAATCCCATACCTTCTTGTACCATAGCTTTTTGGGGAATAAAATGGTCTCCATACCCCATTAATGCTGGTGGTTGGCTATAACTATTCACTTGAGTTATGAATAAGTATTCCATTTTTCACACACTTAACCTCATATAAATCAATAAATTCAGTTTCGATGTATAGAGGTGATGAGATATTTTGGAAAGTCCAATTTTGTGCAAAGCAGAGCTCCAGTCAAAAGTTATGGCCATTTGAATATCCCGATTTTCTTTGGAAACCAGGGGGCCCTTACTACTACTTCCTTTCTTTGCAGACCTCCGAGGTGCATTACTTCACTTTTTCTTACTAGACCTTTGAAACTACTTTACTTCTTGTTTTTTAGAAGTAAAGTAATGTGAAACACTACATTACTTCACTTGGCTTTTGCCTTCTCTATGGAGTTTGGGGTACTCATTACGCCTTGGGAAGTGAACCATTTCGACAGCTCGGCTTGCCCCACAACTTGCTTCAAACCTCATTTTTCTTTGCATTCATATTGCATTGGGATTATTTAATGTCTTTATTTAGTGTTTTTCCAAGGTACTCCATTTACTTGTCCATACATTGTGGGCTTTGCAATGTCTCTTACTTAGATCAGTGAACCAAGTTAGTCCTTACTTAAGTCTTCGACCATTAAAACAACACTTCTCCCAATTAGATCACCCGCTAAGTCTTTGACACTGAAATCCACTTCAACTTACTCGGCTCACCTTATAACTCACTTTTCATTGCGGGTTTTGAGATTACTTGTGCTCGGCGTTTGAGAGGGCATTACTTATAAGTAATGCTCCCTCGTTTCCCACAACTCCTAACTTTCCCAACCTACGGTGTTTGTGATGACTTCACCTTGCATTGACCGGGCTGCCCACTACTTCAAATTAGTGGGCTCCATTTTTCCACAACTCTTCACCTACGATGACTTGACGAGTCACCCATCTGCCCGGCCTCGGCTCGCATGTCGTCGAGCTCGTTTGTCCCCCAATGCATGCCGAGTTGGCCCTAGCTCGGCCATTACTTCTACTTCGTGTTATGGCCTCGCCCAATGCTAATAATACTACTGACTTGGCTCACTGATAGCTTCTCAGCTCACTTAAACACACCAGCTTGCCGGCTTATCCAACCAGCTCGCCCAATAACTCGGCAAGCTGTTGGGGAGCTCTGAGCCTAGTGCATTTTTTGGATTTTTCTTGAATTTATCGAACGGAAGGTCAAGGGGATGTAATGGGATGCCCTTGAGGATAGATTTTCAAATTTTGTCATTTTTTCCCATTTTGGTTACATGTGGGCTGTCAAGCACTTGTTCCTCCTCCCAATTGGACCTTAAGTCTTTGAAACCCAGAGAGGAAAAATCCTTCTTGTGATCCCAAATACCGAGAAAGCACTTTGTATATGTTCATAAAACATGAATTTTACAGAAACGCCCTGAGTTCCTTTAGGAAGCCCTATTCGATCCTTGGTTCCGATCTTCTTTGAGTTTTACATTTTCACCTAGGGGTGAAAATGGATAACACTAACTTTGTTGAAACTATCATGGAATGCGATTTTCCCTGCCAAGTGGTAATAGGGTGATGTAATGGAGAAGTATTGGTGCCCATTTGGAGAGTTATTGGTGCCACGTGGAGGAGTATCGGTGTTATAGGTCCTAAATGTGTACTTCTCGAACAAATAATTAAATATAATTTGAATACATGGGTGCAATGTATTATTGGTGTGATAAATAATGCTTTCCAAAGTAGCAAAAATGGATGCCTCCAAACTGGAAAACAACCAATATAGGTGCTTATAAATTCCTTTGAAATTGTATGATATATCTAGAATTGTTTGAATCTATGATAAAAGAATTTACCTATGGACCTTGTACGGATGAAAATTAACATGCAACCTTCAACCGCGCTGGACCCCCCAAGGTCGTCTTTGGGGCAGCAGAGATGTGGAGATATGTGTGGCTAACTATAGGAGGATTAGTGACTAAGATTTGGTAGTGTGATCTCCTAGTAGTTGAGTTGGCAAAGGGGATATTTAGAGACTATGAACAGTAGCATAAATTCCCTATGGTTTGTCTAATCGAATCTCAATGTTGAACTAGTTTGAAGTGTCTAAATTAACTAAGATGAAACTAATAGTCTATGCTCTTTGCTGAAAAGAAACTAACCTAAATAAAACAAAAAAACCAAAACATCATAATTACAAACAACAATGGGATTTTATTCTAAATAACCAAATCTACTTCTACACTAAAACTAAACAAGCAAAATAACCCGGTGTGGTTATTCACCTATGCTGAGTGTATTCTAAATAATGCTAACAAGAAATTTTCCAAATAATCTATGATATGCAGACAACTTCCTACAAATATTTTCTCCTTCAAATCCATAGGGATGGGAAGAAGAAGATCCATCACCGAGAGCTGCTACTAATGATTTGATCTATTTGCAATTGTTTGAATAATCGAAATGAAAGAATTTCACTACTCTATTTGATATGGATTTGTACCAAATAAATTTAGAATTTGACAATTTGAATAAATGAAGCAAAACAAACAAATAATTCCAACCTGGATAAGCAAGAGCTTTGGCAAATCTGGTTGTATTTTTGCTGTCCCTCAATTTATCCTTTCTTTCTCTGTGTGTCCATATGAGTCCAAGGAATTGGGAATGCAAAGGAAACAACAGGAGAAGACACTTGAGAAATGACAACTTGAAGGCAATCTGGTTGCAACACGGTGGAAGAGAGATAACACAAGTGAACAGAGCTTGGCTATGTAATTTCCAACAGGATTGTGGCAACAATACTATGCAAGATACACAAAATTCTTAGGCCATTTGCTTGAATACAAGCATTGAATATATAGGAATTGGCTGGGATGTGCCTTCATACACAAGGCAACCTTGGAGTGCCAAATCATTGGGTGAAGAGGCATTTCAAACTAATTAAATCTATTTAAAAATAGAAGAGGGAAGGAATACCATGTAAACAAGACTATTTTTAGGTAATTCGGTTCACAAACACACCCTATACGTCAAGTTAAATGAAGTGTCACATGTTTAAATCACACATGAAAGGTTCTGGAAAAAACACGCAGGACTGCCACCCTGCATAAGGCGACGGTCTCAGGACCACCACCCAAGCCTAGGAGGTGATTTCAAAATCGCCGCCCAAGCTGGGTGACAAACATGGAATCGTCACCCAAGCCTGGGTGGCGGTTTCAAAATCGCCGCCCTTTTTAACATGAAGGTCAAAACATGCATATAATGAAGCAGGAAGCTAGAAGAAAGCATGCAAAGGCTAAGTAAGGATGTCTATGCTACAAATATGTATTGCGAATGGGTTTAGGAACTCGAACACCTTCTAAAAGGATATGAATCATCATTGGGGACCTTTTGTAACTATTTTTCCAACAATGTAGCACATGTAATTTTGGGTGCATACATATTTTCCCCTCAAGAAGCATCTTAGCCATGAAAAGATGTAAAACATAAAGTCCGAGTATTGTGTTCCCAAAATGGGAGTTAGAATGCATACTTGACATGCTCGTGTGTCGAAATGTCACTTTGTCCAAACTCTTTCTACCTGCAAAATGAAAAGAAGACTAAAGTGAAAATAGATAAAATATCCAAAAATAAACTCTAAGTTAAAACAACAAGAGGACTTACCATTTGTGCGGGGACAAGAACTTACCTTTGCGAGCGCTCCGACCCTACGAACATATGCACTCAAATGAATTTATAACAACACACACACACATATCAAAACAAACTCATTTTCCAATTAATTTGCGCATATCGACTTGGTGATTTTTTTAAAGCTATGGGCCCATGGTGACTATTTCATTTGTGAGTATGTTTGAATTGGAATGGATTTAGGAATGGTATTTTGCGTTAGGCTTGGCCCTTTGCTGTTTGAATGCTTTTGAGAAGAACTCCTACAAAATTCTTAACTAGATCAGTCATAAGGGGCCTCAAAGAGGTAGATAGGAAGAGTGCCTTTATTGCTTAGTCTCCATTTTGTGAGGCATGTATGATTTTTTTGTATATCTCGAGCTCATTGCGAGTGTTTTGGCCATGCCTAGTGCTTGATGGCATTGTACACAAACTTGATTTACTATGATATATATCTATAAGCTATTCTTTTTGGTTTGGTAATTCATTGTATCTGAGTTGACTTCCTCTTGGCTCACTTCACATGTGTACTCTAGATGTTTAGAACTTCCATTTTTATATGCTTTTCAGAATGTATGCAATGGATATGAATGCTAACATAATGATTTCTTTTTGTATTTTATAATGTTGATATATGATAATGCAATCACATTGTAATGTTGAACTTTAGTTTCTCTAAGCAATTTTGATACTTCGTATTATTTTGGCAAGACGTGATAGAAGAATGATATGATAAGTGAACAAACTTGCCCTACTCCTAACTCCACATAACCGGTAAGATGTGAGGGCTCAAAACCAAGAGACAGAAGGGGCACAAGTTATAGAAATTTGTTGAATGGTAATGATGAGAGAAAGATAAGGATTTGTGATCCGTAAACTTCTACTTTGGAACTCTAAGAATCTCACAATTATCTTGTTCTACTTTCAACTTTGGAAAATGATAGATTGCTTGAAAATTAGAGCTTAATGGTGATTATCTAGTGTTATAGAAAGGCAATTGAAGAAATTAGGAAAGAATTCAACTCCAACACCAACAATTTTATCCAAAAACCTACAATGGAGGAAAACCAATCGGGAAGGGCAACTAATTTTGGACAATTATAGACAATTACAGATTACAATAAGTATGAAAATAAGCAACAATATAAAACTTCTCTCCAATTACTTGCTTGCTCTATTTCTTACACCTTACTCCTACAATCCCACTCTAACTTTGAAGAATCTCTGCTCACTTGCTCTCATACTAATACTCGCTTCTCGATCTCTTTAGATCTTCAAAATAATAATTCTCTTGCTCCTTTCATGCTTTTATAGGCCTTCCCATGTCCTCCTATGCACTAGAGGATGTGAAAGGGCATGGAAGGGAAGACCATGATTGGGCGCTTAAAATTCGCATCCATTCGTGCTCCATTATTCTTTTCTATTTGAAGGTGTCAGGACCACCACACCGAGTAGACCAACAGTTTCAGGACCACTGCCCTGGATGGGTGGTGGTTTCAAGACCACTTGCCCCTGCAGGCGCAGCGATTCGAAACCACCACTTTGCATAGAGTGGTAGTTACATGTCAGAACCTTTGTTTACCTCATTTTCTTAATTTTTATTTGTTCATCATTCTTGGTGTTGATGGAAGTGATGAAGTGGTGTGTTTTTGGATCCCTATGGATCATACCTCCCCTACTTATGAGGCTTTTGGTCCCACAAAAGCTTAGTGGGGGAGTGGTAGAGGAATCAACTCCCTCTCTTGCTCCTTCGAGTACCACTAGGTCTGCCTTGGTGTCTTCTCTCATCTAACCTGCCAAGACTCCTATGGATATCTAGTTTGCTACTCCAGTGCTACATCCTCCTCCAAGTTTCCTCGAGTACAATCCTCTTTAGAAGGAAACTTCTGTATGTTTCCTTCTTTGTCATGCATAGATGGATTTAGTAGGTGCGAGCTCTTGCAACTTGCTATCGTGTGCATCTGCATGAAGTATGTCCTGAAGGTTTCTTTTCCAACTTGCTCAAGTATGGAAAAGGTCCCATACTATAGTGGTTCATTCCTTCTTGCATGTCTTTGTCTCTTGAGATAGATTGGCTGAATCTTCTCCAAGTACACTTTGCTATTATAGTCACTACCATTCCTTGTATCTCCTCTTCTCGTTCTTTGCCTCATAGTCATGTCTAGTGAATTCGTAGGTAGATACTGTGACTCGCATAGTGGAAGTTTGATTTACTCCTTGAATGAGCGAGTTCTGTGGTGGTGGCTTCTTCTACAAAAAATGACAAGTGTTATCCAAATTCTCCATCCTTTAGTCAAAAATATCTGTGCTCTCACGTCCATTTTGATTTTCTTCTAATGAAAGAAAACAAAACTGATGATTTTCTTGAATAAGTCTTGGTGCTTAGTTAGCACTTACCATAGCCTTCTTTGATTTGCTCTGGTGTGCCCGGATGTTGAAATTGACTCCATCCTTAACCCATCTATACTAGTTATCCCTCCTTGTGAACACAACATCCCTGGCATACAAGTAAGGAATTCTAAAGACAACGTCAAATGCATCAAGTGGAATAATATCAACCTCTAATACATCTATATATTGGGTATTTATCCCAAACTGAAACTTACACTTCCTTGTAACTTGTATTTCTACACCCTTCTTCACCCATCCCAATGGGTATGGATGTGGATGCATGTAAGTCTCTAGACCAAGTTGTTCTACAACCGCATCAGAAATCAAATTTGACTAAGAACTAGAATCTACTAAAGCATTTACCTTAGTCTTCTTGATTTGGATTCTAATTTGAAATAGCTTACTCATCTCTTCTTCTTCTCGCTGCCTTGTACATATTAGTGGTTGTGTAACCCACCTTTTTCTACATCCGAATCATCCTAAATATCCACCTCTCCTTTTGTCTTCACAATGGCCATGGATTTCTTGGAATCCTTGGTTTGGTGCTTTGGGTAATTCTGGATGCAACTTCCAACATGTGGCATCAAGTATGTCTATTTACATCAAAGTTATTATAGAAATTCTTAGGACATTTACAAGTATGAAAATTAGCAGCGGTGACATGTTTACCTTTCCATTTACCTCTGCTACTTGTCTTCCCTTGTTCTTTTTTCTTGTTGTTATGTTGTTGAGCTGGCCTCCCTTTGGTTCTGTTTCTCTTTGCTTCTTCTCATCTTCAATGTAGTATGCTTGTATACAAGCTTCATTGAGATCCTTGGGATTCATGGAGATTACCTTCCTCTAAAGGTGAGTGTGAAGTCCTCCTAAATACTTGGTTAGAATGTCTTCATCATCCAAGTCCATATTAAGCAACATGGGTTGTCTCCGAAATTCCATAGTGTAGTCTTGCACACTTTGACAACCGCCTGTCTAAAAGTCTTTGCCACTTAATTATCATGTCAATTTTATTGCCAATAGGATAGAAGTTAGCTTTAATTAATTATTTAAAACCTTTCCAAGTACTGACAATAGGACATTTATTCTTCTCACAAGTGGCTAGATGGGTTTCCCACCAAACCAAAGCATGAACTTCCATTTTGGGATGTGCAAAGATGATCCTTTGTGCCTCAGTGACATTATGCACACTAAAATAGACTTTTAATTGTTTTATCCATTTATGCAGTAATTTTACATCTACTTGTCCTTCCAAATTCTTTATTTCCACTTTCGTTTCAACTTTAAAAGGTGGGTGATCATATTTTACCTTCTCGCTTACAATTGGCATCTCTTCTTCATGCTCTTCCCACTCTTCCTATTTGTGGCTCTTTTCGATACCAAATTTTTCGGCCAATGCTCAAACCATTGAGTCCATGGAATCTTGCTTAACCAAAGCCATCTTTTGCAGATATAAAATCTCTTCTTGTTTTCTATACAACCTATCCATCATGGTCTCTAGCATCTTGACTCAATGGACCAAGTTCTCTTCCACCATTTGAGCTTGAATTCTCTGTTTCCACTTCTCGTAGTAGAAATATATGGCTCGTAAGGTAAACATTATTTTCCTTTAGACCTTGCCATTGTCATACAAAATCACAAGAAATATTCAAATACCACGATCCTGGATATATAATCATCTCGATACCAAAATGATCCGTAAAATTTTACTTTGGAACTCTACGAATCACACAATTATAATGTTCTAATTTCAAATTTGGAAAATGATATATTTTCTTGAAAATTAGAGCTTAGTGACTGATCATCTAGTGCTATAGAAAGGAAATTTTAGAAAATAGGAAAGAATTCAACTCCAACACCAACAATTTTATCCTGGAAACCTCCAATGGAGGAAAACCGGTGAGAAGGGAAAATGCTCTTCTTCCCACTTTTATTGGAAAATTATAGACAATTACATATTACAATAAGTATGAAAAGAAGAAATAATGTAAACCTTCTCCCCATTACTTTCTTTCTCTATTTCTTACACTTTGCTCCTCGATCTCACTCCAAAGATCGAAGAATCTCTGCTCACTTGTTCTCATACTCGATACTTTGCTTCTCGATCTCTCCGGATCTTGAAATAATAATTCTCGTATTCCTTTCATGCATTTATAGGCCTTCCCATGTCCTCCCATGCATTGGAGGATGTGAAATGGCATGGAAGGGAAGATACATAGTTGGGTGCTTCAAATTCACGTCCATTTGTGCTCCATTCTTATTTTCTGTTTGAAGGTGTTAGGACCATCGCCCTGAGCATACCAAGTAGTTTTAGGACTGTCACTTTGTACATTGAGTGACAGTTCTATCCGTAAACTCCGTTTACCTCATTTTCTTCATATTTCTTTGTTCCTCCTTCTTGGTGCTAATGGAACTAATGAAGTGGTGTGTTTTTCTAGATCCCTATGGATCAATTTGGCAAAACCAAATTGAGACACTACAACCTCATTCTACTCAAGTTTGCTTCATAGTTTAAAATGTGAATTACTTTCTAGTTTATCTAGACTTAGATCCGTAGATGGCTACTTGGTTGACAAAATCTAGTTTTGAGGTTTTAAACTCTTTTTGGAATTTCGGACATCTAACTCACTTTGTTCTTTTTTATGATTTCAAAACATTTGAATGAACTATTTCTAACTTTCAAACTTGTCAAAGAGACCCCCTACACCTTTCCCCATGCTACCAATATGAAGTATGGGCTCATCACCATGGACAAGGCATAGGCGAGTAAGGGCACTTCTCTCCTTTCCCAACCCTACATCACTAGTAAGAGACACAAGCTCAACATTGAAGGTTGGTAGGGTAAAGAAATGTGTAAAATAATTTTATTCCGTGGATTTGCATTTGACTTATTTATCTAGGAAAAATGTCTATAATGTTCTTATTTCCAAAGAGACACATATGTGATAGATGTGACACCATGAAGCTTCTAGAAAAGACCGTAGGAAAAGACACCTACTCTAGAAGAAAATACAAATAGAACCAAGTATGCAAGACTTGGTATGGTTAGTGTTAGAGCTTTGTCTTATCTTGCTTGAATTGATGAAATGATCAAGGAATGTTTGATGATAACATGAGGATTTGAAGATAAATGATTTGAATGTTTTGCTAATGTTTTTGAAGTTTTTAGAATCGCTTATAAGAATAAGTCCCTTGATCGAAAGTTATGAAATGAACGGCAGATGAAAATGTAATTCGGATGCGTAATATACATATGAAAATGCAGTGAAACTACATGTCATGATGTCTAAGGTGAAGAAAGTTGATGAATATGGAATTCTTCACCCCTAAAAGTACACAATAGAGAACCATGATCCTCGAAATTTCCACTCTCTTGACACGAGCCTACCATTTTGGGTTTAAACTTACAATCCTTTCCCAGAAGTGTATATTTCCAATCATTAAAATCATTTATCTGAAAGAGGAGTTTATGCACCTCTTTGTCAAATTATTGAGACATGGTGTGTGGGTGAGCATGACTATGCTACTCATCCTTGTTTCTTATGTAGAGCATTGTGTTTACTTGTAACCCTTGTTGAATGACGAGGCCTTGCCCCATGGATATGGCAAGCTTAGTTTTAGATGCACATGGGTTGAAATCGGGGTTTAGAATAGAACAAACCTTAGAGATGGTTTTGATGGGCATCATTTCAATCTCGAATTTCCTTCTTCATTTGTTAATTCAATCATGTTTACACCTAGATCTAGGTCATTGGAGGGAAGATATGCTAAACCGAGAATACTACCCATCCCGTGTGGTTCAAATGAGAGGAAGATCAGATTGTCACTCTCTAAGAGTTTCATAATTTTCACTGTGGTTTTAGTGGACACTGTTTCCACAAATATTGATTTACCCTTATCTATTTTTGCCACCTCAAATGTTTTTAGGTCAACAACTTCAGCCTTTGGCACGTCCGGGGTGATCGGGACTAACTCTTTTAATGGAGGTTATCTGTTCAATTGATTCACAAGAAGTTCATAATTTGTATGGACTCATTTCTTCTTCTTGAAGTTTTCTAAGTGTATATCGAAGGGCTTAGGATCCCCTTGAGTGATGAAGACCTTCCCCAAATGGAGGAATCTAATCTCTGGAACATGGTAGAAGGGATAGCCTTCATTCGATGAATCCAGGGTCTCCCAAGGATCATGTTATAACTTGTTTCCCTGTCGATAATGTAAAACTCTGTCAAGATGGTTTTTGGACCAAGCGTGATTGGAAGAACTATGGTTCCAATCGAGGTCGCTTTAAGACTATCGTACCTCGTAACGTGTTTCTTGTAGAGGAACAATTTGTCTCTCCATATCCCAACTTCTACAAGAAAGAGAAGGGAACCACATTTACAGCAGCCCCATCATCAATCATGGCTCTCTTAATGCAATTGTTATAAACCCATACTTGTAAAAATAAGGCAGGATCACCTCTTTGGGAAATTTCAGCATCAGATGGCATCTTTTCTATATCAAAAACAAACCTAATATCCCTATCATTTTGTCCCGGAGGATGTATGTCAAAGTCAATATGATTTTTTTGAGTACTAGGAGGTGGCATAACATGGATTAGATGACCAATACCTAGTGCATTGAGAAATGAAAATGATGCGCGAGTGAATTCTTCATCAAATCTAGAAACAAAATGTGAGAAAAGGTCTTGTTCAAATCCAATATTAAATCATAGGCTCCTACTAGTTTTGATATTATAGGAACATCATCTTGTGGAAAGGAAAGAGAGGGTATGGGTTATGAAACATACTCCTTCATCTGAGTTGTTGCATTAATTTTTGGCTCGACCTCTAGCTCGACTAACCCTAAGATTTTTGTATTATCGTTTGAACCAAGGTTAGGAGCAACCTGAGAGTTGTCAGAATTTGAGGCTTCATGATCATTGGTTCCTATAGGAATACCCTTGTTTATATTTTGAGGATTCACTTGGGAATCCCCAGGATGTTTAGGGTTTTCATTTTGAGGTGTGACAGGTCAGGTATGACTAGGCTACGGGTTTGTTTCAAGATTTGCTAGGAACGTATCTACAAATAGCTACCTTTGGTTTTGGGAAGTCTTTGCAGAAAATTATTACAATCATGGAAAGTCCTATCATCATGACCTCGAACCTTATGGAAACCACAATATAGGTTAGGGTCATAATCTCTTGTCATTTGATGAGCATCCTTTTGTTGTTGATTATAACCTCGATTATAATTTGAAATTGATTTTTATAACCACGATTCTTTACCCCTTGGCTAGAGTTTTGATACTTGGTTTGGGCCTTGGGTTTGATTTTTCATTTGAGATGGACAGATTTACGCCAACCTTGTGTTGGTGACCGAGGAGGTAATGTTAGGGCTCTTTGATTACCCATGTTGTTGTTATTATCACTATTTCCGTTGTTCGTGAAACTAGCGTTCTTGGCTTGATTAGTAGCACTATTCGTGGTAGCACCATGATTTCGATTCATGCCCTTAGGTCCTTAGTTGTTGGCACCATTGTTTTGATAATTTGCATTATTTTTATTTGGGGATACCAATTTCCCATTGGGACCATAGATCTTACACCCACTATCTATAGCGGCTTGGTCAATCAAGCACACCTTCCAATACTTCCTCGTAACTATGGAAAGGAAAATTCTAGACTTCTTCCCTAGTATCTCGATTGAGCGAGTGAAGGAAAAGATCGCAAAGTTCCATTTGGTCCATGTTGGGTGCACTTATAGAGGAATAGAGAACTTGGCGCCATCTTTGGATGAAATGGGTGGCATATTCATTTTTCTCCTATCTAATATGTAGGAACTCCCTAATCCCTGTACGCAACAACTTGTTCATGTCAAATGCT
Source organism: Taxus wallichiana var. yunnanensis (assembly GCA_018340775.1). Classification (NCBI taxonomy): domain Eukaryota; kingdom Viridiplantae; phylum Streptophyta; class Pinopsida; order Cupressales; family Taxaceae; genus Taxus; species Taxus wallichiana. The sequence continues at coordinate 865,574,114 of CM031242.1, forward strand.
TTGATGAAATCAGAAACAAGTTGTTTAAAGGAATGTATAGAAGCTTTCGGAATACGGTAATACCAATCCAATGTGATTATTTTGAGAGTCTTTAGAAATATCTTAGCCACTACAACATCCCAAGGAAGAAATTCCCTGATAGCAGTAGCATAGACCTTGATATGAGCATTCGGGTCTCCTTCTCCCTTAAATTTTGGAAGATTCAACAATGGGCATAGAAGCATGACACCACATATGGTGAATTCAAGAGGTTCCTTTAAGTACTCAGCACATGTACCCATTGCATAAGATTCCACCATTGAATATTCTTGATGAGGAGGTGGAGTTGGATAAGATGTGTTATAAGTTTTGACAGGAATGTATGGGGTCCCTTGATATGGCATGTAGGGACCTAGAACGACATATGGTCCATCACGGGGAGTTTTTGAATCTATGTGCATGTAAGGTGGGATAGTACCAAGATATGGACTAACGGGTATAAAACCAAGGAACGTTGCATTTCCTGTTGTGGTGACATTCGAGAATGCACTTCCAACCTGACCCTTGCGTAAGATAAGCTTGAGAAGGATGAGGACCCATCCATAGTGTGTCTAACCCTGTGAGAAGATCACCTAGATTTGAATAAACTAGATAACCTTGTTATACATGATATTACGTTGGTTTCTCATTTGAAGGGATGTATTCTTTTCTATCAATTGGATACCCTATGTTCTACCCTACTTGCATGTATTGGTTGTGAATTCAGGCACTTTCTATTTCTCTAATTCTCCCTACTAAAGTATAAATGAGATTTTGGGAGAGTATTGAGTCCCTTTTTGGGGTTCTGTGGCGTAGGGTTTGATTGAGTAGGATCTTGATACCCTATAATGAATTGTTCGGTGTTATAATTCTTGTCTTCCTTAGAAGTAAGAATCTTAGGATAGGCATTCAAAATATCTACTGAGTAAGAACCTATACCATTTTCATAACAATGTGGTTTGCTTTGGGTTGACCTTGATCAACCTCCTCCATCCTTACATAGCTAATGGAGTTTGAAGTATAACTAGGGGAGGTTTAGACGTTGCTTGTGTAATTGTTGCCCCACCTCGAAAGAAGGGGATTATTGTGGTTGAACGTTGGTGTAATATCTATTAGATACAAATGGCACACCAAAATCTCTTCCAAACATATTTTAGAAAGTATAAAATACCTATCAAAATAGGGGAAGAAATGGAAATATAAGGTAATAACAATGAAAGAAAAGGAAATAATAAGGAATTAATCCTTCACGTCGGGTTCACCAATTTGTATGGATGAAAATTGACATGTAACCTTGACCACACTTGACCCCCGAGGTTGTGCGGGGGCAACCGATGTGGGATTATGTGTGGCTAACTATAGGAGGATTAGTGACTAAAATTTGGTAGTGTGATCTCCTAGTAGCTGAGTTGGAAAAGGGGATATTTAGAGGCTATGAATGGGTAACATAAATTCCCTATGGTTTGTCTAATTGAATCTCAATGTTGAACTAGTTTGAAGTGTCCAAATTAACTAAGATGAAACTAATAGTTTATGCTATCGCTAAAAGTAAACTAACCTAAATAAAACAACAAAATTGAAACATTATAATTAGAAACAACAATTGGCTTTTATTCTAAATAATAAAATCTACTTCTACACTAAAACTAAATAAGAAAAATAACCTGGTGTGGTTATTCCACCTATCTTGAGTGTATTCTAAATAATTCTAACAAGAAAATTTCCAAATAATCTATGATATGCGAGATAACTTCCTATACATATTTTCTCCTTCAAATCCATAGGGATGGGAAGAAGAAGATCTATCATCGGGAGCTTCTAATAATGATATGGATCTATTTGAAATTGTTTGAATAATAAAAATGAAATAATTTCACTACTTTATTTGATATGGATTTGTACATAATAAATTTAGAATTTGATAATTTGACTAAATGAAGCCAAACAAACAAATAATTCCAACTGGATAAGCAAGAGCTTTGAAAAATCTACCTTTATATGTACTTGTCCCCTCACTTTATCCTTTCTTTCTGTGTGTCCATATGAGTCCCAGGAATTGGGAATGTAAAGGCAAGCAGGAGAAAGTGCTTGAGAATGACAACTTGAAGGCAGTCTGGTTGCAATGCAGGTGGAAGAGAGATAACACAAGTGAATAGAGCTTGGCTATACAATTTCTAGTAGGATTGTGGCAATAATACTATGCAAGATACACAAAATTCTCATGCCATTTGCTTGAATACAAGCATTGAATATATAGGAATTGGCTAGGATGTGCCTTCATGCACAAGGAAGCCTTGGAGTGCCAAATCATTGGGTGAAGAGGTAGTTCAAACTAATTAAATCTATTTAAAAATAGATGACGGAAGGAATACCATGCAAAAAGACTATTTTTAGGCAATTCGGTTTGACAAACGCACCCTAAAAGTCAAGTTAAGTGAAGCATTGCGTGTTTAAATCACACATGAAAGGTTGGAAAAATACGTACGATTGCCGCCACGAGAAGGGCGGCGGTCTCAGACCATCACCCAAGCTTGGGAGGTTATTTCAAAACCACTACCCAAGCCATGTGACAAACACAAAACCACCGCCAAAGTCTGGGTGGTGGTTTCAAAACCTTGACCATATAGGGCGGTTTTGACACCTTTTGAAGGCCAAAACATGCATACAATGAAGTAGGAAGCTAGAAGAAAGCGTGCAAAGGCTAAGTAAGTATGCCCAAGCTACAAATATGTACTATGAATGGGTTTAGGAACTCGAACACCTTCTGAAAGGATATGAATCATCATTGGGGACCTTTTGTAACTGTTTTTGTGAAAATGTAGCAAGTGAAATTTTTGGTGAGTATAGACCCCTTTGAAGTGAGGGATGTTCTTACACATTACTCATCTCAAAACAATAGTGTTATGTTTGCCATGTGTAAAATTTATGAAAGTGTAAACACACAAAGTTGGTAATTTGGCTCTTGATAAGGTAAGTATTGATTTAATTTCCTTAACCATGACTTGCACACCTATTCGATCTTAATTTCTACATCCTAGTCCACCCTTGGTCCTATTACAAGGCTTACTATCCTCATTACATTACTTAGCCACTTACGGAAATGATCATATCAACTACAAGTAGTCCATTGCTTTTAATCCTCGTCTAAAAATCTTCACAACATCGCTCCTATTTACTTCAAAATCCATCAATAGGATGGAACCATCTAATGATCTTATCTTAGGGTAGACAATACTATCATAAGTAACCCACATGTTAGTTTTTAATTTGAATATATTTCATGGGTTAAAACTTCCACTTTAAGTTAATCTTAAATAAAATTATATCTATGTAACCCTATATAAGAAAGTATAAAACACTCATTTACTCATATAGAGTTGTCAGGATATCTTCAAGTACAAATCGTTAATAAGTCATCTAAAACTCTGTTATACTTTCCCTAATTTAAAATAACTCACTAAGAGTATTGATGCAACCTAGGTCGAGGTCCAAATGAATGAAAATTTGGTCCTAACATCCTAAACACAATTTTTCTATTGATTTCTCACCCATTTCACGCTATCCAACCCTTTTTTGGTGATTGTCCACTTGAAAACCGGAATTTCCATCTTTTAATGAGAATTTTAAACTAGTAAGCTAGTGAATTGCACTAAGCTTAGAATTTGTGGGAATGAGGGAGGATATATGGTGTATGAGTACTCAAAACGAATATCTCAGCCTATATAAACACAATCACAGCCTTGGTTGAGCCTTACACAGAAATCAGATCAATGTTTTGGCCAAAATATAATTTTTGGGCCTCTTCAAAGGAAACACACACATGCATAAACAACACAAAACTCCATGGGATGAGCTTGAATTTATTATTACTTGAAATTCATATCATAATCAATTTAAATGATCAAGTTACTAAAACACTCTATTGGTGCTTACAAATATTTTTACAAACACTTAAGCATATTTTCAATGCCTCAATACTCTCTCCACCATAGGAATTTCTATTGGGAGTATTTTGTTGTACCATCTACCTCAAAAACCCATCATGAATGTGGGTTTAGATCTTCCCCTCATGGTCTCAGTCACCCCAACCAATAACTCCCAAAAATCCCCCTTTTCCTCTCTTTCTTTCACTTGTTTTGTGTTTTTCTTAATGTTGAACTCTCACCACTTTTGGGATATGTTTTCCCCATCTCTTGGGCATCCCAAAATATTTCCACCTCAAGAAATTTGAAAAACACGAAAAGAAACATATTTTTCCCTCTCATGAGTGTTTTTGGGCTGACTTTCATACATGTGTAACTCCATGTCCGGGCCTTCTTTCCCAAATGGTTTTGGCTACACCATGTCCATATGAAAACAACCAAACCCATATAATTCATTTTTTCTGAGGTGGCCCAAGACTCTCCAATCAATAAAAATATATGGAAATTGTGTAACAAAATGCCAACAAGAGACAAAGAGCCAAAATTTGAAATTTATTTATATTTTATTTATTTATTCATAGTGTTTTAGTGATGCAATATTGCATTTGAACTTGAATGCTCCTTGTTTTCACTTTGAAATTCACACCCTCACCGAATCGGGGATTTATAATTTAAATGAAACAATGAGGGAACTTGAAGGTGTGGGTTCAATCAAGGTTTATCCTCAGATGAAAGGGTTGGACCCTCTCACCCCAGTCCATCAGAATCGCACTAATCAACTTCTACTTTAGCACTATCTAATTCCTAAACTAAGAATCCAAGGAGACATGGAGAGAGAGACAAAAATTGAAAATAAAAGGGGAGGTGATGCACAAAACTGAAAAATGGATCAATTCTATCTCTAAAATCCATAGATGTGAACTTGTGAATGAAGCTTAGAGAAATGCACACAACTTTGAAGAAAGTAATTTGGAAAAGAATGAAGGCATGTATGAGGAAAAATATGTTCACATTAAACGTAGAGCATTCAGAAGAATGAAGCCACACTTGTGTTAATATAAAAAATTAACCATTTATAGGCATAAAGTTAAGGAAATAAGTATTCACGTGCAAGTTATAGAGGTCACAAGCAAGAGTTTCAAGCTCAAAGATAGAGCTCTCAAATTTCAGAAATCAAACCCATGTGCCTTTTGCATTTAAATTTATAGTGTTTGATAGAGAGGGGAGAAGAGGTCGATCACATCGAGTGATTAATGAAATCAACCAGTTGTCACCACCAAGGACCAATTACCATATATTTCACAAGTCTAGTATGGGTTCCTAACATTTCTATAAATATACGCCATTAGATCGTGAGTGCAGGAGGAAAAACCACTCATAATTAAATAAGGATTGGTGAATTGGTTGAGAGTTTAGTTTAAAAGAGGCACAAATTTATTATGTATTTCATACTTTAGATGATTTTTATTTGATCTCGTGACTTTCTTTGTTTAACAACTTATCATGTTTCATGGCCCTAATGTATTCCACATTCAAATTACCTTCTCTACATGCCACGGTTCCTTAGATTTTATGAGGAAGCCTCGGGACAGAAAGTTAATTTTGACAAAAGCTCTATCTATTTTTTCAATACTCCTATTGAAAGGCAAAGAAAGATTTCTCTCATTCTTGGATGTACTATTAATTCCCTCCTAACTACTTATTTAGGGCTCCCTATGAGTACTAGTAAGGTTTCTAATGAGGTTTGGAATGATCTTCTTAAGAGATTTCAAAAAAACTTGCTGGTTGGAAAGGAGCTTTACTTTCAAGTGCAGGCAAGTGTTTATTGATAAAAAGCACTCTTCAGAACTTACCTATTTATATCATGTCAATGTTCAACATTCCAACAACAGTGATGAATAGCATTGAAAAAATTCAAAAACACTTTTTATGGCATGGTACTGAAGACAGGTTTAGATACCATTTAGTTGCTTGGGAGCAGGTCTGTAAACCAAAGAGGATTGGGGGTTTAGGAATCAAAGATATCAAGCTTATGAATGCTGCTCTTATTGCAAAGTTGGGTTGGAGACTCATAAAAGAGCATAAGCCTTGGACAGAGTTGATCAAAATCAAATACCTTTCCAATCAAAGCATGAATTCCTTCCTTTTTGATCAGTCACTTCCGAATGGCTCTATTTTCTGGAACAATCTTCTACACATCAGACATATTCTCTCTCACGGATGTAGTTGGAAGCTTGGGGATGGACAAGACATTGATTTCTAGACTGACAAATGGTCTGATGTTAACTGGATTTCCTCTTATGGTCACATTAAGGACAACTTAATTAGAAATTATGGGCACAAAGTTCAGGACTATATTGAGGTGGTTGAAAATAAAAGGAAATGGAAACAGTTCAGAGTAGATGAGGATAATGTGCAGTCTACTGTTGCATCCATGCAGAGTCATCTCTCCCTAATTCATATCAGTCCTCAAAATCATAAGGATGAACTCATTTGGAAAGATTCCTTTGATGGAGAGTACTCGGTTAAATACGCTACAACTCTTTCTTTACCTCTATTGAAAGTGATATTGAGTGGCATAAGTTGTGGATGCCCAAGCTAACCCCTAGAGTAAATTTTTTCTGGTGGCTTATCATTAAAGGCAAGATCCTAACTAATGACAATCTCATTAGGAAAGGATTCATCATGCCTAATGATGTTTGTGTCAGGAAGAAGCAAAAGATATCAAACACCTCTTTCTTCATTATAAGTACACTTCCAAAATTTGGCATCTCATTTTTGAAAACTTCAATCAGGAATGGATCTTTCCCCATACTTGTCTTCAGGCCTGGGAACAATGGAACTCTCCTTACAAACATTGTGTGGTGAGGAGATTATGGCAACTGGTTCTCCCTCACACCATGTGGCGGGTTTGGAAAGCTCGTAATGATGTCATTTTCAGGAATACCAGAAAGTTATGCAAAAATTCTACAAAGAAATTATCATTGTTGTGAAAGACAACATTGAAAGATTTAAACCCCCCAAAAATAGACTTTACCCTGAGGAAGAAGAGCACATTCTGGCTGCTTGGAATATTGGCACTGTTTTGAACAAGAATAACAATAGTATTGATAGATCCACTGTCTGATGGATTCAGCCTCCCAGTGCTTGGCATAAGTTGAATTTTTATGGGGCCTCAAAAGGCAATCCTGGAGATTTTGGAGGTGGGGAGTCATTAGAGATCACAGAGGCTATTTTGTTGCTTTGCTTTTTCTGGTAAAATGGGTAGAAAAACTAATCACTACTCTGATGCTCTTGCTGATCTTTGGAGAATAAGGCTAGCCAGGGATTGTAATATTTCCAATATTATAATTGAGGGTGATTCGTTGAACATTATCAATCTTTTAAATCAAAAACAACCCCAGGTTGGTCAATCGGGGACTTTATTGTGAAGCTACTGATATTTGCAAGAGTTTTGAAAATTTTGAAATCAAACATACATACCATGAAGGCAATAATGTGGCGAGATGGCTTGGAAAATATTGGGGTTAATAATACTTATCAAATTTGGTTAAAGGAGTGACATCATCAAAGATTTGCATGCCTTGGAACGTAATCACTAATAGTTGTAGTGCTGATGCTAAGGAGCGGCCTTTTAAGTGCGAGTGATGACATCATCAAAGATTTACATGGCTTGGAGCATCATCATTAATAGATATAGGGTGGATGCTAAGGAGCAGTTAATTAATTGCAAAGTGAGAATTAATAATTACTTCTCTTCACACGCTTGGGAGGACTTCAAAAATAGAACTGAGGATGATTCGTATAGCTTTCAAATTTTTACTGTTGCAGGAAGAGGTAATAGCACAGGAAAAATGGGGGGACCACCTTGCAAGACTAAGCCCACCCATAATCCTACTTGGAAAGATGATATAGTTCTCTGGAACTATTTACAGAAAGGGGTCTCATGAATTTTATTGAAAAAGTCCAAGGTTTTGATCAAGATTTCTCAATCAAATTTGCATGGATGGATGGAGGAAGCAAGTGGTTGAATACAGTAATATCAAGGTTGAGATTTCAGAGGAGCTTATAGCCCAGGTCATCGAGGCTCAGTCTAGAAGGCACCAAATTCTTCAACAAGCGGGTGGATAGAGAGGTGGAGGCTAAGAAGTTTTTGGATGAGGGTGAGAATATAGATTTTATGACGACAGCATCAAACTTGCTTCTGTTCCAGAGCCTTTTGCTGAGATCACAAGGATGGTGGTAAGGTATGTTACCTTAGAAGGGAGATTTGTCACTATTCCCCAAAATCATTTGATCTTCCTTAATCACTTCTGTAGAGACCTCACCATTAACTTTCCTCATTACTTGTTAAATTCTCTGGAAAAATCTGTTCTGGAAGTGTAAAACCACACTAGGGTTGTTCCCCTTCATCAAGGGTTAATACCGCTCATTCATCACACTGCTCAGCTTGCCCCTACTCGGATCCTACTCCTCCCCCTGCCTCCATCCCCCTTCCTGATAGGAAACTTGATATTGCTACCACTAGCAGGAAAAGGAAAGAGATGAAAACTAAGGTCCCTGCTTCTCAGAGGGTTCTTAGAAGTCATAAATACCTGGAGCTTGCTGCGAATTTACTGCACATTAGTAATCTAGTGGAGAAGCCTAAAGATGAAGACTTGTTGGTCAGAGTAGAAAATATGGAAAAGGAGATTCAGGACCTTAAGAGGGTTATTAGGGATATGGATAAAACTTAGGGCAAAAGGAAACTGTAAAATGATGAAGATGAAGATATTACTATTGAAGTTTTCAAGAAGCTACTATCTCTGGATGCCAGGCTTGGCAATGCAAAAGGGAGAAATGACTGTATCCTCTCAGCTCTTAAAAGCATCTATAATTTCATCAAGCAGCATGTGCATAGTGTTTGCAGTCTCAGCGGTATTACCGAGGACATTTGGGGTTCCAAGGAGAACAAAGATCTTGCAATTGCCAAGGTGGATTTGAAAGATCCATCCTAGGCCACCGCCATTGCATTCTTCATCTCGCTCCAAATGATTAAAGCCAAGATCGACCGGGCTATCAAGTGATGTGGGGCCTTTGTTGCTATTTCTTTTGGTGGTGAAGTTTCTTTGATTGGCATTTTTGGTGCTACTTTTTGGCTGAGATGACCAGTGGTGGTTTCTCTTGTTCATTTTTTTGTCTCTTATGCTTTTATTCGGATCACTGTCTGTCTTGATCCTGTTTTATTCTTGTAGTGTATAATGGGCCGCTGAGCCCACTGATGTTGGATGTTTTTCAATGTTAGCTCTTTTGGTATCTGGCTTTTGAGCCTTTTTGTTCATAGGGTGTAGTCCCTTCAAAACTATTTACGCATAATAAAAAAATACATCCCACGTTCCCACTCATTCAAATCGTGGATTTTGGACCTACGTTAATGTTACTTTGTTCTTTGAGAACCCACATAACACATAATTCTTGTTTCATAGCTTCTAACCTTAGTCACATTCCAACTTGCTTGTATTTTCCTCACAGTTTCGTACTACACATTTCCTTGCCTCATGGTCTCTTCTTAGTGGACTATATGATTTTTGCATGGAAATAACCAAATCCATGGAATTCCATATTCTCCAAGTCCATGTAACACTTTATTTCCATGCAATGAAGCACTAAGCCTTTCTCGCATCTGTCTTGAAGACTACCTCTGACTTCTTTATTCTGCAGGTCTTCAATCTAGAGTTGCTTAAGTTTGAAACTTGGATGAGTTGTTCAAAATAGAATGGAATGCCATTTTGGACAAAATTTTGGTGACCTTTAAGGGACATATTCCTGCTATATGTAAATATCAATAGCCTTGAAGCATCCATTGGGCATGGAATCAAGTATAATCTTGAAATTTGATCTCAAAATTTTACAGCTATCCCAGAAAGTCTATTTTGAAGTTAATATTTTAGAGATTTGGATGAATCACTTTGAAAATATCCCAAAGCCTTCTCATTTTCTACCATGGAGGGATAAAATTTAAATGACATGTGTATAACTACAATGGACTCCCAAAACCTATATATAAAATAAGAAGATCATACATGCTTCAAGTGAAACATGTAGAGTGTGCACAAGAACTTATTCAGATGATCACCATAAATATTGAGGAAAAGGAACTCAATTAGTGATCATCACACAAAAAGGAGGGAACCTTTAACACAATGAGGAAAGGAAAAATAAATCGTTATGTACAAGATGCAAAAACCAACTTAAAGGGAAGGTTTGAGATAGATCCCATTGACTGGGATTTTAAGTTCCTCCCCATCAAGTTCTAAAAATAAAAAGAGTTGGCATACCTATATGAAGTGATGATGTATGACACAATCTAGAGTGCATCAAACTTAGAGTGCCTCCTGGTTTATGAGAGTGAACCAAGAGAATCTAGTGGATTTCGTGCACATCAAGATCATTTCACTCCAATGGAAAATAAAAATGTGCTCCAAGTAATCATTAATAATTAACCATACAAAAAGATTCATGCATAAAATAAAAATTGGTCTAGCATTCTCATAGATCATAAAAAGAGTACAAGTAGGAGTGTTGTGTAACTCATAATGTAGGACTCATCATAGCTCCACAAGGGAGAAATGAGTCACAATCTAGAAATGGAATGTAACTCTTCTATGATGCACATTAACACATATAAAAGATTTTTTGACATAATATGTCATATAACTCCTAACGACACCTAAGAACCATGACTCACCTAAGTGAGATGACTCAACATATGTGAGGTCAAAAATGCCCTATAAATAAAAAAGAAAAAAATAATAGCTCACACCAACACCCCCTTCATTAAAGGTTAGGTAGAGGCATGAAAATCCAAAAAAAGAAAGAGTACTCCCCTAGACAAGTAAGAAAGATGTTTTATATGGGTCCTAAATAATAAAGGCTTGATGAGGTACCCATGTACAAAATGCAATCTTTCTAGAAAAATGAGAAGAAGAGAAGAGGACTAGAAATCCTGAAAAAGTTGAGCACCGGCAGAGGACCTCACCCTAAGAAGAGAGCGCAAGTGAATGAACTTGGATTCAGTGAAGGGCTTGGTAAAGATGTCTATAACCTAATCTTATTAGGAATTAGTATTTACATTGTTAGTATATTTACCGTAGGGTAAAGATTACTTACTAATTGGTATTTTACCATAAAGTTAATTTGTTAAAACAGTATATATTATTATAACAATATATATTATGGGAATATTTTTAGTGATATATTGTTGAAAATATGATCTCCATAAATATAGGAAATAAATTTCCTATATAAATATGTAATGTCCGCATGGAAATATATATAGAGAATTTTATTATCGTGCACTCACTAAATACAACATTTGGTATCAAAGTGATTAAGTGTTGGCATGTGGTCCTATAGGTGTTGTCATTGATGAAAAACCACATTAATGAAAAATTGGATGATGGATTAGGGTCATATGATGTTGTGGATGATGTTGACATGATGGTTCAGATGTGTTCATGATGATACAAGGAGATTCAGTGAGGATTGCTTGCTCTTGCAAGCCCATTCAGGTGCCTAGGTGATGTTGCATGGTGGTATGATATTCTTGGTGACTTGAGAATCATGTTGGAATGATGTATATATATTTTTGAGAGTGATTTGTCATTCACATTAGTTTCGAGGGTGCAGATTCAAGTTGGTGACCATGTTTTAGGTGCTCATTTGGAGCAGGTATGGATGCTAGGAGGTATGAGGATGAGATTTGGAGCTATATGAGATCATTGATGCATGTATTCAGGTGTATTATGATGTATTAGGTATGTTTGGACTATTTTGAGTGCTTTCATGATGAGTTGTTGTGTTCTTTCAATTGACCCTAGCTTCTATAGTGTAAAACCCTAAGGGGTTACTATGAAAGTATTAGTGTCTGGAGATTTTGAGAGATAGTGATGAATTTATGATGATTGGAGATGTTATTATGATGTGTCATGGTAATTTTAGAAAAAAATTAAGATATGAATTTTGTAATTTATGTTAGTTTTGGTGAGACAGGGTTAAGAATAAGGCCATTTCCAACTTGAATTGGAACTTATGATGCTCACCTTGAATTGTGTGATTTTCATGGGAACTTGTGGATTTCAGGGATGTTTATAAAGTGAGTATAAAAGGTTTCAAAAAAATAATTAGGTCATTTCATCATCACATTTTTATGAACGAATGTTAAGAAGGTAAATAACTTTTATGAGTTTGAAACCCTAGCTTGAAAGTGGTTTGAGAGATTTGATTCCTAAGTGGTCAGAATTAATTCCTAGTTAATGGATGGTTATTGTAAAATGTATAATAATCCTTCATATTTCTAGAAAGGTATGGTAGAGGTCATGGTGATGAGTGGACCCCACTCAAACATGTCAGTTTATGAAGAAGTTTGTTTTGGGACAAGGTTGTCCAAAGGAGTTGTAAACTAAATTGTTATTGTATGATGTATGCAAGTTTTCATTGATGAAAAAAGAGGTTTTAATATATTCTAATTCAATTTCATGGTCAAATGAGCTCCATTTAGGTTGATTGATCAAAGGGCGGTTTTGAGGCAGTAAAAAGTAGTCTTCGATGAAGTGAACATAACAAGAGATACATGTGGAGTTAGAAAGTGATTCAAGTTGTGTTGGAAATAGAATTAAGATATATTTCCATTTATATAAGGTTTTTCTCATGATGATGAGTTTTTATAAGGTTTCTAGGTTCATTTTTGGACAATTTTTTTCAAATGCAAGACAAGACAAGATCTATTGGATGTTTTGAGTTGTTTCAAGCATGAGATGGATTATACGATGATTTATATCACATTTAATGCATTGGGAATCCAATGAATCCATTTATAGGTCTTGATTGTTCCTGTAAATGTGTTAACTAGCTGATATTTGAAAATAGCTTTTTGGGTAAGTTGATTTAGTGAAGACAAAAGTGGTTGTGGTTTGAACCAGTGATTGTTTCAAGACTTATAAATTACTTAGAATTTTTCTACATGTATTTTAATTTATATCAAGTGTTCACATGCCATAGTTGATATTATTTGGTGTGATCTAGAGGCACAAAGTCAGTTTTAGGGTCCTGAAGGGTGTTGGAAACAACTATTTTGAGAAGAACAAAGAACAGTGGTCCCATTAAATGAAATATTTTGATTGGTTGATGTAAATTGAGACCATTTATGATGTTTAAATGTTAATTTAAACATGTGTGGTGATTTTTGGGTCATGAAAATTTATGTTTTTGATGTTAGGGTTATTTTCTCTTTGTGCCCATGGGGATTTGAGTCTTTTTAGAGCATGTAATGATGATTTTGGCTAGGAAGACCTACTTGGGTCACTTATGACTGTTATGTTTTAAATTTCATATGTTTTTATGATGCATGGGTTGATTCAAAGGAGGGAATTTTTTTTTGTTTTAATTTTAAATGTGAAGGAGCTTATAAAAGCATTGTTTTGGGTGCTTTTTGGAGCTAGTGGTGTGTGTTCAAGAAGTGTGACCTAGGTGTGAGAGGTTTTCAGGTGTGTGATAATTTTTTGAGATATTATAAAGTGTGTGATAGGATTAGGATTGATGGAAATCATGTGTACGAGAGTTTTAAGACTTGATAAGTGAAGAAAGAGCAAGATTATGAGAGATTGAAGACCTAGGGTATTTAGGGTTTGTGACCTAAATAAGTGATATCCATCAATTTTGGCATAATAATTATTATAGATCAAACATATTTAGGTGTCCGATGTTGTTCTTGGTCATCTAGGGGTTGTATCATCCTTGTGGAGTTAGTGTTTCACAAAATTAGGGGTTGGTGCTCCTTGTAGAGTTGTAGATTTACTAAACTAGGGGTCGGTGCTCTTTGTGGGGTTTGTACCTCACTAAATTTGAAAAATATCAGTATAAATATCGTGTTTCAATGGTTTTTCTTCCCCTTGAGGTTTTTCCACTTATATCCTATGTACTTGTGTTGATTTTATGTTTCATGTTTGCTTGCATTTATGATATTTGATAATGTACACACATTAATGATTGGATAAGTGTACTTATGGTTTGATTGAATAATATGAAATTTGATTTAAAGTTTTGTAAGGATTGATTCACCCCCTAGTCCATTGTGCTTCCAAAAATTTGTATCAGAGTAGGTCCTTTTAGATAAGTTTGACATCTTGAAAGGAGATCCTTGAAGCACAAAAATGGTGAGCAATACATTCATTGGTAAGGCACCAATGTTTGATGGTGTGAATTATGATTTTTGGAGCTTGAGGATGAATACCTTTATCATGGCTCAAGGATTTTATGTTTGGGATGTTGTGGAGCATGGCTATATCCCTTCTTCCACTACTCTAACTATTGAGGATGAAAATAAGGCATATACTAATAACTCAAAAGCTTTTAGTGCCATCATAGGTGGCCTTGGAGAATCAGAGTTAGGAAAAGTAATGCATTGCAAATCAGCAAAGGAAGCATGGGAGAAATTTCAAGTTCTTTATGAAGGTGACTCAAAGGTAAGGATTTCCAAGCTTCAAAATTTTAGAAATCAGTTTGAATCTCTTAAGATGAATGATGATGAGTCCATTGTTGCATATATTCTTAGAGTTGACAAGGTTGTCAATAACATGAAAGGGTTAGGAGAAGATGTGAAAGAATAATTTGTTGTTAAAAATGTTTTGAGGTCACTGAATTCTATATTTGATTCCAAAGTATCTGCTATTGAAGAAGTAAATGATCTAACTACCTTGAAATTGGATGAGTTGCATGACACTTTGACTGCTTATGAAATGAGAATAGGTGACTCCAAACTATCCAAGAAAGAGGTTGCTTTCAAATCTGAAATGAAGACTAAGGACAAGAAAGTAAATGATGATGTTATTACTCCTGAAATTAAAGATGAAGAGCTCTTTGCTATGGTGGCTAGAAGATTGAAGCTTAGATCTGGTAAGTATAGTGGTAAGCTTCCTTTTAAGTGTTTTAATTGTGGTGAAGTAGGACATTTTTTTGCCAAGTGTCCTCATAGGCATGAGAAGGAAGATGATGATGAAGATCATGGGGTTGAACCTAGAAAGAAAAATCACAATTTTGGTAAAGGTAAGAAATTTTAAAGAGGTTTAACTACAAGAAGAAGGACAAGAAAAGTTTATACACAAATAAGGATGATTGCTTGTCTGATGCTAGCAGTGGTGTCTCAAATTTTGAATCTGAATCTGATTGTGAGAATATTGGAAATGAGGCATTATTCATGAAAAAGAATCTATGAGGTCTTCTAGTGATGGATCTTCTTTGTTAGGATATTTTATCTCAGGTTATTGAGGCTATTTTAGTGAAGATAACGAGGATGAAAAATATGAATATGAGAAAATTACAAGACAACTAAAACATGTTGAGAAAGAGAACTAAAAGATAATTTTAGAGATAAAGGAATATGATAATCAATTTCATAATCTAGAAGAACAATATGTGACCGAATCGCAAGCAAAATAATTCTATTAGGGTGCTAGAAGAAAAGGTTAAGTATCTTGTTTCAAACCTATAGGATAAAGAGATTTTGTGCTCAAAATATGAAGTAGATATAGAATTTCTGAAAGATGAGCTACGTAGAGGCTAGAGATAAAACCACGTCCTTTCAAAAATTTGAGAAAAGTACAAAAGACCTAGATGATCTACTTGGAAAACAAAGGGCAGTAGGTGATACAATTGGTTTGGGGTTCAAAGAAGAATCCAAAGGTAAAGAGTTGAAGAAATAAGACATGATTCCAAGCAAATAAGAAGGTGAACCTATCATCAAGGAAGAGAAGAAGGAGCCACTCATAAAGGACAATGTGAAGCCAAGACCTAAAAGGAAGCCTAATGCCTCAAGGAATGAAGGAAATTTGTACGGTCCTTGTTTTACTTGTAATGGTTTTGGACATAGGGAAAAAGAGTGTAGAAAGTATTCTAGAGATGATCATCCATGGAGGGAAAATAGAAGTTATTTTTCTAAGAATGTGGTGTGTTATAATTGTAATGAACAAGGTCATACTGCTAGGTTTTCTTGTATGATTCACCTAGTCAAGATGCAGATTTCAAGAGGAAAAAAATTAGTTGTATGTTACAACTGTAATGAGGTTGGTCATGTGGAAAGGGTCTTCTTTCATGCTTATTCAAGACAAAAACATATGGCTCAAGGACCTAGAGTGCATGGAAGTAACTTTCAAAGGGCTAGAATGCAAGATAGTGGTCCTAGAAGGACTTGGGAACCAAGAAGAGACCATGTTGTTTCTTCAAGAGCAGTTGATGATGGAAGACAAGTTATAACTTAGGGATCTGATCAGAGGCAAGCTGATGATGGAGTTTTTCAGGTGACTAAGAGGGCTTGGGACCTCTTCAAGACCTTCTTTTAGGTCTTCATTGTGCCTATATACCTCTACTATGCTTCTTAGAGGTGTATCAGTTCATATGAAGCATTGAAATTAGGGGAGATGT
This sequence comes from Taxus wallichiana var. yunnanensis, assembly GCA_018340775.1. NCBI lineage: Eukaryota > Viridiplantae > Streptophyta > Pinopsida > Cupressales > Taxaceae > Taxus > Taxus wallichiana. The sequence continues at coordinate 865,590,511 of CM031242.1, forward strand.
GTGAGTCAAATTTTGCTTCCTATATAAGGTCAAGGTGTGTCACTTCAAGTCCTTTAGTATGTCTTGATGGTTCTGTTAAGATGATTCGGTTGTTGTTGTCTAAGTATTAGCTAGTTTTCTTCAAGTATATGTGACTATGTTTATAAGTATGTATGTGCATCATCATGAAGCATTGGATGCATGCATTATCTAAAAGGGTGTTTGAGTCATTATGTGGTCTTAAACATGAGTCATTATGTCATGTATTTCATATGGAATGACTTCTTTAGGTCTATATCAGTAGTTGACAGGTGTTGAAAGAGCATGTGGTCTATGAGGAACATGGTGACAAGTCTGAGTCTTAATGGTGTCATAAGGTCAATCATGTGTTGTAAAGGCATGTTTAAAATGTGTCTATGAGTCCATAATGAGTATGAAGCTATGAAGGTGTCACAGAAGTTGTAAAATGTCATCAAGAGTCTTAATGTATTCATTCTTCTTAAAAGGTATAATATTGTCATTATAAGTGGTATGGGCATCTGTCTTGGTTTATGTGTCATTGGGTCTTGTGTCATGATATTTCAAGGTTGTGAATAGACCTATGAATTTGTTTGAAGATGGTTAGTGTGATCAAGTGATGACTTGATCAGTTTATTACTTCTAAAAGTGGATTGTGGCCAAGACATGGTCAAATGTAGTGTGCTCTAGAGAAAATTTAAGATGGTTTTAGGTATACAAATGATATACATGCCTCCAAATCAAGTCAATATATGCTCAGGATTTTTAGGAATGATATGACAGTGTTGATGATGAATTTTCATCTTGTGAACAAATTCTTGTTAATTATGAAGCTACTCTGCCATGACTGGTCAAGGTTGTCATAGTGTGCTCGAGCGGTATGAATGAAATGTGCTTTTGAAGGTCCAAATGATGGAATATAGGGCTAAATTTTTGTGCAAATAATTGACATATGGAGGGTTACATGATTAAAAAGGTTTTAGGTCCTAATAATGTCTAATTTTATGGGAATTTGTGATAGAGTTCATGTTGGTTGTCATAGTTTTGTGAGACCTAACTACAATAAATGATATGTGATCTTGGTAAGTTGAATTCAGGAACAAAACTCAAGGCTTGTGGAAGTGAGTATATGCTCAAATGGATGTTCAAATCATGATTGATATCTTCATAAAGGTATGAGTGATTGTCATTGTTGCATGGGCTTGTGGATTGTAATCATGCATTTGGTATGACAGAGAAGGAAAAGTGATTTTTTGTTGATTCCCAAAGTTTTTCTATTACATGAAGGAATGAATGAAACCTATGAATGTGTTCTAGATGGTGTAACATGGATACATAGGTTGTGCCTTGATCTTATGTGATCTTGAGATTCTCTAGGCATTACATTGACTAGCTACATGTCTACACACCATTTTTTTTGTTTTGAAATCTCTTCAAATGAGTTTACATTGGTGGAATGGAGCTATGAATATGATCCGAGGAAGTGTAGATTGGTCTACGTGATATATATCAATTTAGTGTGCTAATCTGATCCAAAAATGATCAAGTTTTTATTTACCTGATATCAGAACCTTGTAGGCTTATCAAATTACCATTTAATTTTTACCCCATTAAAATCAACTTAAAATAATGCAATAAGTATGAAACTTTGCAAAAGGGTTGATTACGGAGTTCGGCAATTGCCTACGTCTTCAAGTTCTTATCGAACTATTCCACTAGTCAAAACTTGTAAGTTACAATAGTAATTTCACAAGAAAACCTAATAGAAACTATTAAGAACTTTCTTAGAAGAATATCCAGACCTTTAGATGACAAGGGTGAAATATAGAACATGACTTCCCCTTTCTTGGTGTATTCGACAAGCTCTATGGAACCAGCTCCATTGTTTGGAATCCTCTGATTCTTGATTGGCCTTCTAGACACTTCGTAATGCCCTATGGCACTTTGTCAATATTCTAGACTTCACAATAATTTGGTGTGGCGCTATGGGCCGACTAGGTAGTATTGATAACTCCTAGTCACAATAATGCCTATTTAGATAAATAGGTCTTCACAACTTTATAATACACCTAAAAAAAAGGTCTTGCTCGGGAAATATTCCTCAATCTATCGCTTTAAGCTTCCGAAGTTGTGTGTTTTACAATGTAATGGGTCCCCTATTTATATTAAAAATGGGGCCCTAAAATAATGCTTTAAATTTTATCTAAGGCTAATATTAGCCTCACCGTAGCATGAAAAATGGGCTAAAATCCCATATTAGGGTGGCATGTATTTTTAAGTGGGTTATATCCCACATAATCCTCCAACTTCCATGTGAATGTGGATGTATTAAAAAGGGTAATATCCCACATTAGGTGGGAAGGATAAATGTTCTTTAGCCTTTTTAAGGCTTTCCAACCCCACGTGGATCTCCTTTTTTTAAAAATTAATTTCTTTTTATAAAAATATTTAAAACCTTTTTACGTGGGTAAATCATAAACCCACATTCCATGTGCCCAAATCCACGTGCAGCTCTGCTGGTGTGCCACATGTCACCATATTATTTGTCCACTTGGTGCATCCTCTGCTCGTTGACCACCAATTGACTAAACTTTGACTGGTCATAACTTTCGCATATGGACTCGGATTTGGTCCGTTCAAAATGCATCGAAAGGTGTTGGTGAGCTCTACGCAATGGTGCTAACTTCAAATGATTTAAAAATCATTAATTTTTCCATTGACCAACATTGACCAATTGTTGACCAATCTTTGACCAAACACCATTTGCACATGCGGACTCGTTTTCGATGTTCTTGATCGTTGGAAAGCTCTTGGAAAGATATTCTAAAATGACACCATTTCAGGATGTTTAGGTAAATTTTGATATAAAAATGACCCCCGATCACACATCCCTAATGAGAAAGGAATTTTGTCCCAAAAAGCTTATATTGGAACATTTTGCCATCCTGTCCTGAATCTGGAAACTCTGTTACCACCTCGGAAGTTCTGCTTTGTAGTAGACCATTGGGTATTCTCTGTGAAACCTTCTCACTTCGAAAACTTTGCTCTTATCCTAGACCTATGGGCTATGGGCCCATGATGATTCCATTGCGCCACTCTAATATCCGAAGAAGAATACCTCTACGCCTCCATTTGTATGGTGCTAAGTTTCGAATGAAACCTCAACGATCCTATTGTGTGGTGCTAAACTTCCAGAGATATCGAAAATAAGGATATCCTTTTACTCTATAAAATAGCTCCTGTCTCTAAGTTGATTCCGCAGAATCCAAACTGGTTCGAAGGAACTCCATGCTACTTAGAGCTATGATTGATCCGATATTGGTGATGGACAATGACTTGTCCCTTTTCAGACCTCAATGCCTCCACTACACGGTGCTAAGTGTCTTGTAGAACTCAACACCTCTATTGCATGATTATAAGTCGATGATCGGCTCCCATTCAAATAAGAAGTCGTAATGCATTGACCTTGAATGACGTTACGAGCTACTATTTTGAGATCTCTTTTTATTGACAAACAATATCATGTACCATTCTGCTAGATGCCCATGACGGCTTCTCCACAAAATGAAGTTCTGACCCGACATAAATGCTAATGGTGATTCAACTACCATTGTGTTGCATGGTCATGATGCCTCTACAGAATGAAGTTACGAGTGACACATGTGAACTCTAATGTGCACAAATGGCGAGATCAATCTCCAAGCTTTATATGAGTTAAGTCATGTATCAAAGCTGTAGCAGGTACTCACAAGTTGCTTAGGAGATAGGTTTGGAGTATTAATCAAATTTTCTAAGTAAGAAAATCCACTGAGTATGGTAAACCTTTCTCTCAGCATTTTCTCACAAAAATTGATCTCCAAACAAATATTGCATACTATTCATCAATTTGAATTATGTAATATATAATTGAAAAATTGTTGACTTACCCATTTTAAAGGACTTTCACTTTCAGGTATTACCTGGTCTTGGGTTGAATTTTCAACTGGTGGTGGAGTAGGAACCAATTTTTTTCTTTGTAATAGGCCTCCATTCCATCTTTGGCTTGCCATTACTCTGATGGTGAGATGGATGTAGTTTCCAACAATTGTCCACCCGGTGCCCATTCCTCTAGCAATGAGCACAAAAATTCCTCTTAATATCCTTCTTTTGGGATGAGGAACTCTTTCTACCATTTCTCGACTCTGCATGACGAGATTGGTCTTTTTGGTTTTCCTTGTTCTTGATGAACGACATCAAATTCTTCATCAATGTCCTTCTTTTCTAGCATCTGGCCACAAAATGATTATGCAATCCACAAAAAGTACATGGAAAGGAATTCCACATCTTCTAAAAATCATAACCATACTTCTTAAGCTGAAAAAGTGGATCAGAAGTTTTATTGTGCTTATGATTATGGTAAGAAACTGGAGGTGGAATATCATTACCTCTTCACTAATTTCTCTTACCACATCCTTCTTGTGATGACAAAGCACAAGTTTCTGCTCAAAATATTCTTGTAGGACTAGTGGGGTATTCACTTTTCTTTCAAAAGATTGTCTCCCATCAGCATTCTTAGAGCATTCTCTAATATCCATTCCCGCACTAGAAAAACCCAAACCTACAAAATGAGGACGATCCTCGACCTGTATTGGGTTACAATGCCTTGGCCATTTTTACCAAGGCCTCTTCCATCAAATCCTATTTTAACTAATAATTTGGATCTAATGCCTCTAGTATGCTTTTCAAAGAAACCAAAAACTTCATTACCTGAATCTGAAACTGAATGGGAGGAAGAAGAAGATTCCAAAGGTGAACAACTTACAGTGCAATCATCTGTCATGGTCTTTGCATCCGAAGTTGAAAGTATTTCCTTTCTCTGATCACCACATTGCAACCTTGCCAAGAGTTCATCCTTGGTTTGCAATTCTAATTTCAAACAAGCATTCTCCTCTTCCACGGAGTAATACATTGATCACAGGAGAGAATTATCTTCCTGGATCTGGTGATTATAAGCTTTAACCTCATCGAGCTTTGCCTATTTAGACATATTTCCCATAGTGCACTTGTACCCTATTCACACAAACTGAACCAACCTGCATAAACTTGAAGCATCACTCGTTAATCGATTTATTGAAACCAAATATGGAGATAAACCAACTCGATACCAACTTGATATGAACATGATCAAGTTTTTATTTACCTGATCTCAGACCCTTGTAGGATTATCAAATTACCGTTTAATTTTTACCCCATTAAAATCAACTTAAAATAATGCAATAAGAATGACACTTTGTAAAAGGGTTGATTATGGAGTTCAGCAATTGCCTACATCTCTGGGTTCTTATCGAACCATTCCACTAGTCAAAACTTGTAAGTTACAATAGTACTTTCACAAGAAAACCTAATGGAAACTATTAAGAACTTGCTTAGAAGAATATCCAGACCTTCGGATGACAAGGGTGAAATATAGCACCCGACTTCCCCTTCCTGGTGTATTCGACAAGCTCTATGGCACCAACTCCATTGTTCGGAATCCTCCGGTTCTCGATTGGCCTTTAAGATGCTTCATAAAGCACCCTATGACACTCGGTCGATATTCCAGGCTTCACAATAATTTGGTGTGGCACTATGGGCCGACTAGGTAGTATTAATAGCTCCTAGTCACAATAATGCCTATTTAAATAAATAGGTCTTCACAACTTTATAATAAGCCTAAAAAAATAGGTCTTATAAAATAAACGCTCCTCCGCTTGCTTGGGCAATATTCCTCAAGCTATCACTTTAAGCTTCCGAAGTTGTGTGTTTTACAATGAAATGGGTCCCCTATTTATATTAAAAATGGGGCCCTAAAATAATACTTTAAATTTTATCTAAGGCTAATATTAGCCTCACTGTAGCATGAAAAATGGGCTAAAATCCTATATTAGGGTGACATATATTTTTAAGTGGGTTATATCCCACATAATCCTCCAACTTCCACGTTAAAAATGGGTAATATCCCACATTAGGTGGGAAGGATAAATGTTCTTTAGCCTTTTTAAGGCTTTCCGACCCCCACGTGGATTTCCTTTTTTAAAATTAATTTCTTTTTATAAAAAGATTTAAAACCTTTTTACGTGGGTAAATCATAAACCCACATTCCATGTGCCCAAATCCATGTGCAGCTCTGCTGGTGTGCCACGTGTCACCATATTATTCATCCACTTGGCGCATCCTCTACTCATTGACCACCAATTGACTGAACTTTGACCATCATAACTTTCGCATACAAACTCGGATTTGGTCCGTTAAAAATGCGTCAGAAAGGTGTTGGCGAGATCTATGCAATGGTGCGTTGACTTCAAATGATTTCAAAATCATTAATTTTTTTGTTGACCAACGTTGACTAGTTGTTGACCAATCTTTGACCAAACACCATTTGTACATACTGAGACTCCGTTTTTTGACGTTAAAGCTTGATCGTCGGAAAGCTCTTCAAAGATATTCTCTGCAATGACACCATTTAGGGATGTTTAGGGAACTTTTGATATAAAAAATGATCCCTAATCACACATCCCTAATGAGAAAGGCTTTTTGTCCCAAAAATCTTATATTGGAACATTTTGCCATCATGTCTTGAATCAGAAACTTTTACGCCACCTCGGAAGTTTTCTTTGTAGTAGAACATTGGGTCTTCTCCTCTGCAACCTTCTCACTTCGAAAACTTTTCTCTTATCCTGGACCTGTGGTCTATGGGCCCATGACACTTCCACACGTGCCACATTGATATCCGAAGAAGACGTCATGCCTCACATTTGTATGGTGCTAAGTTTCGAATGAAACCTTAACGCTTTTATTGTGTGGTGCTAAAATTCCAGATATATGACAATAAGGATCTTCTTTTACTCTATAACATAGCTCTTGTCTTGGAGTTGATTTTGTAGAATCCAAACTGGTTCGAAGGAAATCCATGCTACTTAGAGCTATGATTGATCTGATGTCGGTGATGGATAATGACTTGTGCCTTTTGAGACCTCAACGCCTCCTCTTGCGGTGCTAAGTCTGTTGTAGACCTCAACACCTCTGCCGCACGATGATAAGTCTCGATGATCAACTCCCATTTGAATGTGAATTCATAATGCATTGACACCGAATGACATTCCGAGCTACTCTTTTGAGAGCTCCTTTTTTTATGACAAACAATATCGTCGGTACCATTCTCGTTAGATGCCCATGACGGCTTCTCCATAGAATGAAGTTATGACCCGACGTAAATGCCAATGGTGATTCAACTACCATTCTATTGCACGGTCACGATGCCTCTACACAGAATGAAGTTCTTAGCTGACACATGCAAACTCTACTATCTGAGTATAAATGGCGGATCAATATCCAAGCTTTATATGAGTTAAGTCATGTATCCAAGCTGATGCAGGTACTCACAAGCTGATTAGGAGATAGTTTTTGAGTATTAAGAAAATTATCTAAGTAAGAAAATCCATTGAATATGGTAAACCTTTCTCTCAAAGTATTTTCTCAAAAATCGATCTCCAAACAAATACCGCATACTATTCATCAACCCTGAATTATGCAATACATAATTGAAAAAATGTTAACTTACCCATTTTAAAGGACTTTCACTTTTAGGTATTACCTAGTCTGGGTTAATTTGTCACTAGTGGTGGAGTAGGAACAACTTTTGCCTTTGCAATAGGCCTCCATTCCATCTTTGGCTAGCTATTACTCTGATGGCGAGATGGATGTAGTTTCCAACAATTTTCCACCCGGTGCGCATTTCCTCGACAAAGAGCACAAAGATTCCTCTTAATATCCTTATTTTGGGATGAGAAACTCTTTCTTCCATTTCTCGACTCTGCGAGATTGGTCTTTCTACGGGTTTGCCTTGTTCTGACGAACGACATCAACTTCTTCATCAATGTCCTTCTTTTCCAAAGCATCTCGGCCACAAAATGATTATGCAATCCATATAAAGTACATGGAAATGAATTCCACATCTTTTGAAAATCATAACCATACTTCTTAAGCTTAAAAAAGTGGATTAGAATTTTTATTGTGCTTATGATTATGGTAAGAAACTGGAGGTGGAATATCATTACCTCTTTCATTGATTTCTCTTACCACATCCTGCCTGTGACGACGAAGCACAAGTTTCCTACTCAAAATCTTCTTGCAGGACTAGTGGGGTATTCACTTTACTTTCGGAAGCTTGTCTCCCATCAGAGTTTCTTGGAGCATTCTCTAATATCCATTCCCACACTAGAAAAACCCAAACCTGTAAAACAAGGATGATCCTCGACTTGTATTGGGTTAACAATACCTTGGCCATTTTTACCAAGGCCTCTTCCATCAAATCCCATTTTATCTAATAATTTGGATCTAATGCCTCTAGTATGCTTTTCAAACAAATTAAAGACTTCATTACATGAATCCGAAACTGAATGGGAGGAAGAAGAAGATTCCAGTGGTGAATAACTTACAGTGTACTCATCTGCCATGGTATCTACTTTTGAAGTTGAAGGCATTTCCTTTCTCGATCACCACATTACAACCTTGCCAAGAGCTCATCCTTGGTTTGCAGTTCTGATTTCAAACAAGCATTCTCCTCTTCCAAGGAGTAATACATTGATCGTAGGAGAGAATTCTCTTCCTAGATCTGGTGATTATAAGCTTCAACCTCATCGAGCTTCACCTATTTAGACATCTTTCCCATAGTGCACTTGTACCTGTTCACACAAACTAAACCAACTACACCAACTTGAAGCAATCACTCTGTTAATCAGATTTACTGAAACCAAATATGGAGATAAACCAACTCTGATACCAACTTGATCGAAAATGATCAAGTTTTTATTTACCTGATCTTGGACCCTTGTAGGCATATCAAATTACCGTTTAATTTTTACCCCATTAAAATCAAGTTAAAAGAATGCGTTAAGAATGACACTTTGTAAAAGGGTTGATTATGGAGTTCGAAAATTACCTACGTCTCTAGGTTCTTATCAAACCGTTCCACTAGTCAAAACTTGTAAGTTACAATAGTACTTTCACAAGAAAACCTAATGGAAACTATTAAGAACTTTCTTAGAAGAATATCCAGACCTTCAAATGACAAGGGTGAAATATAGCACCCGACTTCCCCTTTCCTAGTGTATTTGGCAAGCTCTATGGCACCAGCTCCACTATTTGGAATCCTTCAGTTCTCGATTGGCCTTCCAGACGCTTCGTAACGCCCTATGGCACTCCGGTCAATATTCTAGGATTCACAATAATTTGGTGTGGCACTATGGGCCGACTAGGTAGTATTAATAACTCCTAGTCACAATAATGCCTATTTAAATAAATAGGTCTTCACAACTTTATAATAAGCCTAAAAAAATAGGTCTTATAAAATAAACGCTCCTCCGCTTGCTCAGGAAATATTCCTCAAGCTATCGCTTTGAGCTTCCGAAGTTGTGTGTTTTACAATGTAATGGGTCCCTATTTATATTAAAAATGGGGCCCTAAAATAATGCTTTAAATTTTATCTAAGGCTAATATTAGCCTCACCAGTAGCATGAAAAATGGGCTAAAATCCCATATTAGGGTGGCATGTATTTTTAAGTGGGTTATATCCCACATAATCCTCCAACTTCCACATGAATGTGGATGTATTAAAAATGGGTAATATCCCACATTAGGTGGGAAGGATAAATGTTCTTTAGCCTTTTTAAGGCTTTCAAACCCCACGTGGATTTCCTTTTTTTAAAATTAATTTCTTTTTATAAAAAGATTTAAAACCTTTTACATGGGTAAATCATAAACCCACATTCCATGTGCCCAAATCCACGTGCAGCTCTGTTGGTGTGCCATGTGTCACCATATTATTCGTCCACTTGGCGCGTCCTTTGCTCGTTGACCACCAATTGACCAAACTTTGACCGGTCATAACTTTCGCATACGGACTCGGATTTGGTCCGTTCAAAATGCACCAAAAAGGTGTTGGCGAGCTCTACGCAATGGTGCTAACCTCAAATGATCTCAAAAGCATTGATTTTTCCATTGACCAACGTTGACCAATTGTTGACCAATCTTTGACCAAACACTATTTGTACATGCGGACTCTGTTTTCAGCGTTAAAGCATCGTCGAAAATATCTCGAAAGATATTTTGCAATGACACCATTTAGGGATGTTTAAGGAACTTTTGATATCAAAAATGATCCCCGATCATAATCCAAGTAAAAATAGGTATGGAACACTTCATAACTAAGATAAGAAAGAAATGTGCATCTACAAGCATAAGGTTTGGTATATTGGAATTATTGATGTGTCTCAGGTATTGGAACATGGATATGATTGGTGTAAATGTCATTGAACATTGAAACTGTGCTGAAGATTATCTCAATGATGATAAGTTTATTGTGTCTCCTTGGTTGATTCTTATACAAAATATCATGTTACAGGAATAGGGTATGAGAAAAAGGTAGTACTTGATGCTTCTATAGGTGTGTGTCTTGTATCAAGTCTATCTAAGTTTGTGTCAATATGATTTAGAAGGTGAATATCATCTCACAAGAGGCCAAATTTGTTCCTAAGAGAGTTGGTTTATGAAGAAAATGCTGGATATATGTGTCTCAAAATTAGCAAATATTGTGCTACAGTGTTTGTAATTTTTTTTTCTCAGTGAAAGTATATGAATTTTTTTACGTGAGTTGATTAGATGGATTAAAAGAAGGCAATAAGGTCTATGTAGTGTTTCCCACATCAATATGCAAGTATGGATCTTGTGATCTATGATTTGACTTGAAAAGGTCATTTTTTTCTCAAATAAGGACCTAAAGGCCTATAGTTGCTTAAATGGATATGATGATAGTGCTATCAAAGAGAGACAATGTCTTCATGGTTTCTCATTTCTAGGAAATGTGCTAAGAAAGTGGATAAGCTAGTAAGATGGAATTTTTAAGTCATGATAGAGTCAATAGTGGTTAATAAAGGTCTCTGTAGGTTTTTTATGGTGCCACCGTGACATGAAAATATGTTTTTATAGGTTTATTTGTTGTTTAGGTATACAAAAGCCATTTATGACAGGGGAGCAAGTGAGATTACTCCTAGATGGTGAAATGAAGGTCTCATGACATATGAGGTATGCATTATGTATCATCTAAGTGAGCTTGTAAGTTATTTTCTCTTGAATTCATTATGTCATCCATATCGACTATCTACTACCGAGAATATGATTTAGGTAGAGAAAAAGTATTCAAAGTTATTTATAGCCAAGTAACCAAGGTAAGTTGCTTGTTTTTGAGATTATCTACTAGATATAGTGCTCTTGAGTCCAGGGGGAGTGATGGTATGTTGATTCAAAGCATGAATGACATGTTGTAGCATGAAAAAGTTGATTGAAATTGCACTAAGATGTCTGTTTAGGGAAATGAGTCCTTGAGATGGTTTGAAGACAATAATGATAAGAGACAAGAAAAATTTGTGCCAAGTCAAGCAATTATAACTCAAGAAAGAAGGTAAGATGATTTTTGTAACTCATACATGACATTTTTGGCATATCCATGGTGTTGTTGGCTCAGATGATGGTATGCTACAATAGATTCATGGAAATCAAATCAAGGATGAAGTGAAAATAACTAGTTTTTGCATGCCTAGAAGGTGAAAAATGGTGGTTTTGGTGCCAATCAAGGTATGATGATGCTTTCTTTAGGATTCATCAATGTATTTAGATGGTGTATATGCTTGTTCTAGGGGAACATGGTGGTTGCATGCTTGCAAAGAAGGAAAATTAGGTTTTTGTGTGAAATTTCAAGGTTCTTGAGCTTGTATGAGATCTTTGGTTGATGTTTCTAACCAAAGCATGATCTTGTGGAAGATGAATAACATGTTGCAACAGGTATTCCTTTGTCATTAATGTAAAAATGGGGAGAAATTTAGGTAGTTTTCCATCAATGAAAAAGGGGAGATTATTGGCATGTGGTCCTATAGGTGTTGTCATTGATGCAAAACCACATTAATGACAAAGTGGATGACGAAGTAAGGTTAGATTATGTTGTGGATGATGTTTTTCATAATGGTTTAGACATGTTCATGATGATACAAGGAGATTCAATGAGGATTGCTTACTCTTGCAATCCCACTCAGGTGCTTAGGTGATGTTGCATAGTGGTATGAGATTCTTGGTGACTTATGAAGCATGTTGAAATGATTGATAACGAGTTTGTAGAGTTCTTAGGCACTCGCATTGGTTGTAGTGTGCAAATTCAGGTTGGTGACCATGTTTTGGGTGCTCGTTTGGAGCAGGTATGGATGTTAGGAGGTATGAGGATGAGATTTGGAGCTATATGATATCAGCGATGCATGTATGTAGTTGTTTTATGTTGTATCGGGTATTACTTGAAACATTTTTAGTGCTTTCATGATGAGTTATTGTGTTCTTTCAGTTGACCCTAGCTTCTATAATGCAAAACCTTAAGGGGTAGCTATGCAAGTATTAGTGTATGGAGATTTTGAGAGATGGTGATGTATTTATGATGATTGGAAAATTTATTATGATGTGTTTATTGGTGCCATTTCTGAACTGACATAGTGTGCCCTAATTTTTCATGTCCATTTTTGCTTAGAAACATTTTACTTCTCAAATTGGTGACCTGCAATTTCTCCCCCTTGTTGAAATGCTTCAAAAATGCTCACAAACTTGTTGTTTTGCCCTAATTTGAAAGGAATATTCCAAGTTTGCCCCTTTTGTGCCCTAGTTTTTCCAATTCCACGGGCTATGTCATTTTTCCCTTTGCCAGATCATGAAAAAATTGAATTTGATCAATTCATACTTGTTTGTAATTGAAAATCCCATCCCAAGGTCAAAAATGTTGTAAAATCATGCTTCAGTTGATTCAAAATCAAAAAATCTACCATCCTTGGTGAAAAAATTGAATTCTAGGGCATCCCTAGAATTTTTTATGTTTTGATGATCAAACAGGCATCATTTTCCCATAAAATTCATTCTCAGAAGGTATTGGCAACATGGTGGGTTTGCATTGGCTGTGGAAAGGTAGGGAGGCACTCTAAATTTTCATTTTTCACCTTTTCAAGCAAATGGAGCATTTTCGGGCCCGAGGCCCCATTTTTTCCAAATTACCTACGTGGCATGTTTTCATTGGCCGAGGGGATGCAAGTGGCAGGGGGACTTAGAGTTTTTTGGGTCTAATTTTATAAAGTTTCAAAATCAGTTTTGCCCCCACTCCAATCAGAGGAGGACACTTGGTAGCACGGTGCGTTGCGCAGACCAAGTCGGCGGGTCCGCGGAGGGAAAAAGGGATTTTTTCCTTTTTCACAGAAGGGTTAAAGTAAATTTTTGGCCTGAAAGCCCTGGGCCAATCACAGGTGGACATGTTTCCATGAAGGGTCGGAGGGAAATGTGGGTTGTGGAGTGAAATGGGAATTTTTCCCCCTTTTTGAAAAATGGATAAAAGACAAATTTTGGCCCAAAACTCTGCAACAAATTAGGAGAGGACACATGTCCTAAAAGGTCAAAAGGGGGCATGGGTCAACATTGAAGTTTGTAAAATTTCAAAAATTTGTAAGGGAAGTTTGAAGGCATGGGCCCGATCCAATCATTTTTGACACGTGTCCCACCTTATCCAAAGTTTAAAAAGATAATATTGAGAGTATTTTTGGATTGCATCTTCCACGTAGAGGGTTGATATTAAAGGTTGATGTGAGATCGGCAGTTCTTATGCATCCATTTGTTTTGGCCACCATGGGAGCTCAGAAGCTTGAATCATGATTTTTGCATCAAAATTCATCAAATTTATAGTGATTTTGTGTCCTCTTGGCCTTCCAGGATAATTGACATCACTTTCATGGCTTAATTCTTTGACTTGTGATGTTTTTGAAGAAAATTTTACTCTAGCTCAAGAAAGCACGTGAAATGACAAAATCAAAAGTTACAGAGGTAGTTTAAAAGGGTTAAAAGGTGAAAATGATGAGTAAGAGGTGTTTGCATGCCTCAATTATGAAAAACATGCCTCCAGGATGGATAATGATCTAGATATTTGTAATAATTTAATATTTTTGGCACACCTAGCAACATGCAAGTGTTTTTCTATTTGATGTCATTTTCATTGAATCATGAATAGTTGTTGTAACAAAATTGATCCCATGGCATTTTCTTTGCTTGGGAAAGAAGGCTCCAATGTGGCATAGGGTATATAGTGCATTTTGGAGAAATTGTAAAAAGGGGGAGTTGAAAATCATGAGTAAATTTGAGAGAAAGCTCATTTTTGTGAAATCCACCAAAGAACCATGTTAATGTCTCATGTGTTGGAAATTCATGTATGTGAGTTGGTTACAAGTGTATAGCCATCACACAGCTCTGAGATTGTTCATGTAACTCTCCCTTGTTGTTGAATCTAACAAGTTTTGAATTAAATCTATGTTTTCTTTGGGCAATATGATGTCTATTATCATTTTAAATGCCTGCAAATAAATTTTGTTGTTCTTGTTGCAATCTTGCATTGAAAGTCTTTAGAAGTCACACAGGATCTCCATTTCTGGTTGATAGTTTAGTGGCATTTGCAATCTCATATTCAAAAGAGCCTTCATCTGATAAGGAGATAAACAAATTTAAAATCACTTTACCTTCCTTGACTGCAGAGATTTCTTGTAAGCCTTTGGGGGTACCTTAGGCATGGTTTGATCATGGATTTTTGTGTTTAATTGAGTTCTTTACTTCAAGATTTTGTGGTGAGTTCTCAAAGATTGTGTGAAGAGTGTAACTTGGGCTTCCATTTGTGCCTCTTCTGGTTGAAAGAACATCCTGATTATTTTAGGCATTTCATCTAATAGTTGTTCAAGTATTGTAGTGGTTGCCAAAGATCTGATCTATCCCAGTTTGCCTTGTCAATCCCCCCACCAAAAAAATCATCTAACAACAAAATCATGTCATGTACTATCTATGATTTGCATTTGTATACCTACAAAAGATCAAAATCCATTTGCAAAAGTATGCATAACAGATCAGGATTTCCAATGTCTCTAGTAACCTTTGCCTTGTTTTGAGAACATACCCATGTTTTGAGAAGTGACAACTCGTGAGAGTTCAGATTTGGGGTGTTGATCATGTTTTCATCAAGGTCTCCATCATAGAATTCCAAGCAAAGAGAAGGACATCTTCACCTCCTTCACCATTACAAGGTTACAAAATAGGTCCTCTTACCTTGGTTGCAAGGCACAACCTAAAACAACTAGGACAAGATCAAGTCCTATTGGAGTGCTATCCATTTCTCCACAAACTTGAGTGCCAGCTAGACCATATCCCCGGCTACCAATGACATACAACATGGTCTAATATGTCCTTAAGCTCCATGACATATCTATGGTGTTGCTCAGACTGAAAAGGAGAACAAATTTGGATACCAACACACAAGTAGTGCCACTGCTTTGGGACTTCTTGGAATTTCTTGGTGTTTTTGAAGTATTTGAGGAGTTTGAGCATTTGTGTATTCAAGTATTTGAGCTGCTACATTGTTAAAATATCATCCTATGCTTCAGATCTGCAAATTTTTTAAACAAGGGTTTCAAGTTTTGTCTCCCTTTTTCCATTTACTAGTAGTTCATACACTTTGGGTGCATTGTGATTGATTGATTTAAGAAGAAGAAGGTCTGATTTATAAGGCTTTGCAAGGTTTTCAGTGCTAGCAAATATTTGACAGATTATTTTAGTGCATTCTTGCACAACTAAGGTGAAATTCCTTAGTGGCGACTCCATGCTGATTTGATCTTGAAAATACCAGTGTCTTAAGCTTTCTATCATTTATTTTTGTGCTGCTAACCTCTGCAAAACTGGAAGGAAGAAGATCTCTCTTCCTTAGAGACTCTACTAAGAAATTGTTCTCAGAGTCAAGAAATTCAGAGTTGGAAGGGAGAAGAGTTTGGAAAGTGGTTAAAGGTCAGACATCAGGAAAAGATATAGCCATTGGTGAGAGAGATCAGCCTTTGGTAGAGGACTATCACTCTTCTTCAAGTGATTCTGATTCAAGCAATCCTCTCATAAATTTGTTTGCCTCAACTAGTGAAGGTCCTTCTTTTGTACCTGGTAAGTTCCTTCTCCAATCTGCACCTCTATGTTTTAATTCGAGTAAAAATTTCCAAGAAAATCAGCACTTAGAGAATACCAGTCTTGTGAATCACATTCTTGAGCCCCAAAGATATAGCACTCCTCATTAGCTTGTCTCACCTCCAAGATCACCCCACCAAACAATATGGCTCAGCCTAGACCTCCATTTGTTGTTAACACCTTTGGTCCTATAAATTTTAGAGGAATGGATGGTTACCCAAATGCTATCCCACAAGATGTTAGAAATAGGTTGCCAAAATTCCAGGGTAACAATGCTATTACTGGTGATCAACATCTCAAAATTTTTGATAATATGATGGAAGATTTTGAGATAGAGTTTGAAGATGTGTATATTAAGTTGTTTATTCATACACTAGAAGAAGATGCTAGGGATTGGTACAAGGCTCTACCTGATAATTCTATTGATTCATGGACTGAAATGAAAAATACATTTAGGTTGCAATATGGTGACAGGACTGATCCTAGATTTCTTTTATCTGAGTTTGAGAATATCAAGAAGAACCCTAATGAATCAGTCCATGAATTCAACACAAGGTTTAACAAAACTTTGAGAAGGCTTCCTGTTGGTTTGAGGCCTTGTGATGAATCTTGTTTAATCAAATATGCAGATGCATTTGATAAGAAGGTAGCCTATTACCTAAGAGACAAGAACCCAACCAATCTAAGACAAGCTTTCACCATGGCACTTCAAATTGAGAACAATATCAAGGCTATTGGGAAACCTCTCAAGAGAGATGGTGTAAAATTGATAAACCCTGAAAAACCTCAAGCTATCAAAGGTGTTGATTTAGAAGAGGTTGTGAAAATTTGGCAGGGGCTGTCAAAGAAATCTCATACAAGTTGGCAAGAGCTGAGAAGGGAATTGGGCAGACTTCACAAGGTCAGCCTAGGCAACAGACATAAGATAGATTTGGAAATCACCATAGGAATGAGCAGAGGTTTGATGACAAGGGTAAAGGGCTTGTTGGATCTACAAATAGACAACCCCAAACACATGAAAGTAGATTGGTTCCTGACCCTCTAACTACTAGGGTTGTTGTTGTTGATGAAGTTGTTGATATGGATTGGTGTGATAGATGTTTTCTTCCTCATCCTCCATGTGAAGTGGACCAACAAGTTGATGAAGATGATAATGAGGATGGAACTAATGATGATATTTGCATGGTGGGCTGTTCTTCAAGCTCACAAGGAGGAGCAACATCTACTGAAGTAATAAGTGCTAGGACTATTGCTACCTTTTGGGATTGCATCAAATGGGTACAAGTCTTTCTCCCCCTCATGCTCTTGAAGTTGATGTAGTGCAAGCTTTTGAAATTCCTAACAATGACTTTGAATACTTGAGAGCTTTGATGATTAAGAAGTATGATGGTGGTATCCCTTCGAGGAAGATAAACAATTGTTGATGAATGTTGTTGTAGCTCAAGAGAAGGACTATAACACTAGAAGCAAAGGTTGTTAAGGAGTTGGGCCTCAAGCCAAACCTAAAACACCCTTGCTCACAAGCATTCCAAAAGAAGCTCCTAGGAAAGAAACACTTGCTAAAAGCTCTGTTGTCCCAAGAAAAATTACAGTCCTCATCATGCCCAAGTTGCCAAGAATCCTTTGCCATCTGATGAATCTTCTTGTATCCCTTCCAATGTTGTTTTGCCAAAGAGTGTCCCCTATGACATAGCCCAAGTATTGAGCCAAATTAAAGTGAGTGTTCCAATCATTGAGTTGCTTAGAATTCCTGAGCATAAGAAGAGAGCATTTGAGTACTTGGGATTGAAAGAAGAGAAGATCACCCCAAGCAGAAATGTAAATGTTGTTGAGACTCCTCTCAAATCATTGTTGACCTTGAAACACCACCAAGCAGTGGAAGATCTTGGAGAGACACCTGAGGTATATTTGGGGACATCCTTGGTTGATTCCCAATTGAATGTTGATCCATTCTTTACAACTTTGCTCATAAAAGATAGGCTACTTCACAATTGTATGTTTGATTCTAGTGCATCATGTAATGTCATGCCTCTAGAAGTCATGAATGAGTTGGATATCAAAGTGTGACTATGCTACCTATGGGAAGTGTACTGCCATGGATTCAAGGGAAGTGCCGGTGGTTGGTTGTGTGAAAGGTTTGGTAGTGCAACTTGCAGCCTATCCGGGAAAGAATTTGAAACTTGATGTTGTAATTGTTGACTGCCCTGCCAAATGGGGTATGCTTTTGTCAAGAAAATGGGCTGCAAGTGTTGGTGGTAGCATTCAGATGGATATGTATTTTGCCACCATTCCCATTGAGGGAAGCCTTGTCAAACTTTATGGTGAAAAGAAGATGTTGCACCTAATTGAAGATCCCAACAATGCTTCCTATGAAGTGTTGTTTGTTGATGTAGATGCTGAGAATTTCATTGGTTTTGCTGATGGAAAAGAAAATAAAATGGATCAGTCAAAGTTCCTTGATAAGGTATGTTCTCCTTGGACCTTGCTATTTGATGGAGCTTGCTCCAAATTTGGAAATGGTGCTGGTGTAATTCTGATTTCTCCTAGCTTGGAAGAATTTGTTTTTTCCTTCAAGCTTAATTTTGAATGTACTAACAACATTGTTGAGTATGAAGCCTTGTTGTTGGGTCTGAGAATTGCATGGAAGTATGGAGTAAAAGACATTGTTGTAAAAGGAGATTCAGAGTTGGTTGTCAAACAAATAAGAAAATTGTATGCTACAAAAAATCAGTGTATGAAATAGTATAAGCATGCAGTTTGGGATCTAATTGAAATGTTTGATTCCTTTAATATTATGCACCATGAAAGAAGTTGAATGTTGCTGCTGAAAAGTTGGCAGTGTTGGGGTCAAGATTTGAAGATTGCACCATTTCACCTTATTGTGAATACAACATTGAAGTGCTAACTAGGCCTGTTGTCCCTGACAACATCAAGCATTGGCAAGTGTTTGATGATGATTCTCAAGTGCTAAGGTTCTTTACAAAACCAAGGTGAGTTTAAAAATTAGAATATTGATTGGGAGCCAATGGTGTGTATGACTGAAGGAAGAGAGACTTTGTTTGGAAAAGATATCATCCAATTGAAAACAAACACCATTCCTAGAGGTCTTGTTGCACTTGAGTCAAATTTTAACAATGTTGATTACATCATAAATAGAAACATGTCTACCTCAAGGGATGTGGAAGAGCATAACTTGGGTACAAAGGACAAACCAAGAAAAGTTTGGTTGGGCAACAATTTAAGTAAAGAAGAAAAATAGTCCTATGCCCAACTCTTGAAAAAATATCAAGACTGCCTTGCTTGGTCCTATTCAGAGCTAAAAGCATATAGAGAAGACTTGTTTCAACATGAGATCCCTCTTGAAACAAATTCCAAACCATTCAGATAGAGGAAAAGGCCAATTAATCCACTTCTCTCCATGAAAATGCAAGAGGAGTTAAAGAAGTTGAGAGATGGAGGTATTATTCAGCCCACTAGATATTCATCTTGGGTTGCAAACCTTGTGCCAGTCAGAAAGAAGAATGGAGATATCAGAATTTGTGTAGACTTTAGAAATCTAAATAAAGCATCCATGAAGGACAACTATCCCTTGCCAAATATGGAAAATATGTTGCAGCTTGTGACAGGGTTTGAATTGCTTTCTACATTGGATGGTTTCTCGGATATAATCAAGTGGTAGTTAAAGAATCAGAAAGACTTAAGACAACATTCACTACTCCTTGGGGAACATATGTTTTTGTTAGGATGCCCTTTGGTTTGATGAATGCTGGTGCCACTTTTCAAAGAGCAATGGATGTTGCTTTTTTGGTTACATCAATGAGTTCATTATAGTTTACCAAGATGATGTGACTGTGTTTTCAAGGCAGAGAGGTGATCATTTGCAGCACTTGGAGAAGATGTTGATCAGATGTAGGGAGTATGGCATTTCTCTTAATCCAAAGAAGTGTCATTTTTGGTAAAAAGGCCAAGCTGCTTGGTCACATTGTGTCAAAAGATGGTGTTATGATAGACCCTGAGAGAGTGGAAGCAATCAGCAAAGTACCTATCCCAAGAACCAAGAAAGGCATCCAATCTTTCTTTGGTCAAATTAATTTTATTAGAAGGTTTGTTTCCAACTTTGCTGAGTTGACTCTTCCAATCACAAGCATGCTAAAGAAGGACCAAGTTATCAAATGGGAGGAGGCTGCCATTCAAGATTTTGAAGGAATTAAGGATGCACTTAAACATGCACCTGTTTTAGCAGCCCCAAACTATAAGAGGCCTTTCCAAATCTTTTCCTTTGCCTCTGAGTATACCATTGCTTTTGTTTTGCTACAAAAGGATGAGAATGGGGCTGAGAGACCTATTGCCTTCTTTAGCAAGGCTTTACAAGTAGCTGAGTTAAAGTATACAATCATGGAAAAACAAGCATTTGCCTTGGTGAAAGCAACAAAAGTTTTTAGGCCTTATATATTGAGTTCAAAAGTTGTTGCTTATGTTCCCCACACCATGGTGAAAGACATCTTATCAGAGATGGAGATCTCAAGTAAAAGATGTAGATGGGTGAACAAACTACAGGAGTATGATATGGACATCCAAACCACAAAGTTGGTAAGAGGTTTGGGTCTTGCTAAGCTCATGGTTGAGAGCAACTTGCAGAATGTGGAAGTGAATCAGCTAGAGGAAGAAAGGATAGATGTGCTTGCAAAGTTGGTAAATTCTGAGTGGTACAAGGATGTAATCTTTTACCTTAGACACCTTTGTTGTCCTGATCATTTAAATAAAAATCAGAAAAGAGCCCTCAAGTTGGCTTCTCAAAAGTACATCATCACAGACCTTGGGCTGGCTTGGAAGAACCCTGAAGGTGTCCTCTTGAAATGCATAACTGAAGATGAAGCTCCCAAGATAGTTGCTGATTTCCATGGGGGAGTTTGTGGAGGACACTTTGTTGGAAGAGTAACAACACATAAGATTTTGAGAGCTGGTTATTGGTGGCCTCTCTCTTCAAAGATGTAACCCAGCTGGTTAGAAAATGTGATAGTTGCCAACGTTTCTCTGGAAGACTAAAAATTTAGGCTCCCTTCCTTTGTAAGCCTGTATCAATTGAAGCTCCTTTCAAGCAATGGGGGATGGACTTCATTGGTGAGATTTCAGATCCTTCTAGTGCTGGCCATAAGTGGATCCTTGTAGCCACTGATTATTTTACAAAGTGGGTAGAGGCAATCCCCACCAAGAAAGAAACACACCAAATAGTTATGGACTTCTTGTTGAATCAAATCATATGCAGATTTGGAGTCCAGTCAAGATTGTAGCTGATAATGCCATGTGCTTTAGAGCCAAACCTTTAATGGAAATGTGCAATGAATATGGAATCAATCTGACTTATTCTTCAAACTATAACCCCCAAGGGAATGGACAAGTTGAGTCCAACAATAAGAATTTGTTGAAGATCATTAGAAGAACCTTGGAGCAAAACAAGAAGAAATGGGGTGAACAATTGAAATTTGTAGTTTGGGATGATAGGATAACTCCTAAAAGAGCTACTAGTAAAAGCCCATTTGAATTGGTGTATGGAACTTAGGATTTTCTACCCTTACACCTGCAATTATCTTCATTTTAAGTTTTCCCAACAGTTGGAAGATCAAGAGCTTGGCCCATATGAATCAAGGATCAATCAGATTATTGAGCTTGATGAGGAGAGAAGAGCATCCCATCAAAGGCATGTCAGATTTAGAGAAAAATTGAAGAGATTGTTTGATAAGAAGGTCACTCCTAGAGCCTTCAATGTTGGAGATCTGGTTTTGTTATGGGATAGTAGGCATGAAGACAAGGGCAAGCATGGAAAATTTGATGCATTATGGATGGGCCCTTATGCCATTGATATCAAAATTGGTGAACATACCTTCTTTCTCAAGGATTTAGATGGGGAATTGTTGGAGCTGCCTGTATTAATGGCAGACATTTGAAACATTTCTTGGATTAAACCCCAAATTTGAGGTATGCACCACTTGTACAGTGTATAGTGTTTGGTTTTTTCTCTGTTTTTGGTGTTTTGTCGGTTTTGTGGTTTGCCTTGCTGTGTGGCAGCCATTTTTGTTGGGTTCTTGGCTGGTTTTTGGTGTTTTTGGCTCTTGAATCCTTTGCCCAATGGATATTTTGGCACTTGGTCTACATTTTGTCCTTGTGGCACTCACTGGGAGTGCCCATCCCCAAGCAAGAGCCGATGTTGGTGCCATTTCTGAGCTTGGCATAGTGTGCCCTAATTTTTCATGTCCATTTTGCTCAAAAATGTTTTACCCTTCTCAAATTGGTGACCTGAAATTTTCCCCCCTTGTTGAAATGCTTCAAAAAGGCTCACAAACTTGTTTTTTTGCCCTAAATTGAAAGGAATATTCCAAGTTTTCCCCTTTTGTGCCCTAGTTTTTCCAATTCACATGGGCTATGTCATTTTTCCCTTTTCCAAATCATGAAAAAAATCAAATTTGATCAATTCATACTTGTTTGTAATTGAAAATCCCATCCCAAGGTCGAAAATGTTGTAAAATCATGCTTCAGTTGATTCAAAATCAAAAAATTTGCCATCCTTGGTGAAAAAATTGAATTCTAGGGCATCCCTGGAATTTTTTACATTTTTGATGGTTAGACGGGCATCATTTTCCCATCAAATTCATCCTCAGAAGGTATTGGCAATGTGGCGGGTTTGCATTGGCTGAGGAAAGGTGGGGAGGCACTCTAAATTTTCATTTTTCACCTTTTCAAGCAAATGGGGCATTTTCGGGCCCGAGGCCCCGTTTTTTCCAAATTGCCTACGTGGCATGTTTTCATTGGCCGAGGGGATGGTGGTGGGGGACTTAGAGTTTTTTGGCTCTAATTTTATAAAGTTTAAAATCAAATTTTTCCAAAGCCCC
The DNA here is from genome assembly GCA_018340775.1 of Taxus wallichiana var. yunnanensis. Lineage (NCBI taxonomy): Eukaryota > Viridiplantae > Streptophyta > Pinopsida > Cupressales > Taxaceae > Taxus > Taxus wallichiana. Next base: position 865,613,472 of record CM031242.1, read on the forward strand.
TGCTCCAATCGCAAGAGGAGGACATGTGGCTAGAAGTTTCAAAAGGAAGGTCATGGGTCCGTGGGGGAAAAAGGGTTTTTTTTCCTCTTTCAAAAAAAGGTTAAAGTAAATTTTTGGCCGAAAGCCCCAGCCAATCAATCACGAGGGAGGACACATGTCCATGAAGGGCAAAGGTGGGAAATGTGGGCCGTGGGTGAAATGGGAATTTTTCCCCTTTTTTGCAAAATGAATAAAAGACAAATTTTGGCTCAAACCGCAACAAAATCAGAGAGGACACGTGTCCTGAAAGGTCAAAAGGGGGCACGGGTCAACATTTAAGTTTGTGAATTTTCAAAAATTTGTAAGGGAATTTTGAAGGAAGAAAGGAAGACTTGGATCTGTAGTGAATAAAAGAGTGCCACGTGGCGGGGATAGTTTCGGGCGCGGGCCCATGAGACAAAGTGGAAAATTTTCCCTTGGCTTAAAGGGAGTAAAATGAAGATTAAGCCCGCGGGTCCTCAACAAATGAGAGATGGATGCGTGGCAGAGGGCAAGGTGGGTCGGCGGGCTAGTGGAGGTAGGAAGGAAATTTTTCCCTTTTGCCAAAAATACTCAAAATCAAAATTTGAAGCGTTGGCCCGCTAGCGAATCACAAGGAGACACGTGGCAAGGGAAAAATTGGAGGTGCGGGCTGCATGGGGCAAAAAGTGAAAATTTTCCCAATTTCCAAAAAGGTCAAAATGCATAGAATTGAAGCACGATCCAATGGGGCCCACCATATGCCACGTGTCAGCTCCAAATTTCAAAGAGGGCGGAGAAAAAGTCAAAATTTTCCATTTTTCAAAAAAATGTGGAAAAGTCAAAAATGATCCCAATTTCGGTCCCAATTGTTTTTGGACACGTGGCGGGCCCAAGAGGCAGGTGGGGAAAGGTGGCAAAATTTTTCCAAATTTTCAAAAGGTCGCAAATGCATTTTTTAAAGGCATGGGCCCGATCCAATCATTTTTTGACACGTGTCCCGCCTTATCCAAAGTTTAAAAAGGTAATATTGAGCGTATTTTTGGATTGCATCTTCCACGTGGAGGGCTGATATTAAAGGTTGATGTAAGATCAATGGTTACTGTGCAATTTTTTTTTTGGCCGCCATGGGAGCTCCAAGAAGTTTGGAATCATGATTTTTGCATCAAAATTCATCAAATTTATAGTGATTTTGTGTCCTCTTGGCCTTCCAGGATCATTGGCATCATTTTCATGGCTTAATTCTTTGACTTGTGATGTTTTTGAAGAAATTTTTACCCCAGCCCGAGAAAGCATGTGAAATGACAAAATCAAAAGTTGCAGAGGTAGTTTAAAAGGGTAAAAAGGTGAAAATGATGAGTAAGAGGTGTTTGCATGCCTCAATGATGAAAAACATGCCTCCAGGATGGATAATGATCTAGATATTTGTAATGATTTAATCTTTTTGGCACACCTGGCAACATGCGAGTGTTTTTCTGTTTGATGTCATTTTCATTGAATCATGAAGAGTTGTTGTAACAGAATTGATCCCATGGCATATTCTTTGCTTGGGAAAGAAGGCTCCAATGTGGCATGAGGTATATAGTGCATTTTGGAGAAATTGTAAAAGAGGGAGTTGAAAATCATGAGTAAATTTTGAGAGAAAGCTCATTTTTTTTAGAAATCCACCAAAGAACCAAGTTAATGTCTCATGTGTTGGAAATTCATGTATGTGAGTTGGTTACAAGTGTATAGCCATCACACAGCTCTGAGATTGTTCATGTAACTCTCCTATTGTTGAATCTAACAAGTTTTGAATTAAATCTATGTTTTCTTTGGGCAATATGATGTCTGTTATCATTTTTAAATGCCTGCAAATAATTTTCATTGTTCTTGTTGCAATCTTGCATTGAAAGTCTTTAGAAATCACACAGATCTCCATTTCTGGTTGATAGTTTAGTGGCATTTGCAATCTCATATTTAGAAGAGCCTTCATCTGATAAGGAGATAAACAAATTTAAAATCACTTTACCTTCCTTGACTGTAGAGATTTCTTGTAAGCCTTTGGGGGTACCTTAGGCGTGGTTTGATCATGGATTTTTGTGTTTAATTGAGTTCTTTACTTCAAGATTTTGTGGTGAGTTCTCAAAGATTGTGTGAAGAGTGCAACTTGGGCTTCCATTTGTGCCTCTTCTGGTTGAAAGAACATCCTGATTATTTTAGGCATTTCATCTGATAGTTGTTCAAGTATTGTAGTGGTTGTCAAAGATCTGATCTATCCCAGTTTGTCTTGTCAATCCCCCACCAAAAAATCATCTAACAACAAAGATCCTGTCATGTACTATCCCTGATTTGCATTTGTATACCTACAAAAGATCAAAATCCATTTGCAAAAGTATGCATAATAGATCAGGATTTCCAATGTCTCTAGTAACCTTTGCCTTGTTTTGAGAACATACCCATGTTTTGAGAAGTGACAACTGTGAGAGTTCAGATCTGGGGTGTTGATCATGTTTTCATCAAGGTCTCCATCATAGAATTCCAAGCAAAGAGAAGGACATCTTCACCTCCTTCACCATTACAAGGTTACAAAATAGGTCCTCTTACCTTGGTTGCAAGGCACAACCTAAAACAACTAGGACAAGATCAAGTCCTATTGGAGTGCTATCCATTTATAGTTAGTTTATAATGTTTCACAAAAATAATGAGGTCATTTCATCATCACATTTTTATGAACGAATATTATGAAGGTAAACAACTTTTTATGAGTTTGAAACCCTAGCCTAAAAGTTGTTTGAGAGATTTGATTCCTAAGTGGACATAATTTATTCCTAGTGCATGGATGATGATTTAAAAATGTAGAATACTACTTCATATTTCTAGAAAGGCATGGTAGAGGTCATGGTGATGAGTGAACCCCACTCAAACATGTCAGTTTCTGAAAATTTTTGATTTAGGACAAGGTTTTCCGAAGGATTTGCAGACTAAATTATTGTTATATGATGTATGTGAGTTTATTTTGATGAAAAATAGGTTTTAGGATATGTTGATGTAATTTCATGGTCAAATGAGCTCCATTTAGGTTGACTAGTCAAAGGGCAGTTTTGAGGCAATAAAATGCAGTCTTCAATGAAGTGAACATAAAAGGAACTACAAGTGGAGTGAGAAAGTTATTCAAGCTATTTTAGAAATAGGATTCATATATTGTTCCAATGATATCATTTTTAATCATGATGATGTGTTTTTCTAAGTTTTCTAGGTCGGTGTTTAAACATGAATATTTTTGCTAGTGCAGGACAAGACATGATCTATTGGATGTTTTGAGTTTTTTGGAGCATGAGATGGATTAGGTGATGATTTATATCACCTAGAAAGTGAAGAGGGATTAATTTGGAATATAATTAATCCATTTATAGGTATTTATTGTTCATGGAAAGGTGTTAACTAGCTGATCTTTGAAAACAACATTTTGGGTAGGTTGATTTGGTGAAGACAAAAGTGATTGTGGTTTGAACTAGTGATTGTTTCAAGAATTATAACTTGATTATAAGTGTTATAAAGGTATTGAAATTTAAATGAAGTGGTCAAATTACATAGTTGAGGTGATTTTGTGTGATCTAGAGGCATAAAGTCAGTTTCAGGGTCCTAAAGGGTGTTAGAAACAACTGTTTTGAGAAGAACAAAGAGCAGTGGTCCCATTAAATGAAATATTCTGATTTTTTGATGTAATTTGCAACCATGTATTATGTTTAAATGTTAATTTAAACATGTGTGGTGATTTATGGGTCATGAAAAATTATGGTTTTTATGTTAGGGTAATTTTCTCTTTGTGCCCATGGGGATTTGAGTCTTTTTGGAGCATGTAATGATGATTTTGGCTAGGCTGACCTACTTGGGTCACTTGTGAATGTTATGTTTTTAATTTGGGATGTTTTTATGATGCATGGGTTGATCCAAATGAGGTAATTTTTTTTTGTTTTAATTTGAAATGTGAAGGAGCTTATAAAAGCATTGTTTTGGGTGCTTTTTGAAGCTAGTGGTGTGTGTGCAAGAAGTGCAACCTATGTGTGAGAGGTTTGCAGCTATGTGATAATTTTTGATATATTATCAATTGTATGAAAAATTTAGTATTTATGGAAATCATGTGTGTAAGATTTTGAAGACTTTAGAAGTGAAGAAAGAGCAAGATTATGAGAGATCGAAGACCTAGCGTATGAGCTAGGGTTTGTGAGATGAATAAGTGATCTTCATCAGTTGTGGTAGAAAATTTATCAGAAATAAAACATATTTATGTGATTGAGTTGGTGTTTGGTCATCCTAGGGGTTGCATCCTCCTTATTGAGTTGGTGCTTCACTAAATTAGGGGTTGGTGCTCCTTGTTGGGTTGTAGCTCTATTAAACTAGGAGTTAGTGCTCCTTGTGGAGTTGGTGCCTCAATAAATTTGAAACATATCAATGCAAAGATTTTGTTTCAATGGGTTTTCTTCCCCTTGAGATTTTCTCACTTATATCTTGTGTTCTTGTGTTGATTCTATTTTTCATGGTTGCTTGCATTTATGATATTTGATGATGTGCACACATTAATGATTGGATAAGTGTACTTGTGGTTTGGTTGAATAATATGAAATCTGATTTAAAGTTTTATTAGGACTAATTGACAGGCCGACACCATGTATTTTCAATATTTCTAAGGTTTTAAAAAATATTGTGGAGATCTCGTACTCATTCGCATGGTCCAATATTACTAGGGTTTGGACATTGGTGTCATAAATGATGATTAAGAATATTAGATCTAAGCCTCCATTACCTATATATTGAAGATCCTACATGTTTTAAAATTTTCATTTGGGTTTGTATGTTGACCGTAAACAAGTCTTGACCCTTTTTGGTCTAGTGGATCATGCACATGATTGTATCCACCCCTATTCATATTCCATGTTATTTGGATCTCACTTACACTGTAACACACTACCTTCTATCAAGGAATTAATCCAATATAGTATTTTGTCCCCAATTGGATATTGATTTACATTTGAAATATATCTGCAAAGAAATGTTCATCTGCCTCATATTTGCATTAGACTATTACATGTATGAATTTCATAAATAGTGACTAACAATTTGTAGTTCTCGCATTCATTTTCTCGATTATTTTGCATTGAATTGTTTGTAGCATTGACCATCAACACGGTAACTCCATCCTTGACACCATTTGAATTTTTGCATAGCTAACCAACTCAAAAGTTGTATTGGAGTTTGGGATATAATAATCACATGCCATTTCACTCAATACATATCATTTTATACTTTTTTGGCGGTGTGTTTGACTCCGGGTAAGATCATGCTCTTAACACTCCATGGCAAGATAGGCTCAATTATTTCATAGTTTTACCTTCAAAGAAATATCCGCTTCAGAAATCCATCTCAATCTGCATCTTTTTCAAGCTTTCCTACACAATTATGTTTCAACCATTTTAATGTCTCATACTAGTTTGGATCGGTACACCTTTCATCCCACGTTGTTTGGCATCTTCGTGCATTTCTAGCGGATATGCATCACTGTCAGGTCAAAGCCGTCAAGAGTATTATTTGTTACAATAGTGGTTTAAGAACTTTATTAGATTAACATATAAAATTTAGTCAATTATCATTTATTTTTAGTTTAGTTTATGTGTTTAGTATATTTTCATGTCTTAAGTGTCTTCATAGTTATTTTATATTATGTCTTTAGATGTTATCTTGTGTCAAGTTTTATAAAGGCATGTCATAGAAAGTAAATTAATGTTTTTAGTTTGTTTATAGTCATTATTTTCCATAGTGCTTATTCACATTTTCCTTAAAAGAGTCGTGTCAAAAATGTCTATCTTGTCAAAAGTCATTGTGTGATGTCTGTTGAAAGTGTCGAAAGTTTAAGTCATTTTTTTGTAAAAGTCATCATGTTTTCAGTCATAATTTTTAAATATATTATGTCTAGTCATCGTCAAAATTTTATTGTTGGTCACTATTAAAAAGTCTGAAAATTTTAATTTTTAACTTCACGAGACACATGTTTGGTGTTACCCAACCTCCTCTAATAAAGTGTTTCAAATTGCGCAGGGTAGAGGAACTAAACACAATGTGAAAAATGATGAGTGTCATGATCACATTCCATTGAGTTAACAACATCACCTTTGGAGGTCGGAGGTAAAAAATAATGGAGGGAATCAATGCATCTCATTAGTCACCAACGATGGGGTCGTATATGGCACTTGGTGACACCTTTTTATATTATTTCAATTGTTTTCTTTGAGTGGTGTGTGTAGAAATAAAACAAGGTATTCATTCCCGCTAAAGTTTGAAATGAGGAGAATGTGCATTATGGATGTTAAGAATAGTTGTATATGATGGAAACTATTTGCGGTGATCCTCGATTGATGAGACTCTTTGACTTTCAAAATTCTTCATTGATTAGTGGTGAAAGAGCATTCACTGGAAGTGAAAGCGGGAACTATTGAGTTCTCATATGTAGGTGTATTGGTGGAAGTGTGATCATTTGGTGATGGATTCACTGTGGTGAAGTGGGTGGTCATGTGCAAAAGTAAGATCCAGATGGAAGTATACTGAGACATAAAAGTATGTGGTGGCATACAATTATGTTTCCAATTCTTGAGATGTGTTTTCTTCCCATGTAAACACTAAGGGGGGAATGTTAGGAATTAGTATTTACATTATTGGTATATTTACCATAGGGTAAATATTACTTACTATTTGGTATTTTCTTTGTAAAGTTAATATAGTTAGTTTTTAAAATCTGTATATATATTGTTATAACAATATATATTATGGGAATATTGTTAGTAATATATCGTTGGAGATATGATATCCATGAATATAGGAAATACTTTACAATATAATTGTGTAATGTATCATATGAAAATATATACAAAGAAGTTTATTATTGTGTGCTCACCAAATAAAATAAATATGAATTTTAACAATCTGCAAGTTGATGATGTCTCTATAGACCAACTCCCATATGAAGTGCATGTGGATCTCAATATGCTTCATCCACGATGTTGAACTAGATTTTAGAAAATTGATATAGTGCTCATGTTATCATAATAAATGATAATAGGTGTTAAAATTGAATACCAAACTCTTTCAGAATCCCCTATAACCAAATAACTTCCATGGTTGCATTGACTTCTCCACTTTATTCTTTCTCTATAGAAGATATCACAATCACATTCTACTTCTTGCTCAAAAAAATAACAGACCGAAACCAATAGAAAAGATGTGGCCTTAGGTATACTTCCAATGATAAACATCACGGACAATAAAAATCAAATCCAACCAAATCAATCTCTCGCACCTCCTAAGTAGTGTATTCCATCTATATGAGTTCCATGAACATAATGAAGGATCTTATTTTCTACTATTTAATAAAACTCACGAGGTTCCTGCATAAATATGGACACGATCCCAAGAATGTATGAAATATCCTACCAAGTGTGAGTCGAAAGATCAAGCTCCCGACCAATTGGTGATAAAGGGTACCATTGAGTAAGGGAGTGGAACAATCAAAAACTAACTTAACCCCGAAAGGAAGGGAGTAGGAGATGGCTTAAAATCAGACATGTGAAACTCGGATAAAAAATCAATGGTGTAATTAGGTTGAGAAATCAAAATTCCTAAGTCAAATTGGGTGATCTGTATCTCGAAGGAAGTAATGAAGTAAACCAAAGTCAGTCATGGAGATCTTGTTGGATAAATAATTCTTCACATAATTAATGATTGAGGAAGAGCTACCCATAATCAACAAGTCATCAACATACATAATGAGGATAAGCATGGAATCATCTTACTGCAAAATGTAAACATTTGGGTCAGAGTGACACCTAGTGAACCCTAATGTAAGAAGAAAGGAGTCCATATTTGCATACTAATCCCAAGGGACTTGTTTAAGGCCATATAGATACTTATTTAACATGCAAATGAGGGAGGAATCATGGACATAACCCAAAGGTTGTTCCATATAAATTACTTCCACTAGGTCCCCATAAAGAAAAGAAATATTAATGTCTATTTGATGGACTTCCCATCTATTAGTGACAACAATAGAGAGGGTAAGTAAAATGAAAGCCATCTTCACAATGGGAGAAAAGGTCTCTAAATAATCAACCCCGGTGACTCGAGAGAAACCCTTAGTTACAAGTCACGCTTTATACTTCTCGACCTTCCCATCGACACCATACTTTATTTGGTACACCCAATTACAGAACCATTTGTTTCCTTTCATAAGAGGGGTAAGATCTAAAATATCATTCTTCATGAGTGAGGAATACTCCTCATCCATGGCAGAATCCCACTAAGGAATACTAGAAGCCTCCTAGAAAGACTAATATTTAGAAGCGGAGTAAAAGAAATCGTGGGGCATAACGAACTCTCGAATGAGTCTATCTCTCATATGAAAGACACCTTATCCAATATCTAGTACTCTATAAGGTCTGCCTAGCCCAACGAGGACTAGGAGGAGAGTCAAGATTATAATATGTAGATTCTTCACTTGAGTGAGAGGGGAAATAGTCCTCATCATCACTACTTTCATAATTATAAGATTTAAAATCATGAGGAGCGGGATGAGTAGGAGGAGTAGTAGGATCGGGAGGAGGAGGATCAACAATATCATCATCAGAAGAATCAAAATCAGAATCAGAGAGGGGCACAAGGACCTCAATGGGTGGAGAAGTGGAAGTAGAAGATGACTCATCAAAATTAACACTTATCTCAATATAAAGTTGATGAGTAGTAGGGTTTAACAATATATATCCCTTAATGCCATTAATATACCATAATACAAGGTATGGAATGTGGTTCTAAGGCCTTACTTCTCTTTTGGGAATCTGAGCCATAACAGTTGATCTTAAGATGTGAAAGTGCTCAATATGAAGTTTATGTCCATACCAAGATTTAAAAGGTGTCATCCCTTTTAGTTCCTTTTGCGGAATGTGGTTCTGAATGTAGTAAGCACGATTCATGGCTTTGTCCCAATATTGTGAAGGAATAAATTTAGAGTGAGCCATACAAGTGGCCAGCTCCTTTAGCGTTCAATTATTTCTTTCTGTAACTCCATTTTATGAAGGGATGTAAGAAATAGTACACTGTAAAGTAATCCCTTTGGAGTTACTAGAAATCATCGAACCAATTTCTTACATACTTTCCTCCATTGTCGATTTGAAAAACCTTGATAAAACTTTCAACTTGTTTCTCAGCAAGAGCCTTGAAGTCTCAAAAGTAATTAAAAACTTCATATTTTTGTTTTTGAAAATACACCCAAGTGTAACATGAAAAGTCATCAATAAACGTAAGTATATAAATAGATATAGTAAACGAAGGAGATAGAAAGGGGTTAGAAATATCACTATGAACAATATCCAAGTGACAAGAATCTCCCCTTCCCAAAAATTTCTTTGGGGTGCTTCCCGAGGGCACAACCCTCACAAAGACCCTTATAAAATTTGACTCAAGGTAACTCATTGACCATCTCATGTTGGCTCAATTGTTCAAGGTAACGATAGTTAAGATGACCAAATTTCTTATACCATAACTTACTAGCCTCATCTGAATGAGTGAGCAAGGAAGTGAGTGAAGAATCAAAATTAAAGTGGGAGGAGTAAAATCAAGATTGATGATCTAACTCTCCCTCAACCACCATAGGCTCACCGTGAATCTCACGAATAATCACTGAGTTAAGGTTAAATTCCACTTGCATTCTTGTACTAATATGAGTGATTTGGTACACCGATAGGAGATTGGTAGAGATATTAGGAACACTTAAACCATTGTTAAAGGTTCCACCATCTACTTCTATCATCCACTACTGGAAACCAACACTGTAGTGTCATAACCCAAAGTGATTTGGGATGTGACATATGGTCCAATGTTGGTGAACTCAACATGTGAATAACACATGTGGTGCGAGGCACCAGAATCTATGATCCATGTTGATGAAGGAGAAACTCTAGCTATAAGGACATTTCCTTTCTTATTCTTATATTTAGATTCCTTTTCTTTGGATGACTCAGGTTTCAGATAATTTTTCTTGATAGACTCAAGAACACCTATATTATTCTTCTCAATTAAATGAGTTAGATTATCTATTTGTTTTCTCATTCATATATGCTCTTCATGTCTGAATTATTGTAATAGGAACACTTACACTTTTTGTATTTACTTTAGGCTTCAAGAAGCGAAGCATTCGTGTTGGGTTTGGTTGGTCCTTTTTCTCTTTCTTATTTTCCTTTTTATTTTGATTTCATTTATCAGTACTTGCTACAAGGACATGTGACTGGATTTGAGTGCTCCCATTTGAATCAATTTTTATTATTCTCGAATGAGTTGGGAAAAAAAACTATCAAATGAGGGCATATTCTAAGCAATTCCTATAGCTTTTTTCATGGCATGGAAAATATAAATGAAGATGGATTATTAGGGTCCAAGCTTAAAAATAATCAACAAGATAAATTGGGCATCCTTTTTCTCAACTCCACATTCTTTCAACAGTAATCTAGTGTGGATAAAATTTGAGAAGAAAGCATGTATGTTATCAAATTTACTAGGAGTTAATCCTAGTAGTTCATTATCCAACTCATGGGATTTTCCAAACATATCCGCAAGAGTTTATTAGGATCCATTAGGTTTTGTGAAAGACTCAATTTGGGAGAGATAGACATATAAAGAATACCTAAGGCTTCGTCACATTGGTTAAACCACCCAATCTTTTGGGTTTAGTTGTTGGTTCTTTTTTTACTCCCATAGTGATGTAGAACAACCCTTTACCTCGTAATGTCATAATAATCTTTGATATCCATTCAAATAAGTTAAATTTTTTGAAAAAAGGAACAAAACTAACATCCATTGTGAAAAGAGTGAAAGAAAGAATGCAAAAAAAGGAAACACTGGCACTTTATAGTTTAGTGTATTGATTACAATCAGATGTAATTGTGCGTCATGAAATAATCAACCATTCACCTTGCAATCAACATAAAAATGTGAAAGTGTGTAAACCACAATAAGTTTCAAGAAAACACATGACAAATCGACAACTGTAACAAGCACAAAACAAGGTGAAAACAAAAATAAGGGAGAAAAACTAAGTCTTGTGTGAGAAATAGTGTCTCATGTCACTTAGAACTCCCTTGTCACACTTGATGTGGCATACATGATCACAAGCCTAAAAGCAATGATAAGAGTTTTATTACAAAGAAAAATGACTCCAAATAGATCCTAGTGACCTCCCAAAACACAAAAGGGCCTCCGGAAAATGAAAACGAACCCCTTCAAAAGCACACGGTTAGAAACATCCAATAATACTAAGTTTTCAAATATTAGCCCAATTAATTTAATTACCAAAAATTAAAAGGGTTAATTTAAAAAAATTAGCCACCCTTAATTAATTTAATAACATACTTAAAATAAATTTCCTTCCTTTAAAACATTAACAAATCCCTAACTTAGATTAAATAAATATAAACTATTATTTAAAAGTTTAAAAATATTTTAACCTAAGCTATGTTAGAAATAAAATAACCTAAGTTAAAAAAATATATGCAAGGATGATATAAAAAAGGAAGGATTTTAAAATACAAGGATGGAAATAAAAATTGAAAAGTTCAAAGGGGAAGTAGGAGGAGACCATGTGGCACAATGAGGGAGGGGCTCGAGGTGGAGGCTCTTGACTTGACTCGGATGAGTTAGGTGGGAGGAGGTCAGCTACAAAGATAAGGAGGGGGATCCAATATTTATGCCTAGCCAAAAAAAAATTGACACATGGAAAAGCAGAGGCGATGAAAATTATAATGGAGCTCAAGGTAGAGATGAGTCGAGTGCAAGGTTAAGGAAGTAGGGAGAAACCCGGATAGAGCGGTGAGATCGAGTTGATAGGGATCCCATGGGAGAACACACAACCAAGGATGAGTCGGGGTTCACTAAAAATCTTAGGGAAGGGAGAAACATGGCCGAGCTAGAAAGAAAATGGTGAGAAGAGTTAAACCCACCATAGATCGAGAAAACAAGGTTTGAAAAGGGGAACCTAACACAAAAACTATTAAACCAAGTCCAAACAAAGATAATGAATGAGTCTCGAGAGGTGAGCCCATCTCACGAGTTGAGGAAGGAGATCTCAATAAACTTACTGAGCTAGGACAAAGATTAGGAGAGCTACGAGTACAAATCCAAAAGCAAGGAGCTAAGACATGGTTTAACAGAGCAGAAAGGTAGGGAGAAATATGATGATTTTGGAGAGAAAAGACATAAAATTCAAAAACTAAAATTTAATGAAAAAATTCCAAACATAAAACCAAAAAACCATAAATACCTCCAAGATAAGCTTCATGCCAAATATAGTCGTAACTAACTAAATCTAGCAGAGAAAGTGCTAATCTGCATAAGCACAAAGTAAACCACAAAAATATGAACTCTAAACCTAGATTAACTTGGATTAGCATAAATCAATAAATGATTAATAAAACCTTGCACTAGAAGTAATTATAAATAAAAACTAGAATTAATTAGCAATAATCAATAGCGAGTACATATTTACTAATAACACATCTCTGATACCATGTGAGAGTGAACCACGAGAATCTAATAGAGCCCATGCACATCAAGATTGTTGCACTCCAAGGAAACAAAAACTATGCTACAAGTAATAAAAAGGAATTAACCATATAACAAGATTCATACGTAATTAAAAAATCGGTCTAACATTCTCATAGATAAGAAAAAAGAGTACAAATAGGAGTGTTATGTAACTCCCAATGCAAGACTCATCATACCTCCACAAGGGAGAAAGGAGTTATAATCCAAAAATGGAATGTAAATCTTGTATGACGCACATTGACACATATGAAAAATTCTATGATAGAATATGTCATATAACTCCTAATGAAACCTAATACCTATGACTCAACTAAGTGAGATGACTCATAATGTTTGAGGTGGAAAATTCCCGTAAATAATAAAGGAAAAAATAATACCTCACACCAACAATTTATCTTTGTATGGGTTCCATTTTAGGACTAGATCTCCTATTTTGAAATCTTATTTTTTTAGCTTTCTTATCCAAACACTTATTTGTTGATCTTTGGTGTTACTTTAATCGAGATCATCACAGATCGCCTCAATTCCTTGATCTCAACCAATTCTACCATTCTCGATTGTTCTTTTATATTCACCCTCAAAATCTAACTATTGAGCTAGTTCCAATGAGGGTAATTCCAGAGATAATGGAAGCCTATCCTCCCTACAATAGACAAGGATAAAATGAAAATTGTAAATTTTTCTTTTTGATGTGATCCTATCATCCTAGAGAGAATTTTTACCTTGGTGTGTCATTTCCTTTTATTGATCTCCATTTTCCTTTTCATGATTCTCGATGAGGTTCTTATTGGTAGCTTCTACCAAACCATTACCCTAAGGGTAATAATTATAAGAGGTGTTCAAGTATATTTCATGTTTAGGAGATCAATAAGATATTATGGAGCCTAAGTAGGCTATTGCATTATTACAAATGATGGTTTAAGGATCCCTAAACCTTGTCACAATGTCTTCAAGAAAATCAAGGATAGCTGATTTAGTAGCTTCCTTGAGTGCCACAACCTCTGTCCACTGGTAAAGTAATCAGTTGTTGTCAAGACCCATTTATGACCCGTACTTAATATAGGATTAATCATACTAATAAAATCAAGTACCCATTGAGAAAAGTATTCATTTGATTGAATGGGATGAAGTGGGAGGGATTCTATCTTCTTTTAACAGTGAAGAGAACACATTCCTTATATTTTTTGACCAATGTATGAGAATCCATGAACAATTTGGGAAAGAATTATCCCGTATTTATCATTTTCATCATTATGGCCTTGGCTAAAAAGTGTCATCCAAAGAAACTATTGTAGAACTCCGCCAAGACCTTGTTCACCCTCAATACACCTTAACAACACTTCATCCAGGTTCTTTCGAAAATAAACCCACCAATTAATGCATAAGGAACCAATTACAGTCTTATATTCCACCTCTTAGATTTTCTTAAATTAGGAGGATATATCCCAATGGATAAAAATATAGCCATATTATCAATCTAACTACAAATGCTATGTTGACCTCCTCTATTTTTTAGATTCTCTTTATTCTGTGGAATTGTATTTTGAAGGTCTTTTGTGTTTTGTTCCAGCTCCTCTTCCATGAAAAATGAAGATTCTTGATTATCCTGAGCATCCAAGGCTAGCTATTCACAAATTTCTCTCCCTTTGACCAATTTTTTGGCCTTGATGGTCACATCATACTCCATAATCTTGATCACCCACCTAACTCTTTTTTCACTTATTTCCACTCCCATAATGAAGTCTCTCACATTGGGGTGTAAGAATAAAAATTTGATGTGGAAGCAACAAAAATTCTCTTGAATTTATTGAGAGTTTTCATGATGGAGAAGACCTAATTTTCTACATGACTGTATTTTAATTCATAATCCTTCAATGTTTGACTGAAGAATGTCACAAAGTTATTCTAAACCCTTTTCATTTTCTTTGTCAAAAATGCGGCAACGTTGGCCTCAACTCCATATGCATATAGGATAAAATCCATTGAATATTTAGGATTGATAATTGTGGGTTCTTGAGTAATTTCTTGTTTAATTATGGTAAATATTTCTTTTCTCTCCACGGTCTATTTGAAACCCACATACATCTTGAGCATTAAGGTAATGGGCTTGACAAGACTTGTAAAGTTATGAATGAATTTTTAACAAAATTAATATTACCAAGGAAATATTACAGATCCTTCTTGTGATTTTGGGAAGGAGAGAGAAAAGATAATCAAAATTATTTTAGGGTCAATTATAATACAATCGTTTGAAACAACATGACCAAAAATTCTACCCCGAGGAATGTAAAAATGCACTTCGTGGGATTACGAGACACCCCAAATTCATTTGCATCTTTCAAAAAATTCTCAATATGAGTGATATGAACTTTACTATATATTGAAAAATAGTGATATCATCTAAGTAGATGAGGATGAAGTCATTTATATATCTCTTGAATGTAATATCCACAAATATTTGAAATGTGTCACCACATTTGACAAACTGAAGGGCATCTTATCATATGTATATGTTCCCACTTGGTTGTAAACTCAATATTATTTTGGGCCTCTTCTTTAACCCCGATTTGATTATAACTTGAATAACCATCAAACATAGAGAACCTTTCACCTCCCCTATTGTCTGAAAATTTTGTTCCATAGAGAGAAAAGGGTAATAATCCTTTAAGGAGGCCATGTTCAAGTCCTAAAATCCACGAAAATCCTAATTTCTCCATTTTCTTCCTAAAATCCCGACCAAGTTAGCCACCCAAGAGGAGTACTTGATGGGGAATATAATTTTGGCCTCAATGATTTTGGTTAACTCTTTTCTCATGAGGGACTTTGTTTTGGGATTGACATATCTTTGTTTTTTCTTGGTGGCTTGGCACCAAGATCAAGATCTATGATGTGTTGAGAAATTTTGGAGTTAAAACCCTTAAGATCTTCATAATTCCATGATAAGACATCATTAAATTTATGACATAAGGAGATAAAATATTTCTCTTCATATTTATCACACACCTTTCCAAGAAATAACTCCTTGTCTTGTGTAATGATGACTGATTGATAGTCCTCTTGTTTTTCTATTATATTCTTTCTTTCCCCTTTGAATTCATCATAACCGATAAATATGTCTTCAAGGGTAGCTAACCCTTTAGGAATTTTTTTCTTAACTGAATTATCTCGATGATCATAACCATCTTGCAAATCATATTGCAATTTTGAGGAGAACTCAACTTCATTTTAGATGAACTAAAAAATTTGTTCATCACTATCAAAGATTTTCTAGCTGGCTTCATTATCTAGAATTGATGGTATCACAACCATCCAAACATGTTATTCATTACCTTAGATGAGATCAACATATGGTGAAAATTTTGATCTAATGGTCACCATCGATTTGCTTCTTTGTTTAGCTTCCTTGGAATTATTTGCAAGTTGATAACATTAAAAATTTCTAAGAGGTCCCAAACTCTATGTCTATAATCTTTTAAAAACTTATTCTTGGCCACACACCTTGCTCTAACTTGGTGAATAACCAATTTAGTATCCCTAAACACCAAAAAGGTCTTAATTTGTATTTTATTTGCTAAAATAAATCCAAGGATCAATGCCTCATATTCCACCACATTATTTGAACAAGAAAATTACAATATATGAACAAAGAATAATTTATTGTCCATTGGAGAAACAATAACTACACCCACCCAACTCCATTGATTATTATTGAGCCATCAAACAACATTTTCCATAGATAAGAAGCATCCTTATCTCCTTTGTGTGGCATGGGGGTGTGGGTTATTCTTCATGAATGCAAGAGGCTCCTAGATAAGTTTCCACATCTGTATTATAAGCATAAAACCCATAATGTTCCTTATCCCATTCATCCAATAAGAGGTTAGTTATTGAGTTAGGAGGAGTAAGCTACTATATCGACACCGATTCATGCTCTTCATTTTCATGTATCATGAAATTAGATTGGAGAGGAGTGGGTTCACATGATTCAACATGATAAGAAGATATTAGTTCAATGCTAATGGTGAATCTTGCAACATACCTAGTTCTTAAGAGCATGTAAGACCAATCAGAAGATAAATATACACCCACCTTGGCTGTAAAATATCTTGATAGACAAATTGAAAACAAAAGGAGGAAAGTTAATAACTCGAGATATATTAAATTATGGTTAGAATTTGGTAAGCATGCAGGGTTAAGTCAAGATCTTTGATCACTCATAAAATGTGGATAGTTAAGCCATCAAGTTACAAGACATATTTAGAAACCAAATTATATTCAATGCCTAAAACATCAACATTTTTATTTGGCATTACAGCAGTGGTCTTGACACACGAGTCAATCATACAATTATGCACTAGGTGTTTTCCTATAATTAGAGATATGTAAAAGGGTGGGGATAATTAACCTTTATTTTTATTTATTTAACTCGACATATGTGGATGATAGAATTTTCTTTCTCACTGGTTCAGATTGGGGAATATGCTTCAAATCCTATAGTAGAAGATCCCTCTAAGATCGGATAGATAGGGAATCCCAAATTGTCACATTCAGATCTGTCTTCTTCATCTACTCAACAATGTTGAAGGGGATACCCACAAATTTTACATCAAAGGTGTGACATTATCCTTTCTTGTTTTCTCCATCTACGAAATTTATTTGGTTGGGATAATTTCTTTGTTCTGCATATCTTTAGTGCTCTATGAGTTTTCTTTGTTATATAAATTACTATATGAAATCATGTTTCGCTTGAGTCCATGATTGTCTTTCTTTGAAATGGGGACCTTGTAATGAAGGATATGGAGTATCCATTTCAATATTCTACACCTTTGACATTGTGTGATCCGCTATATGAAGTTGTGGCTTGTTCAAGTTGTCCATGGCTAGGCTAACTACAAAAAAATCATCAGACCCAAAAAATATAAAGGCGAGGCTCTAGGGTGGTCTCTTTTGTTACTTTTGTGCTAGTTCTTTCCATTTCCATGAAAGATTCTTATTGATTGAAATAATTTTTCACCATGAAGGTCTAGAATTACATGCCATTTGCAAAACTATTACGATTATGTGGGTGACTACATGGAAGACATCATTCAAATTTTTGTATTACATTATTTTGTACTTAAATAAACACTTTTTTATTGAGTTGATGGTAGATTGTGGTTATGCAAGGATAACCATTTGAAGAGTTAGATGTGGGATTTGGCTTGTAATATATCAATTTGCTGATTTTGGCGATATCTCTAATTTGATATTGGGTTTACTATGGTTGATAACATTGATTAAAATTTTGGCCTAAAGATTTCCCAGGTTAAAACTTGGGTAATTTCTAGATGATTGAGCTTTTTGCCTTTTCAGAGAGATAATTTCATTAGAAAAGTTCCTAACTAGGGTTATAAGCTCATCATCATCATGTTGTTTTTGGTAAGAATAAGAAGGGAGGTGGAAGATGAAGTATTTAGATCAGGAATGGGAGTGAAATATGGTTAGGTATTTTGAGAAAGTTTAGGAAAAATAGGCATACGTAGCCTAGGGGTTATCTTGTCAGCTTGAATTAAAAAAATTCATCCCTAATGGCTATTGAATATGCATTGTGTAATTGGATAACACCCATAGATTATACCATTATAGATATACCAAAATTCAAAGATCTTAAGAAATAAATAAAAACACCTTGTGGAGTTTGTCCCATGTTTTTTAAAATATGAAGTTAAAATTAGCCATGAGTTCATTAGGGGATCTCTTGATGGATGTTAGCTTCTTTAACAGGGATATGTTGTCTGTTTTTTTTTTCAAACTGCTAACAAAGAGTTGTACCAAGCTATCCCATGCATGAATGAAATAAACCCTTAAACTCCTATACCATTAAAGTGTTTTTACTTTTAGTGAAGAAACAAGAATCCTAACTACAACATCATCTTTAGTAACTAGATGAACTAAACATACATTTGAAACATCATGGATATGATATGCGGGGTTGTAAGGTTTTCATTAGTGAAGAAAGGAATACTTTTCAGAGAAGACATTGGTATGTCATTTTGGGCATTTACAATTGAGGGACTACCACCATTAAAACTTATAAAGGGGATATTTCTCTAATGCGCCATGAAAGGAATGTGCCTTAAATTTATATGAGAGAAAAATAAGGCCCTACTAGGAGGAGTAGAAATAATTTTATTTGAAGGTAAAAGTGATCTTTGAACTAATAATTATGCTCTTCTCTTCTTCTTCTTCTTGGTGAGAGTTACAAATACTCAAAATATTCACTGTAGACACACTTTTCCTCGTCCGTATTCTTCTCATGAAAAAATGGAACTGAATTGCCTAAAAACAAAGATTTAAACCTAGGAGTCGTTAGATGTGTAGAAAGGTTCCTCGAAAAGTTAGAATCCATTAAGACACACATCAACCTTAATGGAAATGGTGTAAATATAATCAAACTTCTCCCATTGGGCATGCCAAAAAATGTTGTCATTGAAATTCACACCCTCACTAAATCAGAATTCAACATTTCAATGAAACAATAGGGGACCTTGAAAATGTGGGTTCAATCAAGGCCTATACTCGGATGAAAGGATTGTACCATCTCACTCCAGTCCATTGCAACTATGCTAATCAAATTCTACTCCAAATTTATCTAATTCCTAAACCGAGAATCCAAGGAGACATGGTGAGAGAGAGAAAATGAAAATAAAAGGGGAGTTGATGCACCAAACTAGGAAATGGATCGATTCGACTCTCAAAAATACATATGTGAACCCAAAAATGAAGCTTGAAGAAATGCACACAACTTTGAAGGAAATAAAATGGAAAAGAATGAAGGCATGCAAGAGAATAGAGAATTCAAAGGAACGAAGCCATACTTGCATTAATATCAAAAATTAACCATTTACACACACAGAGAAGAGGTAAAAAAAATTGACATGTGAGTTACAGAGGTCGCAAGAAAGGGTTTTTAAGCTCAAATGTAGAGCTCTTGAATTTTAGAAATTGAACCTATGTTATGCCTTTTGCATTTAAATTTATAGAATTTGAGAGAGAGGGATAAAAGGGTGATCACATCCAATTATTAATGAAATCAACCACCCGCCACCACCAAGGACCAATTACCATATATTTTGTAGGTCCAGTATGGGTGCTCGACATTTCTTTAATTGCACGCCATCAGATCACCAATGGAGGAGGATGGTGCCACTCAAAATTAAATTCGGGTTAGTGAAGTGGTTGAGTGATTAGTTCAAAATAGGTATGGATCTATCATGTCTTACAAAATTCACTTGATTTTGATTTAATCTAAAGATTTCCTTGTTTAACGACTTCTCATGTTCCATAGACCTGATTTATTCCACATTCAACTTACCTTCTCTACATGCCCAAAGGTGCCCCAATTATTTTCCTCACAACTTTATTCATGTGACAATGTTCCTTTGTTCTTCCGAACCCGCGTAACACATCATTCTTGTTACGTAGTCTCTAACCTTAGGTGCATTAAAAATTTCTTGAATTTTCCTCATGGTGTCCTATGAAATGTTTCCTTGCATCGTGGCCTCTCCTTAGCGGACTATATGCTTTGTTGTGCAGAACTAACTATTTTCACTTTGGAATACACCCCGCAAAGAGTGCTATGGAATATCTCCTTTCAATTGACAAAGTGGAAACAATCCTAGGTTGTGGGTGCCCTATATGTTGGAGTGAGTCTCTAGAGAGGGATGAATCCCTAGTGTAACACCTAAGACTAGTTTCTATTTCTAAGTCTACTATACTCTACTGAATCAACAAGGAAAAGGAAGAATGAAATAAGTGAAAAAATGAAAGGATGGTAATACACCAAATTTTTAAAGGGTCTTTAGACTTGTTTGGACCACACATATGAACCACAATTACTACACATACCATACATAACCTATAAATAGATATATTAATCCAAAATTGTTTCAGAGAAGGGTTTGAAGTTTATGGCATAATATGTAAGGGAAACAAATGGATTTAGAAGGAAATTTGGTAAACTCCACAACAAGATCTTACACAAAACTTGGTTAAACACAATCTATGACCTACAAATTAACATTAAACTACATAAAGGCATGGAGATTAAATTGTAAATCAAGGATAAAACAACTATCATGAGATAAAATATATATCTTAAAAACATAAAAATGCATGATAAATAGGTTGTATGAAGGTAAAAATAGCTCCTTTATTGATCCAAGAGGCAAGACAAGTACAAAGAACTACTCATGACCCCTGCTCTTCGAAATTTAATTAAAAATTGAACTAAATATATATTTCAGAGTAACTAATGTAACTAATAATATACAAATGTAAATGTACAAAGTATTGGACAAGTAATAAGCAAGCAATAATATGAAACCCTAAACAAGAAGGAAAGATAGGGGACTTAGATAATTTTGAGAGAACATGAAGTGATTTGGATAGATGAAAGACTAAAATGGACTAAGGAGAGTGTTGTTAATGCGACTAGAGGTTCTAGAATTTGAAATTGCACACAACGAAAGCGTGTGGGAGAGGACAGAATGCCGACACTAGTGTGTAGATTGAGGCACTGGTATCCGTGTAGATGCTATGGATCTAGATATTTTAAGGCCAAATGACATTCTCTTTCCTTTTATGTCTGTCACTTTAGATTCACTTTACGATATGCAAAGGTACCTATAACCTATAAGAAATAAGTTCACTTGCACATACCCACAAACCACATATAACCTAAAATGGAAAATGCAGAATGGGAAGTTGGAATGACCGTGACGATCACCCGAAGAGTAAACTTACGACCCAAGCACTACACTACATATCGAGACTCCATGTAGTTCTTATGTGTGTGTGTAGAACTCGATACCCTAGGATGCCCTTGTACAAGTTGCATAGTGATAACATGATATATCTATAATGTAACTATTGTCATGTAAATGTGCAACAAGGAAATTGACAATTTCCAAGCATGACAACTATACCCTTGTGTTAATTTTTTCAAGTTTTACCCCTCCAAGACACCCCGGGTCTGCCCAATCAGTCCAAGTGACCTCCCGATTGATGTTATCTCATCCCCTTAGGTGATTTAGGAAATTCCAATCATTCCCCCTAGGTGATTTTAGGAGTTCATTGAAAATTGCAAGCTTTAGGTAGTTATGGGAAGGGCTATCATTAGCCTTCCTAGGGATGGAGCAACCCCATGGATTGGAATAACATTTAAACTAGAAATAGAAGTGAATCAAAGGCCTAGGAACATCATGGAATTGATTTAGGAAGATTTAGGAAGGATCTAGAGAAGTTGGGATAATTTCACTAAAATCAGGGTTCACAAGCCTAGCAATGCACAAGCCAAAACAACTGCTCAACTTCCGAAGGTGATTCCAAGAGATCCAAATGGAGTTAGGAGAAAATAAAAAAATCATCAAAAAGGGAATTCTGAGCCCTAAAAATGGTGAAATTATGTTTTTCACAACA
Organism: Taxus wallichiana var. yunnanensis; assembly: GCA_018340775.1. NCBI lineage: Eukaryota > Viridiplantae > Streptophyta > Pinopsida > Cupressales > Taxaceae > Taxus > Taxus wallichiana. The sequence goes on from CM031242.1 coordinate 865,635,546, forward strand.
CTTTGCGCAATAGGTTTGAAAGTAGTTTTCTCATGCACATGTGGAGTACCAGATCAAAAATTTGATTTTTCAAGGATCCAATGGAGGAATCAAAACCTGAATCCATTGAAATCAGATTCATAATTCCATTTACAGTCATGATCATGTAACATTTCATAAAAATGTCCATTGGGAACTCAAGTTATCATCGTTTCAAGTTGCCCCCTTGGAGCGAGTTTGGGACTTAGTCAAATTTTAAAACCGACATACAATGACATAGGATATTAAAACCAAGACTAATACAAAATTAAAATGACACTAAAACTTGACACATAATTTAAACATAACTGACTATTTTTGACATTACAACGATAATAAAAAATTTGACTATGAAGACTTTTAACGAATATTATGACTTTAACATATAAGAAATAAAATACTAAATCTTTCTTTTGACCCTTATCACAAAACTATGCAAACAAAACCTAAATAAGACTCACAATATTTCTACCAGCCGTGGTACAAAGACAATTTGTATGCAAACTCATATGTGGCGTTTGAAGAGTTGACAACTGTCTAAATAATGCACTGCATCCAGATCAGGTCTTGCAGTTAATGTGTCAGCTCCTTTTTTGAATTGTAACCGTTTTCTCTTGATAGATCTGCGAGAAGACTAATACCAAAAATGACTACTTTTGATGTATCATTCGCTGCCAACCATGCATTCGTTGCAACTGGAATGGAGAGCAAGTTGTGGAGAGAAAATCTCGAGCCAGATACAATAATAATTTTCCTATTGCCACGTGAATTCCTATACATACGGATCTGCAGAACTCAGAGCGAAATCTAGAGACCTCTTCAAACAAGGAAGACGAGTTAGAAGCTTGTGGATCGATGATACAACACGCAGCTGATGAGATATCTTCTACAAAGCGTGATTTCGAAGTGTGTAAATCGAGCTAGCTGGATAAGACCCAAAGATTTGAAAAAACAATGCATTCTAAATGTGGGATTTGACCATGGGTCAAGCGCAAGATAAACCCACAAGCATCTTTCACTTTGAGCTGTCACAACCGAGACCAAATGTAAATAATTGTCACTTTGATTTCTGGAGCTGTCGTAATTGAGACCAAATGTAAGCTAATGGAGGTACAGCAGATCAAATGTAGTCGCATGCATTTAAAATCAGACTGTGATCTATAGGTATATAGATATTAAAACAATGGGTGGCTAATCTTTCCTCAATGTTGATCACAAGACATGAATTTATCATGTATACCATATGGATTAGGTAGAATACGAAAATAATAGAGAAACACAGGCATACAACCTAAGATCAAACAATCCCAAAGGCACAGGTAACAAAAATGTGGGAGATACAACCTTGAATAACTAGCTGAAACCACGATCTGTATTACAGGATCTTGTCAGACAGCATGGATGTTGGAGATAACGTCCATGGGCATATCAAACCCTGTGTATTCATCCAATCATACAATATAAAACTATGTTCAATTTTACAATCACAGATCCTTACACAAAAAGACTCATTTTCATTGAATTTGCTCTGATACCAAATCTAGTGATTTGGACAGTCGATGGCAAAAACAAAGTAATAATACTGTATATTATATTTTCTATCCATTCAATCTGTGCAATACATTAGGCTAATATATAGCCAATATAATAGACAAACCTCTTCCTATAAAATAGGAAGTGTATCAAACAACTTACCCGTTTATAAATTTACGGGTACAACAAAACTCCATGAATAATATATTGTTGAAACAATATATTCTTTCACACCTAATATTTATAATGTAAACATTAATAATTAATTTCCTAACACATGTCACTCCAGAGCACGGCATAATTTTGTGTCCCTTAGATCCCGCAAGGTCAAGGAAATAAAGGTCAAGAAAATGAACCTATCCCCCATAATCCCTCTGGACCCTCATGTAACCTTCAGGATCGCCAGTTCAACTCCCAAGTGCTTGCCATGCTCATTCTCCCGCTCGCTCAGATCGTGACAAGTGGCAGATTCTGGCGCACTGTGAAAATTGATGTCCCTCACATAATTTTGAGGTGAGGGAAATCATGTTTTAAAAAATTCACCCATCCCTCATGATGCCTTTAGGTTCCTCATGTGACCGCTTCTCAGCCCTTCAATTGCTTTAAAGTTGCTTTTTAGCTTTAATCCCCTGTCGTTGGATCCCCGCCACATGTCAAGTTGAGGCGAGATGTGAAAATTGATGTCCCTCACATACCTTTGAGGTGAGGGAAGTTAAGGACATGAAAATTCACCTCTCTCCATGCCTTTGAAAATTTTCAAATTTTAAAAATCCCTTCCGCTTCTAACTTCTAACATCTAACTCCTCCGTGTACAACTTGCTTTGTAACTTTCTCTAACTTCTCACCCCCACTCTGCCATTGCCAAATATAAAAAAGCTTCACCATAGAAATTAAATCCTCTATACCATGGTGATATTTAGGTTAAGAGAAATATTGCACAAACAAAGGAGAACAAACAAAGAACAAAGAAGAAGAACAGTGAAAATCTCCATTGCCACAAAATAGAATTTTGAAGAGATCTTGCAAATGGATGCAAAAATTGATGAAACATCTTTTATGTTCATTCCTCTATCAAAAACCATAAAAAAACACCTTCAGACCCTCATTCCATGGCATAAAACATTCATAGTGAATAAATCCTCTTTCCGACCCAACGAAGAAAAAAGCTTGATTTCCTGTCAAACCGAAAGTTGGATCGAAACGAGATTTCACCAGAAGCACAAGAAGTGAAAACAGATATCAAAAACATGATTTCCATCACGAACGGAGGAGAAAAATAGACCTAAAAATTTCAAGTTCCGTTCATGGCCACCATGGCAGCTCTATGCCAGAAAGCCACCGCCAAGCAAATAATTTAAATTTTATTTCCATGCATTCTAATAGGTGAAATCAAGTGAAATTTAGAGGATGTTGCCACTACAATGAGTCAAGTCCAAAAAAATATGTTCTATCACAAACCGAGCAGTGGAAGTCCACATTCTAAAAATAGTAAGTTTTTATATAGACTTGTTATGTTTGGGAAATCACCATCAAAAGTGGCTATGGCCAAGGCAATGTGAACTGAATATCACCAAGAAGCTAGAATGATTGTCCGAAGCTGAAAATAATGAAAATGACCACTTACTAAAAATAAGTAAACCCCCTATATGGGTGCTTACTAAAAATAGTAAGTCACCCCAAGAAGTGGTCGAGGTGAAGGTAGTGTGCAAGAGCAAAAGAGGGAGTTCATCACATCAGGATGGTCAAGAAGAGGAAAAAATCACCTCTCACCAAAAATAATAAGTCTTCCATCTGGGCACTTGCTATTAATAGTAAGTTACACTCAAAGGGAAATTTTGGCATAATAATCATTAAGGGGAACATCATCATTGGAGCTCATCTATGGGCATTTATTATAGGGAATTCAAGGCCCATCCCAGGGAACTCAATAGTGTCTTTCGACACTCGCTTCATGGTTTGGGTCACAGGTATATCATATGTAGGGTGGGAGTTGCGGTCATCAGCGGAACAATTCATCCAGTTAGTAAACATCCATGAGCCAAGATGAAGGAGTTTCTCAGGGTGCAAAGAGTTTGGAGATGTAGAGTTCACTATAGTGGAGCACTTCATCGGATCATTTGATAAGGATCTAAGGACTTCCTCTTAGATGCATGTTCTTCTTCGTTGCACTACTCCTTAGTTCTCTCTCTCCCCTTCTTCTCTCTTCTCTTCCCCCACTTTCTCTCTCCCCATTCTAATTCTTCGTTGGGGTTGCACTTTTTCATAATGCCTTTAATTAATTAATAATGATGTTATGTTCCTAATGTAATAAGTCACCTTTATGTTATAAAAAGGGACTTAAAAGTTTCCTAGGAAGTTGAAAATATTTAAGTTGTGCGAGGACATACAAAAAGCCATTGGTGGGTAGACGAAGAGTTATCTCTCATTCTATAAAATGTAAAGCCATTCCCATTTTAAAGGGTTGGTGATTGATTTTGTAAACTCAAGAGTGCATTGAGAGAACAAAGGAGATAGCCAAATTCTTCCATTCACCTCATTTTCAAATTTCATCCATTTCCCCACTATGTACAACTTTGGTTTGAGAAATCAATACAAGAAGGATTTTTGGCTTTCTTTGACTAGGTAATTTCTTGATACTTTGTGCTCATCAAATTCTATTTGGTCTTATTGCTACTTGCAGAGTTGTTTCCTGTTAGTTTAATGCATGTGATGAAACTTCTAACTAGTGTGTGTAGGAATCTAATTTTCTACTTGCAACATTAGTTTTCCTACTTCTTTTCTCACTCCACTTTCCCACTCTTTAGATAAAGTATTCCCTAGCAAGAGATTACTAGATTTTTCATAGGGTCAGTGGAGTGCCCCTATTGGATCCCCGACCATAAGGCCATCCGGAGAAAACTCACTTTCACTCGTGCATGCAAATACAACAATTGCACTGGTTAAGTAGAGGGACTTAGATTCCGAGAGCGTTGGCAAGAAATCCAAAAGTTTTTCCACCTGAAAATTTTTCTCGCCAACTATTTTTGGCACCCACTATGGGGTAGATGTAGCAACATTTGCACCCAAAATATGACATCAAGGTCCAAAAATACAAAAATATAAGATATCTAAAAAATCAAAAAATTGAAAAAAAAAAAAATTGGAGTTGATGGAAATCCATTGCCAAAAGACACGTTGTTGATTCTTACAAGTGACATTTCCTATCACACACTATATTTTCATATTCTTATTGTAAAAAATTTCACCGCTATAATTTAAAGAATAATTTGCTGAAGTAGAAGGTGAAGCGGACATAATGGCGAATGAAGTAGAAAGACATCTACCCATTTTTCCATGGGGAGGAAATACAAGCATGCTTGCTCTTTAACTCCCTCTTCACGATCTACCAACGAGTTCCCACAAGAAATTTTCAAAGTTAAAATTTGATGGCACACAAATTCCTAAAGAACACATCACTTATTTCATGACATCATGCAAAATACTTGGTGTTGAACACGAAGATGTTTCCATGAGACTATTTGTGGATTCCCTCCAAGAAAAATTAGTGGAATGGTTCTACCTCCGCCCGCCTAATCCATCACTTGTTGGAATGATATCAAAAGGAAGTTAGAGGAAAGATTTAGATTCACTAAGGATTGTCAAGACCTTCTTGTTCAATTAAAACAAATGAAGAAAGGAGAAAATGAAACTATGAGAGACTTCGTGGCTTGTTTCAACCTGTTGCTTCGCAGATACCTAGGAAGAAGATTTGCCATCATAGAACAACATCAAGAGATTCTTCACCAATGCTCAATCATTGGAGGTGGGATTTTTCCTATGAAGAGTTAAACCAAGGAATATTGTAGAAGCAAAAAGGATGGCCATTGAAGTCGATGATGATCTCATCCTATCATGGAAGATAAATAATCCATCAAAGGGAAAGGCCCAACGTCATGGAGATGAGAGAACCAATCCATTGCTACAAAAATTGGAAAATGAGATGGAATATTTGAAGAGGGAATTATTTGAATGAGTATCTTCTCAAAGAAACAAAAAAAAAAATTACAGGAACACCCCGAAGGCTTGCCTTGGAGGCCCCACCCGTAAATGCAAATTACAAGGTTCAGGAAAGTGAAGAAGAAATTGAACAGAAAGTGAAGGTGATGATCTCCTAGAAGTTGACCAGCACAAGAATGATACACAAATTAGATTTTTGAGTATTCTAAAGGTGACAAGGATGACGAAGAAGATGCACCCAGATTTCTCATGTATGTATTCACTCGTTCTCGTCCGAGAAAGGAGCCTCTTCCTCCACTGCTAAGCTAAGAAAAAGAAGACCGAAGATCCTCCTGTGGCGACTCCATAAAACAAAATAATCAGTCAAGGATCTCCACTCCCACCCTCCATAGAGTCCGCATTACTTAATCTTGATCATGTAGAAAATAAGAATTCTCTAGAAATTCCAAGTAAGTGTTCTAATGCCTCTTCTAATTCTAAAGCTAAATCTGCTCTGTAAAATCTGGTACTTTGAAAGCTCCTCTTGTACATTTCAAGATCCCCTCTATTCCCCAAGCATCAAACCCTACTTCCAAACCTATCCCAATTCTAAAATCAGTCCCTTCATTCCCCTTGTCCACATATGCTCCCTTTGACTTTGTAGAATATGCTAATAGAGCCAAGGTGCAAATTACTGAAACTAAATATCTGCGGACTCACCCCGAACAATTCAAGAGATTTGTTCAATACATCATGAGTGGTAGTTTAACACCCAATGTTGTAGCTCCTAGTTCTAAAGGAATACTACCAAACCCACCTACACTTTGATCACAAAACATTATTTCATTGAGTGCATCCAAGTCGATAAGGTTGAAACTTTATATGTCTCTCTTCTTGTTGGAGATTATGTATTGAACAACTACATAATAGATTTTGGCACCTCCGACAATGTAATGCCTATAAAGGTCGTCAAGGCTCTCAAACTCACCATGACTCCACCTAATGGCTCTTGTTACTCCCTAGAGTCAAAAGAGGTTCCACTTGTAGGGAAGGTCATAAATGCATAGGTGGCCCTCGCCAAATTTCTAGATAAGAAGGTTTCAACAATGATTTTGGTAGCATAAACTTCAGCTTCATTTGGAATGTTGCTAAGTCAAAGCTTCTGCCAAGACTTGGGAGGGAAAATTCAGATGAATTGGTCTTCTGTAACCATAACAGTGAAGGGACACATGGAGAAATTATTTCCAGACAAGAAGTTGAGGTACACAGTGTGAAAGTCAGGAAGTCTAGGAATCGACATCTTGTACCAAGATAGCAGGTGGATGAATCACTTTGTGACAACCGAGGAGGAAGAGGATATTCCCATCTTGATAGGGCCAGCCATGTATTTCTTGACAGGTATGGACCTTGAAGAAGCATTGAGGAGATTTGAGTTATAAGATGGCAAAGCTTGATTTTCTAGACAATGTAAACCATGAAGAAGAGGAAATGGTTCTTGATGATTTTCAAATAGAAAAATCAGCTTATGTGCTTATCCATGATGAAGAGATATTCTCATTCCCATTCAAATATGAGGACTCCCTTGATCATGTCACCTAGGAAGAGACCAATCTAGTCTATAATGAGCCCTCAAATAGTGGGAAAGAACCATCTGTACAAGAACTGCTAAGATCCACAGAAGAAAGAAGATCACAGGCTCGATCTCGAATTCATCGACGCAAGCCATGAATTTGCAAGACAAGCATGAATCTGATTTGAAAGCCTTAACAGGTGGGAAGGTTGGCCATTTTGGAATAAAGTAAGATGAGGAATATGATTCCCCTCCGAGCCAATGGTTGGTGGATCCAATGATGAAATCAAGGTATTTTCTTTCCCATTTGAAGAGGAATACTCTTTCCATGATGAAGAAATTGAAGCAAGGAGTTTTAAGGCCTTTGAAGTTGAAGCTCCTCTTAACAAAGGAGTGATAAAATTTAGTGATTCCCAAGATGATAAAATAATTGTTGATGTGAAATCATAACACATCTCGAATGTCTATAACTTGATGGGTTGAGATCGCCAGGTGTGATTGCATAACATGGAGATTCTCTCAAAATGTGGGACTTTACGAATCAAGAGAGGTCTCTAGATGAAGGCCGGTTCCTATTCCTCTATTCAGTGCACACATACAATTCACAGAGGGTCTACTCTAAAATCTACTTTAACTTTCCAAGGAGACATGGTTAATGAGATGTAAGAAATAAAACATAACTAATAGAGGTGATGCACCAAAGGAATGTTGAACACTTGCTTTGCCATTAAACACAGATCATTAAAATGTAAAACAACCACCAATGCATAGATAACCAATACTGTAATGAGAGATTAGGAAGGAGACAATGAACACAAGAGAGGGTTGAAAATCATCCACATACATGCATTAATTCACCAAAGAGTTGATACGGTGCATTACGGTGGCAAGAGGCACAAGCTTGCATTACAATTTTAATGGGAGGTTTGAACTCCACAAATTTATCTCGTAGACCGAGAAGAAGGGAGGGGTGAAGCCAAGATGTCCAACCTTTAGAAAAATGTTCCTCCTTGGAATATATAGAAGAATGAGAGAAGGGGATGAGAGACAATTCGGATTCTTGCCTCAACCAACCCAAAAGAGTATTGAATTCACCGCAACAATGATGGGTTCTACTACAAAACCCATGCCTCCATGTGTTGTTCCTTGTTGGGAAAGAAAGGAAGTCCATACTTCATTATGGTGGTAGGTAAGAAGATTGACAACCTTAAAATGGTGGAAACGCCACGCAGGTAGAACCACAAGATCAATGGTGCGAGTACCCGCATAGAGATTTACTTCGAAGAAGAAGAATGAGCGCGTCGCCAACATGAAATTTTAGCTCGTTTCACTTTTTTCTATTGTGTTATTCCTTTTCTCTTGCCGATTAGGAGCAACTTTATTAAATCCTAGACATGTGGAGGGACTACGCTCATTTGGGGATTGGCCTTTGGGTTTACCATTGAAGTTTATTTGAAGAGACACGTGGAGGCTTCCATTTGGCCTTTCCCATGCTTAAAATTTTCAACAACCTGGGAAAATTTCTCAGGATTTGACCAAGTGGAGGGCCTCACTCATTTGGGGACTAAAATTTAGATTTTACCTTTGAAATTTCACCGAAGAGACACATAGAGGCTTCCGTTGGCCTTTTTGGGGTTTTGGGGATGCGACGTGCGACACTTGGCATCGTCTATGAGCCCACTCTGCTTTCCTTGTGTTTTGCATTTACTACCTATTTAGGAGCAATTATATTGGACCCTAGAAACGTGGAGGGCCTGCACTCATTGGGGACCGACCTTTGGGTTTTACCATTGAATTTGTGTCGATGAGGCACTGGAGGCTTCTGCTGGCTCTTCTACTTTCCACGAGTTCATAATGAGACTCGTTACACATTGATACGAGGATCCTTTCCTTGGCGGGCCCCTCATTATTGACTCCATGTGGAAGTCCCTTGGGGTTTTGAGATCTCCATCTTCCCTTTCACTTTTTGGAATTGCACCGAGATGACACATGGCACTTTCCATGACTTTGTTGCTTTGCTTCAAGTTGAGTCATTACAGGCTCCGATTTTCATCATTTTTTCCAACTATCTGTTTCTGAGATCCCGAAAATGGGAAGTCCAAAAATTTCAAGCCTTTCTCCATTTTTTCTGTGCAAGGTCGTGTTGTCCAATTTTTCTTGAGGGGAAAAAATGGATAACAATTTGGCAACTCGTGAGATCACCTTCCTGCTAGGTGAAAAGATAAGCTACCTTGAAGTATCCATTGGGCACAGAGTCATGAATGATAGCACTGCAGTGCGATCATGTTCCTAAAATCTTGAGCCCATTGCTTGCACATGCTAACTCTAAACTTGATCCACTATCTGCACTCTTAATTTTCATACGAAAATCTTAAAAATGAGGTTTTTGAGAGTAGAAAATTGTGTCAACTGGAGCTTTCACTGTCCCTAAAATGGACTGGAGGCACACTAAACCGCACAATGATACAACCTTGGAGTAACAAACCTATGTTGAAGCACTTAGGGAAATTGAAACCTACACTACAACAAGAAAATGTGCACACGCACTTATGGGAATTAAAATAAACCTACTCCTTCCCTACACTAATGAGAGAGATGGGCAACTTCAAACAAAACTTGATATCGACAATGTAAAGTAGCTACCCTTTCTTACAATTTGCAGCCATGAAGATGATTTGGCAACAAATCTAGCAGAGATTAGGAGTGAAAGGTTGGCTGCAAATTGATTCTTCCCCCCCATTCATCAAGGCATCAACAAGAAACAAGACATAGACCCCTTTCGACTGTTGTTCAATTGGTTCCAAGAGGTATTGTTGTTGATCCTTGGCACATTGAAGTTCTTCCTCATGCTTAGAAGCAAACATGACTGGTGTTGGAATCCTCTCTTGGCTGTAATGAAGCCAAGTACCTTATAGGGTACGGTTCCGTCTTTATGGTTTGCCCATTTCTTTGAAGCTCAATCCACATATGGGATTTTATTTGAAGGGGAGCACTTGCAGGTGGGGCATGCACATTAAGGGCACATGGTTCTACCTCTACAATAAACTTGGATTCCTCTAGAACTGTGCCCTCTAGAACTAACTAATTTTCTTCTGGAATAGGTGCTTGTATGATCTCCTCTTCCTAGTCAAAGTCACATAAGTCACGCCATTCTTCAACCATTCTACAGTCATCGAACATGATGACATTGGTTGGGAGAGGTACATTGGCAGGGGTTGTTCATTCGTGGTACAACTAGATAGGGGGGACTTGGAAGAAAATGGAAAGATGGGCACAAAAGGGATGGAAGGCATGCACGCTAAAGGAATGGAGGTGCACACAGAAGAAGGGATGGAAGAGAAGTGAAGGTTAGGGGTGGAGAGGAATTTTCAATGGAGGCGGCATGCACGAAGTTGGGAATGTGCACAGTGGGCTAAGATCTTGTAAGTTGGCGCGGAGGAGTAGGAGGGCTGTAAGATGGTAGTGCAGGGGTTACCCCATTGACGGGGGGTTATCGTGCGTTATATTCGTGAGCCTCCATTTTTCCTCCCACTTTGTAACCGGGGCACCATCTCGGTGATAAAGTGTAACTTCACATTGGGCACTAAACCAACCACAGTACAGTGAACCATGGACAAGGGACCTTGTAGCCAATTTTAGTTGCCTCTATGGAGCACTTGAATCTAAGTTACATCATGTACATCTCCATCTTTTGAACCTGCCTCTCAAAATCAGCTTCATTCATGGAGTTTCCACCATCATTTGCATAAACTTGTTCTTCATAAACATTTTTGTTAGCAAAAGTGGGTTATATGCATTTTTAGGATAATGGGGCTTATAAAACTGATTTGGAGGAGGATTTTGGGAACCTGTGAGGATGGAGGGAAATAGTTCTCGCTACTGCAAATGATAATTCCATGAAGGGAAAGAAGTCATGATTACACAAATTCATAAGAAGGAGATGGAATGATGGAAGAAAGGAGGAATGAAGAAAACTAGCTCGCACATGGGATAATGGGTTCGTTTGGAACAATGGAGTCACCATACATGTTTAAAAATTCCTCTAAACACCGGATCTCAGCAATAACACATCGATCCTCGCTGAGATAAAGATATAAAAATCCTCGATTTGGTCCATGTCCCACCGGCGTGCCAAAAATGTTGATGCATACGCACGGTGGCTTAAGATTTTTTGTTTGTAATGAGACCCCGAGAAGGATGAGAAAATATAACTCTAGTGTTCCACTGTGCATGCAGAATTATTGATGGTGGGATCAAAGCACCCCCTGAATGTTTGTAACTCGATGGGTTGAGATCACCGGTGTGATTGCATAACATGGATCTTCTCTCAAAGTGTGGGACTTTACAAATCAAGAGAGCTCTCGAATGAAGGCTAGTTCCTATTCCTCTATTCGTGGTCACACATACAATTTTCGAGAGGTTCTACTCTAAAATCTACTCTAACTTGCCAAGGAGACATGGTTAAAGAGATGTAAGAAATAAAACCTAACTAACGAGGTGATGCAACAAAGGAATGTTGAACACTTGCTTTTCCATTAAACACAGATCATTAAAATGTAATACAACCACTAATGCACAGATAACCAAAACTAAAATGAGAGATCGGGAAGGAGACAATGAACAAAAAAGAGGGTTGAAAATAATCCTGAGACATGCATTATTTCACCAAAGAGTTGATACAGTGCATTACAGTGGCTAAGAGGCACAAGGTTGCATTACAGTTTTAATGGGAGGTTTGAACTACACAAATTTATCTGCAGACTAGATAAGAAGGGAGGGGCAAAGCCAAGATGTCCAACCTTTAGAAAATTTTCTCTCCTTATAATATAGAAGAATGAGAGAAGGGGATGAGAGACAATTCAGATTCCTACCTCAAACACCCCAAAAGAGTATTGAATTCTCCTACAACAATGATGGGTTCTACTGCAAAACCCATGCCTCCATGTGATGTTCCTTGGTTGGCAAGAGAGGAAGTCCATACTTCATTATGGTGGTAGATGAGAAGCCCGATAGCCTCAAAATGGCAGAAATGCCACCAAAGGTAGAACTAAAAGATCAATGGTACCGAGTACCCACACGGATATTTGCTTCTCGAAGAAGATGAACACATCACCAAACATGACCTTTTAGCTCATTCCACTTTTTCTATTGTGTTCTTCCTTTTTGCTTATTTAGAAGCAACTTTCTTGGACCCTAGACATGTGGACGGCCTGTGCTCATTTGGGGACCAGCCTTTGGGTTTTACCATTGAATTTGTGCCGAAGAGACACGTGGAGGCTTCCGCCGGCCTTTCCCATGCTTAGACTGCTCAACGGCTGGGAAAATTTCTTGGGCTTTGACCACGTGGAGGGCTTGCACTTGTTTAGGGATTGGACTTTGGATTTTACCTTTGAAGTTACACCAAAGAGACATGTGGAGGCTTCCGTTGGCCTTTTGGGGTCTTGGGGATGCGACGTACTGACACTTGGCATCATCCGTGAGCCCACTCTAAATTCCTTGTGTTCTACATTGACCACCTATTTAGGAGCAACTATGTTGGACCCTAGACATGTGGAGGCCCCTGCACTCATTGGGGACCGGCCTTTGGGTTTTACCATTGAAGTTGTGCCGATGAGACACGTGGAGGATTCCACTAGCTCTTCTACTTTTTGTGAGTTCATCATGAGACTCATTGGACATTGATATGAGGATCCTTTCCTTGGCGGGCCCCTCATTATTGACTCCATGTGGAAGTCCCTCGGAGTTTTGAGATCTCCATATTTCCTTTCACTTTTTGGAATTACGTTGGTGACATGTGGTGCCTTCGGTGAATTTGTTTCTTTGCTTCAAGTTGATTAATTCTAGGCTTCGCTTTTCATCATTTTTTTCAACTATTTGTTTCCTGAGATCCCAAAAATGTGAAGTCTAAGAAAACTTCAAGCCTTTCTCCATTTTTTTCTATGCAAAGACATCTTTGTCTAATTTTTCCGAGGGGAAAAATTGGATAACTTGATAACCCTCCAGGATAGTTTCCTTGAGCTTCAAAATGAAGAATTTTTGAAGGCGTACAAAGATGAGCTACAGGAAGTAACAAAAGAGAACTCCGTGCAAGAAATATTGGATGTAGTAGAAAGTGTGGAAGATCCTGAGCTAATTATTGATCTCTTAGCTCATGTCATGGCCATACAAGACAAATATGAGGTTACTTCTAATCCTCCATTCAATCTTCAAGCACCCCATAGTGGAGTAGAGATAAAAGATAATTTTGATGTTTCTCATGGAAAAGAGATCAATGAGCATAGACCTAGGAAAGAAAATAACTCAGAATATTCAAATAATTGGAATGAAAATAAGCCTTGGGACAATGGTGAGTTTCTCAATGAATAATCATCTATGTGGATAAATACGAGAATGCAACCTGGAACTATGAGACCAATTTCAAAGGAAATGAAGGCAGTGGAATTTCTAAGAGAAGTCATGAGCATCAAGAAGCTCACGTGGACTCAGTCCTACAAAAGACACAGATAAACATGAAAGCACTGGATTTCATAAATAGTTAAGGATATGAGGCTACGGAACTAGTAAATGACTTTGCGAGAACAATATCACTTAGTGTTTCCCATTCAGGGGTAACTTTTGAGGAAAGAAAGTTCTTGAAAAGCGGGTTGTCCCCCAACTAGTAATATAGGTGATTTTTTAGGTGTATTTCCCTTTCCTATCGTATGCGTGTTTTTCCCTTCCGTGTGTCTTGCGTGTTTTTTTGTAGTTTTGTTCTGTGTGTGTTTCCTTCTTCGTTATCTCTCTCTTGTAAGTTGTACATGACTCCACATGGCATAATGGATAAGGCACTGGTCAATGGATCATATTGTCTATAGTTGAGATTTTGGATTCTTCATGTCATGTCTTCGCTGTGATTAGTCCATATCATGTCCCCAAGCTAGAGCCAAATGTTGTCATGCTTGGAAATTGACAATTTCAAGCATGACAACTATACCCTGTGCTAACTTTTTCAAGTTTTACCCCTCCAAGACACTCCTCATGTCTACTCAGTTAGTCCAAGTGACCTCCCAATTTATGTTAGCTCACCCCCTAAGTGATTTAGGAAATTCCATTCATTCCCCCTAAGCGATTTTAGGAGTTCATTAAAAATTGCAAGCTTCAGGACAACTGTGGGAAGGGCTATCACTAGCCTTCCTAGGACTGGAGCAACCCCATGAAGTGGAACAAAAATACAAAATAGATATGGAGGTGAATCAAAGGTATAGGAATATCATGGAATTGATTTAGGAATATTCAGGAAGGATCCAAAGAAGTTGGGATAGTTTCACTAAAATCAGGGTTCACAGGCCTAGGTGGTGCACATGCCAAAACAACTCCCGAACTTTTGAAGGTAATTCCAAGAGATCCAGATGGAGTTAGGAGAAAGAAAACATCATCGAAAAGGGAATTCCAAGCCCTACAAGATGGTGAAATTGTTTTTTTCACAAAATGTTTTCGTAATAGGTTTGAAAGCAATTTTTCTCATGCACATGTGGAGTACCAGATCAATAATCCATTTTTATAGGGATCAAATGGAGGAATAAATACCTGATAACCTCATAATTGGATTCATAATTCCATTTCCACTCAAGATCATATAAAATTTCATCAAAAAAGTCCATCAGGAGCTCAAGTTATCACCATTTCAAGTTTCCCTCTTGGAGTGAGTTTGGGAGTTAGTCAAATTTTGATGAGGACACATGTCGGCCTTGGATCCTAGTGAAATTTTATGTCTGTTATGTCCCTCAAGGTCGTGGAAATCAATCTCAAGAAACTGTTCTTATCACCCATAAGCCCTCGACCTCATGCAACCTCCGGGATCACTAATTCAGCTTTCGTGTGTTTGTCGGGCTCATTCTCCCCGCCGCTTGGATCGTGACAAGTGGTGGCTTCTCGGCGTCTTTGTGTAAATTGATTTCCATCATGTCCCTTTGAGGTGAGGGAAATTAGGGTTGAAAAAATGTTCCTATCCCTCATGATGCCTCAAGGTTCCTCATGTGACCACTTCTCAGCCCTTTCAGTGCTTTAAAGTTATTTTTAGCTTTAATCCCCTGCCGTTGGATCTCTACCACATGTCAAGCTAAGGCACGTTGTGAAAATTTATGTCCCTCACATCCCTTTTAGGTTAGGGATGTCAAGCACATGAAAATTTACCTCTCTCCATGGCTTTGAAAATTTTCAAATTTTAAAAATCCCTCTTGCTTCTAACTTCTAACATCTAACTCCTCCGTGCACAGCCTACTCTGTAACTTTCTCTGCAACTTCTCACCCCCACTCCACCATCTTCAAATATCAAACCAGATTTTTCCAAATAAATTAAATCCTCTACCCCATGGTGATACATAGGTCCCAGGAGAAAGATTGAACAAATGAAGAATGAAGAAGAAGAACAGTGAAAATCTCCATTGCCACAAAATAGAATTTTGAAGATATCTTGCAAACGGATGCACAAATTGATGAACCATATTTTGATGTTCATAACTCTATAAAAAACAATGAAAAACATATTCTTTCTGGACCAACAAAGAAAAAAACTTGATTTCCCATCAAACCGACAATTAGATTGAAACGAGATTTCACAAGAAGCACAAAAAATGAAAAACCATATCGTAATCATAATTTCCATCATGAATGGAGGAGAAAACCATACCTGAAAATTTAAAGCTCCATTAATGGCTGCCATGGTAGCTTCATGCCCGAAGCCACTACCAGGAAAAAAATTAAAATTTTATTTCCAAGCATTATAATGGGTGAAATCAAGTGAAATTTAGAGGACGTGATTGCGACAACAAGCCGAGTCCAAAAACATATGTTCTATTGTAAGCTGAGTAGTGGAAGTCCAATTTCTAAAAATAGTAAGTTTTCTTATAGAGACTTGCTATGTTTGGGAAGTCACCATCAAAAGTGGCTATGGCCAAGGCAATGTGAACTCAAGATCACCAAGCCGAATGATTCTCCGGAGCCGAAAAAGCAGTGAAAATGACCACTTAATAAAATAGTAAACCCCCTGTATGGGTTCTTACTAAAAATAGTAAGTCACCTTGAGAAGTGGTTGAGGCGAAGGAAGGCAGTGTGTGCAAGAGAAAAAGAGGGAGTTCACCACATTAGAATGGTCAAGAAGAGGAAAAAATCACCTCTCACCAAAAATAGTAAGTCTTCCATCTGGGCACTTGCTATTAATAGTAAGTTACACTCAAAGGGAATTTTTGGCATGGTAATCATTTAGGGGAACATCATTGTTCAGGATCATCTATGGGCATTTCTTACAAGGAATTCAAGGCCCATCCGGGGAACTCAACGGTTTCTTTCGACACTCGCTTCATGGTTCGGGTCATAGGTATATCATACGTAGGGTGGGAGTTGTGGTCATCGGTGAAACAATTCATTCATATTGGAAAGCATCTATGAGCCAAGATGAATGAGTTTCTCAGTGCAAAGATTTTGGATATGTAGAGTTCACTACAGTGGAGCACTTCATCGAGATCATCCGACAAGGATCAAAGGACTTCCTCGAGGCGGGTTCTTCTTCATTGGCACTCCTCCTTAGTTCTCTCTCTCCCCTTCTTCTCTCTTATTTTCCCCCAATTTCTCTTCCTATTCTAATTCTTTATTGGGGTTGTAATTTTTCATAATGCAAGGTTTTAAAAGGTGACTAAGAAGTAAAAGAGACCCAAAAGAATAAGAAGAAGATAAATAAGGTCAAGAGTTCCCATGAGGGGCAAGAGCGTTTAAGCGTTTCGCCCTAACCGGGAGCTAGTGTCCGAGGCCATAAAATATAGATCAGTAAAGTTCCAACAAATCTATAAGATGTGTAAGGACAATAGTAATGCAAGAGATAAAGAAAAATGCCTAAAAGGAGTTGTCAACCACTAGTTTTCTTGCTTAGGAATCATGTATACATAAGTATGCTTTAGGACATAGAAATTTACCCAAGTGCATAGATTTTGTGTCTACATTTGCCACCACTTTATGATGTTGAGTGAATACTTGATATCATAAAGTAGATAGATGATTTTGATGCAGAGATAATATAATAATGCTTGTCATTCAACTAAACAAGGGGTCTACAAACAACTTTCTCTCTCTCTGCAAATGAGGATCTTTACCCAAACCATTGCTACTTCCATGCCTAAAAACTTATAGAGCTACCAAGAATGAGTTATAAATTTAATTATAATAGTTCTATAATACCTATGGTGTTTACAAAAATTTAGAACTTAACTCTTTGTTTTCTCTCCCTATCTCGGTTTGTCTCTTTCTTGTTCACAAGTGCTCTACTATCCGGGATAGTGTTATGTCATGAATAACTTCGTGTAAAAAATCAAATCATAATTTACTTTTAAAAAAACATGAAAAATGTTCTTATTATTCTACCCTCAAAATTTCAGAACCTAACTCCTCAAAACACGTGAGTTATGCTCATTTTACCAGGAAGGCATTATGTCAAACAATTTGCATGCATTCTTAGTCCAAGAAGGAAAATACTTCATAACTCACAAAATACTCAGAATTAAAGGAAAATATTAAAAACCCATCTGCAAAAGGTTATCATATTAAATGGTAAAAATTCGAATCATTTGGAGTTAAAATAAATTTTTTATGGTGAATGTACCAAGACAGATTAAAACTTGCATACACAGTCATACACACAATCACTAGTTTCTTCAAACTTAGTCAAAATAGGGTTTAATTTACAAATCTCACCATATCTAACACATGGAATTACTTATTCATAGAAAAAACCTCATCCATAACCACCTAAATAGATCTTATTTCTTGAAATGCAAGAACATGAGATGTTGGATACACAAACTATCATGTACAAAAAAAAGTTACCTTAGAAAATAGAACTTATATTCACATCCATTATGTTTCTTACAAAATGTTATGCTTCAACTCTAGATCCCTCCTCCTACAACGTGGGATTACTCACCTAGCATCTTCCTATATTTAATTTTCATCATGCATCTCACTCCTTCTAGAAGTGTAACTCCTAATCTAAGATTCTTGACTATCATTGTGACTCTTGAGCTTCCCTTATACCTTTGTGACTCTTTTCATACCACCTAAGACCCTACAACAAGATGAGATATTATTCTTGACCTTTGATGACCCTAAAAATCTAAAACATGACTTATACAATTAATCCCCTTGACAAGTCCATATTTAAAATTTGAATTTACATTTAGGAGGCAAATGGACCATTTGAAATTTCAAACTCTCAACCCCTAAGATTTTCTTCGTTGTGATTCCACATGCCCCATTTGACCTCACTAACCTTATAACCATGGAAATTGCATTGCTTGGTTTCAGTTGAAGATTCCCCTGCATCATACTCCCAAGGTGGAGAAAATTGTCCATATACTTTGTTTTCTTGCTCATGTATTCATCTTCATTACTTGTCTTTTGTCTTCCTTCCTTGTTCTGAATGTCCTTAGCTTCTTCATAGTCACCTAGGTCCCATTCAGTAGTATTTTGGTTTTCATTTTTCTTCATATGTTCTCTTTCCTTTGTAATACCATCTCCATGCTTTCACCTTTTGTACTTTCATACACAATAAACAAAAAAATAAAAACATGCTACTCTTTATCCTTTACAAATCTGCTCCATCCCTACATATCTCACATTGACCATAGTCTTCAAGGCTTAGTGGTACATGAATATATGTGACACTCTATAATGATCCAATGAATATAACGAGGTTACCTATTATAAATAGATATGGATATCAACGGTTTTGATGCATATTTCTGTTATATGAGTTCTCTTTCCTTTCATATTAATAATGATTGTTTGTATCTTCCTTTCTGTTATAATGTATGTTCTAGATTTCATTAAAGCATTGATGCGAAGTGACCATGCAAGGATCTAGAGGCCATTCTGAGCCCTATGGTTCTTGTATGTCTTAACTTCCCTCCTAAATACTCTTACACTAATCATAGATAATGCTTCCCACTAAACTCACATAAAAGAGAGACTCGGCACCCGTGCATGCCTCGGGTGAGCACTCAACTTTTGTTGGGTGATAGGCAGTGCGCGCATAAGGTTCCTTCCTTTTGTGATGGGATTAAAAATGACTACATCTTGGTTCCATTGCCGAGACCTCTTTTCAAAGTTGTAGTGGGACATATTATACATCTTGATCGTGTAATGAGTAATGACATATTAGTTAACATTAGAAGATGTTGAATCATGATTCAAGAGCACGGAGGATGAATTTTCTCGAGAGATTCAACACTTTGTGTTAGGAAATAAGGGATAAAATATGCGGAATAATCCCTCACAGAATCGCAATAGTAGAAACTAATATGCAAAAATTATTACAGATCTCAAATAAAATTGCAGAATAAAATAACACAACACAAAGAGATGAGATTTAACGTGGTTCACCCAATTTGGGCTACGTCCACCAAGAATCACTTGCTCGATTTTATTACAAGCCACCACTCTCTCAATACAATACCTAGATCCATTTGGAGCTATGCTCAACAAACTCTCTGCAAATTCACACCGAATTCAAAACACATCTGCAATACATTTGCTTGTACATCTATCATATGCATAAGACCATATAAATAGACAACTGCTTAAGCAGTTTTACAAAACTGTGGGTATAAAAACCATGGGAAAAACCTGTCCCATAAACCTATGGGTCAAAAACTTGCCCATATGAGAAAAACACGTTTCCCGATATGTCGGGTGCATTTTTCGAGGCCAAAAAATTTTACGCCTAAATTTTTTTTTCAGGCTACACCCCGAACCCCGGAAAGGATACATGAAAAGTGTACAGTACTCTTAGTGTATAGTCTTCAACACTTTCACACATGAAAAATAGGCTCCACAACCTAACAATCTCCCACTTGGAGACTAGTTTTCCTTTGAGCAAACTTCTCAACCCTTCACTAGTTTCTGTGAAGACCAACCAAAGCTGAACACAACTTCAGTTTTTCCCTTGTGACCACCTTGGTCATCATGTCTACAGGATTCTGACTGGTATGAATCTTCTCCAACTTCAACTTCTCTTCCTCCAAAGTTGTCCTGATGAAATGGTACCTTAATTGTATATGCTTTGTCCTAGAGTGGAAAGCAGAGTTCTTAGCTAGGTGTATAGCACTCTGACTATCACTATGCAGCTTACATTCCTCCTGCTTATGCCCCAACTCCTCAAGCAATTGTTGTAACCAAATCATCTCTTTGCTTGCCTCTGTGGCAGCAACATACTCAACCTCTGTGGTTGACAAAGCCACCAACTTCTGTAGTCGTGAAATCCAGCTCACTGCTGTCCCACCTACAGTGTAAATATAACCTATCGTGCTCCTCCTACTGTCTACATCTCCAGCCATATCTAAATCTACATAACCACGTAAAGTGGTGTTTGATCCACTATAGCACAAAACTGTCCCCATGGTCCCTCTCAAATACCGAAGGATCCACTTTACTGCTTGCCAATGCTCTTTACCTGGATCACTCATAAATATACTCACAGCTCCCATTGCATGGGCAATATCAGGCCTAGTGCATACCATAGCATACATCAAACTGCCAATTGTTGATGAGTAAGGTACCTTGGACATTTGGTTTCTCTCCTACTCTGTCTTGGGACACTGCTCCTTTGATAACTTGAAATGGCCTGCCAAAGGAGTCCCAACCGGTTTAGCATCCTGCATATTAAACCTCTCCAAGACCTTCTTAATGTACTCTTCCTGAGATAAAGTCAGCTTCTATTCCTTCCTATCCCGAGATATCCTCATACCAAGGATTTGTTTGGCTGCACCCAAATCCTTCATAGCAAATGATTCACTTAGCTGCTTCTTGAGTACTTTTATTTCCTGCATGTTTTTACCTGCAACTAGCATGTCATCAACATACAAACACAAGATAATATAACTTCCATCCTCAAATTTCTTTGTATACACACAATGGTCAGAATGACATCTGATATAACCTTTCTCCATCATGAAGCTATCAAATTTTTTATACCATTGACGTGGAGCTTGTTTTGAGCCATACAAGCTCTTCTTCGATTTGCACACCATCTCCTCCTTACCTTTGACTTCATATCTCTTCGGCTGCTGCATATATAGCTCCTCCTCCAAATCACCATGGAGAAATGCGGTCTTTACATCTAACCTGCATTCTAAGTGCAAGTCTTCTTGCCACTATTCCAAGAACAGTTCTGATAGAAGTCATTTTTACTACAGGAGAAAAAATCTCATCAAAATCTATACCCTTTTTCTGTGCAAACCCCTTGACCACCAACCGGGCCTTGTATCTTTTCTTGCCTCCTTCCTCTTTGACTCTAAACACCCACTTATTCTGTAATGCTCTTTTTCCTTCGGGTAGCTTTACCAAATCCCATGTCTAGTTCTCCATGAGAGCCTGATGCTCCTCATCCATGGCTTGCTCCCACTTCTTCCTGGCATCTACCTGCATTGCTTCATCAAAGCTCTCTGGTTCTCCACTATCAGTGAGTAATAAATAATAAAGAGAAGGAGAAAAACATTCAGGTTCTCTTCTTACCCTAGAAGACCTCCTCAATATAGGAGTTTGGGGTTCTTGTTGAGGGGGTTCCTGAACTAATTCATGTGTCACTTTCCCATCTGGAAGATCCTCTACCGCTGCATATTCTTTCTTGGATTCTTCCCTATTTTCCTGTAACTACTGCTTATACATGACTTTCTCATTAAAGACCACATCCCTAGATCGAATGATTTTCTTGTCCTTAATACTCCAACATTTATATCCAAAGTCATCACCACCATAACCAATGAAAGTACATTTTTTTGATTTAGCCTCTAGCTTAGTCCTATCATCCTTGTCTATGTGAACAAACACCTCACATCCAAAGACTCTAAGAAATGAATAATCAACTTTCTTACCATACCAAGCCTCCTCAGGTATGCCTCCATCCAAGGAACTTGAGGGTCCTTTGTTTATCAAGTACATAGCTGTGCTCACCGCTTCTACCCAAAAAGAAAGAGGCAGTCCTGCATGTAACCTCATGCTCCTAAAGCACGTTCCATTATTTTTTTTCATCCTTTTCGATACCTCATTCTCATTTGCGAGTTCTGGAACCGTCTTTTTCTGTAGATTTCATTCTTAGAACAGTAATCATCAAATTCATTGTTGCAATACTCCCCTCCATTATCTGACCTGAGACATTTTAGCTTAAGACTGTTTCATTCTCTACCAAGGCTTTCCATTTAACAAAAGTGTCAAATACATCAGATTTGTTTCTAATACAATAAACCCAAACTTTCCTTGTTACATCATCAATAAAAGTAACATAATAACTTGAACCCCCAAGAGATGATACCTGAGCTGGCCCCACACATCAGAATGCACCAGCTCTAACTTACTCTCTTTCTTTGTAGGTCTAACCTTGAGAAACCTTACTCGCTTTTGTTTCCCATATATGCAGTTCTCACAGAAATCGAAACCTGTTTCTGTATATCCAGGAAAATTATTCTTTATGATGTTCATGCCCTTATGGCTCATATGACCGAGCCTATAGTGCCATAATGTTGTATCTACATCTGAAGCCACAAGATTACAATCATTAGTACTATCAGTGGTTAAATACAAGGTTCCAACCTTCTTACCTCTTGCCACCACAAGAGCACCCTTGGTAACCTTCCAAGAGTCTCATTGTAAATATCACAGTACAACCATCACTTCCCAATTGCCCTGCCGATATCAAATTTCATCTTAATGTAGGCACATGTTTGACATCCTTCAATAGCCAAGTATTCCCATTCTGCATCTTAACCTGAATAGAACCTTTTCCAACTATGTTGCAAGGCTCATCATCACTAAGAAAAACATGCCCAAAATCTCCTTGAACATAATCAACAAAATAATGCCTATGTGGAGAAGCATGGAAAGAAGCCCCTAAATCTAAAACCCAAGATTCAGTAATATTGTGCAAAGAAAGAATCAAAGCATCCTGACATACATTACTGTTGCCACATTTGCCTCCTTGTTTTCTTCTTGTTGTTTCTTCTTATCCCAAAGCTCCCAACAGTCCTTCTTTGCATGCCCAGGCTTTCCACAATTCTAGCATACAATCTTGTTCTTGGATTTTGACCTTGCCCGATCTTTTGATTTTCCACGGTTTCCTCTATTCTTCTGTCTCCCTCTAGTTTCCACTGTCAAAGCATTCCCTGAAGTAGAAGATTCCCTAGAGCTTTTTCTTCGCATTTCCTCGCTTAGAATCACCCCTACAACATCCTCAAACTTCAACTTGAGTTAGCTGGAACCAAGTTACTTACCGCCATTACTAGGCTATTCCAACTCTCAGGTAAAGAGCATAGAATTAATAAAGCCCTAACTTCTTCATCAAATTCTATTATAACCGAAGCTAGCATATTCACTACCGTATTGAAATCATTTAAATGATCTGCTACTGAACTATTCTCAGACATCTTCATATTAAACAACTTTTTCATTAAAAATATCTTATTAGAGGCAGAGGGTTTTTCATACAACTTCCCTAATGCATCCATTAGATCTTTGTAGTCTTTTCCTTTGAAATATTAAATAATACCGAAGATGCAAGACTCACCCGGATCGTTCAAGTGCCTTACGATCCAACAAATCCCATTCCACATCCGTCATACTCGAGGGTTTGTTCACCTTCTCAAACAACGGAGTATAAAGATCCTTCTGATAAAGGTAATCTTCCATCTGCATCTTCCAAAGACTGAAATTTTTCCCATTGAATTTATCAACCCTAGGTCTTCCTTCATTTGCCATAGCTCCCACTCAAGCTAAAAACTTTCCTGCGATTCAACACTTCAAACAAACCAAACCAGCTCGATATCAATTGTTAGGAAATAAGGGATAAAATATGTAGAATAATCCCTCACAAAATAAATAGTAGAAACTAATATGCAGAAAATAATTACAGATCTCAAATAAAATTGCGAATAAAATAACACAACACAAAGAGACAATATTTAACGTGGTTCACCCAATTTGGGCTACGTCCACCAAGAATCACTTGCTCAGATTTTATTACAAGCCACCGCTCTCTCAATACAATACCCAGATCCGTTTGGAGCTATGCTCAACAAACTCTATAGAATTCACAGCTGAATTCAAAACACATCTACAATACATTTGCTTGTACATCTATCATATTCATAAGACCATATAAATAGACAACTACTTAAGTAGTTTTACAAAACCATGGGTATAAAAACCATGGGCAAAACCCGTCCCATAAACCTATGGGTTAAAAACTCACCCATATGAGAAAAGCACGTTTCACGATATGTGGGTGCATTTTCGAGGCCAAAAATTTTACGCCTAAAAAAAAAAAAATTTGGGCTGCTGCCCGGACCTGCTCGGGGCCCGGCCTGACCCGCCCGAACCCCAGCGAGGATACATGAAAAGTGTAAAGTACTCTTAGTGTATAGTCTTGAAACTTTCACACATGAAAAATGGGCTCCACAACCTAACACTTTGGACCTAATTTTAATACACGTAGATGGGTAGAAGAAAACCTCTACCATGATCTGTATGAGACTTTTTTCTACTGCATTCCAGTAAAACTATATGAATGGATTTCAGCCTATGCGTCTAGATCAAGTTGGTGTTATGGATCACATGTGTGGACCCAAGAAGACTACCAAAGGCTACAAGATGCAGATCTGACATGGACCCATGATGTAGATCATTAGTGGAAAGGAATACTAGCTAGCTACACTCTGGAATACGCCATTTCTACGTATTCTTACCCATAGATTGTTGAGTTTGAATTTCTACGAGAACCTAGAGGAGAATTTCTATGTGTTATTCCTCTAGCTATGAAGATATTAATGGTTACCATGAGTTTAGAGGTATTCCCAATGGCCGGCTAAACCATTATGAGCACTGGGTAAGGAAACTTGGGTGGAGGAAGATGGCAGATGATATGACAGAAAAGGAGAGGGAAGAAAGACGGATCAAGTATAGTGAAGCACGTGAAAGGGAGATTGCTAGACAACGTGAGGCTGCTAGTGTGATGGATCTATGGAGACAGACATTGTGGGAAGGAGTTGAGGTTCATGTGGAGGACATGGAACTTGAGTAGTTTGTGCTACCCCATCTTGGCAAGTGTATAAGGGAGACCCCTTCGGCTTCTGGTGAGAGCTCGTCACATGGAGAAAGGAGAGTCATTGGCACATATCTAAACCCACCCAATGACCGAGCCTTGGCGCTTAGTTTTCCTGAACCAGGAAGAAGTATTGATCCAGTTGAAACTAGTGGAAGAGACAGATCTACGCCTAGGAGATACAATTTTTCATTTCCTTCTTCTATGGTTGTGCATATTCCAGTATTCGGAGGAGTTTTTAGACAAGGGGCAAGTGTACAAGCTTTTAGTCTCACATCGGGAAGTGAGTGCGGGACACGGTGAGTGGTAGTGGAGCGCTATCATAGACCATAGCGGCGTTTAGTGGGACCATGTGAGTGCTTGGCATAGCTCCTACAGGCCTTATTGGACCTAGTGGTTTTGGTGGATCTAGTGGCTCTGGAGGTACAAGACCCGATGGACCTGGTGGATCAGGTGGTGGAGGAAACACCGGAGGGAACCAAGGATTTGGTTCAAGACAAGGACCCCTGACCACCACCTCAAGTATTCTTTGAAATGTCTCTACATTTTCTAGATTACAGGGGCATTGAGGATGTTTCAGAACATGTTCACAAGTGTGAACTGCTATGACGCGTGAAGGGTATCACAACCCCAGAACAGAAGGCTAGTCAGTTTATGACCACATTGCAAGGGCACGTGCATAGCTGGTATCGAAAGTATGACCCTCATCAAATGGTGGTGGACTACACTGATTTAAGGAATTCTTGGCATGAGTTCCACATTCCTAAGTTTGATTAGAAGAGCATCAGCACTTTGAAGGAGATTTGATGAGGAATGGTAGAGAGTGTGTGGGAGTATGATGCATGTTTTAAAACTCTTTTTCTAAATTATCATATGATATCCATCCTTCTTAGCATGCATAGTATTTTTTTGGAGGATTGATCACCCCCTTTAGAAGGGCCTTGTCTCATAAAATTTTTACGGACCTACATGAAGCATTGAAAGCTGATTTGCTTTGTGTGCCAAAGTCATTAGTAGTATTAATCTTGGTGTTAACCCATTCTATGAGGCTTAGATTGCTGCAATGGCTAAGCGGTTAGAAAAATTATCTACAAACTAAGCCCATGAGACTCATAGTGGTTTGTGGTGCACAGATTGTGAATAGAGGGCACGTTAAGGATAATTGCCCCCGAAGGATGGTACGCGCTATGACAGTAGATTGTGAAATCTATCATGGGGACCATGATGCAAGTAGATGTCCCTTGCTACAACACGTAATCAGGAAAAATGTATCTTGTTATTACAAGATTTTTACTTCTACAACCCATGACACTAAGGATTGTAGGCTCATTGATCAAATCCATGAGGCCATTGATCATGGGGTGCACCAAACCAGCATTGCCAGTGGCTCTAAAGGTGATGATTGCCGTTATGAGGAGCACGGATGGAGGCACGTGTAGAAGAGGATTTCGAGGAGGATTCTGCGGTCATGATAACTATGGGGGAGGAAGAAGTGAGTTCCCATGTAGAACATGTTTTAACTGTGGATCTACAAAACATTATAAATGTGAGTGCCGGACTGTTGCGGTGCTCATGGTGTGGAAAAAAACATAAGTATGAGGAGTGCCCAGAATTATTTGAGCATATGAATCAGCACAACCGGAAGGACAAGGGCATTGCAATGGTCAGTATTAAGAAGGAAGACATACAGTGGATGCCCGGGTAACATGGGATGAAGGTTTGGAACTTGTCTTGGTAATAACAAGGGCAGGAGCCACGTGTGCAAGGGAGGTACCAAGATAAAAGAACCTGGTTTCAAGAGAAGAGGTCATGCATGGAAAGTATCCAGACCTCGCGCATCAAAAGGAGATATATCTAGACACCATAGATGTTATTCAAAGCTTACAAGGGGAGATCCAATGTCTAAAGGAGAAATCTAGGAGGGAGGAACAAGGAAGGAGAGTCGAGACGTAAAAGGATGACCTAGATGAGGTCAAAGAGGTGTGTAAAATGCTAAGGTAGGAGAATATCATTCCCTTGCTAGGATCTTGGTTGAGAGAGAAGGTACCACGTGTCGGGAAGAGTGTGAGAGATAGGCCTTACACGCGAACCTTCCCCCTCACAGCCTCGACTATGAAAAGGAAATTACATTGAATGCAATTGTAGATGGATGGCTCCTTAGCAATATACTCATTGACACTAGCGTGAAGGTTAATGTTCGAATTTGGATGCTTGACATAAGATGGGAAGACCTACATTACATCCATCTTCGAATGTGATGTATATGGAAAAAAAAAAAGGCAATGCCCATTGGTGTCTTGAAGGATGCATTATTACTATCCAGGGAGCCAAGTTTATTGGGGACTTCGAAGTCTTGGCGCTCGCCGAAGAAGACAATTTCCCAAAGCATTACTTGGGCACCCATGGTGTTACAAGAACAATGCGGACCTTTGGTTCAACAAAGGATACATTAGCTTCGAGAACAAGGAGGAACTATACCCCTAGTTGATGGGAAGTCAACACCCTATATTGAACCATTGGGAGAAGAAGTTACGGACAAGATATATGTGCACTCAATCAGGGACCACGAGATGATACACCATACTAATGGGGTTATCTAGTTTGAAGATGCTCAGTCAGTGAGTGATACCACTAGTCGCTTGAGACAATTGGGTGCATGGAGCTTATGAATTAATGGGACTGTAGTTGAGAGGGTCGGTGACCAAGGTAATAAAGGCACATATGGTTAGGCTCCTTAGTGGAAAAGAACTACCCAAGTATTGGGAGGAGCCTTCCCTAAAATCTTTACGTAAGAGATAGAAGCTCGGTGGAAGGATGAGAAAGAATGGAGAAGGATGTTGAGTTACTTTTTTCTCTATACGGTAGCTCATTGGTGGGCCACACTTCGAAGATCCTTTTAGAGTGGCGCGAGGTAAGAATTGCTCTTTGTCAAATTTTCTAGGAGCAATATACCCTCCATCATCAAGGACTACCAGGGGAAGGAGCCCGCCTCTTTCCATATCCGGGGAGTGTGAAGCGGGTCTGAGAGAAGGTGAGGAAGCTTTGCCACCATCCCTTTGGGTGCATAAGTTGTATTCTACACTACGAGGTTGTGTGCGCATATGGTATATTTATTCGAGACACACCGCTAGATAAGGAATTGGCAAGAACTCGCGGTGACCTTATTCAAACCTTTGAGTATAGAAGAACCAAATCATCGAGTTGATAAGGCCTTGTAGGGTATCAATCACCTTACCATGGGGGATAGTGCTAGGATGGAAAATAGGTCATTGGAATTACTAGGTGAACCGAGATTAGAGGCGGCCTTGAAGAAGAAGTAGAGGAAATAGAAGAGTTACAACTTGAGTGCACATGTTTAGAAAAGGAAAAAGGAAAGTTGGTATACGTTATTGATGGAGAAGAATCGCAAGGCTTAGATGTTATCCATTCATAGGAATGTGCGAGGTAGTGGGCAGTGTAGATGCCTACACGCATGCCTACCATGAGCCTTTAAAAACAAAGAAAGTTAACATCGGTTCGGGGAGAAGAACCTAAGGAAGCCATTATTGGAAATTAATAGATGGAGAGGAAGTATCGAAGATCATTGATTTGCTTACGTGAATTTGAGGATTTATTCCCGCGTGAGTACCATGAGCTCAAATCGTTCATCATTCCTTGGGGGAGATGAAGATAAAAATGAAGGACGGTGCGTGCTCGGTTATAAAAAGGCCCCTACCGGATGAATCCCAATTTACACATGAAAGTTAAGGAGGAGATAGACAAAATAATATCTTTTGGAATCATTAAGGCGGTGGAAGAATCAAAGTGGATAAGTCCGATGGTAATCAACATCAAGAAGGATGGGAATATTAGGATTTGTGTGGACTATAAGGAGTTGAATGCGTTTGTGTCATTGATCCATTTCGACCCCCTCACTTTGAAGAAATTTTGGAAGGAGTCATTGGGCGCGAGATCCATTCCTTCTGGATGGATTTTAGGATACTACCAAGTCCGGATTGTAAAGGAGGACCAAGAGAAGACAAATTTCACCACCGAATGAGGAATTTTCACATATATAGTCATGTCCTTTGGGTTGAAGAATGCACTAACTATCTTTTCACGCATAGTGGTGCAAGCATTCCAAGACTTCATCCATAAGTCTCTTGGTCTATCTAGATGATTGGATAGTATATGGTGCGGTTGGAGACCATTGTGACAATTTGAGGTTAATGTTTGAGAGGTGTAGGCAGTTGAGGATATCCCTCAACATTAAGAAGTATGTGTTTGCTACACCCTTTGGAACTTTATTGGGGCACATCATATGTAAGGAGGGCTTGCTAATAGATCCTACTAAGGTTGTAGTTATTGTGGGATTAAGGGAGCGTACTAGCTAGAGCGCAGTGCATGGATTCCTTGGGCATACGGGCTATTAAAGGAAATTCATTAAGGGTTATGCCAAGATAGCTACACCTTTAGAGGAGCTGCTTAAACATAAAAGTGCCTTCCATTGGGGGAGAGAGGTACAACGAGAGGGCATTTGATACATTAAAGGATAGGCTTATTTCCGTGCCTATCTTACGGTTTCCTTCTTGGGACAAGCCCTTTCATGTCCATGTAGATGCCTCAAGGACCACCATTGGAGCAGTTCTTGCATAACTAGGTGAAGGGATTGTTGATCATCCTCTCTATTTTGTAAGAAGGAAGTTAACACTAGCAGAGTAGAATTATACCACTACCGAGCATGAGGCATTGTCGATGATCTATGCGCTCTTCAAGTTTAGACAATATCTACTGGCAACACCCTTTGTATTCTACACCGACCACATGGCATTAAAGTATTTGGTAAACAAGCCCATTCTTCAAGGGTACATATGTCGATGGGTGTTACCATTTCAAGAGTTTGAATTCACCATTGTAGTGAAGCCTGGAAAAAGAAATTGTGGGCCTGATCATTTGTCAAGGATTGATTTAGGAGAGGACGCGTAAAGTATTGAGGAAGTAATGCCAGACGCGTAACTATTTAGGTTGCGGCGCGTGCCCTCAGATTTGGAAGAGATTGCAGTATTCTTAAAAGAAGGTGTGGCACCGAATGGAATGAAGGCATTAGAGAAGTAGTTGGCCATACACGTCACACCCTACATGTTAATTAGTGGAGAATTATACAAGTTGGGATGAGATGAAGTTTTGTGCAGGTGTGTATTAGAGCATGAGCGCTTAGCCATCATGGAAGAAGCACACGGAGGAAGTGCGGGTGGGCATTACACAGGTGATGCCACCACGCGTAAGATATTAATGGCGAGAATTATGGTGGGAAAATTTATGTAGGGGATTACATAGATTATTGTAAAACATGTGACCACTTTGTCAGCGCATTAACAAACTAGGAAGGAGAGATGAAATGCCTTTACGTCTGTCTCTAGCACAGAGCCTTTTGAAAAATTGGTGATAGATTTTGTGGGACCTATTACACCAGAAATGCGTGAGAATGGGTCACGTTATGTCATCACTTGCATAGATTTTCCGACAAGGTGGGGAAAGGCAGCCCAACTAAAGATTGCATGGCAGCAATATGACAAGGTTCTTATGGGAGAACATTATCACAAGTACGGATGTCCGTTGAGTTTGACCGGTGATAGGGGTAGACATTTTTGAATGAGACCATGAGGATCCTATTATCGGGGTTTATGGTGGCTCATCACAAGACTACGCCCTATCACCCAAAAGTAAATGGA
The DNA here is from genome assembly GCA_018340775.1 of Taxus wallichiana var. yunnanensis. Taxonomy (NCBI): domain Eukaryota; kingdom Viridiplantae; phylum Streptophyta; class Pinopsida; order Cupressales; family Taxaceae; genus Taxus; species Taxus wallichiana. The sequence continues at coordinate 865,666,468 of CM031242.1, forward strand.
ACCGCGGAAGCATTCAACGAAATATTGAGTCATAACTTGACCAAAATATGTGATGTTGGGAGACAAGATTGGGATGAAAAAGAGTGGCGAGTATTATGGGCTTACATGACAACATATAAAAGACTAAATAAAGCCACACCTTTTCAATTGGTGTTTGGCACGGAAGCTATTTTTCCAGTTGAATTTATGATGCCCTCTTTGTGAATATCACGCATAGGAGGATTAGCCGATGAAAAAGCACTGGAAGAATGGATTGATGGGTTAATGAAAATGGATGAGAGAAGATCAATTGCTAGGTGGAGCTAGACCATAGAAAAAGAAAAGCAAAAGGTGTGGCATGATCACCACATTAGAAACAAGAAGTTTGAGGTTGGGTAGATGGTGTTATTGTATGATTCCATGTTTCTGCTCCATCCTTGAAAGTTGAAAGTCCATTGGTTACATCCTTACACAATCTCATACATCCTTGATTAGGGCACGTGTCGATTCACAAGTGCTAGATGGGACGAAGTTTCTGGAAACTTCAATAGGAGTAGGTTGAAGCCCTACTATAAATAAGTCTTCTTAGTGTTTGTAAATAAGGTAGTTTTACCAGTTAGTTGAAGTTTTCCTTTATGTTTTCCCTTTCTTGTGTTTCCCTTTCACGTTGTTGTTTTGTTTTGCGCCTTGGGCACCGGTAACCTTATTGCTATTTTTGGAGAATTTGTGAGTGCGCAGAGGACCGCACATTGTTTAAGTGTGGGGTGGAGAAAAGTGAAGAAGTGCATGATTAAAAGTACCAAGGAAGTTGTGTTGAAGAGCCTTGTTGTGTAGCCCGGTTGAAAGAGGTAGATGAAGAGAAAAGATAGAATGGTTGGTGCAAGATAAAGCTACTTGTAGATCCCACGTACAAAGGAAAAGGAAGCACAGTTAAAGCAACACGAGGTAGGCGAAAGTAAGAATCTGGATAGAAGAAGTGCCTTTGGCACACAAGAGTCTCTGTCGAGGTTGGATTGGTTATGCACCAATAGGTTGGAGGAGTTTTTGCGCAGGAAGGGCACGTGAGTGAAGGCCCCTGAATACAAACTTTGTTTGGAAAAGCCACATTAAATGAGCAAAGTATGGTGGTAGGTGAAATAGCATTTAATGTTTAGAAAAGAGAAAAATTATAAATAAAGCATTGGGGCACTCTCATTTTTACTTTGTGAAAATAAAGAGTTGGAGATATAAGCAAGTTCTATGAACTAGGGTTTTCAAATTTGATCGAGTGGAAGATCTGTGTGATTAAAACGTGAAGATCTGGTTTGAGATTTTGAACCAGAAGAAAGGGATTACATGGGAGTGGAAGGAGTTGAAGAGACACTATCTTGTGAAGAGCTTATCCAAGTTAGGGTTTGACAAACTAGGGCACGAGTTTAGAAGAGTTATATCACATATTTGAGATTGGAGGTTGGGAAAAGAAAGGTAGAGTAACAAAGAGAGAGTAGGAGTGATAAAAATACCTCAACCATGGCACCCAAGAAAGGAAAGGGCAAAGCTAAGGCTAAGCAACCAGAACCCAAGGTAGACACAAATGAAGAATGGTATGCATAAATGCAATACCCAGATGGGGTGATGATGGGAAAGGAATGGGAATCCCACTTGAGAAGCATACCGGTTAGTGACTATAATCACCACAAAAACACCATAGAGAAAGAAATGGTATTGGAATTGATACGCCCCACCAACAAGTGAACACCTGAAGTTTTTCCCATATACGATGATGACGTGAAGGTCAAATTGGCGAAGGCAGGGTTATTGCAACTCTATGAGTTGCCTTATTTTGGGAAGCAGATCACCTGTACCAGTGGTTGATGTCTCAGGTGCATGAAGACTATTTCCACTTTTCTAGGTGCAAGATGTGCATGACTCCCCAGTTGATTTCATAATTTATAGGCCTCATATGTGAGGGAGATAACCTAGAAGATGACCTTGGCAACAAGGAGGCTATTCAAGAAACCATCACCGAGTATGCCTACAAGAAAGGGTCGCGGTACTATGACATTTCAGACATCAAGGACCCCGTTATGAAGATGGTTGCACATCTGGTGACTAAGCTGAATGGCTAGGAAAGATGGACACAGGTCAACAAACCTTGGTTACATGTCTACAGGAAGATTGCATAAGGAACTATATACAACTTATCCGCGTACATTGCAGAGGAGATTGTTAAGTGCGTGAAGGAAGGGGACAGGATCCTCTTTGGAAAAATCTTGCTCACCATAGTGTTTACAAAAATTGGAGTGCCAAATGCACCAGACAAGTTCGTGTGGGAGTACTCGGCAAAGGATCCTTCACCCACAAAGAGGTTTGAAAAATATGCTTGCGATACAATGATGGCACCCCACAAGGCGCAGCTAGAAAAATGGTACACGCACTTGAGGAATAAATTTAGGGTAGAGTGGAGAATCCTTGAACAAATCCTAGAAGCCACTAAGGAGAAGCTAAGTTCGCAGTGTACCAACATTCTTTGCTTGGGTAGATTCAAGCTAAAAGACGAATCATGGAGCCCTTGGTGTAAGCTACCTTTCACGTTCACTACTTAGTACTTCCAAGTGGGAGTGAACATGTTTAAAGAATCAAAGAAGCTAAGGCTGGAACTAGGAAGGTTAGACCGAGAACATAGGGAGATGAGGAAGAAGTTGAATTACCCGGGTGGCAAGTGCACATACATGAAGAGTACGTATCAAAGAAACATAGATGACTAGGCCGATAACGCTTCCATCATCTTTGGAGGATCCGCGCAGCGCATGTGTACTTACACATAAGGCCAAAGTTCAAGAAGGGCGTGTATCTGGAGGATGAAATCTCCATACCTGAAGACCCCTTAGGGAAGAAGAAGCTAGCATCTAAGAAGAGAGGCAGAGGAGAGGAAGGAACACCAAGTGTGCAGACTACTCAGATAGTGAGCATGCCATCCACAAGTGCCAAACCAAGCACTTACATACGGAGAAAGAAGTCTCTAGTGAAGGAGAAGATGCCAGAGGTAGAGGCACCCAAGCAACCCATCACCATGGAAGAGTCACCTAAGGAAGAAGAGAAGGCAGAATCCCTTGATCAGGAACCACCTCTTAGGAAGAAGTAGAGGGTGGATGAAGAAGCTGACTCGGAGGTGACCGACAACTTGGAGAAATACTTGGGAGAAGGAGAAGATGAGAGTGAAGGAGATGGCGATGAGGAGGAAGAGCACGAGAAAAACAAATAGCCACATGTGTTTAGTGTCTACGACTCAGAGGAAGAGAGTGGGGATGAGAAGAAAGAGTTTGTATTTGTGTGGCGTAAGGGCACACAAGATGAAACAGACACTAAAGACACAAAAGGAAATGAGGAGGATATTAGGGAGAAATAGGGAGTTATAAGTTTTACAAAAGAGTACATAACTAAGATAGTAGAGAGAGAAGTGAAGAAGATGCTTGAAGCCCTTGTAGACCAAGAGTTAGAGTGCAACGTAGACATAGTGCTTAAAGAAGGGAAGGAGGAGAACATTGAAAAATAACGTGACAACCTAGGAGGCCCCGCTCTAATAGTTAGCTTCCCCAAAGGAACACACTCGGGTAGAAGAACTCTGGATGCGTAGCGAGAGGTAGGTAATGGGCTATGTGGATGACATGAAGAAGGAAGGCTACGCATGTGTTTCCAAAGCACTATGCCCACGGAGGAACTCCTAGCCATGGTATCTTTTGAAAAGGACAACCCGTATGCTAGAACCAAGAAGATGCTCTCTTAGGCATTCGAGTCCCACATCGACGAGCCGGACTTTGAGGTCTGCTAGAAAGTGCTCATCACATTACTAGAGTTTAAGGGAGACAACACCTTAGTGAATTCTCGGGAGCTTTCGAGATGAGCAAGTATGTAATGCTCTTAACAAGGTCGCGGTCGAGACCGAGGCTAGATTATTCATGCGCAACGACAAAATTAGAATGCGTTGGAGGAAAAATTGGGGAAGAAAGAAGTATAAGCTGGCGGAGAAGGCTAAGAGCTTGAAATTGATCAATTGATCGGTGCACGGTTAAGGTGCGAGCTGAAAGATGAGAAATCAAAGGTGTAGGAAGTTTACAAGAAAATGGAGGTGATTAAAGGTGCCATCCTTTTAAAGCACTGGACTTAGCGCCACCGTGCATAAATACTCGTCCCTCCTGGAATGTATGGAAGATCTAACGTGCATCCTCACTATGGAGAGATAATCCTTGGTGCTGAAATATAATGAAGAAGTGGCCACATGCTTGAAAGAGGAGGACTGGTTGAAGGTACTAGCACTTGTTGCCGAGTACATCCAAGTACTCATGGAGATTAAGGTCTTTTCCCAATATGCAGAAGCCACATATGACACATGGGTGGATAGATAAGGTGGCGAGCTCCTTGGTCACCACACTTGAAGCAGAGTTGAAAGAGTTCCAAGAAAGGAACAAGGAGAACAGGACAGAGAGGGACAAGGTTCTGGCCGAGGTAGAGAAGAAATCAGAGGCAATTAAGGCTTTAAGAAGCTCAATTAAGGCCCGGCTAAAGGAACTATACCCCCAAATTACTAAGAGGATGGATAAACTCGTAAACCTAGGTAAGGAAATGGATTAGATCGTGGACACTTTGGGCGCCTAGGAATTGGCCTATGTTTTGATGAAGCAAGCACCACGGTGGGTGATCTATGCCCAAGGCAAAGGGCGAGGTCGAAGTGTGGAACAAGTTGGAGGCAGATCTACGGAAGGACTTTCCCAGCCTATTGAGTTGATGCTCCCCCCCATTCTTCATTTTTTCCCCTATTCTTTCATTCCTTACTCATTTTGTAAAAGTATAAGACTACATCTGGGTTCCGTAAGGCAACGTTGCATCTTGGTCAAGTAAAGTGTTTTCGAGGATGGAGAACAAGATTAGTGTGGGGTGATGTAGGACCTCTGGAATATTGACCAAGTATGAAGGTGTTTGGGAACGCAAGATCCCCCATTACATGATGATGACGCGCAAGGAAAAAGTGCGTAAGAGAAAGGTCTAAAGAATAAAATAGCGTGCACGACACACGAAAGGAGGTTTGGGACTTAGTCAATTTGAGCACCTCGGGCAGAACATGTGAAAAGAGTGATCGGTTACGTGTGGATAAGATGCCAGCCTAGCGGCGAGGTTGGCCCGGGAAGGAGCATGCTGCGATTAAATCTTCTAGAAGACCATCATGAGATAAAGTGGAAAGCTCGGGCATGGAGGAGCATGCTTGCATGAAGGACCACATTCAACACTTGCATCGATCGAGGGTGCTTTGGAAGGTGAGTTAGCAGCCGGGAAAGCTATAAATGTAGGCACCTATAGGGTAAGAGAGAGAGAGACAAAGAGGATGGGTGAAGCTTGCTTTGAATTACTATGAGGATTTTGTGAGTGGATATTTGTATTCAAGAAAGAATGTACTTGAGCATGGTGTTATAATTTTTCTTTTTATAGCTTAGTGCATGCATCCAAGTGATACGCATGACATTGTGGTCTACTCTTTGTGACACTCTATAATGATCCAATGAATATAACGAGGTTACTGTTACAAATAGACATGGATATCAATGGTTTTGATGCATATTTCTGTTATATGAGTTCTCTTTCCTTTCATATTAATAATGATTGTTTGTATCTTCCTTTCGTTATAATGTATGTTCTAGATTACGTTAAAGCATTCGGTCAGAAGTGACTATAAGGATCTAGAGGCCATTACGAGCCCTATTGTTCTTGTATGTCTTAAATTCCCTCCTAAAATACTCTTACACTAATCATAGATAATGCTTCCCACTAAACTCACATAAAGCAGAGACTCGACACCCACGCGTGCCTCGGTGAGCACTCAACCTGGCTGGGTGATAGGCCGGCACGCATGGGGTTCCTTCCTTTTGTGATGGGATTATAAATGACTACAATTTTGATAAGATTGGTTATGTTTTTTGAGATATCTACATTGGGTAATACATTCATCATGTTCAACAAATCTTGTAGAGATGTAACTACTCCTTCATGTTTTAATATTCTAAACCATTTTTCATAAATTTGAGCTTCTTATGTGCATATGTTTTATGTAGTACCCTTCTTATTGTGAACTGATTGGAGTAACCTTTTATCTTCTTCCAACAACACTTTTTATTATCTTGGGTTAGGATATGCATCTTTGTGCACATAATGTATTTGGGGATCCAAAAAAACTCCTCATGCTTCTATCCTTATTCCTTGCTCTACGCTCATGTAAAAACTTGAAGACTTCAAATTTCTCTAGGTATAACATTAATACTCTTGACATTACACATTTATTTTTCGTTTCTTTATTTCTCCAATAAGGAAAGTTTTTGTATTGTGTTGCACTTGCAAAGCATGCGTAAGTGCAATAAATGTCCCATTCAAGATTAAAAGGTAAATTTCATGCAATGTGGTTTGTCTCTCTTCAAAGGTAGATGTTATTTATTTTTACCCCAGAAAAAATAGACAACTCGGGAGGATGGGTTTGAGCATTTGATAGGGCTTCATAGAGAAATATAGAATGATATAGGAGTATTCAAGTGCTAGGAACACTAAGGATCTGATTTTGGAAGATTCAAGGAAGTTTCAGAGGCTTTGGAGCCGATCCATCAGAAGCAGGCTTTCGGGCCTAAAGGAGCATGCAGCATGAAGGAGGACCTGAGCTTCAAAAAAATATTCGATAGCCATGCAAGGAATTATAAGTCCAAAAAGTTCCTATGGAAGTCATTTTCCATGCCCTACATGATGGAGAAGATGAGACATCTTGAAACATCATGCACTTCCCGAGGCAACTCATTCTTCCGGCGCACAACTAGCCATCCCGAGAAAGAAGGAGAAATTTCAAGGTGATAGAGTAAAAACTGGATCTTGATACCACCAACATTCAATTCACTAGGTTTTTTTCATGTGAAATCATATACAATTTCACCCTAAAACTCATCTAGGAGCTCAAGTTACCGCCTTCGGAAGTTGCTTTGTGGGTTGGTCGGTTGGGTTGGATGCTTGGGTTGGATGTATGGGTTGGATGCCTAGGTTGGTCAGGTGGGTTGGTCGGGTCACATATTTGGATGCTTACAAACATGTTAAGGCACCCGTTGCACCCCTCACATTTACACGACATAAAAGTTGGTCGGATCACTATGTTGGTTGGCCTAGTAGATGGACGACCATTAGGTTGGTCAAGTCAGCGTTGTATGACCCACACAGTTGGATGGCATCCAACCCCCAGGGTGGTTGGATGGTCTAAGTTAGGTGACACATGGTTAGACGGGTCATGAGGTTAGACACTTGGGTGGTGGTACAACCGGTTTGGACAGTCACATAATGGACGACTCATGTGTCACGGGTAGATGAAGGTGGTAGGTGGGTAAAAAGAAAGTTCAACCACTAGTTTAATGGTGGTAGTTGAGGTTTTTCAACTACCTGTCAGGGATTTAATGAGGGTTGGTGGTATAATTGCGTATATAATAGACTTGAACCCCTCATTTTTATGGAGACATTCTGGGAGCTGGGGAAACTCTTGCAACATTTTCCCGCAACTCCATTTGAGTTGCGAGCCTCCTGTTGGGCCTATAATGTAATTATGCCTTTGTACATCATATGTAAATGGTCTGTGCATGTTTTAAAGCAATAAAAATCATGTTTTGTGGTGTTTCTTCAACTCTAGCTCATTTTTATCATGTTTCTCTTGCCTCTTCATGGTGTTGTTGTACTCTGTGCATGTTTCTTTCACTTGCAGGTTTATGAGGGTGTGCTTCATGGGGATTCAATGGTGAATGGATCTTGGGGCTATGTCACATTCATCTAACCTCTCACAAATCCATTTTCCCTTCTTACTCCCTCAAAGATAATATCTCACCCCCTTTCTTGGTGTTATCACCACCCTTAGCTTAGGATTTCCCCTTTTGCACCTTGCTAATCCTCTTTCTCTCCCTGGTCCCTTGGCATGGTTAGTTTAGGATTATTTAGCTGCATTTTCCCTTCTAGGAGTAGTGTTAGTAGTAGGATAAGGTAGAGGATCCAACATCCTCTGGAGGTCCATCTTAGGTTTGTAAGTCCCACAACTTGAGAGGTGGACCCATGTTGTCAAAATTACACCGATTGCACCACATACGCAGGAAAAATCGAGGGGTGATTTAATTTTGCTACAAAAGTTTTAGGACACCCTATGGGACAGGTTTGAAGCACCTTACCACTTCACTTCATCAATTTGATGTGCTCTTGGTGAAGGTTTCAGCCTTTGGAGGCACTCTCAAGCATATCTCGTGACTCCATCAATTCAAGCATCCCATCATCTCTTATTATAGACTGGTTTTTAATGTTTCCACTCCAATCATGGCTCTCCAAGGAGATTTTCCATTCCCTCATTTTAGTTCCAGTCCTCTTCACTTGCAGTAGTGGGATGTCATCCCCAAGGTGGCCCTAAAAATATCTTTCATGGAAATGGAGATCAGTCCCCTAATTGATCACATTCAGGATGTCTCTAACCATTGTGCCATTCACATCATCACAGAGGAGAATGTTTGCCTCATAATTCTAGTTGCATCTCTTAAAGGAAAAGTAAAATATTGGTAAAATAATTAGGCACCACAATCCATTTCCATATGGAATGAGTGGGAGAGCAATTTCACAACCAATTCAAGGAGGATGCGAACGTGATTTTCCTCATGGAACACCTCAAAAAATACAACAGGATCTAATGGAGTTCATCCCGATTTCAACCTCAAATTCATAAGGACCTAACACCAAATCCCACAAGAATACAAACCCCACAGGATATGGCATTCTTGTATTATTTAAGGTCCTTTAATATTGACTTGGCTATATTGATTCAGTCTCTAGGGGGTAGCGGTCTTCCCCAAGATTTCACAATGGCACCACAAGCGATAAGATGTTGATTGAGTTAGTAAAATAAAATCCATCCATATTGTTGTAGTCCCTCCCTCGCCATCTCAAGTTCTTCCATCCCCATGTAAGAGAAAAGAAAAATTCATCATTCCTTGCAAAAATAAGGAAGCCCTTTTGCTTCCTTATCCTTCGTTTGATGTTTCACAAGTTTTTCATGCCCAAAGCATTCCCCAAGCTTTGCCGAATTCCCTTGCATCTCCACCCAAGGCACTACCCAACTTCCCTAAGCCATACACCAATGTCCCTAAGAGTTGTGGTATTTCATATGTCACCCCTACCTCTACGTGGTTGTCACTAAACCAGGTTATCCTATAAGGATGGTAGAGAGAGAGAGACATGTTATTCCATCAAAGAGTGGGATATGCCCAGAAAATGCCCCAAAGCAAGGCTTCATTCAGGATCATGCAGCTATTTTGAAGGCAACATGTCAAGAGAGAATAGGGGTATGCTCTAGAGGATCATTTGGCTTATCCAATTGATCAATTCAGATATTGTGAGCATCAAACATCGTTACCCAATCAAGAGAAAAAGAAGAAACCTATTTTTACACATCTCCTACAACCAAGTATCATCGAGGATGAAAATTTTGTATTAATAGGTGACTGTTCTAATTCAGATTGGGGGGATGGATTGGTCCAAATTATTCATAAGGAGTTACATGTCAAAATAGAACAGAAAAATTTTAAGGAAGCTCGACTGGCAAGGTCGGGGAGGAGGAAGTGTTTTTAAACACTATTGGCACTCAAGGCCTTAAGGGCAATCAAAAGGTGAGCGGGATATTCCTACAGAATGCAATGATCCTCATTACTTTGCTTGTCTTGAACTTACTGCACTTTTGGTGCAAGAGCAATGGAATATGGTATGAGGAGACCCAAGTAATGACAATGGCCATCAAAGTGTAAACCGAACTATTTGTGGAGGCACAAAAAGCATGTATCATCCTACAAACAACCATATTCAGGAAGAAGGTCTACATGAGAGCCCTAGTTGTGGGGCCAAGCAACAAATGAGTAGGAAAATCACAAGAATCAGGCCTTGCCCAATCAAATACCTAGCTTCATTGGAGTAGGGGTTAGAGTTTCCACCTTTGGTCATGTTCAATCCAGAGCATGAGGATGATTTTCAAAGTACTAAGGGTCAACAACAACACCTCTAACCAGATACAGATCAGCCGAAGGAGGTATTTTCTTTGTTTGTTGATACCTTGGTAGGTTGGGTGGAATATTTTCTCTATGTTAGTCTCTCATCCATGACCATGCCCATTTTCAAATCAGTTGCATGGTCTAAAATGTGAGGGAGGGTAACTATGTTTCTTTACTAGTGTCAGGATTCATGTGAAGTTTTCCATTCCTCCGGTTAGCATAGAGTAGGTAGGTTTACTTTCAACAGAACAAGTGCATATGCACACTTTACATGTTCCACTTAGGGCATGTATGATCTTCCCTTTTGTACCTAGTGTGTTGCATGGTGTTTTTTGCTCTTGCATAATTCTTTGGAGGGGGCATGTTTTCACAGGGAAAATCAAGTTCAACAACCACGGTCTGACCTCTCTCGAATCAGCTTGTGTTCCTAGAACTTTTGCAGTGTATATGCTTGTCAAGGAATCATCAATTGGTTGTGCTTCATACTTGATAAGAAATCAGATTTGGGATAGTTTCAAGGGGAATTCAACCTCCATCCTATATATCAGACTTGCAAGAGAGGAAATTCCAGGTTCAAGACAATTTTCCACTCTCACAAAACCTTAATTCAAATAATTTTGTAAATGAGATGGAAAATATGAGAAATTGGCAGGAAGTTCTAGGTTCAAACATCAATGTTTCAATGGCCCAGGGGAAGAATTTAGATTTTAGGATCAGTTTTCATATGTATTATGAATCCATTTCCCAATGGATTTTATAAGGCTACTGGTCACACATCTAGCAGAAAGTGTCTCGAGAGGTCACCAAACTGTTATCTATTTTTTACCCCCAATAAAAATAGACAACTTGGGAGGATGGGTTTGAGCACTGGAAAGGGATTCATAGAGAAATATGGAATGATACAAGAGTATTCAAGTTTTAGGAACACTAAGGTGCTGATTCTGGAAGATTCAGGGAAGTTTAAGAGGCTTTGGAACCAATCCATCAGAAGCGGGCTTTTGAGCCTAAAGGAACATGCAACATGAAGGAGGACCCGAGCTTAAAAAAATATTCTAATAGATGTGTAAGGAACTATAAGTCCAAAAAATTTCTTATGGAAGTCATTTTCCATGCCCTATATGATGGAGAAGATGAGACATCTTGAAACATCATGCACTTCTCGAGGAAACTCATTCTTCGGCATAAAACTAGAAATCTGAGAAAGAAAGAGACATTTCAAGGTGATAAAGTCAAAATTATATCTTTATACTACCACCATTGGATTTTATAGGTTTCTTTCATGTGAAATCATATAACATTTCACCCCAAAACTCATTCGGGAGCTCAAGATATCGCCTTCAGAAGTTGGCCTCCCGGGGTTGGTCGGTTGGGTTGGACGCCTAGGGGTTGGATACCTAGTTTGGACGTCTGGGTTGTTCGAGGTCACATATTTGGATGTGTATAGATAGGTTAAGGTGCCCATCACACCCCCTACATTTTCACGACATAAAAGTTGGTTGGATCGCTAGGTTGGCCGACCAGCAGATGAACGACCATTAGGTTGGTCGAGTCGCATTCTATGACCCGCATAATTGGGACGATGTCCAACCCCTGTGGTTGGATGACCAAAGTCAGGAAACATATAGTTATAAGGGTCATGAGGTTGGAAGCCTAGGAAGTGGTACGAACATGTTGGATGGGTCACATATTAGACGGCTCACAAGTTCCGAGCAAATGAAGGTGGTAGGTGGGTGAAAAGATAGTTCAACCACCAATTTAATGGTGGTAGTTGAGGTTGTTCAACTACCTGTCAGGGATTTAATGAGGGTTGGTGGTAGAATTTCCTATATAATGGACTCAAACCCCTCATTTTTATGGAGACATTCTAGGAGCTAGGGAAACTCTTGCAAAATTTTCCCTCAACTCCATTTGAGTTGTGAGCCTCCTCTTGGGCCTGTAATGTAATTATGCCTTTGTGCATCATATGTAAATGGTCTGTGCATGTTTTGAAGTAATAAAAATCATGTTTTGTGGTGTTTATTCAACCCTAGCTCATTTTTATCATGTTTCTCTTACCTCTCCATTGTGTTGTTGTATTTTGTCCATGTTTCTTTCACTTGCATGTTTATGAGGTTGTGCTTCATGGGGATTTGATGGTGAATGGAGCTTGGGGCTATGTCACATTCATTTGACCTTTCACAACTTCATTTTCCTTCATCTTCCTCCCTCAGTAGAATATCTTGCCCCCTTTCTTGGTGTTATCACCACCTTTAGCTTAGGATTTCCCCTTTTGTACCTTTCTAACCCTCTTTCTCTCTCCCTGGTCCCTTGGCATGGTTAGTTTAGGATTAGTTAGACGCATGTTCCATTCTAGGAGTAGTGTTAGTAGTAGGATTAGGTAGAGGATCCAGCCTTCTCCGAAGGTCCATCTCAGGTTCACAAGTCCCACAACTTGAGAGGTGGACCCATGTTGTCAAAATTGCACCAATTGCCCCACATACGCAAGAAAAATGTGGGTGTGCTGTAATTTTGCTACAATAGTAGAAAATCAATACTTGTCATTGGGGTTTGGTTCCTATCCTTGTTTTTTTACCCACCCTAATATCCTCCTTGATGTAATTTTTATGGTCTTAGTGGTGCATTCCAATTTTGATTTTGGCCTTAACATCCTATGTATTGTTCTTTTGGTGAAGGAATATTCCACTCAAGTGATTGTTAACATGAAGGAGGTGCCCACACCATGTTGTTTTTTAGAGATATAAGTTCCCAACTCATATTGTCTTTAGGATATTGTGAGATACATTATGGATTTGTTTGTGGTGATGCTGGAGCCCATTGTGCAATTAACTTTGGTGATGTAGACATTTATCTTTCTACTATAACATTTGGTGCCTTAGGTTCCATTTGAGCTTGTCTACTACAAAAAAATTCCTATTAATTTCCTCCTTTACCTCCATCAACGCTTGATAGTCTTTTGTTTGAAGAATTGTGGCCTTGCAAAAAAATGTAACACATTTTGAGGTTGCCTCACGTGAGTGTTGCAATAATTTCAAAAATTATTAATTGTGTGCCTAAATATTTTACAAACATCAAAAAATTATCTTCTCCCTCATATTTCATATTATGGTATTCATTCTTATGATGTTATTCCCCACAATATGCACACCATACATTAATTCTAGGATTCTTTCCTTCATGTAGTTCCTCCATTCTTCTCATTATTGCATCAATATTTTCTTCTGTTTTGAAACTAGGATTACTACTATTTCCATAATATTCAATTTTTCCCACTCTAATAGCCTCTTCAATGGCTTCTATTTTGGTTTTAAAAAAATTACATACAATTTCTAACCTTATTTTACCGCAGAATCCTTATACAAACCAAACAACTTTATTTGAATCGTCAAAATTGAATTTTTATTTATTCATGACATCTGAGAATATCATATCATATTACGTGATTATTTCTTCGATCTCTATTTAATCTATTTTAGATATTGAATTATCTCCCCAAAAACTCTCTTCATTGAATTCACGAGTTAACGCTTTGTGTACATCTTACAAATTCTTCAAACTTAATTGGCTTGAGTAAATGAATATTAAGGTTCATCCCTGTAGTGCACTTATTATTTTAAATTTATTGGTATTGTCATCGGTGAGTCCTTTGTGTCCCATCACATGTCACAAGTCAACAAGTAATGTTCAGTGTCAGTATTTCCATCATATAGTTGTAAGCTTGTATATGGATTAGAGTAATGAGCCATTGTGCTTCCTAGTACCAACTAGTATCCTGGTTGCCTTTGCGTACTTGGAAATCTAAATTTATATCTTGAATTTAAGTGTGTTTCAAGTTGTTATTTTTTCACTTCAATACTTGTATTGGCCACACTAAATTAAGTTTTTTCTTCTTTAGATTATTTAGAATATGGAAAACTAACCTTGTATTTTGGGCTGATGGAACTATTATTATTTTCTTCCCTTCTTTCACAATTTCCTCTTAGTAAAATTCTCTGCAATGAAGGGCTATGTAATAAAATATATACTTCTCTTGCAACTTACTCTACACCATTTCTTCTCTTGATTTTAATATTGATTGTGTTTCATATTTATTTTCTAGCCTCCTTCACATTTCTTGTATAATTTTGAATTGTTCCATTTTGTTTAGATAATCCCAAGTAATAAATTCTCTATCTCTGCTCCGGTGATATATCCTAGAAGAGGGTACTATCATATATTATAGATCTCTAAGGATATTAATGTATTCTTTCCTCATATTGTATGCTTGCTTGATTCTCACCATACCATGTTTTCCATGATGGTTTCTAGGTTCAACATCCACTTTCGCTTACTAAATCTACTCCTAAATACTTCTAATAAGTTTTCCTCAAATTCCTTTTCCCTTTCTTTGGTTTCTCCTTCATCTTCCGTTTTTAATTCCTCGTTTCTTCCAATTTCCTCTTTAAATTCCATGCCCTGTTGTGCACCATGTCGTTTACTTCACTTGTTATTTCCTTCCCTAGTTCCTTCAGTCCCTCGAGGAAGTTTCATTCCTCCTCCTTCAAAGAATCTTGTTCCTAATTTACTCCTACTCATAGTGGGTTTCTTCTTTCCCCTAACATTATTTCCACGTCCCTATCTAATATGAAGCCTTATTTCTCTGCAACCTTTCCATTCTTATCTTTTCTTTGTTCTAATCCTTCTCGGACCCTTCCATAGTGATATTTAGCTTAATATCCTCCCCCTTCATCTTCGTCTTTTAGGATTACATCCCTTTTGCACCTACTTAACTACTATTAATCTGCGTGGAATCGAAACCATGCCATTTTCCATGACCAAGATTTTGACCAAAAAGAGTAATTCTATAAAAAAATTCCCTCTTAGTCTAAATAAAAGTTTGCTTCAGCAGAATCAAATGAGCAAAAATTTGAACACCAACCTCAATTACATACCCATCAATAGTAGTTTTCATCCAATGATCAACAACATGGGTCCACGGAACATCCAAATTGTGCAATATTTCCTCTTTTTCCTATGTTCATTCATATTCCTCCTTGGGCTCGTATCTAAAGCAATAAAATTCTAACCGAGATAACTAGGCGGCTAACTAATCCGAAGCTCACACAAAAATTCTCATGAATATCTCCGTAGATATGTTCTAAATGTATTCTTTCAACTAATATTCCTAACACCATTTTTCATATTTCAAAAATTTCTTATCTTCCCCTCTATCCATATCTCTACATCTCTTTGGCCTGGTATCCATCTTAGCATTTTTGGGTCCGACAACAAAACCATTGTTAGCAGAGGTTCCTAGATTACGACATCAAAACTTGCAACATGTTGTAGTCTAGATTAAAGCATGGGATATAATTGAATGTTTCAATTGCGCAATAGACTATATACAAAGAATTTAAGAAAAGAGAACCATATCACAAGAATCCCATAATACAATTAGAATTAAACAGAGCTATATCAGAACATATATGGGAAAAAGGAACTATAGTAAAGCAATTTTCTCGTTAAGATCCAAGATCAAGCTTATTTTAAACATGATTACATAGATTTATAAAAATGTGATGTTTTTTGAATTACCAGTCCTTTCATCTCCTTCTCATATATTCAAATATTTTGTATATTCTCTATCTATGCACAAAGATGATATAAATTCTAGCTTTTGTTTTATACTACTATATACATATAAAAGAATTGTGGACTTATAGATTATATCCATGTAGGATTATTATTATATTTTAGTATTTTAAAAGTATGCATAGCTAAATTCCTCCCTAATAATGGGGTTCTGAATGGATTAAAAAAGGTCAATCGGTGGCAGCCATCGCTTGATGGATGGGTTAAACTGAATTTTGATGGTGTTGCGAAAGGCAATCTTGGTTCGGCTAGTAGTGGATGTCTAATTCATGATTCTTAGGGTCAGCTAGTTTTTATGATGGCTCGTACTGCAGTAACACCTCTAATAATATTCTAGAAGGCACAACTATTCTGCAAGAGCTCAAGGAGATTGCTCCTTTTGTTGGAGTAAGCTATGGATTGAAGGTGATTCCCGTATAATCATCAATGCTCTCTCTTCCCACTCTACAAAGGCCTGGAAGCTAAATCTAATAATTCAGGAGATTCTCCTTAGGCTAAATGGATATGAAGCAATTCATTTCACTCACATCCCTAGGGCTGGGAACTCTTTTGCGGATCTTCTTGCTAATATCGGGGTTGGAATGATGGATAGAGAAGGGATTTTCTTAAAGACATGGAATGATAATTTCCCTAAGGATTTGCAAAAAGCCTTAATTAATGACTTAAATCATTAAGTCATTTTTGTTGCCACCTGAGCCTCCCACGCAGGATAGCAATCCCCCGCTCGTGCTTTGGGATTCATAGCAATGAGGATGCATTAATGGTTCCATGCGTGAGTTGTGCAACATTTCCTCCCCTTGCCTTTTAAGTACCAATGTTTTCCCCTCATTTGACATTCTTCTTAATTGATATTGTGAGAACTACTCTACATGTCCTATTCCAGCTATGGAAGGTGGGGATTTTCATGAGAATTTTCCATTGACCCCATTCTTGCCATAAGTCCGGGCATGGTTCTCATCACTTGCTATTTCATAGGCCGCATGATCGAATCTTCTTTTGGAGATTGGATGGAGGGAAAAATTCAGAACCCTACTATGAGGAAATGGCTCTACAAAATTTGGTACATTGCTTTTGATATTGGTGGCCTTGAAATGGAGGAAATCCATTTTCACATGCATAGGTTGATGGTTGATCCCATGCGATGCAGTCGGGAGACATAATATTTTGATGTTTCCCAAGGTATTTGTGGATCCAATATACTCTCTAATGCGTCTAGCGAGTTTTCCCTCCACTAGGATCATGTGGAGCTAGGAAGGAAAGTGATAAGAGGGGGAAAAAGGATAAATTTCACTCACATGCCATCCTTAGGGCATTGCAGAAGCACTGCAACATGGGAAGAAAGTGATTGCAGAGCATCTTGGGCTGGAGCTTCCTCCCGAAGCTGATGTAAATTTACCATGTCAAGGCTCCTCCAAAGTGAGTTAGATAAAGCAATGTCACTTGATTCAGATGTGGTATTCCTCGGGCATAGCAGTGGTGAAGGTGTTAGTGATGGACCCCAATCGTAATTTTCTATAGTTTTACTATTTTTTTACCTATCCTTTGTATACAACATAGTTGTTTTTGCTATTTTGATGTACATGGTTGGCTAAGTGGGAAATCTATCATTTCTAGATTTTGCCACTTCTCGTGATAAAGAAACTTATCTTAGATTTCCAAGATGAGCTACGCTATCTTTGGATACTTCATTGTAAATTTTTTATGGGATAAGGCCCTTTCCTATGTAATATAAGTAAAAAAAAATGCACAACTAAACTCCCCTCTTGTCATTGTCTTAAGAATTATTGTTAAAATTTAGATCCTATGACCTAGTCTAGTTAAGCTTGTAGACTATAAAGCTCCTACAAAACTAGACTCAAATTCACTACTCATACGCCTAATTTAGCAAGCAACCGTGGCCTTCCTCAAAGCTCTATCTACTCTTTAGGTCAACTCTAGATTTCTAGATCCTCCGATCACTCTTCATTTCATTTCACATTCACCATTTCCTTCTATCTATATAATTTGGCAAGAAAAATAATGATTCCTTCACAAGTAAATATATATTTGCAAATATTCTTCATTGGTGTGATAATGTCAAGTGGGTTATCTACCACTGCAGTACGCCCCAATATTATTTTAAAAGTTTGTCTATCAAAATTTATTATGAAGATCTTCCACAAAGATCTTATACATTTAAGAGTGAAGTGACTTAACGATTTACCCACCCTATTGATTAGGGTGATCCCTACGGGATTGGCTATAAGCAACAAATAGATTAGTACCAGATTGAGATCTAGACAAAGATATCAGATTGGGAATGGTTGGTGGTGAGTATTGTATTAAATAAGTGTAAGACATAGCTCTGCAATCATTCCGAGAAGATAAGACTAAGGAGTAAAGTGGAAGTGCTAGGTAAAATTTGTATTAGAAATTCTTAATAATATACAATGCTTTATTCAGTGGGGTTTTTACCTTTGGGTTTTCCCCACTTAAATCTAGTGTTACCATCTCTTTACTTGATTGTTATTTGATTTCATCTAATGTTATTACATTCTGTAATCTGCATGCTATAATATTTGGCATTTATTTTATGGATCTATAATTTGTTAATTATATTTCCCTTCATTTCCCAACATGGTATCAAAGTGAGGTTATTATGCGTGTGCGGGATCAATCTAGAATCTTTTAATTAGCTAGAGCGAAAAAGCTTGAAGTCTATTTATGGATATGCGAAAGCCCTAGTTGCTCCATAATCATATTCAATATAACCATATTTAAATTTCCAATTCCCACCTTAATATTGGTAAAATATTGGCTAAATGGTTGTCTAGATCGTGTTTGAGAAATTATTTTCTTAGATATTTGTTTATGCATCTAGTTACAGTCATTTTCATTTAAATCTATATTTTTCGATCTTGTTGTAAGTTTTTGTGCCGCTTATAGCTGTTATAGCTATTTTATCGTGGATCTGAAATGATTTCCTTAGTTCTAGTTAGTTCATGTGGTTAAATCCACCCCAACTTTATAAATATTTATTTTTCGCTAGATATATTTTTATGAAGCTTGATCCAATCGTTTTACGCCATCTAGCTTCAATCTATAATTTTTATTTAGATCCTATTAGTTTTACGAAGCTTGGACCAATAAAATTGCTCCAAATAGCTTCGTTGTCCTTTTTCATGTTTGTGAAGCCAAATCCACTCATAAAGTGCCAAGTGGCTTCACTTTATTATTCTTTTATTGAGTTTTTCAAGTTCTCACTCTGCAAAGCTTGATCTAATCATTTTTGCCATCCGAATTTCACATTTGTCAATTTTTTTGATCTTTCTGTCATTTGCGAAGTATGAACCAATAAGGTTGTTCCACGCACTTCACAAATTCATTTTGTTTTCAGTTGTAAAACATGAGCTAATAAGGGCTTTACACGTGTCTTCATGTTGGCATACTTGGATTTTCCTTCCTTCTGTCATTTGAGAAATCCAAGCCAATAGGATTTCTCAAAGTATCTTTGTGTTTTGCATCATTAATATTTTCATTTTTGGCAAAGTGGCTATCCAATAAAAATCAACCACCTTTTTGCATTTTTCAATGTTTTTCACTCTTGCGAAAAGTGAACAATTTAAAAGGCTCCACATGTATTCAAGTTTTCCTTTGTCTTTCAAAGTAGCATTGCAAAGTGTGAACTAATTGCACTTGGACATGTATATCAATTTTCTTACGTGTCAAGTATTCGTAAGTGTCAAACTCTATCTTCGGGGTGTAAGCCTTTGATTTAACTTAGCCACTAAGATTGTGACATGTGTCTTTTAATTTCAGACCCGAACTTTATTTTTTAAGTTTAGTTTATTTCGGGAATTTAAGTCCGCCCAAAGCCATCTAGTTAAAGTTTGGTAGAAATCCACCAAGTGTATTTTTGCAGCCACTAGATTATTGACAAGTGGAATTATTTGACTAAGAATTTTTTAGTCTGTGTTAGTTACAAACCAATTGAATGTGTCCACGTTCCTTCACATTTTTTTGTTTTGTCAAAATGCGAAAAAGTGAACCAATTATTTAACTACATGTGTATTTAGATTTTAACGGTGTCAGATTTTATTTCCTTGTGTACTGCGGCTTTCAAAAATTTCCCTTGGACCATGGGTGTTTATTTCCCTTGTACCATGGGTTTTATAATTTTCTTCATTCCACGGGTTTTTAAAGTATGTGTTCTGTGGGTACTCTATTTTTCTTTGTCTCATGCAGATTCCAAATTTTGAAAGCTTAGATATTTATTTCTCGGCCTATTTTTTCCATTTTTTGTTAATCTATTTGCAAGCATATAACTAAAAATAATATCTGTAGCTTGTTTTTTTCTCTATTTGGCTTCTTTGATTCAAATTTGTAGTTGTATTTGTCTCCATTTCCGTTTGAGCATTAAAATGGCTAGTTTTGCTAGTTTTTCATTAGATAAGTCTCACTATTGAATGGAACAAATTATAACATATGGAGAGTTTGATTGAAATATTTTTTTATGGCTAGGAAGATATGGGATCTTGTGACTAGTGTGGAGACACAACCCATTGGAAGACAAGAAAACCCTGAAAATCTTAGCTCCTTCTCTCATAGATCTTAGGAGGATTTGTCTATCCTTTTCAAAGCATAAAAGATGAATTCTTAATGCATATAGGTCATATGGACTAACATACTAATGCTTGGAAGCAATTAGAGATAATGGATGAAGGCACTCATTTTTCCAAGATAATTAAGTTAGTTTTAGAGTTATTCACAACTCTTATGAAAGGGGATGAAAAATTGTGAACTATTTAGTGAAATTCAAGAACATTAAAGCTCAATTAGATGGATGTAACTGTGAATTGTTTCAAGATAAGCTCATGTATTTTATAATTCAGATAAATATCCATGAAAAATTTAGAAATTATATATCTATTCTTAATTCTAAGTATTAGAATGAGAATGATCTACCTGATTTGGATACTCTATCTTCTCTGTTAATTCAAGAAGAACGAGTAATGGAGAATTTTAATTCAAAAGAGACTTCTTCTCAAGCCTTATTCTCTCAGAATCATAAGTCTGCCCATAATAGGAATAACAACAATCCTAAACATAACTCTAATATCATATCTAAATTTAAATCCAATCCCAAATTCAATTCTACTAAGAAAAAATAGAATTTTAAAGTCAAATTTAATGGCACTTGTAATAAGTGTGGAAAATTTGGGCATAAAGAGTTTGATTGTAGAGTAAAGACTAACAAATCAGTCAAGAATTCTAAGAACAACAAGCCTAATAATCATAAGAAAAATCAAGAAAATGTGGTGAGAAGTCTATTGCCCTGTATACTACCCTCAGCCTCAAATGATAATGAATGGATTCTTGATAGTGGTGCCTCTAAGCACATGACTTGTACTCTTGGTATCCTCTCAGATATAGTTAAATGTGAGGAGAACATATATCTAGGAGATAATTTCATTATTAAATCTGAAGGTTGTGGCAATGTTAGATTATCAAATGGTGTAATTAGGAATGTCTTGTATGTTCCTCAACTGAAAAATAATCTTCTATATTTCTCTCAACTAACTAAAGAAAATTGTAAAGTTGTTTTGTTGCAAGATAAGTGGTATGTAAAAGATAAGTTTAGTAGTATTATTACTTCGGAATTGGAAAAATGGCACATGTATCTTTGATGGTTTTGTGTCTGAATCTTGATTTCCTTCCTCTTTTAAGAATGATATTCATCTTTAGCATGAAATATTAGGTCATGTAAATTTCAAAAGCTTGTATGAAATGTCTATACTTAATCTTATTATTGGCCTCCCTAAGATGAAATCTTGATCATGAAACATGTGAAAGTTGTTTGTGTGGTAAGAAACATGTTGAACCATTTCACAAACATCATGATTCCAATTCTTCTTAGTTATTAGAACGGATTCACAGTGATGTAAGAGGACCACTTGAAGTTCCTTCTCTTAGTGGTGCTTTATATGTTGTTTTCTTTATTGATGACTTCTCTAGAATGACTTGGTCTTATTTCATTAAGAAAAATTATGATGTCTTGTCTAAGTTTCAAGAATTTAAATATCTAGTTGAGAATGCTTCTAATCTAAAAATTAAAAGAATTAGGACTGATAATGGAGGAGAATATGTCAACAATTTTTTTATGAGTTCTATGTGTCATGTGGGATTTAGAGAGAGTTGACTACTCCTATTCCCCATAGCAAAATGGCATTGCAAAAGGAAGAATAAGATTGTATTAGAAATGGCTAGAACTATGATTCATGCTTCTAATGTGCCTAAATTTATATGGGCTGAAGCTATGAATATTTTTGTCTATATTCTTAATAGAGTTCTAAAAATACCTTCATCAAACCACTCCTCATGAAGTTTGGACAAAGAAAAAACCATATATTTCCCACTTAAGAATATTTGGTAGCCCTGCCTCTATCTTTATTCCTAAATTTAATAGGAAGAAGCTTGATCCAACCTCTTATTCTTGTATTTTTGTTGGCTATGGTTGTAGAACAAAAGGTTTAAGAGTCTATGACCCTTTCAAACATGACATAGTAGAAAACATGAATGTTCTTGTCTTGGAAAATACATTTTGTGATGCTTCTCATGAACCCTCCTTTGTTACTCCTGAGATAGAGCCTGATAATCTTTCTCCTAGAATTATGGAAACAAAAGTTCAAGAGGATGATTATCATAATCTATATATGATGGAGATTAAGGGGAGTCTTCTCAAAATGTATTACATCATAAGGTTCCTAAATGGGCTCAAAGTATTTTTCAAGACTCTTAGCCTGCTAATCTTAGAAAGGTAACTTGTAGTCAACACTCTTATCATGCCTTAATGACCCTCTATAAGGTAGAACCACAATATTTTGAAGAATACTATCAAGATGATAGATGGATTTAGGCTATGAAATATGAATATAATGATTTGATTAAAAATAATACTTGGGAACTTGTCCCTCCTCCTTCTAAGTGAAGCATTGTAGGCTCTAAGTGGTTGTATAAATCAAGTATAAATCTGTAGGAGAAATTGAAAAATTTAAGGCAAGGTTGGTAGCTCATGGTTTCACTTAGAAACCTAGTCTTGACTATGTTGAGACTTTTGCTCCTGTAGCTAAGATGAGCACTATTAGAATTCTTCTTGCTTTGGCTACCCAATATGGTTGGGAGATTCACCAAATGGATGTTAAAAATGATTTTTTTAATGGTGAATTAAAATAAGAAATCTACATGAGTCATCCTAAAGGTTTTGAATAACCTGGTAAATAACTTTATGTTTGTAAACTGAAAAAGTCTTTATATGGCCTCAAGCAAGCTCCTAGAGCTTAGTATGCTAAAATTAACATTTTCTTTCAAGATCTTGGTTTCACTAAGCTTCTTGTTATGACAATGATTTGTTGTTAAGTTTGAAAACAATCATATTATCATTATTGTTCTTTATGTTGATGATATTTTGATTACTATCAGTGATAAAAATTTAATTGTTAAGATCAAAGAAAAGTTAAAACAACGTTTTGAAATGACTGATTTAGGTTTATTAAATCATTTTCTTGGCATGATTATATTTCAAGATCACAAGTCTATTGTTGCATCTCAATCTCAGTATGCTATGAATTTGCATATTTAACATGATTGACTATAAGCATGTTTCCATTCCTATTGAAGTTGGTTTTAAATTAGATCATAAACCAGCTTGTGCTAAATTTGATCTTACTTTTTATAGATAGCTAGTTGGTAGTCTAGTTTACTTGCTAATACTTGCTAATATTTTATTCTTCTTATAATGATGTACAATTATTTGTCTATTGTGATTTTGATCACACTAGTGATGCTACAAATAGAAAGTCTACTTATAGATATGTTTTCAAGTTTGGTGCAAGTGCCATCACTTGGAGTAGCAAAAAGCAACCAATAATATCTATATCTTATTCTAAGCAAAGAGTATAGAAGTGCTATGGAAGGCAAAGGAAGTTTGTGGCTGAAAATATTGTTGGATGAACTACACATGGGTGTCAAAGGGAACACTACTCTTCTATGTGATAGCCAGAGTTACATTGCTCTTGCAAAGAATCCAATTCAACATCAAAGGACCAAGCATATCGAAGTTCATATGCACTTTATTTGAGAGAAAGTCTTGAATGGTGATATTGATCTCAAGTTCTGTTCAACTGAAGATCAAGTTGCAAATATCTTCACAAAGCCATTGTATTCTATAAATTTCATGATTTGTTGGGCCTATCAAATTTTCCCTTGAGGGGAGTGTGCATGACAATGCCACCTCTTAACGACATGTTGAAAACTTCCAATACTTCCTCAATTTTGTAATAAGTAAATGTGTCACACTATGTGAAGTTACTTGTAAATCCCAACAAAGCATTAGTTATGGGAATTCCTTGTTTATAAAAGGATCCATAATCTGATATAAGTATTCATATGTAAAGCACTTGTCCTTAGAATTTATTTTGTATATGTTCCTTTGTATCGTGACTTTTATAAGATCCTTGGAAAATTGTTTTGAATCGCGTAAAAAAATTATCTCATGGTCTTGATAAAATTTGTAATATGTTTTAATTGTTTACAAATTGTATAAGTCTGCAGGACACTGCAAATAATATATCACGGAATTGAATAACCTATGAGACTCTACTTTAGTGCAGCTGCGGAACTTCAAGCTGCGAGAAAAATTGTGTGTGGCTTGAATAATTTCATGGGACACTACATTAGTATATTGTGGAGTTGAAAACCCCACAAAAATATACTCTAGTGTACTAAAAACTACAAACATGCTAGTAGTTTACGCTTGAGTTAAAAACTGCGCAAAACACATGTCTTTACGGATGTCAACCATCTTGGCATAAGGAACTTATGTGAATGCACGTTCTTCTCCACTTAACATTAAGGGGGATGTTATGTTTATGGAGCATATTTTCATGTTAGAGTGTGGTACACCTTCATGTGTTACACTCGGGTATTTTTACTTGGCGGTTCCGCTCATAAGTGAGGCAGTCGGGGGTTCGGGGCGAAGCCCCCAAAGAAAATTTTCATGGGTAGTTTATTAACCCATGGGTAATGAGTAACCGTTATGGGCTATTTTTGGGCCCATGGTTTTCGGTACCCATTGTTTTGATAGCCACGGTTTTTGCCCATGGTTTTGATACCTGATTTTGTATCAAATTGCTTAAGCAATTGTCTATTTATATGGTCTTATGCATATGATACATATACAAGCAAATGTATTGCAGATGTGTTTTGAATTCAGATGTGAATTCTGCAGTAGAGTTTGTTGAGCATAGCTCCAAATGGATCACAGGTATTGTATTGAGAGAGTGGAGGCTTGTAATAAAATCGAGCAAGTGATTCTTGGTGGGACGTAGCCCAAATTGGGTGAACCACGTTAAATCCTATCTCTCTATGTTGTGTTATTTATTCGCACTTTTATTTGAGATCGTAATATTTTACGCATATTAGTTTCTCTTATTGCGATTACGTAAGAGATTATTCCGCATATTTTATCTCTAATTTCCTAACAATTGGTATCGAGCCTAGTTTGGTTTTTTGAAGTGTTGAATCACGGGGAAAGTTTTTAGCTTAAGTGGGAACTATGGCGGATGATGGAAGATCTAGGGTTGATAAATTCAACAGGTAGAATTTCATTCTTTGGAAGATGCGGATGGAAGATTACCTTTATCAAAAGGATCTTTATACTCCGTTTTACGAGAAGGTGAACAAACCTCGACTATGATAGATGTGGAATGGGATTTGTTGGATCGGAAGGCACTTGGAATGATCGGCTATGTCTTGCATCTTTGGTATTATTTAATGTTTCAAAGGAAAAGACTACAAAAGATCTAATAGATGCATTATGGAAGTTGTATGAAAAACCCTCTGCCTCTAACAAGATATTTTTAATGAAAAATTTGTTTAATATGAAGATGTCGAGACTAGTTGATGTGAGATAATTTAAATGATTTCAATACGGTTGTGAATATGATAGCTTCGGTTACAATATAATTTGATGAAGAAGTTAGGGATTTATTAATTTTGTGCTCTTTACCTAAAAGTTGGA
This sequence comes from Taxus wallichiana var. yunnanensis, assembly GCA_018340775.1. Lineage (NCBI taxonomy): Eukaryota > Viridiplantae > Streptophyta > Pinopsida > Cupressales > Taxaceae > Taxus > Taxus wallichiana. The sequence goes on from CM031242.1 coordinate 865,692,196, forward strand.
ATAGCCCAGTAATGGTGGTAAGCAACTCGGTTCTAGCTAACTCAAAGTTGAAGTTTGAGAGGATATTGTAGGGTGATTCTAAGTGAGGAAATGTGAAGAAAAAGCTCGAGGAATCTTCTACTTCGGGGAATGCTTTGACAGTGGAAACTAGAGGGAGACAGAAAAATAGAGGAAACCATGGAAAATTGAAAGATCGGGCAAGGTCAAAATCCAAGAGCAAGATTGTGTGTTGGGCTGTGGAAAGCGGGCATGCAAAGAAGGATTGTTGGGAGCTTCGAGACAAGAAGAAACAATAGGAAGAAAACGAGGAGGCAAATGTGGCATCGGGTAATGTATGTCGAGGTTGCCTTGATTCTTTCTTTGCATAATATTACTAAATCTTGGGTTTTAGATTCGGGGGCTTCTCTTCATGCTACTCCACATAGGCATTATTTTGTTGATTATGTTGAGGGATTTTGGGCATGTTTTTCTTAGTGATGATGAGCCTTGCAGTATAGTTGGAAAAGGTTATGTTCAGGTTAAGATGTAGAATGGGAATACATGGCTATTGAAGGATGTCAGACATGTGCCTACATTAAGGAGAAATTTGATATCGGCGGGGCAATTGGGAAGTGATGGTTATACTGTGATATTTACAGCTGACTCTTGGAAGGTTACCAAGGGTGCTCTTGTGGTGGCAAGAGGTAAGAAGGTTGGAACCTTGTATTTATCCATTGATAGTACTAATGATTGTAATCTTGTGGCTTTAGATGCAGATACAACATTATGGCACTATAGGCTCGGTCATATGAGCCATAAGGGCATGGACATCATAAAGAAGAATTTTCCTGGATATACAGAAATAGGTTTGGATTTATGTGAGAACTGCATATATGGGAAACAAAAGTGAGTAAGGTTTCTCAAGGTTAGACCTACGAAGAAAGAGAGTAAATTAGAGCTGGTGCATTCTGATGTGTGGGGACCAGCTTAGGTATCATCTCTTGGGGGTTCAAGTTATTATGTTACTTTTATTGATGATGCAACAAGGAAAGTTTGGGTTTATTATATTAGAAACAAATTTGATGTATTTGACACTTTCGTTAAATGGAAAGCCTTGGTAGAGAATGAAATAGGTCTTAAGCTAAAATGTCTCAGGTCAGATAATGGAGGGGAGTATTGCAACAATGAATTTGATGATTATTGTTCTAAGAATGGAATCCACAAGAAAAAGATGGTTCCAGGAACCCCGTAGCAGAATGGGGTGTCAAGAAAGGATGAATAGAACAATAATGGAACGTGCTAGGAGCATGAGGATACATGTAGGACTACCTCTTTATTTTTGGGCAGAAGCGGTGAGCACAACTGTGTACTTAATAAATAGAGGACCCTCAAGTGCCTTAGATGGAGGCATACCTGAGGAGGCTTGGTATGGTAAGAAATTCGATTACTCATTTCTTAGAGTCTTTGGATGTGAGGTGTTTGTTCATATTGACAAGGATGATAGGACCAAGCTAGAGGCTAAATCAGAAAAATGCACTTTTATTGGTTATGGTGGTGATGAATTTGGATTTAAATGTTGGAGTATTAAGGACAAGAAAATCATTCGGTCTAGGGATGTGGTCTTCAATGAGGAAGTCATATAAGAAGCGATTCTTTGGAAAACAGGAAGAATCCAAGAAAGAATATGCAGTGATAGAGGATCTTCTAGATGGGACAGTGACCCATGAATCAGTTCAGGAACCTACTCAACAGGAACCCCAAACTACTACAGTGAGGAGGTCTTCTAGGGTAAGAAAAGAACCTAAATGTTTTTCTCCTTCTCTTTATTATTTATTACTCACTGATAGTGGAGAGCCAGAGAGCTTTGATGAAGCAATGCAAGTAGATGCCAGTAAGAAGTGGGAGCAAGCCATGGATGAGGAGCATAAGTCTCTCATGGAGAACCAGACTTGGGATTTGGTGAAGCTACCGGAAGGAAAAAGAGCATTGCAGAACAAGTGGGTGTACAAAGTTAAAGACAAAGAAGGAGGAAAGAAAATATATAAGGCCGGTTGGTGGTCAAGGGGTTTGCATAGAAACAAGGTATAGATTTTGATGAGATCTTTTCTCCTGTAGTAAAAATGACTTCTATTAGAACTATTCTTGGAATAGTGGCAGCAAAAGACTTGCACTTAGAACAGTTAGATGTAAAGACTGCATTTATCCATGGTGATTTGGAGGAGGAACTATATATGCATCAACCGAGGCTTATGAGGTCAAAGGTAAAGAGGAGATGGTGTGTAAACTGAAGAAGAGCTTGTATGGCTTGAAACAAGCTCCACGTCAATGGTATAAGAAGTTTGATAGCTTCATGATGGAGCAAGGTTATATTAGATGTCATTATGACCATTGCGTGTATACAAAGAAATTTGAGGATGGAAGTTATATTATCCTGTGTTTGTATGTTGATGACATGTTGGTTGCAGGTAAAAACATGCAGGAAATAAAATTACTCAAGAAGCTTGACTAAGTGAATCCTTTGATATGAAGGATTTGGGGCAGCCAGACAAATCCTTGGTATGAGGATAACTCGGGATAGGAAGGAATGGAAGCTAACTTTATCTCAGGAAGAGTACATTAAGAAGGTATTGGATAGGTTTAACATGCAGGATGCTAAACCAGTTGGCACTCCTTTGGCAGGCCATTTTAAGTTATCAAAGGACCAGTGTCCCAAGACAGAGTAGGAAAGAAACCATATGTCCAAGGTACCTTACTCATCAGTGGTTGGCAGTTTGATGTATGTTATGGTATGCACTAGGCCTAATATTTCCCATGTAGTAGGAGTTGTGAGTAGATTTATGAGTGATCCAGGTAAAGAGCATTGGCAAGCAGTAAAGTGGATCCTTGATTTGAGAGGGACCATGGGGACAATTTTATGCTACGAGTGGATCGAGACACCACTTTACGTGGTTATGTAGATTCGAGACATGGTGGAGATGTAGATAGCAAGAGGAACATGACAAGTTATATTTACACTTGTAGGTGGGACAGCGATAAGTTGCATTTCATGACTACGAAGCTGGTGGCTTTGTCAACCACGAGAGGATGAGTATGTTGCTGCCACAGATGCAAACAAAGAGATGATTTCGTTAAAAATTTCTTGAGGAGATGGGGCATAAGAAGGAGGAATGTAAGTTGCATAGTGATAGTCAAAGTGCTATACACCTAGCTAAGAACTCTTCTTTCCACTCCAGGATGAAGCATATATAGTTGAGATATCACTTCATCAGGACATATTTGGAGTAAGATAAGTTGAAGTTGGAGAAGATTCATACCAGTCAGAATCCTGCAAACATGATGACCAAGGTGGTCACAAGGGATAAACTAAAGCTATGTTCAGCTTTGGTTGGCCTTCGTGGATGACAATGAAGGGTTGAGAAGCTTGCTCAGTGGACATCAGTCTCCAAGTGGGAGATTGTTATGTTTGTGGAGCCTATTTTCATGTTAGAGTGTGGTACACCTTCTATGTGTTACACTCGGGTATTTTTACGGTGGTCCCGCTCGCCGGTGAGCAGGTTAGGGGGTTCGGGGTGAAGCCCCGAAAAGCAAATTTTCATGGGTAGTTTATTAACCCATGGGTAATGGAGTAACCGTTATGGGCTGTTTTTGGGCCCATGGTTTTTTGGTACCCATTATTTTGATATGGTTTTTTTCCCATGGTTTTGATACCCATGGTTTTGTATCATCTTGCTTAAGCAATTGTCTATTTATATGGTCTTATGCATATGATACATATACAAGCAAATGTATTACGAGATGTGTTTTGAATTCGGGTGTGAATTCAGCAAAGTTTTGAGCATAGCTCCAAATGGATCACAGGTATTGTATTGAGAGAGTGGAGGCTTGTAATAAAATCGAGCAAGTGATTCTTGGTGGACGTAGCCCAAATTGGGTGAACCGCGTTAAATCTTTTCTCTCGTGTTGTGTTATTTATTCTTCACTTTTATTTGAGATCGTAATATTTTCGCATATTAGTTTCTCATTCACGATTTTGTAAGGGATTATTCCACATATTTTATCTCTAATTTCCTAACAAGGAGTGTTGGGGTGATAATGTCAAGTGGGTTATCTACCACTGCAGTATGCCCCAATATTATTTTAAAAAAATTCTATAAAAATTTATTATGAGGATCTTCAACAAAGATCTTACAAATTTAAGAGCGAAGCGAATCGATGATTCACCCACCCTACTAATTAGGGTGATCCCTATCGGGATTGGCGATAAGAAACAAATATATTAGTATTAGATTGAGCTCTAGACAATATTAGATTGGGAATGGTCGGTAGTGAGTATTGTATTAAATAAGTGCAAGACATAGCTCTATAATCTTTACGAGAAAAAGACCAAGTAGTGAAGTGGAAGTGCTAAGTAAAATTTGTATCGAAATTATTAATAACGAGACAATGCTTTATTCGGTTGGATTTTTACCTTCGGGTTTTCCCCACTTAAATCTGGTGTTACCATCTCTTTACTTGACTGTTATTTTCTTTCAGCTCATGTTATTACATTTTGTAATCTGCATACTATAATCTATAATCTTAGACATATATTTTGTGGATCTATAATTTGTTAATTATATTTCCCTTCATTTCCCAACATTCCTCAACTTGTTTAGTTCACCATCAATTTCATCCATCTTATTGTAAGTAATCTCATGTGATTAAGAAATACTAGGTTGTTCAATTAACCCATAGGCAAAGACAACATATCAAGACCCACTTATGTTAGAAACTGATTAGTGCATACTTATATTATAGTTGTTGTATTTGTAACAATCTACTTAAATAATTTTTAGTAGGTATAGTATGGTTACATTTTTAGTAACCTCCTCCATAATAGGATCGTGTGATTCTATATATTTATAGCCCCGTATGAATGATAATATAGAGAAGGAATTATTGTTTATGTTTATTCTTGTGTGTATCTAATCCATTCTTCACATCGGGTATCGAGCAAGAGGTTTTCATGAGAGTCTAGTGCATATTTTTTTGTTTGGCATATATTAATTTTTTTGTAAAATGATGTTTTGATTTATGAAGGAACCTCTCATGCATTGTGTTGCTACAAAGGAAGACCAATTTATCTACGTATTCGGGCTCATATTCTCGGTTCATATTTGTGATCCATTTGTCAACTCATCCCGATCATGCATTTCTCGGATCTCATTTTCCTTCCATTCAAATTTCTTCTTTATTCAACATGCCTAATTGCTAGATCTGCGCAAGGGAAAACGTGATCCAAAATGCATTTTTGGTTGTAGATTAGGCAATCCTATTTTATGTTTTCTCTCAATTTCCTTTTAGTGGTATTTTGAGCTCTCCTCGCCAACTCAAAACCTCTCAGCCTAATTCATGCATGTGTGGAAGTACATATCTTTGCATTCATTGATTTTTCTTGTGGAATCATTTTGGATTAGTTTAATTAATGGTTGCATATATGTTTCAACCATTTCGCACCTATTGGATCATGGAATAGTATATGTTAAAGAGGTATGCATGCATGAATTCTCCTACAACTAGAAATTGGAGGTTCAACTATCTCATTGAGTATCCAATTCCATCCATGTCCATGTCTTCCTAGCAAATTGTATTCAAGGTTCTTCAAGAATTATCTAATTGAACGGTTAGAGGTGCTATGACATGTGCTAGCTATTTAATTAAAAATGTGTATATCAAGGGGAACGTGCATGGTAAATAATTTATTTTTATTATAAAGTATTAGTTTCATAGTGGGTCAATTCTTATTTGTTTCAGTTTTTCAATATACGCATTTTAGGAAAGTGATCCTTTCAACATTTTTCAAAAGATAGGTTTACGTGAATATAAAATCATCGTATTGTTGTTATATACTGTTAAAAGGTCAAGTCAAGTAGTTTTTAATGTCAAAAATAATCCAAAATTATTGTCGTTATGTAATTAAAAGTCATAGTTCATGTCGTCAAAAGTGTCAAAGTTGTAGTTGTCAAGCCAAAATTATCGAAAAAAATGATTAGTATGAGTAGTGTAGCATGTACTTTTTTCCCATGTTCACGGTGGGGGGATGTTAGGAAAATGATTAGTACGTACTTACATTATTGTTGTTGTAGTTGTAACAATCTACTTAAATAAGTTTGAGTAGGTTTAGTACGGTTACATTGTTAGTAACCTCCTCTGTAATAGGATCGTGTCATCCTATATATTTATAGCCCCTGTATGAATGATAATATAGAGAAGGAATTATTGTTTGTGTTTATTCTTATGTGTATCTAATCCATTCTCCACAAATTATACAAGTCCAATTGTATCGATGTTGATAGCATGAAAAAGAACATAATCTATAATGGACATATAAGTGTACAACATCTATATGTAGGAGCAAAAAAACATGAGTCCCATAAGGGGCCCACCTCTAGAGAGAAAAATATTCGGGATAGATGTGGGGCATAAATCTTAATAATTGTATGAGTGTTTGGTTGTATAATTCCCCTACAAAATAAACTCCAAAATCCTAACTTTGAAGGTTGTGTGAAACCTCTAACTCCTTGTGATTGATCTCTTAGGATTATAAAATTTTACACAAATATATGTAGAATTGTGCACATTGTCATTCTCCTAACTCTTAATATTTTTAGGAAATGTAGGATTGTAAGTGAACCAAAATGTTCCTACATCATATTTTCATACACTATATTGAATTCTCATTTGCATTGAGTGTTGTTTTTATGTTGTCTAAACACCAAGAGCATAGAATAATGGAGGAATAACACATGCCCTCATTAACATCCTCCATTTTTGGGTTTCACAAGGAGTTGAGTACGGATTAATATTTCAATAAAAAATATTCCTAAAAATTTGAAATAATCCCATATTAACAAGGAAATAATTATATAGATTATGGCATGAAAATGCATTCACATCTTCACCCTTGCACATAAAAAGTAATTTTCATAGAGATCATCCCATTTCATATAGTTGGGATCTGTGTAAATATTATCATATCTCCACAAAACTAGTCACTAGAGTTTCTTGATTATTTTTTGGGATTTATTCGTCCTTCCTTATAGACATATTTTACACGTACTACCATAGAAAATCACCTCCAAATTCATAGATTTATGTGTATTTATTCCTTTAACACTAATTCTCTCATTTTTCCAAGAATTGATATCTTCCCTATGATGTTCTAAATTTTCCTATGATCTAGATTAAACCATGATTTCTATAAGGTCTATATTATTGGTATAATAATATGATTGTTGGTGATGTGCATTTCTTCGTAAAATTAATTTTTAGGGAACCAAATCTATCACTCATTTCAAAAATCGTGAATGAACTATCTTTTGGTATTTTCATGAAATCAAATGCAAGCCATTGCATAATTACTAATCTAAGACCCAAAATTTTGTCATTAAAATGTTTGGTTATTATGAAATCAAAAACATAATTTGAGAAATTTAATGTCCACTAAAAATACTAAAGCCACAATTTTAGTAAAGATGTAATTTGGTCTTATATGAGATTTCACTCATCCTTCATTTTATTTATGTGGATCACTAGATTTATGTACTATACATTCCATTTGTATGATTTGTCCCTGAAATTTCATATACATCTAGAAATTATTTGGGATTGAAATTTCATCTACATATATACACGATTCACCCCTTAAATTTCATTTACATCTAGACATGCCCAAAGAAACATACATTCTAATTCTATTTATAATCACATATATTAAATTCATTCTTAAAGTTCTTGATTTATAGCGCCACACACATTTCCACATCATCTTGAGCAAATACGGTAATCCAATAACATAAAACTATTATATGTAATTCTCAAAACCAATTACATCACATTTTTTCAGTCTAGTCCAAACATGATATATTGCACTCACTAAGTTAGGCCTCTAAGGAGACTAGTTAATTACTATGGTATAAGTGTGTTTTTTTGTTTATTAATTATTGGTTCAAGTTAGGTTTTTATTAACATGTGTTCCCTTGTGTCATCCCCCTCGAATTATTTTCTTGTGTCATACCCTTTACCGACTCTCCTTTGTATCTCTTGTTGATTTGTCCCCCTGTCAATCCTATATGTCCCCATAGTTTTTGTTTGCCTATGATGACCTTGACTCTCCACCTCTCCTCTAGTTTTCTCTTCCCGTGTTTTTGGCCCAATATGAGGTTTTGACCAGTTTCATTTGATCCATACTAAATATGTACCTAAATTTATAATCACATCTCAACGAAAGTGGTTTTTATAAAAATTACCCTTTCAACCCCAAAATTGTTTTCTTTGAGTTTTGTACCTTTTTGTCAAGCATTTATCAACCATTTTGTTATTTTGTGTGTCAAAAGGGTCCTAGTTTTAATTCAAAGTAAGTCTAAAAATACATGGTTTCATTAGTGCATTTAAATAAAAATACACATAACACAATTAAATCATTCCTTTTCACAAGAATGACATTAAAGATATAATAGCATAATCTACTCATTTTCTTAAGTATCCCCATGCCAAAAGTCCAAATCAAGAATTGTATATAGACACATTCTAACATATACTAATTTTTGCACACATAAAAATATAAGTGTTGGGTTATTTTGATGTATTCATGGTTGGGGTCTCAATTAAGGGATGTCTTAGACCATGCAACTCAAAGATTCTCGAGACATATTGTAAGAAACAATAAAATCTTCGTCTATTAATATGAGGAAACAATACAATTTTACATAGACTCAAGAAAAATTAAATACCCATATCATCACAATCTTATGAAGCACTATAGAAATTCCATAATAATACCAATCATAGGACCTAATCTAACTTTACTTGTAGACTTTACAAATCTTCTAAAGAACTAAACTCGAATCCACTACTTATACACTTATTTAAGAAACTATGACCTTCCTCTATGTTTTGGATACCCTTTGTCTAAACTATAGCTTTCGAGATCCTCTAATCTTTACCTTTACTTCCTTACATGTTCATTGTTCCCTTCTATTTATAGAATCTAGTAGGATAAGAAAATATTCCTTTGTAAATAAAGATACCTTTGCAAATATTCTAATTTTAAAAATAATTGAAATTGTGCTAAACCCTAATTTAGAGTCACAATGAAATGATAGAGCAATAAAGTACAGATCTCGACCTAAGCAATAAACAATTAAATTTAAAATCCTAAGGGCAATAGAAGGGATAAAATACTTAGATAATTTTTTAATTGATCTCAGATCGTGTCGAACTGGAAAATTGATAAATATGAGGAGGAAATTATCATTCTTGTGCCAGAAAATTGTGCGATTGTCGAGATCTTCTGGGATGGGGCGCACTGGGTGCCGAACATCGCTCCTAAGAACCTATGTTTGTGAAAATAGTTGGAAATTGATTTTCTCTTTTTCACTTCTATGTCATTTCCTTTCTTTTTATCGCCTATATATTGTACTATGATTTGCAGAATTTTCATGTAACCTAAAAGAGAAAGAGAACTTGCAAAACCCCAAAACACATCAAATCCTACAAAGAAAAATATGCAAATTGGGAGTCAAATTGACCTCGACAGTCACCCGACTGAGTGAACTTATGATCTAGGCACTTCACTATATTTCAAACTCCATGTACTTATGCGCATGCGCGTGTGTGTAGAATCGTTCCCTAGGTGGCTCTTGTGTAAGATGCACTTGATAGCAAACAATAGCTAGATGTACTAATGTAAGTAGATGTGTGCATGGAAAAATGAATTTCCACTCCTATGAAGTGTATACAGATGTAACATCCCAAAATTTCTTGTAAGTTAAATTAACTACGGTTAAGTCTAAACATGATTAGATGAGATCATCATTGGGTGTAAAATTCATTTGGTTCATCGTATCATGACCCACAACTTCTGCTACGGGGCATGACATTGCGGAACAAATAACCCCGCACCCACCTTGATGATCCTTCCTAAAACATGATTAGGCCTTAATCATAGGTAAAATGGTTCATAAATGATAGTGAATCTTTCGGTTATTTGTATTCCGGTTACTTTATTTTAATCGGTTTGGTCGTCTTTTGTTTTGTTCAACTTTTGCAATGACCGTGATGAATATTGCCTCTGTTTTATTTGACAATGCTATATCAAACTAGATTTATGAGAATATTCAAATTATTATTTATGAACTTGGTGATTTTCATTTGTTTGAATGTTTTATATGGAACATGGGAATTCGAATAATTATTACGATAACATATTGTTGGCAATATGTGGACTTATATTATGATGATTAATTTTACCATTAAAGTTAGGTATCAATTAAAATAAAAATTAAAAAAATGCATTATTAATTTTTGAAATTATATATTTAAATCCAAAAAGGATTTGGTATGTAAATCAAAAGTTAAAAAGAATATAAATAATATTATTTTAATATTTAAAATATGAGAGTTTTGAAAGAGACACGCCTTCATCCGACACAAAGTATGTGGCATGCATTGATGCAAGAAACAACATTGGGAAGCCCCAAAATTCTCCATTATAGTATAGTTTCTTCATTATATTTTATTTTATTTCTCCTTTTTATGTTTTCATTCTTCTCTTTTGGGATACTGCGTGAGTTTTGGGAGGAAGGATTCAACTTGTTGGAGTGAAAGAGTAATAGGTTGCCAATTCTAGGTTTACTTTAGGCATGAATATCTTCTCCTTCTCTGCAGCATTATTTGTAAATAATGAAGAAATACACATTCATTTTTAAATGAAAATTAAATGAATTTGTGGTTAGCTTCGATTTAATTGCTTGAAATGAAATCTAAAAAGGAAATTGATGGATTACGTATTCTCTTAAGTTTCCTTTGTGTGGTTTTAGCTAAATCTAGAAAAAACGTAGATGGGTGTTCCTAATCAATTTTTATTTTATTTTATTTTCTATTTAAATTTGATTTTTGGAAACCCAAATCGATTCCTACCTCGGGTTTTATTACGATCAAGCAATAATTTATTTGTATGAGCAAAGCGAAATGGGTAGTGTGAAAATGTTTTTACGGTGTATTTCATCATTTTTCCCGATATATTTGCTTCCGGATTCTAATAATTTCTAAATAGAAAATAAATTAATGCTGGAATGAATTGATTTGGATATGTACAAGTTGATTTGCCTCTGTAGGTATATTTTATTACCGATTGAAAAATAAATTAGTGTTAACAATCTATTTAAGATGACTTAGTTTTCTTATAGGATTTCATTCTTTGGAAGTGTTAGAAACTTATTGTTGTTATTCTATGCAAATAAACTTCAAAATCATCATCCCGTGGTATGTGGGTCAATTTGTTTTGTTGATACGTCGGTTACCTAAAAGAACATGTTAAAATGATTTAATAGAGGGTTTTTACCTTTGTTTAGTTGGATTGTTCCTATAAATATATAAAAATGTATTTTTATTGTTTGAAATAAAGTTATTGTGCATTTTATAGAGCTGATCATTACCTAGAGGGAATATGTTTAATTGGTATTTGGAAATGATGATTTGAGACATTTTTGTTAAGCTATTTGTTGATTAGAAGGTAAGAAAAATAATAGTTGAATTTGTATCATGTGAAGCATGATTTGCTTGTGGTTTGATCAGAAATCGGATGTTGAATGATTATGGTTTAATTATGTCTTGATCCTTGTGATTAGAGTGAAACATGATGGCTGAAATAGAAATTGGTTGTTCTATTTGTGTACATTCATAGTTGTATCTTGATGAAAAACATGCAATAATACATCCTCCGTTGTATTACCATACGTTTGTTGGTAAAATAACATGTATATCGTTTCATATTTTATTAAATAATTGCATCAAAAATGGAGGCAATATTCATGCCGATTCATTTTGAGCGACAACATACCACTACTCCGTCTTGCGGGACAATTAGCCATCACGTTCGGATATGCGGAAACTCATGGCTTGTGAAGGTTTATCGTAGCATGGATCTAAATGAGATACTTGGATTTTAAATTGTAGAAGGATGATATCGCAGAATTTTGACTAAATTTATTGGGATCTTGGACCCATTGTTAATATTCAAACCTCAAAGACGTGAGAGTTACTTGTAATAGTTATATATTTTGCATTAACAACATATGTAATTTATGATTTTAATAAAGAGATGATTACCTTGTATGTAATAATATCTCAATATAAGTAAATGATAAATACTAGAAGTAAGAAATCTTACTTATCATAAATTGTTAAATTTATTTATTTGATATTTGTCAATGTATGAAGCCATTAATTGGGCAATTATTGTAGCAATCTATTGTCTTTAATTTCTAAATTAACTAAGCTATTTAGTGGTGTAGCTAATTGAAGGAATAATTAAATATACATGTTTTAATATCTATTTAATTCGAGTTTTAGTAAACTTGATATTAATATGATAAGAATGTAAATCATGTTGTATAGAGAATGGAAGAGTATTGTTGTAAAAGGTAATTTAAGGTTAAAAACAAGCATCAGGAAAAGAGAAACTAAATGGGAAGATAAATAGATGAAAAGATCCATTAGGCATATTAAGGGATAAGTACATGTGAAATGCTGAAATAGATACATTTCAACGTAATGAATGTACTTATCTCATGATGATCCTAGTTGGCCTTTGGCATTTATCTTGATATAAACTCTTGCAAGATAGGTTAAATTGGAAATAAAGTAAATACAAACTATAAGATCTAGATAACTATGAAAGGGATAGTTGTGAGGTGGCGGAAGACTTAAACTCATAAGACTAGTGTGTTGTCTTGAGTTTAGCCGTAACCTGCATGGTAGAAAACTTTGGCCAAAGTAATGCATTGATGGTTGTGTATTGTCTCGATCACCTAGTCCTCAATTAAAATAAAATTATCGATAACTTTGATCATGGGAAGTTGAAAAATTAACATGAGGTAGGAAATTTTCAGATAACGAAATACGAAGTTAGAAAACTAGCTTCGTGATAGACCCAAGAAATTTCACATGGTTCCCATGACCTAAAAAGGTTGAGCCAAAATGCTATTAAGCATTTTCACTCAAAGTAGTGGTGAAGGAGATCATGGTTTAAATAAATTTTTACAATTGTATTTGTGTAATCTATTTTTATGTATCTTTAAAAAAATATCCTTATTTTCAGTTCTAGTAATTTTGAGCGTTACATTTTGGTATCGAGCCGGAGAGGCTTAGACACCTAGACTTTAATGGGACACACGTTCTAATAAAAAGTATCCTCTTTTATAAAAACAAGAAACTTTGGCTAGGTGGCAACAAGAGCTAATATGGCGAGTGACGGTGGGGTAAATAATGATGACGTGTCGAGATAATACACTACTAAGTTAGAAGAAATCCTCAACCTTTTGAATGACACCGAAACTAAGTTCTACCATAGAATAACAAGGTCGGGGGTGGTGAAGAAGATGAGGATCATAGGGATGATGAGCAACATGATGATCAACCCGAGCACCTAAATGAAAGGGTAAATAAGAAAGCAAGGTTGGATATTGAGTTAGCGAGGGACATTAAAAGAATATCCCCACCTAAATTTGATGGTACAACTCTTGGGGATGGCGCTGAAATTTGGCTATCCGAAATGGAAAAGTATTTTGAGATTAGGGACTTTTCAGAGGAGATAAAAGTAGTATGGGGAGCCTACCAATTGTCTGTGAAGCATCTTCCTAGTGGGATAACCGGAAAACGAAACTAGCAATTGATTCTTGTATGATCACGTGGGAGTAGTTCAAGGCCTACTTTCGTCAAAGATGGCTACCTCAGCTATACTTTGACCAAAAGATGGTAGAATTCCAAAATCTGACTCAAGGAAAGTACTCAGTTACAGAATATTGGGAACGTTTCACTTGATTGTTGAAATATGTTCCTATGTATCAAAAGGATGAGAAGTTTAGAGTGAGAAAATTTATAATGGGATTGAATCCTAGCATTGGTGGTGAGGTAGATGTTCATGGACCTACCTCGATGGAAATAGTGTTTGAAAAATCTATCAAGCAAGAACAAAAGTTGTGAAGTATTTATGCCTCTAAAGAGGAAAATAGAAGGAAAAATAGCAGTTTTCAAACACCAACCGCAAGTAAACCAGCATGGAAAAAGGGAAACAACAAGTTCAGGCCTGTCAATAAAAGAGGAATAGCGGGTAGAACTATTGTGAATAATAAAAATAATGGGCAACAAGGAACAAGCTTGGCTAGAATAAGATTGAGAGAAAAGGACCTCTAGGTGGATGTTTTAAGTGCGGTGGCGATCATTTCGCTAACCTGTCTCGCAAAGAGGACAGTGGAATAACCAACAAAAGGGATCTACTGTAGTAAATAAAGAGGGATAACAACATAAGATTTATGCTGCATTCCATAATAAGCAAGCGAGAAAAGCAAGCGACTCCCATTGAAACCTCAGGTAAGCTTTTTGGAGAACCTATTTCTGTTTTATTTGATTCCAATTCAACAGAATGCTTTGTTTCATCTAAAGTAGCTGATAAACTCAAAATAAGAGCTGGATACATGGAACACACTTGGACTATACAATATGGAAATAATGTTGTACATAGAGTGAAGCAATGTTTGTTTGAGGCACCACTAGAATTACCTGAGTTCACAACAAGATTAAACTTGTATGTGGCACCTCTTGGATCCTATGATGTTGTCATAGGTATAAATTGGTTAAGTCAACATAATGCAACCTTGGATTGCTTAGGAAAATGTGTAACCTGTTGTGATGATCAATAGAAAACAACGAGTGTTCAGGGTGTTAAAAGAGAGTTTGTCACTAGGTAGATTTCTGCCATGCAGCTGAAAAAGGAAAAGTGAAAGAGCTACCATCTATATGTTGTAAAAATATCAAATTTGGGATAGGAAATTGAGCCTGAAATTAAAGCATTTCCCATCCTAAGGGAATTTAGAGATGTGTTTCCAAATGAGTTGTCCAGACTTCCACCTAAGCATGAATTTGACTTCACAATAGAGGTCAAACCAATAATGGAACCAATTTCCAAGGCATTGTACAAAATGAAAACAACCGAATTAGTTGAATTGAAATCTCAATTACATGAGTTGTTGTCCTTGGGTTTGATTAGACCAAGTATATCACCATGGGGTGCACTAGTTATCTTCGTAAAAAAGAAGGATGGGACCCTCAGACTTTGTATTGATTACCGAATGCTCAATAAGGTAACAATGAAGAATCGGTACCTGTTGCCCCGAATTGATGATCTATTTGATCAAATGGGGGGTGCAAAAGTGTTTTCCAAGATAGATCTCAGATCCGGTTATCATCAACTACGAATCAAGGATGAATATATCCATAAAACCACTTTTAGAACAAGGTATGGGCATTACAAGTTTACAGTTTTTCCCTTTGGTCTAACAAATGCACCTACCACTTTCATGAACTTGATGAATAACATGTTTAGGGAATACTTAGAGCAATTTGTACTTATCTTTCTCGATGATATATTAATATACTCCAAGAATGAGGAAGAACATGATGAACATTTAAAGATTGTACTAGGAATTCTCAAAAAACAAAAATTATATGGAAAATTATCTAAGTGTGCTTTCTATCAATACAAAGTACAATACTTAGGCCACATAATAAATAAAGAGGGAATCTCGGTGGACCCTTCAAAGATTAGTGCCATCATGGAATGGCCAACACCGAAGGATGTGCATGAAGTGAGAAGTTTTATGGGTCTAGCAGGCTACTATTGGAAGTTCGTAAAGGACTTTTCTAAGTTAGCGGGACCTATCACTTCTTTGCAAAAGAAGGGTAAGAAATTTGTTTGGGACATCAAGTGTGAAGAAGACTTTAAGGAGTTAAAAGGTAGACTCACAAGTGCTCTGTGTTAAATATTTTGTATCAAACGGAAACTTCTCGGTGGTAACCGATGCTTGAGGAAGGTTTGGGTGGAGTACTACTAAAAGATGGGCATGTGGTAGCTTTTGAAAGTAGGAAGTTGAGGGTGCATGAAGTAAATTATACACCACATGATTTTGAGCTTGTTGCGATTGTTCATGCTTATTTGTAGGTATAGAAGCACTATTTGCTTGGGAAACCTTTTGAGCTCAAAATAGATCATCTTAGGCTCAAGTACATCTTTACAAAGCCGAATCTAAATGCAAGGCAACGAAGATGGCTGGAGTTCTTAGCAAATTATGACTTTGATATAAATTACATTCAAGGAAAATAGAATAGGGTGGCTGATGCCTTAATTCATAGAAAGTATATTGCTACTATAATTATATTAAGAGGCGAGTTCAAAGTTGAAGTCAAAAATGAGTTAACAATGACCCCTACTACAATCATGTTAAAACGACTTTAGAAAAGATCGAGAGACAAAAGGTATGATGGTTTCAAGTTGGAAACAGATGGGATTCTACATTATAACAGCAGAATATATGTACTAGAGGGTAAATAGCTCAGAAATAAAGTTATGAGATAATTTCATGATGTTCCCTACTCGGGACATCCCGAGGAGTAACAAAAATGATGGCGAGACATCAAAAATCAATACTTACGGTGGACATCAAAAATTTTTACGTCTCACAATGCCTGGAATGTCAGCAAGTAAAGGTTGAACATTCACATCCAAAAGGATTATTAAATCCTCACAACGTGCCAGAATATAAGTGGCAAGTTATAAGTATGGATTTTGTCAATGTCTACCTATGTCCCAAAATAAACAAGATGTTATAATTGTAGTTGTAGACAAGTTAACTAAAGTGACACATTTTATAACAAGTAATTTAAAGGATAATTCACCTATACTGGCAAAAAGGTTTGTGCAAGAAGTTTTTCTATTACATAGAGTTCCCAAAATAATAATTTCAGATAGGGACTCAAGGATGACTTCCAGATTTTGGTAGAATTTGTATGCTACCTTAGGGACAAAACTAAACATAAGATCTGCCTACCATATTGGCGATGGTCAAACTGAAAGAGTAAATCAAGTGTTGGAAGATTTACTAAGAATGTATTGCATGGATCAGCAATACAAATGGGAAGAGTAGCTTACCTTGGTTGAATTTGCCTATAATAACACATACCATTCTTCCATTCAGATGGCTCCTTTTGAAGCCTTATATGGTCGTAGGTGTAGAACACCAATAAGTTGGGATAATCCTGAAGATAGAGTACTAATTGGACCTGAAATGCTGTTAGAAATGGAAAAATAGGTTAAATTAATCCAAGAAAGATTGAAAGAGGCCATAAATAGACAAAAAAGTTATGCAGATTTAAAAAGAATTGATAGAAAATTTAATGTGGAGATAAGTTTTCTTAGGGTCAAACCTAAAAAGAGTTCCATTTCATTTGGCAGAGTTAGCCAAATTATCTCCTAGGTTTGTAGGACCATTTGAAGTCCTATAGAGGTCGTTGGACCAGTAGCCTACAAGCTAGCACTGCCTCCCGCTCTATCTAGGATGCACAATGTATTTCATGTTTCCTTGCTTAAGAAATATGCACCTAATTTAACACATGTACTTAATTGGGATTCATTGCAGGTTCTGGATCCAGGGTTAATCGTGGTTGAGCCTATAAGGATACTAGAAATCCACAAGTTACACTTGAAAAACCGTGAGGTTTCACAATGTAAGGTCTAGTGGGACCAATATTCTGAAGAAAGTGCCATTTGGGAGAATCTGGAAGATATCCAGGACTACTTTTCTACATCTTTTTGACTGATTTTTAAGAAGATATTTTTGTTATAGTGCTAAATTCAATTTTTCTGTAAAGAGGTAGATAATAAAATCCCTGTAGATAAGCTTACTGACTAAATATTGGAACTAAGGTACTTTTTGATGGGTAGTTCTTGTTGAAGATTTTGTAATGAACTGGAAAATATGTTGTTTAAACAAAGTAATGTGTTATGTCTACAGATTATGTGACTGATTTTCTAGATATATAAGGAATGTTGTGACCTTTATGATTCAGCTAAAATGATATTGTTACAAATTTTAAGCTGATTTGAAATATATTAATGCAACAAATGAATGATGGGTTTAGTTTATCTATTTAACTTGAAATCATTGAAACGATGATTATTCTAAGGGGTGGAGTATGTAACATCCCAAAATTTCTTATAAGTTAAATTAAATATGGTTAAGTCTAAATAGGATTAGACGAGATCATCATTGGGTGTAAAATTCATTTGGTTTGTCGTATCATGACCCACAGCTTCTGCTACGGGGCATGACATTGCGGAACAAATAACCCCGCACCCACCTTGATGATCCTTCCTAAAACATGATTAGGCCTTAATCATAGGTAAAATAGTTCATAAATGATAGTGAATCTTTCAGATTATTATTATTCCGGTTACTTTATTTTAATCGGTTTGGTTGTCATTTGTTTTGTTCGACTTTTCGCAATGACCTTGATGAATCTTTGCCTTTGTTTTATTTGACAATGCTATATCAAACCAAATTTTTGAGAATATTCGAATTATTATTTACGGACTTGGTGATTTTCATTTGTTTGAATGTTTTATATGGAACATGGGAATTTGAATAATTATTACGATAACATATTGTTGGCAATATGTGGACTTATATTATGATGATTAATTTTACCATTAAATTTAGGTATCAATTAAAATAAAAATTAAAAAAATGCATTATTAATTTGTGAAATTATATATTTAAATCCTAAAAGGATTTGGCATGTAAATCAAAAGTTAAAAAGAATAATAATAATAATATTTTAATATTTAAAATCTAAGAGTTTTGAAAGGGACACGCCTTCATCTAACACCAAGTATGTGGCATGCATTGATGCATGAAGCAACATTGGGAAGCCCGAAATTCTCCATTATAGTATAGTTTCTTCATTATATTTTCTTTTATTTCTCCTTTGTCTATTTTCATTCTTCTCTTCTGGGATACCTACGTGAGTTTTGGGAGGAAGGAAGGATTCAACTTGTTGGAGCTGGAAGAGTAAGAGGTTGCTGATTTTGGGTTTACTTCAGGCATGAATATCTTCTCCCTTCTCTGCAGCATTATTTGTAAATAATGAGGAAATACACATTCTGTTTTAAATGGCAATTAAATGAATTTGTGGATAGCTTCTGATTTAATTGCTTGGAAATGAAATCTAAAAAGGAAATTGATGGATTATGTATTCTCTTAAGTTTCCTTTGTGTGGTTTTAGCTAAATCTAGAAAAAAAACGTAGACGGGTGTTCCTAATCAATTTTTATTTTATTTTATTTTCTATTTAAATTTGATTTATGGAAACCCAAATCGATCCGCCTCGGGTTTTATTACGGTCAAGCAATAATTTATTTGTATGAGAAAAGTGATTTGGGTAGTGTGAAAAATGTTTTTACCGGGTATTTCATCATTTTCCGATATATTTGCTTCGGATTCTAATAATCTCTAAACATAAAAGAATTAATGCTGGAATGAATTGATTATGATATGTACAAGTTGATTTGCTTGTAGTTATAATTTTTTTACTTGATTGAAAAATAAATTAGTGTTAACAATCTATGTAAGATGACTTAGTTTTCTTATAGGATTTCGTTATTGGAAGTGTTAGAAACTTATTGTTGTTATTCTATGCAAATAAACTTCAAAATCATCTTCTGTGGTATGTGGGTCAATTTGTTTTGCTGATCTATCGATTACACGAAATAACATGTTAAAATAAAGGGTTTTACCTTTGTTTAGTTGGACTATTCCTATAAATATATATAAATGTATTTTTATTGTTTGAAATAAAGTTATTGTGTGTTTTATAGAGCTACTCATTACCTAGAGGGAATATGTTTAATTGGTATTTGGAAATGATGATTTGAGACATTTTTGTCAAGCTATTTGTTGATTGGAAGGTAAGAAAAATAATAGTTGAATCTGTACCATGTGAAGCATAATTTGCTTTTGGTTTGATGAAATCGGATGTTGAATGATTATGGTTTAATTATGTCTTGATCCTTGTGATTAGAGTGAAACATGATTGTTGAAATAGAGATCGGTTGTTCTATTTGTGTACATTCATAGTTGTATCTTGATGAAAAACATGTAATAATACATCCTCTGTTGTATTACCATATGTTTGTTGATAAATAACATGTATATCATTTTATATTTTATTAAATAATTGCATCGAGAAAATGGAGGCAATATTCATGCAGTTCATTTTGAGTCGACAACATATCGAGTACTCTAAACTTGTAGGACAATTAACCGTCACATTCGGATATGTGGAAACTCATGTCTTGTGAAGTTTTATCGTAGCATGGATCTAAATGAGATACTTGGATTTTAAATTGTAGAAGGATGATATCTCAAAATTTTGACTAAATTTATTGGGATCTTGGACCCATTGTTAATATTCAAACCTCGATATGAGAGTTATTGTAATAGTTATATATTTCACCTTAATGGCATATGTAATTTACGATTTTAATAAAGAGATTATTACCTTGTATGTAATAATATCTCAATATGAGTAAATGATAAATACTAGAAGTAAGAAATCTTACTTATCATAAATTGTTAAATTTATTTATTTGATATTTGTCAATGTATGAAGCCGATAATTGGGCAATTATCGTAACAATCTATTGTCTTTAATTTCTAAATAAAATAAGCTATTTAGTGGCATAACTAATTGAAGGAATAATTAAATATACATGTTTTAGTATATATTTAATTCAGCCTTTTAGTAAATTTGGTATTAATATGATAAGACTATAAATCTTGTTGTATAGAGAATGGAAGAGTATTTTTGTAAAAGGTAATTTAAGGTTTAAAAAAAAAAAAGCATCGGGGAAAAGAGAAACTAAATGGGAAGATAAATAGATGAAAATATCCATTAGGCATATTAAGGGATAAGTACATGTGAAATGCTGAAATAGATACATTTCAACATAACAAATATCCTAGTTGGCCTTTGGCATTTATCTTGATATAAACTCTTGCAAGATAGGTTAAATTGGAAATAAAGTAAATACAAACTATAAGATCTCGATAACTATGAAAGGGATAGTTGTGAGGTGGCGGAAGACTTAAACTCATAAGACTATGTGTTGTCTTGAGTTTAGCCGTAACCTACATGACGGAAAACTTCAGCCAAAGTAATGCATTGATGGTTGTGCATTGTCGATCACCTAGTCCTCAATTAAAATAAAATTTACAATAACTTTGATCATGGGAATTTGAACACTAAACATGGGGTAGGCAATGGTCAAATACCGGAATACGAAGTCAAAAACTAGCTTCTTGGTAGACCCGAGGACTTTCACATGGTTCACATGACACTGAAAAAGGTTGAGCCAAAATGATAGTAAGCATTGTCATTCGAAGTAGTGGAGAAGGGAGATCATGGAGATCTGGATACACCCTTCTCATATGCACATGGCTTACACAAATGTTATCGAGATAGATCAAAAGAACAAGTTTGTTTTAAGGAATTTGATTAAATAATTTTTACGATTGAGATGTGTAATCTATTTTTATGTATTTTTAAAAAAATATCCTCATTTTCCATTCTAGTAATTTTGAGCATTACAATAGAAGAATGTAAGTCCTTTGTCCCTTAAATGATAGTTAGATGGATGTTTTGATGCTCTTGAAATTCCTTTGGATGCAACCTCAAGTGATAGTAATAGATGTTGAGATCTTGGTCCCTATTATGGTCACATAACTTTGTATTTATATGATTCCCTTATTTGGATTTCATAATTAACCACTAAAATGTTGACCCATAAGAAAACAAGATGCCCAATGACTAGAAAAGACCCAAAATATTCAAGCAAGTTATAAAGAGGTGAAGGGAGCCTAAAGGGTATGATGGCACCTAGGTGTTGGTGTCTAGACTCGAGAAAAGATGAGGTATAAAAATTTAAAGCGGTAAATAGGGTTTGTAAGGTCGAGAAGGAAACTAAGAAGAGATCAAAGAGTCCAAAGACAGTGGTCAATTAGTATTTTCTCTCTTAGGAATCATATGAATAGTGGTATGTGATAAGGACCTAGAAATATACCCAAGTGCATGATTCGGTGTCTACATTTTGAGTGAATGTTTGATAACATAAATTATATAAGATATGTGCACTTGATAACCATGTAGATCGATAGAAAAAGAGTGTTGAGGAGACAAGAAAAAGCATGAAGTGTGGAAGCTAGAGAAGAGGAAGTGACCCTAGAGATGAAAATAATATGTGTATATGTTGTGTTGTGCACACTGTTATCGATGCCACCTAATGCTTCATGATGTGACTGCTTCTTCCCATAAGGACACACCTATAAAAGAGAAGAGAGAAAGAATAGTCAAATGTGTATATGAAAAATTCAATCCAAACGTGTAAGAAGTGTGTAAAAAGTATGTAAAAATGCAAAAGGAGCATGTGCACCTGATCCATGATGAGTGAAAGGATAGAAAGGATCATGAAAATTTGGTAGAAAAGTGAGTGTTTTGGGTGATCTCATGCCAAGAATGAGTTTTTCGGGTGATCTCACGCCAAGTGTGATATTTTTGGGCCATCTCACACCATGCTAGAAGAAGTGTAGGGAGAAATGTATAGTGTTATTCTCCATCCTTTGACTGCTTCCCGATGCTTTATACACCACTATAGATGGTGTGATCATGATTTGTTCAAGTTTAATCCAACACAAATAGAAAAAGGAGAAAACATGAATGTTGATTGCTAGAGGACTATTCCTGTGTTGAGAAAATTGTTTTGTGTATCTGCTAAAAATTGTGTTGATCTAAGAAAAATGTTATAATTTCCCCCTAGTCATAGGCACCCAAGAAAGTTTAGGAGAATCAAGCGCTCATGTCTATATTTGAGTGCTAGTGTTTATGATGTGTTGGAGACCCAAGTAAGGTTCTAGGCCATTTCTAAGACTGCAGACTGTGTTGATTATGTTTTGAACTGTGTTGTACTATAACTATGAACTATTGAATGAGGTGATTGATTCACTTGATGTATGTGCCCCCTCATTTGGGGTGCATCCGACATCACTAAGAGGATGTGTCCCAAAATAGAGGACCAAACATTGATCGAAATTGATGCCTTGAAAGGGTACGAATGTGCTTGGTATAAACCAAGGCAAGTGTAAACAAAGTGGCTAGGAAACATGGGTTAGTGAAAATAAGAAAAATACACATATAAAATGTAATTTAGCAAGCAAGAAGAAAATGAAGATCACGAAAAGTGGGTTGCAAACATGGGACATCGCTCATAATGTCACAAGACAATCAAGGCCAAAGCATCCAAAATCATATAGTGTGCACACAAGACAAAGGGAAAAGCCCATAAACAATGGCATATAAAGGAAAACAATGACAAACAAAAGTGACAAGTAGAGTAGCAAACAACTTTGGTAATAAATAGTCCCGTAAAGAAAATGTTACACATGAAACACCCATTAACATGTTAGAAAGATAAAAATTATGTCAAAGTGTGTGTGATCTGATATAGAATAGTGTGCTAGTATGAATAGGAAATAATATACAATGAAACAATAACACTGTGGATGTGTACAAAAGTAGATTCCCTCAGAGCCACCTTTGTGGGATTTGGTAAGAGGTACAATGCCAAGAATCTATGTTGCATGTGAAGATTTGTGTAAATTCTGCATTCATAACTATAAGGCAAGTGAATGTGCATGTGTATGTAGAGAAGATGGTGACATACAAAATATTATTCTAACATAGTAAGCAAAGTGTACATGCGAGCATAAGTAAACAAGAACAATGTGAAACTAAGATATGCAGTATGTTGTGAATGAGCCGAGATGGAATGATATGCGATGTGAATATGATATGATCAGCGTGCAAGTATGTTGTGAATGAGCCGGATGGAATGATATGCAATGTGAATATGATATGGTCAGCGTGCCCCTTGAGTCGAGTGTGAATGATTATGTATGAGAAGAGGTTCATTTATAAATTCCCCAAGATAAAGAATGAAACACAAAATAAAAGTGTGTCATCGGAAATGGTTTGAATTGTGCACTAGATAGATATGGTGATGAAGCATAAAGTGTATAGAGTGAGTGAGTGTGATGAGGTTAATTTAAGATTTAGACCCTCAACAATGAGTATGAACCATGACACTAGAGTTCACCATCGGGAAGGGTGTTGTGATGAATGTGCGCTAGAAATGTGGAGTGTGAAATGTGTAGTGTGTATGATGTGAAGTTCATGAATGTAATATGCTCTCGACAATCAAATGTGAATAGCAACACAAGAGTGTGTCATAGGGTAATGATGTAATTTTTATGTGTAGTATCATTTAAGATGCATAATGTTAAGTGGGTTTTTAAGTGGCTTACCGAGGAGAGTGGTAAGGTGATAGATGCCACCCCAAGCTTGTTAGTGACAACATAAGGACCTATCCAATTAGGTTTGAACTTTCCTTTGAAAGGTGCTTGACATTCGTGCTTTTTGAATTTATTTTAACACATGGTCACCTACATTGAACTCTAGATAATGATTTTTGCCATTATATGCTTGAGCGATGTGAGATTGATATACTTGAAGATGTTATAGGGCTTGATTTGGTGGGATTCAAGAATTTCAATCTCATGTAATATTTTTTGTGATATTCATTATCTTTTAGTATTCCTTTGAGTGATACCTGTAGTGATGGGATTTAGAGTTCCAGTGGAATTATGACCTCAATAACGTACACTAATAATAATGGTGTAGCATTAGTGGGTGTACGCACACTAGTGTGGTAGGCCCAAAGAGTGTATAGGAGTATATTGTGTCAATCATCACCGCTAGTGTCCACAATTTTACGTAAGATTTTGACAATGGTCTTATTGGTAGCTTATGCTTGACCGTTACCATGTGGCTAATAAAGAGTAGAGAATGATTGTTTAATCTTGAATTTTGTGCAAAGCCTTTTAACATCCTTATTCTTGAAAGAAGATCCATTGTCAGTGATAATAGCATAGGGGATGCCAAAAGCGCATAATGATGTGAGTAGTTATAAAACGATAGATATCATGACTTGTGACAATTTGTAATGGCCTACTTTGACCCATTTAGTAAAATACTCTCTGGAAGTAATAATATACTTGTGGCAATTAGTTGATTCAGATTTATCATGCCAATAAGGTTGAAACCCCATAAAAGAGAAGGGCCATAATGGGGTAATCAATGAAGGTCATACATAGGTGAATGGTGGAGGTTTCTATGTTTTTGGTATTTATCACATTATTTAGCATATTCAAGGAAATATTCTTCCATAGTAGGCCAATAGTAGCCTTGTTGTAAGAGTTTGTGTGACATAGCCTTGCCGGAGAAGTGGCCACCACATAGGCTATCATGCATTTGAGATATGGCGGTGGGAATGTTTGTGAGTCCTAGACATTGTAGTAAACAACCATCAAATGAGAGTTTAAATAGTTCTACACCAATGATGACATAACATGTGGCTTCATACCATAAGAATGAGCTTCGTGAGGTTGAAGGCCATTGGGAATGGTTTGTCGATAAAGAAAGTTGTAGATTGGAGTAAACCATTCGGACGATCGATCAAGACTTGTGTGTGACGACACAAGTGTCGAGAAGTGAAATGTGAATAGAGGAATAGGGTTTTCATAAGTTCCTAATGATGAACACAGCTTTTTCCACGGTGATATCTGAGGAATAAGAAATTCTGCATTAGCCGTATCATCTACATGACGAATGTCTTTACGAGGAATAGCAGTAAGGGAGTAAGTCTTGAATATAGATAAATCTCCTTAACAAGGGTATTATATGGCACGAGATGTTCCTCTTTGGTGTGATACTTATCATTAACTTGATTAATAATGATTTGTGAATCATCGTGCATGTAAATATTATGAATAAGGGGATTTCAGTTAGTAGTGAGGCTGAGAATGAGGGCTTAATACTTAGTAATTTTATTAATGCATGAAAACCTAAGCGATATGCAAAGGGGAGATGATCACCATGTGGAGTGATAAAGACTATCCTAGCCCCAACACCAGAATGGAAATGAGATCCATCAAAATACATGGTCCAAGTGTCGGTATCAATGGTGTAAGATGTGAAATCATCTTGAAAAGAATCACAAACAAGGGATTCATCTAGTAGAGGTTCCTCAACTAGTTGATCAACAATAACTTGGCCTTTGATTGCTTTTTTTGGGATGAACTTGAAGTTAAATTTTTAAGTAGCATGACCCATCATGTCAAACATCCCGAGAGATGTGTGTGGGATAAGAGATAATAGAGGGTCTACCTTAGTAATTATGTGAACTTCATTGTTAAGAAGGTAGTGGCATAACTTGTTTGCTACAAAGACAAGGCCAAGGCATAATTTCTCAATGTAACTATAGTTTCATTCATAAGAGAGTAAAGTTTGATTGATATAATAGACATCCCTCTCACATTGAGAATCATCATGTTGTGCTAGAGGGCTCCTAAAGCATGAAACATGGTAGAAATATATAACAAGAAAGGATACTAAGTCGTAGGAGGTACTAAGATAAGTGGATTTAAAATATATGCTTTAATAACATCAAATTCTTGTTGGAAATGATCATCCCAAAAAAATTAGTATCTTTCTTCATCAAGTGTGTGAATGGTTGGGTTTTATCAAGCAAGCTACACGATAAATTGTCGGATGGATTGAATTTTTCCTTGCAGCGAGCATAATTGATGAAAATTTTGAGGCGGAGGCATGTCAATAATGGCCCTAATTTTATTGGGATCTATTTTAATACCACGTTGTGAGATAATGTACCCAAGGAGCTTACTGAGATATAACTCCAAAGACACTTATTTTGATTTAAGTGTACTTTATATCATCGTAAATGTTCAAAGAGTGTGCGGAGATCTTGGTCATGCGCATAATGGTGTCATGATTTAGCAAGTATACTATCAACATAATATTCATAATATAATTATGGAAGATGTGCATCATTGATCGCTGATAAGTGGCCCCAATGTTTTTAATGCCAAAGGGCATGACAATTTAATAAAATGTTCCCCATGGTGTAGTAAAATAAGTTTTTTTATATGATGGATTGATTTTTATTTGGTTATAACTAGCGAAACCATCTATGAAAGAGAGAGTATCATAGTCGGTTTTGGAATCAAAAATGATGTCTATGTGGGGTAAAAGGAAACTATCCTTGGGAAAAGCCTTATTTAGATCATGAAATTCTATGCAAAATAGATCCTATCATCTGGTTTCATAACTGGCACAATGTTAGACACCCATTTTGGATAATCAACGACATGAATAAAACCAACATCTAGTATTAAATCGTATCTCTTCTTTGACTAGAACGCGACCTTTGGGTCCATTTTACATTTTTTTGTTGACAAGGTTTTACACCATGGTTAAGAACTATGTTCTGCATGGCTACAAATAGATCAATATCAAGCATATCACTATAGTCTCATGCAATGATGTCTAAAAATTGTTGAATAACTTGTTTGATATTTTTTCTCATTAGGTGTGAGAGAAGCAACTAATAAAACCATTCACGAGTTGTTAGAAGTTCGAGGTTATATTGAATGGTATCCTCATTGAGAAGAGTTGACCAATCCTCAATGTATGGGTTAGTAGGAATAATATTAGGAGGATTGGCACTTTTAGTAAGTGTATCGACTCTCCAAAGTAGGCGGTAGCATTAAGAAGTGATGGAGAATGCTTCTTATGATGAAAAGAAGGGAGGTGATCATAAACTCCCATGTATTCTAGAAGAGAGTCATTAGTAGCAAAAGTGTCTAAATTAGCCCAAGCAGTAGAAGTAGAATCACTAATGAGGTCTAGATATACCAAAGGAAGCAAAGAAGTGTAAATATTAGTATAGGAATCGAAGAAGGTATAGATGGAAGATGGTATCCCAAGCCAATATTTTTAGATTGAGTGGGGAGATCCCATGGTTCTATGACTCCTTGCCCATGCGGGCCTAGGACATTACCAGAGAAACCATAATGAGAGAAAATATTTATATCCAAGACCATATTTGGAAAAAATCTTAGCTAGAAGAAGAACTAGGAGTGTCAGCAAAATGTTCAATAGAATTACAATATGTGAAAGGTGATGGATCTATTGGAATGTCATAGACAACTCCCTGATAAAGGAATTTAAGCAATGTATGAAGATTGGAAGGAATCATAAGCATGGCATGGATCTAAGGCCGCCCAAGAAGAATATTATAATTAATATTGTTGGGCATTACGTGGCATGGAATGGGTAGCGTACATGGCTCTGACAGTAATGGGAGGAGGATGATAGTACCTAAGACACACTTGGGGATATTGTCAAATCCATGAATAGAGACAAATGAAGGAGCCAAATAGGTCATGGAAAGACCCAATTGGTGGAGGAAAGCAATATTACAAATATTGAGTCCCAAGCCATTATCAACTAAGACACACTTAACCCTAACATTATTGATACAAACTTGAATATACAAGGGGGTCATGCTCTAACATGGCTTGAGAAGGAAACTCATTTGATGTGAAAGTAATGTGATCTTTGTTGAGAGATAGAGCAGAAGTAAACTTATGATACACATACTTAGGCGAGGTATGAGGATGAATATAAGTGTTAGCTAGATAGGACCTAAGTTTATTGATACAATTAGGATGATCCTGCAAAAGGAATGGATGAAGACATCCATGATGATAAGATCCTAAGAAAAATGAAAGAAGTGAAGACCTAAGAGTGTTCAAAGGAGACGGGTTCATAAAATGATTTAACAAATAATTGAAATCATGTTAAACCCTAATTTCAGAGTCACAATGAAATGATAAAGAAATATAGTACATATCTGACCTAAGTAATAAGAAATTAAATATAAATCCCTAAGTGTAGTAGAAGGGATAAAGTACTTAGATGATTTCGCAATTGATCATGTCTTGTGCCAAACCTGGAAAACTGATAAATAGGAGGATGAAACTATCATAACTATGCCTAGAAAATTGTTCGACTATCGATCTTCCTAGGCCCAGGGTGCCTAGTTGGGTCGGGGTACTTGGGCACTAGAGACTACTTTGGGAACCTATGACTATGGCTGGTCGAAATTGATTTCTTCTATGTCATTTCCCTTCTCTGTTGATCACCTACGTCTCATGTTATGCCCACAAAATTTTCTTGTAACCTACAAAGAGAAAGAGAACCCATGCAAATCCCTAAAACACATCCAATCCTAAAAATAAAAAGATGTAAATTAGGATTGGGAGATCGACCCTAGCAAAGTGACTGATTGAGTGAACTTACGATCTTAAGCTTGCACTACATTTTAGACTCCTTGTAGTTCTTTGTGTATGTATGTAGAATTGTGCCCTAGGTGGATCTTTGTCGAGATGCACTTGATAGTGAGTAATAACTAGATTTACTAATGATGTGTGCATGGAAAAATGAACTTCCCCTCCTATGAAGTGTATATAGAAGAATGTGATCCCTTTTCCCTTGAATGATAGCTAGATGGATGCTTTGATGCTCTTGAAATGTCTTTGGATGCAACCTTATGCGATAGTAATAGATTCTTAGAGCTTTGTCCCTATTATGATCACATAGCTTTGTATTTATATGATTCCCTTATTTGAATTTCATATTAAACTACTAAAAGGATGACCCATAAGAAAACAAGATCCCTAACACCTAGAAAATACCCAAAAGATGGAAGAAATACATAAAGAGGTCGGGGCCACCCAAAGGGGATGAGGGTGTATGGGCGCTGGTGTTCAAAATTAGAAAATCGAGGTGAAAAAAGTCAAATATGGCAATAAGGTGTGTAAAGCCAAGAAGGAAACCAAAAAGAAAGTAAAGAGGCCAAAGACAAAGGTCAATTATTACTTTTATCACTTAGGAATCATATGAATAGTGATATGTGATCACGACCTAGAAATATACCCAAGTGCATGATTTAGTGTCTACATATTCCTCATTTTATTCAACTCATTGCCAATGTCATCAATTTGGTTGCAAGTAATATTTAATGGCGGCATATTTGTCAATCAAGGCATATGAAGTCGCTCGGTTAACCCACAAGAAAAGAAAACATATCAAGGCCCATGTGTGTAATTCCAATAATATCAATGTTGGTATGTGCTCAAAATAATATGCTCTATAAAGTAAAAGAAATTGTACATCATCTATAGTTAAGTGAAAAATAACACAAGATCCATAAGGGTATATATTTCAAAAAGGCATAAATATTTGTGATAATCATGAAGCATAATCTTCATAATCGTATGAGTGTGGTTGGATAATGTCCCTACACGATAAAATCCATGAGTAAAACTCCAAAGGTCATGTGAAACCTCTAACTACGTGTGCCTTTATCTCCTCTTATTCAAAAGAAACATAATGTGCATGATTAATGAGGTTATAAAAGCTACGCATAATCATGCATGTTGGTATTCTCCTAACTCTAATCTATTTGGGTGATATAATATTTTATGTGAATGTAAATACTCTTACATCATATAATTTATAAAATAAGATCCCCTACTCAAACATGTTCGATAAGGTCTTGATGCATCAACCAAATTTAGAAACTTTGGTTAGACTAAGCCATGTTTTATCATCAACTCCTCTACCAATCCACTTTACAGATATTTCTTACATTCTTTTGTATGTATTATCTTTGGTACATGTGTATCCATAATATATTTAATTTATTTGTGTTATTTATCTAGTATTTTGTGTCTCTAATCTCCTTTGGCATGGTCTACTTCATTACTTATCTTTCCCTCAAAGTATGGTTATACATCCACAATAGTGAATATAGTGAAATGTATATCCCATTGGAAACTCCACCTCATAGGTGTTTGACAAAAAATTCATCAAGACTTTGCATGGTCCAATATTCTTCCAGTTCAACTTATCATATGTTCCTCTTGGGAACTTTTCTTTGTGCATGTGCGCAAGATACATGTCTCCAACCTCATTCTTTTTTTTATTTTCTCCTTGAATCCACATGTTCCTTATAGTCCATGTTGATCTTCTTGAACTCTTTGTGTAATTTTTGGTGCACATCCTTCATATATATTGTGCAAAATTTGTGGGTTCTATGTTTTTTCCCTTTTGAGATATGCCACACAATTCTATAACTCCCTCAAAATTAGTCCATAAACTATCTAGAAAGATGACTTACTAGTGTTTTTATTCACAAAGTTATTACATGTAAACTTTTCTGTGTAAGGACTAAATCTCATATCTCTACCTTCTCTCTAAAAAACATCTCAACAAATTGTTGAGGCTTTTCTTAGCAACTTATATTTGACCATCTATTTGCGGGTGGTGCAAAAACTCAACTACAATTTTGTGTTTAGTTTCTTCCACAATGTGCACCAAAAATGACCAAAAAATTATTATATTTACACTACAATCCATGTAGTCCCACAACTTCCCTTAAAAATAAATTAGTTATATGCACAACATCATTGGTTTTTTCTAGGCACAAAATAATCGAAAAATGGGGTGTTTATATCAAATTGTTTGTTTTCTCCATTTTTCGATTCTTTATTAATTTATCTCAAATTTTTGAAATCTCGTAAAAAATTGGCTCAATTTAATTAAATTAGTATTAAATATAAATTAGGAATCCCAATTTGATATAGGAAACATTCACTTATCAAATTTCCAATTTTTTGGGTACTTAATAAAGTAGTTTCGATATCCTGTAAAATTAAAATTATCTTTTAAAACTTCAAAAATTATAATTAAATCGATACAACATCGAGAAAAAGAAGTAAAAATGTTGTATACATTGCAAACCACATGATAACAAAGTACACTCAATTCGAGATATGTATCCAAGTGCGAAAAGCTCACGAAACCACTCTATTATGATAAAAATCACTTCAAACAATTACAAATTCATCACAACGCTACGTTGGTCTTCCAAAAACATTATCACTATGTTTAGAAATCTCTCTAAACACTGTATCCAAATGATTCCTACAATAAAACTCTTCAATTTTCTCTCAAACTCTTAAAATCGGGCATGTAACATTAAAGATTACCCTTTCAAATATAAATTTAGGCCTTATATAATATTTCAAAGTCTCATGGGCTTGTGGCCAAGGGTTATACATTTTTCCTAATTGGATGGGATTCAAATCCCTCTTCCATTGCCTGTTTTTTCTTGTTTTTCAACTTCAACCATCCGCATTATATGGATAAAAACCATATCATTTGCTTAATATAACATATGGCTACATATCATGGAG
The DNA here is from genome assembly GCA_018340775.1 of Taxus wallichiana var. yunnanensis. Lineage (NCBI taxonomy): Eukaryota > Viridiplantae > Streptophyta > Pinopsida > Cupressales > Taxaceae > Taxus > Taxus wallichiana. Next base: position 865,724,342 of record CM031242.1, read on the forward strand.
GTCAAGGCTCATGTGTTGGGCACGACAGGTTAGAATTTTGAATCCTATGGGATAATATTTATCCCCCATGCATTTTTTCTTGGACAAATTTGGGATGATAATCCCACATGTAGCAGATAGGAGTTGAAGATAGAATTTAAAAGCCTTATGCGATGGGATACGTTACGTGGTTATGGCCATGTATAACTCCATTTTGTTGTTTTCCTCGCCAAGCTAGGCCCTTCGCCCATGATTTAGATGGTTTTTTGAATTCCGTGGTGGGCTCACCACACGACTTAGCATTGTTGGTGACTTTTGTTGGTTAGAATGTGAGATGTGTGTTTGTGACTTGGCACTTAGCTCGATTCTAGCTTGTTAGTGGGTATGTCGGTTAACTCACTAAACTGGCACTTTATTCACTGGAGTTTGTTAATTGTTGAGGTGTGATGTGATGAGTCGACCGACTCGTTAGGTGTGACTATGTAACTCATCTCACCAAGTTGGCTATGTAAATATGTCTTTGATAGTGTATCTCTCCCAATTTGGTTGGTGATCTTTGGAAAATTTGTGAACTCAGTCCCCATGTATGTATGAAAATTGGTCTTCAAATGGGTTTATAAGAAAAAACCCTCACTATGCAGTGTGAAGAAACATGACAGGGTCCCCCTCCTAAAACCAAAAAACCAAATTTTTGTATGAGAAAATTATTGCACTTGTCACTTTGTCATTCATCCATATTTTGAGCTCACATCATGCTACAAATCTATGAGAAGATTGTTTTTTATTTTTACCAATTGGAGAGAAATTTCACCGGGATGTATCTTCTGCGTACGATGTTTATTTTGCCTTGTTCAAAAGGCATCACAAATATCTAGATGAAATATTTTATATGCAAACCTTTTTCAATATTTTGTAGACCATATAACCTATGGGTGTCTTCCGGATAACACCTCCCCACCGAGGGATATTCGGTACCACCAAAATGTTTCATTCTCATCAAATCATTGAATTTACATTTCCTCTTTTTTAATTTATATTCTCTTATTAAACATAATAACTTCCTGTAACTCATCTAGTAACTCATGAGGAAAACATCAACAAAAGAAATCTTAACTTCTCACCTTGATTCATGATCATCGAAACTATCTCTCCCTTTCTCCTAATGGGGATATATCTCATAATGTACTAACATGTATTGAATTACTTGTTTTCTTAGTTCCTGTAGACTAATTTTCCCAAAATTGAATTTACAAACACAAGTGATGAAGAGAGTACACAACTCCCTCTTATCTCTGTCAACTAAATTTCTGCACTCATAATGTCTTGGTCTTTTAAGGTGGTTTTTCTTAGCCTCTACATAAATTGTAGGCTATAATGAAGCTCTTCCTTAAGGTATGTTGTTTATAATCTCTATATTGTACAATGTTTTCAACAAAGTCAAAACAATACATTGTAATAATAAGTAGTTATTTTATAAATGTATGTTTGCATCCTCTCTTTTCATTAAAATTCACTTAGTACAGTTTACCCTTCTTGGGGTCTTATAATCAAATACAAATATACATGGATTTTGGATACTCTTCCATTTACAAACATTGCTCGAATTTGGGTCTTTCCAAACCCTAAATTGGACATGTATTAAAGGAAAAAAATGCCAACGTACATTCAAAACAACAACGGTGCTTGGTATACCTCAAAAACTGATTTGGACAACCTTTGTTTTAAGTTCCTTGTTAACGAAGTTTCTCTTTACCCATCTTGTCAATGTTATAAGAGGTAAGTGAAACATGCTAATTTGAATGCTAACATTTTTATGAGAATGTAAATAAAAAGATGCATCATATAATCAGTTTCTCATATTGTTTCTTCTCAAATAAATTTTTGTTCCATATTTTACCTCCAAATTTACTCAAAAAAGAGAGTTAGTTTCCTTCGTTATTAATAGAAACAAAAATAATAATATTTGGAGGTGCAATAATAAGCATGCTAAATAAATTTTAGCTATGAAAATATACTATCCATAAATGCAAGTATTATCTTACCGACCCATTCTGATGGATGCTCCTCTTTGGGTAGCTCCTTTTTACTGGGTTCTTCATTAGATAGTTGGGTTTCTTCATGAAATACCCTTTGGAATATTGTTTCTTGTACCACTTTCTTCTTACCAATATTTGAACAAAGTTGTGGATGAAGGTTCCAACATTTCTCAATCCAATGTCCACTCATTCTGCAATGAGTGCAGTAAATATTTCCATCCTCTATATATTATTTTGGAGAGTAGTATTTATTAATTTTCCATTCTAAGGATTTTCTCTTCCAACATATGGTCACATAGTGGTTATTTAATCAAAAAAGGTACATGGAAATACATACCATAAATTCTATGTTACCTAGCTATTCTTTGCAAAATAAAAGTGAACGTTGGAGTATTTATATTGTCCATCCCTTTTAGAACTATCATTTTTTCAAGTATGAAGAGTGGAATAGATGTTATCTCCTATTTTGGAATCATCTCGCTTTGGAAATATCTTGCATTCTCTTCAAATGGTTTTTCCAAGTTTGGAAGCTTGTTCCTTAATTAATTTCAATTTTCACTCGCTCACACAATTTTTATGAGAGGCCTTCACATTCTTAAGAGAAACAACATTCTCATTAATATTAACAAAAAATTATTTCCATTACCTTGCACAAGCTATAAATATAGTGACTTGGGCATTGAATTTTTTATTTCTTCAACTATTTTGATGCATTCTCTAACCTCTCCTTTTCCATTATTACATCCTAAACCTTCATAACGAGGTGTTTCCTCAACCTATATGGGATTAGAAATTATTTGCCATTGATACCAAGGCCCTTTCCATCAAAACTCATCTTGGTTAACAACTTAGAGCCTATACCCCCGAGTACATTTCTCGAATTCACCAAAATAAGGATCTAAATTTTGATGGGAAGAGAGAACATGGTGAATCAATTACGGTGCATAGCTTAGTGGTTTGTACATATGTGGTAGATGGATGTCTCCTTGTAGACTTTTATTTCTCCTCCACTTCTTCACCATTCTAATATTTTTCCAAGATCTATTCCTTGGCTTGCAACTCATGTTGCAATTCTACAATGATTCCCATGAGACATCAATTTACCTTGCTAATATTTCTTCTCCTCTTCCAAGAGAATCCAAATTTTCCTTAGCTCGAGTTTTCCTCCTAAATATGTTGGTTTATAGTTTATAGCTCATGAAGCCTTTCTCTCTTCAGAGCTTTACCCATGGTTGAACTTCTATAACCAAGAAACCTGCACTTACAAAATGCAACTAAACAATGGAAGAATATTTTATACAAAGTGGAAAGGTGTTACTAACCATCTCGATACCAAAATTGATTTTTAAATGGGGTATTTATATCAAACTATTTGTTTTCTCCATTTTCCTATTCTTTATTAATTTATCTAAATTTTCCAAAATCTCATAAAACTTTTCTCAATTTAATGAAATCAATACTAAATCTAAGTTAGGAAGCCCAATTTGATCTAGAAAATATTCACATATCAAAATCATAAATTTTTGAATACTTAAAAAGTAGTTTCAATTTCTCGTAAAATTAAACTTGTCTTTAAAAACTTTAAAAAATAGAATTAAACTGATATAACAATGGGAAAAAGAATTAAAAATGCAGCGAGACATTGCAAACCACATGATAAAAATTTCACCCAATCCAGCTACGTCTCTGGGTCCGTACAAGCTCCAAAATTGCTCTATTACGATGAAAATTCACTTTAAAAATTACAAATTCATCACAACATTGTGTTGGTCTATTAAAAACATCTACATAGTCTCTAGAAATATCTCGAACTGTCTCTAAAGGATTCATCTAACAAGACTCTTCAATTTTCTCTCAAACTCTCCAAAAGTGGGTCTGTAACATTAAAGATTAGCCTTTTGAATATAAATTTGGGCCTTACATAATATTTCAAAGTATCATGGGCTTATGGCCAAGGCTTATCATTTTAGCCTAGTTAGTTGGGTTCAAATTCCATCTACATCGCATGGTTTTTCTTTTTTAATAACTTCAAAACCACATTATATGGATTAAAACCATATCCTTGGATTAATATATCATATGGCCACATGGTATGGTGGTCAAGGCTCATGTGTTAGGTTTAACAAGTTAGTGACTCAAATCCCATGGGATATGTTTTATCCCCCACACATTTTTTTGTTGACAAACTTTAGGATGATAATACCATATGTAGAAGACATGAGTTAAAGATATCATTTAAAATCCTTGGGTGGTGGGATAGGTTACATGGTTATCAGCATGTTTAACTCCATTTTGTTTGTGTGCCCACCAATTTCATCCCTTAGCCCACAAGTTGGTTGATTTGTTGAATACTTAATGGAATCACCACGACTCGGAATTAGAACTTACATTGGTTATAATGTGAGTTGTGTGTTTGTGACTTAGCACTTAGCTTGATTCTCACTCGTTGATGCTTATGTTGGTTAGCTCAAAGCAAACTTGGCACTTGAATGCCAACGGTTGTTAGTTGTTGAGGTACATTGTGATGAGTGGCCCAACTCATCGGGTGTGATTATAGTTCAACTCATTGAGTTGGGTGTGTAACTCAATCCTTAGAATGTAGCTCGCTTGAGATGGTGGTGATATGTGGAAAATTTGGGAACTTAGTCCCACATGTATGAAAATTGGGTCTTCAAATGGCTTTGTAAGAAAATACCCTCACTATGAAATGTGAAGAAATTTGGCATGGTCCTCTTGAAAAAGAGTGGACCCCACTAGATTTTGGTCCCCGATCGGCACATTGTGTGGGCCCCACATTGGCTATCAAAGAACAGAGGTTAAAACCAAATTTTTGTAGAAGAAAACTCTACCACTTATCACTCCATAATTTGTCCACTTGTCGAGATCATATCATGCTACATCATCTCTATGAAGACCGTTATTTTATTTTTTCCATTGGGAGATAAATTACAAAGCAAACTATATCTTTTGTGCATGAAATCCATTTTTCCTCATTCAAAAGGTGTCATAAATATCTTAGTGAGCTATTCTATGTGTAAACATTTTTGGATATTGTGAATACCATATAAAAAGACCCATCTTCAAAAATAGATCAACAATAACGATAGAATATGCCCTTTTGTGTTTGGGTTATTCCCAAAACAAAATCCATACTTAATTTCTATGAAGGTTTTCAGTGATACCATTGGTTGATATAACACTACATTCGAATCTTTAATTTTACCAATTAACAAATTTTGCACCTTTGTACATATATATGCACATATTTACCCATTTGTAGCTATTAATACCTTTCTCTTATCGAACCAAGGTCATGTCCATTCCAAAGTAACTAGATAATCCTCCAAAATACTTATTTTGGATTAATTTCTCTCGCATTGGCCCTCTAAGAACACGTAATTGGGATCCTTTGAACAACAATTCCTTCGTGGGAAATAATCTAACCAAGGGATGTGATCGATGCTTGCAAGTTCTACACATGCTCTCTATGCTTCTTGAAATATTCATTTTCTTCTTAAAGTTGCTTTAGAGCATAAAACCCTATGACTTCTACATGCACCTCGCTTAACAAGAAACGTCTTCTACTTAGTACATGTACAAACTTGTTCAAATTCCCAATACTATGTTGTAAGACAAATGAGTAGCTCTAAAAGAAATCAGCCAATTTCATGTGTTTTTTATTCAGTTTCCCTTGACTATTAATGAATAGTAGCTTTTGATGGTTTGTGTATAGCATAAACTCCTTGGGAAACAAGAAGTACCTCCACTTCTTCAAAGCATGCACTATCACATAAAATCTTGATCATAAACCAAATACGTCTTTCTTGCACCATTTAGTTCCTCGGTGAAATATTAGATGGATCTCCCATCTTAACCCAACACTAGCCCAACAATTATTCCAATCACATCACAATCAAATTAAAATACATTGATTGCTCCATGAATTTCTTCTTCAACTTATAAAATGCATATTTCCTAATTTTGGTCCTTGCAAACTCTCTCTTATCTCCCTACATCACCTTTGTGGTCGGGTTTGCAAATCATGTTAAAGTCTCTAATGAACCTTCCATAAAAATTTTCAAACCATGGAAACTTTGTTCTTTATAAATATTCCTGGGTAAGAACCACTCCACTATATCTCGCACCTTCGCATGATCCATCTTCAATCCTACTTTAGATATCACATATCCCAAGTACACCAGCTCCTTAATGAAATTGGATTTCTTCGAGTTCACTTGTAGCTTTTCTTTCTACAAACACTCTAATATCTTCCACAAATTGGCCAAGTCTTCTTCCTAAATTTTTCTAAAGACTATAATTTCACCCAAATATATATTGAAAAAATTACCTAGTATGTTGGTGCCATTTTTGACCTTCGCACCATGTTGCCCTAAATTTTCAAATCTGATCTACTCAAAAAAAAATTCACCCTTTGATTTGATGGTTTGTAATTTTCCCCTCCGGTTGAAATGCTTTAAAAATGCTCACAAACTTGTTATTTTGTCCTAATTTGAAAAAATAATCCAAGTTTGCCCTTTACTATGCCCTAGTTTTTCCAATTTTGTGGGCTATGTCTTTTTTTCCCTTTGCTCAGATCATGGAAAAATCAAAATTTATTAAATCATACTTGTGTGTAATTGAAAATCCAATCCCAAGGTCGAAAATGTTTAGAAATCATGCTTCAGTTGATTTAAAATCAAAAAATTTGCCATCCTTGGTGAAAAAATTGAATTCTAGGGCATCCTTTGAATTTTTACATTTTTGACGGTCATACAGGCATCATTTACCCATCAAATTCATCCTCAGAAGGTATTGGCAATGTGGCGGGTTTTCATTGGTTGAGGTGCGGCGGGAAATGTTTCTAACTTGTCATTTTTTTATTTTTTGGGCAAAGTGGCAAATTTGGCTCCACGGCTCCACCTTTTTCAAAGTTGCCTATGTGGCATGTTCTTATTGGATCGAGGAGAGGTGGGGAGTTGGATCTCCTTTGAAAATTTTGGCTTTATTTTGCAAAATTTCCTAAGTCAAAATTTTTCCCGAAACCCCGCAGCCAACTAGAGGAGGACGCGTGGAAGTATTTTGGTCGGAGGGGATGTGGGTGGTGGAGAAAAACTTATGAAATTTTGTGTTTTTGGCTCAAAGGGTTAAAGTAAAATTTTGGACCGCAGCCCCATGGCAAATAATAGGAGGACGCGTGTCCAGGAAAAATCAAAATGGCAAGGCAGAGGTTTTGGTGATTTTGAAGTTTTTTAACTTCGAATGGTTTAAAGTAAAATTTTCGACCGAATCTCCGCAATGAATCAGGAAAGGACACGTGTACAAAAGGCAAAAAGCGAAGAAGGGGCCGAAGGAAAATTTTATGACTTTTTGCCTTTGTTTTCTAAAAGGTGAAAAATGAAAAATGGCTCCACTCCTATCCAGGTGAGACACATGTCACATTTTAAGGGTCAAAGGTGGGCAAGGAGGGAAGTGTGGGCCTTGGAGGGAAATGAGGATTTTTCCCCTTTTTAGCAAAAGGAGTTAAGGCAAAAATTTAAGCCGCAGGTCAACAAGCAAATCAATGAGCAACACGTGGCGGGTAGAGCGGACAAGGCAGGTCAACGGGCCAGCAGAGGTAGGAGAGAATTTTTTCCCTTTTGCAAAGAAGGCTTAAAATCAAAATTTGAAGCGTTGGCCCGCTAGCGAATCATCGAGCGACACATGGCGGGGAGAAATCGGAGGTGCGGGCCTGCGGGGCAAAAAGTGAAAATTTTCCAATTTTCCAAAAAAAGTTCAAAATGCGCAGAATTGAAGCATGATCACAATGGGACCCACCATGTGCCACGTGTCAACTCTAAAATTCAAAGCAAAGTGGGACGGGGAAAAGGTCAAATTTTTCCATTTTTTCCAAAATGTTGAAAAGTCAAAAAATGAGCTCGAATTTGTTTCCAATCATTTTTTACCACGTGTCCAGCCTTATTCAAAAAATTAAAAAGGTAACTCAAGCTTATTTCTAAGTCCACATCTTCCACGTGGAGGGCCAGGATTAAAAGATGGATAAAATCGATGGTTGTTGTGCATCCATTTGTTTTGACTACCATGGGAGCTCCAGAAATCTTGGAATCATGATTTTTGCATCAAAATTCATCAAATTTATAGTGATTTTTGTTCTCTCGGCCTTCTAGGATCATTGGCATCACTTTCATGGCTTAATTATTTGATCTGAGGTGGTTTTGAAATAAATTTTTCCTTAATCCGTCCAAAAAATGTGAAATGACAAAACCAAACATTGTTGAGCTAATTTGAAAAGGTAAAAAGGTGAAAATGATGAGTAAGAGGTGTTTGCATGCCTTAATGATGAAAAATGTGCCTTCGGGATGGATAATGATCTAGATGTTTGGGATGATTTAATCTTTTTGGGCACACTGCAACTTGCAAATGTTTTTCTGTTTGATGTCATTTTCATTGAATCATGAGAAATGGTTATAACATAATTGATCCCTTGGCATATTCTTTTCTTGGGAAAGAGGGATCCAAGGTGGTAAGAGATATATAATGTATGTTTTGAGACATGCAGGGGGTCAGGAAAAGTTGAAAATCACGAGAAAATTTTGAGAGAAAGCTCATTTTCTGAGAAACCCACCAAAGGACCAGAATAATTTCTTCTGTGTTGGATCTTCATGTATGTGAGTTGGTTACAAGTGTATAGCCATCACACTGCTCTAAGATTGTTCATAAAACTCTCCCTTGCTGATGAATCTAACAAATTTTTGAGTTAATCTATGTTTTTCTGGGCAATATGATGTCTGTTGTCATTTCTAAATGCCTACAAATAGTTTTCATTGTTCTTGTTGCAATCTTGCATTGAAAGTCTTTAGAAATTACACAGAATCTCCGTTTCTTGTTGATAGTTTAGTGGCATTTGCAATCTCATGTTTAGAAGAGCCTTCATCTAATAAAGAGATAAACAAATTTAAAATCACTTTACCTTCCTTGATTGTAGAGATTGTTTGTAAGCCTTTGGGGGTACCTTAGGCATGGTTTGATCAAGGATTTTTGTGTTTAATTGAGTTCCTTACTTCAAGATTTTGTGGTGAATTCTCAAAGATTGTGTGAAGAGTGCAACTTGGGCTTCCATTTATGCCTCTTCTGGTTGAAAGAATATTCTAATTATTTGAAGCATTTTATCGATAATTGTTCAAGTATTGTAGAGGTTGTCAAAGATCGATATATCCCGCTTTGTCTTGTCAACACCCCACCAAAAAATTCATTCAAACAAACTAATCCTACTCCTACTACCCCTGCATTGCATTGTGTGTCAACAAAAGAATACAATCCATTTACAAAAATTCACAAAGTAACTGAGGATCATATAATGTCTCCAGTAACCCTTGCCTTGCATTGAAAATATCTCCATAATCTAAGAGTGACAACTTGTGAAAGTCAGATTTGGAGTGTTGATCATATTTTCCCAAGGCCTTTTCATACTATTTTCATAAATTGAGGGATATCTTTGTATCCTTCACCATTTGTGGGTTACATTATAGGTTCTCTTACGTTGGTTGAAAGGCACAACCTAAAATAGTGAAGGTCGAGATCAAATCCTTTCAAAGTGCTATCCATCTCTCCACAAATCGAGTGCCGTTAGATCACCTCCTAGCTACAAAATGACACACATCATGATCTATCCGACTTCAAGCTTCATGCCATATCTACGATGCTGCTGATGAAAAGGAGTACAAATTTGGGTACCAACATAGTAAATGCTTCAACACTTCATTCATAAGTCACGTGAATGTACTTGGTACATTGGTTATCCAAAATGGTATTCCCTACCACTCTTACAAACCATACCGCATATTTGAAATAGTCTTCCCTTCATCACCCTCTCTTATCATGATCTAGTGATACACACTCGCCAAATCAATCTTCATTAAGTACCTTGTTCAACTTAAACAATCCATCATATAATTCATGCATGGTACAATGGGATCATGTACTTAAATGTAAATTTTTTTATGGATCTAGAATCAATGCACATCCTTCACTCACCTCCTTAATTCAGATCTAATATTGTAGGTGTTACACAAGCTGAAAAATTCTCTTATCAAACCCTTCTCAAGCAACTCTTGAACTTGCTTTTCATCTCCTCATTCTCCATAGGTGTTAACCTATGTACAACCTTCTTCAAAAACTAAAACCTAGGATCATATCCATATAATGACTTATACTATGTATTTGTGATAACTTATCACGAATATCATGTTCTATGATAATCACAAACTCACCTAGCATCTACTTCACTTCACATGAAAGTGTTCCTTCTTCTACCATGTCATCCTTCTCTTTTTCACAAGCTTCAAAATGAATGCAAAACATTTTTTTCTTTCCCTTCACTCAATAAATTTCCCAAAATCATACATCTTTGTATTCTTCGCTCTTCTATTTTCCAAGTAACTAATTTCTTTCTCCTTCTTTCAAGAAGCCACTTTAAGAGCCATTGCACTCTTTTCTTCATACTCCAACCAAGAACTTGACTTACCTCCTTATTTCTTTCTATCATTAATTTCAAATCCTCCTCTATCTCTCTAATCTCTGCAATCATCTCTTCATTTTTCATCCTCTTCTTCCTTACACTCTCTTTCAACTTATTCTGGTAGCCATATGGAAAGAAACCCTTCATCTCTACTTCTCATCTCAACTCTCTCTCTCTCTTCTCTTTCTTTATTTCTTCTTCACAAGAAAATATTTTTCACCTTGCTCTTTCCTAGTACCTCACCCTAGGCCTTACCTGGTTTTTTGCACTTATTTTCTTCCCTTTTAACCTTTAGGTCTATTTCACCTTAGATTTCTTCTTATTTTCTTTCTACTTTCTCTTTGAGCCTTCAATGGCTAAGGTTTCTTTACTTACCACTTGATTATCAATCTTCAACTTTATTCTCTTCAAAAAAATTCTTTTTCAAGCTTTTAAAGAGAAAACAGGCTTTGATACCACTATGATGCAAAGGGGTGGAAACCCAAATTCTAAAGTGACACCACAATGTTAGTTTCAAGATCAAAATTATCAAGAACATGCATTAACTCAAGCACTTCACAATGCATACACGTTCCAATTTTATTTACAATATGGATTCAAGGCTATTTTTTAATCATTACCTACTCAATATCATCAAATTAACATGCATCAAAACCTTGAAGGATCCAAGTCTTCAATTCAACACATTCACCTTTTAGACCCTCAATTAATGACTACTAGCCCTTCTTCACTACAAATCTTAATGTGTGGAGAAACTTACAAAGACTTTGTAATTTATGAATATATTTTCAAATACCATTTATGGGCTTACATCTCCTCATAAAATGTTAGAAGCCAACTCAAGCTTAACCGCCTCAACGGTGCTTCTATTGTTTTCAATCAAGTCTCTCTTACTAACCTTTTTTCCCTAAAGCTTATTGTTTTGAAAAAATCATGAAGAGTTAGAGAAAACTTGATGCATAGCTACATCCACTTACAGACCATCCACTATGTTAGTTTGATCAAAATCTCCAAAATCAGTGTTTTACAAGCTAAGATACTCACCTTTTAGGCTTAAGAATCTTCCTTCTTGAACCAAATTTTCCCTTAAATCCCTATTAAGGCTTGGAATCTTCTTGTACCATGTTACTAAACCTCATTCAATGCTTAATCAATCATCAAATTGGAGCAATGCAAAAGAAATAAACAAATTACCTTGTTTGTGTGAAATATGCCTTCTTAAGCTTCTCAAGTCAAATGCCAAAACTAGGTTCATGTTTGGAGACATCTGTAAATAATTGAGACCGATTCAATAAAATCTAGATATTTTATTTAAATATAATTGTATAACTATGATATAAATGATATATAATGAAATATGAATGTTAAATAATTTATTTGATTTTATTAATGAAAGGAAATGATAGGGATAATGTACTTATCTTGACCTTTCTTAGCTCACAAGTGACCTAGGACTAAGTAGTGTGGTGAAACAAAATAACGAGGTCATTACGCAATGAACAACATAAAAATGCAACAAAAATGGAATCGGCTATACTAGGGCACTGGAGAGGGATGGTGACGCCTGTGGGTGCCCCTGGTCTTATTTCTAGGTGCCTTGAGCTACAAAAAGTAAGGAACCTGGTTCGATATAGTCTCTAGGGCTTCACACTTATTCTCCTTTGGTCATGTTGTCCACTCAAAATTCCCGCTACGATAAGAGTAAAATTTTCAAAATTTTGAGTTTAAGTGTTTTTCTCTACGAAATGCCTAAGTCGTGAAATTGAAAAAAATGTGTTTTGGGTCATTTTGTGTGATTTTCGGGCTGTCGGAACTTTTGTCCCATCTGTTCCAAGTACGAAAGTGCATTCTGTTACCCGATCGGCTGAAATCCCGAATTTGTCCCATTTTGGGCCGTCGGAGAGTTTTTTCCCAAGTGTCCCAAAACTTATTTTGCATGTTGTTGCAATTTTGGCCGAATCATCCTTCCCGCGTACTTCGCACTTTCCTGTCCCAAATGTCCCAAAGTTAAAAAGTGCGAGCTTTCCCATTTTCGACCGATTTGCCGAACCGCGTCCTTCGCGCAATTTTGTCCCAACTGCCCCATTTTAAAAGTGCGAGCTTTCCCATTTTCGGCCGAGCCGGTCAAGTCGCGTACTTCGGAACTTTTTGTCCCGAATGTCCCAAGTCCAAACGGGCCCTTTGTTCCAATTTCGACCGAAACACCCGAATCGCGTACTTCACACATTTTCGTCCCATTTGTCCCAAATGCATTTGTGCGTCCTCTCCCTGTTTCGCCCGAACCGGCCGAGCCGCGTGTTTCGCGCATTCGCGTCTCACATGTCCCAAGCGTACCAAGTGTCATTCACACTTAGTTTTTCCCGCTCACTCCGAGTATGATGCTTTTCAAATTGGTGGTTGTGTATTCAATGCGCATTAAAGTCATTCCTCTCTCCAAACGGCTATATAACGAGCATTCCCCTTTGCATTTTCGCATTGCTTCCATGCTATCTTTTGCTCGAACCCTTGCAATTTGAAAACCTGCGCAATCCCCCTCCATTTGCAAATTCCTTCCAGAAGTCTAGGTTGCAGCTCCGAGGCTATCAATATGAAGATCAAGTTCCAGGGACAGGAGCAAATTTCTCCGCTTGAGTCTGCTGTTAGCAATATAGGGGACAGCGAAGCTCGTCATCTCGACTTCGGTGATTTTTGGTCAAGAATGACAGATGCAAACCCTACACCAATGGCACAGATGATTAATGATAGTGGTTTGGCTTTTGCCGGAGGTTTCCCAATCTCAGTACAGTGTGCTGATACTGTACTTTCATGCGGAGCTCACTTCGACCCCGCTTCGAGCGAATTGACAAATGTACATGGGGAACTCATTGCCAAGCTGGACGCTGCCGCCATTGGTGCTGCTCTGAGGATTCCGGAGATGGACAATGCTATAGTCGTCTCCCGGGATCAAGCACAGGCCATGTTCGACCAAGACAGTGACAAATATAAAGCTCGAGTGGCGAAGTCTTGGTTGAAGAACCCTAAGAAAGGTGCTTCTCGCCTAACCAAAACCCTATTCCGAGCAGATTTCAATGAAGAATTGTCAGATTTTATAATCTTGCTGGCTCGGGTTATGGGTTTGCCCTCCACCAATGAGTTTCATTTCTGGATGTGCCCGCTCATCAGCATGGTGTGCGAGGGAACACAAAATATCAACTGGGCAGAGATCATCAGTATGAATTTGGCAGAGCAGCTATCCAACGTTCCAAGAAACAAAGAAGTTCTATATGACTTCATATCTGATGTATACCCTAGCAGCATCCAGGCAGTGGTTTGGTTTCTCCTATATAGATGCACACAAAGATGATCCAGTGTATGCCTATTGCCCGCAGTTCACCTTGGAGACCAGCAACCGCAATTTCAGAAGGGTCAATGATGCTTTCACCATGTACGTGGTCAGATTGCTCGAAGGTGATACTGCTAGAAGGTTTTCAGATGAAGCCATGAACCTGATATCGCAGTATGGAGCCTATTTCATTCAATTCAGGAAATTTTCCTATATCAGGCTTGCTGGCTATGAAAGCACTCCTCTGCGGCTTCCCATGTTCTGCAATGACAAAATGGCCTTGATTGAAATATGCAGGCAACTAGACAAGTTGCACAGAACTTGCAGAGACAAGAAGATTTCTGGCTTGCACTTTCCCATCTCTCTGGGAAACTACACATGCAAAACAGCTCTGGATGCTCAGAACATAGAAAGAGCCCTGGTCCCTATCACTGTTCATTTCTTCAAGCCAAGAACCTGTTTTGACTTGAAGAAGTTCATTGAACAGAACATCAAGATAGTCTATCATCATAGGGCAGATACAGAAGACTACTGGGCTGACTGTGCAGATGATTTTGAAGCCAGAAGAAGGCATTGTGGCAGGTTCTCCCTGCAATTGATCCAAGAACTCAGTCTGTACCAAGTTCCTGAAGGTCTCCAGGATGACAATTCTGATCTATACTCTTATGAGTATGAAAATGTGATTAAGCACACCCCTCTGGAGGACCTGGATTGGAACAGAAAGAGAGAGATGATCTGGCTGAGATTCTTGCTCCAGTCTTAATCAGGACTAGGGTCTGGTTCAGTAAGAAGATCCGAGAATTCAAGAGGCACTCAGGAGAATCTAGCTCCAAGGATGATTCGACACCCATAAGAGAGGCATCAGTTCCAGAGTCTGGAACACCAGTGAAAACCCCTCCTGCCTCAACAGCTCGGGGACCTGTGGAATCTACTCCTTCTCCATCTACCCAGGTATACAAGAAGAAACTCAAAGAGGTAAAGAAGGAGCCTGCAGAGAATGACCCTCCAAGAAAACAGGCAGAGTTGCCTATTGTTGTCCACTCAAAATTTCCCGCTCTGATAAGAGTAAAATTTTCAAAATTTTGAGTCTTAAGTGTTTTTCTCTGAGGTGCCTAAGTCGTGAAATCAAAAAAATCTGTGTTCTGGGTCGTTTTGTGTGATTTTCGGGCCTGTCGGAACTTTTTGTCCCATCTGTCCCAAGTACGAAAGTGTCTTCTGTTCTCCGATCGGCCGAAACCTCCGAATTTGTCCCATTTTCGGGCCTGTCGGAAGTTTTTGTCCCAAGTGCCCCAAAGCCAAAAATGCAATCTGTTCCATTTCGGCCGAATCATCCTTCCCGCGTACTTCGCACTTTCCTGTCCCGAATGTCCCAAGTAAAAAGTGCGAGTCGTTCCATTTTCGCCCGAACCGGCCGAACCGCGTACTCCGGAACTTTTCGTCCCAAATGTCCCAAGTTCGAACGGACCTGTTGTTCCATTTTCGGCCGATTCGCCCGATTTTGTCCCAACTGTCCCGAGTTCCAAATTGCTCTCTGTTCCATTTTCGGCCGGTTCGCCCGGACCGCGTCCTTCGCGCAATTTTGTCCCAACTGCCCCATTTAAAAAAGTGCGAGCTTTCCCTATTTCGGCCGAGCCGGTCGAGTCGCGTACTTCGGAACTTTTTGTCCCGAATGTCCCAAGTCCAAACGGGCCCGCTGTTCCAATTTCGGCCGAAACACCCGAATCGCGTACTTCACACATTTGTGCGTCTTCTCCTGTTTCGCACCGAATCGCCGAGCAGCGTGTTTAGCGCATTCGCGCCTCTCGCCCCAAGCGTACCAAGTGTCGTTCACACTTAGTTTTTCCCGCTCGACCCGAATATGCTGTTTTTCAAAATATGAATTTAAGTTGCGGCTCTGATGCTATCAATCCGAAGATCAAATTTCAAGGACAGCTGGCAGAAGGACGAAGCTCTCAAGACGCTGGTTGCATCAGTTTTCAAAGACACTCATTGTCATCCTCAAGATGAAACGTCAGTTCCACGTGGTAGAGACAGAGCTGAGACGTTAGAAAGATTCAAGCAGCGGTTTCTGAAGACAGTGGGTCCTTCTCAGAACTGGACACCTGTCTCCTTCTCCTTTCTTTTCTCTTCTTCCCTTTCTTTTCGTATTCTTTGTAATCAGTTAAGGTATTGCGATTAGCATTCCCTAACTATTCTTTAGTTAAAAGAAACGGTTACGAGGAGTAACTGATTTGTAATCTATATAATGGCCTTTCCACGCCATTTTACAAGGAGGAAGAACTTGGATATTTGCTGAAAGTGTAAATAGATCTTAAAGAAATCAATACAAAAGGGCTTTCCGTTCTTTGTCTATCTGATTCTTGTTGTCTCTGTGTTTTCCTTTAATATTGTGAAGATCATTTTGTTCCTAACTCGTTTAGTCTCTCTGATTGCATACTGTTCAGTTTTGCAAGTACAGTGATCTTGTACAACCAAGAAGGAACTTTGTGTCCTTGATTAACAAATCTGAAGAAGGTTATTTACAGAACTTTGTGTCTTTAAATTTAATCCCATTCAACTAATGCAAATGATCTTTTCTTAAATCCTTTGAAACTTCGCATACACGAAGAATTATTCTCGCTATCTATAATTCGAATGTTCTATTCTCGCTCATCTTCTTACTCCCCTTCCTCATCTCTGGCGAATCGATGATCCTTGTGGAAAACACTTTCGTAATATCTAAGTTTGACCATAAAATAATGTTCTGTACTTTTGTAAATAAGTTTTTTTCAGAATAAGGGAACCTCTCCCATTAAAGAGGAGGGACTTCTTGTCCCCTGACTGTTGTTCTTCTAAAAAATCCTATTTGAAAACCAACACCTATAGGGCCAGAGAACATCATTGTTCTCAGTGAAAGTGAAGAAAGCGAGATGCCAACTCCTGCAAATGTTCCTGAAGATCCAGCAGATAAGGACAAAGAGGTCCAGAGCTCTGAACTTCCTGGTGCTACTGATTCTTCTACTGCCATTGCCTCCAGTGCTCTACTCACATCTCAGCTTGAGTCAACAGCTGCGCAAACCCTGAGTGTCATGAGCTCCCTGTCTCTTGGTCCCCTTGCCCCTCCTCTGCATTCTTCTTCCTCTTTTGCTTGGGTGCAACCTCTGGTTGACAAAAGGAAGAGAAAATCCTCCTCTCAAAGCTTGGGACCAAATTTTGATGCTGTTGCAGCCTTGTTGGGCACCACTCCTTCTCGTGCCAAGAAAGCCAGAACTACTTCCAGGATTGTGTCTGATGCTCAAGGTCAGCAGTTCTTGGAGATTGCTAAACCTACAGTGGATAAGTCAGAATCAGACTTGCTGACATCTGACTTGGAGCTTTCAAGGATCCCTATGGGAGAGTCTACCCCTGAAGGTGAAATTCATAACCTCCAGGAAACAGTCACCAGAGTCATTGGAAGGGTAGAGAAAGGGCAGCAGACTATTGAACAGCTGGAAGAACAAGCCCAAGTTCTCACAAGTTTTATCAAGTCACTTTTGTCTAAGGACAAAGTTTTGGACCCTACCCCCTTGACTGCTCTACCGCCTCCTGTAATTCTAAGCCAAGATGAAGTGCAAAGTATTAAAGATATGCACAAGTATTTCGTCATGTGAGCTATATTGAAGCCGTGGTGGATGACATGCTTGTTCTTTGGGCTAAACTTCATCGATGAAGCTTTTAAACTACATGGAAAGGTAGACAATTTGCAATGAAGCTATCCTCTCTGCTATTGGGGTTATGGATAAAGAGCTTAAACTTCGGGGCGATTGCATTGTAGACCTTCGCCTCATGGGGAATGAGATGAGAACATCTTACTGGCGAATAAGATTTTCGATGATGCCAAAGACAATCTATCAAAATCCTAGGTCTACAGCAGTAGAGTGGAAAATCAAAGTCTGGAGGAAGTCAGGAGAAATGAAGAACAGCTGGCAGAAGGGAGAAGCTTTCAAGACACTGGCAGCTGCTGCTTTCAAAGATATACATTGTCATCTTCAAGATGAAAACTCTGGTGCTTCCTTGTCCTTGCAAGAAATCAAAGCTCAGTTCAGAGCTTTTGTCAAAGATCATCTATTCAAAGAAAGCTCCATCTCTAAGGAAAAGATGAAGGAAATTTGTTCTCTTCAGTCTGCCATTGAAGAAGCAAACAAAGATTATCATACTCACGTCGAGTTTGATAAAGAGATGGAGAAATGTCTAGGATTTTGGACTCAGTCTGCAGCCAACACGTCAGTCCCTCATGGCAGAGATATAGCTGAGTCATTGAAGAAATTCAGGCAGCGGATTCTGAAGACAGTGGGTCCCTCCCAGTAACCGGCCACCTGTCTCCTTCTCCTTTCTTTCCTCTTCTTCCCATTCTTTTCGTATTCCTTGTAATTAGTTAAGGTATCGCAATGGGCGATCTTTAACTATTCTTTAATTAAAAGAAACGGTTACGAAGAGTAACTGACTTGTAAGCTATATAATGGCCTTTCCACGCCATTTTGAAAGGAGGAAGAACTTGGATATTTGTTGAAAGTGTAAATATATCTTAAAGAAATCAATACAAAAGGGCTTTCCATTCTTTGTCTGTCTAATTCTTGTTATCTCTGTGTTTTCCTTTAATATTGTGGAGATCATTTTGTTCCTATCTCGTTAGTCTCTCCGATTGCATATTCGGTTTTGCATGAATACGGTGATCTTGTACAACCAAGAAGGAACTTTGTGTCCTTGATTAATAAATCGAAGAAGGTTATTTATGGAACTTTGTGTCTTTAAATTTAATCTCATCCACCAACGCAATGAAATGATCTTGTCTTAAATTCTTTGAAGCTTCGCATACACGAGGAATTATTATTGCTATCTATAATTCTCGAATGTTGCTATTCTCGCTCATCTTCTTATTCCCTTTCCTTAGTCCTTGTGTAATTGATGATCCTTGTGGAAAACACTTTCGTAAAATCCAAGTTTGACCATAAAACAATGTTCTGTACATTTGTAAATAAGTTCGTTTCTGAATAAGGGAACCTCTCCCATTAAAGAGGAGGGACTTCTAGTCCCCTCACTGTTGCTCTTCTAAAAAGTCCTATCTGATGACCAACAGTTTTTGGCGACTCACTGGGAAAATCGCATTCAAGATCTGCAATTTTCGATCATCCTTTGATCTTGTGACTCCGCGTTTCACTCGAGGGAGAAGGACCCTTGGTATCGAAGATTCTCGGCCCAGATTTTGGAGCAACAGGGTTTTCCTTTCCCTTCAAATAGAAGAACTGGTTCGACGAGCACTCCACCTGTTCAAGATAGAAGTCCTACCGGTGGTATTCCTTCAGAACCTGCTAGTCCCAATCTACGAGCTTTGTTCCTAGCTGGTGTTACAGTTCCCCTCCAAGCCGTATTTCCAAGAATGGCGGCACAATTGCCATGGGGTCAACGTGTCGGGCCCCTGGCCCTTACTCAGCCTTTGCATGAGTTACCTAGAGGTAACCGAAAGAACTTCCCCAAGTTTAGAGGAGATGGCAAAGTACACCCTGATGAACACATTGCAGCCTTCATAGTTGCATGTGGAGTCTTGGGAGTTGAACATGAAGACGTCTCAGTAAGGCTGTTCGTTGAGACGTTACAGGATAATGCTGCTGACTGGTTCTATCACCTTCCGGCTGGTGCCATCACCGACTGGAATACAATGAGAACTCAGTTCGAAAGCCGTTTCAAGCCGGCAGAAGATGTGCATGCCCTGCTTGCCCAAATTTCTCAGATAAAGAAAGATCCATCAGAACCCATGAGAGAATTTGTGGCTCGGTTCAACAGACTGATCAACAAAATTCCTGTAAATACTCGACCGGTTGATCAAATTCAAAAATGTTTCTTTCTAAATGCTCAAACGCCCAAAGTCAGTTATGCTCTAAGAAGGGCTAATCTTGGAACGTTAATTCTGGATCAAGAACTGGCTGTTAGTGTCGAGGATGACCTGATCATGTCAGGGAAGTTGAAGAGAGATCCTCCCAAATCTAAATCTATTGCTTCTTCCTCCTCCACCTCTGGACCCAATACTGATCCATTAGTCCAGAAACTTGCAAATGATCTAGTAGCTATAAAGAAACAATTGGCTCAGCATGCCCCATATGCAGATGTTCCAAGAAGAAATTTCCAGCCCAGAAACCGTTTGCCTGCTCCCCACACAAAACTGGCACTTGAAGGACCTCCTGTCAAGGTTCCTGTGAATGCAACCTGTGAAGTTGAAGAGCCAGATGATGATGTGGATGATGAAGCTCGTGAGGAGTTCCTGGAGGAATTTGATGATGAGGCGGAAGAACTTGAAGGATCTCGGGTTAATTTCTTTACCACCGAAGGCACTGATGATGGAGATGACTATGATGAAGTGGTAGCAGATATGAACAGTGAATCATTTGCTGTCATGACTCGAGAACAGACAAGGCAGAAGGAGAAAGTAACACAGCCCATGAAGAAATCTAAGGAGCAGCCAAAGGCAACTATTCCTGTAATTGCCAGAAGAGGATCTCCTATCCCTACCTCATCTGCACCAAAGGTAAGTCCTGCCAATCCTGCTACCAAAGTTGCTTCTTCTTCTTTTTCTCCTAAAGTTGATAAGCCTAGAATTCCAAATGATGATGGCCCATCCACCTCTGGATCCTTTGATATTGTTGATCATCTAAAAAGGACTAAGGTTCAAATTTCAGAAGCTGAATACTACCAAACCCATCCCAAAGCTTTTGCCAAGATGATCCAATTTGTAAATTCCCATTCCAAGACCACCTCTAAAGGCCTTTTGCCCACTCCTCCTTCTATACCACAGCCTAGTCTGGTAGCTGCTGTCACCTCGCCTGGTGACAAAATCAAGCCTTTTTATGTAACACTTCTTATAGCTGGCCATAGGCTCAGTAACTGTGTCATAGATTCTGGAGCCTCAGATAATGTGATGCCTGCTAAGGTAGCTCATGCTTTAGGCTTGACCCTCACTGCATCTTATGGATCTTGCTACTCCATGGAAAGTAAGGAAGTGCCTTTGGTTGGAAGGATTAAAGATGCACAAGTGGCTTTTGTTGCTTTACCTGAAAAGAAAGTCTTGGCTACCATCCTAGTAGCAGACATTCCTCCTTCTTATGGAATGTTGCTAAGTAGGAACTTCTGTAAAGATGTGGGTGGAGAGATTCAAATGGATTGGTCACACGCACTCATACCTGTCAATGGACACATGAAGAAGCTGTTGCCTGAGAAACAATCTGAGTATATTGTGCAGAAAACGGATGATCCTAAGGCACAAATACTCTATGAAGACATAGGTCATGGTAATTACATGATTCTGTCCCCTGATGAAATCCAACCCTCCAAAGTATCACCCAAAGATCCCAATGGTGTTTGGATTTTAGAATTTGATGGAAGTTGTTCCTCGGCTGGTTCTGGAGCTGGTGTCCTGCTAGTGTCACCTGAAGGATGCCTACACCCTTTTTCATTTAAGTTGCAGTTCGAAAACACTAACAACACCGCAGAGTATGAGGCTCTTATTCTTGGACTGCAAGTGGCCAAAGAACAAGGTGTAAAAAATCTTCTGGCTCGTGGTGATGCAGAGCTGATTGTGAAGCAAGTCAGAAGCCTTTTTCAGGTAAAAAATGGGAGGCTGAAGCATTACCGGAATCAGGTTTGGGATTCAATTGAATTCCTTGATGCTTTCTCCATTGAAGCAATACCCAGAGAAAAGAACAGCAGGGCTGATTCACTGGCTGTCTCAGGGTCATTACTGATTCCCCATCCTGAATTCTCTCAGGATAAGTTCACTATTGAAATGGTCCACCGGCCTAGTGTTCCTGACAATACTAATAACTGGCAAGTTTTCAACGATGACCAGCATTTGCTTTCCTTCCTGGAACTCAAGGGGAATTTCGAGCAACTGTATTTTGAGGGAAGTGACAACCTGCCTCGTGAGAGTGTGTCCTCTGACCAAGCTGTCACCCAAGGAGAAGAAACAGATCAGGAAGGATGCATTAAACTCAAAGGAAACAAGATTCCCAAAGGTTTGGTGAGTTTGGAGGAGTTGTTTGATAAACATGACAGATATGTAAAATCTAAAGCTTCTACTGGACCTCAGCAATCAGCTGAGTATGATAAGATTGATATAGGGAGTTCTACTGATCCCAAGCTGGTAAATATTGGGAAATGTTGCACAACCGACGAGAGGAGAAAAGCAATTGATCTTCTAAGGAAGTATAAGGATGTTCTTGCATATTCTTATGAGGATCTAAAAGCCTTCAAGCCAAAAGACATGCAGCACTCTATCCCTCTCAAACCAGGAATCAAGCCTTTCAAGCAGAAACAAAGGCAGTATAATCCCAAAATAGCTGACACTATATTTCAGGAGATTCAGAAATTGTTGAAGGCTAAAATCATTTTTCCCATTCACCATTCAACATGGATTGCAAACATTGTGCCTGTTAGGAAGAAGAATGGTGAGATCCGCATCTGTGTTGATTTCAGGAACCTGAATCAGGCTTCTCTGAAAGATAACTACCCTCTGCCTATGATGGATCAAATATTGCAAGCAGTAACAGGATCTGAAATGTTATCTATGCTTGATGGGTTCTCGGGATACAATCAGGTAGAGGTTGATACTGCAGATCAACACAAGACAGCCTTCACCACTCCTTGGGGTACCTTTGCCTACAAGAGAATGCCTTTTGGGCTGATTAATGCTGGTGCCACTTTCCAGAGAGCTATGGATTTGGCTTTTGGAAGCTTGAAAGGGAAATGTATTGTCATATACCTTGATGATCTGACAGTGTTTTCAAAGACAAGAGCAGATCACTTCGACCACCTGGAAACAGTTCTGCAAAGATGCCGAGAGCATGGGATTTCTTTAAATCCTAAAAAATCTGTCTTCTGTGTTACAGAAGGAAAACTATTAGGGCACATTGTCTCCAAGGATGGTATTAAGATTGATCCTGAATGAGTTCAAGCCATCCAGCAAATTCCTCTCCCAACCAGTAAAAAAGGCGTGCATTCCTTTTTCGGTAAGATCAATTTTTTAAGAAGATTCATCCCTGATTTTGCTGAATTAACTTTGAACATCTCTCAGATGATGAAAGGGAAGCAAACGTTTGGTTGGTCTTCTGAAGGAAAGGAATCCTTTGAGGGTATCAAGAAAGCCATTGCTAAAACTCCGCTTTGGGTCTGTCTGCTTCAAAGAAAGATTTCATCATCTATTGCTATGCTACAGATAATACCCTGGCTGCTGTCTTAACCCAAGAAGACTCTGATGGACATGAGCTACCAATTGCCTTCATGAGCTATATCCTGAAGAATCATGAGCTGAAATACACCATGATGGAGAAGCATGCTTTTGCAGTAGTCAAAGCTGTCAAGCAGTTCCATTTCTATATCCTCAACTCTCACTCTATGGTGCTTGGTTCCAGATACGACTGTTAAGTCAATTCTTACACAGCAAGAATTTGGGTCCAAGAGAGCAAACTGGGTGGCTAAAGTCCAGGAGTATGACATTGATATCAAACCGACCAAGCTAGTTCGTGGAAAAGGTCTTTGTGAGCTCATTGCTGAAGGAGCCAAACATGAGTTGCTGGAGGAGAAAGCTGACATTCCTACTGTTCTATTCCTTAGTTCAGTTGATGAATGGTATTCTGACATCGCCCATTTTCTCACCTATGGGGAATGCCCCTCTCATTTAACTACCAAGGAAAAGAGGACTGTTAAATTGAGATCAGCGCAATATGTACTGTGGGAAAATGCCTTGTTCAAGCGTGGTTTAGATGGGAGATTTCTGAAGTGTGTGGACAAGGAGCAGCAGAGAAAGTTGCTCTCAGCTTTCCATGATCAGGCATGTGGAGGGCACTATTCATCAACAGTCACAGCTCACAAGATACTCCGGGGAGGATATTACTGGCCTTCCTTGTTCAGAGATGCATCCAAGTGGGTGGATAAATGTGAAGCTTGTCAGACCTTTGTGGGAAGACCTAAATTGGCATCTTTACCTCTCAAGCCAGTTGTGATTGAGGAACCATTTCAGCAGTGGGGTCTAGACTTCATTGGTGCACTGAACCCTGTTTCTAGTGCTGGTCACACGCATGTGCTAACTGCCACTGACTACTTCACCAAATGGGTGGAAGCTATTCCAGTCAAGAGCACTACTTCTGAAGTTGTATGCAACTTCATCAAAGAGAACATCTTGGTAAGGTATGGTGTACCTAACAAGATTGTAACAGATAATGCTTCGAACTTCTCCTCAACTGAGATAATGGATTTCTGCTACGGGTATGGCATCTCTCTGGCTCATTCTTCAGATTATTACCCCAGGGAAATGGACAAGCAGAATCCACCAACAAAAATCTGGTGACTATCATAAGGAAGTTGGTCAATGAGTCTCAGCGAAACTGGCATAAGAAGCTTTATGATGCTCTTTGGGCAGACAGGATCACACCTAAAAGAGCCATTGGAATGTCTCCTTTTCAAGTGGTGTATGGAGTGGAAGCTCAATTGCCAGTGACAGTGGAACTGCCAGCCTTGCACCTGATGAAGGCCATTGAAGATACTAGTTTCAGTGATGCTCTGGATAAAAGAATCATGTACCTGCACAAACTGAACGAGGATAGATTGGAGGTTGCTGACAGGATATCTACTCACCAGCAGAAGGTAAAGATTCTGTTTGACAAGAAAGCTAGGTTCAGAGAGTTCCAAGTTGGAGATACCATGCTGTTATGGGACAAAAGACATGAACCTCGTGGCAGCCATGGAAAATTTGATTCCCTGTGGCTCGGACCATTCAAGATAAGACACTTTGCTGGTAAGAACTCTTTCTATCTTGATTACATGGATGGTTCCCCCTCCCACTTCCTTATAGTGGGTAGTATTTGAAGTTGTTCAAGTCGTAGGTGACTAGGGAGTCCCTTTGTATATTCTGTACAGTGTTTTTGCTTTTCTGCTTTCGGTGTGTTTCCCCTTCTGTTGTTGTGTGTGTTGCCCTCTGTGTTGGTTTGTTTTTTACTCCTTTGCCCAATGGATAAGGCACTGGTCTGCTTCACCGAGTTTTCTAAGTTCTTGCCTTGTCTCATTCCGAGAATTTATACCAAGTCATCCCCAGAAGGAGCCAGCTGTTGTCCACTCAAAATTCCCCGCTCTGATAAGAGTAAAATTTTCAAAATTTTGAGTTTAAGTGTTTTTCTCTGAAATGCCTAAGTCGTGAAATTGAAAAAATCTATGTTTTGGGTCATTTTGTGTGATTTTCGGGCCTGTCGGAACTTTTTGTCCCATCTGTCCCAAGTACGAAAGTGCATTCTGTTACCCGATCGGCCGAAATCCCCGAAGCTGTCCCATTTTCGGGCCCGTCGGAGAGTTTTGTCCCAAGTGTCCCAAAACTTATTTTGCATGTTGTTCCAATTTCGGCCGAATCATCCTTCCCGCGTACTTCACACTTTCCTGTCCCAAATGTCCCAAAGTTAAAAAGTGCGAGCTTTCCCATTTTCGGCCGATTTGCCCGAACCGCGTCCTTCGCGCAATTTTGTCCCAACTGCCCCATTTTAAAAAGTGCGAGCTTTCCCAATTTCGGCCGAGCCGGTCAAGTCGCGTACTTCGGAACTTTTTGTCCCGAATGTCCCAAGTCCAAACGGGCCCTTTGTTCCAATTTCGACCGAAACACCCGAATCGCGTACTTCGCACATTTTCGTCCCATTTGTCCCAAATGCATTTGTGCGTCCTCTCCCTGTTTCGCCCGAACCGGCCGAGCCGCGTGTTTCGCGCATTCGCGTCTCACATGTCCCAAGCGTACCAAGTGTCATTCACACTTAGTTTTTCCCGCTCACTCCGAGTATGATGCTTTTCAAATTGGTGGTTGTGTATTCAATGCGCATTAAAGTCATTCCTCTCTCCAAACGGCTATATAACGAGCATTCCCCTTTGCATTTTTCGCATTGCTTCCATGCTATCTTTTGCTCGAACCCTTGCAATTTGAAAACCTGCGCAATCCCCCTCCATTTGCAAATTCCTTCCAGAAGTCTAGGTTGCAGCTCCGAGGCTATCAATATGAAGATCAAGTTCCAGGGACAGGAGCAAATTTCTCCGCTTGAGTCTGCTGTTAGCAATATAGGGGACAGCGAAGCTCGTCATCTCGACTTCGGCGATTTTTGGGCAAGAATGACAGATGCAAACCCTACACCAATGGCACAGATGATTAATGATAGTGGTTTGGCTTTTGCCGAGGTTTCCCAATCTCAAGACAAGCAGTGTCGACATCAGTACTTTCATGCGGAGCTCACTTCGATCCCGCTTCGAGCGAATTGACAAATGAACATGGGGAACTCATTGCTAAGCCGTGGACACTGCCGCCATTGCGCCATTGCTACGAGGATTCCGGAGATGGAAAATGCTATAGTCGTCTCCCGGGATCAAGCACATGTGCTATGTTCGACCAAGACACGGTGACAAATATAAAGCTCGAGTGGTGAAGTCTTGGTTAAAAACCCTAAGAAAGGTGCTTTCGCCTAACCAAAACCCTATTCCGAGCAGATTTCAATGAAGAATTGTCAGATTTTATAATCTTGCTAGCTCGGGTTATGGGTTTGCCCTCCACCAATGAGTTTCATTTCTAGATGTGCCCGCTCATCAGCATGGTGTGCGAGGGAACACAAAATATCAACTGGGCAGAGATCATCTGTATGAATTTGGCGGAGCAAAGCTATCCAACGTCAAAGAAACAAAGACGTTCTATATGACTTCATATCTCGATGTATACCCTAACAAAGATCCAGCGGTGGTTTGGTTTCTCCTATATAGATGCACACAAAGATGATCCAGTGTATGCCTATTGCCCGCAGTTCACCTTGGAGACCAACAACCGCAATTTCAGAAGGGTCAATGATGCTTTCACCATGTACGTGGTCGATTGCTCGAAGGTGATACTGCTAGAAGGTTTTCGGATGAAGCCATGAACCTGATATCGCAGTATGGAGCCTATTTCATTCAATTCAGGAAATTTTCCTATATCAGGCTTGCTGGCTATGAAAGCACTCCTCTACGGCTTCCCATGTTCTGCAATGACAAAATGGCCTTGATTGAAATATGCAGGCAACTAGACAAGTCAGCCGCAGAACTTGCAGAGACAAGAAGATTTCTGGCTTGCACTTTCCCATCTCTCTGGGAAACTACACATGCAAAATAGCTCTGGATGCTCAGAACATAGAAAGAGCCCTGGTCCCTATCACTGTTCATTTCTTCAAGCCAAGAACCTGTTTTGACTTGAAGAAGTTCATTGAACAGAACATCAAGATAGTCTATCATCATAGGGCAGATACAGAAGACTACTGGGCTGACTGTGCAGATGATTTTGAAGCCAGAAGAAGGCATTGTGGCAGGTTCTCCCTGCAATTGATCCAAGAACTCAGTCTGTACCAAGTTCCTGAAGGTCTCCAGGATGACAATTCTGATCTATACTCTTATGAGTATGAAAATGTGATTAAGCACACCCCTCTGGAGGACCTGGATTGGAACAGAAAGAGAGAGATGATCTGGCTGAGATTCTTGCTCCAGTCTTAATCAGGACTAGGGTCTGGTTCAGTAAGAAGATCCGAGAATTCAAGAGGCACTCAGGAGAATCTAGCTCCAAGGATGATTCGACACCCATAAGAGAGGCATCAGTTCCAGAGTCTGGAACACCAGTGAAAACCCCTCCGACTCAAAGAACTCGGGGACTGTGGAATCTACTCCTTCTCCATCTACCCAGGTATACAAGAAGAAACTCAAAGAGGTAAAGAAGGAGCCTGCAGAGAATGACCCTCCAAGAAAATAGGCAGAGTTGCCTATAGGGCCAGAGAACATCATTGTTCTCAGTGAAAGTGAAGAAAGCGAGATGCCAACTCCTGCAAATGTTCCTGAAGATCCAGCAGATAAGGACAAAGAGGTCCAGAGCACTGAACTTCCGGGTGCTATTGATTCTTCTACTGCCATTACCTCCAGTGCTCTACTCACGTCTCAGCTTGAGTCAACAGCTGCGCAGACCCTGAGTGTCATGAGCTCCCTGTCTCTTGGTCCCCTTGCCCCTCCTGCAGATTCTTCTTCCTCTTTTGCTTGGGTGCAACCTCTGGTTGACAAAAGGAAGAGGAAATCCTCCTCTCAAAGCTTGGGACCAAATTTTGATGCTGTTGCAGCCTTGTTGGGCACCACTCCTTCTCGTGCCAAGAAAGCCAGAACTACTTCCAGGATTGTGTCTGATGCTCAAGGTCAGCAGTTCTTGGAGATTGCTAAGCCTACAGTGGATAAGTCAGAATCAGACTTGCTGACATCTGACTTGGAGCTTTCAAGGATCCCTATGGGAGAGTCTACCCCTGAAGGTGAAATTCACAACCTCCAGGAAACAGTCACAAGAGTCATTGGAAGGGTAGAGAAAGGGCAGCAGACTATTGAACAGCTGGAAGAACAAGCCCAAGTTCTCACAAGTTTTATCAAGTCACTCTTGTCTAAGGACAAAGTTTTGGACCCTACCCCCTTGACTGCTCTACCGCCTCCTGTAATTCTAAGCCAAGATGAAGTGCAAAGTATTAAAGATATGCACAAGTATTCTGTCTATGGCAGAGCTATTGAAGCCATGGTGGATGACATGCTTGTTGTTGGGCTAAACTTCATCGATGAAGCTTTTAAACTACATGGAAAGGTAGACAATTTGCAACAGAAGCTATCCTCTGCTATTGGGGTTATGGATAAAGAGCTTAAACTCTGGGGCAGTTGCATTGTAGACCTTCGCCTCATGGGACAGACAGATGAGAACATCTTACTGGCGAATAAGATTTTCGATGATGCCAAAGACAATCTATCAAAATCCTGGGTCTACAGCGTAGAGTGGAAAATCAAAGTCCTGGAGGAAGCTGTGGGAGAAATGAAGAACAGTTGGCAGAAGGGAGAAGCTTTCAAGACACTGGCAGCTGCTGCTTTCAAAGATATACATTGTCATCTTCAAGATGAAAACTCTGGTGCTTCCTTGTCCTTGCAAGAAATCAAAGCTCAGTTCAGAGCTTTTGTCAAAGATCATCTATTCAAGGAAAGCTCCATCTCTAAGGAAAAGATGAAGGAAATTTGTTCTCTTCAGTCTGCCATTGAAGAAGCAAACAAAGATTATCATACTCACGTCGAGTTTGATAAAGAGATGGAGAAATGTCTGGGATTTTGGACTCAGTCTGCAGCCAACACGTCAGTCCCTCGTGGCAGAGATATAGCTGAGTCATTGAAGAAATTCAGGCAGCGGATTCTGAAGACAGTGGGTCCCTCCCAATAGCTGGCCACCTGTCTCCTTCTCCTTTCTTTTCTCTTCTTCCCATTCTTTTCGTATTCCTTGTAATTAGTTAAGGTATCGCAATGGGCGATCTTTAACTATTCTTTAATTAAAAGAAATGGTTACGAAGAGTAACTGACTTGTAAGCTATATAATGGCCTTTCCACGCCATTTTGAAAGGAGGAAGAACTTGGATATTTGCTGAAAGTGTAAATAGATCTTAAAGAAATCAATACAAAAGGGCTTTCCATTCTTTGTCTATCTAATTCTTGTTATCTCTGTGTTTTCCTTTAATATTGTGGAGATCATTTTGTTCCTAACTCGTTAGTCTCTCTGATTGCATACTGTTCAGTTTTGCAAATACAGTGATCTTGTACAACCAAGAAGGAACTTTGTGTCCTTGATTAATAAATCTGAAGAAGGTTATTTATGGAACTTTGTGTCTTTAAATTTAATCTCATTCAGCCAACGCAAATGATCTTGTCTTAAATTCTTTGAAGCTTCGCATACACGAGGAATTATTCTGCTATCTATAATTCTGAATGTTGCTATTTTGCTCATCTTCTTATTCCCTTTCCTCAGTCCTTGTGTAATTGATGATCCTTGTGGAAAACACTTTCGTAAAATCCAAGTTTGACCATAAAACAATGTTCTGTACATTTGTAAATAAGTTCGTTTCTGAATAAGGGAACCTCTCCCATTAAAGAGGAGGGACTTCTAGTCCCCCGATCTGTTGCTCTTCTAAAAGTCCTATCGACGACCACAGGTCACACATATGTCACACTTGGATCACCAAGGTACTTGTAAACCTATAATGAAGAAATCGCCTGTAAAACCCTCAAATAGACATCAAATCCTAAAAATAAAGATTAAAAATGAGGGGTTGGATAGTCCTCAGCCACCACAATGGTGGAATTACAACTAAGTGTTGCACTACATCTCAGACCCTATTTATTTCTATGTGCTTGTGTGTGCAATAGTGCTCCTAGGTCACCCTTGCACCAATGATGCCAAGATATCGGGTAAAAAGCGGATAAAAATGCAAATGTGTGGATTGAATAAAATAGACTCCCCTTCCTATTCAAAGTGTGTACTTAGAATAATAGCCCAATTGCAGTCCCTTGATTTATGTAGATAGCTATCCCTTGATAATAATATAACTCCCATATAATGATATGTATGTTGTGTTTATATTGGGATATAGTATTCAAATTTCAACACTAATGACCGACATGCCGACTAGTACCTCGGGAGATGAGAGGAAAAACTGAAAATACCGACCTCAAATGTAAAAAATAAAACCAAATAAAAAGAGGAAAAGGGTGCCCATGATGGACAAGGGCACTGGTGCTCTCATCCAACCCACGGGTGCTAGTGTCCAGAGACCAGTGACGACATATGAATGAGAACTAACATACATGGATCCCTAAGACCTAACCAGAATTATGTGTATGAGTGAAAAGTGTGCAAGACCAACAACAATAAAGACCAACAAGACAAATTGATGGACTATGAAATGGGTAATCAATGAATAATTTTCTTACACGAGATCCATATATAAAACAATATACTTGGTGGTATAATAATAGTAGTAACTACGTGATTTTGCGTCTGTATTTTCCCCCACTTTATGTTGGTAAGCAAAAACTCGGTAACATAAAGTCGATAGAGATGCATACTTGAGATGTCTAGAGAAGCCCATGTCATCAAAGTGCACAAAGAGTGTAGTATAAGTATGTTGAGTGAGAACATATAGTGTGATGAACCATGGATCAACACATCAATCCATGTGGCATAACGAGAGACATGAGACCGTTATGAGGAGCACTAAGCGAGATTGATGATTGTGATGTTGAATGATTGAATGTATCAATTTTTGTTGATGGAGATGTGATGAGGAAGGGACTAATCGAACCCAACCATGATTGCATGTGTATGAAAAATTGAGGATTTGGGCATCCTACCACCAGAGGAAGAGTGTAGGGAGAGAGGTCTAGTTTTACTCTCCAACTTTAACCATGTCCTCAAAAGATCTAGCCTGCTATGCAGACGGAAAAAGATTAATTTTTAAATTTTGGATCCAAATTTTCGATCAATCTGATGTGAAATTGATATTATAACTAAGATACATAAAGAACAATCACATTAATAATGGAGGAAAGTTGCAGAATACAAGACTAAAATTGCAGAGGACAAATTATAACAAAAATACCATATATTATTGATAGAATAAAACTTGAGCAATTACATGATGAGAGAGCTTACAATATATAGGAGAATGAACTCCTTAAAACAAGGATTCAACTCCAATATTTAATCCCACAATATCCTCACATATCTCTCCTATAATCACTCCCAAACCCAACAATCTCTCACACAACTCCCAAATAGCTACGTGAGTTGTTTATTCAACAAACTCACAACTAATACATATTATCCTATATTATTAATAATGAGTTGATTAATAACTCATATTAATAATATTACAAAATTTTATTTTTCTCACACAAATATGATATTGATATAACAATATTAATATCTTACTAATGAGACTAACTTACTAATGTAATATATAAATATTACATATACATATTAAAAACAATTATGTGAACACTAATTCATGGATTATTCCTAGCACAAACATGATAACCCATATAGGAGCAGTATAGGAAAGGTAATGGACTTCACATATGTCATTGCAATGTGTATGTATTGGATTCCATGTTAGGTAATCTGGAAGAACTCGCGAAGTATAGAATAACTTCCCATGTTAGGTCATCCGGGAAAGCTGGTGATATAACTCCAAGTTAGGTCACCGGGAGGATAAATGTGTTGTGTTCTTGTCGATTGGTTGATATGATTGAATTTTTGTTGTCAAAATTTGATTGTGTATGATTGGTGATTGGTTACCCATAGAGATATTTTACACTTGTTGCCCCTAGGTTAGGTCACTAGGGAGAATTGTTAGAAGGTGATGTGAAATGTCGTGTAATGTATGAATAATGTTTGATAATGATGGATTTTGAATGTAGATAAATTGTGTAGTAGTGTAAAGGGGAATTATAGGATGACTCAATTGTATGTCCCCCTTTCAATGAAAGGGGAGTGATGATGGGAATGAACACTGAGCGAAAGTAATCGTGTAATGAGTAAATGGTCATTATTGCAAAGGGTTGTGTATATTGAGTGTAAACAATGATGAGGAGGAATAGAATGTGTGTGAAATGTGTACTATGTGGTAGTAGGTATAATTCTAAAGAAAATTCTGCAAACGAGACAAAAATCAGAGTAGGTATGCTCAAGATATGACTAAAACCGGGCGATGTGAATTATTTGAGAAAATGAGCATGAAAATGACTATAGTAAAGTGAGTAATGGAAAATTAATATAAATAGTAATATGAAAAGTGAATAATCAACTCATTTGTCTTTTGTATGAGTGTGATAGTGTGTTTTGAGTGTGTAAGGATGCCATGAAGTTAGAGAAGTGCGACTAAGTTGTTTCGAGATGGTAAGAACAATGTGGCATCGCGCACCATGATGAAGTTGGTCGAGTGTGATGTGTTTTTCAAAAAATGTGCTAATATTGGTTGTTTTTGGTGAATTTTTTGAATTTCTCGACATTTCATACCTAGATAAGAGTAGTGAAGGCACTTATGACCATCTGGGATAGGAGCACCCGTGATATGGGCGCTAGTGTTTTGCTCCCTAGGTGTCCTAGTCCTAATTTTGGGTGCTCGTGTCCAGAGAGCGTGAGTTGAGGCTAGAGTGATGTAAATGTGAAATTTGATGTGTGTTGATGTTATATATGAGTACATTTTTATATGTATGATGTGCTAACACTATGTTTGGTGTTGTTTTGTGGAGTGCAAAGGGACATCCATTCGAGAGAGTTTCATGGTCATTGCCATTTGAGTACATTTCTTGGATTAGGCTTGTCAAACGATGAGTGGGATATTCTCATTGTCTTTGACCTACGGCACATAGCGAGGATGAGGGATGTGTACCATAATATACTTATGCTTATAGTGTTTTACAAGAGGTGGTGTTTAAATACATGTACTTTTTTGTTACTCTACAATGGAAGTGACAATCACACTAGAGGATGTGTATTGCATACTGCGATTACCTATTGTTGGCGAGAGGGTACATGTTATGGTAGTGGATGATATGGAGAGACGAGATGAATTCTAGTAGGTGGTATTTTGTGGGGACTCAAGTTCCTATCGAGGCCCATATTAGCCTAGATGTTATTATGAGATCGGGGTTTCATGATTGCAGAAGTTCATTTCCATGGCAATAACATTGTTGATTGCGGTGGAGGCTGGTGGTGTATGCATCTTATATAAGATGCATAATATATTCCTCGGATAGAGGAGAACACTAGGTATGCCTGGGCACGATGTGTATTGGCCCACCTATATAGGGATCTATACATATTTACACATGAGGAGCATGGGGGTGGCATTAGAGCTATGACATTGTTGCATGTATGGGCCTACAAGCATATTGCAATATTGAGGCAGTTGGTAGGCCATGAGGATAGTGAGCCGGACCGGATATATTTGCAGTAGTTGGATTGGTATACAAGATAGGAATATGGACACAAATACCTATAGAGCTATGTTAGATTGCATGGGGCCAGAGGCCATTATATGGAGGCCATACCAAGACTATGATCCAAAGGATGCAATAGAGCTACGATGTGTACATCGTACTATGTGGCTAGAGGATCATTTTCCAGGGGTGCACGAGTTGTATCCGATTGAGAAAGTTTTATGAAAGTTTGGCATGGCCCAGGACATGCCCCCATAGCCATATGTATGGGTTATATCTATTAGGGAACAAAAGAGGGTTAGAACGAGACCAGGGCCCACAGTAGGGAAGCTAGTACCTCCAAGGCTAGATGAGACTAATGTGGTGATAGATCCGGTAGATGTGGATGATGCGGGATGTACATAGGCATACCGTGCATGGTGGGCATCACATCGATGGGTGTTTTTGTTTCCAATGTTGGCGAGATGTGGAGAGATTACCACCGGGAGGAGGAGTATAGGGGAAGGAACCTATCTCGGTGGGGTAACAGTGGTAATAGCAAAGTGTGAACATTTGTATAGTTATGTTGTACGATTTGTTAGTTGGTTGTGTAATGGTCATTGTTATCTAATGTGTTGTTCTTATGGTTATAGGTGATGTGTATTGGTCATTGATTGTGGACACATCTATCTATACATTGACATGGAATGTGCCCACCAACATACTCACAGGTGGATGCATGTTAGAGCATGTAGATGACATTGCGAGTGAGCATGCCCATTTGTTTGAGCTAGTTGTGATAGCAACAATGACATGTATTATGATGTTAAGTGAGAGGGATGAAGCACATGAGGAGACACGTCAAGCTAGAGAGATGGTGAGTTGCGATCCTCTAGCATAGGATGTATTTTCTCATTTTTCAAGATACATAGTCACTTTGCAAATTAGTGTATGCGAGAACACACTATTGTGTAAGAAAGTAGAGGGATATAGAGGTCACGATCAACATCGCAAAGTTAGCAACGAGGCTTCCAGTTCTAGAGCTCTTACATTGGTAGATAGTGATAGTGATGACAATATTTGATATATTTTGATGTATTGATGTAGGGAGTTTCCCCCCAGTGATAGGTTTTTGTAACTATGATTTTGATCGAGATATATATGGACCATTTGCATATGTTGTTATATTTGATGTTTATTGATGATGATTGAGGCTCGTATGTTGATATATGATGTGTTGATGATTTTCATTATATTGGATGTTTTGATATTGTGAATATTGTGTTGTTGATTTGATTTTGTAATGTACAATTGCTAATGATGATGATATAGTGCATATGATGATAGATAATGTATGTGTAAGAGACGAAATGATGAAAAAGTGCATTGTGTATATAAATAACATTGTGATGAATGGTAAAATAAAAATGAATGATGTGAAAAGGTATGATCGTAATGTGCCCACCAACATACTCACGGGTGTAGGCATGTTAGAGCATGTAGATGAAAGCTATGAGCGAACATGCCCATTTTTGAGCGATTGCGATAATAGCAATGACATGTATTGTGTTGCTAAATGAGAGGTATGAAGTACGTAAGGAGACACGATGAGATAGAGGCGGTAAGTGGAAATCCACTAGCACATGATGTATTTACTCATTTTGTTGAGTTACGAGAATCGCTTTGTAGAGTATTGTCGAGAAAACACTATTGTGTAGGTAGGTAGAGAGATACGAGAGGTCACGATCACAACGTAGAGTTAGCAGCGAGGCTACTAGTTCTAGAGCTCTTACATTAGAAAATAGTGATAGTGATGACGAGATTTGATATGTTTTGATGTATTGATGTAGGGTAGGTTCCCCCTAGTGATAGTTTTTTTGTAACTATGATTTTGATCGAGATATATATGGACCATTTGCATATGTTATTATATTTGATGTTTATTGATGATGATTGAGGCTCGTATGTGGATATATGATGTGTTGATGATTGTCGTTATATTGTATATTTTGATATCATGAATATTGCATTGTTGATTTGATTTTTCAATGTATAATTGTTGATGATGATGATATAGTGCATATGATGATAGATAATGTATGTGTAATAAACAAAATGATGAAAAAGTGCATTGTGTATATGAATAACATTGTGATGAATGGTAAAATAAAAATGAATAATGTGAAAATGTATGATCATAATAGTGTAGTGAAACGTGTGTTAGTATGATGAAGAAGGGGGATAATAGTGATGCCCCTAGTGTATAGATGATAAGGTTCATTTATATAAGACCCCTCAGCAGTCAATAATGAACCGTAAAGCAAGAGTGTGTCATTGGGAAATGATTCGATAATTTACGCTAAAGGAATCAAGGAAGTGCATGAAGGGAGGTTCTTAGTGTAATCAATCCCTCAACAGTCATGTAAGAACTATAAGAACATGAGTGCGTCATCGGGGTGAGGTGATAAAATCACCTACTAAATACCAATCAAGCATAGAGTGATAGAAGCATGTGGAATGAAAGTAGCATGAGTATATGAGCCAAATTGAATATCATGTGATATGGTGCCAATGATGGGTGATGCAACGGTGGGAAGTGGAGATGTTGAGGGCTATGGAAGCCAATGTGTAGTAGTATCATGATGTGGTGGATGAGATGGTGCAACGGTGGATGGATGAGATGGAGAGTGCGCATGAGCAATAACATATGGCGGTGGATGAACAATGACCTTAGAACTAGATGAAGGAGATAACTAAACTGGAGTAACAACATGTCTGTGAGGGAGTGGAGATATAGACCATTCAAGTGGGAAAGAGCCAAAGAAAATGATGCCCTTGTCTTCTAATTGTTGTAAGTGATCATGAAGTGCATAATTATAGTGATACGGTGATAATTATAGTAAGGTCGATCATGTTGGCATTGCAAGAAATGTGGTGGATGGTGTTTATTAGAAGGTAAGTGAATTAAGCACTTGTCATGTAAGGTATGC
Source organism: Taxus wallichiana var. yunnanensis (assembly GCA_018340775.1). NCBI lineage: Eukaryota > Viridiplantae > Streptophyta > Pinopsida > Cupressales > Taxaceae > Taxus > Taxus wallichiana. The sequence goes on from CM031242.1 coordinate 865,760,990, forward strand.
AACACATCATCAGGTATATCATGATGTAAAAATGTAACGGTCCTCGCGAAATGCAGATGTAGGAGCCTAAGGTGTAGCCTGATGCGAGTAAGAGATGGAGGACTTTTGTGTAATGGAGTAGTTTGAACTTGCTTGCGAGGTGGAGGGAATGGAGACCATGTAGTACGCTCAATATATGGGAGTGGAGAAGAACTCGATGATGTAGTAGTGGTGGTAATAAGAAGAGGATCTATAACATGTGTAGCAATGAGATCTTGTTCTAAATCAATGACCCTATAGCATAAAAGTGTGAATGATTCACATGTGTCATATTACAATCATTGTTTTAAGGGAGGAATCAAACTGTGACAGAAGATAAATTGTTTCTCTAATTCAATAGGTTGAAAGACTAGTTGGTGCATGCAAGAATTGAATCGTAAAATGTAATCAATGATAGGTTTTGTTTTCCCTGATGTAAGCTAGGTAGATGATCATATGTGACTCTAGGGTCATTGTTGATGATGAATCGCGAAGAAAAGATTCTTCCATCTCACAATAAGTACTAATAGATCTAAAGGGTAGATGGGTGTACCATTGGAGAGTGTCATCTATGAGACTATGGTGAAAGGATTTAAGTAATATTCAATCATTAGAATATGAATCCATAGCCATATGATAATGCTTGAGATGCAAGTATGGATTTCAGTACCATCAAAACATGAAAATGTAGGCATAACAAAATCCTTAGGAAATGCATAGTTGTGAATATTTTTGGGAATATAATTGTTGTGCAATGAATTATTATCAATGGAAGAGTAATAGGCCTTTCTTTCTAATGTGAGAGATTGGACCTAAGATTGTAAGTGACCAACAACATGCATGAGAGACAAGATATCTTGTGAAGGAATAATGGAGGATGGAAATAATGTGTTAAGCGGTTGTAATTTTCCATTATGAGTAATCATAGGGATATCAAGAGGAGACATAGGAGATTTCGATGCTAAGGGAACACTAGATGTTGGTGCCGAAGAAGTAATAGGTGGTGAAGGACATGGAACATCCATAGAAATAGTAGGACTAGCATTAAAAACATCCCTATAACATGGAGTGATAGAAGGAGATCACGATAATAGGAGAATATGAAGTGACCAATGGGGATGAACTGGACAAAGGTGAATTGATATGAGGAGATGAACTAATAGAAGGAGATGAATCATGTATGTTATGATACAGTCTCAGAAGAAGATGATAGTGGAGCGGGGATTCATATTCAAATGTATGCAAAGAAGTGGAATCGTGACTATCAGGTGTGTCATCGAAATCAAACAAAGATTTAGATAGAAGGGTGTCGTTAATCGTATCATAGACATAGAATGAAGGAGTATAAGAACTAGTATGTGATGCATTATGAGAAGAATTTTAAGAAATAGGTGAAGTAGGAGATGCAGCTAGAGTATCATCATGACTAGTATGAGAATCATCATGCACATGTTTATTATCATCAAGACCAAGCATGAAATTAATAATAACATCATCTAAGTTTTCATTAGAAATTTCAGGAGGGTTGTGGGTAATTGTATATGTAATATCCTTCTATGATAAGTTAGGAATTAATACAAATTTGTTCACACACGACTAAAAATAATTAATTTTCAAACCCTAAGCGCTGCAAACTTCAAAATTAGTATCTTTGGCTAGGGAAGTCCAAGTGAGCTGAAATTTTGGATAATGGACAACAAAAATATGAAGAACAATATCCCAAAACTAGATTTTGCCCAGCCAACATGAAACCCTAGTTTTGACCTAAAAATTAGGTCACCCAGAACTTTTAGGGCACAAAAACTACTCCAAAACTATGAAATCACCCTCTCCTTATTCATCCTAATTTCTATGATGTAGTCACTTTTGCACCCACTAAGAACAAGGGAACCTCATGCGCATTGGCCTATCACCCAGCGGGTCTGGGCGCTCACCCGAGTGCGAGAGGGAGCCGAGTCTCTCTTTTATGTGAGTCTAGTGGAAGGCATAGCTCATGATTCTAACTTAGTGATTTAACAGACATGAAGGGCTATAGAGCTTAGGACGGCTTCTACACCCCTTCAGTCATAATAGAACCAAAGCGTGCAATCAGAAATAATAGAACTAAGAGTTGTAAATCTACTACTATACTTAACCATTTAAGTAAGATTCATGATTATATAAGAATAGAAGTACAATAGAAATATGCTAGATAATACAGAGAAAGAGTCTTAATACATTTGTCATGGCAACCTTATCACATTCATTCATAGTGTTTACTTATAAAATATTACAGAAGGCAGACCGTAGTCATGCACCATGTGTGGATCCATACATGTATTCTCACAAGACAAAAATTTCATTCCCCATTTTCCCATTACATCCTTACTGGAATTCTATACCCATTTTCATCCCATAGTTCTCACAGTAATTCTGCAAAGCTCCGCTACCTCACTTTTTTATTTTCTTCTTTGCCAAGGGCACATGTATAAATAGGCCTCTGAGCTCTAACAAACTCCTCTGCAGCCTCAGATCTGGCCCCAAGTGTCAAGGTGTGGGTTGCCCCGGGCACATGCCTCTCCATGTCATGATTAACTTTTTGGATCTTTCTATCGCAAGGTATATTCCCTCCAGGACACCCTATCACCAGGCTAGAACCTTATCCAAATGGAACACATTCTTCATGTGTTTTATCCCAAAGGCCAAAAATGGCTAAGTCCCGAATTTTTCTTTGCACGTCATGCACGTCTTGGGTTCTTTAAGAAGCCTTTTGAACTCTGCCTTGTGCGCTTCCTCGGCCATGCGTGCCTACGCGCCCTTAAGATTTGGAAGCTAAATTAGGGGCCCAACATTACCCCACACTTCACCTGTTCTCCGCCCTCGGGAACCTTCTCAAAGAATGTAGTACAAAAGAATGCAAGGCCTTGCCTTGGAAAAGAATGGGGGGAAAGAATAAAGAAAGGGGAAGAGAAAGAATAGGGGGAAATTTTCCTAAAGAAGGAGGAGGGGAAAGTTTTTTGGAGGTCGGCCTCCAGTGTACTCCAAGCATTGACTTCCTTATGCACTTTAGTGCAGATGTCACCAACCAAGGTGCTCACCTCATCATAAGTTAGCCCCTCCCCTTGTGTGGTAATGGTTTCCACCACAGTCTCCAGTTCTTTAGCGTGATCTTCCAGGGAATCCATCTTCCTTGTGATGACCTTGTAGAGCTCTTTTAGTTGTGTTTTGATTGAGACTCACTAGTTCTCAATGGATTTGGATTTATTTTCTACTTTGACCATGATCCTTTCCCACTCGGCTCTATTGCCCTTATTCTTCTCTCTGAATTCCTTCAATTTGGCCTCATCACTGGCAAGCAGTATGCTTGTCACTTTGTCTTGATCTGCGCAGTGGTCGTAAGTGACCCCGCGGTTTGTGTAGTTGTTCTTACGTCGGTGAGCACCTTGTTGTATTCGGCCATGAGCACGATGACCTTCAACTTGTCTTCTTTCTCCAAGCACACCACTACCTCTTCTATTGACTCTAATGCCAAGGGATGCCTCTCCATGGTGAGGATCCAAGTCAAGTCCTCTAGGCACTCCAAGGAGGATCTATACTTTTGCGCAAGAGGGTTAAGGTCCAGGTGCTTCGTGATAATCGATTGGGAGATGAGATCCACCTTCTTGGAAACTTTGTGTACCCTGGCCTTTTCCTCCTGAAGCTCCCTCTACAGTTGAGCGTTGATTAATTTCTCCAGCTGAGATCCTTCATCAGCTTCACCACTTCTTCCTTCCTCTTCTCCAACAGGTCCTCTAGGACTCTAACCCTGTCATTTCTACCGAAGAGCCTAGCCTCGATTTCCATGGAGACTTTGTTCAACACGTTGCACACTTGCTCATCTGATAGTTATTGTGTGTTTACAATGGGGTTGTCCCCCTTTCCTTTGGATAGCTTCAATACCACTCCTTGGTTAATCTCGAATTCAGGCTCATCGAGGTGGGAGTCGAATGCCCATGAAAGCATCTTCCTCGTTCATGGGTATCCACCCTCAGGATCAAAAGACTCCATGGCGTGAGCTCCTTGGTGGGCACGGTACTTTGGAAACATGCACGCAAAACTTTGTTGGGGTCATCAATGTAACCCATCATTGTTCTTCCCCTTCTGCGTGCTTACTTCCCATGCACACGCCCTTGGGAATAGTTACTGAGAGAGTTGGTCCTTTCGTGCTACTTCCACTCTTCTCCCTCTGCTCCTTCTTAAACTTGCCGAGCATGAGCTCCGTGCTACGCCCCAACTCTTCATTGATTAAGGCATCAATTATTTTCTCTACCTCCCTTGTTTCCTTTTCATCCACCTCCTCCTGAGTGAGATTGGGCATATCTGGTTCCATGGTACTATCCCATTCGCTCCCCCTCTTCGCTACACACGCCTTCCTCCCTTTGGGTGTGTTCCTTCTTACAAAGATGAAGGCATCATTTGCATTCTCAGCCTCCTCTCCTTCCAAGTCATGGATATCAATTGGCTCTTGGTCCACCTCCAGCTCTTCCCCTTCATCGTCATCCCTTTCGCCTACATAGGCATTCAGGTCATCTATATCTTCAGACCCTTGTTCTTCTTCTCTTGCAGAAAATTCTAGAGGGGGATGTTGTCTTTTCTTCATCTAAAGGTTCTTCAGGGGATGGTGGCTTCGCAAGCTCCGAGGTCTTTTCCTTGACCATCGTTCTTCTCTTCTTCCAGACATAGGTACTCGGCCCCACAGTACCTACATCCTGCCTCCCCACCGCCCCTTGTTCTTCCTCTTCTTCTTCTTTCTCCTTGCGCTTTAGCGCTAGCTTCTTCCTTCCCATGGGGGGTAACTGGGATGGATATTTCATTTTCTACATACGTGCACTTCTCAAAATTTGTCCTTATATGCAGGTAAATTCTAGCAGCAGCACTCTCAGCAATCGGTAAGGTCATCGGCCTTACGATGTGCACATCCTATGACACATACCTTTCAACATACATGCACTTTCCTGGGTAGACCAGCTTCTTCCTCATCTCTCTATGTTCACTATCGAGGGTGGATAGGTCGAGTTTTAACTTCTTCAACTCCTTATATTTATTTACCCCTGCTTGGAAGAATTGGGTAGTAAATGAGAAGGGGAGTTTGCACTAGGGACTCCAACTGCCATCCACCAAGATAAATCTACCAATGCAGAAATACTGGTACACCGCAAACTCTACTTCTCCTTGATCACAATGAGGAGTTGCTCGGGATACGTCATTCTGCCCCAAATGCGTTCCTAAGGCATGTATACCATTTATCCAGGCATGCCTTGTGCACCCCCATCATTGACTCACAAGTATACTTCAAAGCGGTTCGTGGGCAAAGGTTCTTCATCTTGGTACTCCCATACAAACTTATCAGATGCATCTGGCACCCGATTTCTGAGAACACAATGGTTAATAAAATTTTCCCAAACAGTATCTTTCCTTCGTTCTCTGCGTTTCTTATAATCTCGTCTACTATGTACTAAGAGATATTATACACAGTGCCTTCTCGCAACCTTTCTACGGAGCGTTCAACAGGGCTTGCTCTCATGGGTCCACCTCTCTTGTCCATTCAACATGGAAATGAGGTGTGCGGCCATTTTCATCACCGAGATCACTGATATCTGTGATGTCGTAGTACCTCAATCCCTTCTTATAATCTTGGGATGCGATGGTTTCCTTAATTGCCTCCTCATCCTGGAGGTCATCTAGGATCACGTCCCCTTTACAGCTCAGGCCTATAAAGTGTGAGATTAATTGTGGGGTTATGTGCATCTTACACCCTACGAAGCGAAGAAATCTTTGTGCACGCGCATCATTAACCATTGGTACAGGCGCTCGAGCTTCCCAAAGTAGGGCAACTCATAAAGCTGGAGAAGCCCTGTCTTCTCCATTTTCACCTTGACTACATCGCTGTAAATCGGCATCCCGTCAAGTGTTCATTTGTTTGTGGGGTGCACCAGCTCCAACACCATTTCCTTCGCAATTATACTTGACTAGTGATTGTAATCAATTACGGTCATCCATGTATGATGTGTGATTGTCATCATCAATTTAGCACTATGATAATTCTTCACTGGGAAATCCTCGTGCTATGATTATTTACTAATGCACAGCTTTTAGTTTGGTGGATGTAATCGGAAACACAACAACAAACATAACACAAGAATACCATAGACTATGATATGAAGGAATGATGATAAATCTGAAATATCGAGTAAATTATAATATTAACATGAAATTTTTACAATCTCACCCATGAGGTACTTCAAGTGTTCTTGACTTCACTTGCCTTCCACCAATACTATGGGAGAAACTTCACAATTACACCTCTTAATGGCTTCTTTAACACACCTTCAAAATGATGGCTTCCTTTACACACTTACTCATACAATATTTCTCACTACTTCCTTTTATGCTAAATGGGGGTGGCCTCTTTATGTATAGGAATTCAGGTTTATCCACCCTATCTCTAAGATAGGATAGGAAATCTCTTTCGCCAATCATATTTCATGCCTAAACTCTTGCCTTTACATGTAAGCTTATCTTCTACGATAAGATAAACCTTATCATCTCACATGGGTTCCACCTTTTTAGACTTTTCCATAGATAAAATACACAAAATATTTATGACATCACTCTTTGTCCTTATTACAAATATAATATTTCTAATTCCCGATCATGTAGACCCTACTTCTATTCATAGGAAATGGTAACTCTTTGATTTTTGAAACTTTATCAGGATCAATACCAATACCATCTCTGGATACAACATGCCCTAACAAAACACCTTTAGAACATCCAAAGACACACTTTGTAGGGTTTAGTGAGGCTTTTGCTTCATCTAACCTTTGAAATGTTGTCTCCATCTAGTGCAGGTGGTCCATCTTGCTCCCATAGATGCAAAAATCATCCAGAAATACTCTGATGAAGTTCCTAATATAGGGTTCAAACACCCTATTCATCAAGCGTTGGAACGTTGCCAAAGCATTACACAACCCAAAAGGCATAACTCTATATGCAACATTCCCAAGGAGTGGTGAACGTGGTCTTAAGTTGATCTTTTCTGCTATATGAACTTGGTTGTATCCACTATATCCATCAAAAAACTATAGCACTCTGCCGCCTACTTCGTCAAGTTCGATCGAGAATGGAAGAGGGTAATGATCCTTCTTTGTTGCCTTGTTGAGCTTCCTATAATCAACACAAATACATAGTTTCCCATTCTTTTTTATTGAAATCACAATAGGAGAAACCCATTATGAATTCTCTACAAAAAATATGAATCCTGCATCAAGCAACTTATCTATTTCTTCTTTTACAGTCTTGGAAAAATTAGGATTCATTCTATATGGCATTTGCTTTATGGGCTTAGCACCATCTACCAGATCAATAGAATGTTCTACCCAACTTACTTGACGGAGTTCCTTGTAATCAAAAGTGAATATGTGTATGTACCTTCGAAAAAGAGCTGGAGGTAGAATTCCTTCTCATTGTCCATCACAACATCACCAATCTTTATTTGTTGGAGATGATCATCGAGCTCTAAAATATATTGTAAATAAGCCTAACCCATCGGGAGGATAGCAAGATGGATAATTTTACTACAAGAATTTGAATTTGATATTATAGATAGGCGGGAAAGAAGCATGTCAATGCAAATGCACTCTCTCAAGCCTATGATGGTTTAGGTTCATCTTGTGATGATGATGATTTCTAGATGTAGCATTGTTATCCTTGACACAATCCCTAGTGAATACATAGATATTTGGAATTATCTCGAATGAATTCAAGTTTCCTAATGGTGTCAATGCAAAGACTAAGAGGAAGATTACTCAAGCGGGTCGTCCATATTCTATTCTTCATGGAGTATTATTTCGAGATAGGACACGATGGATAGTACAAGAGAGGCGATTGGACGTGATCAAGGGAAGGAGCAGATAGAAGAATTCCACAATGATACATGTGGAGGACACTTCTCTAGACAACTTACAGCAAGAAGGATCTTGAATGCGAGTTATCACTGGTCCACTCTTTTTAGAGATTGTTATAATTATTGTAAGACATGTGATATTAAATCAAACACATGGTAACCGTAAGACTTCATTAGCTCCATTATGCCCTATTCTTCCACTTGGTCCCTTTGAAAAATGGGGAATAGACATTGTAGGTCCACTTCCAACTACCCCATGCCAAAATAAGTATATTGTAGTTTTCACAGATTATTTAACCAAGTGGGTTGAAGCTAGGCCATTAAAAATAGCTTCCATGGATGAAGTGGCAAGGTTCATATATGAATGCATTGTCACCGATTTGGCTGTCCATTAGAAATTGTTACTGAGATCAAGGAATCCACTTCATTAATGAGGTGGTAGAAGCCCTAGTCAACAAGTTTTCTATTAAGCACAGGAAGGCAAAAACATACAAGCTAAGCACAAATAGACAGGTAGAACGAACAAATTTTGTGTTGTGTCAAATTCTAGCAAAAGATGCAGCCTTGCAAGTACATAAGTGGGATAAAAGGATTCATGCGGCATTGTGGGCATATAGAGCAACATCAAAGTCAGCAACATGATACTCCCCATTTCAAAAATAACCACAAGTGAAATACCAACCCATAAGTACAATCAACAAGACTTATGTGCACAAATAATTGGAATCACTATAATAGAAAGTGACTTTACACCTTTCTACAGAAAAATAGAAATGACCACGATAAACTATGGTAAAACTTGACTTACTGCGGTAAAAAATGACTTTACTGTGGTAAACACTATTCATGGTAAAAAGTGAAGTTACTACGGTAAATACTATTCACGATAAAAAGTGACTTTACCATGGTAACTACTATGCACAGTAAAAACAAGGTTACCCTCCAAATGATTTCTGACTAAGGGGGAATATTTCTCCAGAAAATCACCAACGAGGAATGGTCCTAAAGAATGGAACCAAAATGTTATCATCAATCTGCACTATGATAATTCTTCACCGAGAAATCCTCGTGCTTTATGATTATTTACTAATGCATGACTTTTAGTTTGGTGGATGTAATCTGAAACACAACAACAAACATAACACAAGAATACCATAGACTATGATAAGAAGGAATGATGCTAAATCTGAAATATCGAGTAAATTATAATATTAACATGAAATTGTTACAATCTCACCCATGAGGTACTTCGAGTGTTACCGACTTCACTTGCCTTCCACCAATACTTTGGGAGAAACTTCACAATTACACCTCTTAATGGTTTCTTTAACACACCTTCAAAATGATGGCTTCCTTTACACACTTACTCATACAATATTTCTCACAACTTCCTTCTATGCTAAATGGGGGTGGCCTCTTTATTCATAAGAATTGGGCTTATCCACCCTATCTCTAAGATAGGATAGGAAATCTCTTCCGGCCAATCATATTTCATGCCTAAACTCTTGCCTTTACATGTAGTCTTATCTTCTACGATAAGATAAACCTTATCATCTCACATGGGTTCCACCTTTTTAGAATTTTCTATAGATAAAATACACAAAATATTTATGACATCACTCTTTGTCCTTATTACAAATATAATATTTCTAATTCCTAATCATGTATACCGTACTTCTCTACTTATCCCAACTTTGACATTTTAACATTCTTGGACCACTTACGATAAATACTTTTTACAACATTCCTATTGTACTTTCATTTATTACCGTACTCGCATTATGGCAGACTGCATCGATCGATAGCGTCGGTATCTTCTATTGAACGCCACTACTAATTATACTTAACAACATCCTATTCCTAATACATACATTAATAAAATAGAAATTACGGAGGAAAATTTTAATGTCGACAGGACTCCCACTCTTGCCCTAGCAAAACCCCATCAGGTATTGCATCTCTGAGTACCATTCCTCATTGGTATCCAAGGGGATTTCATCTTCTTTCTTCTTTCCTTTTCCCTTCCCCTTTACCTTCTTGGATTATACTGTAGGCTTATCAACTGGTTTCGTGGCCGTCATTTTACCCTTTGGTTTCATTCCCTAGTTACCTTCGGGTTGTCTAAGAGTTTTCTTCGCATGCCCCATGCCCTAGAGCACAAACCCTAATTTCTGATTTCCCTCTTTTGATCACGACATTCTTTCACAACTTTCCTCACACCCATAAATCACTTTTGCTCTAATTTGTAGATCAACTAGACTGATTGCGCATGAGTTTTTGAGATTCTCCTTCGCACGAGTTAGCTCTTGAACCCTAGCTCTTGAAAGAAAATTGTTCTCCTTGTTTTCACAAAGTAAAATAATGAACTTACCATCCTTGTATTTATAGCTTTTCCCACTTTTACGCATTAAAGGCTAGGCTACCTACCACCGTACAACAATATTTAATGCAGCATTTTCAAACAAACCCAACTTCAGCGCTTTTCCTTGCACGCCCAATCCTTGCGTGAAACATTTTCACCCGCACCCAATCCTTACGCAAAAAGTGTTTCACCCATGTCTAATCCTTATGCAAAAACTTTTCCAACCTTCTGGTGTGCAGACAATCCATCTTGATAGAAGAATTTTGCGTGCGTGTTACTAGCACCAAAGGCACCTCTTCCATCCTCATGATTCTTGCTTTCACCTACCTCATGTTTTTACACTTTTTCTCCTTTGTATGTGGATTTCCAATGGAACTCTATTTTGTCATCCATCTGCCTTCCTAATGCATCTTTTCAACAGGGCCAGTTTGAACGGTCTGCCAACCCAATCCTCCTGTAGAATAACTTCATGCTTCTTTTTTATCACCTCACCCCACACTAAATCAATGCGCGGTCCTCTGCGCAATCATAAGTTTAAAAGTAATAAGGTTACCGGTGCCCAAGGCACAAAACAAGACAACAATGCGAAAGGGAAAAACACGAAAGGAAAAGCATAAAAGAAAAATCTAAGTAAGCGTGAGAACTACCTTATTTACAAACACCAAGAAGCATTATTTATAGTAGGGCTTCAACCTACTCCCATTGAAGTGTCCAAGTAATTTTGTTCCATCCAATGCTTGTAACTGGCACGTGCCTAAATCAAGGATGTATGAAATTACATAAGGACCCAACCAATGCACCTTCAACTTTCTAGGATGGCGTAGAAATTTAGAATCATATAGCAATACCATCTAGCCAACCTCAAACTATTTGTTTTTAATGTGGCAGTCGTGCCATGCCTTTTGTTTAGCTTTTTCAGTTGTTTGGCTCCATCTTGCTAGTGAGCGCCTTTCATCCAACTTTATCAATTCATCAATTCTTTCTTCCAGCGCTTGTTCATCATCCAACCCTCCTGCACGCGCTATACGTAGCGATGGTAGCATAAATTCAACTAAAAAACAGCCTCCGCGCAAACACTAGTTGAAATGGTGTGGCCTTGTTCAACCTTTTATACGTTGTTCTGTATGCCCAAAGGACTATTGACACCTTGTCATCCCAATCCTTCCTACCCACATCACATATCTTAGTCAATGTGTGACTAAGGATTTTGTTGAATGCCTCTACTAGTCCCATTTTCCTAAGGGTGATAAGGGGTAGTCTTGTGATGGGCTACCATGAATTCTACTAATAGAATCCTGATTGTTTCATTTAAGAAGTGAGTGCCCCTATCACTTGTTAAACTTAATGGGCACCCATACTTGCTGATAATGTTCTCCCATAAAAATCTAGCAGTTGTGGCTGTGGTGCAATCCTTAGTGGGTGCGGCCTCTGCCCACCTTGTCAGATAATCAATACAGGTAATAATATACCGCGAGTTAGTCCTTCGCATAGCTGGTGAGATTGGTCCGACAAAATCTATTGCCCACTTTTCAAAAGGTTCCAAAGTTGGTGATGGGGCGCAAGGGCATTTCATCCCTTTTTCCAAGTTTTCCAAGGTGTTGGTAGTGGTCACAGGCCTTGTAAAACTCAATACAATCCTGGTGAATCGTTTCCCACCATAGTCCAACAACTAGGATCTTACGCATAGTTGCATTCCTTACATAATGTCCTCCGGAAATCCCACCATGGGCTTCTTCTATTATAGCTATGCGTTCATGTTCTAGTACACACTGGCGCAAAACCTCATCATGGCCCATTTTATACAAATCCCCATTGATCAACATGAAGGGTGTTGCGCATATGGCTAACTTTTTCCTTTCTAGAGCATTCATCCCTTGGTGCCACACCTTCCTTGAGAAAGATAGCAATATCTTCTAGTTCTGAGGGTGCACGCCGAAACCTGAATAGTTATGCATCCGGCATGGTTTCCTTGATACTCTATGCATCCTCTCTTGAATCAATCCTTGATAAATGATCTGGCCCACAATTGTTCTTTCCAGTTTTACCACCACTTTGAATTCAAATTCCTGAAATAGAAGAACCCAACAACATATGCACCCTTACAACACTTCTTTTTTACAGATGCTTCAAATCCATATGGTAAATGTAGAATATGAAAGGAGTTGCCGGCAGATATTGCCTAAATTTGTGGAGTGTGTAGATCATTGACAATGCCTCGTGCTCGGTCATTGTATAATTTTGTTCTACTGGTGTCAACTTTCTACTTGCAAAACACAAAGGATGATCAACAATCCCCTCTCTGGTTGAGTAAGAACGGCTCCCATTGTTATACTGAGAGGCATCCACATGGACATGGAAAGGTTTATCCCATGATGGAAATTGTAGAATAGGTGCGGTGATAAGCCTTTATTTTAGAGTGTCAAATGCCCTCTGCTGCACCTCTCCCCACTGAAAGGCACTCTTGTGTCTGTGCAATATTTCCAAAGGTGTGGCGATCTTATAATATCCCTTAATGAATTTTCTGTAGTACCTAGTGTGTCCAAGAAATCAGCGCATGGGACTTTGGCTGGTAGGTTCCCTAATCCCACAATAACTACAACCTTCATAAGATCTACCAGTAAGCCCTATTTACATATGATATGCCCCAACAACATTTTAAAAGGAGTTGCAAAGATACATTTCTTGATTTTAAGGAGATCCTCAACTACCGACATCTTTCAAACATCAACCTTAAGGTATCATAATGGTCCCTGACCAATCCATACATTATCCAATCATCCAAATATACCTAAAGGAACTTGTGGATGAAGTCCTTAAATGCTTGTACCACTATGCGTGAAAATACAACGGGCGCATTCTTCAGCCCAAAGGGCATGACCGTATATGTAAAGCTTCCCCACTCAATGGCAAAAGTTATCTTATCTTGGTCTTCCTTAGCAATCCTTACTTGGTGATATCCGAGAATCCATCCATAAAGGAATAGACCTCGCGCCCAGCAACTCCTTCCAAAATCTCTTCAGTAAAGGGGGTGGGAAAAGGATCTATGATACAAACAACGTTTAATTCCCTATAATCCAAACATATCCTAATCTGCCCATCCTTCTTTATGCTAATCACCATTGGGCTTATCCACTCTCATTCTTCCACAGCCTCAATGATACCGGATGCTATCATCTTATCTAGCTCTTCTTTAACCCTCACACACATGTTGGGATTCATCCTATAAGGCCTCTTCCTGACCGGGCGCACACCATCTTTCAACTTTATCCTCATTTCCCCAATGAATGGTGGACGCCTTTCAACTCATGGTATCCGCGTGGGAATAAATCCTCAAATTCACATAAGAGATCGATGATCTTTGATACTTCCTTGTCGACCAATAGTCCCCAATGATAGCCTCCTTGGGCTCCTCTTCCGAGCCGATGTTAACTTTCTTGGTTTTGAGTGGTTCATGATACACGCGCGCACATGCATCCACACTATCAACTACTTCACGCGCCCCAACCAAATGGTCAACATTCAGGCTCTCTATCTCCTCTCCATCAACAAGGTATACCATCTTTCCTTTTTCCTTTTCAGCACACACGAGTGCTCGAATTGTATGTCTTCTAGATCCTCCTCTTTGAACCGCACTTCTAAACTAGGTCCACCAAGTAAGTTTACTAACCTATCTTCCACCATGGCACAATCCCCAGAGTGAGGCATTTGATAGTCTGCAACACCTCATCAACTGGTTGCTTGGTACTTTGGTACTCGAATGTGTGGACCAAGTTAGTTGTTAATTCCTACCAACTTCCCGTTTGGCGGCGTGTTTCAGAATGGATATACCACGCGAGTGCACAACCTTGGAGTGTTGAATACAACTTATGCACCCAAAGAGAGGGTGGTAAGTCTTCCACGCCTTCTCCCTAGACCCTCTCACATGCCTGGATGTGGGAAGAGGCGGTTTCATTGCCACTGTAATTTCTAATAGCAGTGGGTATGTTGTTTTTCGAGAATCAGACAATGAGCACAATTTTAACTTCGTGCCATTCCAACAAGTTCTCACTATGCACGGCCCACCACCTTGTTGTTGTGCCTATCAAAACATAACCTAGCATACTTCGTCACTTGTCCTCCCTCCAACGAGCTTCCATCTCTCTCAAAAAGACCTCAGGGTATGCATCCCAGAATACTTTGTTATTGTCTTCCCCTGTGCAGTGCCAACTGCATACGCACCATTATTACCTTGGTTATTGATCCTTTCAGATGTCACCTAATCAATTCATAAGTCCCATGTGCCCAATTATCACATGCTATACTGGTAGTATCACTGATGATTGAGCATCATCAAACTGGATGACTCATCACATGCGATGGATGGTCTCTGGATCTCTTCTGGAGTGCACATATATTATGTCCAGGACTTCCTCCCCAAGAGGTTCAGTATAGGGGGTGGACTTCCCATCAACCAATAGTATAACTACCCACTCTTCCTTGTTTTTAAAGCTTATGTACCCCTTGTTAAACTGGAGATCTACATTATTCTTATAACACCATGGGCGCCCAAGTAGAGCTAGGAAATTATCTGCCTCGGCAAGCGCCAAGACTTCAAAATCCCTAGTGAACCTAGTCCCCTGAATTGTAATGGTTGCATCCTTCAAGACACCTATGGGCATCGCCTTTGTCTTATTTGCCATATACAACACATTTGAAGATGGTTGTAATGTAGGTCTTCCCATTTGATGCTAGGCATCCAAAGTGAGAACATTAACCTTCGTGCATGTGTCAATGAGGATGTTGTTAAGCAACCATCCATCCACTACTACATTCAGGGTAATCTCTTTGTCATAATCAAGGTTGTGAGGTGGGAGGTTTGCATGCAGGATCTGCCTTTCATGTTCTTCCCCGGCGCGCGGCACCTTTTCTCTCAACCATGCCCCTAGCAGGGGAATAATATTCTCTGCCTCATCAGTTTACACACCTCCTTAACCTCATCCAAGTCATCCCTTAGTGCTTCTACTGGTCTCCTTTGCTCATCTTTTCTAGTCTGCTCTTTTAAGCATTAGATCTCCCCTTGTAAACTTTGAATTACATCCATGGTTTCCTGGTAGACTTCTTTCTGGTGAGCCGGGTTTGGATACTTCCCATGTACTACTTCTTCTCTCGAAACTAGGGGTCTCTACCTAGGCGCTTCCCTTGCACGTGTGTGGATTCCACCCTCGTTGTTACCATAATAGGCTCTAGTTCTGATTCACATATTACTCGCGGAAGCCATTGCGCGTCAGCCTTCTTAATACTCACCATGCCAGAGTGCCCTTATCCTTCTGGTACTGCTAACTCATATGTTCATACAACTCTGGGCATTCTTCGTACTTATGTTTTTTTCCACACCAGGAGCATTGTAGAAGATTTGGACATTTGCGCTTATAATGGTCTGTGGCTCCACAATTAAAACATGTCCCACGCAGAACTCACTTCTTCCTCCATGGTTACCATGACCACGAAATCCTCCACAAAACCCTCTTCCATGTGCATCTCCATCTCTGCACTCCTCATATCGACGTTCATCTCCTTTGGAACTGCTGGCAATGTCAATCAGCGCACACCAAGATCAATTGCCTCATGAATCTGGTCAATCAATCTACAATCCTTGGTGTCATGTGTGGTTGAGGTACATATTTTGCAATAACAAGATATGTTTTTACGGATCACACGCTGCAACAGGGGGCACCTACTTGCATCATGGTCCTTGTGACATATTTTTGTAGTTTATTGCCACGGCATGTACCACCTTCAAGTACATATCCCACCATTATCCTTTGTGTGTCCTTCCACGTTACAATCCATGCACCACATTCCTCCCCGAATCTCTGGAACTATGTTGGCAGACAATTTCTCCAATTGCTTAGCCATGATAGTAATCTGAGCCTCCAAAAATGGGCTAACCCTAATGTCAACACTACCAACTACCTTAGCGTGTAAAGCAGCTTCCAATGCTTCGCGTGGGTCCGTGAACATTTTATGAGATAAGGCCCTCCTAAAGGGTGTGATCAACCCTCCGACAAAACCACTGAGCATGTTGTGAAGGGTGGATATCATAAGACAGCTTAGACAAAAGAGTTTTAAAGCACGCATCATATTCCCACACGCTCTCTGCCATTCCTGTTGGATTTCTTTGAGAGAGCTAATGCTATTTTGTTCAAACTCAGGTATGTGGAATTCTGCCAAGAATGCATTTCTCATGGTATAATCCACAACAGTCTGATGAGGGTCATACTTTCTATACCAACTATGCGCATGTCCTTGTAAGGTCATCACAAATTGACTGGCCTTTCGATCCTGGGTCGTGATTCCCTTTGTGCACCATAGCAGCTCACACTTATGCACATGCTCCGCGGCATCTTCTATTCCACTGTAATCTAGTAAGTGTAGAGACATCTTGAAAAAGACTTGAGGAGGTGGTTGAGGCCCTTGCCCTCCTAATCCAGTCCCTTGGTTTCCTCGGTGTTTCCTCCTCCCTGGATCCACTGGATCTCCTGAGCCACCAGCTCCACCACTTCCACCTCTAGATCCTCCTGTATTAGGTACAGGGCCTGTGTTTTTGTGCCAAGCACTCCCTGTCATCTCACCGAAATGCATGGCGACAGTTTGTGAACTAGTACCACTCCTAGTTGTAGTTCCTCCACCACTTCCTAACGCGCTTCCAAAACCAGTTGTATACGTGCCTTGTCCAAACATTCCACCAAATACCGGAATAGTGTGTGAAGCCATAGAAGTCCCAAATGAGAAATTATATGTTCTAGGTGCCGATCGGTTGCTTCCACCGATATCAAATGGATCAACTATACTCTTCCCTCGTTCGAACAAGCCAAGCACCAAGGTCCGATTCATTAGGTGGGGTCAGATGCGTGCCAACAACTCTTCTCTCTCTACGTGACGGACTCTCATCAGAAGCCGCAAGGTTTTCTCTCCCACACTTACCAAGATGGGGTACCACAAACTATTCAGGTTCCACATCCTCCATGTGAACCTCAACTCCTTTCCACCATGTCTGGCTCCATAACCCACTTGTAATCCCACGTTGTCTATCGATCTCCTTTTCACATGCTTTGTTATACTTGAGCCGCCTCTCCTCCCTTTCTGTTCAGTCATCAAATCAACCATCCTTTCCCAACCCATGCTTCCTCACCTAGCGCTTAGGGTGGTTTAGCCAGCCATAGGAAATGCCTCTAAACCCATGGTTACCATCAAGATTTTGATCGCAAGGGGAATAGCATGCAAAAATGATCCCTTGGTCTCTCAAGAACTCAAACTCAGCAACTTCTGGATAGGAATATGTGGAAATGGTGTATTTCAAAGTGTAGCTATTCAATACTCCCTTCCACTAATGATCTATAGCACGGGTCCACGTTAGATCAGCATCTTGCAGGTTCTAATACGTTTCTTGGGTCCATGGGTGTGATCTATGATGCCACCCTGATCTAGATGTATAAGCCAAGAGCCATTCGAATAACTCTACTGGGAAGCATTAGAAGAAGGTTTCGTATAACTCATGATAAAGAGTGTCTTCCACCCACCTTCATGTATCAAACCTAGATCTGGTACTAAATCTCTGAGTGAATTCATCCTCTGTTTTTTAAACCAATCTTTAACACCTTCAAGTGTTAAGCATTCCGCCATCACTCTTTGCAGAGATCATGATATATGCCATGTTCCACTACAACTTCGAAAAGAGGTCCCAGAAATGGAACCAAGATGTAGTCACTTTTGCACCCACTAAGAACAAGGGAACCTCATGCGTGGCCTATCACCCAGCGGGCGCTGGGTGCTCACCCGAGGCACGTGAGAGGGAGCCAAGTCTCTCTTTTATGTGAGTCTAGTGGAAGGCATAGCTCATGATTTTGACTTAGTGATTTAACAGACATGAAGGGCTATAGAGCTCAGGATGGCTTCTACACCCCTTCAGTCATAATAGAACCAAAGTGTGCAATAGAAATAATAGAACTAAGAGTTGTAAATATACTACTATACTTAACCATTTAAGTAAGATTCACGATTATATAGGAATAGAAGTACAATAGAAATATGCAGATAATATAGAGAAAGAGTCTTAATACATTTGTCATGGCAACCTTATCACATTCATTCATAGTGTTTACTTATAAAATATTACAGAAGGCGTAGACCATAGTCATGCGCCATGTGTGGATCCATACATGTATTCTCACAAGACAAAAATTTCATTCCCCATTTTCCCATTACATCCTTACTAGAATTCTATACCCATTTTCATCCCATAGTTCTCACAGTAATTCTGCAGAGCTCCACTACCTCACTTTTTTTTCTTTTCTTCTTTGCCAAGGGCGTGTGTATAAATAGGCCTCTGAGCTCTAACAAACTCCTCTGCAGCCTCATATCTAGCCCCAAGTGTCAAGGTGTGGGTTGCCCGGGCGCATGCCTCTCCATGTCATGATTAACTTTTTGGATCTTTCTATCACAAGGTATATTCCCTCCAGAACACCCTGTCGCCAAGCTAGAACCTTATCCAAATAGAACATGTTCTTCATGTGTTCTATCCCAAAGGCCAAAAATGGCTAAGTCCCGAATTGTTCTTTGCGCGGCGCACACATCTGGGTTCTTCAAGAAGCCTTTTAAACTCTGCCTTGCACGCCTACACTTGCGTGCTTCCTCCGGCCATGCGCACCTATGTGCCCTTAAGATTTGGAAGCTAAATTAGGGGCCCAACATACAATCACATTCAATATTAAATCAACCCCAAAACTGCAGATCTGAAATAAATACTAATTTATAACAACCGAGAAGCATGCAAACAATTTGAAATCTTCCAAAATTGATAACTCCTTCAATATTCCATTTTTCTCTTCAAATAAAATGCAAATAGTTCTATAAATTAATATCTTTCAGCAGAAATATAGATCTGAAATTTTATTGATAACTCCTTCAATATTCCATTTTTTCTCTTCAAATAAAATGCAAATAACCTAAATCCCTTTTATGATAACCTAAACAACACCGAAAGTCCCCAAACCAAATCGTTAGGGTTTGAGTAAATGGCATAAATGATTTTCGGCACTCAATAGCCCTTCAATACACTTAAAATAGTTGCCCAAACTCAGCAAAAATAAGCCAACACATATCAGATTTTGAATAAAGCTTGTTCACCCTTAAAACATGCTAAAAGATACCCTATTCAAGTCGCCATAGTTAGAATAAAACCAGCAATAACCGGCAGATCTAAAACACCATAAAACCCTTCATCATATTCAATAACATGCAGATTTCACTCTCAATAAAAGGCACCAAAGCTAGAGAGAGAATCACCAACAAGTAGATTTGCAAATCTAATGAAAATACTTCAATTGAATATCAAAACCAGCTCACTAACTTCCCACGCAAGAGAGAAAGAGAGAGAGAGAGAAAGCATCAATGGGCATACATCCCAACTCCAAGCATGGAGCATAAAATAAATATCATCATAACATAAGTCTAACAATGATCCTAGCACTCCTTTTATAAGCAAGGAGGCACAAAATTTGAAATCCCTAGGAGAGGGAAATTATTAAATAAAAGAAGTTTATTTCCCCTAGGTGTGGCGTCCCCTTTTAAAAAGGGTGATTTTAATATTTAAAAGCCACCTAAATATTATTTAATTAATTCCTCTTTTTTAATTTGCATTTTGGGAATTTAATTAAATAATTACTTGCTCCATAAATATTAAATAATTAAATAAATATTGCTTTATAATGTCAAATGATTAAAAATCAATCTCCAGGTAATATTATAAAATTATTTAATATAATTTTCCCCTTGCACATCCCTAAAGCCCACGGGGAATGATAGGCTAAGGGTCTTCAAAAATGGGGACATTACAGTCCTCCCTTCCCAAGATTGTTTGCCCTCAAGCAATAACAAGCTCATGTGTCCATGTCCAAAAGTGTGGTATTCCAAAAGTCGTGCTCCCATGCCACTCAAGTGAAGTAGCATTTGTAATATTTTTGACTGCTTCATTCTCCTCAAAGTTAGGAGTGTAGTCTGCTGTAATTTCTTCTTCAAACCTGCGCATGAAACAAAGAAATTAGAAAAAAAAGTGTTGAAGAACACTTTTCCAATGTGTCTCCATGGCATGTACAATTCCTCCATGTATGGGCTGCCCCCAAACTCTGTTATGTGGCCCCAAGTGTTGCTGTAATCTCCAAAAATCAGAATTGGAGTGGTTGGTTTCCACCCCCAAATAGTCACCCATGAGGCAACATCAAGTACCATCAACCATATCATCAAATGCATGGCAAAAATATGAATTATAGATGTGATAGGGAGGTTGTTCATAGTGATGTCAATCATAAAAATGATGGGGCAGTAGCTAGCATGTTTCAAAATATTTTCCCCAACATGAAAGAACATCAATCTAGTGAATAAAAGTGGCTCCCATATAACTGAAATTTCATCCTCAACCATAATCAACTGAAAATTATCCATATGTATAGCTGAAAATGAAATTCTTTGTGAAGGATTCATACCATGTTCCTTCACCTTTTCCAAACTTTTCATTGAATCCCAAATGTAAGAAACAACAACCAAACATTCCTAACACATAGCTTTTGGAAGCACATCAATCAAACATTCAAATGGAAGACATAACTGTAGCTCAAAAGCTGAAAATGAACTTCTTACCATGCAAAGTGTAGTCCATGTGATCCACCCTTCTTTCAAGTCTTCCAAAGAGATAGGAGTTAGCATCATTTGACAAAGGAAATGAAATGATATCCTTGTATCCAAACCAAACTTGCAAAACTCAAGTCCTTTTATTCTCATTCCACATGGAACAACATGTCCAAGAAGATACCCCAAATTTCCTCTTTTTCTATGCTCATAAGAAGAGGAGAAAACTGAAATATAGTGCATGCAAAGTATGAATATTATCATAGAGAGACCAAGGAACCTTGTACCTTTCTTTGTGACAATGACTTTCCCTTATGAGAGAAAGAAAAACATAGGAATCCATCATACCTTTGTGTCCTCTAATGATGATTTCTTCATACGGACCAGCAAGCTTACTATTATGGCTTCCTTCATTGGGAAGAGTGATAGTCACTCTTTCTTTTCTTCCATCATGCACCCAATTGTTAGGAGCAAAAGTACCAACAAGAATGTGACCAATATACCCAATGTGACACCCCATATCCATCTCCCTATCATGCTCAAAATTATACCCATCAAAACTCACTGTGGAAGGGGAAATAAAATATAATATATCATACCTTGGGTTGCTCCCAACATCTTCAAAACTCAGAATTTTTGAGTTTGGAACAACACTCTTTCCGTTACCATTTTCTTCATTTAAAGCCCTTTTTCTTCCTCACAAGCCTTCATACTTGGTGGGTGATGACTTAAGACATTCATAAGACTCGTGCTTAAGTGAAAAAACTCATTCATTTTCCCATTAGGGCTTGTTTGTTTGGAAAATTACAACGAACTAAAAATTACCATAAGCATCCCATGGTGTTCTTCCTTCATAAGCATACCACTTCACAAGCCCATCTTCTAAATCTAATTTCTTTTTGCACCGTTCAATTCCATGCAATCATTAGATGCCAAAAATGTATCATCAAAAATAAAAGATCTCATACCTTCATATAGTTTGTCATATTGGACGCCAAGCATGATCTAGCAAAGAATAATTATGGGACACCTTATCAATGTTTCCTTGGAGATTCACCCATAGAGAAACATACCCATCATATATGCAAATAAAGTTATCAAGGAATGATGACATAACTGGAAATACATGGACCACTCTTATCAAATCAAGGGCTGCCCTTGTTGGATCATATTTGTAGCAAGGTAAACCATAGGGTACTAAATTATACACATGTTTATTCTTCCCTACACTCTGCACAAGAAGATGCCATTGTACCCTTCCCTTATCATCAATTCTCAAATGTATATCATAAAGATGACAAAGATGAAATGGAGAAGTATGCAACCCTTCATACCTTGGAATGATGTCATGTTTTTTTCCTCCATACACGCTGCCCATAAATTCTTCATACCTCAGAATTTCAGCTCCTTTCTTTTTACAATTTCCATCCAACAAAGCACCATTTTCCTTGACTTATTTGTTAGCATATTCATAGGTGACAAGGTATGGAGAAGACAAAATATGATGAGGATATAATAAATAAAAATGCTTACCCTTAAGGGCTACATTAGCAAGCCTTTTAAACTGAAAATCATCATCCTTCTTTGGTGCTTCATTCCCAAACTTGACTTTACCATGTGCAGATCTTAATTATCTTTTTGCTCTTCTTTCATGATTCCCTTTTCTGTCAATTCACTAGGCATGCAAATATTAGAAGACAAGGAAATACTTTCAACCAATGAGGAACTTTTACCTTGCTCTTCATCGATGGATCTTCTTCCTTCACTATTTTTGTTGCACATGTACAAAGCGGGACGTGCAAGCTCTTCATCGGTCAAATAGGGCCTCAACTTCTCTTTACACTTTGATTTACTATACTTTGAGCAAGTGTTTCTACTATGGGTGACACTTCCTAGTCCTCCTTTCTCACGTAGGAAAATAAAATTGTTAGAAGTGGCATCAAAATATCATTCTCCTCATTCGAATTGAAGACATAATAATTTGCATTGAAGAAACCACAATCTACGCATGATCCCTATGAATAGAAGTAAAGAAATTGTCAAACATTTGAAAAATGAGTTCATCACATTCCAAGTCTATCATTAGGACCCAAGATCTAATGTCTGCCATATTTTTCAGAATAGTGATCCTCTTAGCAAAAAGAACATCTATGGTGTCACCAAGACCCTCAAAACTATCTACCATGATCTGAAATATTTCCTTCATGATGTGATCGTTATAGGGTGGTTCAGAGACTTAATCCTCATAATTTCACTTATACACGTGATAACTACAAGCCTTACATCCGGATCTATATGTCCCAAAATCTAACCAAATGTGCCCTCAAAGGATCTAGAATTGAAATCATCAAGTCACAATCTGATTTCTTAACCAAACACAAACAACTTACCACATTTTCCAAAGTGTAGATCAATATGCTCTTCTCAAGTGAGGGACCCTTGAGCATTTTTCCAAGCTTATAGAGCTTGGTCTTCAAACCTTTGACACTAGCAAGCTTCATGTTTCACTCTACACCCAAACCCATAAGGAGCAAAGGAAAATTGCTCTAATACCACCGTAATATCCCCTTCTAGGATAAGTTAGGAATTAATACAAATCTGTTCACACACACATTGAAAATAATTAATTTTCAAACCCTAACTACCGCAAACTTCAAAAATTCGTATCTTTGGCTAGGAAGTCCAAATGAGCTGAAATTTTGGATAATGGACCCAAAAATATGAAGAACAATATCCCAAAACCATATTTTTCCCATCCAACATAAAACCCTAGTTTTGACTTAAAAAGTAGGTTGCCCAACACTTTTAGGGCACAAAACTACTCCAAATATTATCAAATCACCCTCTCCTTATTCCTCCTAATTTCTACAATCACATTCAATATTAAATCAACCCCAAAACTACATATCTTAAATAAATACTAATTTATAACAACCGGGAAGCATGCAAACATTTGAAATCTTCTAAAATTGATAACTCCAATATTTCATGTTTATCTTTAAATAAAATGTAAATAGTTCTATAAATTAAGATCTTTTAGTAGAAATACAGATCTGAAGTTTATGATAACCGAAATCCCTCCAAAACAACCCCCAAAGTCCCCAAACCAGTACTAGGGTTTGAGTAAATGGCATAAATGATTTCCAGCACTCAATAGCCCTTCAATACACTTAAAATAGTTGCCCAAACTCAGCAAAAATAAGCCAACACATATCAGATTTTGAATAAAGCTTGTTCACCCTTAAAACATGTTAAAAGATGCCCTATTCAAGTCGCCATAGTTAGAATAAAACCAGCAATAACCGGCAGATCTAAAACACCATAAAACCCTTCATCATATTCAATAACATGCAGATTTTACTCTCAATAAAAGGCACCAAAGCTAGAGAGAGAATCACCAACAAGTATATTTGCAAATCTAATGAAAATACTTCAATTGAATATCAAAACCAGCTCACTAACTTCCCACGCAAGAGAGAGAGAGAGAGAGAGAGAGAAAGCAACAATGGGCATACATCCCAACTCTAAGCATGGAGCATAAAATAAATATCATTATAACATAAGTCTAACAATGATCCTAGCACTCCTTTTATAAGCAAGGAGGCACAAAATTTGAAATCCCTAGGAGAGGGAAATTATTAAATAAAAGAAGTTTATTTCCCTAGGTGTGGCATCCCCTTTTAAAAGGGTGATTTTAATATTTAAAAGCCACCTAAATATTATTTAATTAATTCCCCTTTTTTTTATTATTGGTAAATAGTTTTTTGAAAGGGACTATACCCTTGTACACCAAGGCTCAGAAGCCAGAATTGAAAGTTAAAGCACAAGAGATGGATCAAAATCCAGATAGAACAATAAAGCCCAACTATAGAAAACTGTCTGCAAAGTAAACCAACAACCGACAAAGCAACAGCAAAAAAAACAACTGAAGTACAACATTCAAACAAGCAATGGCATATCAACACCATTGGAAGCATCCTGCTATCCGGCCAAGAAAAATGAGACCAATGTAACCCAGCCAGCCAATAGCAGAGATAAGAATCATCAAGGCGAAGTGTTACCCTTCAGAGTGGTAAATTTTTTCTTTTTGCTGACCGTAACCCATCCTGATGGAGCCTTCGTGGTTGGAGAAGAAGACAAAGGAGGAGTATTTTCCTTAGTCGCATTTGTCCCATTTGGGACAGCCACGTTGTTATCCTGAGAGAGATATTTATCATTTTCCATGTTGCCCTCAACAACTTGTGCATTTTTCATGCTGCTCACAATTTGAGATTCAATTTTCTGGGCTGAAATGGATTCAATATTTGTATCTGCATTTGAATCTAGACCCTTTTTTGCATCAAAAATCAGGTGTTTCGGAAGTGCATCTTTCCACCAGTTACGCTTCTCATGTTGACGTTTTTCCATCCCACACTCAGTAGAGGTGTGCCCTAAGCAAAAACACCTTCTACAACGAAAAGGAAGACCTTCATAATCAAGAGGTTGTGACCAAGTTCTGTTTTGCACTCTAAGATCTATGGTTGCAGGAAGATTTTTATCAGTGTCAAGTTCCACCAGGATTCGAGCATAAGTAGTATGGGTGTAATTAGTGGTTTGAGAATCTATATAGAGTGTAGTTCCCAAGGCATTGCCAATGGATGTCAAGCTAGTCATGACTCCAAAATTGGAGAGGTAAATGGGGCAGCTTGATCCAAACAGGTTTCCATGAGAAAGATTCTGTGAGTGGGTTGAAGGATGGAAACCAGGGTTTAATGATCAAATATTTAGATTGGCAGGTCCAAAGTTTGGAAGCAATGATGTTTCTATCAGCTATTAAAGAGAAAGTTACAATGAAAATACCTTTAGCACACGGATACAAGTCTATTTTTCCAGTTAAAATTGGAGTCCAGTGCTCAGAGATCCACGCGTGAAGAATAGGAAGGCTGGGCCATAGTCCCCCGAATCTACAAATCAGAGCATGCTCTTTGTAGTAAATCTCAGAGGAAATGACCTCTTCCCGAATGTAATAGATGGGGTAATGTCTGCAGGTTTCATGGAAGATTCCTTGCCATTTAAAATGTTTTTGAAGGATGACCCAATATGGCCGTGACTAGCATCTCTGTCCAGTTCCAATCTTTCACGAACTGAACCTTCCAACACAGATTTTAAATGTCCATTACCAGGCGTTGCCACAGGAACACCCCTGATGGATCTTGTGGTAGATTTCAGCTAGGGTTTGCGCTGTCATTCCGAGGTAAGCTCCCTGCAGTGAAGGCAAGGTCGATCCACGACTAGGGTGGAATCTCTGAGACGAGCCCCACAGTGTGTGCCGCCTCCATCTCCCTCACCTGTCCACTGAGTTCTTGTCGAGTTAGATTTAGGGTTCACATTTTTGGTTGCTAGGGCTCAAGTAGACACCATGGCACGAGAGCGTGAGCATAGCAGAGCAATCTAGCAATCTTCGGAAATAATCAATCTTGAAAGCAATCTGGGAATTTAATTAAATAATTACTTGAAGTAATTAATTCCCCTTTTAATTTGTATTTTAGGAATTTAATTAAATAATTACTTGCTCCATAAATATTAAATAATTAAATAAATATTGCTTTATAATGTCAAATGATTAAAAATCACTCTCCAGGAAATATTATAAAATTATTTAATATAATTTTCCCTGCACATCCCTAAAGCCTACGGGAATGATAGGCTAAGGGTCTTCAAAAATGGGGACATTATAGTATAACAAGGTGTGCAATGAGTAAAGCTCATCGGATTAGAAACAATGTCAATGGTAGAATTTTCAAAGCTAGTAGGCACATTGCATTCGTTAGCTAAGAGTTGTTGAGTATCATCCATAAGAGTAACATCACGATATAGGCGGTGAGTTCAACGATGGTTGCTTCATCATAAATGGGATTAATACTCACATGAGGCATGACTAGTTGAGAAGGAGAAGAGCTATCCTTAGCCATTAGGGTTTTAGTGGATCCTAGGGAAAATAGTTCTAAGCTACGGGTTCACCAAAATGATTCAATTAAATATGTATATTTTATTTAAATCTAAATGCACAACTATGATATAAATGATATACAATGAAATATGAATGCTAAAAAATTTATTTGATTTTATTAATGAAAGGAAATGAGAGGGATAAAGTACTTACCTTAACCTTGCTTACCTCGCAGTGACCTAGGTCTAAGAAGTGTGGTGAAACAGGGATAATGACCATGTGATGAACCACATAAAAATGTAGTAGAGGTGGAATTGGCTGGACTGGGGCACCTAGAGAGGGATGGGAGAACCCATGGGTGCCCCTGCTCTTGTTTTTGGGCACTGCACCACACTCGTCTACTGAAAAGGTCGAACTTGGTTCTAATATGGTCATTAGGATTTGCACTTATTCACCTCTGGTCACATGTATGTCACACTTGGATTTTCGAGGTACCTATAAACCTGCAATGAAGAAAGCACATGCAAAACCCTTAAATAGACATCAAATCCTAAAAATAAAGATTAAAAATGAGGGCTTGGGTATTCCTCAACCACCACAATGGTGGAATTACAACCGAGTGTTACACTATATCTCGGACTCCAATGTAGTTATGTGTGCTTTTGTGTGCAATAGTGCTCCTAGGTCACCCTTACATCAATGACGCTAAGATATTGAGAAATAGCTAGATAAAAATGCAAATGTGTGGATGGAATAGAATAGACTCCCCTTCCTATATAGTGTGTACTCAAAATAATGGCCCAATTGCAATCCCTTGCTTTATGTAGATATCTAGCCCTTGATAAGAATAGTCTGTCAATATAATGGTATGTATGTTATGTTTATATAGGGATATCTTGTTCAAATTTCAACACTAATGACCCGACATGCCGACTAGTACCTCAAGAGATGAGAGGAAAAATTGAAAAGACCGACCTCAAATGTCAAAAATAAAACCAAATACAAAGAGGAAAAGGGTGCCCATGATGGATATGGGCTCTTGGCACTCCGTCTAACCCGGGCGTCGTTTCGGAGACAAGTGATGATAGATGAGTGAGAAATAACAGACAGGGATCCTTGAGACCTGACCAAAACTATGTGTATGAGTGACAAGTGTGCAAGACAAAAAAAAATAAAGACCAACAAGACAAACAGATGGACTATGGAATGGGTCATCAATGAATACTTTTCTTATGCAAGATCCATATATAAAACAACATACTTGGTGGTATAATAATAGTAGTAAGTGCATGATTTTGTGTCTACGGAGACAAACCAAAATATGTTTTAGGCACCCATTTTCCTCCTTGAGGTGTGTGCAAAATTAAGTTCTCCAACTCCTTGGCTAAGTGTCTTTTCCAACCTCACTTTGCTCCTTTACTTATCTAACCTCCTTGTAGCCCTCCTTAGACACCTTTTTTGATATAACTTTTGATATACTCACTCATTCAACAAACTATGAACATTTTTCGGCACCCATTTGGGGATTTAATCGTGTACAATTTTTAAAGGAAACTTATTGTTGTGTTGTGGAGCTCAATTACTTTGGATTAGCATGCAATATGAAACTTGCTGGAAAATATAGTAATTGTCATCGGCTATGGAGGGACCGACATCGATCAAGCAAGGAGGAACCGACATCGGTTAAGGCTAACCGACGTCAGTTACCTGTGTGTGGGTGTTTTAATTAACTCATGGGAATTAGATCTATTTTTAGTATTAAAGCAGATCTATTGATTGTAATTTTATGGCTAAGTGCCCTAAGTTTGTATACGCCTATATAAACATGAAAGTTAGGGTTTAGAAGTAAGAATTAAGAAGAACTTGCAAAATTTGATGATTATTTTGAGAATAATTGTGAGAGAGAGAGAATTCTTGAAAAGAAGCAAAAGCTTGAGAGAAAGAAAGTACTATACATCTAAGAGGCATGGAAGATTGTAAATCTTGTGAAAGATTTGGATAATATATTGGCTTGTTTCTTGGTGGGGCGTATTCCCACACTAGGTGAACCACATTAAATCTGGTGTTGATTTATATCTCTTGTTTTGTATATTTTTCTTACGGTAGAATATTCTCTTTTATTTGCATGTATACTTAGATCGATATATTATTTGTACAACCGGTGTGCTAACCTCAACAACTTGTATCGAGAGATTTGTTTGATGATTTTTTATGTTGAAATATTTACTCATAGAGGATTTTACGATAGAGTGGAAGCTACAACAATGGTAGAAGAAAACATATATAAGGTAGATAAATTTGATTGCCAAAATTATCAATTATGGAAGATGCAGATTGAGGATTATCTATATCAAAGAGATTTGTATTTACCATTGGATGAGAAGTCTAGACCTACGAAGATGACTGATGAAGAATGGAAGATTCTTGACATAAAGACTTTGGGATCTATAAGATTGAACCCAAGAAAGACATCTGTGGCTTCTAATATTACATAAGTGACTTCTACAATAGGGTTAATGAAATCTCTTGCTAATTTATATGAAAAACCTAGTGCTTCAAATAAAGTTTATTTGATGAAGAAACTATTTAGTTCTAAGATGCATGAAGGTGGATCTACATCTAGTCATTTGAATGATTTTAGATCTATTGTAAATCAGTTAAAATCAATTGATATACCATTTGATGATGAAGTGAAAACACTTTTATTCTTATGTTTTTTGCCGATAGTTGGGATAACTTGGTAATGACTATTAGTAATACATCATCTACTAATAATATTTTGAAGTTTGATGATGTGGTTAGTATAATCTTGAATGAATAAATTCACAGGAAGAGTACAGAGGAATCATCATCTGGGAATGCTTTTAATGTAGAAATCGGGCTAGGTAGAAGGAGAGATCCAAGAGTAAGAGTAATGGGAAATCAAAGTCAAGGGATAGCATATCTAAATCCAGAGGTAAGGGAATTACTTGTTGGAAATGTGGAAAGAAATGACATGCAAAGAAATATTGTTGGTCAAAGGATAAAGAGAATCAACAACTAGACAAAGGTAAAGAAGAAAATCTTATTGTAGCAGAGGTAATGCAAGATGCTCTTATTGTTTCTTTAGATAATAGAATTGAATCATGGGTTTTATATTCAGGATCTTCTTTCAATGCAACCCCTAATAAGAGTTATTTCAGAAATTATGTCCAGGGAAATTTTGGGCATGTTTATTTGGGTGATAATGAACCTTGCAAAGTATTACTCATAAAGGGAAGCTCATCCGAAATTGCGAATGGAAATATATGGGTATTGTAAGATGTGAGGCATGTGCCAAGCCTCAAGAGGAATCTTATTTCTTCGGGGTAACTAGGAGAAGTTGGCTGCATGGTTACATTTACAAGAGACTCTTGAAAGTCACCAAGGGTGTTTTTATTGTAGAAAGAGGTAATAAGGTAGGAACGTTATATTTATCTATGTTACTAATTCCTTTTCGTGTTATCTAATTCAAATTCAAACGCATGCATGTGGCATAATTAGTTGGGCCATATGAGTTAAAAAGGAATGTAGATCTTAAAGGCTAGGGGTAAGCTATTAGATTTGAAAGATTTAGATCTTGATTTCTGTGAGAATTGTGTCTTTGGAAAAAAAAAAAGAGTAATATTTTTCAAAGTTGGGGCAACTAAGAAGGAGAAGAAATTGGAGCTTGTATACTAAGATGTGTGGGGACCAACTCGGGTAGCTTCTCATGGATGATCCCCGTATTATGTTACTTTCATTGATGATGCTACAAGAATGGTATGTGTTTATTGTATTAAACATAAATATGATGTTTTTGACACTTTTAAAAGATGGTAAGCCCTTGCTTAGAATGAATCAAATTGAAAGTTAAACTTCCTTAGATCTTACTGACCATGGTGGTGAATATTGTCAGAAGCAAGGCTTTCAATTATTATTGTTCAATGAATGGGATACGTAGAGAAATAATGGTTCCAAAAACACCACAAGAGAATGGCATTGCAAAGAGAATGAACACGACAATCATGGAATGTGTTAGAAGTATGAGGATACATTTTAGATTGTCCTTTCAGTTTTGGGTAGAAGTAGTTGATACATTGGTTTATTTGATTAATCGTGGGCCTTCAAGTTCACTAGATGGAGGAATACCAAAGGAAGCTTGGATCGGAAAAGAGGTAGATATTTCTTTTCTTAAATTTTTTGGTTCAAAATCTTTTGTGCATATTGATAAGGAAAATAGGAAAAAGTTGGATGCAAAATCCAAGAGATGCACTTTTATTGGTTATGGATCTAGTGATTTCAGATTTTGTTTTTGGGATTTAGAGAATTCTAAAATTATTAGGAGTTGTGACATTGAATGGAATGAAAAGATAATGTATAGGGATCAAATTTTGGTACCCAAGGATGAACCGGTTGAGAAGTTTGTGAATGAAAATGAACTCTCAGATTTAAAAGTAATACCAACAAAGGTTACACAATAACTAGTCAGTTTGATTCACCCCTAATCGACATCGATCACCAAAAACCGGTATTAGTTATAGAAGATCCAAACCAGCATCAGTTAGTAGAATCGACATCGGTTACAGGTGACCAGCGTCGATCACTGAAAAATTTGGATACAAATTTCTAGGAGGTCCAGAATGAGCCTCGGTACCCCAAACTCTGTGAGAAGGTTACAAAGGGTAAGTAAACCTCCAGAAATATTTGCACCTTCTCTATTTTATTTATTATTAAATGATAATGGTGAACCAAAAACTTTTGAAGAAGCAATGCATGATAGACCCACATCCAGTGGGAGCATGACATGGATGAGAATATGGACTCCTTGGAACATAACCAAACTTGGCATTTGGTAAAGTTGCCAGCAGGTAAAAGAACATTGTAGAACAAGTGGGTTTATAGGATTAAGGAAGAAGAGGGTCGGAAGAAAAATACAAGGCAATGCTTGTAGTAAAGGGATTTGCACATAAAGCAGGCATTGAATTTAGTGAAATATTTTATCTTGTTGTTAAGATGACTTCTATTTGTATTGTATTGAGTTTAGTTGTAGTAGAGGATTTGCATTTAGAGCAACTAGATGTAAAGATAGATTTCCTTCATGGTGATTTGGATGAAGAGATTTATATGCAATAGTCACTTGGGTATGAATTCAAGGGTAAGGAGAAGTTAGTGTGCAAGTTAAAAAGAGTTTGTATGGGCTCAAGCAAGCTCCAAGACAATGGTACATGAGGTTTGATAGTTTTATGCAAGAGAATGGTTACTTGAGATGTGAATCGACCATTGTGTTTATTTCAAGACACTTGAAAATGGGAGCTATATTTATTATTATTTGTATGTGGATGATATGCTTATTGCAGGATCTAGTATGCAGGACATTGGTGAGCTTAAGGGAAAGCTAGCTCACACATTTGTTATGAAGAATTTAGGAGCTAAAAAAATAATCCTTGTCATGCAAATACACAGAGACAAGAAGAACAAGAAATTGTATTTGTCTCAGAAGGATTATATCTATAGGGTGTTAGAAAGGTTCAAGATGCAGAATGCAAAACCTGTTAATACACCTATGGTTGGACACTTCAAAATGAGCAAAGACTAGTGTCTTCCATCACATGAGGAGGTCAAATACATGAAACAAGTGCCATATGCTTCAACAATTGAGATTCTCATGTATGATATGGTTTGTACCAGACCAAACATTGCATAGGTAGTGAGAGTTGTGAGTAGATATATGGCCAATATAGGTAAAGAGCATTGGAAAGTAATCAAATAGATACTTAGGTATTCGAAAGGGACATCTAGCATGCGGTTATGCTATGGAGGTTCGAGATATTTCATTATGTGGCTATATTGATTCGAATATGGCTGGAGATATGGATGGTAGGACTACTGGATATATTTTCACAGTAGGTGGGATGACAATTAGCTGGATTTCAAGATTGTAGAAGGTTGTGGATTTGTCTACTACAGAGGCAGAGTATGTTGCAGCTACAGAGGCTAGCAAGGAGATGATATGGATGAGTAGGTTCATGAAAGAGTTGGGAAAGGAGAAAGATGATTGCAAATTATTCAGTGATAGTCAAAGTGCAATTAATTTGGCAAAGAACTCGGTTCATTCAAGAACAAAACACATTCAGTTGAGGTATCACTTCATACGGCAGGTATTGGAGGATGGGCAGTTGAATTTGGAAAAGATTCATACGAGTGAGAACCCTGTAGATATGCTAACAAAGCCATTAGCAAAGGAGAAGTTGGAGCTACACTCCACTTTTGTTGGTCTTCGAGTTTGAGACTTGAAGAGGAAGAAACAAAGCTAAGGAAGGATCCAAGAATGACGTTGCACAGGTATAGTGCAGTAATTAATCTCCAAGTGGGAGATTGTTGAATTGTGGAGCTCAATTAATTTGGATTAGCATGCAATATGAAACTTGATGGAAAACAAGTAATTTTCATTAGTTATGGAAGGACCAAGCATCGGTCACATATGACCGGCATCAATCGAAAGGAGGAACCAACTTTAGTTAAGGCTAAGCGGCATCGATTACCTGTGTGTGGGTGTTTTAATTAGCTCATGGGAATTAGATCTATTTTTAGTATTAAAGCATATCTATTGATTGTAATTGCATGGCTAAGTGCCCTAAGTTTGTATACGCCTATATAAGCATGAAAGTTAGGGTTTAGAAGTAAGAATTAAGAAGAACTTGCAAAAGTTGATGATTATTGTGAGAATAATTATGAGAGAGAGAATTCTTAGAGAAGAAGCAAAAGCTTGAGAGAAAGAAATTATTATACATCTGAGAGGTGTGGAAGATTGTAAATCTTCATTGTATATCTTGTGAAATCTTTGGATAATAGATTGACTTGTTTCTTGGTGGACGTAGCCCCATGGGTGAACCACGTTAAATTTGGTGTTAATTTATATCTCTTGTTTTGTATATTTCTTCTGGTAGAATATCCACTTTTATTTGCATGTATGCTTAGATCTAATATATTATATGTACAATCGGTGTGCTAACCTCAACACTTACTTCACAAAAATCTCACCAACTTCACTATGGTATGCTTCTAATTAGATCTTTGACATGTAGCAAACTAATAGAGAGAAAGCTGTCATGATTTTCAAGATCTTGGAAGGTAGAATGAATGCAAAACCATGAAATATTAAAATAGGTATTTCTCAAATAGAAATTTTCCAAACCCTCACTAGGGTTTTGTCAAGCCTAGTTAAGTAAGAAATTACAATTTTAAGAGGATTTCTAGTAAATCAAAACCCTAGGTTTTACCCAAAGGTTTGTGCTAGCTAATTACACATTCTCCAAGCAAGATTTATCAAGAATTAGGCTTAATCTCTTAGAAACCAAGACTTTTGACTTTCAAAACAGGGTATCTCGCTCGTAATGGGCTATGTAAATATCAAAAGTCAAGATTTATTTTTCTTCTTACTTACGCAAATCCCAAAACTCATTCAAACCCCTACATTCACACTAATCACTTGTACCCATTAATGATTCATTGATTCTTAAGGACTTCCTTCAAATTTTGACTATATACCTCCAAGGCAATCCTTACAAAAAAACAAGGAATAGAGTTGTACCTTCCTATCAAAGTTTTTAATGGATAAACCAAGATAAATTCACCCAAAATCCTTCGATCAATATTGAAATGACACATTATTACACACAAGTAATCTAATACATCAACAAATTATTTGCTAAATTACTCATCAAACCATCAAAATTGAAATCTTTTCCTATAATTTCGAGTTTTCATTTCATCACCAACAATATCATTGCCTATTCTCCTTAGTTTCTTCTCACCTAGAATTCTTCACATGAGGATCCTTTATAAGAGAATCAAACTGATCTAATTTAACTTCTCAACAGATGTCACAATGCATTCCTCCATCCATAAGGTTCTCAAAAACACATTAGCGAGGAACACAATTTTTCTATATGCAAAAACAGAGTTTTCCATTCATTTTTAGCATATCATTACAAAGTTTTCCTCCTTTTTTCCTCTTGGAGCTCCTTTCCACGTGAATAATCTCCTAACTAACTCTTGATCCATTTTTTTCTTCCTTTTTCCAAGGCATGCCAAATCCTAACTTTTTTTCTCACACTTGTCATGTTTTCACAATAAATGAGAAGTATTATTTTTACATTTACATATGATTTTTCTCTCTAATCCCTAGGATCCCCTAAAGACATGCCTAATACACCTATCAAGATCCCTCTAAACACTTTAAACCTAAAACACACATGCTAGGCAGCCAAGGATGGCTCATTCTAACTCAAAATTTCAAAATAACATTTTGGAGGGAAATGTAATATTTGAATTTTTGAAAACTTAATTCCACTCTAATGACCCATGTGGACTTCTAGACCTCCTACCTCTCCTTGCAAACCAAAAAATTGACTTGAAAACCACAATATAACCCAAGGATAGATGCTCCTGCATCATACTCTCAAGGGTGGAAAATTTGAGCTACCAGCTCAATGTATTGCTTCATTTCTTCCTTGTCTTATGGTTCTTGAATAGCTCAGCATGTGCTTCAACTTTGTATTGCTCTTTCTTGCTATGTTTCAAAAGTGTGTTTGTTTTCATTTGTGTTCCCTCTTCTATAAACTTGCCTTTGATCTTATTTTTCTTCTCTATCCTTCATGACTCTTAAAAGATTCACACCTTTATTCACCTCACATGTCTTGACACAATCATAGTTCAAAGAAATGTTAGATTGAAAAATAGGAGGCTTGAATGCCTCTTCCACCTTCTTGATGACCTAATCAATCTCTTCTTCACTCATACCTTCTTCATAAGCCTTCTTGACCTTGTGTATAAATTGAATGTCTTCTATACAAAACTATATGTTATTTTGAGACTTCCTCTCTTGCTCTAGCAATCTTTTA
Organism: Taxus wallichiana var. yunnanensis; assembly: GCA_018340775.1. Classification (NCBI taxonomy): domain Eukaryota; kingdom Viridiplantae; phylum Streptophyta; class Pinopsida; order Cupressales; family Taxaceae; genus Taxus; species Taxus wallichiana. The sequence goes on from CM031242.1 coordinate 865,796,788, forward strand.
TCTTCTTGAACCTGTGTTTATCCATCCTTCATAATTGTTTCCTTCTCTATCAAGGTCTGATTTCTTCATATCCTCATCATGTCCTGATTTTTTGTTCATCCTTTCTTAAATTTTGTGCTCCTAAGAGATAAAATTTTCTTATTTCCTTCATGATACCAGCACCTTCATGACTATTCTCTTCCTCATTCTTCCTCTTCTCATCATGTTCACCAACTACATCATCTGATTCATCATTCAATAGACCTTTATTTTGGTCCACAAGCACTTCACCATGTGCTTATTCACTTTATCTTTCACTTCTCTCTTGTTTCACTATACCATCTTCTTCTCTCTTGACCTCCTCTTGTATTGAGGCCTTCACAACCTCTTCACAAACCTAATTTCCATTTTCTTATGTTGTTGTGTGTTTCATTCCCCTCACCTCTTCGTTGGAATTCTCTTCACCTTCCTTCTTAAGTTCCTCTTTGTGCACCATACCATTCTTGTTGTCATTAAGTTGTAGGAACATGTTTAAGGCCTCTTCTAATACCTCTTCAACTTCTTGTTCACTTACTCTATGCCTCGACTTGGCATTTTCTTTTGCTTATCCTCTTTTCTCTCAAGAATCCCACAAAACTGAAAATATTCCTTTACCTTCATACCTCTATTCATCTTTCTTAGACTGATTTCTTTTTCTTCAACATGTGGTTTGAACAAATCCTCATCATATATAGGATTATCAAATCTTCTTTCTTCTTCTTGGTATTTACAAACAAGAAACCTTCATTTTGCACATGAGTTTGTTTACATACCTCATTGACAAGTTGATCTGTTGTTGCTGCACCTACTTTGTTTTCATTCAATTTTTGAGTTCCTTCATACATAACTTCTTTGACTACTTCTTTCTTTGATTTACTTATCTTCTTTTCTTCCTTCTTAATCATCTCTTTCAACTACTTCCTTTTTCTCTCTTCCCAAGTAGCTCTACAGAGCCACTTAACCTTCTTTTCAATCACTATTCCCACTTGGTTCTCTTTTCTTCTCATGCTTCCTACCATTTCTATCAGCTACTCCACATCTCTTTTTAGTTCTTGAATCTCTTCTTGCATCCATCTCTTTTTCTTGCTTGCTTTCTCTTTCATCTTTTCCTCTTTCTCTTTCCTTCTCTTCTCTCTTATATATTTCATCAGTTTCTCTATCTCTTCCATTTGGTCATGTTTCATACCAATGGCCATCTTGACTCTCTCTTAATCTTCCTATTTCTTTCACTCTTGTACTCTTCTCAACGACTTTTCACCTTCACTTGTACCTATCAATCTTCATTCATACTCACACAATTCATTGTTAGCAATAAACAATATTCAATCTTCAATGAAAATCCCACTCGATATCAAATGATGTGGAGCTACATCCACTTACAAACCATCCACTATGTTAGTTTGATCAAAATCTCCAAAATCGGTGCTTTACAAGCCAAGATACTCACCTTTCTAAGCTTAGGGATCTTCCTTCTTGAGCCAAATTTTCCCTTAAATACCTATTTGGGCTTGGAATATTCTTGTACACTATTACTAAACCTCATTCAATGCTTAATCAACCATAAAATTGGAGAAATGCAAAATAAATAAACAAGCTACATTGTTTTTGTCAAAAAAATCTTTCTTAATCTTCTCAAGTCAAATGCCAAAGCTAGATTCATGTTTGGAAACACTGTAAATAGCTGAGACAAACAAAAATATGTTTTGGGAACCCATTTTCCACCTTGAGGTGTGTGCAAAATTTAGTTCTCCAACTCCTTGGCTAAGTGTTTTTTCCAACCTCACTCTGCTTCACTTATCTAACCTCCTTGTAGCCTTGCTGGACACCTTTTATGATATAAATTTTGATATACTCACCCATTTAACAAACTATGAACATTTCTCAGCACCCATTTGGGTTTTTCATCAATTTACAATTTTCAAAGGCAACTTACTTCACAAAATTCTCACCAACTTCATTGTGGTATGCTTCCAATTAGGTCTCGACTTGAAGAAATGCTAAAGAGAATCTGTCATGATTTTTAGGATCTTGGAAGGTAGAATGAATGCAAAACCATGAAAATATCAAAATAGGTAGTCCTCATATAGTTTCTAGAAAATCTTAGTCTTTGAATCAATTCATAAAACTCTCAACCAAACAATTTTTCCAAACCCTCGCTAGGGTTTTCCAAAGCTAAGTTAGGTAAGAAATTGCAATTTAAAGAGGATTTCTACTAAAACAAAACTCTAGGTTTTACCCAAAGGTTTATGTTATATAATTACATGTTCTCCGAGAAAGATTTGTCAAGACTTGGGCTTAATATCTTAGAAACCAAAACTTTCAACTTTCAAAACAGGGTATCTCACTTTGGTAATGGGCTATCTGCAAATATCAAAAGTTAAGATTTAATTTTCTTCTTACCTGTAATTCCCAAAAATCATTAAAACCCCTAAATTCACTCTAATAACTTGTACCCATCAATGATTCATTGAAATCGTAAGCACTTCCTTCAACTTTTGACTATATACCTCCAAGACAATCCTTACAAAACCAAGGAACAAAATTATACCCGCATGTCAAAGTTTTTAATGGCTAAACCAAGATAAATTATCCCAAAATCCTTCAATAAATATTGAAATGGCACAATATTACACACAAGTAAGCTAATACATCAACAAATTATTTGCTAAAGTACTCATCGAGACCATCAAAATTGCAATCTTTTCCTACTGATTTCGAGTTTTCATTTCATCACCAATAATATCATTACCTATTCTCCTTCATTTCTTCTCACCTAGGGTTCTTCACATGAGGATCATTTATAAGAGCATCAGTCTAATCTAATTCAACTTCTCAACAAAGGCCACAATTCATTCCTCCATCTATATTAATTTCAAAAACACATTAACAAGAAACACAATTTTTCTATATGAAAAAATATAGTTTTCCATTCATTTTTCAACATATCATTACAAATTTCTCCTCTTTTTTCCTCTTGGAGCTCATTTCCACATGAATAATCTCTTAACTAACTCTTGATCTAGATTTTTTTCTTCCTTTTTCCAAGACTTACCAAAGCCTAATCTGTTTTTCTCACACTTGTCATGTTTTCATAATAAATGAGAAGTATTATTTTTACATTTACCTATGATTTTGCTCTCTAATCCCTAAGAGACCCTTAAAACATGCCTAGAACACCTATCAATATCCATCTAAACACTTTAAACCCCAAACACACATGCTAGGAATCCAAGGATGGCTCATACTAACTCAAATTTTCAAAATATCATTTTGGAGAGAAATGTAATATTTGAATTTTGAAAACTTAACTCCACTCTAATGACCCTTATGGACTTCTAGACCTCCTACCACTCCTCGCACGCTAAAAACTTGACTTGACAAACCAAAATATAACCCAAGGAGATATTCTCATGCATCAAAACCAATCATATTATCATATACCCTTTATCTTGCTCGCTCTTCATGCCAAATTTCATGTTCCAACTTTCACTACAAATCTCCCAACTCACTGTCACCTTTCCAATCAAGCCTTATAGGTCTCTAAGTCTCATTGTTTTTTATTGTAGGTTGTCATTGTTACATAACATCTCTCACATCTTCTATTCTTTCCTTGACTACTCTAGGCCTTCTTCATACCTGCTTACACCTTGCAAGGCTTAAACTCCATAATTGTTTCCTTTACTAGAACCTTGTTTTACCCTTAGACCAGCATGTACTGTTTTGGGATTTCTTTATGTTTTCTCACACCGTCATCTCCACCTCTTCATTACTTCTTAACTCCTCTTGTATAATGTCAATTCCACCCTCATAAACATACACTAGTGTCACATTCTTAGCCTTCTTGTATCAAATGTTTGTATTAAGCTCTTAAGCTATTTCTAGGTTCGGCCATAAGACTGCCGAAGATAGCTCCTTGTTTATGATTTTTAGGATATCTTCACACTCCTCAAAGCTTCAAACATATGCAAATCAACGTTCCACACTTTCTTGACTATTATTTCTTCATGAACTTGTCTCCTATGACCATTTACTTACCAAGATTGGCTATGACTGTTATAAAACAGGTATTAGACTGTGTTACTTAGTTTTCTCTCCTAAATACCTTGAAATGCCTCCTTACAACCGGATTTACACCTTCATAGGACTTTCATTAATCTACTATACAAATCACCTAGATAGTAGAGATAAAGTATAAACATTCAATCAAATTCATTTGATTAAACCCTTCAAACTCAAGTTATGACGGGTTTGTTGTATTTTCTCACTTTATGGTACAAAAATTTCATATTTTACTATAGAAACCTCATACACACTTGTATTATCTCTAACATTCATTGATCTCAAAATTTCATCAAGATTCCATGGTTACATTTAAACCTATGCACTCTTTTTGTTTTCCAAACCCAAAGCATCGTTCTACTGAGACCCGAGAGCCTCCACTATAGGTTATTTTTTTATTTTCTTGACCTAACAAGCTTTGTCAAAGCTCCAATGGCTTCTACATGACCTCTCTCAACCATTCCCACATCCTTTCAAATTTACACCCTATAACATTGTTTAAGACCTTTAAAACCTTGGTTTACTAGTCTTTACATGGACTGTGTTACACTATTTAACTTGATTTTAGACTCGTTTTCATATATTCATCAATGTAAACCTTAGTATTCACCTAGTTGACATTCTCTATCCTCCATAACAATGCAATCTTGCTCACTTAAAGTTCTAACCCTTTTAGAGTCTCCTCATGCATTGATAGCTTACAAATACAACAATATAATCTCTTACCTTACATATTACAATACCTTAGCTCTTTACATGAAATTTGACGTCAATGATGCTCAAACACCTTCCCGTTCCTCCTTCACGTTCTTTTCAAGCCTACACATTCCTCTTAAAGCTATATATAACAAGAACCATTCATCATTCATTAAATATACACATTCTTATCACATTTTCACAAGCATATTTCTCAAGAAATCCTTCATTTGATATCTTCAAAGGATTATTGCAGGATTCTTGAGCTTCTTGGCTCTTGACAACAAATTTTATCTTTTCTACAACCTCTCTTTTATCTCTCCTATTCGGATACCTCCCTAAATGATCAAATGGAGGTAGTTATGTCACTAGTTTACCTAACCCAACTATGGTGAGAGTGACCATAGTTGGTGAAACCAAGTAAGAAGGATGTAAACACATAACTCACACCTTTTAATGCTCTTTGACATCCATTTACATCATTCATTCAACCTAACCTATCACCTAGACCACTAAACACAACTTATGGAATTCAAATATTCAAAATAGTGGTTTTGGAGGGAAACTCCAAAAGCTCCTTATTACAAGCCTAGAGGGACCCATATGGACTAGGATCCATCCCAAAACACCTAAGAGGACTCCCTAAACCTAACACACTAATGAAAACCAAAAATTTGATATGTACAAGGAATGATGTTCATGCATCACGATTCCACTACTTGGATACTTAATTTAGCAACTTTGGCCTTTCTCTAAACTCTAGCTACCATATAGAGCTTTCCAAATCCTTTGATCTCTCTTCACTTCGATGAAGGAGCATCACAAAGCATGTAATTAAAAAAATGGTTTCTAGAAATTTTTTTGGTTGAAGTAGGTTTAGGAGGTCGGTATTAGTGGTTTGTTATACGATCCAACCTATTTGGACTTGACATGGTGCATAAAATGTTTATTTTGGGTTTTCCCTCCAAAATGCACTATTTGAACATTTGAATTTCCTAGTTGTCTTTTGGGGTCTAAATATTAAGTGTGGAAGCATGAAATTATGTAAAAGGTTGCAAAATCCCTCATGTAATGTAAATAACATGTTTCCACCCATGCAAGTAGGGTTACCGTTATAGTTAGTTCTTACCATGCTTTGGTGACCTAAATCAAGTTATAACTACCTCCTTTTAGGTGCTGTGAAAGGAGACATTCGAACATTAGTAGTTTGGTTAGGGAAAAGGGGAGATAGGTGTTAATCGGGTGTGAAAGAGCCAAGAAGGCTCTAAGAATTTGTATGTAATCGGAAGACTATAAATACATATAAATCATGGATTCGAACTTGTAATCTTGTTATTATGGGTCATGAAACATGTGAAGGATATTCTTGTATGAACTACTATGATCATGATGGTATTCTAATCGCAATATGAGTTCTAACCCTTGTTGGATAAGACAAATGTTACAGTGTATGTGCTTCGTAGTAAAGAGTGATGTTTTTAGTATTATTGCAAGAGTAGATTGATGGTGTAGAATTATGCAAGTGAGAAGATTAAAATGACATTTTAAGGGATTGTTGGGGTGTTGAGAAACTGTAGGTATTATTTACATCTTGTTAAGAGGGATCTAGTGTAGAATTTAGATGTATAATAATGATCATATTAGTAAATCAAGATAACTTAGAAAAACACGGTCATCTTAAGACTATAGTTTAGTGTTTGGAGAAATTTAAGCATAGTTTGAGGACAAGGCTTCCTAAAAGGATCTTAGAGGAGTAGACAGGACCCTTGTGAAGGAGATTAAGATTTGAAGAAGTTCTAGAATCGATAAAATAAAAAGATAACTTGCCGACAGTAGGTCTTGGGTTTAAAAACCTTGTCCTAGGGTTTGCGGGGTTTCTGAAATAAGAATTGAGAATAACTTAAAATGGAACCAGTGAAAATGAATGAAATTTGATACACAAGTGTATTTAAGGCCAAGAAGAATACCTACGAAGTTTGAGGAGAAAATATCAAGTTTGGAGGCCAATAATTTGAAAAATACAATCATTACCTCGTCTCCTTACGAGTCCACAAGCTACTTTGAAAGTAATTAATAAAAAACACTTGGTTTCTTGAATGTGAACACTGTCTATCAAATGTTACTGAGTGGTGTATAGATGTTCGAGGTTACATGAAGGAGAAAATAGGTCCTTTGGACTTAGGAAATGAAGTTACTACATGACTGTGTTTATAAACAGGGAATCCAAATACAAAATAAGTGAGTGTAGTAGTAAGATATGACTCATTGTCATGAATTTCCTTGGTTAAGAAGGGGTTATACATTAGTTAACAATCATATGAAGAAGATTAGAGCCTTGTGGAGAAGTTAAGGAAGGCCAAAGTGAAGATTCTCAATTTTAAGACCTATTGACCTAATTGTGAATGATGACCAGTGAGGTGATGAGGTTGTACTAGGTTTTAGGGTCTAAAAATTGGTGGAGAGTTGAAACTCAATAAAGGGTGTCTAGAAAGGTGTTTATGTTCCTTTGATTCTCTGTGAGTTGGTCAGAACAATAAGGTTTGTATGAAATAAGGGTTAGTAGGAAGAAAAACCAAGTAAGGAGGCAAAATAAGAGTTTCTTGAATTTCTTGTGTTTCAAGAAAGACAAAATACCCGAGGGCATGAAATCATGTTATTTGGTGGATGGATTGATGTTGAAAGTATTTGGTACAATTGTCTTGAAGACAAGATCAATTTTAGTGTTCTAAGCCTAGTAGTCTCAAGATAGTCTTGAGATGTTTTGATGCATTTTGGGTATTTGCAAGCTAGTAGTGGAATGTTATTGGTGAATGCATGTTGGTTGATACCTAGGTAGGGATGGAGAGAATGTGCATAAGTGGATAGTGCATTGATAGAGGTAAACAAAGACAAAACACATAAATAAATCAATCTTTGGTTTGTAAGACTTCTAAGAACAGAGTTATTGATCCTAGACTTGTAATAACAAAAAGCATGTGTGTAAAGAAGACCTTTAAATAAAATGAACTTATAATATGATGGTTTACAAAGAGATTGAGGAATATACAATATGAACTAGTGAAACAGTCCTAAAGTCATTGTTTTTAGAATTGGCATTGTGAAACTTGTAATGAATTTGCATGGTTTGTTATCAATCGAGTTTAATTTGTGTTTATTGGTCAAGTTATTGTGTTTTTCTACATCAACTTCCTTACACATTCATTATTCATTTATATTTATAAAATTTCGCAGGAGAAATAAAGATGCCCTTACAAGTAAAGATACCTTCACAAAGATTCCTCAACGTGCTCAGCGCACCGTCAATTTCATCCATCCGGTTGCAAGAAATCTCTCGTAGGGGCATCTTCTCTTGATCAAACATACTCGGTTGTTCAATAACCCACTTGGTGAAAAAATTATATCAAGACCCACTTGTGCAAGTCCAACTATATTGATGTTGATAAACGCACAAAAAAAAAAGGTATGTAATGAGCACATAAGTGTACATATATTGATAAAAATGCTATGTAAGAACTCATAGCACGTACGGGCTTCCATCTTCAAGATAAACATGAGGCATTCATCTTCGTAATTGTATGAGTGTGTGGTTGAACATTGCCCCTACATAAGAAACTCCAAGAGCGCAACTTTTAAGGTTTTGCAGAACCTCTTGCTCTTTGTGCCTCGTCTCCTCTTATTCAAAAGCAACCTAATGCATAGGATTACACAAAGCTATGCAAAATTGTGCATGCCATTATTCTCCTAGCTCTTAACTTTTTTAAGGGGATGCAAGATTGTAAGTGAACCCGGATGCTCCTACATCATATTTGCATACACTAGATAGACTATGCATTTGCATCAAGTATTGCTTGTAATGTTGTCAAATCATCAAGAGCCTAGTATTAATGGAGGGATAACACATGCCACCATTAACATCCCCAACTTTTTGGGTTTTGTAAGGAGTTGAGTACAAATTAGGGTTTCTTCAAGGGAGATTCCCGACAATTTGCAACAAGCCCAAACAAACTACGAGAGTCTTTTATAGATTAGAGCACAAAAACACATTCATGTCATCTTAAACACCCTTGCATAAACAAAGTCATTTTCATAAAGATAATCCCATTTCGTAGAATTGGGATCTCTATGAATCTTATCATATCTCCACATAACTAGTTACCGAAGTTCCCTGATTCTCATAGTTGGGAGTTATTTGTCTTTCTTTCTAGACATGTTTTCCACATACTACCATAGATGATTGCCTCCACATTTGTAGATTTAAGTGTATTTATGCCTTTAACGTTAATTCTTTGGTCTTTCCAAGCATTTAATTATTTCCACAACGTTCTAACTTTTTCTATGATCTAAATTTAACCCGTATTTCTATAATTAAGCCTATATTATTGATATGTATCTTATTCGGCATAAATACTTTTAGACATGGTTAGTTCAGTGCATGTGGATGTAAAACCACTTTCCATACCTACATAACCATTTCATATAATGATTTTTTGGTGATGGGCAATGCTTTCTAAAATTAAATTTTAGGGAACCAAATATATGACTCGTTTCAAAATCACAAGTGAACTATCTGTTGTTGTTTTCATGAAACCGAATTCCAGCCATTGTATGATATCTAATCTAAGACCCAAAAGTTCTTCATCAAAATGCTTGGTTATTATGAAATCAAAAACATGATTTAAGCAACTTAATGTCCACTAAGAAGACTGACGGCAAAATTTAGTGAAGACTTCATTTTGGGCTTATATGAGATTTTACTCATCCTTCATATTATTTGTGTTGATGATTGGATTTATGATTTTCCCCTCAACTTTCATTTACATCTAGACATGATTTACCCCAGAACTTTCATCTACATCTACAAATGATTTACCCCTCAACTTTCATTTGCATCTAGACATGCTCAAAGAAACATACATTCTAATTTTTTTATAACTGCAGCTATTAAATTCAATCTTAATGTTCTTCAATTTGCAGGTCCACACATAATGCCACGCCATCTTGAGCCAATGCAATCATCCAAGAACACAGACCAATTATATGTAATGCTCCAAACCAAATACATTAGATTGTCGCAGTCTAGTCCGAACACGATGTTGCATGCACCAAGTGAAGCATCTAAGAAGATGGTGGCTTGCGTTCATCAAACCAACGAGGAGGATCAAATCCCAACCCACCTGTACATATCATCAAGGAGAGTTACATCCCTCATCAAATTGTAAGAAATACCAATGGCATTTTTGAAACATAATATTTGCATACCATTTAGGAAGAAAACAAGGTGGCAAACATAATAAAAAAATGGGAAGCCATATCCTTCAAGGGCAACACAGATCTTAATTGAAATCAAGAATTAAATAGTTTTCCCATATATCTTGATTTTTTAAATACTAATATAGTTCAAATGAGAGTTCTATAAAATTCAAGGAGGGAGGCATGTATAGGATGTTTTAGCATCCATGCTCTCAGCCATAGTGAAAAAAAAAAGTCATTTCTTAAAATTTTAAAAGGCGGGAAGCTGCAGCTGCAACTGCTGGACAGCAATAGGTGGATTATGAGATTTTGCCTTTCAAAGAACCAGAAAGGGGCTTCCTTCAATGAAGGGTGCACCCAAGCAAGGAAGCAAGGCTTTACAGGATTCTTTCTACTGCAAATCCTGCAAGTAACTAAGAATGGAGACAATATCAAAAATAACCATTACTGAGGACAACAAAAAGATAGTGAAACTGTCAATAGTTACGGCTTCCGCATTCAACTCTTTCCATTCCGTGGATGTAGATAAATCAAATCAGGGAGAGGACGCAGTGCATCACAAGGAACTCAAGGAGAAGCTGATTTTTTTGGGTAAAACATCCTCTCGTGAGAAAGGCACAGTAGTAACAGCACAAGATTCTCAGTCTTTTAAGGAGGGTCTATCACTAGATGAGGGTATTCTTGCACCTTCAAAATTTCAGTCAAAGGACCCAAAAATGGTTAAAATCAAAGCTTGTTTCCTCAAGACAACATGATCACCAACTCGCTGATTTTGGAAGCCAAACTTATATTCAATATTGTGATGAAACTAGATATGCGATTTCTGTCTTTGATTCTTATCTGGTAGCATCTGCCTGGTGCTTGCCAAGGGTTTCAATTTTTCTAGCTTATGGTTGTAAGATATACACTCCTGGTGGTCGACCCAGGGACTTCCAGCATTTCAATATTTGACAAACAGAAAAAGATTGACAGGACAGATAATAAAAATGATGGAGACAACAACTTTTTGACATTTCTAAAACCTTTCAACAAGAAACAGATGTTCATCATACCATGTTTTCAATTTGCTCTTAATATATCAAGCATTTGTATTAGGACCAGCCCATTTCCAGCCAAACTCACAAAACCAAATGTGAAATAATCATTAACTTTGACCAACCTAGTTAAGGTCTTGAAATCATATACTAAATATACACTGACCATTAAACTCTCCATATTTTGAATTACCATTTCAGGAAACACAGTAGTATTATCAGCAAAAATCAATTCAGTGTTGTACGTAAAATCAGTCCCTTGACAAGGGGCATATCAAATGAGGCACGGGCCATGGAACAGCCTTCTCTCATAGATCTTGTAAAAGTGGTAAGATCATGGTGATGAGTTTAATGCAATTCCATAAAAGATCATTCGATTCTGTCATATGTATTTTTCAAGGTTAGTCAAGGCTATAAAAGACCTTACTACAGCAGCACTTGAAGCCAATTTTCAGAAAAGACAATGAATAACATTCCCAATATATAATAGTCTTGAAGACCCTAAAACAGCAGCAGGTTTGAGTGAATTTCAAAAACTCCACATTTCTAATGAAATCTCTATCCTATTTGGGATTTATGGTGGGTGAGAAATGCGTGCAGGTAGATTCTAAGAAAATATGAAGAGCTCTCGAGCAGCCAAAACCTACAAACTTAATAGTACTAAGAAGTTTCTTTGGCAAGACAATTTTGTTTGGCAATTCATTGCGAACGATTTTGAAATATCCCTTCTCTATGCATCAACTAAGGAGAAATAGCTTTTGTGTCGATGCCAAACAAAAACAGACTTTGAAGAGTTAAATTAAAATAAACAAGAATGCAATGCCCTGATTATTTGTGTTTCTCAATAATAGATTGCCTTTTAAAATAGAGATGGAAGCTTGAAGCTCTCCCATGGTAATAGTTCCGATATAGCAAGGGATACTTGGTAAGGAAAGCATCGTCCACACAAATCATCCAGCTTCAATACTTGCAAGTTCAATCTAAGCTTGAATAATGATAAACACCTCATGTGGACAGCTTATTTGCAGCAATTGAAAGTGGCAACTGCGTACAAAAGATTTATGAAGAATAAAGAAAGAAATGTGCGAAGTTGATATAGATCTTGAGAAAGATATCTTACAGTAAGAAAAGCTAAATTAATATTTACCATTATGTCTCTGGAGATGTAACATAAAAGATGGTACTTTGTGCAGGTCAGACATTATTTAGATCCTCATAGACAGAAAAAGAGATAATTATTGAGAGAAGATCATCATTTTAGTGTTCAATAGACAATGGAAAACCTGTAAACATGTTTTTTTGATCCGAGATAACATAATTTTGAAATACTAATTAAATAATGTGGACTAATGTTATATTTCTCCATACCTAAGGTTGGATTTGTATCAGCCCTTGCTGATACTAGACTAGAGAAATCTGTACCAATAGATTTTCGAAGTGGTTTGCCACACACAAGTAAGCAAACCAATTAGATTTTGGTGATTGCTGACAAGTGTAGAAAAACCACACTTCTCATTCCATGTAAGACAGCCATAGTTACACAACAAAAAGAAAAGGTAACATTTCACAGTTTTTAAATCCATTTTCACTTATCTCCTTCTGTGCATCATCCAATTTGGTACACCTTTATACATACTAAATTGAAGAAGATTGCCAAGTCTAATTTGCAGACTGATGGCAACTGAGATAGGGAATAAAACAATCATTCAATCAATGATAATTTATAATCACTAGCATCCAAAGTTATTATATGAGAATATTTCATATAATCCACATTGTTGCTATCAGGCGATTCAGAGTTCTCTTGAGTTCTCTTCAAATATCCCCTTAACCACGTTTTGGCTGTCAGCTTTTACCCCTAAGAAAATAATACAAGAATCAAACAATTGAAGTAACATGTTTTACAGACACTTACCAGTTCCACACTACTGATTAAAAATAGATTTGACTGAACTGGTGTGCATACACTGAGTGTTACATGTTGATCAATTCAAGCTTTCTGAACCGTCAAAAACCAGATGGTGAAGACCAAATAAGGGAATATTAAAGTTCCCCAGATATTTGATACCTAATATCAACATACTGTTGAAATATGACACCTCTTTGTGAGTTTCTGCATCAGACAGGAGGCATGGATAATGGGACCACACTACAGAATTTGGAAGAAAAGGAAAAAATTCACAAGATGTAAGAGGATTTGCGTCTGCACAAGTTCAAAAAAGTTCCCAGAAGTTTAGATTTTCAAATAAGATGATGCAGGCTATCATCCTGTAAAAGGGGGTGCTATAATCCACGAGCATTCACAGAATTTTCCAAAATCCAATATGAACCGAAAATTCTTGAGTTCATAGTTAATCAGCTTGACATTGTGAGTTTTATGTTTCTCTTTATATGGAATGGGCACAGACTTTTGGATCATGGAACAATTTGAAAGGGTACTTCTTGAGTTTGGTTGTTCTTAATGCCTTCTTGTATTTAATTTATCTATTAACTTCCAGCCATCGCGCACATGATATGGTATAAGTAGATCCCATGGCCAGACTTCAGTCCCACTAAATAAAATAGCTTCATTTGCTGCTCAAATCAAGAGTACTGATGTTGAATTACAAGGATGCAGACTTGGGCAACAATGTCATGTCATGCACAAGCTTGCTGCCAAGTGTAAGGCCAAAAGACATATTTCCAGTAATGCCCGGACACTGATAAAATGGAGGAATACCATTTTTCAGCGCCCTTCCAGTCATGAACATCAACTAATGCTACTATCCGAAGATGCAGCATTTTATTCTCAGTGACCACACCATTGTGCAGGACAGTCATAGAAGAAACAATATTTGTTACAAACGAATAGAGTTTGTTCTATACAAGTGCACAAATCATTATCTCCATATATCTCGGAGATCTCAAAGGCGGAACCAATGGTTTATCTCTTACACAACTTCTACCAATGTTCTGAATTCAAAATGAAAAGAGAAAGAGGTGGCAGCAGAGGATGCCCCACACACGTATATATTCCTTTTTCTTTGAACACAGATACCCAACCAGTATTTCTGAGGTAAGTCAAGTAAAAGAGAAGTATACAGAAACAAACAAGCTATGATAAAATATATATGGAATCAATTGTTGAATACAAATAAATCTTACCTAAAGGATTGCATCGACATAGCCGCCATGCAGTCAAAACAGTTCCTTTGACAACTCCGTACCGTTTATATGCTTGCATTGAATACTCACTACAAGATGGTACATATCGGCAACTTGAGGGTAACAATGGTGAAATCTCCCCTGTTTCATATTTATAAAAACAAAAGATGATTACAACAATGATAATCTTGAATCGAAGATTAAATTAAAAACTTGTCCAGCTTGTGAAACAGCTTATAGATTTATATTGATATTGGAAAAGATGGGATTAGTAGCTTGCTACTATGAATCTAAAACACATAACACCGCCATTTGAGGAGAGGTAAAAACAAAACCCTATCAATAAGACCATGTTATATTTGTTGTATGAACATCTGTGCAATGAAAACAAGTTAAAAGCTCAGCCAACACTTACTAATGGAAAGTCACTCTAAGAGGCTTGATTTTGGGGAAACTCCATGATTAAGCATAATATTGGGATTGAAGATTTCCAGCAAGTCCGTTGGCGGGTACTAGTCCCATCAGTGACCATTGATGTTATGTTATGGAGTTCTGGTGTAGACAATTGATGCTATGCAAGGGTTCATTTCTCTAGGTTTAATCTCAACATTTTATCTATTATAATCATCACCCCTATAAAATGAATGCAAAATATTCCAATCAAGTTACAAGGAATAACTACTCCTGAGAAAAGGGTCATTAAAAGAACGGATAGAGAATTAAACACAACAATTAATTCAATTGCTTGAAAAAAAAAAAGGATGTCTTGCTTGCTTACTTTTGTAAAATGTTAACATGGCTAATGCCGCCGCTACCCCTGGGGTGTGAGCATTCTCCTCCTCTCTTGGCTTCCCTGCCTCCCATGTTTTTGCAAATAAAAAACCCAAATGACATGAAACGTAGTCAGGAAAACATCACCAGAAAATCAGAAAAAAGGGTTCATAGGATTTATGGGTGTCTCATACCTAGCTTGTCTTCCTCAATTCTGTCTTCGTGTGAACAACATACACAGACAATCTGTTTTGAACGTTTCAAGCTGCCAATCACCTGAGGAAAAATAAAACCCAAAGTATTAACAGTGGAAAATCATAGTGCATCCATTGATTAGTAATGTAAGATCAAAAACGCCACCTGGGTATTGCAGGAATATCCTCTGTATCGATGTGCATATCCATCTTTGAGGCATTTGTATTTGTAGGCCTTCGAAGGATGGATTTGTGAAACGGGTTTTGGAGATAAAGCCACTGAATTGGGCAAGGCCATGACCATCCTCTTTCTTGAGTCTGGATCAGCTGAACATATTCATTCGGCTTTCAAGTTGTTCTTCATCGCATATTTTCTAACATACTGATTTATTTACTTATTTTTAAAAACGAGAAAAAAAAAAATTAAAAATGAAAATAATTGTAAGAGGGTGTAGAATGGGGAAAGTGGGTTTAGGTTAATAATGCACAAGAAGTAACCAGACTACATTGGAGTTTAACATATATAAAATAATTTTAGACTTAATTACATAAGAGGAATATTCATCGATTTTAAGTAATTGACCAAAGGGGATTTTAGAAGAATATGTAGTTCATTGTAATTCAAAAGACAATCGTCAAAAATGTATAGTGTAACACATGTTAAGATAGATACATGAAGTAAACCCATAAAAATAAGTTAAAATTTAACAAATCATTAATAGGAGTCTATATGATAGAAAATCAATATGTGACCTTCTTCACACCTCGATCTCTCGAGGTCGTGCGAGACAATGAGTGTAGAATGGAAGTGAATGTGAGTGTGGTGATGGCGATCAAGCTAGTTGGGAAATCTTATGTCTTCAACACGCAATATCGGGATCTACGACTCTA
Source organism: Taxus wallichiana var. yunnanensis (assembly GCA_018340775.1). Classification (NCBI taxonomy): domain Eukaryota; kingdom Viridiplantae; phylum Streptophyta; class Pinopsida; order Cupressales; family Taxaceae; genus Taxus; species Taxus wallichiana. The sequence goes on from CM031242.1 coordinate 865,812,845, forward strand.
AGGCGAAGAATGCTCTCCTAACACGAAGCGTTGTGATGGCTCGGTCTATTGTGATGGCTCGGTCTGATATAATAGCTGCTCGGAGACTCGAATCGATATCGAGCTCTGTCAAGATTCTGTTTATTTGTTGTTGAACACACGGAAAGTGACCTATGGGCGCCTCGTATGGATTTCCAAACAAGGTCATTGAAGTGAAAATGAGAAACGTAGTGGAGCCACAGGGACTACAGGTGATTTTCTGGTCTAGTCTAGAAATTTTTAGCTTGATCGGCTATTATGTTTAGTAAGGAAAGTTGTGCAATAATGTTTGATGGAAGTGGTGAAGATCTGAATGCTAATGCACGCAAACTAGTGTCAATGTTTAACTAGTCAGTAGGCCCGTTGGGTTATGGGACCTGAGGATCACAACCAAAGACTCATGGAGGTTGTGGCCCTTGTATGGTCATGCACGTAATCAAACCTTGTTGTCAGGAGCAATCCAATAATCGTAGGCTTGATTAGCAGTGATTTTTAACGTATTTAGTTGTTCTATTTTCTCAACAAAATTGCACGTGTGCATAAGACTATCAAACGTAAACTTGTATCAATGTTAGTTATCAATTCGATTCGTTGGGTTGTGGGACCAAGGGATCACAACTATACGTATTTTCTTGTTGTGGATCGTTGATGGTCATACAGAATGAAATGAAATGATTTTAATAAGAAAACTAACTATTAAAGGAAATATAATCTATGTTTTTAGATTTTTCACAATATATCATAACAAAATAATAAAAAACAAACTAATCTATCAAAGGAAATCTTTTTGATCGTTTCTAGTTTTTAAGCAATGCGTTCTAATTTAATAAATAAACTAAAGACAAGTAATCAGCCGAATGTAGTTGGTTACTTGTGCAAATATATGAATCTAATCTAAAACAAATAACCTAATCTAATCAAAACCTTCAAAACCGACATCGAAGTGAAAAAACAAATCATGACCCTAAAAGAGCTATTGTTCCCCACAACTTCCTTGGTAATGTCAGAGAGCAAACTTCCTAATGATTTGATCTACTTGTAATTGCCCAATCAATTGAAATGAACAATTTTGCTAATTTATTTGATATGCAATCGATTGAAACTAGTGATTTAAAATTGACAATTTAAGAAATAAAGCAAACAAACACACAATTTCAACTGGATAAGCAAGAGCTTTGGCGAATCTGGTTGTATATCGTATCTGTCCCTCGAGCTTTTTTCCTTTCTTTCTCCAAGTGTTCATATGTGTCTAAGGGATTGGGAATGCAAGAACAATCGCAGGAGGATGGCGCTTGAGCAATGGTATATTGAAGGCAATCTGGATGTAATGCAAGTAGAAGAGAGATAGCACAAGAGATCTGAGCTTGGCTATGCAATTCCTAGCAAGATTGTGGCAGCAATACAATACAAGATACACAAAAATTCTCAGGCCCTTTTGCTTGAATACAAGCATGGAATATATAAGAATTGGGGTAGGGATGTGCCTTCATGCACAAGGCAAGAAGAGGCAGTTCCAACTAACTAAAGCACATACAAAAATAGAAGAGGGAAGGAGAACCAAGAAATCAAAACTATTTTTAGACAATTTGGCCCACAGATGCATGCTAAAAGTGAAGTTAAGTGAATCGTTGCATGTTAAAAACACACATGACGGAATCTGGAAAAATCGGTCGGGACCGCCGCCCTATCCAGGGCGGCGGTCCTGGCACTAAAGGCCAAAACATGCACAGAAAGAAGTAGAAATCTAGAAAAAGGTACGTGAAGGCTAAGTAAAGATTTCTTGTAACGTCTTGATTTTTATAAGCTATTATGATAATCTCTTTTCATGATGTTGTAACTGTGGAAATGAGGATAATTATGTTAAGATATATCTTTTAATCTTAAAAAGAATGTGTTGCTAATCTGGACTCTTGTTTACTATAATTTGTTTACTTGGGACGGAGGTTGTTATAACATGTGTTTTGCAAGAGTGAGACAACAGACTTGCTTATATGATTGATGAACTCTTATTGTTGATTGACAACACACCTTGAATCAATTCCATTGATCCAAGGTATGTTGTGGCCTTCTTTGAGATCGCTTTATCGATTTATTTTCTATAAGGAATGAAGTCTGAAACCAGACTGAAGGTTGTTATAAATGTTACAGCACCTGATTTCAGGTATAAATATCGATACCTTGATGCCAAGGGAAAAGGTTCGATTCCCGAACCACATACACATAGTAACGCCAGAGAGCGTAAGGTAGAAAGAGTTTTAATACAAGAGCTCAGTGTATAGATGTGTGTGTTAGACGGAACATCTTGCATCATATTAGTTATGAACGCCAGTCGGTAAGACTTGTTGGAAACTATTAAGTAAAATACTATGGGATTAAATTCTAACCTATAACTATGTTTTAGCCTATAACCTAACTACTACCCTACGTGGATTTTAAATTGCATGGGATGTAAATTATGGCAAATCCTAATGATTTGCAACCTAGGTGAAAAACCTAAACTATTACTAACCTAAGGAGGGGACCTATGGACACATGCTGGTGAGTGGATAAGAAGGGAAGGTTAGAAATTGATTAAGGATAGTAAATGATGTCCTTGCAGTTTTCAACGCCAAGTTTGGCGGGAACATGGAAAAGTTGGAAGATATCCAACTAGCTATGTAGCTAAGAAGAAATTACATGCAAAATTTTAAAAGGAAACTCGCCAAACCTGAGTCGGTGGTGGCATGGAAATTAATGAAAAAGCAATGCATTCAATGCATTAATGGTCTTGGTCTTAGTGACCAGCTCACCTTGGAAAGAGGATAGAGGAAAATTTGATGGTCATTGTGTTCTTTCGGGTTTTGAGACTGCTCTGCATTTCTTTCATGGTTCTTTCGAACCTGCTATTATTTTGGTTATTATTTGTTGTTGTTTGGAGTAGCCACGGCTATTTTTGAGCCTGTGGAAGTTAAGAGATTGTTGGGAGATCCTTGTTGTTGTCGCCGTGGAGAAGAATAGCTCCTGTGGGCGCATTTTCTTCAAGCCACGAGAAAATTTACAGGCATGTTGAGCCCTTCTCCTTAAACCGTTTTGCTCTTGTTTAAGCGTCTTCATTAAAAGAACTCTGCTCTTATGTTGTGTGTTTTTGTAAATGGAATTGTTGATTCAATTAATGTGATTTTCATGTTGAGATGTCTGTTGGGAATGAACACGAATTGGGTATTTCTTTGCAAAATGGGTAAATGAAATAAATCTGTCCTTGTTGTATGAGTTTTGTTTTGACAGTGTTGGGTATTCGTTCCTATTACCCATTATGGGTTTGAGTTGATGAATGTACTAGCCATGTGAGTATTGTTTTCTGAGTTCTGTGCATTCTTGTAAAAAATGGAATGATAAAATGATTCGGTGTGACCTCTGGTTTGAGCTGTCATTATAAAACGAACACGATTTGGGTATTCTTGTTGCGTTTTGAAGAAAATGAGTGTTTCCTTACTGAAATAATTAATGAAACGAGTTTTCTCTTTTCTCGTTGTTTTGAATTCTGAAAGTAATGGTAATAGGGTTTCATTGTGCATTATGGGTCAATCTTGCTGAAGGTAACAACAATGTGCAAATTGTTGTCTATGATTTGTGTGCGCTAATGGATATGGAAAGCCGTAAAAATGCTTGACAAGACTTTTGTATGACTGTTCTCTTGTCATATTACAGCGTATGGCGTATGAATCCTTCCAGGGACAGTAAGATCATAGTAGCATCTTTACATTGTTTGTTCTAGTTTGATATGATGTTCTACCTGCTTGTTCTTGGTATTCGTATATGACTGTTTGGAAAGAAGTTCTGATCTGAATGGGAACAGGGTAGTCAGTCTATAGAATGGACTGGGTAGAGCATACAATTTATATTTTGTGTCTAGTTGAACTCAATGATATATATATATATATATATATATATATATATATATATATATATATATATATATATAATTTACGGATTGAAAATTCTTCATTGTTTTCATTGAAACGGAATATGAGTGGATTTCTTACTTTGGTGTTTGGAAAGTGAATTCTTTTATTATTATGATGAAAGCATGATTTGTTGTTGTTGTACACTCTTACTTGTTTATATCTGGACGAGAATGTCCGTTGGGTGAAAAATTAAAAAGGAAATGATTGTAATTAGAGGTACTTTTGATACTGATGCTTACGGACCAGATGCAAATGAATTCTGGCCAACTTTCTGGAATGGTTGTTAGTAAGTTGTAATTTCTAAATTATAATTGTTGAGAAAATCGCCCTATGGGGAAAAGGCTGGCACTGAATAAGTTGACAATCAGCTAAGCAAGGAGAAGAGGTAATATGATATTTTTATTTATTATTGACTTCAATTACTTTCTCTTTTGGCTGTTATCATTGATTGATATCACTTCTGGTTAAAATTATTCAGTACAGTTATGATGAAAAGAAAGAGAATATTGGATGGATAATTTGAAGTAATGATTATTTCTTCTCTTATACGGTTGAAATTCTATATTTGATATTGAACGAATTTCATGCTGCCTTAGGCGTAATCATCTGCATCTAATTGTTGTTTACTTTCTTTATGATTTGAAAGAAGTATTATGTTGTTTGTTGAATTTTGAAAATTGACACCAGTGTGTTCATGGTGAATGACTACTTTTCTCTTCTGCATTTGATTGTTTGAAATTAAATAAGTGGTACGAAAAGGAAGTAGTTCTGTTGGAATTCTTAATTAAATATATCTCTTGAAATTTCAACTGTTAAAAAGGAAATGGAACTGACAACAAATACATTAGAACAACATTATATACATATGTGTATTAGTTCTTACAGATGTTTTAATCTGGAACTACTTAGAGGAAATTACTTCTGTAGTAATTATTTGGGAGAAAGTTAGTAAATCTTTTTGTCGATTGTGATGGTAATTAGATGATTGGGTTGTTAAGTTGCTCATCCTTATCAGTACTTAATTCGTAGATGATGTCCATCTCAATTTATTAACGTTTCATAAAAGCGAGTTCTTTTATTGAGACAGTTAATTAAGAGCACCTCATTTTAATGATAAGTGCTTAATATGCTCAGTTCGATGAACTGACCCGTGCAAGTAAATTTTGTAGATGGTTCCTTGAATAAAAACGAAGACATGATTGTTTTCTGATGCTTCTTCTGAGTAGCTAAGGATGGATCGTATTTGATAGTTTATTATTCCTCTACGAGGAAATGGGAAAAGAAGAAGTTGCATTCTTCTTCCCTTATATGTTGTAATGTTGTTTGATATAAATGAAATTCAGTTGTATGGACTGGTAAATTGTATAGATTTTAAATCTTAAGGATTGAATACAAGGAAAGGTGTGATATTTTAATGGTTGTATCACTTGAAACTGTTTGAATAAGATTGAGAATATAATTTTATTCATTGATTTGGAATTATTCAAATGATAGTTGATAGATTTTAAAAGGACATAATATATATTCTTTACTTGAATACAACTTTTAAGTTGGAATGTACAATTAATTCATACTTGGGTTAATATGAATTTTAGATTGACATTGAAAAGGATTTAAGTGAATGTGAACTCTTAATTGAACGATATTCGGAATTAGTTTATAAGCTGAGGAATATCAATAAAAGAGGCAGTTGAACCTCGTACTCGGATTTCGTTAATATCCTCGAAATGTTTAATTCAGAGGATATTCGGTATGAGGAAACATATCTATTCGTAACAAACCTTAATTGAAGTAAGGTTATGGTGATTAAATGAATACATTCATTTGGAATTAGGCCTCATTTAAATGGCGTCTAATAAGATGGAATTCTGAATTTAAATACAGTTGCGGATAAAACTTGGTTAAGTTTAATAGGTTGAACTTACTACGTTAAGCTGTAGTGGACTGTTAGTCTGAAGCTTGAAGTAAAGAACCAAGATGGAAATATGCAATCCTTCGGTATGGAGGAGTAAACATATATTAAGCTATAGACAAATTAAGTCTCTCTCTTAGCTATGCAACTGTAACGAGCAATGAGGTTAAAGGATCAACATGGTTGCTGAAAATTGATCTTAAATATTTAAGATTATAATCCAATCACACTCAAGCTGGATGTGTATTCCTTGATGAGAGGATTCCGTAGGACCTTGACACACGCCCGGCCTAATCTGGTGTCTTCATGAAGGCGGGGCCTTCATGATGACACAATGTTGCAGCTGACATGTTACAATGCCCTCCCGAATCAAATCATCAAGTTTACATAAGCTGGGACCAAGTTACTTGGACGAGGATAGGAATGTGACCGCGTATACGGGGTGACTCCTGAGGACTAAAGGTAACTAGACACATGCAGTCGTCTAGGGTCGACACAGTATGTCTGCATACCTATAGTCACCGCGAGTGTCTTCCTATACTCTTTCATATTGCTAGTTGGGGTTAGAGCTTAACCTTGGACAGAAGGACTGACAGAGGTCAGAAAAGACCATTCTAGATAACAGATGAAGTGAGGTGATGGACGTATTCCATTGAGGCATATAACGTCTGGGAATACGATCATGCAAAGCATGTGAAAATCTTTGGCCAAAGTATCACAAATTGTTGGTTGCGTTGTCCTAATCACCTAGTTTAAGAAGCAGGATATCAGATGAATATCAGTAACAGATATTCAGATAGGCCTCTTAAATGGAACACTTCGGTAACTGAGAAACGGTAAAGAGAACCCTATATACTTAGTATATAATGCATGGATTAACATGAAGGATCGGTAAGTCGCCGAGTCATGAAATGAGAGATCATTGAAACTCCGAGTCATGAAATGGGAGATTGGTAGTTCTTCGAGTCATTTACAACAAAGCATATGGTTGTTATATGATTGAATGACATGAATGTGTGTTCCATATTGTAAATATGTGAACAGAGAACATTGGTTTTAAAAGTAATTGTGTGATTCGAATTACATTAATCGACAGAGAACAATTATTAAAACTTGGCGGTGTGTTTTGAATTTCATAATTCAGAACAGAGAACGTTATATATATAAAAAAATTCCCTTGTTCTAGTGGCTTAAAATGGGGATGTTACATTTCTAGGCTACAAATATACATTGCAAATGGGTTTTGGAGCTCGAACACCTTCTTGAAAGGACCGAATCATTATTGGGGACTTTTGTAACCATTTTCCGACAATGTAACACATGCAATTTTGGGTGCGTACATATTACCCCCTCGGAGAAGCGTCTTAGTCATGAAAATGTGTAAAATGTAGAGTCTCGAGTATGGTGTTCCCGAAATGGGGAGTTAGAAGCTATACCTGACACACCCGTGTGTGAAACGTCACCATCCAAACTCCTACTACCTGCAAGAGAAAAGAAGACTCAAGTGCAGATAGATAAAATATCGAAAAAATAAACACTAAACCAAAACGACAAAAGGACTTACCATTTGTGTGGGGATATAGAGATATACTGCACCAACACTCCAGCCCTGTAAACACATACACTCAAAACGAGGTCAAAACATCATATATATATCAAAATAACTCATTTTTAAAATTCATTTGTGCATATTTGATTTGGTGAATTTGGAGCTCTGGGCCCACGGTGACCATTTTCGACGAGAGTATAGCCGAAACGACCATTACGAGATCGTGATCATGCCTCCACAAGTAGGAGATCAACCAACGTGGTCTAAGGTTGGTTTTTTTCACTTTTGCCTTTTCATACCTAAAATGTAAAATGTTTGAAAAGTTTACCTAGGGGGACTATTTTCAAAATTTCTTATCTTAAATGAGTCTTTAGGGGGTGCCCATAGGGAAGTCTTTTATTTTGTCAAAAATGGTCATTTTTGTGTTTTTGGACATTTTTAGGGTTAAGGGCGTATTTTGAAAATCGACTCAGGACCACCACCCTACCGGGCGGTGGTCTGGAACCATCGCCCGCACTAGCAAATGGCGTGATTAATGCAGAATGACCAAAACGTGCATTAACTTGATTTTTTGGATTTTTGATGTTTTGTCATGTTTTTGGTGAGCTTGTCTTTTGGTATACATTACTAACTTGCTTTTTTCCATGTTTTGGTGAATGCAAAAGAAGGAGTACATACGCTGGAGTCGGGAGAGGGAGTGTGATTGGCTCCCTGGGATTTTGGATCAGCTGTTTGAGCTCAAAGGGATACTCTATAGAGGCGGACATCCGGAGGATTGCACGTGTGCCCCATGTTTCCCCTATCAGTCACATATTGTGTGACTTATTTTTTTATTAGGATGTAGACCGGAACACTTTCCGGTTGTCGGGTGCCAGGGGTGAGTGGACCATCACCCTAGAGGATGTATATCACATTCTTGGGCTCCCGATACTTGGGAGGAGACTGACTGGAGATAACATGATCTAGAGCTGAGATGACTTAGTGGGCCACCTATATGGGAGACGTCAATGTTTCATTTGGCTCGAAGAAGGGAATCGAGGTGGTCCGGTCCGTTTCCACTTTGCTCCCATTCTTATCATCCGTAGAGCCATCATGGGCATCTTGTCCTCCCAATTGATCGAGGACAAGGGAGGTGACACCCTTCTATATTTTTAGGCTCTTATTATTGCTTAGATTGAGGCACATGGCCATACATACGCATGGGGAACAGACATCCTAGGGACTACCTATCACAACTTGTATAGGTTAGTCAGATTGTAGGGGTTATCACGAGCCACCCCACTCTTGTTATGAGTTGGGTCTATGAGCGCATCACCCCCTATGGAAGGGGAGTACAAGTATTGGATCCAGGGGCTATCTAGGAAGCGAGGTGGATAGCTATGTCAGTTCTTAGGACACCACATCAGCCCAGTGGCCTTTTTGACCATGACAGACATGGTTGTCACTCCTTACCATAATATGCCAGGGTTATGGGATAGGATGTGAGCACTGAGTGGTAGCTTGTTCTACCATAGGCCAATTAGTTGACAGTACCGGGAGAGTCGAGACTCATCCATTTGATCGGGTTCCTCAGTAGTTTGGCCTCCCATATGTTGACATACTTCCCCAGTGGTACCGGTCTACAAGACCATTCAGGAGGCCCGAAAGGGCCCTAGAGAAGATCCCGGCTGAACATTGGTTACCCCAAGAGTGCCTATCACAGTTATGCATGTGGTCCATGCTTAGTGGGCAGTTGGCACCTCTCGAGCACCTTTTCTTCAGATTGTGGTCTCTCCTGCTCATAGTGGAGAGGAGGATGAGCCCATTGACATAGACTGCAATTCTAAGGAGCACACAGGAGACAAGACTAAGGAGGAGTCGGTCGGGAGGAGACAAAGCATGAGGGGGTTGGTGTTGAGGTTGGCGGGGCAGCCCATATAGAGGAGGAGAAGAGTGACCCTGAGTGGCATGATACTCAGGATATGTTGAGAGCAGCGTACGAGGAAGTGAGTGCGAGAGAGAGAGAAAGTGGTCTCGAGAGGAGATGCTTCCTTGAGGCATGGAAAGGGATGATGAGTCCATGATGGGACATCATTTGGCCTCGGCTTTAGAGAGGCCCCGCATCCACTAGCAACATCAGCAGAGTAGCACCCACGACCCTACCTAGATGCCCGAAGACCCAAGTATGCTTAATACCCTTCTCTCGACTTTGTTACTTGAAATTGTTAGTTTGGTAATCTCTTTTTATTTGCATTTTGTGGTTTTATAACTCCCCTATTTATTATTCTTTTCTTTCTTGCAGCAGCGCGCACAGGAGTGGTGAGATCTTATCCGAAGGGTGTGTGTGGACACCTTGTTGATTCCCTCAAAGAAGACCCGAGTTGATCGATCGAGGATTCAGGTCACCACTAGGTGATAGACACATTGACGTGTTTGCTCTTGTTTGGAGGATAGTGGAGGTGGTGACCTCCCTTTATACCCAGGTGGCCGGATATGAGACCGTTGAGCATTTGATGAGGTGAGCCATTCCCACAATGAGACCACAACCAGTGGCCACCACCATGAGCATTCATACCATTCAGTTCATTCCAGGTGTTGTCATCACATGCCCACAATAGGAGCCCCTGGACATGGTTGTGTACCATCAAGGGATCCCACAGGACCGATGGCCATTGGGTTTTTATTGCTTTGTTTCCATTTTATCGAGCACTATATGATTTTTTTGTATATCTCGGGCTCATTGTGAGCGTTTTGACCACGCCTTAGCGCGTGATGGCATTGTATACAAACTTGACTCACCATGATATATACAAATTTTTTTTTGGTTCGAGTAATCCACTGTATCTGAGTTGACTTTATTTTGGCTTATTTCTCATGTGTACTCTAGACGTTTAGAATTCATGTTTTTCTATGCTTTTCAGAATGCATGTAGTGGGTGTGAAATGATGACAAAATGATTTCTTCTTCTTATTTTTTGTATTTTATAATGCTGATATATTATTATGCGAACACAATGTGATGTTAAACTTTAGTTTCTTTAAGCAATCTTTGATACTTCATGTTGTCTTGGCAAAACGTGGTGATACAATGATATGATAAGTAATTATACTTGTGAGGGCTCAACACCAAGAGCCAAAAGGGCACAAATTATGAAAAATTGTTGAATGGTAACGATGAGGGAAAGACAATGGTTTGATAGAACCAAATTGAGACACTACAACCTCACCCTACTCAAGTTACTTCATAGTTTATAATGTGATGTGCTTTCCAGTTTATCTAGACTTAGATCCGTAGATGGCCACTTGGTTGACAAAATCTGGTTTTGAGGTTTTAAACTCTTTTGGAATTTTAGACATCTAACTCACTTTGTTTTTTACTTATGATTTCACAATATTTGAATGGATTGTTTCTAACTTTTAAGTTTATCAAAGAGACCCCCTACACCTTGCCCCATGCTACCAGTAGGAAGCATGGGCTCATCACCATGGACAAGGAATAGGTGAGTAAGGGCATTTCTCTCCTTTCCCAACCCTACATCACTAGTAAGAGATGCAAGCTCAACACCAAAGGTTGGTAGGGCAAAGAAATGTGTAAAATAAAATTTTCGTGGATTTGCATTTGACTTACTCATTTAGGCAAAATGTTTAGTATGTTCTTATTTCCAAAGAGATATTTATGGGATAGATGCGACACCATGAAGCTTCTAGAATAGACTATAGGCAAAGACACCTAATCTAGAAAGAGACTATAAAGCGAGAACCAAGTATGCAGGCCTTGGTATGGCTACGGTCAAAACTTTGTCTTATCCTGTTTGAATTGATGAAATGATTCAGAAACAATTGATGATACCATGAAAATTTGAAGAGATATGATTTGAATGTTTTGCCATTGTTTTCAGAAGTTTTTAGGAGTTCTTTATAAGAATAAGTCCCTTGATCACAAATTTTACAAAGTGAACTGGCAGATGAAAGTGTGATGCAGATGTAGTAATGTACATATGAAAATGCTAGTGGATCATGTGTAATACCTCTTCAAGTGAAGAGAGTTCACAGATTCGTTAAACTCCTCACCCTCTAGTGTACACAGTGAAATGCCCCATTTTTGTAGTCTTTTATTACTCAATATGGACCCAACCACTGGGTCTAAATTTCCTTCCTTCATCGGTCTTTTAATCTATCTGGATATCTAACCTTAAGACCAAATCTTCCTCGTATATTTCATGCTCATAAAACTTTTTAATATATTACCGAGCCATCCGGTTAGCATAAACGTTGTGTCATTGTTTAGCGTTGAGTCTAGCCTTATCAAGAATTTCTAACTGAGAGATCTATGCTTCTCAATAGCCTTCTTCTCCTAAAATTCCTTACAATGAAATACAGAGACTAGGTATTTCAACTTTGAGTGGTAAAACCACTTCCGCACAAAATACCAAAGAAAAGGGGGTTACCCCTATTGGTGTTCTAACTGATGTCCGATAGGCCCATAAGGCCGGAAAATGACTTTAAATGTCAATCTCATTTGTTCTCCTTAATGGTCTTAAGGAGGATGGACTTTAATGTCTTATTCGTAGCCTCAACTTGTCCATTGGCCTGAGGATAATAAAGAGAAGTTGTGTGATGACTTATCTTGAACTTTGCACACAATTCACGTACCTCGTCATTTTTGAAAGATGTGCCATTATCCGAGATAATGACTTGTGGGACCCTGTACCTACAAATGATCTAGTTCAAGATGAACTTAGTGATCATAAAACCAAGTACAATGGTAAGAGGCATAGCTTCTACCCACTTAGTAAAGTACTATGTGGCCATGATTATGAAGTTATGGCCATCTGTTGATGAGGGAGATAATTTCCCTATCAAATCCAGGCCCCATGTGGAAAATGGCCATGGGGTTGCAATTGGTTGCAGAGCTTGTGCCGTATGTGGATCTCATGGGAGAACTCTTGACATTTGTGGCATCTACGCACAAATTCTATTGCATTATGCTCTAGAGTGGGCCAGAAATAGCCCATTTGATGTATCTTTCGAGCAGTGGCGTGGCTTTCGCCAAAGTGAGCTCCACATACTTCACTATGTGATTCATAAAGAATCGTTTCAAATTCTTCTGCGCACAACACATCTTAAGAACATTACGTCGAAGGCTCTACGATAGAGCACTTGTTCCAAAATAATGTACTTAGTGGCAATGGTGCATAACCACCTTCTTTGTTGTGACATTACCCCTTGTGGATACGTATGGTCCACTATAAAATTTATTATGTCATTATACCATGGACATGCAGAAATGGGGGCCTAGTCTCGACAAAGTATACACACTCATTAGGGAAGTCTAGATCTACTAGATCGCCTCCATCTAATAGATTATCAGCCAACCAGTCTGCAATGATTTGTCCTTTGATGGATTTTTGATTAACAAATGTTAACTCAAATTCACCCATCAGAGTTATGAAGCACCTGACCTTCTTAGATAAGGATCCTTGTGTGAGGAATTTCCGTAAGTGATATGACTTAACAATAACCCTCGTTTCTTGATTCAACATATAATGTCTCAAACACTTTGTTGTAAAGACTATGGCAAGGAATTCTTTTTCTTCCTATGTGTAACGTGTCTCATAATCAAGCAATGTTCGACTAATAAAATAGACTGCATGTTCTTGTTTATCATCATCTTCTTGAGCCAACATTTAGGCTAGGGAAACATCTGTAGCTCGTGAATACAAGATTAAAGGTTGATCGACCTAAAGGCGGCATGAGCATGGGAGGGGATGATAAAAATTGTTTAACCGACTCAAATGCATCATTGCATTCATCTTTCCAATCAATACAACAATCCTTTTCAAAATTTTTTGATTGGGTGAATAACAAAGGTCAAGTCAGGGATAAACCTTTGGATTGCCCCAAGTTTTCCAAGAAAAGATCTGATGCTAGACTCGTCCATCGGTGGAGTCATTTCCAATACAACTCAGATTTTGGCTAGGTCCACATCAATTCCTCATGAAGATATGATGTACCCCAAAAGCTTTCCTCTTGTTACACCAAATACACATTTTTCTGGATTCAATGTGACGTCGTATTCGATTAAGCAAGAAAGGATGATACGAAGCACCTCTGGGTGATTGCAACATTTTCTAGCCTTAGCCAGAAGGTCATCCACATAGGATTCCACAATCTTATGTATAAGATCATGGAATATATAAGTCATCGCCCATTGGTACGTAGCACCAATGTTCTTAATCTCGAACGACATAACAACATAATAGTAGGTTCCCAAGGAGTTATGAACGTAGTTTTCACCGATCTTATTAAGAGATTCTAATCGATTGTACTTAGAGAACCCATCCATGAAAGACAAAAATTCGAAACAAGTTGTTGTGTCAACAATAAAATCGATGGAAGGTAATGGGAAATCATATTTGGGATAAGCCTTATTTATATCCCGAAAGTCTACGCAAATGTGGATCTTTCCATTCCTTTTAGGACAGGGTCGATATTGACAGCACCCACTATGGGTAGTCAACTAGCTTGATGAACCGTACCTGGAGAATTTTCATCACTTCTTCCTTCACCATGAGGGCCACCTTTGGCTTCATGGGCCTTGAATTTTTCTTAATTGGCTTAGCATCTAGCTTGGTGATGAGATTGTGCACTGCAATGTGTGATGCAATTCCCATCATTTCTTTGTAGTTAAACATGAATGATTTTTGATGCTCCTTGAGAATATGGGTATGTATTTCAACTTCCTCGGGAGTTAAAGAGGATCCTAGCTTCAAGATTTTTGGTTCTTCCTCGGTCCTAATATTTATATCGATTGTTCCCTCGATTAAGGAGGTGTTTCCTTCCTCAAACTTAGGTGGGGTGGAGGAAACTCTAAATCCCCTTCTTCTCCTACCTCACAAATTTTGAGTTCCTTCCTGGGGAAGATTCTATCATGGGATTTCCGAAATAAGAGGAAGAGTGTGGAATTAGAGAAAGATCAACTTTGTGATGACTAAGATGTAATTCTGTGAGAGCGTTTAGATATCCTAGAGTTTCTTTGTCAATGTCAACGTAATCTACTGATGAATGAGACTCACTCTCGGTCTCATGTATATCAACATTGGAGTTCTTCGGTGTCTTACGAACCAAAAGTTACGCACGAACCAAGACCGTGAAGTTTGTATCTTCTAACTTGTTGCTTGGAGTAAAGTAAGAAGCATAAGTTTCTATCCAGTCTACGAGGAGGTTCTACTCTTGTGGAATTGCTTGATTGATATGAAGTCAAATCTCTTTGTCAGATTCAACACTTTGTTGTTTTATAGAGTTGTAAATGCTCAGCTCTAGTCTCATATACTTCGGATATCTGATTTGCAACAAGTTGTGAATCACCCAACACCATAATATTAAAAGCACCCATTCTCTTGACTACAATGAGACTAAGTCAAAGGGATTTGTATTCAGCCCCATTATTTGTGCATTCGAAGTGTAGTTTGAAGGAAAAAGGTAGAATCCTTCCCTCGGGAGAGGTAAGAATCACACCGCCCGACGCCAAAACGACACTTGTCTCCATCAAAATGGAGAGTCCAACAGTTGCTTCAAAAATTGATGTTGGATCATCCTTTGCACCCTCTTCTTTTACCTCAGTTACTTCAACCATACAAACTTCATCTACGGGAAGAGGCGAGTCCTAATGTATGTCACATACCCATAAAATCGAAAGGAAGGAGGATAGGTAGATCCTTCTACAATAGCTTGACAATCTTTGTTGTGGTTCCCAACGACACTGTCTCTACGATGACGGTTTCATATTTGATTTCCAAAATTCCTTCAATCAAACCCATGACTTCTAACTCCGTTGTAGGAACCAAATTTTACTCTCTGGTCCGAGCTTGTAGGTTTATTTAACTAATTTGTAGGAAGCTCAAACTCAGAGTGGATCCTTGGCCTCTTTTTCAAGTTAGCTAGGTGTATGTCGAAGGGTTTTGGATCACCCTATGCCATAAAGACCTTCCCTAAATGTAGGAACCTAACTTCCTAAAACAAAGTGGAGGGAATCACCTTCATGCGATGAATCCAAGGATGACCAAGGATCATATTATAGTTGGTTTCCCGATCTATAATATAAAACTTGGTTAGTACTGTCTTAGGTCCAAGGGTGACCGAAAACACTATAGTTCCAATCGATGTTGCCTTGAGGTTGTTGTAGCCTCTCAGTGTGTTTTGTGTTGAAGAGAAATTGGTCTCTCCGTACCCTAGATTTTGAAGGAAAGAGAAGGGGACTATGTTGACTGCTACCCTGTCATCAATCATCACATGCTTTACATAATTGTTGTAAATCCAAACTTGTAAAAACAGAGTTGGATCACCTCTACAAGTTATTTCAGCATCTATGGGCATCTTGTTGATGTCAAATACGAATCCAACATCTCTTTCAGGATGCCTTGATGGATAGACATCAAAGTCCACATGGTTTATTTGTGCTTCTAGAGGAGGGGTGATGTTAATCAAATGACCAAGACCTAGTGCTTCTAGTAGAGCGGCTCTATGAGCAGGGGAATTCTTTAATAGATCCAAGAAGGAAATGTGAGAGAAGGTCTTAGTTAAGTCACTGATCAAGTCATAAGCTCCTATTGGCTTGCTAGCGTATCACGAATGTCATCTGATATAGTCGAGTAGATTGGGATTGGTTGCAAAGAATAGTCTTTGGTCCTAGTGGCAGTGTTAATTTGAGGTTCAATTTCTAACTCCACCAACCCCACAATTTTCATTTGCTGGCAACCATCCAAAGGAGGTGCCACTTGTGGGTTTGACAAAGTTGAGGCTTCACAATCATGGGTTCCTATTACAATACATTTGTTTGAACTGTTGGGATCTATTCTACCATCATTTGGACGTGTGGGGAGAGGATCGTTAAATATTCTCGAGCGGTGTGTTCTATGGAGATACTGGTCCCATATAGGTGTTTTGGGTTGGCGCTGTTAGGTTTTCCAAAAACATGTCAACAAATAACTATCTTTGATCCTCTAGAAAATGTTGTAAAAACTTGTTACAATTGTGGCATGTTCTTGCGTCATGCCCACGAACCCTATGGAAACCACAATATAAATCAGGATCATAATCTCGAGGCCTTTGGTTTACGCCTTGTTGTGGTATGAAATTATGGTTATTGTTCAACTATTGATTGTTATAGTTAAAATTTGGGAACCCTTTCCTTGGTTTTGAAATTGGTTTGGATACCCGCTTGGGTATTGGTTAGGGCCTTGGGTTTGTGTTTGTCTTGATTACTAAGGTTGTTGTTGTTGTTGTTGTTATGATTAAAATCTACAGCGTTGAATGAGGGCGAGAAGTTATTGTTTCTTTGATTATTGTCATTGTTATTGTTATTGTTTGAAGTGCTTGTATTGGGAGCATTAACAATGTTAGGTTTCTTAGGTTGGTCCATCACCCCATCCGTCGTGACTCCATGATTCTTATTAAGGATTTTTGGTCCTTGATTATTATTCGTGTTGTTGGAGTAACTAGGGTTATTTTGATTAGGGGTGACTAACCTTCCATTAGCTCCATAAGTCTTACGACCACTGTCAATGGTTGCTTGGTCAATTTGAAGAGCACCCTCTAGTACCTCTTCATAGCTCCTTAGTGGGAAATTTTGAACCTCTTCCTTTGTTTCCCTATTGAGAGAGTGGAGGAACAAATCACAAAGCTCTGTTTGATCCATATTTGGAGCACTTGCGAGAGGAGTAGAGAACTTGTCGCCACCTTTGAATGAAGTGGGTTATAGACTCATTGTGCTCTTACTTGATATGAAGGAATTCCCTGATTCCTATTCTCAAAAGTTTGTTCATATCAAAAGCCTTAATAAATTTTGATACAAGTTGCTTAAAGGAGTGTATTGAAGCCTCGGTATCCTATAGTACCAATCGAGAGCAATACCTTCTAGTGTCTTAGGGAAAATATTCGCAACAACTGTGTCCCATGGGAGCAGCTCTCAAATGGTCATTGTGTAAGATTTGATGTGGGTGTTAGGATCACCCTCCCCTTTGAATTTTGAAAGATTGGGAAAGGGTCTTGGGAGCATGACTGTCTGGATGGAGAAGTCTAGAGGCTCCTTAAGATATTCAGAATAGGTCCCCATTACGTATGTTTCCACCATTAAAGATCCTTGTTGGGGAGGTGGAGGTTGCATCGATTTCTGAAATGGGATAGCGTAAACATTTGTTGGGGTGTATGGAATCCTGTAGCTGTCCATATAGACTTGGGTAAGTGTACATATCCCCCTATGGAGATTTAGAATACATGTGTACGTAGGGGGTTGATTACTTTGATATGGAATCAAAGGCATGAAGCTAGGGAACATTGCATTTCCAACTAGTATGGCATTTGAGAATGCACTTTTGGCTGGTGCATGTTATAGATATCCATATGTGGCATGAGGGGGCATACGAAAGTTGCTCTGTCAAGTCAGAAAATCTCCAGGGTTTGGAGTACCCATATAAACTGGAGGATTCTAATGAAGTGGGTATTTTTTCGTAATTTTGCGGATAGGGAGAAATTCTTGCTTGCCTCAGAATGAATTTTGAGCATTTTGGGCAAGCTCTATCTCCTTGAATTTGTCTACCAATGTTGAGATGACATTTCCTATTGAAGGGTGGTGCTTTTCTTAGGTGCTTTTGTTGAACCCTCGAAGGTTGTTGAGGAGTATGGTATCCTGCTATGAATTGTTCACTATGTTACCACCCCTCATTAGCAGTATTTTTAGTTGGTGGAGGGGTAGCGTTATTGTTTTGGAGTAGAAAATCACCTTGTCCTTGCAACCTATCAAAAGCTCGGTTCATATTGTGTTCAATGAAAAGTTGCAAAAGCCATGGAATTGGGGTAAGAATCTCTAAAGAAACCCCAAAGGCTTTGAACAAGCTGATCAATGGACCATATGATAAGAAATGAGCAAGGGTTTCTTCTTTGCATACATTAATTTGAAGTAAACAATCAAACTAAGAAAATGAAACTAACCTCTATTCTTTGAAAGCTTGAAATAATGAACCTAAGAGGATTTAAGCATTCAGTTTGTGTTTAAGAGAAAGAGATCTCCCCATTAATGGCTTCAAGGCCAATGGTTCTTCCCTTTTACTCCATATTTATGTTATAAAATACAAAAGCAAATGCTAATAGCTCAATGGAAGAAAATGAACTACAATCTAAAGCCTAAACAAAATACTATAATCTATGCTAGGAAGAAGAGAGAATTCTTAGAAAATGAGGGAGGGGGTCTAGCCCTATTTATAGTTTTCCATTTGGGAAAATGGGAGATTTGGGTGCATGTGGGACAAATACAAAAGTCTAAAAAGCACTTTTAGCAAGTCAAAGTGAGGTTTGACCATGTTTAGAAGAGATTGACCATGGTTAAGACTAGCTAACCATGTTTAGAGGGTAATTAATCTTACTTAGAGAGAAATTAGGTTTCTGAAGGGCTTTTAAAGACTTAATCAATCCAACGAAGTGGATTGATACTCTAGGAGCTAATAAAGGGGAAAAGAAGAGAATATTAGCCAAGAAAGAAACAAGAAGAAAGAGGGATATGATATTACAAATCAATAACAATATTTAATCATCATAATGCTTAGGATCCTCCTCATCGGTCCTTATTAAAATGTGAGCATGTTGTTGGTACCCGGATTTAATCTCCTTCACAACTTGAGCAACATCATGGATTTTGCAAGACACTCGAGAGGCAGATAGATGATTTATATGTCATTTTACTTATGGGAAGCAATCTATCGACTTGTTGGCACTCGTGCTCAAAAGGAGTGGGTAGCACCTTGAAAGGATTTTGATCAAATCCTCACTATTTTAGGTTGTGCCTTTCAACCAAGGTAAGAGGACCTATATTGTAACCCCTAGATGTTAAGGAGATGAAAATATCCCTCAATACATGCGAGATAGTGTGAAAAGACCTTGGGAAAATATGATCAACACTCCAAATCTGACTTTCACAAGTTGTCACTTCCAGATTATGGAGATATTTTCAATGCAAGGCAAGGGTTACTGAAGACATTGTATGATCCTGATTTGCTTTGTGCATTTTTGTAAATGGATTGTATTATTTTGTTGACACATAATGCAGATGTAGGGGTAGTATGGGTAGGATGGGTTGTTTAGAATGATTTTTGGTGGGGTATTGATGAGAGAAAATATGGGATATATCAGATCTTTGACAACCTCTACAATACTTGAAACAACTATCAGATAAAATGCTTCAAATAATCAGGACATTCTTTCAACCAGAAGAGGCATAAATGGAAGCCCAGGCAGCACTCTTCACACAATCTTGAGAACTCACCACAAAATATTGAAGTAAAGAACTCAATTAAACACAAAAATCCTTGATCAAACCACGCCTAAGGTGCCCCCAAAGGCTTACAAGCAATCTCTGTAGTCAAGGAAGGTAAAGTGATTTTAAATTTGTTTATCTCCTTATCAGATGAAGGCTCTTCTGAATATGAGATTGCAAATGCCACTAAACTATCAACTAGAAATGGAGATCTTGTGTGATTTCTAAAGACTTTCAATGCAAGATTGCAACAAGAACAATGAAAACTATTTGTAGGCATTTAAAAATGATAACAGACACCATATTGCCTGAAAAACACAGATTAACTCAAAAGCTTGTTAGATTCATTAGTAGGGGAGAGTTTCATGAACAATCTCAGAGCTGTGTGATGGCTATACACTTGTAACCAAATCACATACATGAAGATCCAACACAGAAGAAATTATCCTGGTTCTTTGGTGGGTTTCTCAGAAGATGAGCTTTCTCTCATAATTTGCTCATGATTTTCAAATTTTTCCCAACCCTTGCATGTCTCCAAAACATGCATTATATAACATTTCATTACATTTGATCCTTCTTTCCCAAGAAAAGAATATGCCCAGCATCAAGTTTGTTACAAATCCACTCATGATATTTTTGAAAGTGACACTTAATCAATTTTACGAGAAGGAGATGCCAGGCATGCAAAAAGGTAAATCATTACAAATTTTCATCATTATCCATTATGGAGGCACGTTTTTCACCCTCCAGGTATGCAGACCCCCTTTCTCTCATCATTTTACCTTTTCACCTTTTAAAACTACCTCTGTAACTTTCAAATTTGACATTTCACGTTTTGCACGGGCTTGAGTAAAATTTATCTCAAAAACACCTCAAATCTGCAAATTGAGTCATGAAACCGATTCCAATGATCCTAGAAGGCCAAAACGACATGGAATCACAAAAAAATTGATGCAAAATTTGTGATTCCAAGCTTCTGGAAGAAAAATGGCGCCAAAAATGAAAATGCACAGTTGCCCTTGATTTGCTCTTTCTCCTTCAATCTGGGCCCTCCACGTGTCAAACTATGATTGGGAACAAATTCGGGCTCATTTTTTGACTTTTCAACTTTTTGGAAAAATGGAAAAATTTGACTTTTTCCCCCCCCCTCCGCCTTTGAATTTTGGAGCTGACACGTGGCATATGGTGGGTCCCATTGGGATCACACTTCAATTCTACACATTTTGACCTTTTTTGGAAAATTGGAAATTTTTCACCTTTTGCCCCACAGGCCCACACCTCTGATTTCTCCCTCGCCACATGTCTCCTTACGATTCATCGTGGGCCAATGCTCCAAATTTTGATTGAGTCTTTTTTGTAAAAGGGAAAAATTCCCCATGCCCCCGCCTGGTCCACGACCCGCTCTGTCTCTCGCCACGTGTCCATATCTCATTTGCCAAGGACCCGTGGGCTTAATCTTCATTTTAACTCCCTTTAAGCTAAGGGAAAATTTTCAACTTTGTCTCCATGGGCCCGTGCCTCCGATTTCTCCCCTACCACGTGTCGCTCGATGATTCACTAGGGCTAGTGATTCAAATTTTGATTCTAAGTCTTCTTTGCAAAAGGGAAAAAATTCCCTCCTACCTCCACCGACCCGCCTTGTCCACCACGTGTCACCTCCTCATTGGTCGCGAGCCTGTGGGTCAAAATTTTCCCCTGCGCATCCACCGTTGACCGGGCCGCGAGGGCCGTTAACTTCCACATCGGCCGTATCCATTTATCTTGGCCCCTTTTGTGGCCTTTTCGCCTTTGCTTGCGCCCCGCGCATACTTTTGTCCCAAATGTCCTGCGGACCGCACGGGACAAAAACTTCCACTTTTTCTAATTTTCTTTACCTACGATGATTTCAGCTTTGCAGCGTCCGATGTCCCAATTGTTCCGCAGACCGCTTGGGACAGAAAGTTTTGACTTAGCGATTCCTTTGTATTTTGGCCCCAAACTTGATACAACGAACCTTGGCATGACCTACACTGGTACGACCCACAGCCTCCAGACCCACAACACATTAAAACAAGCCTGCGACTCCATTTTTTGGATTTTTTCAATTTTCTCTCTTGTTGAATTTTTTCCTTGGATGGGGAAGTTAGAGAGAAACCAAAGGGACCCCAAAACATGATTTTGGGCCTTGAATCCATCTACTTGCTCGGGACTGAAGAATTTGATGCATGTTATCAAAATTACCTCGAGGGGTGAATTTTGGATAACAGGTACACATGTATGAAACAATCAATTTTGATTTTTCACGATCGGGCAAAAGGGAAAACATGACATAACCCACAGATTTGGAAGAACTAGGGCACAAACAAGGCATGCATGGGTGCTTCTTCACGAATGAGGCATGGAAAATGATTTTCAAATGGATTAAGGCATGGAAACAGAAGAAACAACTTCATTTCACCCATTCAAACTATAGAAAATGTTTCAAGGAATGCAAAGTGAAAGAAAAATTAGGGCAAAATAATAGAGGATCAAAATGGACACCAACATCGGCTCCAGCTTAGGGATGGGCACTCCTAGTGAGTGCCACAAGAACAACGTAGACCAAGTGCCAAAATAATCCATTGGGCAAAGGAGTCATGAGCCAAAATCACCAAAAACTAGTGAAGAACCCGAAAAAAATGGTTGCTACACAACAAGGCAAACCACAAACCAACAAAACACCAAAAACAGAGTGAAAAACCAAACACTACACACTGTATAAGTTGTGCATACCTCAAATTTGGGGATTAATCTAAGAAATGCTTTAGATGCCTGCCATTAACAGGTAATTCAAGCAATTCCCCATCTAAATCTTTGAGAAAAAAGGTATGCTCACCAATTCTGATATCAATGGAGTAATGCCCATCCATAATGCATGAATTTTCCATGTTTGCCTTTATCCTCATTTCTGTTGTCCCATAACAAAATCAGATCTCCAATATTGAAGGCCCTAGGAGTGACCTTCTTATCAAACAATCTTTTCAACTTCTCTTTGAATCTGACATGCCTCTGGTGGGATGCTCTTCTCTCTTCATCTAGTTCCACAATCTGATTGATCCTTGCTTCATATGGACTAATTTCCTGATCTTCAAGTTGTTGAACAAACTGAAATGATGATAACTGCAGATGTAAGGGCAACAAAGCTTGAGTTCCATATACCAACTCAAAGGGGCTCTTTCTAGTAACTCTTTTGGCAGTGATTCTATCATCCCAAACTACAAATTTTAGTTGTTCACCCCACTTTCTCTTGTTCAACTCCAAGGTTCTCCTAATGATCTTCAACAAGTTCTTATTGCTAGACTCAGCTTGTCCATTTCCTTGGGGATTATAGTTTGAATAATAAGTCAGATTGGTTCCATATTCTTTGCACATTTCCATCAAAGGCTTAGCTCTGAAACACATGGCATTATCAGCCACAATCTTGACTAGCACAAGGTTTGCAACCCAAGATGAATACCTTGTGGGCTGAATGATCCCTCCCTCCTTCAATTTCTTCAATTCATCTTACATTTTCATGGAGAGGAGTGGTTTAATTGGCCTTTGCTTTTGTCTAAATGGTTTGGCATTTGTTTCAAGAGGGATCTCATGCTGAAACAAGTCTTCTCTATATGCTTTTAGCTCTGAATATGACCATGCAAGATAGTCCTGATATTTCTTTAACAACTGAACATAAGACTGTTTCTCCTCTTTGTTTAGATTGCTTCAACCAAACTTTTCTTGGTTTATCCTTTGTTCCCAAGTCATGCTCTTCCACATCCTTTGAGGTAGACATGTTTTTATTGATGATGCAATCAGCAGTGCTAAAATTTGACTCAAGAGCAATAAGACCTCTAGGAATGGTGTTAGTTTTCAATTGGATAATATATTTTCCAAACAAAGTCTCTCTTCCTTCAGTCACACACACCATTGGTTCCCAATCAATATTATTATCTACAAACTCACCTTGATTTTTCAAGAACCTTTGCACTTGAGCATCACCATCAAACACTTGCCAATGCTTGATATTATCAGGGACAACTGGTCTAGTTAACACTTCCACATTATACTCACAATAAGGTGAAATGATGCAATCTCCAAATCTTGACCCCAACACTGCCAACTTGTCAGCAATAAAATTCATACTTCTATCATGATGCACAATATTGAAAGAATCAAACATTTCAATTAGATCCCAAACTGCATGCTTATACTGCTTCATCCGCTGATTTTTTTGTAGCATACAGTTTTCTTATTTGTTTGACAACTAACTCTGAATCTCCCTTTGCAATGATGTCCTTGACACCATACTTCCATGCAATTCTTAGACCCAACAACAAGGCTTCATACTCAACAATGTTGTTAGTACATTCAAAATTAAGCTTGAAAGAAAAAACAAATTCTTCCAATCTAGGAGAAATCAGAATTACACTAGCACCATTTCCAAATTTGGAGCAAGCTCCATCAAATAGCAAGGTCCAAGGAGAACATACCTACTCAAGACACTTTGACTGATCCATTTTGTGTTCTTTTCCATCAAGCAAAACCAATGAAATTATCAACATCAACCTCAACAAACAACACCTCATAGGAAGCATTATTTGGATCCTCAATTAGATGTAACATTTTATTTTCTCCATAGAGCTTGACAAGGCTGCCCTCAATGGGAATAGTAGCAAAAGACATGTCCATTTGGACACTCCCTCCAACACTTTCAGCCCACTTTCTTGACAATAACATACCCCACTTGGCAGGGCAATCAACAATCACAACATCAAGTTTTAAATTCCTCCGGGATAAGATGCGAGCTGCACTACCAAACCTTTCACACAACCAACTACCAGCACTTCTCTTGAGTCCATGGTAGTACACTTTCCATAGGATGCTGTTACTTTGATATCCAACTCATTCATGACTTCTAGAGGCATGACATTACATGATGCACCGGAATCAAACATACAATTGTGAAGTAGCCCATCCTTTATAATCAAAGTTGTGAACAAGGAATCAACCAAAGATGTCCCCAAATATACCTCAGGTGTCTCTCCAAAATCCTCTATTGCTGGTGGTGTTCCAAGGTCTGCAATGATCTGAGGAGGATTTTCAACAACATTTACATTTCTGCCTAGAATATTCTTCTCTTCTTTCAACCCCAAGTACTCAAATGCTCTCTTCTTATGCTCAGGAATTCTAAGCAACTCAATGATTGGAACACTCACTTTGATTTGGCTCAATACTTGGGCTATGTCATAGGGAACACTCTTTGGAAAAACAACATTGGAAGGGAGACAAGAAGATTCATTTGATGGCAAAGGATTCTTGGCAGCTTGGGCATGAGGAGGACTGCAATTTTTCTTGGGGCAGCAAAGCTTTTGGCAAGTGTTTCTTTCCTAGGAGCTTCTTTGGGAATGCTTGTGAGCAAGGGTGTTTTAGGTTTGGCTTGAGGCCCAACTCCCTTAAAAACCTTGCTTCTAGTGTTATAATCTTTCTCTTGAGCTACAACAACATTCATCAACAATTTTCTATCTTCCTCCGAAGGGATACCACCATCATACTTCTTAATCATCAAAGCTCT
This sequence comes from Taxus wallichiana var. yunnanensis, assembly GCA_018340775.1. Lineage (NCBI taxonomy): Eukaryota > Viridiplantae > Streptophyta > Pinopsida > Cupressales > Taxaceae > Taxus > Taxus wallichiana. The sequence goes on from CM031242.1 coordinate 865,838,122, forward strand.
TAAGTATTCAAATTCATTGTTAGGAATTTCAAAAGCTTGCACTACATCAACTTCAAGAGTATGAGGGGAAGAAAAACTTGTACCTATTTGATGCAATCCCAAAAGGTAGTAGTAGTCCTAACACTTATTACTTTAATAGATGTTGCTCCTCCTTGTGAGCTTGAAGAATAACCCACCATGCAAATATCCTCATTAGTACCATTATCATTATTAGCTTCACCTTCTTGCTGGTCCACTTCACATGGAGGATGGGGTAGAAAACACCTATTACACCAATCAATATCAATAACCTCTTCAACAACAGCAACCCTAGTAGTTAAGGGATCAGGTAACACTCTTCCTTCACGTGCTTGAGGATGTCATTTTAGACCCCATAGGTCCTTTCCCTCTATCATCTGCCCTTTGATCACCTCTAGGATGATTGGAAAATCTATCATGGTTTTGTGCTCTTGGCTGACCTTGTGAAGTCTACCCAATTCCTTTCTCAGCTCTTGCCAACTTATATGAGATTTCTTTGACAACCCCTACCAAAGTTTTCACAACCTCCTCCAAATCAGCTCCCTTGCTAACTTGAGGTTTGTCAGGGTCTATCAATTTTACACCATCTCTCTTGAGAGGTTTCCCAACTGGCCTTAATGTTATTTTCAATTTGAAGTGCCATGGTGAAAGCCTGCCTTAAATTGGTAGGGTTCTTGTCTCTTAGGTAATAGGCTGCTTTCTTGTCAAATGCATCTGCATATTTGATTAAACAAGATTCATCACAAGGCCTCAGATTAACTGGAAACCTTCTCAAAGTTTTGTTAAACCTTGTGTTGAAGTCATGAACTAACTCATTGGGGTTCTTCTTGATATTCTCAAACTCAGACAAGAGAAACCTAGGATCAGTCCTATCACCATATTGCAACCTAAATGCATTCTTCATTTCAGTCCAAGAGTCAATAGAATTATCAGGTAGAGCCTTGTACCAATCCCTAGCATCCTCTTCTAGTGTATGAATAAACAATTTGACATACACATCCTCAAAATCTATCTCAAAATATTCCATCATATTATCAAAAAGTTTGAGATGTTGATCACTAGTAATAGCATTGTTACCCTGGAATTTTGGCAACCTATTTTTGACATCTTGTGGGACAACATTTGGGTAACCATCCATTCCTCTAAAATCTATAGGACCAAAGGTGTTAACAACAAATGGAGGTCTAGGTTGAGCCATATTGTTTGGTGGAGGTGATCTTGGAGGTGAAACAAGCTGATGAGGAGTGCAAGGTCTTTGGGACTCAAGAATGTGATTCACAAGACTGGTATTCTCTAAGTGTTGACTTTCTTGGAAAGTTTTATTTGGATTAAAACACAGAGGTGCAGATTGGAGAAGGAACTCACCCGGTACAGCAGAAAGACCTTCACTAGCTGAGGAAAACAAGTTTATGAGAGGATTGCTTGAATCAGAATCACTGGAAGAAGAGTGATAATCCTCTACCAAAGGCTGATCTCTCTCACCGATGGATATATCTTTGCTGATGTCTGACCTTTAACAACTTTCCAAACTCTTCTCCCTTCCAACTCTGAATTCCTTGAATCTGTAAACAACTTCTTAGTAGAGTCTCTAAGGAAGAGAGATCTTCTTCCTTCCAGTTTTGTAGAGATTAGCAACACAAAAGTAAATGACAGAAAGGTAAGACACTAGTATTTATCAATATTAGAATAACATGGAGTCACCACTAAGGATTTTCACCCTAGTTGTGCAAATGCACTAAAATACTCTGTCAAATACTTATCAGCACTGAAAATCTTGCTAGACTTTATAGATCAGACCTTCCTTTCTTGAATCAATCAACCAAAATGCAAATAAGGTGCAACCACTGCTGGAAACTGATAAAATTGCAGGTAGAACTTGTAACCTTCATTTAATCCTTACAAATCTGATTATAAAATGATGCTTCAACAACGTATTTGCATGTAAAATTTGCAAAGGACATTACTGGGTTTGATATGCATTCAAATATCTCAAATATTCTCAACAAGTTCCAGTAGAGTCGCCAAAAATGTTGTTTGATGGGCTAAAGCACAAAAGAAGTATTACCAGGATCTAAAGCACTGAAATACAAAATAATATTCCCTGGCAATGACACCATTTGGTGTTGTTGACGGGCTCAAAAGAATATGATTTAGAAGCAGATTAAAAAATTAGTCTGGATATTGCATTCTTCGTCCCCGACAATGGTGCCATTTTGGGTGTTGTTGACGGGCTCAAAAGAATATGAACTAGAAGCAGATTTACAAATTAGTCTGGATATTGCATTCTTCATCCCCAACAATGATGCCATTTGGGTGTTGGTACGGATTTAATCTCCTTCACAACTTGAGCAACATCATGGATTTTTACAAGACACTCAGAGGTAGATAGATGATTTATATGTCATTTTGTATCCGGGGAAGCAATCTATCTGACTTGTTGGCACTCAGGCTCTAAAGGAGTGGGTAGCACCTTGAAAGGATTTTGATCAAATCCTCACTGTTTTAGGTTGTGCCTTTCAACCAAGGTAAGAGGACCTATATTGTAACCCCCAGATGTTGAAGGAGATGAAAATATCCCTCAATACATGCAGATAGTGTGAAAAGACCTTGGGAAAATATGATCAACACTCCAAATCTGACTTTCACAAGTTGTCACTTCCAGATTATGGAGATATTTTCAATGCAAGGCAAGGGTTACTGAAGACATGGTATGATCCTGATTTGCTTTGTGCATTTTTGTAAATGGATTGTATTCTTTTGTTGACACATAATGCAGATGTAGGGGTAGTATGGGTAGGATGGGTTGTTTAGAATGATTTTTTGGTGGGGTATTGATGAGACAAACTGGGATATATCAGATCTTTGACAACCTCTACAATACTTGAAACAACTATCAAATAAAATGCTTCAAATAATCAGGACATTCTTTCAACTAGAAGAGGCATAAATGGAAGCCCAGGCAACACTCTTCACACAATATTTGAGAACTCACCACAAAATCTTGAAGTAAAGAACTCAATTAAACACAAAAATCCTTGATCAAACCATGCCTAAGGTGCCCCCAAAGGCTTACAAGCAATCTCTATAGTCAAGGAAGGTAAAGTGATTTTAAATTTGTTTATCTCCTTATCAGATGAAGGCTCTTCTGAATATGAGATTGCAAATGCCACTAAACTATCAACTAGAAATGGAGATCCTGTGTGATTTCTAAAGACTTTCAATGCAAGATTGCAACAAGAACAATGAAAACTATTTATAGGCATTTAAAAATGATAACAAACACCATATTGCCCAGAAAAACACAGATTAACTCAAAAGCTTGTTAGATTCATCAACAAGGGAGAGTTTCATGAACAATCTCAGAGCTGTGTGATGGCTATACACTTGTAACCAACTCACATACATGAAGATCCAACACAGAAGAAATTATCCTGGTTCTTTGGTGGGTTTCTCAGAAGATGAGCTTTCTCTCATAATTTGCTCGTGATTTTCAATTTTTCCCGACCCTTGTATGTCTCAAAACATGCATTATATAACATTTCATTACATTTGATCCTTCTTTCCCAAGAAAAGAATATGCCCAACATCAAGTTTGTTACAAATCCACTCATGATATTTTTGAAAGTGACACTTAACCAATTCTATGAGAAGGAGATGCCATGCATGCAAAAAGGTAAATCATTACAAATTTTCATCATTATCCATTGTGGAGGCACGTTTTTCACCATCTAGGCATGCAGACCCCCTTTCTCTCATCATTTTACCTTTTCACCTTTTAAAACTACCTCTGTAACTTTCAAATTCGACATTTCACATTTTTCACGGGCTTGAGTAAAATTTATCTCAAAAACACCTCAAATTTGCAAATTGAGTCATGAAACCGATTCCAATGATCCTAGAAGGCCAAAACGACATGGAATCCCAAAAATTTGATGCAAATTCATGATTCCAAGCTTCCTGGAGGAAAAATGGCGCCAAAAATGAAAATGCATAGTTGCCCTTGATTTTCTCTCTCCTTCAATCTGGGCCCTCCACGTGTCAAACTATGATTGGGAACAAATTCGGGCTCATTTTTTGACTTTTCAACCTTTTTGGAAAAATGGAAAAATTTGACTTTTTCCCCCCCCTCCGCCTTTGAATTTTGGAGCTGACACGTGGCACATGGTGGGTCCCATTGGGATCGTGCTTCAATTCTGCACATTTTGACCTTTTTGGAAAATTGGAAAATTTTCACCTTTTGCCCCATGGGCCCACACCTCTGATTTCTCCCTCGCCACATGTCTCCTTGTGATTCATCGCGGCCAACGCTCCAAATTTTGATTTTGAGTCTTTTTTGCAAAAGGGAAAAAAATTCCCTCCTACCCCCATCGGCCCGCCGACCCGCTCTGTCCTCTGCCACGTGTCCATCTCTCATTTTCCAAGGACCCGCGGGCTTAATCTTCATTTTAACTCCCTTTAAGCCAAGGGAAAATTTTCAACTTTGTCTCTACGGGCCCACGCCTCTGATTTCTCCCCTGCCACGTGTCACTCGATGATTTGCTAGTGGGCCAACGCTTCAAATTTTGATTCTAAGTCTTCTTTGTAAAAGGGAAAAAATTCCCTCCTACCTCCGTTGACCCGCCGACCCACCTTGTCTGCCACGTGTCACCTCCTCATTGGTCATGGGCTTGTGGGTCAAAATTTTCCTTCCGCGCATACCGTTGACCGAGCCGTGAGGGCCATTGACTTCCGCATCGGATGCATCCATTTATCTTGGCCCCTTTTGTGGCCTTTTTGCCTTTGCTCGTCCCGTGCGTACTTTTGTCCCAAATGTCCCATGGACTACGTGGACAAAAACTTTCACTTTTTCTGATTTTCTTTACCTACGGTGATTTTGGCTTTGTGCATCCCACGCATCCTGACGTCTCGATGTCCCAATTATCCCGTGGACCGCCTGGGACATAAAGTTTTGACTTAGCCGATTCCTTTGTATTTTAGCCCCAAACTTGATACGATGAACCTTGGCATGACCCGCACTGGTATGACCCGTAGCCTCCAGACCCGCAACACATTAAAACAAGCTTGCGACTCCATTTTTGGATTTTTTCAATTTTCTCTAACTTGTTGGATTTTTTCCTTGGATGGGGAAGTTAGAGAGAAACCAAAGGGACCCCAAAACATGATTTTGGGCCTTGAATCAATCTACTTTCTCGGGACTGAAGAATTTGATGCATGTTATCAAAATTACCTCGAGGGGTGAATTTTGGATAACAAGTACACATGTATGAAACAATCAATTTTGATTTTTCACGATCGGAAAAGGAAAACACGACATAGCCATAGATTTGGAAGAAATAGGGCACAAACAAGGCATGCATGGGTGCTTCTTCACGAATGAGGCATGGAAAATGATTTTCAAATGGATTAAGGCATGGAAACAGAAGAAACAACTTCATTTCACCCATTCAGGGGAACAAAGTGAAAGGAAAATTAGGGAAAAATAATAGAAAATGTTTCGGAAGGAATACAAAGTGAAAGGAAAATTAGGGCAAAATAATAGAGGAAATACGAGAAATAAACAATATCACTTAACAGAGGGAAATAAGTACAATCACACACTTAAACCAACAACGTTCAAGAAATGATGTATGTTCGATAAATGAAAAGGGTGAAGGATGGCATCCCAAGAAACACTATACGAGGAAAAGATGGAGGACACTTGGGTCCAGTGAAAAAGCAATGTGCACGATGAAAATAGTACCAAGCAACTGATAGTGCCCCAAAGTATAGATGAAGTAAGCAACATAGCTTGTGTAGGTGATTGAAGATTTAGATGATTCGCGATTCATTGTTTCAAAATATTTGAAAATGTTAGCAAGATATGGGATGAGTGCCATGCGATAGACACAGATTTCAGCTGTAGATGAACGGTTTACCAAGTTTTAAGCTATTTCTGAGGTATTTCAATGTTTTTGGTTTTTTAAATGGTTTTACAATTTTATTTTATTTTAGATTTTTTTTATCGATCGAGGAAGAAGTTCAAAAGATCAAAGATCTTCTAAAAGTACGCATGAGGGTAGTAGCGGGAAGGTGAGGCTTGTCAAAGAGCTATAATATATTCCCACAAGAAGAAAGACGGGTCAAGAATAATTTCTTTAAAATAAACTAATAAATAATTATCACGACGGATGAAAATAGATGAAAAATAGAGGAAGAGGCGGGAAAAGGCACACGAAGGTTCATAAATTATTTCGGTGCGCATGAGAGAGAAGTAATGTAGGGTGGCACGAAGTGCCCTAACATGTGAAAATGAGAAAAAATAATTATTTTAATACAAAAATAATTATCACAGCAGATAGAAGAAGGTTAGAATGATCATGACAGAGAAATCATGCCCCGGGAGCATCGTGATGGGTTAATATACTCACTGGGGTCGTAAATCAATCACGACCAATTCATTTCTAATAGAGTTCTTGCGAATTTTACACGAGTGAGAGCGAGAGCCCTAGAGTGAGATGGCAAGAATACCGAGCAGGAGGAGACATGCAAATCACATCTGAGAGTTCATGCGAGACCCAAGCAGATGGACCCTACGTGAGTGGCCTATCCCTTCTAGTTAATTACACATTTAATGCATTTTTAGGGTTTTGTTAGGGTAGGTAGGGTCGAATTTGACGTATGCGTGCGTGGGTGTATGCATCGGTTTGACCGGTGTGCACATGCACATGCGTCAAAAAAGATAGGTTTGCATACGCGCATCATCAGCCGAAAGTGGATACGTGCACGTGCACCCATCGAGAGGGAAATTAGTGGATGCGTGTGCACGGGCATCAAACTAGGGGCGTATGTGTTAAGGGCACGTCCACACAGAGTGAGGTCGGGACAAGCACGTGCACACGCACGTGCCAAGGCAAGCATGTAGGCATCACACTGGGCACGTTGCATTTTGTGTGGCCTTCGAAAAATGGAGAGAAGATTGAGGGGGGCGTGTGTGTTGGTAAGGGCACGTATGTGTTGAAAAGGGTGTGCGCAGTCTAAAAAGAGGCGCGTAGGCGCTAGAAGAAAGGGGAAAAACAACTTGTTAGTAAAATAGCCAAGTATAGAAGAATATAGACTAGATTAGTTTAGAAGAAAAGAATAATTATTAAGTTAGATGATTCAAAGAATCAATTTTCCTTAGAAAAATGGATAGGAGTAAGTAAGTGCTTGATACTTGTGTTGATTTTTACAGCGTATACTACCAGTTCTCTCAGACTCATGAGCGATATGGTCGGCTAGCGGTGATAGAGGCCCAGTTCAAGGATGACGATAGAGTGACCCTAGACAACCTCTTATATGTTACGAGATTGACTCATGTGGCTGAGATGCCGCAGATTACATTAGATCATGGCCTTCTGACAGCTATAACAGAGCGATGGCATAGTGAGAGTCAGTGCTTTCAGCTCCCGACCGAGGAGATCACTATTAATATGGAGGACATGTGGTACATTATGCGGGTCTTGATTCAGGGTCAGCTCATCCAGTCTACAAGTCGTTGGTCTGATATTTAGTGCTATATTGTAGAGTTGTTTGGTGTCCTGATGATACCATAGCATGGGATGTCCATCAGGTTATCATGGTGCATTGATGATCTAGAGCTAGACCGAGTAGTGGTCTATATGATGGCCTTTGTCAGTGGAGTCTTGCTCCTTGACAAGACCGGTGCTTCATTTTTCTCGGCCTCCTAGGAGTGATACACGGTTTGGTAGAGGGAGAGACCTACTACTAGGGTCAGTGTATTTTGGCGCATCTATATTGGGATCTTCACTTGATTACCTACTACCATCAGAAGACGGTAGGACTAGCTCACTTGCTATAGATTTGGGCATGGGACCACATTGCCATTGGTCACCCTTAGGTGTTTTGAGAGTTTGGGCTCCGAGGAGCCTTTTACGATGGGATGGGTCCCGACGAGGGACAATGTGCGACCATATATGGGGATGCCTATCATTACTATCAACATGCGTGCTTAATGAGTTACAATATGATTTCATGGTGTGGAGGCCGTCTGGACATTTCAATGGCCCGAGGATGGCTTAGGCTCAAGATCACTACCACGGTAGAGAGCATTTTATCTTAGGCAGCCACAACTATATGTGAGAGTTATACAGGGTGAATCGGTGCCAGGGGCAGTTTGGCGGTACCCATGATGTTCCTAGGCTAGACATGTGGTACACTCGCAGGGCCCAAGAGCACTTTGATATGGGTCCATAGATTGCCCGAGATAGAGCATTGACCAGTTTTCAACAAAGTGGTACCTGCTATATAGGTGCCATTGAGATAGATTAGAGATCCGGGCACTACACTTGAGTATGGAGCATGGTATCATGGTGTGTTTCCACACCATTTGACTATTTCCAGGGTGGTGTATAATGCCGGTGTGAGAGCTCCTCGAGTGGGGCCTCCCAGTGGTGGTGAGGGTGGAGTTATTAGTGGTGATGGTAGTGATGACGTTGGGCCCGAATCACACTTTGGTATGTCGGATAGGGGACAAGGGTCCAACATTATAATAGCCACAAGGGTAGGGTCCCGTGCCTAGGCCGAGACAGTGTTCGGGGTAGTTGACGTAGATTTGCCCCTAGTAGGCATTCTAGCTGGGATATACACCCCTCTCCAGCAAGTACTTCCAGAGCAAGGCCCGCCACCTCATGCTCCAGAGGGTGGCGGTGATGGTTGACAGCTGGGTGCCCTTTAGTAGCAATTACATGTAGCGATTGTTTTTAGTTGCGAGGTGGAGAGAGAGAACCAAGGCATAGGTACATGCCCTCACAGTAGAGCAAGATCATGCACATGCTCGTGTACATATTTTGACAAAGTGGAGAGAGTTAGGCTAGAGCATAGGCATAGGCCACTCGGGGAAGTGATAATAATCTATGATAGAGTCAGATTAGTGAGATGGCCACACATGGGGCTCAAATATTGAGCCTTTTACATCAGTCTCAAACTCAGGTGAGATGGTTGTTACTTAGAGGGACCATGCCCAAGGCATAGTCACATGGCTATATTATACAGAGAGATCAGGCATGAGCCTAGGTGCAGGTTATTACTGCAAATAGAGATCGAGAGGCCACTACTTCTAGATAGGCTCAGGATGACAGTGGTAGGTTAATAGGTGAGCGAGATGTCACCACAGGAAGTCATCACTTACGGAGATGTTGATTTGATATGTGATGCTATGAGATCCGGTGGCAAGGCCTTATACTATAGGACTGCTTACTTCATGGTAGTTCCAGTAGAGTAGTGAGTTTTGCCTTTGAGAAAGGATGCGAGTACGATAGGCTCTAGATCACGGTGATCGGGATGTTAGATTATATCGGTTTGTGCAACCCATTACAGATAGCCGGTTGGATATCACCTAATCGGATAATAGGGTGGTACCCCAGGTCTGGTCCATCATAGCCTTGACTCTCTTTCGTCCACAGGTCATGGACCCTGGAGCCCGAAAAAGGCGCGAGAGCGTGGTTGAGCTCTTTACTTCTCCTTTTGTATAGATGTATTGTATATATGCCTCTTATGAAGGTTGATTTTGATGTATAGTTATATGTACCATTTTTTTGATGACACCTCTTGATGAAGGCTCGATTCTTTTTGATGCATGCCCTTTTTAGATGGCATATTGTATCGATGATGTATATTTTGAGCACTAACTTGGACAATTATACATGTATTATATGGACATTTTGATATACTATACTGTGATTATGCTTTGTATGAGCATTGATTATGATGTATGATTTCTCTTTCCTCTATGTATGTGACATACCTTAGATTTAGAAATGTGTATGTTTCATGCTTTCCTACTGATGATGTATCTACAGATAACACCACATGTTTTTAGATTTATGAGATGTTTCTGAGTTTTTATTCTAGCACTTGGGATGATACTAGATGATATTGGTGTGGGGGGGATAGATTTGTGATTATGCGCAACCCCTCTTACCCCCATTGATGATATGATATGTGATGATTAGCTTAGCATACATGCATGATGTAATACTTAGCATTTTTGTATATATGATGTAGTGAATGATGTTAGAAATGTGATGAAATGATAGATGATAGATGTGATAACAAACAACTGTGTAAAACACACAAGCAAAAGTTAACAAAACTAAACAAATATACACATACAAAAAACACAACAAAATACAACTAAATGAACACATGCAAATTTTGAGCAAGAGATTAAAGTGGTATCAATCTAAGCAAGTAAAATGAATTCTAATAGATGCACATAACAAATAAAGAAACCTACAATAATATTTTACAAGTATGAGAGTTCCTAAATGAATGTAATGCCATACACAATCAAATCAAACAAGATTCAATATAAGATAAGCAAATGAACCATTCAAAGAACAAATAATTCAATAGGATAAGTACATCAAGACTATACAAACCAATAACTAAAAGAGACCTAAATACTACTTTGTTTTTGCGAGACAACATTGATATATTTTCTAATGTTTTTGGGTTATCTCAAAAGATAAAATTTTCAAGGCTATGTTTTCATTGTTGTCTAGGTTTCCCTAAGATAACGTTGTGAAACAAATGTAGCTTTATCCCTGAAAAGGGAAATTTTCTAGATGTTTAGGTTTTTGTGTATCCTTTTTCCAAATGTTTTTGTATTTTCCAAGGTCATGTTTTGAAAGCAATGTATAAGAACAAAGAAGTGTGGATGCCCCCAGCGTGATGTGGGAATATACAAAAGGTAGAATGCCACGCGTGTATGTACGAGAAGGTGATAATGTGTAGGTGTGCTCAACGTTAGATGGGAGTATACAAAGGTAATGTCCTTCATGCAGATATAAGAGCAAATAAGCCAGATCACGGTTTAGCAATGGAAACCTTAATAGGGTTCCGAGACCTAGTAAAGGAAGTCATATCTAGAAAGTGGGGAGGGTTACCCATCCTATTATAAGAGTAACTTGCATCCAGTGAATCTTCCTTGAACATCAAAAATTGGTTTTCACTTAAAGACCTACCCATTGCACCACAATTGTGTGGTTTTCACATGTGGACGACCTACTTTTTCTTTATTGTTGTCTTAATTTTCCATTTTTTGCTTGTTTTTTCATTTTTTTATATTTTTAGTTCTTATCTGATATTCTCGTCATGCTTAAGTGTAGAACCGCTTGAGGTGCATGGCGTTCATAGGTTCTGGAAGCTCTTCACCGTCTGAATTTGTAGGTTTATAGGCTTCTAATCCATATTTTGAAATTACTACATAAGGACCTAGCTAGTTAGCCTCAAACTTACCTTTCTTTTCTCTATCTTTAATGGTGTTCTTATGATTTTATTTTAGAACTAGATCTCCTAAATCAAATTCCTGATGAATGATGCATTTTTGTATCCCCTAGACACTTTATTCTAATAGAATTTTAGGTGATTGAGCGCTCTAATACACTTTTTATCTAATAGTTCTAACTCTGCCGGGAGAGTGAACTAGTAGTCCCATCTTTATCAAGATAGTCTCTGAGAGATATTCTCAGGGAAGGAAGCTCCACTTCTAGAGGTATGATGGCTTCAGTGCCATAGACAAGTGAATATGGGGTTGCACCAGTAGGAGTGTGGATGGAAGTACGATAGGCCTAAAGGGTGGGATGTATCTGTAGGTGCCAATTACGGCTAGGTTTTACTGACCATTTTCTCCATAATCCATACAAGGGTTTTATTAGTGGCTTCTACCTATCCATTACCTTGGGGGTAATAGGGGGTTGACCATTTGAGTTGGATATGGAAGCGTTGACACAAGGTTTTAACCGTTTTGTTTTTGAAGGATTTACCATTATCAGTGACAATGGCTAAAGGGATCTTGTAATGACATATGAGATGGTTCATGATGAATTTTGAAATTTACGCACTAATGACATAGGTAAGAGGGATAACCTCTACCCATTTGGTAAAATATTTGGTGGTAGTGATGATGTGAGTATGACCATCTGATGAAGAAGGATGGAGCTTCCCTATGAGATCTAGGCCCCATTTAGAGAATGGCCAAGGCGTTGTAATAGGCTGTAAGGCATGTGCTAGCGCATGTATCAAGTTTCCATATTTTTGGCACAATTCACACTTCTTTACAAAGTTACAACAATCTGATTCCATGGTAGGCCAATAGTAACCTACTCTTAATAGCTTCTTAGCTAAGACTATGCCACTAGTGTGCGCTCCACAAATACCACCATGTAATTCCCTAATGGCGTGGATAGAATCAACAACATCTAAACAACGAAACAGATTTCTGTCGTAGCCATGATGATAAAGGGTGCCTCCTAAGAGGGTAAAATAGGCTATGCGGTGAATAAGGGCTTTCTTTTCAGAATGAGTGATGTTTGGTGGAAAAGTGCCATCTTGTAGGTATTGAAAGATTGGATCATACCAAGGGGATAAGGGACCAACAACTTCACATGCTAAACATGACTCTGACATATCATATGCTGGCACTTGTAAATGCTTTAAAGAAAGGCATCTTACTTTCCTCGGGGAAATGTATGCATGAGAGACCCAATGATGGCAATAGCATCATGGATCTATTATGTGACCTTGGTTTTTGCTCAAATATGACCTGTGTGAAATATTCCTTCAAGGTTTCAACCATCTTTTTATATGGAACAAGCTTCTCATATTTAACTTTGTACTCATCATTAACTTGTTTAATGATAAGTTGAGAATCTCCAATGACTCTTAGTTATCGGATGTTCCAAGTAATAGCTAGCTTGAGGCACAGCGATGAGTGCCTCGTACTCTGTAATGTTGTTTGTGCAGAGAATCCTAGTTGGAATGCTCATGGTATGACATTTCCTGTTGGAGTGATGAGGACCACTCTTGCTCTGGATCCATGGAAGGTGAAAGATCCATCAAAATGGACTGCCATCTACTCTGATTCTTTAATATACATCATAGATGCATCTCGAATATGATCTAGGCACAAAGGTTCCATCCATGGGAGAGGTTTCTGCTTAATCGATCAGGAAGTACCTATCATCTTTAAAGACTTCGATTCACAAACTTGATATCAAATTCACTTGAGAATGATCTAATTAGCCATCCGACTTGTGAGGGAAAGCTTGGATAAAGGTACTTGAGAGGGTCAACTTTGGATATGAGTTTGGTTTTATTGTTCAGGAGATAATGGCAAAGCTTTTGGAAGGTGAAGACAACTACCAGAGAAGGCCTTTTATATTTGGGGATAAGGAACAACTCGTACGTGATCAGGTGTGGCTGAGATAGTAATGATCTCTCTTTATGGTCTAAGTTGTATTGGGAAAGCAATGCACCAATGGAAAACTAGAGTAGCGGAAATGTATAAGGGGAGAGGTTCACTTGGGGTAGGTGGCATGAGTACAACTGGGTTGACCAAGTACTATTTTAGTAGCATGAAGGCCTTCGATAGTCAAGTGCCCAATTAAATGTGACAACTTTCTTGAGCAAATGGGTAAAGGGGTGGCACTTATAAAGTAAGTTGTGAAATAAATTGATGAATTGCCTGAATTTTCCCTTATAGACTCCTTAGTTGCTTGAGAGTGGTAGGTGGTGGCATTTCTGTAATAGCTGTAACCTTTGCAGGGTCCACTTCAATCCCTCTTTGTGAAATAATGAACCCTAGGAGCTTTCCTGATAAAACAATGAAGACACATTTCTTAGGGTTCAAGCGAACCTTATAGTCTCGTAGACGTTGAAAAGTATGCCTCAGTACTTCAGGGTGTTCTTTTCTACTCTTGGATTTCATTAGGATGTCATCAACATAGTCTTCCATGACGTCACTTATCACATCATGGAAGATAACTTTCATGGCCCATTGATAAGTGAGTGTTCTTGAGCCCAAAAGGTATGACTTTGTAGCAAAACATTCCCAAGGGGTGATGAATGTTATTTTATGTTGATATTCTTCTACGATCCGTATCTAGTTATAACACGAAAAGCCAAATTAAGGACAACATTTCATAACCAGAGATGGAATCAACTATCATGTTAATGTTAGGTAGGGAAAGTCATCTTTAGGACATGCTTTGTTAATGTCACAAAAAATCAATGTAGATTCTTATGCCAATAGGATTTTTACGTATCGGGACTATGTTAGAGATCCATTACCTTTCTCGAATAGTGCCACTTGGGCAGAGTTTTTCCTCATCAATAGGTTTAATAAAATCAGCATCTAACAAATTTTCCAATTCTTCTTTGACAAGAATGCCACCTTAGGATGCATCTTTCTCAACTTTTTCTTGATTGGTTTGGCATCCTGGGTGCACAATGAGGTTGTGCACAACTAGCTCTGGTCCAAACTAGGCATTTCTACATATGTCCATGCAAATATGTCCGCATATTCTTTTAAGAGCTCTACAAAGATCTTTTGTTCATGAGTGAGAGTGAAGCCCCAAACATTATTATTCTAGGCTACTCCCTCGAGCCAATGTTGACGTTGATTGTTTCCTCAATAAGCGGTTTACAAGCATCTTCCATCTGTGTAGGATTAGGTGGAAGAGTAAGATCGACCTCTTGCGGTAGCTCATTATTATCCTTAAATGGATAAATCACTTCATCTTTAGACTCTTCATTTTGTTTATCTATGAGTTTTTAAAGAGTTTTTCCTGTGAGATTTCCATTTATCCTTTTTCTAGGTTTCTCGTAACTCTTTACTAGGAGTCACGAGTGGTTGTACCTTTATTTACAAGTATTCTTATTCAAACATCCACACATCTTTGCTTCTTCCCTGAAGTATGCACATGTGTCTAGTTGAATCGAAAATCCTTTCTTGTGATCCCTAGATGAAATAGAATCCCTAAGTCCCATGAACTCTGTAAATGCCTCATCATTTTCAAAGAAATCTAGGGGCACGTGAAGTTGTTGATCCCAATCTATAAGTTTAGGATATACAAGGGCTACTTGATTTTGTTTAAGGGGATGGATTCAGATAAGGTAAGGACCACTGAATTTGGGAATAGGTTCATGGAAGCAAGATCCTCATAGAGGCTACATTGGGAATCTACGTTGCTATCAGAATGAGATGAAATGTCCTCATGTTTAGAAGAGGTGGCGTCATTCTTAGAGGGTAGAGCATTATGAGGCCTTATCCCAAGGCCATGTTTATTAGACTTGAAATGAGGAATGAGAATAGGCTCTAGCCGGCCTTGTGCATTAATGCCACATCCAAACCCACTATAACCCATGAAAAACATCATGCGGTGACCTTTGATGTACTGGGATGTTTGATGGCATGAAGCCATGGTGCCTTCTGGCACTCTAGTAGGATCCTCTAACATTTTCTCCTCAGATAGGAGACCAATATGGAATTTTTTTTCCAACGGTTTAGGAAATTTCTCATGAGTGCTCTTGAACTGAAAATAAGGCTTACCCCTTGTCCTTGGGGATACTGACAAGTTTGATATTAACAAAGCATGTTCAAGAGTGAATGGCTCACCTGGGCCATATTTTTTGACGTTGCTTCCCATGAAGAGAATGGGTTGACCAATGAAGGAAAGTCTTGATTTTAAGGCATGAGGAACTCTAAATCTATCTGCTTTTTTCATAGCTTCTATTTGTAGGGGACAACTACATCCATGAAGGACACTCATTTTCTGCATGAGAAAAACACCAAATGTGTTCAATGAAAAGTTGCAAAAGTCATGGAATTGGGGTAAGAATCTGTAAAGAAACCCCAAAGGATTTAAATAAGTTGATCAATGGACCATCTGATAAGAAATGAGCAAGGGTTTCTTCTTTGCATACATTAATTTGAAGTAAACAAGCAAACTAAGCAAATGAAACTAACCTCTATTCTTTGAAAGCTTGAAATAATGAACCTAAGAGGATCTAAGCATTCAGTTTGTGTTTAAGAGAAAGAGATCTCCCCATTAATGGCTTCAAGGCCAATGGTTCTTCCCTTTTACTCCATATTTGTGTTATAAAATACAAAAGCAAATGCTAATAGCTCAATGGAAGAAAATGAACTACAATCTAAAGCCTAAACAAAATACTATAATTTGTGCTAGGAAGAAGAGAGAATTCTTAGAAAATGAGGGAGGGGTCTAGCCCTATTTATAGTTTTTCATTTGGGAAAATGGGAGATTTGGGTGCATGTGGGACAAATGCAAAAGTCCAAAAAGCACTTTTAGCAAGTCAAAGTGAGGTTTGACTGTGTTTAGAAGAGATGACCATGGTTAAGACTAGCTAACCATGTTTAAAGGGTAATTAATCTTACTTAGAGAGAAATTAGGTTTTGAAGGGCTTATGAAAGACTTAATCAATCCAATGAAGTGGATTGATACTCTAGGGATATAATAAAGGGGGTAAAGAAGAGAATACTAGTGAAGAATAGGTTATTATAACCTATTTAATTCGTTTATAAGAGGAAATATGACCAATAGAGTGTCGTAAGAGGGGAGTTAGATATAACCCGACGAGGTGTCGTAAATTTACAAGGGGAAGAATAGTTAGTACAATATTACGAATAATAGTGCATTGATCAAACTAAAAGTGTCTACACATATTCGGAAGTGTTGTTCACTCCTAGCATATTGTGCTAAGTATTCCTCATCTAGATGTGGGAGTTGGTCTAATTACATGCTAATGGGATATCGAAATAATACCCGAGGAGATGAAATTGCTTCCCTAATGAAATTCATATTGTTTGAACTTGATTGTTCATGAGGATAAGTCTACGTGATTTGGTCAAGTTCCTCAATATGTACAGAGGAACCAACATTGGTTCCTTAAAGAAGAGGGTTTTGAGCAGTTGAGCGGTTGTCCGCCCACATTGAGAGTGAAGGTGATTTTTGTGGTATACCTATTTGGTAGTTGTACATGTCAAAACCCGGGATGGGTTGACCATACTCATCGTATGTCAATATATTTGGGGGGTATAAGAATACTCGTGAGAAGAAAAGATGGATGAAGAAAGCAAAAATTTTTAGAGACTAGCTCTTCACATCGGGTTCACCAATTTGTACGACAAAAATCAACATGTGACCTTCTTTGCACCCGACCTCTCGAGGTCGTGTCGAGATAGCCGGTGTAGAATGGAAATGAATGTGAGTGTGGTGATGGTGATCAAGCTAGTTGGGAAATCTTATGTCTTCAACACACAATATCAAGATTTGTGAGTCTAAGGCGAAGAATGCTCTCCTAACCTAAAGTGGTGTGATGGCTCAGTCTGATATAATAGCTTCTCAAAGACTCCAATTGATATCAAGCTCTGCCAAGATTCTATTTATTGGTTGTTGAACATGCAGAAAGTGACCTACGGGTGCCTTGTATGGATTTCCAGACAAGGTCATGGAAGTGAAAACGAGAGACGTAGTGGAGCCACAAGGATTACGGGTGATTTTTCCGGTCTAGTCCAGAAAGTCTTAGCTTGATCGGCTGCTATGTTTAGTAAGGAAAGTTGTGCAATAATGTCAAGTGGAAGTGGTAAAGATCTAAATACTAATATATGTAAACTAGTGTCAATGTTTAACTGGTCAGCATGCTTGTTGGGTTGTGGGACCTGAGGATCACAACCAAAGACTCGTGGAGGTTGTGGCCCTTATATGGTCATGCGCATAATCAAACCCTGTTTCTAGGAGCAGTCCAATAATCGTAGGCTTGATTATCATCGATGTTTAGCATATTTAGTTGTTCTATTTTCTCAGCAAAAGTTACAGGTGTGTGTAAGACTGTCAAACGTAAAGTTGTATCAATGTCAGTTATCAATTCTATCCCGTTGGGTTGTGGGCCCAAAGGATCACGACTGTACATCTTTTCTTATTATGGACTGTTGATGGTCATACAAAATGAAATGAAATGATTTTAATAAGAAAACTAACTATTAAAGGAAATATAATCTATGTTTTTGGATTTTTCACAATATATCATAACAAAATAATAAAAAACAAACTAATCTATCAAAGGAAATATTTTTGATCTTTTCTAGTTTTTAAGCAATGCGTTCTAATCTAATAAATAAACTAAAGACAAGTAATCAGCCGAATGTAGTTGGTTACTTGTGCGAATATATGAATCTAATCTAAAACAAATAACCTAATCTAATCAAAACCCTTCAAACCCTACCTCAGAGGTGAAGAACAAATCATGACCCTGAAAGAGCTATTGTTCCCCACAACTTCCCTAGTAATGTCAGAGAGAAAACTTCCTAATGATTTGATCTACTTGTAATTGCCCAATCAATTGAAATGAAAAATTTTGCTACTATATTTGATATGTAATTAAAACTAGTGATTTAAAAGTGAGAATTTAACAAATAAAGAAAACAAACACATAATTCCAACCTGGATAAGCAAGAGCTTTGGTGAATCTAGTTGTATCTATATCTGTCCCCTCAATTTGTTCGTTTCTTTCTCACGAGTGTTCAATTGACTCCAAGGGATTGGGAATGCAAGAACAACGGCATGAGGATGATGCTTGAGCAATAGAAACTTGAAGGTAGTTTGAATGTAATGTAAGTAGAAGAGAGATAACAAAAGAGATATGAGCTTGGCTATGTAATTCGTAGCAAGATTGTGACAACAATACAATCCAAGATACACAAAAGTTATCGTGCTCGTTTTCTTGAATAAAAGCATGGAATATATAAGAATTGGTTCTAGGATGTGCCTTTATGCACAAAGAAAGAAGAGGCGAGTTCCAACTAACTAAAGCACATACAAAAATAGAAGAGGGAAGGAGAACCAAACAATAAAAACTTTTTTAGACAATTTGGCCCACAAATGCATGCTAAAAGTGAAGTTAAGTGAATCATCGCATGTTAAAAACATGCATGATGTAACTGGAAAAATTGGTCAGGACCACCACCTTGCGTAGGGTGGCGGTCTTGGCACTAAAGGCCAAAACATGCGCAGAAAGAAGCAGTAAAGCTAGAAAAAGGTGCGTGAAGGCTAATTAAAGATGTCTAGTCTACAAATATACACTACGAATGGGTTTTGGAGTTTGAAAACCTTCTTGAAAGGAATTGAATCATCATTGGGGAATTTTGTGACTATTTTCTGACAATGTAGCACATGCAATTTTGGGTGCGTCACAGTGAGTTCTTCTATGACAGTCAAAGACAAGACACTATATGAAACATGTTTTTGGAAATAAACCAAATATAGATCACATAAAAGAATTTGGTTGTTTAGCTTTTGTTTATGTTCCTGCTGATTTGAGAAACAAATCAGATCCTAAGAGTGTGGCACACATATTTAGAGGATATAGTGATGAATGCAATGCACACATGTCTTATAATCATGCTAGGAAAACTACAATTATTTCGGGATTTTTTAAAAATGACATGTATATTGATCATTATAATATTTCTAAAAGAATCATGAGTGAAGGGGGGAAACCTCTAGAAGAATATTAATTGGGTTCAAAGTCCCATATACTGGTTTCCATTTCGACAAGAAACAATATTAGCTCTTCCCAAGAGATTTGTCATCTATCTACATCAACTCCAAGTAAGCACAAACATTTGTTGAATCCACATCCAACAAATCAAATTTTGGATCAGAATTATGGGAGAAGGATCACAAGGATACAAGCTCATAAAAGTAATTTATTTGATTATGCTTATGATGAAAACACTATGTTTGTGTTTTCATATATGTCTAGTGAACCTAGAAGTTATGCAAAAGCTAGTCAAAGGAAAGTACGGGTTTATGCTATGAAAATTGAGATGGATTTGATTGAGAAAAATGATACTTGGGATCTTATTCAGCTTATATCTAATAAATATGTCATTGGAACGAAATGGGTCTATAAGACCAAAGTGAAAAATGATGGTACACTTGACAAGCTAAAAGCTAGACTAGTTAAAAAGGGTTTGCACAAACATATGGGGTTGATTATGAGGAAACTTATGCACATGTGGCTCATCAAGATACTATAAGACTAATTCTTTTTTTGTTGCTCATAAAGGATGGAAAATCCATCAAATGGATGTCAAAAATATTCCTAAATGGAGTGATTGAAGAAGAAGTATATGTTTGGAAACCACCAAGAGTTGAGGTAAAGGGTTAATTTTTTTGGGTATATGAGTTGAAGAAAGCTCTTTATGGGCTAAATCAAACTCCAAAAGCTTGGTAATCAAGAGTTGATATCTGGTTATTAGAACAAGGCTTTGTAAGAAGTCAAAATTAACCAACTCTTTACATACAAGCATTGGGTTCTAATGTGTTATATGTTTGTCTTTATGTAGATAACAAGTATTTTATACGCAACTCTATGGATATGTTGCAAAGATTCAAATAAGATACAAATTCAAAATTTGAGATGATTGATCTTGATCTCATGGAGTACGTTATTAGCATGGAAGTCCATCAAAAGAAATATGAAGTATTCATTTTTCAAGCTAAGTATGTTCAACACACACTACAAAAGTACAATATACAAGATTGTAAGCCCGTGGATTTTCCAATTACAAGTGGAGAAAAAATTATGAGGGAGGATGGAAGTCATTCAATTGATGAAAAGAATTTTAGAAGCATAGTGGGAGGTTTTATGTCTCACTATGACAAGACTTTATATCATTTGTGGGGTTTTACTAGTTTCTAGATTTATAGGAAATCTATCACTAAAGTATTTGTAAGCAATGAAAAGAGTACATACTCCTATTTTTGGCCAAAATAAGATATTTGGAACAAGCTATAAACATCCATGGAAACATAATGAAAAGGAGGTTTTTGTTAGCTTTTATAGTTCACATGATCTATTTGTAAAAATGCCTCAAAGAAATATGGTCTCTTAGAATGTGATGATTCCATAATAGGCACAAAATGGTGTTCCTAATGAGGCTTTAAGGATTTTCAAAGAAATGTCTTGACTGAATATCATCTACTGAAATTCCATGGTTGCAAGGTATACATTACAAAATGGGTTTGTCGAAAGCACTTGGAAACATCTATGAAAATTCAATTGGGTGGTTATAACCAAATCGATCAACCTTTTGCAACATCCTTCTAACACGTGTAAAAATGAGAGTTTTAGAATAAGATATGGACATCCATGAACACATAGTTACAATTTGATGTTTTTCAAATGTTGTAATTTCAAGATTTTGATAATCATATATGCAACATGTGCAACCATACGCAAGGCATGCAAGCTATTTTCCAAAATCGGTTAGTGGTCTCATGAAATGTGATGATAACATGTATATGAAATGTGGAAGTATACACAATAAACTGAAATTATTTGACAAAATATCATAGCATATAAACAAAATTAACATATGAAGACAAAGTAAGAAAATATAACATTGACAAACATCCCTTCTAACATAGTTTGCAACTCATGTGCAATTACTAGTATTAAAAAGTACAACCTCTAATATTCCCACCGATGTTAGGAATATAAACCACATCATACACATTTGGAATTTTTGTTTGTGTGATCCAAGTTTGATTTTAAATTGTTAGAATTCATATTTTTGAAAATAAATGTAACGATACGAAATGGAAGTTCTATCTCAAATTTAATCCGGACTTTAAAAAGAACATATGTGATAAATAAATTAGGAAATCTTCAAAAAACCAAAATGGAAAATTATAAAAATTTCTTAGAGAGATCATATTCAATTTAAATCCTCATTTTCTCCTTTATATCTTATACACCTTTCATCTTATAGTTCTTCCTTTATGTTAGAGACCTCACATGCATTCACATGTACCCAAGTATTTTGAGACATTTATTCACCATGCAAAACATATCTTCTATGTAGATAATATTAATCCTTGTAGAGCCATTGTGCAATCTCATGCACCGTGAATATATTTCATCACCTAATGCTTGTGCATCATGTTTTTGGTAGAATCTCATGTAGGAACTATTTATGTGCAATGTCTTCTCAAAACAATTACATGGAAACTACATGTTTGTGTGTGGATTTCTTAGTATATAAAACATGCGGTCATATAGGATATAATATTTATTTACATTTTTCAACAATATATTGGTATAGATAAGGGTGTTAGTGTAAAAGGGCCCCTAATAATGAGAGTATGTAGTGGTCAATCTTAAAAATAAGAGGTAATATTTAGAATTTGATGATCACGTGTGTTGTATACATTATTTACCAAGTGACCCACTATTATTCATAGGTGTAACTTCTTATTTCTAATAATGTGAAGTAATATCTTTGATAGTTTCTTGACATGAAATTCAATTACAACACTTGAAAGAAATTAAAAATTTACTTGGTTACAAGATGAGACAAATTGAAACCATTCTTTTTTTGTAATCTTGGAAAGTTGTAACTACCTTATTTTATGTATGTATGCATATAAGTTATGTATATATGTTATGTATGTATGTATGTATGTATGCATGCATGCATGCATGCATGTGTGTATGTATAATACATACATGTATGTGTAACAAATACAATAAGGTAGTTACAAATTACTTAATTGGATAAATTTCGATGAACTTTAAAGCTAAAGGATATGGTAATCATCATTCAAATTCCTCGAGAATATAATACTTCTCATAAATATATGTATTTGCACATTAAGTATAGGAAAATAATAGGAAGTTTTTCCTCTTTTAGTTACTTGAACTTACATTTCAGACTTGATGCAACATTACATACCCCTATAATTTCTCTCTATTATAAAATATTGAATAACAATTTCATTTCCTACAAAGTATACATGTTATTTGTATTGAATGTGTGTTTTAGTATACTTATGAAATTTAAGTAATGTGTACTCTCCATGACATTTCTAACTTATAGCTAAGAACTGAGTTTTCCCCATATATCCCCCACACATGGTCTTTGGCCGCATTATATGAATGAATGATATACTCGCATAAGTATATTTTATTATTGTACACCAATTATCTCTAACCTAACATATGAACCAAGATGAATTTATTGTATTCTAAATCTTTAGGAGAAGTATACCAAAACATTATTAATATCAAAGCTAGGGAAAATATGAATTATAAATGTTTCTTGCTTATTTATTAGCATGTAAAAGAGTCATTGTTAGTGCAAAAATCAAAGCACCCCTGGATCTTTGGTCGTTTCTAGGTTGACCATACTATCATCCAGTGTGATTGCATAACATTGAATCCTTTCTCTAAGTGTGGGACTTGTAAAGATGAGAAAGGATTCTCTAGAGAAGGTGGTTCCTATTCCTCTGTTCAGATGCACACGAAAATGTAGAGGTTTTACTCAAAACCTAATCTAACTGCCAAGGAGACAAGGTAAGAAGATGCATAAAAATAAATCTAAGCTAATAGAGGTGATGCACCGAGGAATGAAGAACACCTATCTTGCCAATAAACACAGACCATTCAAATGTGATATAAGATCATGCACAGATAACAAAACTTGCAGTGAAAGACCAGGAGGATGCAAAATGAACACAGAGAGGGTTGAGAATCATCCACAGACATGTATTACTTGCTCCAAAGATTGATACAATGCACTACAGAATGCCAAGAGGCAGAGTCGTATTACATTTCAAATGAGAGGTTCGAACTCCACAAATTTACCTGATAGGAGAAGAAGGGAGGAGCAAAACAGAAAATGTTCGACCTTTTGAAAGAAGCTCCTCTTTACAATATATAGGAAGAATGAGAGAGGGAAAAGAGAGGAAATTCAGAATCTGCCCCAACCACTTCTAGGTCGTATTTTAAATCATCTCATTATGGTAGAAGCGGTGGATCCTGGAAAAACGGCGGGGCTGTCTAGCGATGTGTAAGCGGCGAATCTGCTGGCACGTGCATTAAAGCTGGTTGTTGGAGCGTCACTTTTGGCATTACCACGCGTTAGGGACGTTTTCTCAATTTTCTCTCTCCAAACTAAACCAAAATGCCAGATTGACCCGGAATCGTGTAGAGAATTTCAACAGCTTTCCGTTGATATAAAGAACGTGCAAATCCGAGCTCTGGATCGAAAGATATGACGATCTGAAGATTTAGGGCAAAAACAAGCAAAACAGGTCGGCGGGAAAATATTTGAACTTTCCCCGTGCTCTGCCACTTGGATGACACGTGGCAGGCTCTGATTCGTGAGCAATTCTCTCTCCTCCACCTTTCCGCGGGCTTTCCTTTGAAATTTCCTTGTGGGCCCTTAAACTTGGACACGTGGCACTATTTCATTGGTTCGGGTCAGTGCTTGAAACCTCGCCCTTTGACTTCTGGACTTTCTCCCTCGTGACACGTGTCATGATTTGATTGGTGGTATTCGGTCTGCCGGATTTTCGCGTCCACCGCGTTCATTTGTCTGGATGTATGAGCACTAACACCACTATCATAGACACCTCTTAAAAGTAGATACATTTATTTCACAATAATGTTTAGGTGAAGGTTTAACCTCTTCATGGTATCATTGATAGTCTATGTTAAAATGACATAATTTTTCAAGAATAACCTAATACATAGGAATTTCCACAATTATGCATCCCAATTCATATTCTTTAGATTGGCTTTAGTAGGGAAAAGATATGTAGTCCATAGAAATGTACTTTCATGTATAAATTCAATATTATGAAGGACAATCAATTGTGACATTGTGCCTCTAGAATTATGTAACATATTTCTAGGAAGACCATATGGTACATATCAAGTCAAATCATGGTGGCGGATAATATACACAAAATATCACTTCTTTAAGCTCTCAAAATTAATTCCAACATCCATAATCAATTATCTCACCATCAAATAATGACACAAGCTCATGGCACAAACGTATAATATTTCACTATCTATGGCATGATTGTTTTTTTGATTTATCTTTCAAAGTACATTGAGAAATCATTTTAAATAAATAAAGATAGTAAATTCAATTTTAGTAAAAAAATTGTATTTAATCTTTTATTAACTAAATTCATTCCGGTTAATTAAATAAAATGAAATGAACTATCTACTCTATTTGTCTGAGAAAGAAATGAATTGAAAGAAGCTAACTAAACAAACATTGAAATTTGTATTTTCTAAATTAATTAAAACAAAATAAAATATACTTCTACAGACACAAGAAACAAATTAAAATAAATTTTGCTACTTCTAATAAAATAAACTAAAACAAGGAATAACCGGATGTAGCTATTCCTTTGTTGCAGGATTGTGGAACTATATCTACTTTAAACAAAAATGTACTCTACGACTATTATTCTAAAAATCTAACTTATTTTAATTACTTTTTCCTTAAATTCACGAGACAGAAGAAAAATTCTAAGAAGCAATTTATTCTTTACCCAAAACTTCCATGGCTATGAAAAATAAATTGAACAAAGAACTAACAATGAAGAAATAAATGAAGAAGTGCAGATACAGAATCTTCCTCTAACTTATTTCCCTTACAGATCCATAGGGATAGGTATGGAAGAAGATATCAATGGAACTTTATTCGTACACACAAAACTCTAGAAATAAAGAAACAAAAATTCTACCACTTTTCAACCAATGCATTTGGGTGCATACATTTAACTCAAGTTGTATAATTTTTGTTATATTAGGTGAAATAACCGGGATGTTTTAGTGTCGAACATAGACACTTTTTCCAAAAAAGGGATCCTCATAGTTGGATGTCACCAATGTAACTAGTAAATGACTTGTCCCTTCAATGTTTTTCTAACATGGTGTTATATACATGCGAGACACAAAATTATGCACTTTACACATAATTTGGCCTAATCTTATACTACTATTTAGAAGGTTCTCAAGTGTACAAAGTACTAATTAATCCCACCTTTTGGCCATCTTTATTTTATATTTTATTTCATAGTTCCCATGTATTTTCTAGCACTTATCCACCCATTTCACAACTACCCCGACATTCTAGCCCTAAATCAGGGCGCCCTAGCCTGTAATGGGGTGCCCCTGGTCCCACCCTAGGTGCCTTGATCTATGCAAACCCCTTTCGCTCCTTTTTGGGTCATTTCTAGTTGTTGGTCATCTTTATCTTTTCCTCATCGACCTTGTCGGGATTAATTACGAAATTAAGCTTGAGAGCCCTATAAATATAAAGTTATAAGACCATAATGAGGGTCCTAGGTCATAACATTACACACTACTATCACTCCATCTAGGGCTGCATCCATTGCATCACTTGCATCCACATAGTGCCATGCATCAAGGCTAGGAGATCTGCATCACACACACTTCATAAGGGGATGGATTCTATTCTATTCCATGCACACATGTTATTTACATTTTCTATAGTTATTATTGCTTGCTACTTCACAAAGTGTGACTGACATGAGAGAACCTAGGGCACAACATGCACACACTCACCAGAACTACATCCGGGTCTGAAATATAGTGCAACACTCAAAGTGATAAGTCCAAGCTTGGTGGCTGAGGTCAGTCGACCCATTCATTTGCACCTTTTATTTTTCTAGGGTTTGATACTTCTCTTTACATTACAGGTCATTTTCCAGCTCATCAAATATATCCAAAGTGACAAATAGGGAAGGTTCGAAACTAACTTACGATCATACCGGTTGTAGGTTTTGAGAATTTATAGTGTTTAGAGCACCCATATTACAAACTGGGGCACCCTGTGGATTCCCAATATATCCATTGAATCTAAGTTTCTATCTATTGGAAAACTCAAATATCAAGACCAACCCTCTTCCTCTACTCGTTTCCAAACTAAGACCCCATTTAAACCTTCTACATCTAAACCCATCGACACTAAATTAACTATTAACACCATTACCCCTTCTAAGGAAGTTTTCTCCCAACCACCTAAGTGTACATTCACAAACCTCTCTGTAGGGAACCACATCTTATATTAAAATAACTCCTCAATAATAACCTCATCACCCTTCCACCACCACTCAAGTTAGACCCATCATGACCCAAAGGATGCAATTACAATGAAATATTCTGTTGTGATTACCATCACTATGTAGGCCACTCTACTAACCATTGTATGAAACTTTGTGCAATTATCCAAGATCTCATTGATAATGACTAACTAGAATTCCTTGCACCTACTAAGGACAAGGGTAAATTCAAACTCTTTAACAAAGAATCCAACCAACGTGACAAAAGGCCATAGACTCTTTAACTAATCATATATACCACATCACCTCCAGATGTGGGAGCACTCGAATTCTTAGTCGCAAGCATTAATACAACCCCACTTGTTATTTATTTTTCTCGCACCGAATCTCATGCTACATTCACATCCAACCATTCATACATACAGGCCTTCATCACCTCAACCCCTATCAACAACACTAAGATTGATCCATCTTCTCATATTAGTACATGTTCCTTATCTCTTTTATGATCTATTGGTTATCCTCCATCACAAATTAAATTTCCCTTCAAGAGGCCTTATGGTGTCGTTAAGTTACCTATCACAGTTGGTCCTCTCACTCTTCTCATCCCTTGCTTCATTAATCAAGTAGTCAACCAATGTGACCTATTTCTCAGCTTAAATTGGATCCATAAATCCCAAGCTATTATCTCCATCAACCACTTGTGCCTTAAGTTCATCTACAAAAATCAAGTTATCTCCATTGATGACATTCCTCATTCACCTCGACATCTTCACATTCTAGTTTCACTTCTCCTGCACCTCCTCCTCTCCCTCACATAGCTCCTCTGACATCACCTACACTACATCCTCTTCCTACCCCACCATCTCAACCAACCCCTATGCACCCACTCCATTCTATTAGTCCTACACACCACCATAGGCCTATTCCTAGGACTACTACTGCCTCCTATCGATGGTCACCGCCTCGCTTTATTCCACATGGCTCATTTACTTCCCAACGTATGATCTCTCCTCGCTCGCCATCACCCACACACTTTACTACACCTTGATATTGGTCTTATGTACACCCATCGCATGCATATCATCTTCATTCCCTTGCACAATGTTTATCTCACATACCACCCTTACTTGACCATTGTCCTAAGGTGTCATCATCTTCACCACAAATTGTTGGACCTCCATCCCTAAACCTTATTGGTTGACCCCTCCTTTATGACACACTCGGGGGGCATAGAAAATTATATCCAATCCCCCTTCTCTATTCTAGCATACTTGTATCATCCTATATTCATCATCATTTCTATCTCATGCATCATATCACCCTCGTTACTCGATGATGCACTCTTGTGCTTCAGTTGACACTCAAATGTTGAGGGATTACCATTACACTGAACCCCACACACGATAATATAGGTTCTACACATTTACACTCTATCACATACACCACACATCCTACATCATCTATTCTACACTTAGTCTACATCCTACATTATACTACATCCCTCTCATGCACATATTAGTCCTTTATACATCGTCTATCTCCTACACACTACACTAGTCGTCATTTCATCTGCATCTAGTTTTACATCCCTTTCTTACATTCTCTATTTATGCTAGATTTCATTATACATGAGTCTAGTTTTACCTGTCATCCTTACAAATTCTATTTCTATCTACACACTTATTACATTTCACACATTACACATTCCATACCCATTACACATTCTACATTACATTGTCCACACTTTGTGCATTTACATCACATATCCATCCTTGGTCAATTAAACTACGTTGTCTCCTACATGTTGTACTCACCACCTTATGATGCACTCTAGTTCCTCGGTCCATACTTGAATGCTGAGGGTTTACCAATCAAATGGACCTTACCTACATGTGACATATCATCATATCACATTCATCGACAAGTGACCAATGCTCTAGGCTATATCATCACCCACACACACCATCACATACCATAGTAGTATACACCTTAGGTTAAATCACCACTCTTTTCATCAATTCTACATCATCCTATTACATTGTCATGCCTTTTCTTATCACATAGTGGTATATACCCTAGGTTAAAACACCACTCTCTTCATCAATTTATCATTATCCTCTTACATCCTATCATCACATATTCTATTATCCTATTCTACATCATTCTATTACATCATCATTTATCCTACTCATCACTTAGTGGTATATAATTTAGGCTAAATCACCACCTCATTCTTATTCATCACGTAGTGGTCCACACTTAGTGCTAAACCACCACCTTCCATTATCCACCATATACTCATATATGCTCCATCGACTTCATCACCCATCTTGTAGTGACATATGCTATAGGATAAATCGTCACCTTCTTCTTCCATCATGTAGTGATATATGCTTAGGGCTAAATCATCACTCACCTATTCAACTAAGTTGTGATATCCAATTTGGCTATATGGTTCACAAACATTCGATATACAATCACATACTTCGTCACCATTTACTACCGCTCCTCCCATAGTGATATCTACTTAGAAATAAACCATCACTCCTCTATTTAACAAAGTCGTGATATACACTTTGGCTATAGGGTTCATGCACATCTCTCCCCATGTCACATTTCATCACCACTACACATATAAAAACATCACAATGCGCTAGACATAACCAATACTACTCGACCATTTCTTGATGATGAACTCTTGTTTATGGCTCATTCTTGACTCGCTAAGGGGGAAAAAATGAACCTCACTACTATTCAGTTTTAAAATGATACTTTAACAAACTACAGTTAAGGGACAACAAGTCCCTCCTCTTTAATGGGAGAGGTTCCATTATTGAAAGCAAGCAACAAAACTTATATACAAATGTACAATTTTCAAAGTGTGGATTCCTAATACTTTGAAACATTCATATTCCCAAAGATCATTAATACGAAATAATGGAAGAAGAAATGAGATGAGAGAGGAATAAAATAACAATACTTTCAAGTAATATAGGTAGCAGAGTATAACCTTATGTGTATTGAGAAAAAGAGATGCAAAATGGAATCATTCACGTTTATAACAGATATAATTTCACAGACACAAAGTTCTCAAAATCATATTAACCAGAACACAAAGTTTCTTAGCATGAAAAGATGGATGATTCATAAATTTGAACAAGGAAAGAAAGAATTGTAGAGGAAGAAGGGGAAAAAGACTTCTGTATTGATTATTTTCGAATCTATTACAATTTCAAGAATGCCAAGATCCCACCCCCTTTTGACATGAGCCAGCTCTTACATTTATAGATGAAGTGAAAATAGGAGAATAAAAGGAAGGAGGAAAATCTAATTTGGAAGCTCGACCACCAGCCATCAATTCCCCGCCAATCCACCCGTAATTTGCCAAATCTGGTTCCCCATGATTGCTTGGAATGTTAGAGAAGATGGCAGACCAAAATCCATATATCCTAGTAGTTGAAGCAATCAGATTACATATTAATGGTGTGAAAATACCTTTTCCATATTCTCACCCACCAAATCCTATTGAAAATAATATTTTATGCTTCCATGGTGTAGAGGTGGTTAAGATCTTTCCAACGGTACCAAATTCATCGAATTTGGAACACTGGATCAAAATTTATGCCCATTTGAACATTTGAATCAAATCGTATAAAAATGATGAAAAACCAGTTTTGCAAAATGGATCTGCGGGCTTGAAATTCACTTTGGTTCCTTTTTCCGAAAAATGAAAAATTCTAAAAAATCTCCCACAGCCCCGCAGGCTCAAAACTTCGCATTTTGCATTAGGGTCTAACACGTGGTGTTACTTGAGTGGTAACGGAGTTGTGACTCACTTTATAATTTTGCTTCTTTTAGAAATGAGGCTCATAAGCTCAAAGTTCTCCATTGACTCACCTCTCCACTTTACCTTTTGATGCGGGCTCAATATTTGACTTTTTCCCTCTTGGAAACAAGGCTCAAAAACTCAAAAGGCTCCAATGATTTGCCTCCCCACTTTGAATCTTTTGATGCGGGCTCAACATTTGAATTTTTCCCTCTTGGAAACAAGGCTCAAAATCTCAAAAGGATTTGACGATTTACCTCCCGCTTTGACTCTTTTGATGGGCTCAACATTTGACTTTTTCCCTTAGCATGAGCGGGGCTACGGGTCACTTTATAACTTTACGCCCTTTGCCAAAATGCCTCAAAACACAAAAAGGGTCCGCCTTTCCTCCTTTCACCAAATAGCCAATCAGGATCTTTCAGGCCACGGGGCCAACTTGACACTTTTGCTAAAAGATCCAAAAATGACAAGTTCACAAAAAGAACCTATCCTGCCACATCTAATTAGAGATGCCCATGTGCCCATGGATGTTGGGGCACAAAATTGACAGGAAGATACACCGTCAAAGATGAAACAAAGGAAAAATTCCACTGTTTATGCTTGAATTAAGGATTTTTCCTACAAAAGATAAATGCAAGGAATACAAGGCTTGACCCAGTCCATAGCCATAGAAAAAGATAGATGAATTCTATGCATCCATGACAGAAAATAGAAAAGATGTTTCAAAATACACAGACTAAGGAATTTTTAAATGGAACCAGTGGGATTAAAAACCGAATACCAACACTTCAAAACATGAATTTCTCCATCCCTCCAGACTTCTTACTCCATTTTAAACACTCCTCAAAGGCACCAACTCAAAATTTTTGAAACTAGACTTGGAAAGTGAGGGGGATTTTGAGGGCGACAACAACTAGCTCTTTCTGGGGATGTCTTGACAGAGGAATGAGGCAAGATCAAGAACCATAGGAAAAACTCTAGGAAAGTAGACCAATGCCTTATCCATTGGGAAAATAGATTCAAAGGCAAAACCAATATAAGATAACACACATACAACGGGAAGAGGAAACAAAGCAAAAAGGAAAAACCAAAAACTAAAACATAGAAGAAAGGCCAAAACCTAAAAACACCGTACACAATATATATGAAGGACATGCCCAATCACCTAGGACTTGAACAACTTCAAATACTGCCCACTATAAGGAAGTGAGAGAGGAGACCCATCCATATAATCCAAATAGTAGGAATTTTTTCCAACAAAGTGCTTGATTTTAAAAGGACCAAGCCAAAGAGAATCAAACTTACCATGGCTTCCTCGAGGTTCATGTCTTTTGTCCCATAACAAAAAAATGTCTCCCACTTGAAAATATTTGGGCCTAGCCTTCTTATCAAACAAATCTTTCACCTTCAGTTGATGAGTTGAGATCCTATCAAAAACCTACATCCTATCTTCATCCAACTTTTGAAGGTACATGATTCTCTTGTCTAGGGAACCGATGAAACTTGAGTCCTCAATAGCCTTCATTAAGTGCAAGGCTGGTAATTCCATTATACTTGATAGCTGAGCTTCAACACCATACACCACCTGAAATGGAGACATTCCAATTGCTCTTTTGGGTGTAATTCTATCTTCCCAGAGAGCATCATAGAGCTTCTTGTGCCAATTCTTTTGAGAGTCATTGACAAGCTTCCGAATGATGGTTACCAGATTCTTATTTGTTGATTCTTCTTGTCCATTTCCTTGGGGGTAGTAGTATGAAGAATGAGTAAGGGAAATTCCATAACCATAGTAGAAATCCATCATCTCAGAAGAAGAAAAATTCAAAGCATTATCAGTCACAATTTTGTTTGGTACCCCAAACCTTATCAAGATGTTCTCCTTGATGAAATTACACACCACTTTAGAAGTAGTGCTTTTGAATGGAATGGCCTCTACCCACTTTGTGAAGTAGTCTATAGTAGTTAGCACATGAGTATGCCCAACACTAGAAGGTGGGTTAAGAGTTCCAATGAAATCCAATCCCCATTGTTGAAAAGGATCATCAATCACTACTAGATTTAGTGGCAAAGCAGCCAACTTAGGTCTCCAAAAAAATTCGATAGGCTTCACACTTGCCTACCCATTTGAATGCATCTTTGAACAATGTTGGCCAATATTACCCAACATGAAGGATTTTATGGGAAGTGATAGCAGAAGAGAAATGGCCTCCACAATCCTGATAATGAAAAGTTGAGAACAACTTCTTTTATTGCTCTTTGTCCACACAATTCAAGAATCTTCCATCTATGCCTCACTTGAACAAAGCATTCTCCCATAATACATACTATGTAGACCTTAGATTTATAGCTCTCTTTTCCTTGGCACTCAAGTGGGATGGACACTCTCCATAAGTAAGAAAATGTGCAATATCAACATACCATTCATCTCGTTGTCTTGAGGAAGAGGACAACATGAACATCAATTGCTTCTTTGGACAATTCCGCATTTTCTCCTTTAGCAATGAGCTCACATAAGCCTTTACCTTGGACTAGCTTAGTTGGCCTGATATCAAGGTCATATTCTTGGAATTTTACTACCCAATTGCCCCTCTTAGTTCAAAACTCCTGTTGTGTAAGGATAGACTTGATGGTTGTATCAGGTACAAGCACAACAGAGTGAGAATTAAGAATATAAAACCGAAATTGCTTGACAACTTTGACCATTACAAAAGCATGTTTCTCCATCATAGTATATTTCAATTCATGAGATTTCAGAACATAGCTCATGAATGCAATGGGAAGCTCATGATCCTCATAATTCTTTTGAGTTAGCACAACAACCAAGGTATTCTCTATAGCATAGCAATAGATGATAAAATCCTTGTTGAAATCAGGACATGCTAAGATGGGAGTCTTAGCAATGGCTTTCTTGATATCTTCAAATGCTTCTTTACCTTTGGAAGACCAACCAAAGTTTTTCTTTCCTTTCATCATGTGAGCAATGCTCAAAGTTAGTTATGCAAAATCAGGAATGAATCTCCTCAGGAAGTTTATCTTACCAAAGAAAGAGTGAACACCCTTTTTGCTTGTGGGAAGAGGAATCTATTGGATTTCTTGAACTCTTTCTAGATCTATCTTGATTCCTTCTTTGGAGAAAATATGCCCCAACAACTTTCCTTTAGTAACACAAAAGACAAAATTCTTAGGATTGAGAGAAACTCCATGTTCTCTGCATTTTTGGAGGACTGCTTCAAGATGTTGAAAGTGGTCTGCCCTTGTTTTGGAGAAAATAGTCAAATCATCAAGGTACAAAACAACACACTTTCCCTTTAGGATGCCAAATGCCAAGTCCATTTCCCTTTGAAAGGTGGCACCAACATTGATAAGACCAAAAGGAATTCTCTTGTAGGCAAAGGTGCCCCAAGGAGTAGTAAAAGTAGTTTTGTGTTGATCTGGGGTATTGACTTCCACTTGATTGTACCCAGAGAATCCATCTAGCATAGACAACATCTCAGATCCTGTGACAGCTTGCAAAACTTGATCCATCATGGGGAGTGGATAGTTGTCTTTCAAAGAGGCCTGATTCAAATTCCTGAAATCCACACAGATGCGAATCTCACCATTCTTCTTCCTGATAGGCACAATATTGGCAATCCATGTTGAATGATGTATAGGGAAGATGATTTTTTCCTTCAGTAACTTTTGGATCTCTTGAAAAATAGTGCCAAAAATTTAGGATTATATTGCCTTTGCTTCTTCTTGAAAGGTTTGATCCCAGGTTTTAGAGGAATAAAGTGTTGCATCTCCTTTGGTTGAAAAGATTTGAGGTCATCATATGAATAAGCAAGAACATCAGCATACCTTTTTAGTATATTTACTACTTTCTTCTTCTCTTCTTGAGTGCAACATTTTCCAATGTTCACCATCTTGGGTTCATCAAGACTCCCAATATTAACCTTTTCACATTCAATGACTACCGAGCTCCTTGAGAAGCTTTATATTTGATCTACCTATCATGCTTATCAAACAAACCTTCCAAGCTTACCAGCCCTTTAGGGATCTTGTTACCTTTCAATTTGATGCAACCATCTTGATCCATCTCTTCCTTGATATATTCTTCATTAGAGGATACACACTCTCTAGGAAAAGTTTTACTTCCTTCAAAATATAATTGATCAAAATTATCCTTAAGATCCAATAATGAGAGTAAATGTTGATCATCATTGAAAACCCGCCATTATTTGCATTATCTCGGTACATCGGGCCTATGAATAATTTCAATGGTAATTTTCTCCGAGAGAAATCTAGGTGAGGAATCAATAGAGATCCCGAGACAGCTAGAGAATTAGCTTTAGTATTCATTTCTCTTAGCACAACTTCAATGTAGAAAGCATCAAGGAATTCAATGGAATCCAAAACAAGATTTCTATAATATTTCAATCTCCTATTCTTGACTTGATAAAGATCTCTAAACTGTTTCAAAAAAATCAGCTCTGCCTTACGAGAAAAAGATTCTTCACTCCCATTTCTTTTGCCATGTTCAATCCAAGGATGAGAGCTTCATACTTAGCTGTATTATTTGTATTTTCAAAATGAAGCTTGAAAGAAAATGGATGAATCTTCCCTTCTAGAGAGATTAACACCACACTAGCTCCAGAACTAGCTAAAGAACAACTTCCATCAAACTCCAGAGTCCAAATTCCATTGGGATCATGAATCACTCCCTTAGGAAGACTTGTCTCATCCTCTAACATGATCATATAGTTGCCATGCCCTATATCTTCATAGAGTATCTGTGCTTTTAGATCATCAGTATTTTACACAATGTATTCAATCTGTTTCTCAAGTAGTAGCTTCTTCATTTTTCCATTGATCGGGATCAAAGCATGTGACCAGTCCATTTGAATTTCACCTCCTACCTCTTTATAGAAATTTATACTCAGCAACATCCCATACGAGGGAGGAATATTAGCTACCAAAATAGTGGCTAAGACCCTTTTCTTTGGAAAAGCAACAAAAGCTACTTGTGCATATTTAATCCTCCCAACCAAAGGCACTTTTCTACTCTCCATGGAATAGCAGGAACCAAAGGCATGTGTTAGAGTCAGGCCCAAAGCATGATCTAATTTTTCAGGCATTATGTTGTCTGATGCTCTTAAGTCTATAACACAATTACTGAGTTTATAGTTATCTATGAGGAGAGTCACATAGAATGGTTCAACTTTCTCATTAGGGGAAGTGATTGCAGCCACAAGGCTTGATTGGGGTGAGGAAGAGGGAGTGGGAAAATCCCTTTAGAGGTATTAGATGAAGCTTTGGATTTGGAATTGACAAAGTTTACCATTTTAGAAAAGGCTTTTGGATGGGTTTGGTAAAACTCTACCTCTGAAATTTGGATTTTGGTCTTTTTTAGGTGATCAATGATATCAAAAGATCCAGAGGTGGATGTGGCATCACTACTAGGAACTTGAGAGACTTTGGACTTATCAATTTTAGGATTTAAAGGACAAGGAGTTTTGGAAATAGAAGTAGAAGAATAAATATTAGTATTACTCACCTTTTGTGTGGAGGCAGTGGGAATAGGAGTTCCTTTTCTTGCAATCACTGGAATAGTTGTAGGAAACTCAAATTTTTAGCAGGTTGCACCACTTTTTCTTTCTTGTTTGCTTGCTCTCGAGTCATGACAACATATGACTCACTATTCATCTTTGCTACTCTTTCATCATAGTCATCTTCATCATCCATACCTTCAATGGTAAGGAAATGAACTTGAGATCCACCAAGTTCCTCCAAGATTCCATCAACTTCTTCTTCTAGTTATTCATAGAGTTCATTAAACTCCTCATCATTAGGTTCTTCAACTTCACAAGTTGCATTGACTGGGACCTTGATGGGTGGGCCTTCAATAGCTAATCTAGTATGAGAAGAAGGCAAATGGTTCCTAGGCTGAAAATTCTTCCTTGGAATATCTTGGTAAGGAGCATGTTGAGCCAATTGTTTCTTGATAGCTATGAGGTCATTGGCAAGATTTTGTACCAACTGATCTGAGTTGGCTCCAGGAGAGGAGGAAGAAGAAGATGCTTTAGACTTGGAAGGTTCTCTTTTCAACTTACCAGACATGATTAAATCATCTTCAACATTGATAGCCAAATGTTGATCAACATCTAGAGTTGCAAGATTAGCTCTCCTTAGTGCATAGCTTACTTTAGGTAACTGAGCATTGAGGAAGAAGAAATTTTGGATTTGATCCACTGGATGAGTGTTCTGTGGGATTTTATGAATGAGCTTGTTGAATTTGGCTACAAATTCTCTCATGGGCTCGAATGGTTCCTTCTTGATATGAGAGATTTGAGCTAACATAGCATGCACATCTTTAAAGCAGGTCCGAAACATTTCTCAAACTGAGTTGTCATGGTGGTACAATTAGTAATTGATCCAACAGGAAGATGATAGAACCAATCAACAACATTTTCCTGCAATGTCTCCACAAAATTCTGACAGAGACATCTTTCAATCCCAAGAATCCCACATGCAACAATGAAGGATGCAATGTGCTCATCTAGATGAACCTTTCCATCACCCCGGAATTTGGGAAATTTTTTCCCGTTACCTCTAGGTAACTCATGCAATAGCTGAGGAAGAGCAAGAAGCCCAACCTATTGTCCCCAAGGCAAAGGGGCTGCCATCTTTGGAAAAATTGACTGAAGGGGAACTGAAACACCAACAAGTATTAAAGCACAGAGATTAGGAATGAGTTGTTCTTGAGGAATGCTATCCTTGGAATTTATGTCTTTAACAGGAGGTGTGCTTGCAAAACGAGTTCCTCTATTCCTTCTTGTTGGAAGAAGAGAGAAGTTTTGTTACTCCGAAATTGAAAATGAGAATCTTCAACCCCGAGATCTTTCTTCCCATGTGTATACCGTAGAGTCGC
This sequence comes from Taxus wallichiana var. yunnanensis, assembly GCA_018340775.1. Taxonomy (NCBI): domain Eukaryota; kingdom Viridiplantae; phylum Streptophyta; class Pinopsida; order Cupressales; family Taxaceae; genus Taxus; species Taxus wallichiana. The sequence continues at coordinate 865,875,611 of CM031242.1, forward strand.
CAAACCAAAAATGATCTTGAAGTTGTTCCTTTAGAAAGGGATACATTTGAAATGAAATCCCCAACGGAGTCGCCAAAAACTGTTGGGTTTTAAAATGATACTTTAACAAACTATAGTCAAGGGACAACAAGTCCCTCCTCTTTAATGGGAGAGGTTCCCTTATTGAAAGCAAGCAACAAAACTTATATACAAATGTACAACTTTCAAAGTGTGGATTCCTGATACTTTGAAACATTCATATGCCCAAAGATCATCAATATGAAAGAATGGAAGAAGAAATGAGATGAGAGAGGAAGAAAATAACAATACTTTCAGGTAATATAGGTAGCAGAGTATAACCTTATGCATATTGAGAAAAAGAGATGCAGAATGGAATCATTCACGTTTATAACAGATATAATTTCACAGACACAAAGTTATCAAAATCATATTAACTAGAACACAAAGTTTCTTAGCATGCAAAGATGGATGATTCACAAATTTGAACAAGGAAAGAAATAATTGTAGAGGAAGAAGGGGAAAAAGACTTCTGTATTGATTATTTTTGAATCTATTACAATTTCAAGAATGCCAGGATCCCACCCCCTTTGCAATGAGCCAAGCTCTTACAAAGAGGAGAAGAAAAGGAAGGTAGAAAATCTAATTTGGAAGCCCAACCACTAGCCATCAATGCCCCTGCCAATCCACCTACAATCTACCAAATCTAGTTCCCCATGACTGCTTGGCATGTTAGAGAAGATGGTAGACCAAAATCTAGATATCTCGATAGTTGAAGCAATTGGATTACATATTAATGGCGTGAAAAGACATTTTCTATATTCTCACCCACCAAATCCTGTTGAAAATAATATTTTATGCTTCCATGGCGTAGAGGTGGTTGAGATCTTTCCAACAATACCAAATTCATCAAATTTGGAACACTGGATCGAAAGTTATGCCCATTTGAACATTTGAATTGAATATGTACAAAAATGGTGAAAAACCAGTTTTGCAAAATGGATCTGTGGGCCCGAAATTCACTTTGGCACCTTTTTGTGAAAAATACAAAATTATAAAAAATCTCCCATAGCCCCGTAAGCCCGAAACTTCACATTTTACATTAGGGTCTGACATGTGGCATTACCTGAGTGGTAACGGAGTCGTGGCTCACTTTATAATTTTTCTTCTTTTAGAAATGAGGCTCAAAAGCTCAAAGTTCTCTGCCGACCCACCTCTCCACTTTGACTTTTGATGTGGGCTCAACATTTGAATTTTCCCTCTTGGAAATAAGGCTCAAAAACTCAAAAGGCTCCGATGATGCACCTCCTTGCTTTGACTCTATTGATGTGGGCTCAACATTTGAGTTTTCCCTCTTGGAAACAAGCCTAAAAATCTCAAAAGGCTTTGACGATCCGCCTCCCGCTTTGACTCTTTTGATGCGGGCTCAACATTTGAATTTTTCCCTTGGCATGAGTGGGGCCGTGGGTCACTTTATAACTTTATGCCCTTTGCCAAAATGCCTCAAAACACAAAAAGGGTCCGCCTTTATACCTTTTGCCAAATAGCCAATAAGGATCATTCGGGGCCGCGGGGCCAACTTGACACTTCGATAAAAGAGCCAAAAATGACAAGTTTGAAAAAAGAACCCATCATGCCGCATCCAATTAGAGATACCCACATGCCCATGGATGTTGGGGCACAAAATTGACAGGGAAGATATGCCTCGTCAAAAATGAAATGAAGGGAAAAATTCCACCGTTTATACCCAAATCAAGGATTTTTCTTGCAAAAAGATAAATGCAAGGAATACAAGGCTCGACCCAGTCCATAGCCATAGAAAAAGATAGAAGAATCCCACGCATCCATGACAAAAAATAGAAAATATATTTCAAAATGCAGATTGAGGAATTTTAAAATGGAATCACCTGGGATTAAAAACGAGTACCAACACTTCAAAACACAAATTTCTCCATCCCTCCAGACTTCTTACTCTGTTTTAAACACTCCTTAAAGGCACCAACTCAAAATTTTTGAAACTGGACTTGGAAAGTGAGGGGGATTTTGAGGGTGACAACAATCGCATATACTTCCATACACTCAGGGGGACCATTGCTCCTATCATTCTATCTTGGATTCCATTCCATCCATCCACAACATACTACATTGTCTTGGTATCATTTACTCTTGCTTACTAGTGTTTTACATGATCAATTTACTACACATGTTAGATTGCTTTCTTATATGTCATTATCATACACACATGCAAATTCATGCCCTTATTTAGTGTGATCACAGATACAGGACATTTACACGTGGCATGGATGCTCGCCTTCTACCCTTACCATACTAGTCGTTGGGGGCATCCACATTCGTCTCATACAGGTGTTATTGTTTCATTTTGTACTTAACATCTTATACTACTTGTTCATACATGCTTTGACATATTGGTTATCACTCTAACATGCTAACGGGTGTTCCATGTGCAACACTTGTTTTGTAGGATTACATGTTTCCATGACTACCTCTTTGTTTCTACTTGTCTGCTTTGTTTTCCTTTGTATATGGATTTTACTCTTTGCTTATGTGCACACTTTTTGTTGTTTGCAGCCATGATAGCCTTACATTTCTTAAGACATCATGAGTAATGTCCCATGTTTGTAACCCACTTTTATGTGGTATTCTTGTTGTTTCTTGTGTGTTTACACTACTGTGCTTGGTATTTTTTCTACATTGTCTGCGTATTTTACACTTATTGCATGCATGTGTTTTCAGACTAACACTTGTATTGGCTAGCCATCCCCTTTTGTGTGCACCTTGGTATCTACCAAGTGTTTTCCTTTCCCATGTAGGGTAGAGTTATATAGGTCAGAGTGTGGTTGGTCCTCTTTTGGGGCCGCATTCTCCTTCCAGGGTCATCGCATGCACCCCCAAAGAGGGGGAACATCATTGAGGTTTTTACTAACACAACATATTTACACCGATTTAGAAACAATGAGTGAGTTCAGACCAGTCTATGAACTCCATACACAATGGCCTTAACAGGACATGGTGTCCTTCAACAATTCTACAGAGTGGTTACAGGCTCAGGGGTTACAGTGGGTGTGCCTCTCTACACTTCTCCGTCTAGTGGTGTTGGATTACCAAAAAAATAGGATAGTACAAAGATCTCTTCAAAAAAATTTAGTAGAAGCAGTTAGAGTTGGAGGACACAGAGCATTTCCTCCCTACACTTCTTCAACCAGGGTGGCATGAGATCTCCCAAAAACTCGTGACAATACATGATATCCTTCTACACCCTTTTTCTCAACATGGATTAAGTGCACATGTTCCATTTACATTTACATTTTTCTAGCATATTTTACATTTATGTACTTTACACATGTGTATTTTACACAACGTTTTTACATACATACATATTTGACTACTTGATCATTTTCTCCTTGTAGGTCTGCCGTATGAGAAACAAGCAATAAAATTGAGGGCAACAATAAAAAAAATCGTGACAATACTTGCCATATTAACCATATAGGTACATTACACACTGTAACAACTACACACGTTCCACCCTAGGTTCACTCTCATCACTTTTTATGCACATTTTTCATCTTTAGAATCCACACTTCTCCACATTTTTGTTTTTGTCATTCCACGCTTGATTCTAGTCCATTGGCACGTCTTCTACACTCTACATGGATATCAGGTACGCATATCTATCTACTTTATGTTACCGATATTTTTCTCACCAACATAAAGTGGGGAAAAATGTAGACACAAAATTATGCACTTTACACATAATTTGGCCTAGTCTTATACTACTATTTAGAAGGTTCTCAAGTGTACAAAGTACTAATTAATCCCACCTTTTTTCCATATTTATTTTATATTTTATTTCGTAGTTCCCATGTATTTTCCAACACTTATCCACCCATTTTGCAACTGCCCTAACATTATAGCCCTAAATAAGGGCACCACAGCCTATACTGGGGGTGCCCTGAGGCACTCCGGTCCCACCCTGGGCACCCTAATCTATGAAAACCCCATTTCACTCCTTTTTGGGTCATTTCTAGTTGTTGGTCATCTTTATCTTTTTCTCAGTTGGCCTTATTGGGATTAATTACAAAATTAAGCTTGAGAGCCCTATAAATATAAAGCTATAAGACCATAATGAGGGTCCTAGGTCATAACATTACACACTACTATCACTCCATCTAGGCTACATCCATTACATCACTTGCATCCACATAGTGCCATGCATCAAGGCTAGGAGATATGCATCACACACACTTCATAGGGGGAGGGATTCTATTCTATTCCATGCACACATGTTATTTACATTTTCTATAGTTATTATTGCTTGCTACTTCACAAACCATGAATGACACGAGAGCACCTAGGGTACAACATGCACACACTCACCAGAACTACATCCGGGTCCGAAATGTAGTGTAATGCTTAGTGATAAGTCCACTAGCTTGGCGGCTGAGGTCAGTCCAACCCATTCATTTGCATATTTTATTTTTCTAGGGTTTGATACTTCTCTTTACATTACAGGTCATTTTTGAGCTCATCCGACAGATCGGTGTGACAAACAGGGAAGGTTAGGAACCAACTTGCGATCATACCAGTTGTAGGTTTTGAGCATTTACAAAGTGTTCAAAGCACCCAGATTACGCACCAGTGGTGCCCAAAGTACACTCCTGTGTACCCTAGTCATTTTAGATCCTTTAGATCTTTCCTTCGCAGGGTCCCTGAGTGTTCATCTACATTTGTAGATTTTATTCTTAGACCTGCGATAACCTGTGACAATCACAACCAATCAGCTAAGCTATTTCTCTCCCTTCTCTTACACATTTAGGGTTTCATTTTATTTAGCATAATTATTTACATCTACTTTACTGTTATTTACTATATTTATACAACATTTTAGTCCTCATAATTAGATTAACTAGGATTGCCACTTCCTTGCATTTAGTCCTAATTTTAGTTAATCAATACATTGTAAAATAATATGGTTAGTGTTGACTAACACTCTAAAATATGGGTTCAGATTCGTTATTGTTATAATATAAGAGGATTTTTTTATGAATCTTACTAAATTTAGTGACCTAACAACATAGTAAGATAAAAGAAAAAGAGGGTGTGGTGTGCATGAGAAAAATCATGGGCTCTATATTTTATGAAAGTTGGGATTTAGGTATTTTAAGTTTGATTACAACTTCTTAATTTTTACATGTCAAATAATTGATGAGAAAGAAACTCAAGAATAAAAATGGAATGTTGGGGAATTAAATCAATACAAATGTTTGTCTCCAAACCATCAATCTTCAATCTAGTAACACCCTTTGAGATTTCCCTAATAGGTTATTCTTATGAAGAGAAAAGAGAGAATTTTTATTGGGAGTTTTCAGAATTGTTTTGTTACATTCAACTAATGCAAAAAACATAATAAAAAGATTAGTATTACCTTATTTTAAGTTTCCAATTTACTACATCGTTTTGAATAGCTTCGCATCCATAACATCACATCAATTTGTCTGATGTATTCTATTTCTTTAGTTAAGGATAAAATATTTTTGAGTGGGGGCTTACTTGTTGGGGTGTGGAGCTTGTTTTTGGTCTTCTTAAATCAGTGTTGAAGTGTTGGAGCTCGAACAGTTAAGTTTGGAGACTTTAGGAGCATTCTGTAGTCAGTCATTTGTGACGTTGTTGTGCGATCATTGTACCATTGCTGCGATGTTGCTATTAATATGCCGTTAACGTCGGGACTATTTTCTAGCCATGAGAAGTTAAAAGATCATGACTTTCAATCTTCTAGGGTCGGCTTTATGGCTTCTTAAAAGGATTGTAATCCTATAAATAGATGTGTTAGGGTATCTTGAAGATATCTTGAGTCTTAATGATCAAGAGGTGATCAAGAGTGATCAAGGTTATGCAATTGGGTGTCAATTGTGGTTTAGATGTGGTTTAGCATCTTTGGAATTGTTGTGAGTTCATAATCGAGAGAAGACTGTGAGAGTTGTTTTACTCTTATTGATAATAAAATTTGAGCAAGTTCTTGGTGGATGTAGTCCAAATTGGGTGAACCACGTTAAATCTTGTCTTGTATTCTTTTGTGCATTATTCATTTATGCTATTATATTTCTTCAAGTATAATTCTCGCTATATAGTTTCCTCTGCTTTGTGGCTTGAGGAATTGTTTCCACATATTTGTTCTCTAATTCCTAACAATTGGTATCAGAGATTTGGTGGTTTTTTGCTGAAGTTGTAAATCATAGGGAAAGTTTAGCTTGAGTGGGAGCTATGGCAGATGAGGGCAGATTGAGGGTTGAGAAGTTTAATGGGCAGAACTTTGGTTTGTGGAAGATGCAAATGGAGGATTACTTATATCAGAAGGACCTCCATGTTCCTTTGGCTAGAAAAGCAAAGAAACCTATAACCATGTTAGATGAGGATTGGGAGTTGTTGGATAGAAAGGTGCTCGGGGTAATTTGTTTATGCCTTGCATCTTTGGTTGCTTTCAACATATCACAGGAGAAGACCATGGAAGGTCTCATGAGTGCGTTGGGGAAGTTATATGAAAAACCCTCTACCTCTAATAAAATATTTTTGATGAAAAAGTTATTTAATATGAAGATGTATGAGAATGGTTCTGTTGCTGATCATTTGAATGAATTTAATATGGTTGTGAGTATGTTAAACTCGGTAAAAATTGACTTTGATGATGAGGTCAGGGATTTGTTGATTTTGTGCTCCTTGCCAGATAGCTTGGACAACTTGGTTATGGTGTAAGTAATTCGGCTCTCTAATAACTCAAAGCTAAAGTTTGAGGATGTAATAGGTGTGATCCTAAGTGAGGAAATGCGAAGGAAGAGCACCGGAGATTCTTCTACTTTTGGAAATGCTTTGATGGTGGAGAGCAGAGGGAGACAAAAGAACAGAGGGAAAGGTAACCGTGGGAAGTCGAATGATCACAAAAGGTCAAATTCCAAGAGTAAGTTAGAATGTTGGCACTATGGGAAGGTTGGTCATGCTAAGAAAGATTTTTGGGCTCTTCGGGATAAGAAGAACAAGGAGGAAACTAAAGAGGTAAATTTGGCAGTAGGTGATGTTTATCAAGATGCCTTAATTCTTTCATTAGATAATATTATTGAATCTTGGGTGTTAGATTCAGGGGCTTCTTTCCATGCCACCCCACTTAGACATTAATTTACTGATTTTGTTCAAGGTGATTTTGGACATGTATATCTTGGTGATGATGAACCATGCAACATAGTAGGGAAAGGTTGTGTTCGGGTGAAAATGTAGAATGGGAACACATGGCTACTTAAGGACATCAGGCATGTGCCTAAGTTGAGGAAGAAATTGATATCAGCGGGACAGATGGGTAGTGATGGCTATATGGTCAATTTTACAACAGATTCTTGGAAGGTTACCAAGGGAGCTCTTGTGGTTGCAAGAGGTAATAAAACCTGGTACTTTGTATTTAACCAACACAGAGCTGATTATTGTAATTTAGTTGTTGCAGATGGAGATGTAACTTTGTGGCACCAGAGACTCGGTCATATGAGTCATAAGGGCATGCAGATTATAAAGGATAGGTTGCCTGGATTAAAGGAGTTAGATTTGGACTTCTTGTGAGGACTGTGTTTATGGGAAACAGAAGCGGGTGAGATTCCTCAAGGTTGGACCTACTAGGAAGGAGGGTAAGTTAGAGTTAGTGCATACAAATGTATGGGGGCCAGCTAAGGTAAACTCTATTGGTGGTTCATGTTATTATGTCACTTTCATTGATGATGCAACTAGAAAAGTTTGGGTATATTACATTAGAAAGAAATATGATGTGTTTGAAACTTTCAAAAGATGGAAAGCCTTGGTTGAGAATGAAATAGGTCTCAAGTTGAAATGTCTCAGGTCGGATAATGGAGGGGAATATTACAGCAATGAATTTCTTGATTACTTGTTTGATAAATGGGATCCATAGGAAAAGAATGGTTCCAAATACTCCACAGAAAATGGAGTGTTAGAGAGAATGAATAGGACAATCATGGAGCATGCTAGGTGCATGAGGTTACATGCGGGGCTGCCACTCATGTTTTGGGTGGAAGCGGTAAGCACAACTATTTATTTGATTAATAAAGGACCCTCTATGGCCTTGGATGGAGGTGTACCTGAGGAGGCTTGGTCTAGTAAGAAAATTGATTACTCATTTCTTAGAGTATTTGGATGTGAGGTATTTGTTCACATTGATAAAGATGATAGGATCAAGTTAGAGGCTAATTCTAGGAAATGCACCTTTGTTGGATATGGTGAAGATGATTTTGGTTTCCGTGTTTAGAATCTTAAAGACAAGAAAATATTTCGGTCTAGAGATATTGTCTTTAATGAAAAAATCATGTATAAAGATCAGTTACAGGAACAAAAAGAGGAATCAAAGAAAGAATACACAAGTGTTAGAGGATATTGCGGACAACAAGGTGTCTAAGGGGTCGGTTCAGTACAACACGTTCCAAAGACAACCAATTGTGTACCTACTCATCAAGAACCCCAAACTCCTGAGGTGAGAATGTCTTCTAGGGTAAGAAGGGAACCTGAATGATTTACTCCATCTTTGAATTATTTATTGCTCACGGAGAGCTCGAGTGCTTTGAGGAAGCAGTGCAGGTGGATGCTAGGAAGAAGTGGGAGCAGGCCATGGATGAAGAGCATAGATCTCTTATGGAAAACCAGACTTGGGATCTGGTGGAGCTACCCGAGGGTAAGAGAGCATTGCAAAACAAGTAGGTGTATAGAATCAAAGAGCAAGATGAAGGCAAGAAATGATACAAGGCCGGTGGTGGTGGTCAAAGGATTTACAGAAGAAAGGTATAGACTTTGATGAAATTTTTTTCTCGGTTGTTAAAATGACTTCTATTAGGAATGTTCTTGGTTTAGTTACAGTAGAAGACCTACACTTAGAACAATTGGATGTGAAGACTGCATTCCTTCATGGTGAGTTGGAGGAGGAATTGTAGATGTATATGTGACCCACGGGAGGTTATGAGGTCAAAGGGAAGGAGAGGTTAGTGTGCAAATTGAAGAAGAGCTTGTATGGCCTGAAACAAGCTCCACAACAGTGGTACATGAAGTTTGACATTTTATGCAGGAGCAGGGTTACTCTAGGTGTCACTTAGACCATTGCATGTACATCAAGAATTTTCTTGATGGTAGTTATATTATTTTGTGCTGTATGTAGATGATATGCTTGTTGTAGGGAAGAACATGCAGGAAATAAAGGTACTCAAGAAGTAGCTAGGTGACTCCTTTGCTATGAAGGATTTGGGGGCAGCAAAACAAATCCTTGGTATGAGAATAACTCAGAATAGGAAGGAGAGGAAGCTGGTATTATCTCAAGAAGAGTACATAAAGAAGGTCTTGGAGAGGTTTAGTATGCAAGATGCTAAATCGGTTGGTACTCCTTTGGCAAGTCACTTTAAATTATCAAAGGAGCAGAGTCCCAAGACTGAGGAGGATAGAATCTAGATGTCTAGGGTACTGTACTCATCAGTAGTTAGTAGCTTGATGTATGTTATGGTATGCACTAGGCCTGACATTTCCCATGTAGTGGGAGTAGTGAGTAGGTTTATGAGTGATCTAGGTAGAGAGCATTGATAGGCAGTAAAGTGGATCCTTGATATTTGAGAGGGACCATGGGAGCAACATTGTGTTTTAGTGGATCAGACACTACATTACGTGGATATGTAGATTCAGACATGGCAGGAGATTTGGACAGCAGGAGGAGCATGATAGGTTATGTATTTACGGTTGGTGATACAACGGTGAGTTGGATTTCATGGTTACAAAAGGTTGTGGCTTTGTCAACCACAGAGGCTGAGTATGTTGCTGCCACAGAGGAAAACAAGGAGATGATTTGGCTACAGTAGTTGCTTGATGAGTTGGGTCATAAGCAGGAAGTTGGGATACTACACAGTGATAGTCAGAGTGCTATTCATTTGGCGAAGAACTCCGCTTTCCACTCTAGAATGAAGCACATTCAACTGAGATATCATTTCATCAAGATAGCTTTGGAAGAAGATAAGTTGAAGCTGGAAAAGATTCATACCACGAATCTGTGGAAATGATGACCAAGGCGGTCACAAGGGAGAATTTGAAGTTGTGTTCAACTTTGATTGGCCTTCATGGTTGATAATGAAGGGTTAAGAACTTTTCTCAGTGGAAACTGTCTCCAAGTGGGAGATTATAGGGTGTGGAGCTTGTTTTTGGTCTTCTTGAATCAGTGTTGAAGTGTTGGAGCTCGAATGGTTAATTTTGGAGACTTCAGGAGCATTTTGCGATCGTTTGATATGACGTTGCTATGCCGCTTTGTGATGTTGCTTTGTTAATATCTTTGCTTAATATGCTTTATCGTTAATTGTTAACGTCAAGATTGTTTTACCACCATGGGAAGTTGAAAGATCGCGACTTTCAATCTTCTAGGGTCAGCTTTATGGCTTCTTAAAAGGATTGTAATCCTATAAATAGAGGTGTTAGGGTATCTTGAATATATCTTGAGTGTTCAAGAGGTCTTGAGTCTTAATGATCAAGAGTGATCAAGGTTATGCAATTGGGTGTCAATTGTGGTTTAGATGTGGTTTAACATCTTTGGAATTATGTTGTGAGTTCATAACTGAGAGAAGACTGTGAGAGTTGTTTTACTCTTGTTGATAATAAAATCTGAGCAAGTTCTTGGTGGATGTAGCCCACATTGGGTGAACCACGTTAAATCTTGTCTTGTCTTCTTTTGTGCATTATTCATTTATGTTGTTATATTTCTGCAAGTATAATTCTACTCTATAGTTTCCTACTGTTGTGGTTTGAGGAATTGTTTCTGCATATTTGTTCTCTAATTCCTAACACTACCCAGAACAAAGAGGCCTAAAATCCCGGATAAAGCATTGACATGCCTAGAAATAAAAATAAACAATCGCCCAACGGTGAAAATACAACTAGGTAGGAGTTATAATTTTCTTAAGTAAAGATTTGTTCTTGTTATGTACTATTTTCCACTCATTTGCAACCTCCTCAATAAGGAGAAAGACTTCAATAGCTTCTATCGGCAAATATGTACTATTTTCATAAGGACATTAAGGAGGAACATTTTCCTTAGCCACTTTACAAGCTACTAGATCAACAATTTTTTTCTTAATGATGTCTTCTAATTGTCTTGCGAGATGGTTTATTTGCTTCATGTTGTTCCCTAATAAGGCCACGACTCGGAATTATCCATTGATTTGCATTTTTGTTAGTATTGGGAAGAAGATAAGATGAAAAAACTATTGTTTGTAACTTCTCTACAAAAGTCATTCTCGCAAATTTTGTACATTCTTATAAGGGATGTGTGTGTGTGTGTGTGTGATGCTAGTCTAAAATAATATTTACGTAAGTTCTTAGGGAATTGAATATGTGTAAATATGTTTTTCCTTCTAAATCATTGTGTACATATCCCCACATATAATTTGCTAATAATATTTAAATTTATTGAATTTAGTGCAACCCTAATATTATGTGTCAAAATTTACTATAACATATAATGTTTTATTTATAATGGGGTATTTTTAATTTTTATCATGCTTACAATTTTTTTGTTGAATTGTTATTAAAACACATAATAATGTAATTGAAGTAGTCCTAAAAAGTTAAAAATCCATTAAAAGGTTAGGATTTATAGGTTTTGGCTATTAACACAAATTTAATTAATTTTTGCATTATATAGTACAATCATTTGTATTGATTGTTAATAGCTAAGTTTGTAACAACAAAACTACAAATTAAATCTAAATTAAATAACGAAGTATGCACATGAGGCCATGAATGGCTAACTAGATTAGAAATCAATTGGATTAGAAATGTTAAAATGGAAATAAAAACATGAGGTTTTAGAGTTCACTATAATCTAGACATGGTTTTTTCGGATTGTTTTAATACTTTTTGAGTAATAAAGAAAGTTTTTTTATCATTTGAACTCATGCATACAATTGAGTGGCTATTAAAATCAAATTTATATTTAATTTTACTATACAAAAATTACATAAATCAACGATGGTACCGATTAAGTCATATTTTGGTAAAACTTACAATTTGCTAGATTTTTTAATTATTCATTTTTAACACTTACATTAAATTATTATCAATATACTTCTTTTGATTTAATGTGGTTGTGTCTTCATATTCATGCTTTAAAAATTCTAGTTTTCCGTAAAGTTTGCAAGCTTTTAATGTAACATTCCCATTCATTAATCTATAACAAGAGATTTTTTTACATAACGTTCTCTGCTCTAAATTATTATAATTTAGAACACACGTTCCAAGTTTTAATTAATGTTCTCTGCTCTAAATGACTACGATTTAAAACACACATTACGTTTAGAATAATGTTCTCTGTTCACATACTCATAATGAGAGAAACATCATAAAAGAGAATGTCATCTTTAACACTTATGGAATCCATCTACAAAAATTGCTAGCGAAGGGTCGCTTTTGTCGAATCGAGCATGTTAAGCACTTAACATTAAAATGATGTGCTCTTGACTAACTGTCTCATTAAAAGAACCCTGCTTTTATGAAACGTTCAAGCAATTTAGATAGATAACTCATAAGAATTAAGCACCACTAAAGGAAGAACAGATTAAACAACCTCATCATAATAAATAAACATCATGATCAAACAACATTCCTAATTAGAAATCTCTTCAGTGAATTTACAACAGACAAGCAACATCGCATCCCTGAATTCTTAGTTGTTCCATACTATAATGTGTAGAGTTCATTCCAGATTTAAACAAATGTTCCAAAAAATATTAACTCTAACAATTCTCTAATGAAATAATTAAGTGAAGTAATGATTTACCTCTTGAGACAAAATCAACCAATTTATTTTCATCTTAGTAAATAGGATTTTTATGATGAAGTAACTACAATCCAAAATAAAGGAAAAATTCCTTCACTTCTAATAATCACTCGACTTCAACCAAGTTCCATGTGAAGAGGGAAAATGATCGAGACCCATGAAGACAACTTGTCACCCATTCAAAATGCAACAAGAAAACATAGTATTCACTCATCTTAGAGAGAGAAACCAACAAGTAACACTTAATTACCGACACTCAAAGGAAATCATACATCAATTCAATATATATCCTAAATCGAGATTAGAAAGGAAGAAGAAAGAAAAGTATCATTTCTTCCAATTAATCATTTTTCAATCTCTTACGGTTAACATGACTGAATTGGTTTTTTTCAAGCAAGAGAAATAATAATGAGAGTAACAAATGAGAGAGAAACACAATAACCCTTTCTTCGAACTCAAGAGTAACAATAACAAAACCCTCAATTCAAAAAGAGAGAAAACAATATAGAAGTCGATATTCAAGGTGAAGGAGATTATCATTATTTTCTCCAATACCTAGTCCAAATATCAAAAGTTTGTAATATGCAGTCAATTGACAATGAAGTGTATGTTCTAAAGTGAAATTGGATCAGTCTCGGGAGCATACAAGCTACAATGGTAGATGTATTCAAAGTGAATTCAATTACAGAACCAATTTACCAAACAACTACTAAGCTTCTCATTTCCATCCCATGATAATTATTGTATACACTACAAACAAGCATGTTTAACCTAAGTGTCAAAACGATTAAATGATTACAACCAAGTAACACGGTCTCAATTCCACAGGTATAAAAGAAATTGTTTAATAACAAAGGAAAATAATCCATCATGGTTCAAATACAATAGAAATCACAAAGGATTTATCATTCACAATACCTATACTCATCATCGAGTTCAAAGGGAGAAGAAAGCGCATATTCCAACACGAATCCTTCAAGTAAGCAAAGTGAGTTAATCTAGGAGTTCAAATAAAGGAAAGTAATATTTTTAAACAATCATTAAGGGTACCCAAAAGTAAGAGAAATAACATATCTCTTCCAGAACATGCAAAGTGAATGACAACATGGTAGTCGCAAGGTTTCAAAGTAACCAAATTGTATTTAAACCACATTTCCAGCAAGGAGAAATAATTCAAACAAAGTCCCACTTTATCATTCCACGAAATCCATAGCTTTCGAGCATATACAACTCAAAAAAGAGTAATTATATCACTTGTTACCTTCAACAAATTTAAACCCACAAGGAAACAACAAAACCAAATACATTTGAGTCACCAAAATCTTAACAAATAGTGAAAGTGATGAATTCACATAAATTACAATTCTAACTAAGAACATCAATTTTCCATGCATGCATCCAGAAATTACCCATATTGTAACTTTTCCAAACAAAAATTCAAACAGAAGATCATATTCAGAAACACACTAAAACATTTTCACAAAACCAAAATTTCTAATAACAGAGTTCTTTTACGAAGATGTTTAATAAAAAGCATAACTTTTTAATGAATTATGAGAAGATCCTAACATTCCTGATGAAATTTCTTGTTAAATTGCAGAAGATAACAACTGCACTTTTCAAGGATTTCTTCTCTACAACAACTTCAACAACCAGATTTCCCAACTGCCTTTTTGTTTCCACAGCTCAGAGACACTCGAAGGCGCTCAAGATTACAATGGGTCGAAAATAAATTTGTAGGCTCAAAAGGGTAACCAAACGCAGAGCAAAAACTAGAAAACCAAATGAACAATAATTCCCACAAAACCCGCTTCTCCTCTTTCCTAGGTGGGTTTCTTCACCGAAACCAACACCATTAATTGCATTGAATGCAATTTCCCCCTCTTTCCTCACGCCACCGCCAATTCAAACTTGGTAAATTTCCATTTTAGATTTTTGCATGTATTTTAAATTTAGCAACAATGTTAGTTAAACATCCACTAACTTCCCATGCTTCCACCAACTTGGCAATTTAAAAGAATGCAAGGACTGTAATTTATTCCACATTAATAGTCTAGAAACCATCGCCACTATCCTCCCACTTGCCACATAATCCCATAGGTCCCCCTTAGGATTAGTAATAGTTTAGGTCCCCTTATTAATAGTTAGGTTTCCACCTTAGCCCTTAGGTCTTAGAATTTATCCTAGGTTAAGTTACAACCTTTTAGATTAAAGTCCAAGTAGGTTAGGTCGTTACAACATAAGTTAGAGAACAAACCATAATAATTCAATAATAGGTCCTGAGTGGGTCTTGCCACCTTAGGTTAAAGCCAACGTAGCATAGGACATTCCATCCAAGGCTAAAATATTCACCTCAATATCCTTATAACAAATCTTTTACCTTCTCACGCTATCCCGCATTATAGTTTATGTATTCAGGAGATCAAATCTTACCGTTGGCAGCATGATGCCAAGTAAGAATACCTGAAACCAGGTTCTTTACAATTTATAACAAAATCTAGATCAGTTCCAAAATACATTTCTTTTAGAAAGTCAATTAACAAGATGACAATAAAGAAAAATTGAAGTATACCTTGGATCAATGGAATTGATTCAAGGTGTGCTATTAACATACATACATACATACATACATACATACACACACACACATACATACATACATACATACATACATACATACATATATACAAAGTATGAAAACAATTTTGTAGGTTCACAACTTGTGGATTGCAAAGTAAAATGATATCATTTCCCATTAAATAGAATTATAGTAAGCATGAATTCAGAACAACAATACTTACTCATTGCGAAACATGATTTTCAACATTGAAGGAATACACCTTCCTAAGACAAATCACATGTTGACATTTGCAATATCAAAAGGAAAGTCATCGTAGTGCTGCCATGATCAAGAAGTTACATACCTTCCTCCTTAAAAGAATCATCATCCCAATGATTTAATTAGTTAGATCATTAAGATTTAGGATAAAATTCAGTTATTTCCCTTTCATTCATAGGTTCATAACAGAACTAAATTTGAAATTTCAAATTTTCAAAATAGTATTAAAAATATTTGTCCAATAGTTCAAGAACTACTCAAGTTTGGCGTGATTCAACATCAAAATATGGATATTTTTTCAGATTTTATCAACTTTTCAGAATTAATTCTGATCAAACAAGTATGGAAAAGTAGATCTCATTTCTTCGAGATCTTCCCAAGTTGCACTTTCTTCGCTAAAGCTGGTTCCTTTGGACCTTACATTGTTTCACTTTATGATTTATTAAGTGCAACTAGCAAGTTCCCAAAGAATCGAATGGGCTTAACCATGATTATTCCTAGGTCTTGGACTGCAAGGAATTTAGCACATGTGATAAATTTGATACGTATTTCTTAAGCAAAGAAATATGGAAATCATCATGCATTCATGATAAAGCAGGAGGTAAAGCTAAAGCGATAAGCTACGGGGTTGATTATTTCAATAATTTTTAAGGGTCCCACATAACGAGGTGACAACTTTGTAGTCTTTCTAAAATTTATAGAACTCTTTTTAGCTTAACTGAAGAAAGACCTTTTCACTAAGTTCATATTTCCTATCAACCCATTTTAAGTTTGCATAACATTTTTACCTATCGGAAACCTCCTTCAAGCGTTCACGAATGATTTTAAATTGTTCCATTTTTGTAAGGAATTTTAGACCAATCACCTCTCTATCCTCAATGTTGTCCCAGCTAGCATGGGTTCTGCATTTCCTTTCGTATAAGGCATCGAAAGGTGCCATTTTCAAAGAGGCATGATACATGTTATTATAAGAAAAATCAACCAATGGAAGGTACTCCTCCCATTTATACTACTGGTCCATGTAATACATTCTTAACATATCCTCTAAAAATTGATTAACTCTTTCGGTTTGTCCATTCGTTTCGAATGATACGAAGAGCTGAAATTCAACTTAGTTCCCAAAGCAACATTAAAGTTTTACAGAATCTTGACGTAATTCTTGGATCTCTATCTGATATGATCAATTCAGGTACTCCATGCAATCTGAAAATCTCATGCACAAATCTTCTTGCTAACACAGGTGAATCATCCTTTAGATTACCAAAGAATAAATTGTGCTACCTTTGTTAGTTTATCTACAACTACTAAGATGACATCATGTTTATTTTTGACATAGGCAATCCTTGAACAAAGTCCATAGTTATCACTTGCCATTTGTAATGCGGAATGCTATGAGGGTATAGTAAACATTTGGATGCATATGTTATACTTTGACACGTTGACATTCTAAGCGGTGTGTCATGAATTGTATTATATCTTTTTCATCCCTTTCAGAAATATAGTTGTTTTATATCAGCAAACATTTTTGTAATGCCACGGATGTCCAGATAAAGGTGAATTATGAAATTTAGTTAACAATTTCTTTCTTAAATCATTTGCCAAGAGTATGTATACCTGTTTTCAAACCGTAAGATTCCTTCATTGTCAAAATGAAAACCTTTATGTCTCATGTCATTTGGATCTGCAGTAAGTACTACCTTTACCTATTGAAAATAGGAATCGATTCCATGACGCTTTTCACCTCATCCTTAAACTGAGTTCTCAATGTAATAAGAGCAGAAATGTGCTTCCTACAACTTAGAGCATCTGCTACTCTATTTTCCTTGCCCTTAATATAACTTATATCAAAATCATACTGAGATAGAAATTCCAACCATCTTCGTTGTCTTGCATTCAAGTTTGGTTGAGTAAAAATATACTTCAACCCAAGATGGTCAGTTTTTAGTTCAAAAGGCCTACCGAGAAGATAATGCCTCCATATTTGAAGGGCATGAACAATGGTAGCAAGCTCTAGGTCATGTGGAGCATAATTCCATTCATGTAACTTGATTTTTCTACTTTCATATGCTATGACATGGCCATCCTGTAACTGAATTCCTCTAAGGCTTTCCCGGATGCATATTTACAATAGTAAAGTTCCCATTGGGATCAAGTATAGTTAAAATAGGTGTTGTTGTTAACCGTTCCTTTAGAATCTTAAAGGCAGATTCACATTTATCATTCCAAACAAATTTCTTGTCTTTCTTCTATGATGAAGTTATTGGTGCAACGACCTTAGAAAAGTCTTTAACAAACTTTCTATAATAACCTACAAGTCCCAAGAAGCTCCTGACTTCATGGAAATTCTTGGGTGTAGGCCACTCGATTATGGCTATGATCTTTGAAGGATCTATGGCTATTCCATCCTTGCTTATAACATAACCCAAATAGTGCACTACATGTGTCATAAAAGGAGAATTTTGACAACTTACCATACAACCTCCTCTTCCTCAAGATTTCCAAGACTATCTTGAGATGATGATGGTGTTCTTCAATGTTGTTAGAATAGATGCGAATATCGTCCAAGAATGCTAGCACAAACTTGTCCAAGTATTCTTGAAAAATATTGTTCATCAAGTTCAAAAAGGTGGCGGGCGCATTAGTCAACCCAAACGGTAAAACTGTGAACTCATAATGCCCATATCTTGTTTTAAAAGTTGTTTTATGTATGTCTTCATCCTTTATTCTCAATTGATGATAACCAAATTGAAGATCTATTTTAGAATACATCGAGGCCCCACGCATCTGGTCAAATAGATCATCAATTCTAGGAAGTGGATATCGATTCTTAATAGTTGCCTTGTTCAACATTTTATAATCAATGCACAATCTAAGTGTGCCATCCTTCTTTTTCACAAAAATTACCGGTGCTCCCCAAGGTGAGACACTCGGCCTTATCAAACCTTTTGACAATAGTTCCTGTAACTGAGACTTTAGCTCTACCAGTTCTGTGGTAGTCATTCTATAAGGTGCCTTGGATATAGGCTCAGTTCCTGGTTTGATCTTGATTGAGAGTCAAAATCCTTTTAGGTGGAAGACTGCAATTCTTCCAGGAATACATCTCTAAAATTTTGTAACAAGGGGTATCTTTCCATAAAATCACTACCCTCTTCTGTAGTTTCAGAAATCTTTACCACATATAAGGTGTAGGCTTTGTTTTTGGCCTTTTAAAGTTGCATTCACGACAACTTCTAACTAAAATATCATGTTTTACACCCTGAATGACTATTGTTTTCTGGGTCATCTAAGAAACTAATTTATTTTTCATAACAGTCAACCTTTGCCTTATGTTCATCTAACTAGTTAACACCTATGCTTATATCATAAGATCTCGAAGGAGCAACATAAAGATCAACTTATGTGGAAAAACTAGGCAAGTGAAGGACCGCGCCCAAAAAGACACATACTAACCATATGAACAACATTATTTCCATAGTGTATAGTCCATAATTTTTCCATTTTCTCCACTCTTCTTTTTAATTTTGAAGCTAACTTAGTAGAAATAAAACATTCAATAGCTCCAGTATCAAAAAGTATAGTCACAAGTATACCGAATAAATTACTCGGAACTTCTATGGGCATGGCTTGCTTTTTAGCCTACTTGTCACCACTCTTTGCAGCGTGTATTCTATGTTGTTGATTGTGGTCATCCTTCTTCAAAGGATAGTGACTTGCGTAATGATCTTTACCACAATTAAAATAACCTTCAATAGGCCCCTTCCTAGGTTCAAATTTATTTCCAGCCTTGAAGTTATCATTCTGGATTCCATAGGACTTCTGTCCATTGTTATTATTCTTGACAAAGCTGTTCGCATACTCTTGACGAGGTTTTCTTATCATTGTTTTCTTATTATTATCAATGGTAAATTTATTTTTCTTGCCAAACCTCTTCCAGGGTCCCTTTTTTGTTAAGAGATGAAGAAGAGTTTGAAACCTTCTTTCTAATTTCTTCTCTATGAGAAGAGATTGCTTTTAATTTCTGTTCTTGCCTTATGGCCTTTTCAACAACCCCTTCCATAGTGGTTGGACCGTGAACATCTACCTCACCACCTATGATGGGATTCAGTCCCATAATAAATTTTCATATCCTGAACTTCTCGTCAATCGATACTAAGGCACGTACTTAAGGAGTTTAGTAAACCCTTCCCAAGACTACTCACACGGTTGAATTTCTTTGTGATAAGTTCTGAAATTGATCATTTTCGATCATAATAAATTTGAGGCAACCATTGTTACCTAAAATAAACTTTAAATTGATCCCACGTTATGTCTGATTCAACAATATTCAACTCAGCCTTTCGGCTGTCCCACCATGAGGATGCCTCATGGGAAAGATGATACACTCCCCAAATTGCTTTTGTTTCTTCAGAGAAGTTTCTTATAGAAAAGTACTTCTCCATTTCACTGAGCCAGTTCTCAGTCCCATCTCCTAGTGTAGTTTCATCAAACTTAGGAGGACTTATCCTTTTTATATCTTTGGTGAGTTCTGCTACCAATCTTGCCTTTTTATTTTCAAGCTAATTAGGCATGTTCACATTACTATTATCAACACGTGGATTCCCTCCATTGGTGTTGTCCGCAGGAGGTGTGATCATCATTGTCAGCATCTTCTTCCTCCTCCTCATTACCCATTTCTTGTTGTTCTAACACAGCCAAATGATCTCTTGTGTCCAGGAGGGAAGCAAGGATATTTTCGAGTTTTTGGGCGGTAGCTACTTCTCCATCCAGTGGCAGGTTGTTTGCAACATTCTCTCTTGTTCTAACAATTTTCTGTTTAACAAGAAAATGTAAATTTTATCAGATTATGGACACAATAGGTCCAAGTGTTGTAGCCTTCAGCTTTGATACCAAGATGTAACATTCCCATTCATGACTCTATAACAAGGGATTTTTTTACATAACGTTCTCTACTCTAAATTATTATAATTTAGAACACACGTTCAAGTTTTAATTAATGTTCTCCATTCTAAATGACTATGATTTACAACAAAAATTACGTTTAGACTAATGTTCTCTGTTCACATATTCATAATATGGAACACACATTCCATGCCATTCAATCACATAAAAGATAACCATATGCAATCGTAATGACTCGATGAATTACCAATCTCCCATTTCATGGCTCGAGTTTCATCAATCTCTCATTTCATGACTTGGCTTCTTACCGATCCTTCATGTTAATTAAATTTAATGTATAATAAGTATACCTGGTTGCCTTTACCCTTTCATGTATTGAAGTGTTCTATTTAAGAGGCCTATATAAATATCTCATTACCGATATCCATCTCGAAATCCCGCTTCTTAAACTAGGTGATCCAGGACAACACAACCAGTAGCTTTGCAATACTTTGGCCAAAGATTTTCACATGCTTAGCATGATTATATTCCTAGATGGCATACTCGTCAATGGAATACGTCCTTCACCCCACTTCATTTGTTATCTAGAATGGTCTTTTCTGACTCTTGTCAGTCCTCTTGTCCAAGGTTGAACCTTAATCCAAGTCAGCAATATGAAAAGGTATAGAGAAGCACTCGTGATGACTAAGGGTACACAGACATACTTCATCAACCCTAGTCGATTGCGTGTGTCTAGTTACCTTTAGTCATTGTGAGTCACTCCATATACAAGGACATGTTCCTAACTTGGTCCAAAGTAAAACTGAGGCCAAGTCCAAGCTTATGTAAACCTAGATGATTCGATTCGGAAGGGTGTTGCAACATGTCAGCTGCAACATTGTGTCATCATGAAGGTCGACCTTCATGATGACACCTTATTGCAGTTGGCGTGTACCAACATCCTACGGAATCCTCCCATCTAGGGTACATATCCAACTAAGAGGTTGATCACTTTCTTATCTTTATAATTTAAGAATAAGTTTCAACAACCTTGCTGATTCTCTAACCTCTTTGTTCATTACAGTTGCTAGCCATGAATGACTTAAATTGTCATGTAGCTTAATATACAATCACTCCTCCTTTCCAAAGGATTGTATATCATTTCTTGGTTCATTATTTAAAGTTTCAGACTTACAGTCCAAATCAGCTTAACATAGTAAGATTAACTTACTAAGCTTAATCAAGTTCATTCGCAACTGATTCTAAATTCAGGTTTCCTTTATATTAGACCTCATTTGAATGAGGTCTATTTCTTATACACATGAATCCATTTCTTTTCAATTATCTTACCTTAATTTAAGGTTTATTAAGAGGAGATATGATTTCCTCTTTCCGAGTATCCCTTGGATATGACACTCCAAAGGGTATTAACAAATTCTTATTCGGAAACTAATTGTTCTTTCCTCATCATCCATTAGTTAGGATCCATTTTCAATGATTAATTACACATGAATTCATATGTTTTTTTACCCTTGAATCAAGTTAATTGATAATCCATATTGACCTAAGTATTAACCATTTGTACATTCCAACTTAAAAGTTGTATTTAAGAGAAGAGTAGAGTGTCAATTCCCTCCTTCTCATTATATCCTTTTTAAATCTAACAACCATCATTTATACAGGTACAAATTCAAAGAATAGGAATAAGTTTACAATTTTCTTTCAACAATTCAATAATGATACAATAATTAAAATAACACACCATTCCTTTTCTCATTCCTCAAAGTAATATATATATATATATATATATATATATATATATATATATACATTTTACAAGTCCAATATTCGAACTTCACTCATGCAAACAACATTGATAACTCAATAGAATACAACTTTTATTTTTCAATTACATTTGAAAGGAATAACAATGTCTCATATAAGGTCCAACCTCTAATTAAATGAGAGAAACATCATAAAAGAGCATGTCATCTTTAACACTTATGGAATCCATCTGCAAAAATTGCTAGCACGGGTCGGTTCGACGAGCTAAGCATGTTAAGCACTTAACATTAAAATGATGTGCTCTTGACTTCTGTCTCATTAAAAGAACCACGATTTTATGAAACGTTCAAGCGATGAGATAGATAACTCATAAGAAATAAGCACTGCTAAAGGAAGAATGGGTTAAACGACCTCATCATAATAAATAAGCATCATGATCAAACAACATTCTTAATTAGCAATCTCTTCGGTGAATTTACAACAGCAAGCAACATTGCATCCCCTGAATTCTTAGCTGTTCCATACTATAATGTGTAGAGTTCATTCCAGATTTAAACAAATGTTCCAATGAATATTAACTCTAACAATTCTCGAAGAGAAATAATTAAGCGAAGTAATGATTTACCTCTTCAGACAAAATCAACCAATTTCTTTTCATCTTAGTAAATAGCATTTTTATGATGAAGTAACTACAATCCAAAATAAAGGAAAAATTCCTTCACATCTAATACTCACTCGACTTCAACCAAGTTCCATGCGTAAGAGGGAAAATGATCGGACCCATAAAGACAACTTATCACCCCTTCAAAATTCAACAAGACAACATAATTTATCACCCATCTCGGAGAGAGAAAACATCAAGTAACATGTAATTACTTACACTCAAAGGAAATCATACATCAATTCAATATATATCCTAACTCTGAGATTGGAAAGGAAGAAGAAATAAAAGTAGCATTTCTTCCAATTAATCATTTTTCAATCTCTTACGGTTAACACGACTGAACTGGTTGTTTTCAAGCAAGAGAAATAATAACGAGAGTAACATACAGAGAGAGTAACACAATCAACCTTTCTTCTGAACTCAAGAGTAACAATAATGAAACCCTCAATTCGAAAAGAGAGAGAAAACAATATAGAAGTCAATATTCAAGGTGAAGGAGATTATCCTTATTTTTCTCCAATACCTAGTCCAGGATATCAAAAGTTGTAACATGCAGGTCAATTGACAATGAAGTGTATGTTTTGAAGTGAAACTGGAACAGTCTCAGGAGCATACAAGCTACCATGGCAGAGGTATTCAGTGAATTCAATTACAGTTAACCAATTTACCAAACAACTACTAAGCTTCTTATTTCCATCCCACAATAATTGTTGTATATGCTACAAACAAGCATGTTTAACCTAAGAGTTAAAATAATTAAATGATTACAACCAAGTAACACAGTCTCAATTCCACAGATATAAAAGAAATCATTTAATCACAAAGGAAAAGAATCCATCCTAGTTTAAATATAATAGAAATCATAAGGGAGTTGTCATTCAAAGTACCTATACTCATCATCGAGTTCAAAGGGAGAAGAAAACTATATATTCCAACACAAATCCTTCAAGTAAACAAAGTGAGTTAATCTCAGTTCAAATAAAGGAAAGTAATCTTTTTAAACAATCATTAAGGTACCCAAAAGTAAGAGAAATAACATATCTCTTCAGGAACATGCAAAGTGAATGACAACATGGTAGTTGCAGTAAGGTTTCAAAGTAACCAAATTGTATTTAAACCGCATTTCTAAGCAAGGAGACACAATTCAAAAAAAGTCCCACTTTATCAATCCATGAAATCCATAGCTTTTGAGCATATATAACTCAGTAAAAGAGTAATTATATCACTGTTACCTTCAACAAATTTAAACCCATAAGGAAACATCAAAACCGAATACCCGTTTCAGTCAAAATCTTAACAACAGTGATGAATTCATATACATTGCATTTCTAACTAAGAACATCGATTTTTCCATGCATGCATCCAAAAATTACCCATATTGCAACTTTTCCAAACAACAAATTCAAATAGAAGATCATAGCCAGAAAAACACTAAAACATTTTCACAAAACCAAGCATTTCTAATAAAGAGTTCTTTTACGAAGACATTTAATAAAAAGCATAACTGTTTAATGAGAAGAGCCTAACATGCCTGGTGAAATTTCTTGTTAAATTGCAGAAGATAATAGCCAAAATTTTCAAGGATTTCTTCTCTACAACAAATTCAACAACTAGATTTCCCAACTACCTTCTTGTTTCCACAGGCTCGAGACATCTTGAAGGTGGTCAAGATTACAATGGGTCAAACATAGATTTACTGTGAGGCTCAAAAGAGAAACCAAATGTAGAGCAAAAACCAGAAAAACCAAATGAACAATAATTCCCACAAAACCCGCTTCTCCTCTTTCCTAGGCGGGTTTCTTCACTGAAACCAACACCATTTAATGCATTAAATGCAAATTCCCCCTCTTCCCTCACGCCACCGCCAATTCAAACTTGGTGAATTTCCATTTTGAGTTTTTACATGTAATTTAAATTTAGCAACAATGTTAGTTAGACATCCACTAACTTCCAATGCTTCCGCCAAACTTGGCAATTTAAAATGCAAGGACTGTAATTTATTCCACATTACTAGTCTAGAAACCATCGCCACTATCCTCCCACTTGCCACATAATCCCATAGGTCCCCCTTAGGATTAGTAATAGTTTAGGTCCTCTTATTAATAGTTAGGTTTCCACCTTAGCCCTTAGGTCTTAGAATTTATCCTAGGTTAAGTTACAACCTTTTAGATTAAAGTCCAAGTAGGTTAGGTCGTTACAACATAAGTTAGAGCAAAAACCATAATAATTCAATAATAGGTCTGAGTGGGTCTTGCCACCTTAGGTTAAAGCCAACATAGTACAGGACATTTCGTCCAAGGCTAAAATATTTGCCTCAATATCCTTATAACAAATCTTTTACCTTCTCACGATATCCAACGTTATAGTTTATGTATTCAGGAGATCAAATCTTACCATTGGTAGCATGATGCCAAGTAAGAATACCTGAAACTAGGTTCTTTACAATTTACAACAAAACCCAACTTGGTTCCAAAATACATTTCTTTTAGAAATTCAATTAACAAGATGACAACAAAGAAAACTGAAGTATACCTTGGATCAATGGAATTGATTCAAGGTGTTTTGTTAACATATATATATCAAGTATGAAAACAATTCTGTAGGTTCACAACTTGCGGATTGCAAAGTAAAATGATATCATTTCCCATTAAACAGAATTACAGTAAGCATGAATTCAGAACAACAATACTTACTCATTGCAAACATGATTTTCAACATCGAAGGAATACACCTTCCCAAGACAAATCACATGTGTCAAAATTTGCAATATCAAAAGGGAAAGTCATCATAGTAATGCTGCCATGATCAAGGCGTTACATTTAAATTAAAGTGGATTATAATTATTTTCCTAATGAAATTTGAAGATCACTTTTAATTTTGTAATTATACATGTGTTTAGATAACCTTTCGCCAACAAATGTGTTATCGCTTGATGCCAAATGCCATGATAAGTTTTTGCTAATTTATTTGCTACATTTGGAAAAAATATGTGACACTGAAGATATGTCAAAATCCCTGTTGTGTTCTCACGTTACAACCAAAGAAACTAACTAAAAATTTGTGTTTTTGAAATTTTAGGTAATGGATTTTAGATTGTAGAGTCATGGTAATCATTCTTATTAGCAACTTGATGCTAGATTAAATATATGTTGAAAAACCTTATGGTTCAACCTAGTGTTTCTCATTTTGAGCACCTTGTTTACACTCTTTTTTCAACAAGGAAGCGACCCAATATAGGTCTCTTTCCTATAACTTTTGCTCAAATTTTTTATGAAATGCAAAGGCTCATTTTTATTACATGGAGACCCTCATGTCCCAAATATATTATTTTCTTTTGGAAGATGAAATAATGTAACAAAATTCAATGGAAAGATGTCTTTGGAAAGGAACCATTCCAAATAGTGTATGGAAGTAGTATAAGGGGATTCAAAGAGTTGTCAAATATCATAGAACAAGTAAGGAAATAGGACATAAGCTTAAGACTTTGTAGAGTACATGAAAGATGTGCACTATCAAGTGCACAAGCAATTGGTCAAGAATAATGCACAATACAAACAACATGTAAATTTAAAAAGAAAATAAGTTGAGTGTCAGGTGGGAGATTTAGTTCTAGATCAATTGAGAAAGGAGAGATTTCCTAGAGGCACTTACGATAAGTTGTAGTGGAAGAATATTGGACCATGTAAATGTTTTCATAAGTTTGCATAAAATGCATATGATATTGAATTTTCTTGAAGGAATAAATGTCTCAAACATATTCAATGTGGAAAATATGTATCCATATTATGAAGGGGAAAAATTTGAAAAGGTTTATTGGAGATAGAAGATGTCAAACAAGTGTGAAAAGAAGAAGAAAGTGTGATTGACTGTATGGTGAAAATAACACACAACAGGGAGCATAAGGAATACTTGGTGAAATGGAAAGGAAGGGAAGTTGAGGATGCGAGCTAGATGAGAACGCATGAGGTTACAAGCAACAAAATTCTAGAAGTAAAGCTCGCATAAGTAAGAGCTCATGGTTTCAAAATTACATAAGGTGTATGATGTAGGATCATCCAGGTTCACATGCAATACTATATTAACTAAAAATATTTAAAATAGTTTGTTGTATTTTTGTATTTCTTTGTTGATACATAGAGTAGATGTTGGAAGAAAATTAACTAAGTTTGGAAGTTTACAGAGGTAGGAGGAAATCGATTAAGTATGGAAGTGTGCATAGTTATTGGCGTATGAGATTATCTCTTGACATAAGTGCACATGAAGGAATTGAGGGTGTATGAGTTGTGTAAACATTGACAATAAAGTTTGGTCATGTGCAAGATTATTAAAGCTTCAAATTATTTAGTTTTAATTATAATCCCATTCTTGATAACCACCAAGTTTGTTCAGCTAATTGAATTGATTACCTTATTGGTTGAAGCGTGCTTGTAAGTAGTTTAGAGGAGAGAGGCTCCTTTGATTTTTGAAGGAATGTTTTGTGTTCTAGTGACCATCACAACATTTACACTAAATAACTGTCACTTCTTTGTTCAATAGAGAAACAAAAGCAACATGAAGTTGAAGAATTGTGTAAATCTTTATATTCAAGTGCACTTATTCTTTTTCTTCACAATTAAAAGTGTCCAAAAGTAGCATTTTAAGTTCTTAGCAAAAATATTTAGTAAGAAGGAAGGTGAACAAAGCCGTGATTTTCAGCAAGAAATGAAATAATAATAAGAGTGTCATATCACATGTTTAAATTCTACAAGTAATAACATTATCAGTGGAAAGGTCCACTTAAGAATATTTTGCTCTTTCTTATCAATATATCTGTTGCACAACTCAATTACAATTACTAGTAAATATCACTTTACACTTAAAAATAAAGCTACCCCAAATCTCCAACATTAAAAGATCATATCCCAAAATAATTTGAATCACATGATCCTTAAAGCAATCTACATTTCATTGCATCATATCTCCTTCCAATATCAAAATAGTTACTACTCATTAAATATTCATATATATTCCTTTCTCTTCTCAATTACTAGAAATACTTTTCCATTACTTTGATTAACCATTCTCTCCTTAAGTAAAGATTAATATTTAAATGAACTAAATTGACTATTCTAATAAAATAAAATCTCAATAAATCCATTAAAAATATGGCTTAACAATATCAAAATCATCTTGGTAATATAATTTTTTGGGAAAAGAAAACAATTTGATTAAATAAAATTTATAACGCAGACCATGAATGATTTGATACAAGTGCAACCTCATACATCATAACCAATACATCGTTAATGTGAGTTTAGATTTTATTGTTTGGATATTTATAGATATGAACATTACTAATAGTAACGTAGACCATTCCCATTTGGTTGGTGAGAAACCCTTGGAGTAATCAGTAGCAGAGGCATCATAATTGCCATTGACAATTGCATCAATCACTTTGTATGTCCTCTTGCTGCATCCGATCTCTTCTCGCATTCATAAAACTTATGTCAAACTCATCCCAAACAAGTCTATAAAAAGGAAGGAATTTGGAACCCCGAATTCTCACAAGCGCATTGTCGTCCTGCCGTATTATGCTCTCTTCTTGCATAAAATACTCATTGTCGTCATCTCTTTTTCCAGGTAGTCACACACCTGCTTCTAAAACTTAGTGAGCCAATTGACCAAGGTGTCATGATCCATAGGGGTCTAGAATACACACTAATTCATCGGCCCATTAGCACCAAGAAGGAGAAACAAGAAAAGTGAATAAAATGAGGTAAACAGAGGTTTTGGACGGAACCACCGCTCTATGCAGAACAACGGTTTCAGAACCGCCACCCTATAGGGGTGGTGGTACTAAAAACCACCGCCCGGCTAGGGTGGTGGTCCCGAGACTTGGTCTACTCGGAGTAGTAGCAGTCATTATACTTTCAAACAGAAAAGAAGAATGGAATGCGAATGGACGCGAATTTGAAGTGCCCAAATGTCGTGTCTCTTCCCCTTTCACGCCCTTTCATATAATCCAATGAATGGGAGGACATGGGAAGGACTATAAATGCATGAAAGGAGCAAGAGAATGATTCATTTAAAGATCCAAAGAGATCGAGAAGTAGAGTTTAATGAGAGTAGTGACCAACATCTTCAGTATGGGAATGGAATTGTAGGAGCAAGGTGTAGAAACAGAGCAAGCAAGTAATTAGAGAGAAGGTTTAAATTGTTGATTTTTTCGTACTTATTGTAATATGTAATTGTATATATTAGACCAATAAAAGTGGGAAGAAATAGAAGTTCCTTCCCGATCGGTTTTCCTCTCTTGGAGGTTTCGGGATAAAATTGTTGGTGTTGAAGTTTTGAATTATTTCCTTCTCTGCAATTTCCTTTCTATAGCACTAGATAATCAGTCACGAAGCTCTGATTTTTCAAGAAAATATGTCATTTTCCAAAGTTGAAAGTAGAACAACATAGTTGTGTGGTTCGTAGAGTTCCAAAGTAGAATTTTATGGATCGATCTGTCTTAATGTCATCTTTTTATGGAGATCCGAACAAAATCGAAATAGGATTGTTTCAGCCTTAACAAGAGGGGAATAATGGGGTCATAGGGTGATTCTAGGTATGTGTAAATGTGTAAATAGGGACCGCTTTGGAAACATATAAAATCCTCTCCATTTTTTTGCTAGGGAGGACGAAATCATCTACAAGGGTGGAAACAACATTCTACACAAATTTTACTAGGGTTTCTTTGAGTTGAGAAGGTCCACCTTTGATATGTTAAATGTGAGGCAAGCATGAGCTTTAAGATGTGCAACTCCTCCTCTATCTTGTGGGTGGAGATGAGTGCTAATGAGTTGATGTCTTGGTTATGTTGTTCCGTTGTGCACGTGTGTGGTCATGGGGTTCACCAGGTACTGAAGCTTCAAGTTGTAGGTGGCCATGGCGATGTCAAGCCCTTTGAGGCCGTAGTCCATGCTCAGGCCCCCGGTAGCCAGTATTTCCATCGTGGCCATCCTAACGCTTGTACCTCCCCCAGAATTGTAGCCACATGTAGCCCCACTAACCACCTGTCCAACACAAACACCATATCCACTCCCTCATCCGAATCCCTACATGACCCCAAACCCACCAACAACATAGCCAACATCATAACCAGAGTTTCTAACACCATAACCGAACCATTACCGGCTCCGGAAGCACCCGCACCACCTCCAACACCGTAACCCGACCCACCACCAAAGCACCATACCAGCTCTAGAGCCACTTGCATTATATCTCCACTATCTCCATCTGCATACTGGAATGTACCGGAAGATACACTCAAAGTGCCAATTTCCAATTGATATTTACTTTTCCTCATAAATGGGTAGCAACTACAAGGATCATGATGTTACCCCTATAACATTTTTCAATCTCACATTATAATCTGGTATTTCTTTAAGACCAAATATTTGGTACAAGTAATTTCCATAGTAGAAACACACAATATAATATTCATGTATGCCTTAACAAGTACAATACAATGGCTATTATATAGCCATGGAGGTAGGAAAAACAACCTCCTACAAAATAGAATATAATAACCCGAGATAGGAATGAATAATAATGACTAAAAATTTATATTTTTATAGCTATATAGTAGTATAATATCTAATTACTAATTACTAATTACTATGGTAAAACATTAATTATCATGCGAGCACTAACATAGGATTTCCTAATAGATTAAACACACATTTGAGACATCATGGATATGATCTGCGAGGGGTTGTAAGGGTTTCACCATAAATAAAGGAATACTATTCAAATTAGACACTTGTATGTCATGTTGGGAATTTAGAGCTAAGGGACTACCACCATTAAAACTTACAAAGGAGATTTATTTGATGTCCCATGAAATTAACGGGCCTTAAATTTCTAGGAGAGAAAAGGAATGACCTATTAGGATGAGGAGTAGAATTACTTTTTTATAGGAAAAATAGATATATTAACTAATCTTTATGCCCTTACCATTATTCTCCTTCTAGGTGAGATTTACAATTACTCATAAGTTTCTCTAGTAGACATAATTTTCCTTTTTGTATTTTTCTCTTGAAAGAATGGATCTTTATTGTATGAAAATAGATATTTAAACTTGGGAGTCATCGGATGTGTAGAAAGGTTCCTTCAAAGGCTATAATTCGCTAAGACATACATCAATCTAGTGGAGATGTTTTAAATCTCATCAAATGCCTCCCACTAGTTCGACAAAATTGATTCCATTAAAATTTGCGTCCTTATTGAATTAGGAATTCAACATTTCAATGAAATAATGAGGGATGTTTAAGGCATCGATTAAATCCAGCCTATCCTCGGATCTAATTCCTAAACTAAGAATCCAATGACAAAGGGTGAGAGAGAGTGAAAAAAAAATTAAATGGGATATGATGCACTAAATTGGAAAATGGATCGATTTACGCCTCTTAAAGATGGATGTGAACCCATGAATGACACTTATGGAGATGCAAATAAATTTGAAGGAAAAAAATGGAAAATAATGAAGGCATGCAAGAGGACATGAATGTTCACATCAAACACATAAAATTAAAAAAAAAAGAAGCCACACTTTCATTAATATCAAGTCTTGACCATTTACTGAGACACAAATATGAGGCAAGAAGTTTCCATGTATGAGTTATAGTGATCAAAACTAAGATTTTTTGAGCTCAAAGGAAGAGATCTAGAATTGCATAAATTAAGCATATTATGTTCCAAAGAACTTACATTTATAGAACTCAAGAGAGAGAGATCGGGAGAGGAAAATCACATCTAGTGAGTAATGAATTCCACCACCCACCAACACTAAGGACCAATCACCATAGACTTTATAGGTCAGGTATGGGCACCAAACATTTCTCCAAGTGTAGGCTATTTGATTGTCATTCTAGAGGATGATGTTGCTTAACATTAAATTTGAGTTGGTGGAGTGGTTGAGCATTGATCGAAAAAAGGTGTGGCCTTGTTATGCCTCGTGGAATTTAGATAATTTTTTTAATCTATGAATTACTTTTCTATTTATCAATTTTTATGTTCCACGACCTTGTTATGCCTTTTATGACCCACAACCTCAATGTATTTAAAATTTATCTTTCCTTCTCCACATTTCGTAGTGATCTATTTCTTCAACTCACTGATTTTTGACCCATGACAGTTGTCCTTTATTCCTTAAGAATCCATGGAACACCTAATTCTTATTTCATGGCTTCTAATCTTAGTCGTATTTAAAATTGTTTGTATTTTTTTTTGTTGCGGTGTCCTTGAGAATTTTCTTTGTGTCATGGTTTCTCCGTAGTAGTCTACATGATTTTTTTGTGCGAGAATTAACCAATTCTATGAATTTCAATATTTTCCAAGTGTGCGTAACACTATATCTCTAAATTGTGAAGCATTAACATTTATCACATTCTATGGAAGACTAGCCCTATGGCTTCTTCATTCCTCGAGTCTTCAAACATGAGTTTGTTAGTGTGTGTTATTTTCCACATCATTAGGCGAGTCATTTCACTTAGGTGAGATCATAGGTCCATGTGTCATTTAGGGGTCATTATGAGATTCCCTTACGCGTTAGTGCGTCAGCACGTCAATACGTCAGTGTGTCATATGCATCATTGGGAGTTACACTTCTATTATGGGAATGTAACTCCCCCTCTCTACTCGAGTTGTCATGATTGCAACACTGGGGGTTACTTAGCACCTCCTATATGTACACCCCATTTGATCTATGAGATAGAGGAGAGTTTTATGGCTTAACCAGGTTCTTCCCGTGTTTCAAATCTTTGCATGCACATTCGGTTGATGCTCACTCCTCCCAAGATCTCTTCACACTGTCATTCGCACATCCGTTGATGTGCACATCATCCCTCGTGATCCTCACTTGTGGGTTTTAAACCCTCTTTCATGGTATCAGAGCAGATCTTGTGGATCCATGCACTCATCGGCATTTTCTGTGCATGTTTTCTAGCTTCTGGCATGATATTCAGATTTCGTTGCGTGTGTCGTAATGGATATTCTGTTCGTGTGTTTATTGCATTGATTTTGGGCATTTTCATACCTCTGTTCGGGTTGTTCGTGGTTTGGTTTTCGGGTGTTTGTGGCTTTGTTTTTGGGGTTTAATGGTTTTGCATCCTTGTATGTAGTTTTGGAGTGTTTACAGTTTCAGATCTGAGCTCTAGAAGTGCTGGTTTTACTAGTTTATAGTGGTGAGAGGTGCTCCTGCGTGGACGTTTTCACTCACCTCACCGACTTGTATTGTTTTCGGGCTCCATTTCTAGTTCGGACGTGTGTGCTTTGGAATTGTTCGTTTGCTCAGGCCTGCGCATCTCCTAGCCCAGTCCACATTCAAACTCAGCTCTACACAGCTCAGCCACCCTTCAACTTGGTTCCCACGTGGGACTCCACTCCACCAACACCTTGCTTCCTCCTTGCGTTGGTCGTTGGTCTGTTGGACATGGGAACAACTCTATTCATGGCCCAACTTCCTTGTTCGTGGTTCAGCTCATTGTGCTTGCTTCTCACTGCTCGCTCATTGCTCATGGTATTCCCTAGGCTCGTTGCATTCCTCCTAGGCTCCAACAGCTCCCACGTGCCCTGCTTTGCATTGGAAAAACATTTTTTTGACTCTGCTCAGCCATTTTTGGCGTTTTTGGAATTTTTGGTGGTTTGAGGTCTTCAAACGGCTCCTCCAGCTTGTGCAAACCTGCTCCACTCCTCCATGCAACCTCCCACGCACCATTCTCTCCTCTGCTCGGCCCTCCTTCCAAGTACCACGTGGAGGTCTGCAAAAAAATGTTTTTTTGCTGCAATACGTTGGAAAAACATTTTTTTTTTTGGCTTCGTTGTTTGGTCGGCTCTGGTTACCTACTCCCTTTTGGACATTTTTGACAGCCTAACCACTCAGCTCCAGCTCCAGCAGCACCTTGACACGTGGGCTCTCCACTCAGCCTGCAGTTTCGCTGCAACTTCAACGGTTACTTGTCTTGCTGGCAAATCTGCACACGTGGACTTGCACTCACTTGGACTGCAGATCTTTCACTAAACGTGGGCCCCCTCTCAGCCCTCTTTTTAATGTTTTATGGCTTTAAAAAAAAACATTCATGGCATGTAATTAAATTTAGGCTATTTTTGGCTTGTTTAATTAAACCTTCCTACACTTGTCAAAGACGGAGGGCGAGGTCCGGGGTTGGCAGGAGGCCAATCCCCCTCACAGTCAAAACAAACCCTATCTAAAATTTCATGTTGTTTCCAACAGGTACCCACATGACACCCTTTGCACCCATTTTGGGCACTTTTTAAATGCATTTGCAACATTTATTGATGTTTTCCATCAGTTGCAGGAATCGTAATAATGCCATAACTTTTGACTCGCAGCTCGTTTTTGAGCGCTTCCTAGTCAAAGTTGCATGTTTTTTCACATTCTACATGATGGAATTATCAATTTTGTAAACTCACTACTTTATAAAGTACCGCATTCTAGGGGGTTGATTGTACTCTTGGGCTTCACACGCAGACGCATTATCAGCCGAGTCGACGTCTTGCTTTTGTGCATCTTGCATTTTTCATCATGGAGAGCTCTCTTTCTAGACTTGAGCATTGTAGGATCGCCTTACACCTCTGCCACTTCTCACCGGGAGAGGGAACTATTCAGCTTGGTGTGCTTCCATGGAATGTTACTTCACCCACGAGGGTCTTTTACCCTTCTTGTTTGGGCAGTTTACGCACCCACCAATCATCATCATCTAGAGGACTTTCTTGACACTTGCAACCATGTCTTTGGTCACATGATGATGCATGTCTCTCATTCTCTTTGGTTTCACGTGGCAGACTCAGATCCACCCCACCATGTCTGGAGCATTCTTCAGTCCCTCTATGGAGACCCTTCACATATTGCCACCATTCTTGCCGTGATGATTCGATTGTCTCCATTTCTTCATGTGATGGCAGTTTCATTGACATAGACTCGTTTGATTCTACTTCTAATGATGAGGATTGTGCACCCAGTTCTGATGCAGAGAGCATTACAGAGGACTTCTCTCCTCTTTCTCTCACTATTCTAGAGAGTGTTGACACATCCCACATCTCATCAGATATCAAGCAGTCTCATACTCAGTCTCACACCATCATTACACCAACCTCCTTTCCACTTCCAGTGTGTGAGGCCCACTTCACTCCTCTACCTTCATTGGATGACTCATACCTATCTGACATCACTTTTCTTTTTGTTGAGCTCCCTCATTGGGACGAGTATCTGCCTGACCTTTGTCGTCTTTTTGCAGAGTCCACTTGTGATGCTCTACAGGTCCCTCATCCATCTACAGGTGTTTCAGAGGAGTTCATCATCTCGTTGTTTGGAGTTCCCCTTCTGGGATTCTTACCACTTCCACTTTTCCGGAGACCTTCATTGATCCACCCTCAGTTGTGGATCCCTTTTCTGTTGTGGAGGATGTTTTGTTCCCTTCACTTCACATGGACATCCTTTCTACAGTTGTTCACTCTTCACACTCTGATAGTTCTACGCACGTGGCATTACCTTCGGTTCCTTGGCACTCACTCGCTAGAACTATGTCACACTCTAGTGCACCAGACTCAGAGTTCTTCATGTTGCTACCTTCAGTTTCCTTTGTGGAGTGGGTGGACTTCCAACACGTCATTTCTGTCCTTCCTAAGGGTAGGCACATAGTTCGGTGCGGGTGGCTCTTCTTCATTCTAGAGGTAGAGGATCTCATCATCAACATTCTTCTGGGAGACTTCTAGAGCTGCAGAGTTCAGATTTGTCCATGGCATCTTCTACATTCCTCTCGTCTCCCTCTTCTTCTCTCTTCTTCTTCTTTCTGAGAGATTGCCTCTTTGTACATGGGTACCTTTTCAGGCTCGTCTAGAGCTGGGACCCATATTTGGCATCTTTCTTAGATTAGAGAGTGTTTTGTTCTCTTGTGGTGGATGTTTTTCCCACTGGGTTTTCCTTCACTGCTTGGGACCTTCTTCTTGTGCATGGGTACCTCATCAGGCTTTGTGCTGGGACCCATTTCTCGTTTCTGACTTGCCGCCTCATCCTAAGTTACGATGAAGGGGGGGTGTTGGTGTGTGTTATTTTCCACATCATTAGGTGAGTCATCTCACTTAGGTGAGATCGTAGGTCCACGTGTCATTTAGGGGTCATTATGAGATTCCCTTACGCGTCAGTGCGTCAGCACATCAGTGCGTCAGTGCATCATATGCATCATTGGGAGTTACACTTCTATTATGGGAATGTAACTCCCCCTCTCTACTCGAGTTGTCATGATTGCAGCACTAGGGGTTACTCAACACCTCCTATATGTACACCCCATTTGATCTATGAGATAGAGGAGAGTTTTATGGCTTAACCAAGTTCTACCGTGTTTCAAATCTTTGCATGCACATTCGGTTGATGCTTACTCCTCCCGAGATCTCTTCACGCTACCATTCGCATGTCCGTTGATGTGCACGTCGTCCCTCATGATCCTCGCTTGTGGGTTTTAAACCCTCTTTCAGTTTCTTAAGTTTGAAACTTGGACAAATTGTTTAAAATAGTATGGGGTGTTATTTTGGAACTAATAGTTACTATATTCTTACATCACATAATGTTATAGGAATTTTTTTAATCACCACTCGAACATTAGATCCCAAGCGAGTGTGTCAACCTATGGAAAATTTGCATCAAGCATAGAAAATAACATTATATTTGTTGTCTCATTTATCATGGGTTCCCCATTAAAGACAAACTTAAAATTTTGGTAGTTGTGAATCCTACGTACCCTATTTTTCATCAACCAAAGTCTATCAAAAATTATGTCTCTCGCCCCCATGATTAGTTTTCATAAAAATGGATTCATACCCTTTACCAATATTTGATCCATAAATGTTTTCACTTGGAAAATGGTTCTGCTAAAGAAATCGACCATTCTTCCTATATAATACAATTATTAGTTACAATTTTTTTGTTGATATTATTTTTCATATATGCAAAGAATTTTTCTTATTTTAAACAAAAAAATTATGGATATATATTTCTCTCAAACTAATCAAGTTATTTTTATCTTTAATGTGCTGCTTCAGAACAAGGTTCAAGTAGAGAAATTATTCCTAATAGAGAATTTGAAATAACTTCTCTCGTATTAGGATAATGCCTCTTGTCTTTGTCGATTGGGTGCCTCTATATTCTTCATGTTGCATCTCCTCGAATCCGGTTCATGGCCAAGAAGGTCACAAACTATGGAGTAGATTTTGACCATTGATGTTTTAGATTAGAAAATTTTAATGCATTCACATGCCCCTCTACGCTTGTGGAATTTGGACCTTATTCTTATCTTTTCACTCAACTTGGTCGGGAAGCAATAGTATCCACCTTCTATTTTTCTTATGTGTAGGAGAATTAAAATAGGGAAATATTTAATGAATCTTTCATGAAGAGAGGTGGTTCGAGAGTCACAAAAGCCGAGTAAAGTTAAGGATTATATATGGCCAATCACTTTATGTAGTAAAACAAAAAAATGCATCAAGTGATCTAGATTGCACGATCACAAGTCATTTTTATGATCCTCTTATTCAGTCTCCCACCTCCCACTAAAGTGTAAGATCGTCTTACTTACTAGTAAGTACGTTGTCCGGAACAATGGAATCCAACTAGTAATTTTCATCTAGTTTGTGATGAGGAAGACCACAAACCTTACATATGAATCATGGATTCCCAAAATTATGACACCTCCAAATACCTTAGGCATTATTCATTCATACATAAGTATATGTCCCGAACTTGATACTTTCATTATTTGGAGGTTCGAATCATACACACTAACTTCCATATGTTGTTTATGCTCTACTTACAATTTTAAAAGTCTACATCGCCTTATGGTAAGTTAATAGAAGTATAATATTATTTTGGAGTAAAAATTCAACACTTACTATAATAATTTAGTTTCATTATGGTGGTGTCACACACAAAACAATAAATGTTTTATTAAATTCCATAAATAAATGTCGCACCTTTATGGGCTTACACACATTTTTTTCCATCTTTCTAGAGGATGCATTGTATGGGATTGCACCTTCCAACCACAACTACGTGATAACTAAAGAATAAATAACCTTTTTAATAAGAATCCACAAACAAAAATCCACTTGAACATTTATTTAGTTTTTATTATCGATCCAAGTGCACCTTTGACTTGGAAATGCAATCTAACTCTTCACTTGATCGGTATAATGGGAAATCCTCGAGTTGTGGGTGACTTGGTTTGTGGAAAACCTCCGAGTGGGCTGGTTCCCTTGGTAGATAACCTAAAATAGTTCTCTAGCAAGGTTGAGGAGAGAAAAATAACAGAAACTTTTAAAAAGTGATTAATAAAGTGGTACAACAACATTTTAGGGACCTATAATTGCATAAGAGAATACTTAATGACTGTAAAAACACTTGGTATAGTTCACCTTAACCATTATATGATGGATCTTACACTCATAAATTCATAAACATACACTTAGGTTATTTCAAAACTTACATAATAGTTAAACGGAGGTGCTTAAAGGTTATTAACATACAAAGGAAATATATGATTCACTAAACACACCTGCAAACCTCTTTGTAACACATTTCACAACAACTTCAATTGGAAGAAAACATTCTTGTATTTCTCAACAAGGTGCACAAGTACAATTTCAACAAACAATTTAGCAAAATAATGATAAGCCCTCATCAACACTTACGAAGCAAGGTACAAGTAGTAAAAGCTAAACCAATCACCTCCAAAAATAGTACAACCCAATCCAAAATTAGATTCAACTAATTGGAGACAAATCTAATATTAGTTAGGCATGCATAATTTTATTTCACTTACAAAAATACAATCTCCTAAAAAATAAGGCCAAATACTCCTCATGGTTTGTAAAGCCAAAAATAACCTTTGCATGGTCCATTCTTCACTGTTTGACTTGGTCAAACTATTTTTTTGGAAAATAAAAGTAATGGTATGATCTTTTGGAGAATTTTAAGGTAATTTGGTATTTTGGTTTATTTGCAAAAGGATTATTTTATCTGTATTGTGTACATGCATTATTTTCCTTTTTCATGGCACTTATGAATAGGTAAGGAAATTATAGATTGATATCTTGGATTTGGATAAGGTAATCATGCATGGTTTTTATTGGTCAATCCATTTTTGTCTTGGAAAATGCATGGCTAATAATAAGGTGACTTTTTGACTATGATAAGGTTTGTGATTTCCATCACATACATAATAATTACTTGAAAACATATTCCCCACCTACATAGGTACATGGTAAAAGAAATGAAGCGTAGGAAAATTTACTATAGTTAATTACTCACCTTGGTTAATGATTTGAATTAAAGTGGAGGAACCCTAACATATTTTTTTTCATTTTTATTTGTGTCTTGAGAATCTTCATCTTATAAGGGGATATGCTATTGAAATTTTCCTAGGCCACCATGAGAGGTTTTTCTGAGCTAGTTTCCTACTTTTGGACTGTCATTTGTGGCTTACAAAGATATGATGTTGAGTCATGGATGCACATCATTGCATTCTAGGTCAAGGGTTTGTCGAATAATTTCATTGAGCTTCTATTTTAAATGCACAAGGGTCTCACTGTTTCTATTTTCCTTGATCTCAAACTTTGGTCTTTTGAGCTGGCTGCCATGCGTATTTTCCACATATCTCAGGCTTTATTTCTAATAGGAACTTGTATTTGGGTGAGCTTCTTTATCTCACTATAGCACGAGCCTTGTGTTTTCACATCTCTATTTTGTTTCCATTGGAGTCTTGTGCTATCAACCTTATACGTGTACGGATATTATTCAAATCAGCTCAACACTTTATGTCTAATGACTCATCCATTTTAGGAGCTCACTTGGCGTTGAAATCTGTTCCACCCTACTTTTCCTTACAAAGATTTGACTCAAACTAATCTCATTGAAGGAACTTGCCATGCATCTTCTTGTCTAGCTTAAAATTTTCAATGTATTCAGATCATGGCTCGAGTCAGGGTCTTCTTTTT
Source organism: Taxus wallichiana var. yunnanensis (assembly GCA_018340775.1). NCBI lineage: Eukaryota > Viridiplantae > Streptophyta > Pinopsida > Cupressales > Taxaceae > Taxus > Taxus wallichiana. The sequence continues at coordinate 865,915,670 of CM031242.1, forward strand.
TACTATGGCAACTCGCTATCTTAAGATTTGAGCCTTACTTATTTTATTGCTTTATGGGTTGCTTCCATTTTGGTACTCTATCTCCATCTTAACCGGTGATGGGTTTGCAATATTTTCCTTACATGTAAGTTTCTTCATTCATAACCATCTTGGTATCTTATTTAGAGCTCGTTGTTAGGTCTATTTGTATGGCTTGTGGGGTTCAAAATTGTGGTCTAGGTTGAGTGATTATCGAATTGATGAGATCGTTGATATGAAATGAAAAATATTAAATTACATTGGATACTTATTAATTGATCATACATGTTTATTTATACAAATTTAGAGGAGGTATGGAATCCCAATAGACAAGGAAGCTTGACGGTCATGAAAGGTGGACAATCAAAATATGGTGAAAGTATAAATACACCCTTCACACTTCACTAATCCTCTATTCTCGTATGATGATGCTACCTTGGTTGATCAACCCACACACACTCTACTTGACTATTCAAACACTTAAATATAAGGCTTATATATCATATATATATGTTTGAAAGGACAAAACACACCTATACAATATGTTCATACCTAGCACACTTATTTCAAACCACACACACCTAGACTAATGGCTATCTAGGATCAAAATAGCAGAACTTGGCCATAAGGCCTTATTTCCTTTATAGAACAAGCTAGTGACTTGTAGCCTAGATCTTTGGTTTGTGTGAGATACATTTACCCCGACCGAGGACATAAAAAAATCAAGAAAGGTTCTAGACACCCATGATGAAGGTACAAAACCTGTGTGAAGTGCGGGTGGGGTTGTTTTGTACAGAATGCCACTTCTAGGACTGCTATAGGCCTAATTAGGTCTCCTAGAAGGCTACTGGTGGGGTGCAAAGGGTTCTGAGATAAATACAACCTAATAGATCATGAAAAGAGGTGTTATGGATCATTTCATGGCTATCACAAGCTTACTTAGCCTTTTCTCACTCTTAAACATCATAAAACACTTACTATAGTAGTGAAACTGAGAATTACATGCCTAGAATGTAGGGGTATTATGAAAAGCACACTTACAAATGGACTTGAGCTCTACACACTCTTAAAAATTAGATGACATAAAGAGCATGGTGATTACAAAATTTGATATTTTTCCACTGTATGGTTTGTGAGTTCCAGGAAGCCCTAGTTTGAGGGAAGTGAAAGCAAATTCTAGTCCACAAAGCTACTCCCAAGGTTTCAAGACTCAAAATATTTTTTTGGGGCTTGTGATGATGCCCTCTAACTACTCCATGCATCATAATAGGCCTTATAACTTTGAAACCATGCAATAACCTTCTAGCTCTCAGTCTTTGTAGGAGTTCTTAATGCATGCATAGAAGAAATATGGAAAAACTTGCAAAATACATTATAATATCACACCAAACCTTCACTATTGATTTATTCATACTTAATCATGATTCTTACATCCATCCCACATGGGAATATACATATTACAAGAAAAAACCAAAATTAGACACTCCATTTCACACTCCTAATCTTACTCAACTACCCCCTAATATAGCTTAACCATTTCCTAGCTTAAACAAAGACCTTAACAACTCCAAATATCACTTGCTAGACTTGGTTCCATATGAGGATAATGTTTCCTAGTCGATTTACATATTTTGGCCTTCACATGCACAAATAGGCCTTATTTGGTGTCTACTGAACCACTTGTCCTGATTTGAAAATTTGAATTACATGCTTTTGGACGGAAATGAGAACACACACCCCTAAGATAGCCTATAATCAAATCCAAACATTTAAAACACTCTTGATGAGCATCTTCATGCTCCTACATCATTCTACCCATGAGAAAAAGAAGCTTTCTTCATGGATTTTTTTTCTTCATCATATCTTCAACACTTGTGCCCATTTTGAGTAGGTCATTTGTAGTCATCCATGTTGCATCCTCAGCTAGTAAGTTCTTCCACTTGATTACGTACTGGTAGTATTCTTGGTCTCTTGTTTTTTTGATCACTTTCTAGTCTAGGATGATTTCCACTTCCTTTGGTGTCTCTTTAGGCATTTTGTTGTTCCCATTGAACTACTTATTTATTCCATGTTTTAGGTTCGTCTGCTACCTTTTCCTCACCTTTATATGCATACAGGTCTGCAACATTAAATATTGGAGAGATTCCAATCCCTTTAGGTAATTCTATCTCATATGCATTATTGGAAAACTTTGTTAGCACCTAAACCAATCTTCTTCACTTTTAGCTTATTGTACTCTCTTTTAGGGATCCTTTCTTTTCAAAGGTGGGCAAGAACAATGTCTATAATACTAAAACTCACTTCCTTCCTTCTACGATATGCTCTCTGCTGTATTTAATGGTATTATCCTCAAGCTTCATCTTCACTTGTTCATACAAAATTTTCATTTCTTTAGCAAACTCCTCTGCATCTGCACTTCTTGCATCCATCTTACCCAAGTCTCTTAGCTCATAAACACCCCTAGGATGTATACCATACAAGATTTGGAAAGGACTCATCCCTGTGCACTTATGTTAGGAGAGTCATTATAAGAAAATTCTACTTGTGCTAGTGCTGATATCCCATTGTTTTGGTGCATGCTTCATAGGCTCCTTATGATGTTTCCAAGACTTCCGTTGGAAACCTCACCCGACCATTAGTATGAGGATGGTATGCTATGTTAAAGCTCAAATTTTCTCCCACTTATTCCAAAGGGTTATCCTAAAATGCCCAACAAATTTTTTATCCCCGTCTCGAGACAATGCTTCTAAGCAATCCATGCGACCCTAGAATTTCTTGTAAGAACAAATTAGCTATGTGTGTTGCATCACTTGTCTTTGTGCATGAGATGACGTGATCCATTTTTGTAAAGCTATCTACCATAACAAATAAAGATACCCCAAATCTCCAACATTAAAAGACCATATCCCAAAAGAATTTGAATCACATGATGCTTAAAGCAATCTACATTTCATTGGATCTTATCTCCTTCCAATATCAAAATAGTTAATACTCATTAAATATTCATATATATTCCTTTATCTTCTTCAATTACTGGAAATACTTTTCCATTACTTCGATTGACCATTCTCTACTTAAGTAAAAATTAATATCTAAAATTAATTAAATTGAATATTCTAATAAAATAAAATCTCAATAAATTCATTAAAAATATGGCTCAACAATATCAAAATAATCTTGGTAATAGATTTTTTTTGGGAAAAGAAAACAATGTGATTAAATAAAATTTATAACATAGACCATGAACGATTTGATACAACTGCAACCTCATACATCGTAACCAATATTGTTTATGTGAGTTTAGATTTTATTATTTGGGTATTTCTAAATATAAACATTACTAATAGTAATGTAGACTATTCCCATTTGGTTGGCTGAGAAACGCTTGGAGATAGTGTAGCAGAGGTATCATAATTCTTCCATCGGCAATTGCATCGATCACTTTCTGCATGTCCTCTTGTTGCGTCTGATCTCTTCTTGCAGTCATCAAACCTGTGTCGACCTCATCCCAAACAAATCTGTAAAAAGAAGGAATTTGGAACCCTGAATTCTCACGAGTGCGTTGTCATCTACCGTATTATGCCCTTTCTTCTTGTATAAAATCATCACTGCCATCATCTTTTTTTACAGGCGGTCACACAACCAATTCTTGAACTCACCGAGCCGATGGACCAAGGTGTCCGTCTCAATGTCGTATTTTTTGTGGAGAGCCTGAACGGAATTGAAATATGATTGTTTCATCTTTAACATGAGGGGAATAGTGGGGTCCTGCGGTGATTCCAGGTATGTGTTAACGTGTAAATAGGGACCGCTTTGGAACTAGAACAGACGATGCAATGACGTTAACGGAATGAAATGCCAATTCCCAATTCATATTTACTCTTCCTCATGAATGGTGGCAACTACAAGAATCATGACTTCACTCCTATAACATTTTTCAATCTCACATTATAATCTGGTTTTGCTCTCATACCAAATATTTGGTATAAGTAATTTACAGAGTAGAAACACAAAATATAATATTCATACATGTATGTATGTCTTAACAAGTACAATACAATGGCTATTATATAGTCATAGAGGTAGTAAAAACAACCTCCTACAAAATACGATATAATAATCTGAGATAAGAATGAATAATAACGACTAAAAATTCATATTGTTATAGTTATATAACAATATAATATATAATTACTATAGTAAAACATTAACTACCACGAGCACTAACATATGATTTCCTAACATTAAACACACATTTGAGACATCATGGATATGCTTTGTAGGGGTTGTGAGGGTTTCACCGATAAATTAAGGAATACTCTTTAGATCGAGACACTTGTATGTCATGTTGGGAATTTAGAGCTAAGGGACTACCACCATTAAACTTACAAAGGGGAGATTTTTTTGATGTCCCATTAAAATAATGGGCGTTAAATTTCTAGGAGAGAAAAGGAATGGCCTATTAGGACGAGGAGTAGAATTACTTTTGTTTATAGGCAAAAGAGATATATTAACTAATCTTTATGCTCTTACCCTTATTCTCCTTCTAGGTGAGAGTTACAATTACTCATACGGTTATCTAGTAGACATAATTTTCCTTTTTGTATTTTTCTCATGAAAGAATGGAATTGCTAAGATTGTATTTAAACTTGGGACCATTTAGAGACACAACGTGTGAAGAAAGAAGTTTCCATGTATGAGTTACGGTGATCGAAAGTAAGATTTTTTGAGCTCAAAGGAAGAGCTCTAGAATTGCATAAATTAAACATATTATGTTCCAAAGAACTTACATTTATAGAATTCAAGAGAGAGAGATCGGGGGAGGAAAATCACAACCAAAGTGAGTAATGAATTCCACCACCCACCAGCACTAAGGACCAATCACCATAGAATTTGTAGGTCGGTATGGACACCAAACATTTCTCTAAGCGTACGCTATTTAATTGCCGATCTTTGGAGGACGATGTTGCTTAACATTAAATTTGAGTTGGTGGAGTGGTTGAGCGTTTGGTCGAAAAAAGGTGTGGCTTTGTTATGCCTCTTTAGATAATTTTTTTATCTATGAATTAATTTTTTGTTTATCAAATTTTTATGTTCCATGACCTTGTTATGGCTTTCATGACCTGTGATCTCAATGTATTCAAAATTTATCTTTCCTTCTCCACATTTCGTAGTGATCTATTTCTTCACCTCACCGATTTTGGATCCATGACGTTGTCCTTTATTCCTTGAGAACCCATAGAACACCTAATTCTTGTTTCATGGCTTCTAACCTTAGTCATATTTAAAATTGTTTGTATTTTTTTTTCTTGCGGTGTCCTTCAAAACTTTTCCTTGTGTCATGGCTTTTCTGTGAGTCTCAAGATTTTTGTGCGAGAATTAACCAATTTTGCGAGTTTCAATATTTTCCAAGTGTGCGTAACACTATATCTCTAAATCGCAAAGCATTAACATTTATCGCATTCTATAGAAGACTAGAACTATGAATTCTTCATTCCTCGGATCTTCAAACAAAATTTTCCTAAGTCTAAAACTTGGATGAATCATTCAAATAATATGCAAGTGCTATTTTGGAACTAATAGTTACTATATTCTTGCATCACAATATGTTATAGGAAATTTATTTAATCACCACTTGAACATTAGATCCCAAGACGTGTGCTGACCTATGGAAAATTTTCATCAAGCATAGAAAATAACATTTTATTTGGTGTCTCATTTATTAGGGTTCCCCATTAAAGACAAACTTAAAATTGTGGTAGTTGTGAATCCTATGTACCCTATTTTTCATCAACCAAAGTCTATCAAAAATTTATGTCTCTACCCCCATGTTAAGTTTTCTTAAAAATAGATTCATACCCTTTACCACTCTTTGATGCATAAATGTTTTCACTTGGAAAATGGTTCTACTAAAGAAATCAGCCATTCTTCCATTACTATTATTATTTTCAATTTTTGTGTTGATATTATTTTCATATATGCAAAGAAATTTTCTTATTTTAATCAAAAAAATTATGGATTTATATTTATCTCAAACTAATAAAGTTATTGTTATCTTTAATGTCTTTGCTTGAGCAAGGTTCAAGTAGACAAAGTCTTCATAAGAATAGAGAATTTGAAATATATTATCTCGGATTAGGATAATGCCTCTTGTGCTATTAGTTATCTCTTGAAAGTTTGAGAGATGACCTGTAGGGGTTCTAAGATTTCTCTAGATCTCTCACTTTCATAGATACATTGGAAACACCTCGAGTCACATGGGTATACCTATTGTTGAGGTGAGTCTCTGGTATCTAGTCTGGATCCTTTTTTGATGTATCCTACACTAATTTTTAGGGGTTTTGAGGCTAAAAAGATGACTGTAAATGAATTGAAAATGGGGTGATACACCAAACATGTCGAGGGATTTGACTGAGTACATGCACAATCAATTTGAGGATGAATTTTTGATACACAAACCAATAGTTTTTAGCAGAATATTAAGGTAAAACACTTTGTATATTGAGGGAATGAATCAAAACACAATAAGATAAACATGCACACTAATATTATGCAGAAATTACTAAATTTGCAGCAAGGTAAGATGATAAATCAAGGAATTTGACATTCACAAGAATTAATGAGATATACACATCACTCCAAATAATTGGAAAGGAAGAAATCAGTTCTCATTCAAGGGGAAAAAGCTGCACAAAATTTTCTTCAACACTCCTATGTCAAAAAGTCCTCCTTTGTGCCTTGAAATTTCACACAATATATAGCAAGATTTTCACCCAACCCATCCTAAAAATATACTAAAATTTTCACTTGCCCATGTATCCTATTTTTATCCTTTTATCATAAATAATAAAAGAGATAAAAATAAGCATGTTGATTACAAAGAGGTAATTAAAGCTTGAGTTACAAAAATACATTTCAGTCAAACTGCAGTTGACTAATCTATTTTTAATAAAGTAGGATGAATAATTTGGCTAATAATAGCCCTTGCTTGTTGTGTTGTCTCCTCCAATGTGCATGTAATCTCTATCTTAGTGTGCTTGATGTGACACTTACAACTTGATCCACTTGTAATGATATTTTAGGCATTCTTTAATTTTGCCCCTTAATGTACATGTAAAAATTTAATCTCCTGTGTGAGCAAAAAAAAATCTTTTATTTGCAATACTTTGCCCAAATATTCACCCATGTATTTCATCTAGTGTGGGGACCACCTTCAAGTTCTACGATGTTGACATCTATACATATACTTTTTTCTCCATGGTGATAATACATTTTTATCTTTTGTGACTACATGCAATATTATCTCCTGCAAGTATAATTTATTCAACCTCAAAATTTTCCCCCTTTGTGGGGACCACATTTGATCATGTGCATACTTTGTCTTTATGTGGAATGGCCACTTGTCCATCCTTGGTAATTTATTTATTCATAATTTGTTCTTCCATAAGGTCTTGATAATTCTTTTATGCATGGACCACATGTTGATTGCACACTTTTGGTCTTCATAGGATTTATGACCCCCTTTACTTCATTATTTTAGTTTATTGGGCTCCTTTGAATAATCATTTCATTTGCATAAAGCTTATATTTTTCACTTATGGTATAATATATATGGTTATGGTTATTTCATGGCATAATGTTTTTGCTTTTGATTAGAAGATCATGCCAAATTTTATGAAATGAGGTAAGTTTACCTTTTGGTGATCATTTTATCATCATGTGTATGTTTAGACCTTATTCAAATCAATGAAATGATATTTTTGTTTAATTCATGGGGTGGCCCCCTCTCCACGATGACTCACCCATTTTGAATTTTGTGTGGCTTTGATTAACTTTACTTTGGTTAACATAGTGCTTTTGTTATTAACACGTGTATAATTGAGAATTGTGGTTGGTTCTCTCAAACCTTGAGTTGAGTTTTTGATAGTTACCTTTGATCCTTGTACTTTTTAAAATTCACCATTGATATTTTGATCCTTACAATTATGATGGATTGTGGACCAACTCTTCATCATCCGATCTTGGTGTGTTGGACTTACATTTATCTCTTGTCATGATGTTGTGATCCATCTCCACCATCATGAGATTTTGGTGTGTATTCAGAAAGTCATGCGGTTGGATCATGTACCTCTTGATTATGAACCATCGATGTTGACCTGATGAGTTAGGTTCACCTAATCCACAGGTTAAGGTAGTAAAATGGGAATTTGACCTATCATTTGGTCATTACTCACTTATAATCACTTTGGCTTGTGAAGCCTATTTAAAATTACTGATAATCTCTCCACCATCGATTTTGAAGCTGATAAAATATTGAATCTTGTCCTTTTATGAGTTATGAGTGTGAATATTTGGGAATTTTTTGTGACATTTAGAAAGTGGCCACCATTGTTTGTGACTTGGAGCTTGTTTTTGGGTATACCTAGCTCGATTATGTGAATATATTCTCCATGATCTTGAGATTTTATGATGAAGCTGTCATGAGATCCCTATAGATATGAAAAATTACTTTGTAGTGAGTTCTTCTTGTAGAGAGAACCCGTGGAGGTTTTAATGCCCAGTAGTTCTTGATGGGAAAACAAAAGGCAAGCTTCTTGTCACCACCTTTCTTATCGTTTCCTTTTGTGTGAAACCTTCTTGAGCTCGAATATGGTTACGGGTCTTCATTTTTTTTTATATCGCATTTGATATTTCTCAAGGGTTTTCTTGAGCTCAACTTAACTTTGTAAGTTTTTGCTTTATATTTCTCATTTTAGGTGATCTTTTATTGAAAAATTTGTTTTAGGTTGTCATGAATGATTCTTCCAAGCTCTCTGTATCTCTGTTAATGCATAGCCCTACATACATTTATCATGCATTTTCTCCTATTCAATTCTCGTGTTTGTCTTAAATGTTGTGGGTTGATTGATGTGATTATCCTTCTATGTTCAAAGTTTAACTTGGCTATAGTTGAAGGTTTAACATAATGAGATCTTTTTAACTCATGACCATTGTTTGATAGGTAAGTTTTTTTGATTGTGTTCATTCGTAAATGATTTTACTTGAGTCTTTAACTCTCATTTTATGATAAGTGAAATAGGTTTTATGGGTCATGATATGTCATATTTAGAATCATCATTTTCTTACTTTGGGCTCAAAATTCAAAACTTCATTAGTGGGTATTTGTTTATTTTCATTATTTCGAAGCTTTGTTGATATTTTTTCGCCTTAAGTAACCTTTATATGAGTTCTTGATCACTTGTTTTAAAATGCTCCATTCTTATTTAGTAGAGTTGAGTCATATATTGAACTTTTTGCATTTGAATCTTTCCTCTAAAACATTCAACTTCTTATTTGCATATCTCTTCATGGCCGTTCAAAGTGCTTGCTTATTGTGTTGGTATTTGACATTTTAGAATGAATTAATGTGAAACTTGGTAGATACTTTTCTCGGATGCATTGTTTTCTTTTATGTTTCCACTTTTGCCATCGTCCCATGTTTTGATTTGGTGTTTGTGACCTCGGGTCATTTATGATCTATGTCCGTGTAGCATTAAATTGGTTATTTTTGTTGGGATTTGAAATCTATGGTTATTTATGCTTTTCTAGCTTTTATTTCATTCAAAAGTTGCTTCTAAGTTTCTTTCTCCTAATATTGTTGTTTCAAGCTTTGATTTGAGATCGTCATTATTTTGTTGATGGAATTGATTTCTCTAGTGGGGGTATTGATTTTTTTAACTTATGTTCCACGTGGCCATTAATGCTACTCGAGATGAGTTAGGTTTGAAACTTTACATGGAATATCACGAGTGCTTTCATTTTAGTTTTACTTTGTTGGAATATGAGATAATTTGTTATTTTTATGAATAAAAATAGAAAAACTTATTACTAGAAGCTATTTTCCTTTGAAAATTAATTCTATGAAGTTAAATTCTATAGTTTCTGTTTGAATTAGTCCTTTGCATTTGATTATGATTTAATTAAGGATCTAAACTCCTATTTACATTTTGATAACACTTTTATGCAATCTAGGTGATTTCTATCTAAATTTTTATCTACATAATGCACTCATTTAGAGCTATAGTTCATAAATTTGTAGCTTCGTGCGATTCCTTTCAAATGAGATAAATTAGATTTGTGTTGTTGAGTTCCTTAATGCATTATGTTATCTAGGTTATATATTGAACTCAATTTGATTTTTTACTATGTGATCTTAGCATGATAAATAGATGAGCCTATGCCATTTCTCTTATGACTTTTGTTTGTATATTTTTTTAATACAATTTGATCCTTTCTAGAGTCCCATGTTACCATATTTGAGAAAAATTTGTAATTACATACTATGAAATTTTCTTTCTAATTTAACCTGAAGGATCTTTTACCATTTTTGATCTTTTGATATTCTTCGATGATGTAGCATATTAATTTGGAATGAATTTTGGGGTAATTATTTTGAAACTTGATCTAGAAATTGGACTTATAATGGAGGAAATTCTTCTTGAAAGCTTGAGGATTTTCTATCCCATTCAATCATGAATATTTTCTAATCTCAAACCATGATACTTAATTACTTTTAAGGCAATTTGTAACATCAAGATTGATGTTTGACTTTGTTTTTCGATACTCCATTCACTTGTGTATTTAAATGGATTAGCACTTACGAGTTGAATTATTGAAGGCTTTAGCACTGAAATGATCACTTGAATACTTGTATCTTTATCATTTTGTTTAAGCTGAATAAAGTAATGAAGCTTTTTAATATGAGAACACTTGACTTATGTTGATGAGTGCATACTTCCTCATTTACTTTTTTGTATTTGCACTTGTAAGTTTTGAAGAATGTACTTTCCTTGTTTTATTTAATTATAAAACATGCCTTTGAAGGATTATTTATATTTTATACTCATATTTTTGTACACATTCTTCATGAATTCTTCCGATTTTTGGTGTAAAACTGGTTCTCTTTTCAATATTTTACAACTATGAGATCTTGTATAACTATTGAAAAGTACTACTAGAAAATGTTTGTTTCTCATATGTAATCTTTGAAGCTTAATAAGTTCTTGAACTAAAATTTTTAAACATATGCTTTCACTTCTATTCTTGGTATTGATGGTGATATATGAGTTTGTACTTTGATCATTTAGCTTTGATTCTACTATGGATATATGTACCCTTTTAATAAAAATCTTCTTCTTTACTCCAATAAATGGATGATGGACCTTATTTCACTCTACTTTTCTTCTTTTTAATAATGATTCTTGTCTCTTAATTGACATTTTATATGAATCATTTGTAAATTGTATCTTAATTAAAAAAAGTAGCTTTATTCTCATCTTACTTTTCTTGAATTCATACTTATGAGTTTGAAATTTCTCATTTGATAAACTATGACATTAGATCATCCTTTGAACTTGTAATTTGTATCTTCCCAATATGATATTCTGTAGTTTGATCAAAATAGGATGTATTCTTTGATATTTAACTCTTAGTGCATTTCTCATTACTATGTCCTTAAAAATACTCCTTCCTATTTCAATCATTAACTAAGATGATGATATTATCTTGTAGACAGTTTACTTGGAGATAGTATGAGGCTTATAGTGTATCTTCCTTTTCCATCATGTGGATAAGTGTACTTATTTCATCTTGAAAATGTATTTAATGATTTTGTTCAAAAGAACTGTGTTCCCCATTTTGGAATATATTTTGTACACCTATCTTTATTTTTGTATCATATGTATTTTTATGGTATCTTGATCTGCATCCTTGATTATGCACAATGTACAATCTTCCTTTCTTAAAATTATTCTAATGCTAAAGTTATGAAGTTGGATCAACATCATTATTTGTACTTTCTATATGCATTTCATTTGTTAGAATCTATAGTATTGAAATTATATTTCTTTCATGGATTGGTACAACTATATCTTTATATATTCATCCTTAGTCTGAACTGAAATAAATGCACTTCTTAGATTCAACTTGTAGAATGAAATACTTTTGATATGAAAACACAACAATTAGTGTTTATTTCCTTATTCTTACCTGTACTTGTACATTTAGATAAACTAGTTAGAAAACATTAGGCTTTTTGGCCTCTCTTATGTTCCATATTTTTCTTTTCTTTTTTTCTGAAATGATTGTGGAATCATATGTGCTGATATAGAATACTACTCTATCCATTGTGTATATGTATCTGATGTACCTTATGCTTCTCATATTTTGAGAAATCCATATGTATGTAGTTAGATAGTACATGAGTATAGATCAAACCCTGAGCTCAATATTGATGCCTTTTTCTTTTCATTTTTAGGTACATTTTGACTACTAGGAGATTTGGATGAATGATGGAGCTTGGAGCTGAAGTGAAGAAGACTTAGAAGAAAATCCCAAGGTAATGATGGGTTTCTTCTATACTCTTTTACTTTTAACTTCATGCACATGTACTTCTTTCTTCAGTAGTTATGAGTTACATCCCATGGCTTGTGTGGGAAAAATTGTACTTCTTCATGAATAAAGAACATTTAATTTTTGTACTTGAGTTGTATACTTTTTTATTTTTAACTTTATAACATGGATATTGATTGTATAATGAAATAAACAACTCAATAACATAATTAAATGTTTTTAACACTCATAAATAATGAGATTTAATGTACATGTAACTTAAAATGAATCTAATGCTCGAAAAATACAAATCTTCTTTCTGTTACTCAGTTTAATCCCTCACATAAAATGTGATTCCACCTTCATAGAAGATATGCATTGGTTCTTTGGGGATTTTGTGTTTCTTTGCTAAGGATGAACATGGAATGACAGTCTATGTAAGGTGTTACATTCTGTAAACATATATAGTTGCAGATTACATGTAGTTAATCAATTGCAACAACTGAAAACATAATAAAATTGTAATACATCCCCCTATTTAGGTTCACTTCATCAATGTCATCCATTATAATGAAGTTTGAGTTGCTCATTTTTGCACAAGTGCAAAAATTGTCAACATTTCTAGTGATCCTATGGGAAAGCTGCCTGCTAGCTTGTAGACCAGTGCCTTGCTCTTGTCCATTAGGCATGGAGTTAAAGCATATAACCAAAACTAATTTTTCCAAAAAAAAAAACTAAAGTGGGAAAGGATCTAGAAACTAGATCACGTGCATGAATGCACTTTATTGAATTGAAAAAAAAATCAATGTGCATGAAATGCACTTATTAAAAGGAAATCCTACTCTAACCAAACACTATAGGATTTTCAATAACAATGTTTAAGAAACATACCATTCACAGGAATGGGAAGTTCCTCTCCATTCAAGCCTTGAAAGATGAAATGCATTGTGTTCTTTGCAAGATAAAATCATGTAAGGACCACTCAGATTGTATCAAACTTTGTGTGGTTTCCTAGATTTGCACGATCAACATCCCATTTTAACACAATGTCTCCTTCATTGAAGACTTTAAAACTTAGCCTTCTTATCAAATGTTTTCTTTATCTATTTTTTATTCTTTTCCATGTTCAGATGAGCTTGATCTCTTAGCTCCTATAACTCCATTAATTTGCATAATAGAACTACAATGGTTCATTCTCAAGTAATTCCATTTAGTGCAACAAATCCAATAGGAAAATCAACTGAGATAGGCATTCTTACCTCTCTTCCATAAACAAGCGTGTATGGTGAATTGCCAACTGATCTTTTAGGAGTCACTTTGTCAGCCCAAAGTGTTGAATTTAACATCATATGCCAAGCTCTTTGGTTTCCTTGAGTGTTCTTTTAATGATCCTCAAAATATTTTTGTTAGTAATTTCAGCTAATCCATTACCTTGTGGGTAATAATTAGATGAGGTAATTAAATAAATTCCATGCTTAATAGCCCAATTTGTTACCTTTTGCACCAAGAAACGCTAAGGCATTATCTGAAATGATAGTTGTTGGAAACCAAATCTACAAACTATACCTTCGTAAAAGGATAGAATTGAAGTCTTGTTAGCTTCTTTTTCAAGGCTATTACTTTAGTCCAACATGTAAAGTAATCTGTAGTAGTCAAAATCCACTTGTGTCCTTGTGATGAAGGTGGATTTATCATGCCAATGAAGTCAAGACCCCATTGCATGAATGATTGATCTACTAAAATAGGTTGCAGGGGTAGCAAAGCTAAATGTTCCTTTCTAACAAATAAAACACTTTTCTTACACTTTTGATCCATTCGAAACAATCCTTGAATATGTTGGGCCAATAATAACCATCTTTCATAAATTTTAAGGATGTAGTACGTGTTGAAAAGTGACCTCCTGTAGGTCCTTCATGAAATTTGGATAATAGTTGTTGAATTCTATCATAATCAATACATCACAACAAAATTGATTTATATCTCTTTTAAACAACACACCATCAATGAAAACATAAGGTACAACTTGTAACCTGAAATGTCTTCATTTATTTTTTCCATACATTCGGATAAGTACCGTGTTGTAAGTAGTTAACCAAATCAGTCATCCATCTTGATTCCTGAACTTCTTGACTAAGTTCGGGTTGCTGATTTTTGTTGTACCATGATATCTAACTACTGATACGTAATTTCAGCATGTTGTTCTGGATCTTTTGATACTATGACCTCTTTTTTCCATATCAACAATTATATGTTCACATAAACCTTTTCCTTGAACTATTTTAGCAACATGGATGTCAACATCATATTCCATAACCTTCGTAATCTATTTTTCTCTCTTCTCATTCAGCTCTTTGTTCAACAAGAACACTTTAACACTTGGATGAGAGACTAAGACATGTATCTTATTATTGGAAAACATGTACTTGAAGTTCTTCAATCCTCTAACTACTAAAAGTACTTGTTTCTCAAGAAAGGTGTACCTTGTCTCGTAGTCATACAAATTTTGTTTCCAAAGAAAGCAATTGGTTGCTCAATGTTCTCATCATTAATCTAAGTTAATATAGTTGAAATAGTCTCATCTCTTGCAAGTGCATACATTGTAAAATATTTATCAAAATTTGGATTTGCAAGAGTAGGAGCTTGTGAAATGGCTGACTTGATGGCTTCAAATCCTTTTCTCCCTTCGTTGGTCCAAGAGAAAGTCTTATCTTTCTTTAACATGGTTGTTAATGGCTTGACTAATACTGTAAAATATGGAACAAATCTTCTAACAAAGTTGATTTTTGAGAAAACTTTGTAGTGCTTTCTTATGATGAGGTAAGGATAAAGTGAATAGCTTTGATTCTGAAAGGATCAATAGCTAAACCTTGTTTAGAAACAATATGACCAAGCAATTTACCTTGATGTACTGAAAAAATGGACTTTTTGGGATTCAAAGATATTCCAAACTTTTTGCAAAGCTTAAAAGTCTTCCTCAAATGTATTAGATGTTCATCAGAATCCTTTGAAAATATGGTGACATCATCTAAATAAACCAATATGCATTTATTTAATAAGTTGTGAAAATCCATGTCCATTACACGTTGAAAAATTGTTGCACGGCATTTGAAAGTCCAAAAGGCATTCTTTTGTAAGTATAAGTACCCCACTTCATGGTGAAGGTTGTTATGTATCTGTCTTTTTCATGCACAAGGATTTGATTGTATCCACTGTAACCATCCAAAAGAGACAATCTATCTGAACCTAAAATTATTCTTAAAAATCTGATCCATATTGGGTAATGGATAGTGATCTTTTAATGAAGCTTTATTAAGATCTCTAAAATCCACACATCCTAATTTATCCATTATTTTTTTGAACAGGAACAAGATTAGCTACCCAACTTGAATGCTTAACTGGAAAGATAATACTTGATTCGATCAATTTAGACAACTCTTTTCTCATTAATGGCTCAATCTTTGATTTACTAGCCTTTTTTCTACCTAATTGGCTTGGAATTTGGTTGTAACTCTATTGTATGTTGAGCTAAAATGGGATCAAAACCTCTAAATCTTGGTATTTCCAAGAAAAAACATCTCTGAATTCTTTACATAAATTGATAAATGATTTTTTTCAGCTAAGGAACATACCTTTCGATAAATAGTTTCTTTTCATCATCCACCAAGATCTCTTTGTAGTTATCTGCATGTGAGAAGAAATCTTTCCTTTTTCTTTTCTTAACTAATCATTAGAACTGAAAATATCTTCTAGTGTGACCAATCCTTGAGGAAACTTGTTTTCTTCAACTGAACAATAATCTGGTCACCATAGAAGTGTTGCAATTTTTCTGATTAACGCAAAAAATTCAGCTTCTTGCTGCAAAAATCTATAGATTTGTTCATCATCTTGAAAACTTGTCAATTTTCTTAATTATCAGGTACTGAAGGTCTGATAATGAACTTTATACATGGTTGTACTTTTTTATTTTTGATTTGTTCTAGTACATCAAAGCTAGCACCAACTACTGCAAGTCTGTCATGCATTTTTTAGCTCTTGGGATGATTGTATGTTAATAACATCAAAATCATCCATTAAGTCTGAAACTCTATGTTTGTAAGATTTTAGCAATGAATTCTTACACACATTAAAGTTTTTCACTTGATTAATAACTAATTCTGAATCACCAAAAACTTAAAAAGTATTGATAGCTCTCTTTTTGGCCCATTTTAAGACATGAATTAATGCTTCGTATTCAACTACATTACAAGTACAAGAGAAACTACAGACTTAAAGCTGAAAAGTACCTTTCATTTGAAGGGGAAGTAAGCATTAAACTTACACCTTTTCCTTTCTTGTTTTTAGCTCCATCAAAGTGAAGCTTCCATAGCCCTTCTTTTATGTTTTCTTCTTTGAACAACAAGAGAATTGGTACATTTTCTTCATGCAAACAATAGACACCAAAAAAATCTTCTTCT
Source organism: Taxus wallichiana var. yunnanensis (assembly GCA_018340775.1). Taxonomy (NCBI): domain Eukaryota; kingdom Viridiplantae; phylum Streptophyta; class Pinopsida; order Cupressales; family Taxaceae; genus Taxus; species Taxus wallichiana. The sequence continues at coordinate 865,932,511 of CM031242.1, forward strand.
ACTTCTTTGAAAGGATCATAAACATGTTCTTCTTGAGTATTTTCATCCATAAACATATTAGAAAACACCGTCTAATGTAGAAACATGTGTTGTAACATCAAAATCACATTGATCTAAAGCTGCATAATTTGTTGCAGCATGTTTAAAGCATGAGGCTCAATATGAAATATAGTCAGAGGCTCTAAATTTATGGTAAATTTAGTTCCATATCTTGTAGTAAAGAAAAAAATGACCAATATGAAGAAAGATAACCTCCTATCTTTTTTGTAAAATCTCTTGATAAACATAAGGCAAAGTAGGGAGGTAAATCTACAATAGTCACATCTTATAAAATAGTAACATTGGGAAAGCATGTAAGGTTACCTCTAGATTTTGATAATGCCAACTATGTTGGTTGTTTTGTACCATCTAGCTGCAACACACGCTTTTCTCTGTAGGCTCATACTATAGGCCAATTTTTCTACAATTACTTTTGGCATAACTGTGCTACTTGCACCACTATCAACCATGCAATTATGAACTAAATGATCTCCAATAATCAGAGATAGATAAAATGGTGGTGGATTCTTGATATCATGAGTGTTTAAGACCTTTTGAACCATCCATTTAACCTCTTTAATGTGGTCTTGCTCCATTGTTCCAAGGACCATGTCTATTTTTTGGGCTTCCTTTTTTTGGTTTTGATGAAATGTAGCTTATAAAGTTCTAATGAGAAAGTAACTCTTGTTGTCCTAGAATACTTAGAGCATCCCAAAGTGAAATATTAATATTATGCTTCTTCATTACCTCAACAATATTAAAAGAAGCAACCATTTTTGAAACAAATTCTACCATTTTAGCATAAGTTTTAGTAAAAACTGACTCTGCTTCAAACTTTGAAATCTGAGGTATGAAGAGTCTTCTGGGATCAGGTTGTAATTTTTTTTTTTGGTCCTTTTGAGCTGAAATGCTTTTGTTTTTTTGAGGAAAAATAACTCTTAATTGCTTTTTTTAACTTGCACTTTTTGTTTTATCAGTGACTGTGGGAAGAACAGGTCTATTTTGTTGTTTTTCTCTCTCTTGAGCCTTTTCCTGAGACCTAGTTGTGAGTGTAATAAAATCTTCCTCTCCAAAGCTAACTAGATTATATTTATGGTGGTTTTTTGACTATGAGCTTTTTGTTTCCCACCCTCCATTTGAGGCATGAATAATGCTTTAGGTTGAGGTTGTGAAACAAGGCTTATATTCAAGAATGCATTTGGACAATAGTAGTTGAATGAGGTTGATTACAAGGTTGACACCATTCTTTGAAACCATATTAACTGGAACAAGAGCACTAGATGAACTAGGAGATTTTGGGTCAAATTGCCTTGGCTGATATGGTTGTCTATAATTCTGATTTTGCTGATAAGGCTGCCTATTCTATTATTTTTGTTATTTTGCTGATAAGGAGCTTGATAAGGCCTGCTAGGCTGAGCTAATTTTTTTCAATTGATGTCAATTTATTACCCATAGTCTAGAGCCTTGAATACATCATCTGATGGAGCTAAAACAATAGGCTCTATAATGGTAATAGGTTGTGGAATAGGTAACAAATATGCTATAAGAGGCATTGAAGGCCTTGGTGCCAATTTCTCTAGCTTGAATAAGGTTGTTTTCATCCCTAATGGAAATGTCATAAGCTGTTGGGAGAGTCTCTCCTCCCATAGACTGAATCATAGTTGAAATATCATTGTTTAAGGCTATGAGATAGTATAGAAAAAGCATGGTCAACTTGAGGCTTAACACTAGCTGGAATTCTTTCCCAAGTTCTAGCAAAATGGATGTTGAAACTAGCCATAAATTCATGAGGGGCTCTTTTAATTGTAGACAACTTCTCTATGAGGGATAAATGATCAGAATGGTCTTGAAATTGCTTAAGTAATTTCTCTCCTAACTCATCCCAAGTTCTTATGCTCCTAATTTCTAAGGTTCTATACCATTGCAAGGATTTGTCCTTTAAAGGATGCAAGCTAGAAGTCTTAAGGCTACATCTTCATGAGTTATATTATGGACAAACACAAAGGGATGCAACATCTTTAATGTGCTCTGTGGGAGTAATATGATTTTCACTAGTGAATGAAGGTAAATTTTCATGGAAGCATTGGGAATATCATGATAAACTTGGAATTACTAAAGGGCTGCCATTAGTAAAGGTCACAAAATTCTAGGTGGTTGAATAACCATTGGAATAACTGGGATTTGAACAACAAGATTAATACGTGGTGAAGGAAGATTAGGAGGAGGGTTGCCAAAACTAGGCCTATTATAAGGTAAGGTATTGCCAACTCTTCTTCTTCTTGCAGAATTCAAAGGTAAAGAAATAAACTCAACAAGGAATTCCTCTTACCGATGATCTTGTAGTCACTTTAGGCATGGAACATGCTGCAAAACTGGTCTGAAATCAGCCTTATGGAGTTGCCAAATAAATCTTTTGATCTTTAGAATAAATTTTCTACAATTGTTGCTCAAAAGTGACTTTCTTTTGCTATAAATCTGTTGTAAATTGTTGTAATTTGCTGTAGATCTGATTCGTGGTCCCACCAGGCAGTGCCAAAAACTGTTATCTCTCGAAAGTGCACCCTGTTGAGAGATGACAGCAGGGGTTCTAAGATTTCTTGGATCTCTCACTTTTGTAGATACAATGGAAACACCTCAAGGTATGTGGGTATACCTATTGTTGAGGTGAGTCTCTCGGTATCAAGGCAGTTCCTTTTTTATGTATCCTAAACTAATTTTTAGGGGTTTTGAGGGTAAAAAGATGACTATAAATGAATTGAAAATGGGGTGATACACCAAACTTGTTGAGGGATTTGACTGAGTACATGCACAATCAATTTGAGAATGAATTTTGGATGCACAAACCAATAGTTTTTAGAGAATATTAAGGCAAAACACTTTGTGTATTGAGGGAATGAATCACAACAACACAATAAGATAAACATGCACACTAATATTATGTAAAAATTACTAAATTTGCAGCAAGGTAAGATGATTAATCAGGGAATTTGACATTCACAAGAATTAATGAGATATACACACCACTGCAAATAATTGGAAAGGTAAAAATCAATTCTCATTCAAGGGGAAAAACTGGAAAAATTTGCTTCAGCACTCCTATGTCCAAAAATTCTCTCTTTGTGCCTTGCAATTACACACAATATATAGCAAGATTATTCACCCAACCCATCCTAAAAATAGACTAAAATTTGTACTCACCCATGCATCTATTTTTATCATTTTATCATAAATAATAAAAGAGATAAAAATAAACATGTTGATTACAAAGAGGCATTAAAAGCCTGATTTATAAAAATACATTTCAATCAAACTACAGTTGATTGATCTATTTTTAATAAATTAGGATGAATAATTTGGCTAATAATAGCCCTTTCTTTCTATGTAAGTCTCTCCAATGTGCATGTAATCTTTGTCTTCTAGTGCTTGATGTAACACTTGCAACTTGATCCACTTGCAATGATATTCTAGGCATTCTTTAATTCTACCCCCTTAATGTACATGCAAAATTTAATCTCCCTGTGTGAGAAAAAATAATTCTTTTATTTGCAATACTTTTCCAAATATTCACCCATGTATTTCATCTACTATGGGGACCACCTTGAGTTCGATGTTGACATCTGTGCACATACTCCATTTTGCATGCTGATAATGACATCTTTATCTTTTGTGACTACATGCAATACTATCTCCTGTAAGTATAATTTATTCAACCTCCAAATTTTCCCATTGTGGGGACCACCTTTGGTGTGTGCATGCTTTTTCTGTATGTGGAATGAACACTGTCGATGTGCGAACACTATTTATTCATCTCCCTGTGATCCTTAATCTTGATCATTCTTTATATGCATCGATCACCTTAATTGTGCACACTTGGTCTTCATAGGATTATTGACCCCCTTTAGGCCCATCATTACACATATAGTTTATTGGGATCCTTTGAATAATCATTGCATTGCATAAAGCTTTCACCTTTTTCACTTGGTTGGCATATATGGTTATTTCATGGCATAATGTTTAATTACTTTTGAATATAAGATCATGGAAAATACTATGAGTTAAGGTAAAGTTTACCTTTTGGTGATCATTGTCGGCATGTATGGTTTAGACCTTATTCGGTCAATGTAATGATATTTTTTTAATCATGGGCTGGCCCCCTCTGGACTCCCCTCTCACATGATTGACTCACCCCTTTTGAATTGTGTCGGGTTAAATTTACTATGGTTAACCCAAAGTTTTCGAGGTATTGACACGTGTATAATGGCAAGCTGTGGTTGGGTCTCTACAAACCTTGAGTTGGAAATTTTTTTGATATTTACCTTTGATCTTTGTATCGATTTAAAATTCACCGTTTATATTTTGATCCTTGCAGAGGGGTAGTTGGACTATGGATCAAATCTTCACCATCGATCTTGATCTGACTTACATCTCCATCATTGATGTTCGAACCATGACAAACACAGTGGTTTGTATTCTCATCGGTTTGATCATATACCTCTTGATTATCCATTGATGTTCGTGATGAGTTAGGTTCACCTAACCTCTAGGTTAAGGTAGAAAAGTGGGAATTTGACCTATCATTTGGTCATTATTCACTTAGAGTCACTTTGGCTTGGCAAATCAGATCAAAATTACTCCAAGAAACCATGAATGTGATCTTGAAGCTCTATAAACTCTTAAATCTTGGCCTTTTATGAGTTCTGAGTGTGAGTATTTGGGCATTTTTGTGAAATTTATAAAGTGGTCGTCATTATTTGTGACTTGGAGCTCAATGTTTTGGGTTTCTACCTCGATTCTATGCATATATTCTCCATGATCTTGTGATTTTCTGATGAAGCCTTCATGAACATAGCCTAAAGATATGAAAAATTTCTTTGCATTTGGTTCTTCTTGTAAGAGAACCCTGTGGAGGTTGTAATGGCCATTTGTGAAAACATAAGGTGAGCTTATTGTTTCTTGTCATTTCCTATTATGTGAAACCTTCTGAGCTCGAACTGCAGTTCGGGTCTTTGTTTTTATATCTAAATTTGATATTTCTCAAGGGATTTCTTGAGCTCAATTTAACTTTATAAGTTTTTCACTTTATATTTCTCATTTCATGGCGATGCCCTGGGAAATTTATTTCAAGTTGCCATGAATGATTCCAAGCCCTTTGTATCTTTGTAATGGCGAATACATACATTTATCATGCATTTTCTCCTATTGAAGATATGTGTTTATCTTAAATGGTGGCCACTGATGTGATTATCCTTTTTTGTTCAAAGTTTAACTTGGCTGGAGTTGAAGGAATTATGTAGAACATTTTTAACTCGACCACCATTGTTTGATAGGTAAGTTTTCGATTCATTCATTCGTAAATGATTTTCCTATTTTATGATAAGTGAAATAACCTTTGTGGGTCATCATATTCTTTGCATCAGCTATACTTTGGGCTCAAAATTCAAAACTTCATCTAGGTATTTGTTTGTTTTCTTAAAGCTTTGTTGATATTTTTCTGCCTTCGTAACTTTGTATATGAGTTCTTGATCACTTGTCTTAAAATGCTCCATTCTGTAGTAGAGTTGAGTCATATATTGAACTCAGTTTTGCATTTGAATCTTTCCTCTGAAACATTCAACTTCTTTGAAGTCTCTTCATGGCCGTTGAGTGCATAACATGGTATTTGCAACATTTTAGAATGAAACCCTGAAACTTGGTAGATATTTTTTTCGGCTCGAAATGATTTTCTTTATATGTTTCCATGCCTTTGCACATCGTGCCCTTGTTTCTGATTTGATGTTTATAATGTCAACTTTGTATGATCTCTCGGTCCATGTAGCATTAAAGTGATTTTTTTGTTTTGAACTTGAAATCTATGGTTATTTATGCTTTTCTAGATTTTATTTCATTCAAAAGTTGCTTCTAAGTTTCTTTCTCCTAATATTATTGTTTTGACCACCGATTTGAGATCGTCATTATTTTGTTGATGGAACTAATTTCTCTGGATGGGGTATTGATGTAACTTATGTTCCACGTAACAAGATACTAAGACCTGTATATCTACACTTTCCATGGAATATCACAAGTGTTAGGATGTATTAGTTTTACTTCATGTTGGACTATGAGATAATTTGTTCTTCTTTCGAATCAAAACAGAAAAACTTATTACTTTACTTTATATTTATTTACTCTAAGAAATTCTATAGTATTTCTCTGAATCAATCCTTTGCATTTGATTATGATTTAATTAAGGATCTAAACTCCTATTTGAGATGATAACACTTTTATCTAATCTGAGTGATTTTTATCTAAATTAGTACCTACATCTGCATAATGCACTCCTTTAGAGCTATAATGCATCAATTGTAGCTTCTTGAGATTCTTTTGAGACTAAGATAAATCTAGATTTGTGTTCTGAGTTCCTCAATGCATTATGTTATCTAGGTTGTATATTGAACTCAGTTTGATTCTTTACTATGTGATCTTAGCATGATAAATTATTGAGCATGTGTCAATTCTCTTCATGATGTCTCTTGGTTATATATATATATATATATATTTTATGTTTGTGGAGCCTATTTTCATGTTAGAGTGTGGTACACCTTCTATGTGTTACACTCGGGTATTTTCATGGGTGGTTTATTAACCCATGGGTAATGGGTAACCGTTATGGGCTATTTTTGGGCCCATGGTTTTTCGGTACCCATTGTTTTGTAAAACCGCCTCTTATGGCTACCCATAGGTTTATGGGATGGTTCAATTTTTTTCCCATTGTGTGATACCCATGGTTTTGTAAAAGCTGCTTAAACATTTTTCTATTTATATGGTCTTATGCATATGATAGAAATACAAGCAAATGTATTGCAGATGTGTTTTTTGATTATGTAAATTCGGAGTGTGAATTGAGCTGTAGTGTTTGTTGAGCATAGCTCCAAATGGATCTAAGGTATTGTATTGAGAGAGTGGAGGCTTGTAATGAAATCTCGAGCAAGTGATTCTTGGTGGACGAGCCCAAATTGGTTGAACCACGTTAAATCTTGTCTCTTTGTGTTGTGTTATTTATTCTACACTTTTATTTGAGATGTGGTAATATTTTTCGCATATTAGTTTTTCATTTTCATGATTCTATAATGGATTATTTGCATATTTTATCTTTTATTTCCTAACAATTTTTAATACAAGTTGATCATTCCCTTAGCTAGAGTCCCATGTTAATCATATTCAAGAAAAAATTGTAATTACATACTGAAATTTCCTTTCTAATCTAGAACCTTGTTGCATCTTTTACCTTTTGAAGCACTTTGGTGATCTTTTTATATTCTCTAATGATGTAGCATCTTAATTTGGAATGAATACCTTCTTGATTGATTTTGAAACTTGATCTATTGGACTTGTAATGGAGGAAATATCTTCTTCTGAAAGCTTGAGGCTTTTCTATCCCATTCAGTCATGAATATTTGCTATCTCATTTAGTCATGATACTTAATTACTCTTTAAGGAAATTTGTAACTTCTGTGAAAACAATTTGTTGTTCTAATACTCCATTCACTTGTGTATTGAAACTGGAAGCACTTGCCTGAGTTGAATTCTTGAAGGCTTGTAGCCTGAAATGATCACTTGAATACTTGTATCTTTATCATTTTGTTTAACTACAAGTCATGAAGCTTTCTGATATGAGAACACTTGACTTATTTTGATGAGTGCATACTTCCTCATTTACTTTTGTTGTATTTGCACTTGTAACTTTTGAAGAATGTACTTTCCTTATTTCAGGCCTTTGAAGGCTTCTTTATAGCTATATACTCATATTTTTTGTACTGTTCTTCATGACTTCTTTAATCTTGGAACTGGTTCTCCTCTTGCAATATTTTGATACTATTTAGGGCTTGATCCTATTGAAGTATCACTAGAAAATGTGTCTTATAACTATTGTAATCTTTGAAGCTTGAAAAGTTCTTGAACTAAAATTTTTAAACATATGCTTTCAATTTTATTCCATCAGTCTGGACTGATATCTGAGTCTGTACTTTGATAATTTAGCTTTGATTCTAAGCTGGAAATGTCACCCTTTTTAATACAATCTACTTCTTTTGCAATTTGTAATGGATGATGGACCTTATTGCACTCTTCTTTTCTTCTTCTGTAATGATGTCCTTAACTGTGACAGTTTATATGAATCATTTGTAAATTGTATCTTAAAGAAAAAGTACCTGTAGCTCATCTTACTTTTCTTGAATTCATACTTATGAGTCCTGAAACTGTCTCATTTGATAAAATATGACATTAGATCATCCTTTGAACTTGTAATATGTATCTTGATCAATATGATATAACTGTACTTTGATCAACATAGGATGTATTCTTTGATATTTAACTCTTTAGTGCATTTCTCATTACTATGTCCTTAAAAATACTCCTTCTACGTCAATCATTAATTGAGATGATGATATTCTCTTGTAGACAGTAGCTCTGGAGATAATATGAGACTGCAATCTTCCTTTTGTACTACATAAGTGTACTTATTTCATCCTAAAAACTGTATTTAATGATTTTGTTCAAAATAATGTGTTCCCTTGGAATCTGTACACATGTTCTTTATTTATGTATCATACTTTTGATGGTATCTTGGATCTGCATCCTTGACTTATGCAAATTTTCAATCTTCCTTTTCTCCCTAGTTATTCTATTTGTAAAGTTAAGAAAATTTGGATCAACATCATTATTTGCACTTTTTGTATGCATTTCATTTGTTAGAATCTGCAATATTGAACTTATATTTCTTTCATGGATTGGTACAACTATATCTTTATATATTCATCCTTCAGTCTGAATTGAAATAAATGCACTTCTTTGATTCAACTTGCAGAATGCAATACTTTTGATATGCAAACACAACAATTAGTGTTTATTTCCTTCTTCTTACATGTACCTACACATATAAATACAATAGCTAGAAAACATTAGGATTTTTGGCCTCTCTTATGTTCCATAATTTTTCTTTTCTCTCTTTTATGAAATGATTCTGGGAATCATGTGTGCTGATGTAGAATACTGCTCGTATCAATTGTGTATATGTATCGATCTACCTTATGATTATGCTTTTAGAAATCCATCTGCATGTAGTTAGATAGTACATGGGTACATATCAAACCCTGAGCTCAAATTTGATGCATTTCTTTTTCATTTTTAGGTACCTTTGTATTCGGAAGAATTTGGATGAAAGATGGAGATGGAACTAAAGTGAAGGATACTCAAAAGAAAAACCCAAGGCAATGATGGGTTTCTTCTATACTCTTTTACTTTTAAATTCATGCACATGTACTTCTTTCTTCAATAGTTATGAGTTACATCCCCTTTGCTTGTGTGGGAAACATTGTACTTCTTCATGAATAAATAACATTTAATTTTTGTACTTGAGTTGTATACTTCTTTTTGTTAGGAATTATTTAATATTATAGTGCTCTCATTATTTTGTAATATTATTAATATGAGTTATATTATAACTCATTATTAATAATTCAGGTTTGTTATTTTGTTGTACCCGTAATAATATTAACGGGTGTTTTGTTGTGTGACTTCCTGGTTTGTAGGAAGTCAGTTTTCTATTTCCATGGCTATTTATTAGCCTCATATTATTTGTAATCTGTATGTTGAATACAATATCAAACTATTATTTCCTGTGTGACAATATTGTTATACCAATATTTGGTATCAGAGCGTGCTATTTCTCAGATTGCATGGAGTTTTCAAATTAGCAAAGGGGCAGATCTTTGTGCCTCGTTGGATGAGAGAAATTATTTATTGATTAAGCAGGCGCCTATACATTTGTTAGATTCGGCCAATGCGCTGTGAGTTTACTTGATTTGATTCTGCAAGAATTTGAAGATTTATTGTGGGAGTAATCTCGTATTGACAAATACGTGGTGTGCATTGAAAAGTACCAAAATGCATTTGGAATATTTGGTAGAGTGATTGCTTCGCAAGAATAGATTCATTGGCGACTGGTCTTTTGAAAGTCAAACATATAGTTTGTATGTGTCTGTGCGCGCGACTATCCAGATCAGAATCATTGTTGCATGCATGAAATTTCCAGCTCGGCCGTCACACTTCCAATCTGATCTGAGGGACTTTTACATCTAAATTGATTGTCTGTGATCCAGATCCATCGTCTTTTGCCCTTCAAGTCGAGCTTACTTGCGCCAGATTTGGGGGTTTCTTTTGCAATTTATAGCAGCCGCATTTGTTCTGCTCTGAGAGGGAAAAATACAGTTTGTTGCAGATCCATCGATCAACATCATTGAACAGTTGATACAGAGATTCTAATTTCAATATTCTCAGCATTGAAATGTGTGGTCAGTATTAGTAGAGGCGTGAATAAAGAAATGGGTATTTTGGTTTGGCAATCATTATAAAATCTGCTTGTTTATATCAGTAAGTTGGATTCTATCAAGTTCTAATATATTTTATTTATTAAAGTCAAGGATCTCTGCCAGTATAAAGAAGTTTTTTGGTTCAAGTTTCCTGATTTAGTGGAGTTTCAAAATGGAAAAAATAAATTTAATTGAAAGATTCGATGGTAAAGACTTCCACACGTGGCAAGTACGAACCCAACTACAGTTGATTGACAAAGACTTATGGGACATTGTCGATGGAAAAATTAAAAAACCGAATGATGCAGATGAAGCAGTGAAATGGGAAAGTAAGGATCGGAAAGCAATAGCAATTATCGGCCTTGGTCTTTCCGATGCATATTTGCATCATATTGATCTAACCAAGTCATCTAATAACATTTGGGTGACATTGAACAAGTTATTTGGATCTCAAGCAGGTAGTGCAACAATGGCATTGAAGCAAAAACTTTTGGGCTAAAGATGGGAGAAAATGACAATATGGTTCAACATATAAGTAAGTTTCGATCCATTTTAAATCAATTAGCAGGAATAAAAGCAGAGGTAGATGGAGAAGATGCTAAAGCAATCTTACTAAATAGTTTGCCAAAAGAATATTCAAGTATTGTTTTTACTCTTAGTAAGATCAATCCTAGTTTGGAAAATTTAATTTCCTCTTTGCTTGATGAGGAAGAAAAAACCAAAAGGTCTGTACCAGAAGAAGAAAGTGTCATGGTTGCAAACAATAAATCATCATTCTATAAAGGTAAAAAAAAGTTTGTATCGTCAAAGACACGTCTTTTGTGTCATTACTGTAAACAACCAGGACATGGTTTTGTGAATTGTAAGAAAAGAGCTCAAGATCTCTTAGATGATAAGTTGGAACAAAAGGCTTTAGCTGCTGAAGAAGATTGGGATGATTATTCTAATCCTGCAAGTGACAATGAACCTATCAATTATTCAAGTGATGAAGATTATCTGTTTTGATATCCTCATTTTGGAGGATGGAGGCAATGGAGGCAGGAGGACAGTCAGCGTCCTCGAGTTCGTCACTACCTCGAGAGGTCATGGCTGCTTTAGTGACATCTTAGTGTCTTGTGTGATAAATAAGAACAGATGAGCATCCCTGTTCCTGTGTGCAGTGCAGTGCTTGTGTGTCCCCCTTGATGATAATGATTTGTACCATTGATACTTTTGCAGGAAGTGTTCTTGATCAGACTGATTTGATGGTTGATGTGAATTGGTTGAACGGTCCCAATTCATGTATTCATCTAATAGGTTGAACGGTCCCTGGATGATGTAGTTCCCACAGTCAGTGTTGAGGATCGAGACCATGTGCAAGCTACGGAGCGGCATGCTGCTTGGTTGAAGATGGTGTTTTCCCCATGTTCGCACTAAGGGGGGGAATGTTAGGAATTATTTAATATTATAGTGCTCTCATTATTTTGTAATATTATTAATATGAGTTATATTATAACTCATTATTAATAATTCAGGTTTGTTATTTTGTTGTACCCATAATAATATTAACGGGTGTTTTGTTGTGTGACTTCCTGGTTTGTAGGAAGTCAGTTTTCTATTTCCATGGCTATTTATTAGCCTCATATTATTTGTAATCTGTATGTTGAATACAATATCAAACTATTATTTCTGTGTGTGACAATATTGTTATACCAATACTTTTACTTTCAGCTTTATGACATGGATATTGATTTTATAATGGAATAAACACTTAATCACACAATTAAATGTATTTAACATGCAAAAATAATGATATTTAATGTACTTGTAACTTAAATTGAATATTCGCATGAAAAGCGTAACTCGCTTGCTATTAGTGAGTTTAATCTCTCACATAAACTACAATTCCCACCTTCATCAAGGCAATGCATTGGTCCTTTGGGGCTTTTGTGTTTCTTTGTTGAAGACAAACATGGAATGGCAATCTATGTAAGGTGTTACATTCCATAACAACATACATAACTACAGATTACATGTAGTTAATCAATTACTGCAACTAAAAACATAATAAAACTGTAATGCATCCCCCTAGTTAGGTCCACTTCATCAATGCCATCCATCGTAACAAAGTTTTGAGTTTCCCATTTTTGCACAAGTGCAAAAATTATCAACAGTCATAAACTATGTACTAGATTTTGACCATTGATGTTTTAGATTAGAAAATTTTAATGCATTCAATTGCCCCTCTACACTTGTGGGATTTGAACCTTATTCTTATCTTTACACTCAACCTAATCGGGAAGCAATAGTCTTCACCTTCTATTTTACTTCCGTGTAGGAGAATTTAAATAGGGGAAAAAAATTAATGAATCTTTCATGAAGAGAGGTGGTTTGAGAGTCACAAAAGTTGAGTAAAGTTAAGGATTATATATGTCCAATCACTTTATGTAGTAAAACAAATAAAAATGCATCAGGTCATCTAGATCACACGATCACAAGTCATTTTATGATCCTCTTATTAAGTCTCCCACCTCCCACTAAAGAGTCCAATTGTGTAAGATTGTCTTACTTATTAGTAAGTATGTTTCTGCAACAATGGAATCCAACTTGTAATTTTCATCTAGTTTGTGATGAGGAAGACCTCATACCTTACATATGAACGATGGATTCCCAAAAATTATGACACCTCCAAATACCTCGGGTATCATTCATTCACAAATCAAGTATATGTCCCCGAACATGATACTTTCATTATTTGGAGGTTAGAATCATACACAATAACTACCATATGTTATTTATGCTCAATTTACAATTTTTAAAGTTGGCATGGCCTTATGGTAAGTTAAAAAAGTATAATATTTTTTGGAGTAAAAATGCAACACTTGTTATAATAATCTAGTTTCATTATGGTGGTGTTGGGCAGCAAACAATAAATGTTTTATTAAATGTAAATAAATGTCGCGAGTGTATGGGCTTACACATGATTTTTTCCATTTTTTTGAGAGGATGCATTGTATGGGCTTGCACCTTCCAAGCACAACCACGACAACTAAAGAATAAATAACCTTTTATAATAAGAATCCATAAACAAAAATACACTTGAAATCTATTTAGTTTTTATCGATCTGTTTGACTTGGAAATCCAATCTAACTCTTTATATCAACCTAAGGTACAATGGGAACTCCTTTGAGCTGTGGGTGACTTGGTTTGTGGAATACCTCTAGAGCGGGCTGGTTCTCTTGGTAGATAACCTAAACTAGTTCTATAATGAGGTTGAGGGGAGAAAAATAATAGAAACTTTAAAAAAGTGAGTAATAAAGTGGTACGACAACGTTTTTGGGACCAATAATTGCATAAGAGAACACTTAATGACTACAAAAAGACTTATATACTTCACTTTAACCATTGTATGATGGATCTTACACTCACAAAGGCATTAAAATACACTTAGGTTATTTCAAAACTTTTATAAAAATTAAACGAAGGTGCTTAAAGGTTATTAGCATACAAAGGAAATATATTATTCACTAAAACACACTGCAAACCTATTGTAACACATTTCACACCAACTTCAATTGGAAGAAAACATTCTTTTATTTCTTAATAAGGTACACAAGTACAATTTCAGTAAACAAGTTAGAAAAATAATTATAAGCCCCATCAACACTTGCATAAGCAAGGTATAAGTAGTAAAAGCTAAATCGCTTACCTTCAAAAATAGTACAACCCAATCCAAAATTAGATTCAACTAATTGGAAACAAATCTAATATAAGTCGGGAATGCATAATTTTCTTTCACTTACAAAATACAATCTCTTAAAAAATCAGGCCATATACTCCTCATGGTTTGCAAAGACAAAAATAACCTTTGCATGGTCCATTCTTCACCTATTTGACTTGGTCAATTTTTATTTTTTTTTGGAAAATAAAACTAATGGTATGATCTTTTTGGAGAATTTTAAGGTAATGTGGTATTTTGGTTTATTTGTAAAAGGCTAATTTTATCTTGTAGTGTGCACATGCATTATTTTCCTTTTTCATGACACTTATGAATAGCTAAAGAAATTATAGATTGATCTCTTGGGTTTGGATAAGGTAATCATACATGGTTTTATTGGTCAATCCCTTTACGGATTGGAAAATGCAAGGATAATAATAAGGCAACTTTTTGACTATGATAAGGTTTGTGATTCCCATGAAATACATAATAATTACTCAAAATATATTCCCCACCTAAATAGGTTCATGATAAAAGAAATGAACCACATGAAAATTTATTATAGTTAATTACTCACCTTGGTTAACGATTTGAATTAAGGTGGAGGAACCCTATCATATTTCATTTCATTTTTCTTTGTGTCTCGAGAAGCTTCATTCGAAAAGGGGATATGCTATTGAAATTTTCATAGGCCACCATGAGAGGTTTTCTAGGTCAAGGGTTTTCAAATAATTTCAATGAGCTTCTACTTTAAATGCACAAGGGTATCTTGTTTCTATTTTCCTTGATCTCAAACTTTGATCTTTTGGGCTGATTACCATGTGTATTTTCCATATATCTTAGGCTTTATTTCTATTAGAAATTTCTATCCTGGGTGAGCTTGATTATCTCACTATATAGTACGAGCCTTGTGTTTTAACATCTCTATTTTGTTTCCATTAGAGGCTTGTGATATCAAACTTATACGTGCCCGGATGTTATTCAACTCAGCTCAACACTTTATGTCTAATGACTCGGCCATTTTAGGAGATCACTTGGGGTTGAACTCTTGTTCTTCCATACTTTTCCTTATGGGATTTGACTCAAATGGATCTAATTGAAGGAACTTGACATGCATCTTCTTGTCTAGCTCAATTTTTCATTGTATTCAACTCATGGCTTGAGTTGGGATCCACTTTGTTACCATGGTGACTCACTATCTTAATATTTGAGCCTAAATGATTTTATTGCTTTATTTGTTGCTATCATTTTGGTACTCTATCTCCATCTTAGCTAACTTATGCGTTCACATGATTTTCCTTACATGTAGGTCTCTTCATTCATAACCATCTTGGTATCTTATTCGAGCTCATTGTTATGTCTATTTTCATGGATTAAGGGTTCAAAAATTGATAGATCTACGTCATGTGATTCTCAAATTGATGAGATCAATTGATATGAAATGAATAATAGTAAATTACATTGGATACTTATTAACTGATCATACATGTTTATTTATAAATATTTAGAGGTATGAAAGCCCAATAGATAGGAAAAGCTGGATGGTCATGGAAGGTGGATAGTCAAAACATGGTGAAATTCTAAATACACCATTCACACTTCATTGATCCTCTATTATGTATGATGATGTTACCTTGGTTGATCAACCCATACACACTTTACTTGACTAGTAAAACACTTAGACATAATTATATATCATATATATTCTTGAAAGGATAAACACACCTATACAATATGTTGACACCTAGCACACTTATTTTACACCACACGCACCTAGACTAATGGCTATCTAGGATCAAAATAGAAGAACTTGGCCATAAGGACTTATTTCATTCGTAGACAAAGCTAGTGGCTTGTAGTAGCCCTACTCTTCTTGTTTGTCTGAGATACATTTTCCCTGATGAAGATATAAAAAAACAAAGAAAGGTTCCAAACACCCATGATGAAGGTATAAAACCTGTGTGAAGTGCGAGTAGGGTTGTTTTTGTACGGAATGCTACTTCTAGAACTGATATAAGCCTAATTAGGTCTCTTAGAAGGCTACTAGTGGGGTGGAGATGGTTACGAGATAAATAAAACCTAATAACTGATGGAAAGAGGTGTATTGGAGCATTTCACGACTATCATAAGTTTACTTAGCCTTTTCTCACTCTAAAAATCATAAAACCCTTCTTGTAGTAGTGGCGAAAATTACATGCCTAGAATATAGGGGTATTATGGAAAGCACACTTACTATTGGAATTTATCTTTTCACACTCAGATAAAGTTAGATGACATCAAGAGCATGGTGATTACAAAATTTGATATTTTTCCACTGTACGGTTTGTGAGTTCCAGGAAGCCCTAGTTTGAGGGAAGTGAAAGCAAATTCTAGTCCATAGAGCTACTCCTGAGGTTTCAAGACTCCAAATAATTTTTTTGGGCTTGTGATGATTCCCTTTAACTACTCCATACATCACAATAGGCCTTATAAATTTGAAACCATGACAATCACCTTCTAGCTCTCTGTCGTGTAGGAATTCTTAATGCATACATAGAAGAAATATGGAAAAACTTACAAATTACATTATAATATCAAAAAAACCTTAAATATTGATTTATTCATAATTAATCATGATTCTTACATCCATCTCACATGGGAATATACATATTGTAGTAAAAACCAACATTAGACACTCCATTTCACACTCCTAATCTTACTCAACTACCCCCTAAGATAGCTTAACCATTTTCTAGCTTAAGCAAAGACCTTAACAAATCCAAATATCACTTAACACAATTTGTTCCATATGAGGATAAAATCTTGAATCCTGATTTACATATTTTGGCCTTCACATGCACAAATAGGCCTTATTTGGTGTCTACAAACCACTTGTCCTAATTTGAAAATTTGAATTACATGCTTTTGGAGGGAAATGAGAACACACACCCTAAGATAACCTAGACTAAAATCCAAACATTTAAAACACTCTTTACAATATCATGATGCTCCTACATCATTCTACCCATGAGAAAATGAATCTTTCTTCATGGATTATTGTTCGTCATCAGATCTTCAACACTTGTGCCCATTTTGAGTAGGTCATTTGCAGTCATCCATGTTGCATCCTCAGCTAGTAAGTTCCTTCACTTGATTAGGTGCTGGTAGTATTCTTGGTCTCTTGATTTGTTGATCACTTGTTTGTTTAGGATGAATTCCACTTCCTTTGGTGTCTCCTTAGACATTTGTTGTTCCCATTGAAATAATTCATCACTCCCTATTTCAGGTTCATCTACTACTTTTTCCTCACATTTATATACATACAAGTCTACAAAATTAAATATTGGAGAGATTATAATCCCTTTAGATAATTCTATCTCATATGCATTATTGGAAAAATTTCTTAGCACCTTACATGGACCAATTTTCTTCACTTTCAACTTATTATACTCTCTTTTAGGGAACCTTTCTTTTCCAAGTTGGGAAAGAACATTGTCTATTATACTAAAACTCACCTCCTTCCTTTTCTGATCTACTCTCTACTTGTATTTGATGGTATTCTCCTCAAGCTTCATCTTCACGTATTCATACAAATTTTCATTGCTTTAACAAACTCCTCCGCATATGCACTTCTTGCATCCATATTACCCAAGTCTCTTAGCTCATATACACCCCTAGGATGTATTCCATACAATATTTGGAAAGGAATCATCCCTGTACTTCTGTTAGGAGAGTCATTATAAGCAAATTCTTCTTGTGCAAGTGTAAGATCCCATTGTTTTGGGTGCATGCTCACTAGGCTCCTTAGGATGTTTCCAAGATTTCTGTTTGAAACATCAGTTTGACCACCAATATGAGGATGGTATGGTGAGATGAAGCTCAAATGTTCTCCCAACTTCTTCCAAAGGGTTCTCCAAAAATTCCCAAAATTTTTGTATCCCTGTCTTGAGATAATGCTTCTAGGAAATCCATGCAACCTTACAATTTCTTGAAAGAAAAAATTGGCTATGTGTTTTGCATCACTTGTATTTTTACATGGGATAAAGTGAGCCATTTTTCAAAATTTATCTACCACAAAAATATAGAATCATGACCATTTTTTTCCTAGGTAAACCAAGTACAAAATCCATGCTTATGGAATCCCAAGGTCTATTGGGAATGGGTAGTGGTTGGTACATTCCTGCATTTTGACTACTCCCCTTGCTATACTAACATACCTTGAATTTTCCACAAACCTCTTGACATAAATTACCATCCCTGACCAATAGTAATGAGTGCCTAGTTGTGCTAAGGTCTTGTTCTTTCCAAAATGTCCTACCATGCTGCCACTGTGTTTCTCCTTTAAAAAATTCTCCCTAATGGAGCTCTTTGGAATAAAAAGTTGATTGTCTTTGAATAGCAGACCTTCCTAAAGTATGTAGTCTAACCAAGGAATTATTTCTCCCATGAATGGATTCTTGTAAGCATTATATACCTCCTCAAAGTCTATATCTTCTTGGTACATCTCCTTCAAATATTCAAAGCCTATGATGTTCAATTGAGACTCCTGTAAAACCAAAACTCTCTTGATAAAATCATCTACAAATTTGTTAGTCTAACCTTTCTTATGCTTGATTGTGAAAGTGAATCTTTACAAAAATTGAGTCCACTTAGCATCTTTGTGATTTATCTTGTTTTGGTTGCTAATGAATTGCAATGCATAGTTATCAGTATACAAGACAAATCCATTAGGCATAAGGTAGTGTATCCACTTTTTAAAGCTTGTATAAGTGCATAAAAATCATGATCATATGTTGAATAATTATTCTTAGCATCACTTAGTTTCTCACTAAAGTATGCTACTGGTTTTCCTTCTTGGCTCAAAACAACACCTATTGCTAACCCAATAGCATCACACTCTACTTGAAATTTTTTATTGAAATAAGGTAGGCTTAGGATAGTTATTTAGTACCTTCTTCTTCAACCAATTTAAGATATTATTAGTAGCCTCAGTCCAAAAAAAAATCTTTTATCACCCTTGATTGTATCTATCATTGGTGCAACAATTCCACTGAAATTTCTTATGAATTTCCTATAGAAACTAGCCAAACCATGGAATCTTCTTACCTCATATGCACTCCTAGGTGTAGGCCAATCAAGTATGGCCTTGATTTTCTCCTTTTCCATCTTCAAACCTTCCTTTGAAATGAAAAAACCCAAGTATATCAACTCTGTTTTTAGAAAACTGCATTTTTTCACATTAATCAACAATTTCTCTTCATGTAACTTATCTAATACCATTCTCAAGTGTTTTAGATGATCCTCCTTTGTTTGAATGAATACCAAAATGTCATCTAAATACACTATAACAAATTTACCTGTGAAACTTTTGAGTACTTCATTCATTAGTCTCATGAAAGTATTAGGAGCATTGGTTAAGCCAAATGGCATGACTAACCATTCATAAAAACCATCATTAGTCTTAAAGGATGTTTTCCACTCATCCCCTTCTCTGATTCTAATATGATGATATCCACTTTTCAAATCTATTTTAGAGAAATATGCAGCTCCACTCAAACAATCAAGCAAATCATCAATTCTAGGTAATGGGAATCTATACCTGATAGTTATCTTGTTGATTGCTTTGGAGTCTATACACATCCTCCAAATTCCATCCTTATTAGGACTCAACACTATAGGAACAACACAAGGGATCAAAATTTATCTTACCAACCCTTTGTCCAACAATTCTTGGACTTGTTGTTTGATTTCTTCATTCTCTCTTGGAGTCATTCTATAAGCAACCTTGTTTGGTAAATTTTCTCCTAGAATCAAATCAATGTGATGGCTGATGCTTCTCAATGGTGGTAGCTCATTAGGAAAATCATCCACAACAATGTCAATGTATTCATTCAACATGTCTTGTATCTCTAAAGGAAAATCAATCAACTTAGTGCTAGTGACTACACTTTTAGGCTTACCAATCACAACAAAGTTTACCTCTTCTTTCTTCATTTCATGCAAGAAATCTTTACCTCCCATTAGCATCACTTTATAAATTTTTCCTACTTCATCATGTTCATCCTTCAATGGTGTAAGGGTATGCTCAATCCCATCCTTCATGAATGTGTATGTATTCTTTCTTCCATCATGTATTACCTTGTTGTCAAATTTCTAAGGTATCCCAAGTAAGATGTGACCCACATCCATGGGCATAATATAAAAAACAACCTGGTATTTATATGAACCACTATGAAACTCCACCTTACATTGCTCATTTACCAATAATTGATGCCCCTTTTGTAGCCAAGAAACATTATAGGTTTTGGATGTGCCTTTTTCTTCAAGCCTAGATTCTCCATCATCTCAGTTGATGTTGATCAAAGAACACTTGAGAAAACTCACACAAGAAGTCCACGTGGGAAAACAGGCCAGGTTTAAGGGCATGAATAGACAAGAAGAACACACACGCAGAGGGAAATTTCAACATGCGGGACTTAGCCTATTTTGAGTCTGAAGACCTATCTTTAGAAGATGGCGTGCGGAACACACAAACGATGTAGGGACGTGCGCACCACACTTTATCTATCTTTAGAGGATCAAATCAACGTGTTTTGCATGGAGACGAGCTAAGAATAGGATTGTCACTTTAGTTAATTGTAAGAGGTCTATAGATAACACACTTGCATGTGTGGCTATGCCTATAAATGGCGCGTGGCTATTAATAATAGCATCTTGCCTATTTTTGGAATAGAGAAGCATTGAAGGGAAAGTCCCCACCCTATATATATGATGCGAATCACGTAGTAGGATATATAGAAAGAGGTGAGAAATATAGAGATAGATAGAGAGATATAGAGAGATATACGAATGGATTACTATATCAGATCCATGTGTGCATTGGTATAGATTGACATTATTGTAAGGAGCTTATGTGTTTATTAATAGATGGAAATTATTGGCTGAATCTAAGTGTCATTCCTGTGTGTAAACAAGTTGTTATCCCAAATTATCCCCCGACAAATTTGGTCAAGACAAATCCTGCACATAAGGAAATTATGAAGGAAATGACTCAAGACCGCGAGCTCACATTCCAGGATGAAAAACAAGGTTGCAAAGGGACTCAAAAATAGAGTGGTGGGGCCTGTAAAAGTTTAAATGTCCTGTGCGAGAAGGAATTAAAGAAACGGATCCGTTGAATGAATCCGTGTCTTAAATCTATTTAACAGACTCGGGTGGGCTCTAAAATGAAATAACAGGGTTGGGGAAGGAGGCCGAGAAATGTCAGAGGAACTAGAGACTCAAAGGAGAAGAAATAGTGAAGGTTTGAAGTCTTCGGCTTCAAAACAGTTCAGAAAGAGTCCAAAAATTGACTAATTATGAAGGGGCTAGAGGACGTTGCCAAGTGTCCAAGTGGCACACCTTCAAAGTTGAATCCAAAAAGAGAGGCTCGAATGAGCACCAGGGCTCCATGTGTCCCAGGCCCAAAGTGGAGGTAGAGTCAATGCTAAAAGTCAAAGGCAGACAGGGTGAGCCTCAAAAAGGGCTAAGTATAGAAATGTTAGTGGAAGACACCACGTGTCGACAGCATATCTCAAAAGTTAGTCCAAAGGTGGAGACCCAAATGAGCGCGAGCTTGCCACATAGCCCAGGGTACAAAAGGGTAAGAGGTCCCATTGAAAAGTTTAAGAGTCGTGGAGGTTTCCACATGTCGATCGACTCTCCTTCGAGGCAAAATCCTAACCGGGTTTCTAATTAAGCGTGGAGCCTCCACATGTACTATTTTAAAAAGGGACAAAGTTGGGTTGAATGGTCAATGCATGATGGCAAGCCAAGTAGAGAATGCCAAGTGTCTAAACGGTGCTAGTTTAAGAGCAATATTGAAAGTGCATTTCAAGCAAGTGCCAGGCCATCGCATGTCCCGGTTAGAACCCAGGAAAAGGACTTAGGAAAAAAATATAAGGAAATCGAGCAAGGTGCGGAAGAAGCCAAGTATGAACACCATGCCACTCCAAAATCAAAATGCGAGAGGCCACCCTTAGACATGTAGCAGCCCTCCACATGTCCGGTCTAAAAAAGGGGAACCGTTTTCAAATAAGTTTTCTGCCCTTTCGTATGGACGATACAAATTTCGAAGGGGCATATATTTTGACTCGGGGCTTGAAATATTGTAAATTTGACACCGTTGGAAATATTTTGGTCTCGTCTCATGCCCTAGGAACATAAAATATCATTTTGGGAGGGCTCGGTAGGTGAAAACTAGGAAAAAGTCTTCCAGGCCATTAACATAGAATCGATTTCTTTAACTACCGGCTCTCCGATTCAATTTGATCTGTCGGGGAACTAGAAGAGACACATTGTGGGTGGATTTACAGAAGGCATTAATATTTATTGGTTGAGCTTTCAAAATGGTATTCATGTGTATATCTCGGGTGGTTGGAGCAGGATTCTTTTTTCTTCCCTCTTCTCTCTTTTATTCTTCCTATATATTGTAATAGAGGGGCACAGTCAAACGGTTGGTTGTTGTTTCTCTTCTGTCCCCTCTTTCTTTCTTCCTTAGGGTCGAATGCAGAGTCTAAGCCTCCTCCCATGGCTTTGTAATGGCATTTTCTTGCCCCTTTCCCACTCACAATGTACTATGTGAAATTTTGGAGCAATACAATCTGTTTTGTGATGCATTTGTCCATCCTTCCTCATTTTATTTGTCTCTTATTGCCTCTCATCATTGCAGGGTATATTATACATATTCTAATGTTTGTTGCAGTCACGGGAGATGTGTTTAATGGGTTTCAAAATGGTTCTCTATGTGAAACCTATCTCTAGTCTGTGGTGCATTCTGTCCACCCTCTCCTCTTCTCACCTCTCTCCACTTGAGGGCGATCGGGTCTATGATTATCCACTTCCTTTTTGGTGTATCACCACTTAGTGTAGGCTTTTTCACCCTCTCTCTTTCTCTTTCCCCTTGGAACAGTTAGATTAGGATAGTTAGGTTCTACCTACACTAGAGTAGTTTGTGGTAGGTAGATTAGGAAGCAAGAACCGGCTTTCTCCGGAGGTCCATCTCAGGTTTTGCAAGTCCCACTGCTTGAGAGATGGTCCCATGTTGTGAAATCACACCAAATGACTCTTCCTTAGAAAATAAGATTTGACTACTCATTTAGGGGCGTTGTGATTTTGCACTAACATAAGTAGTGCATGTTCTTGATTCAATCATGATTATTGTTTAAACTTGTTCTTTCATAAGTATGAATATGGTATGAATTGTAGAATGATGGATTAGGTATGGATCTTTATGTTTATTCCTTCATCACGCCAACATCCTGCTACAACAACCCTTAAGAGGGACCTGGTACCTTTGTGCACTTTGGGTGAGTGCTCAGTCTAGGTTGAGTGATGTGTCAGTGTGACTAGGGTGTTATCTGGTAATTCTAGGCTACATCATTGGTTCTATTGTTGGGACCTCTTTTTCAGTTGTTTTCAGGATGGTTCGCAATGAAGACATACCAGTTAACTCTAGCAAGTATTGAGGAGTCGATACATGATCCGGAGGAAGAATATGCAAAGTGGTTCAAGTAGTGGATCCGAGTTTAACGCATGCACTTGGGTAGAACATAATCTGTATGAAAAATTATATGAGAGATTTTTTGCCATCTTTCCAGTAGAATTATATGAGTGGCTGATTGCGTATGCATCTAAGCAAAATTGGAGGTATCACGCACTTGTCTAGACACAAGAAGAATTTAAGGCCCTTTATAATGCTTTGACCTAATATGGACTCACACCATGGATACTTGGCTTTGTGGTGTTCTAAATAGTTATATTCGGAATATTCAATTTCAATGTATTCTTGCACGGAGGTAGCTGAATTCCAGTTTTACGGTATCCTAGAGGAATATATCTGCAGGCATTCCACTGGCGATCAAGATCTTGATGGTAACTTTGAACCTGGAGAGTAAACTGATGGCTAACTAAACCTCACCATGCACAAGGGGGAACAAGTTCGGTGAAAGATGATAGATCTAGTGGTAGAAAGGTAAATAGAGTAAAGGAAGCTTAAGTATAATGAGGTGCGTGAGAGGGAGATAGAGAAGTAGTGTACCATTGAAGAAAGAATGACATTAAGGAGAGAGACGACTTGTGAAGGATTTGAAGCTCGTGTAGAATACGTGGAGCTAGAGCATCAGAATTCCCCATCTTGGAAAACATGAGAGATCCCCCTTGGCCTCACATGAAAGTGCGTCGGCGAGAGACTACTGGGCCACGGGCACGCATCTTAATCCACCTGGTGACCTAGCCCTTGTGCTTGGTTTTCCAAAGTATCTAGTATGACAAGTAATCAACAAGAAAGTTTGGGAAGTAAGAGAGAAAGTACATCAATGGCAGGATGACAACTTCAATGTTATTCAGAGGTGTGTTTTCAGGCACATTATCCACACAGAACATAAGCACGCCAAATGTTGGGTTCACCTCTAGAAGTGGAACTAACTCATAGAATGTAGGGGTTCAATATAGTACTACTATCAGAGCATAGGAAGTACCTTTACAGGTCCTATTTAGCCTACAGGTGGAGGATCAGGAGGTATAAGTGGTTCTAGTTCCAATAGATCTGGTGGTTCTTGAGGTAGAGGAAACATATGAGGTTCTGGATTAGGTGGTCAAGGCCCACAACCACAAAATATTTATATGGAGATGTCTCTTCGTCTTTCGAAGTATAGAGGCATAGAGGATCTTTCTTGAGCATTGTGAAATCTTATGGCGCGTGAGAAGGGATCATGGCGTTGAGCGTAAGGCAAGTCAATTTGCTACTACCTTACAGGGATGAGCACACAGCTGGTATAGAAAGTTTGACCCTAATCAAACTTGTGTGGATTATGTAGTGTTCAAGGATGCTTTCTTAAAGGAGTTCTATATCCCAGAATTTGAGTAGAAAAGTATTAGACACCTTTGAAAGATATCAAGCGGGGCAGCACCGAGAGTGTACGTGAGTATGATGCCCATTTTAAGACCCTTCTCTCTAAGTTATCTTATGATATTCATGCCAACCATCATGCATAATGGTTCATTGGAGGATTGATTACACCATTAAGAAGAGCACTGTCACATAATACATACACTGACCTGCACGAAGCAACACTTTGAAAACAACTTTGTATCTTTGAGGCGGTTGGGAGCATTAACATTAGCATTAGTCCATTCTTAGAGGCACAAATTACAACTATGGCCAAATAGTTAGAGACATTATCAGCGAATTTAGCCCATGAAACATGCTCGGGGATTTGGTGTACAAATTGTGAAGTGGAAGGCCACACCAAGGATAGTTGCCCTCACAGATCTATATGTTCATTGTTGTTAGACTATGAAATTTTTCATTTGAATCATGATGCTAGTCACTATCCTTTATTACAGCACGTGATAAGGAAGAATGTATCCTGCTTTTACAAAATTTGTAGGTCCACGACCCATGATCATCGAGGATTGTTGATTGATTGATCAAATCCGGGATGTTATAGACATTGGGGTACGACAAACAAGTGTAACAGATAATTCTAAGGGTAAGAATGAGCACTAGGATTAGGATCATAATCAAATGTGCTATGATAGGAATGATGTTAGGAAATAAGAGATAAAATATGTGGAATAATCCCTTACGAGAATCGCAACAGTAGAAACTAATATGCGAGAAAATATTACGGATCTCAAATAAAAGTGCAAAATAAATAACACAACCCGAGAGAGACAATATTTAATGTGGTTCACCCAATATGGGCTACGTCCACCAAGAATCACTTGCTCGATTTTATTACAAGCCTCCACTCTCTCAATACAATACCCAGATCCGTTTGAGGTGCTCAACAAACTCTACAAAATTCACATCCGAATTCAAAACACATCTACAATACATTTGCTTGTACATCTATCATATGCATAAGACCATATAAATAGATAAGCTGCTAAGAAGTTTTATAAAACCATGGGTATCAAAAATGCAAAAAAAAAAACCATCCCATAAACCTATGGGTAGCCAGAAGAGGTGGTTTTACAAAACAATGGGTACCAAAAAACCATGGGCCCAAAAACAGCCCATAACGGTTACCCATTACCCATGGGTTAATAAACCACCCATGAAAATTTGCTTCGGGGCTTCACCCCGAACCCCCCTGACCCACTCACCGGTGAGTGGGACCGCCGTAAAAATACCCGAGTGTAACACATAGAAGGTGTACCACACTCTAACATGAAAATAGGCTCCACAAACATAACAATCTCCCACTTGGAGACTGATTTCCACTGAGCAAGCTTCTCAACCCTTCACTGTCATCTGCGAAGGCCAACCAAAGCTGAACATAGCTTTAGTTTAACCCTTGTGACCATCTTGATCATCATGTCTGCGCAGGATTCGAGTGGGTATGAATCTTCTCCAACTTCAACTTATCTTCCTCTAAAGTTGTCCTGATGAAGTGATATCTCAATTGTATATGCTTCATCTTGGAGTGGAAAGTAGAGTTCTTAGCTAGGTGTATAACACTCTGACTATCACTATGTAACTTACATTCCTCCTGCTTATGCCCCAACTCCTCAAGTAATTGTTGTAACCAAATCATCTCTTTGCTTGCCTCTGTGGCAGCAACATACTCAACCTCCGTGGTTGACAAAGCCACCAACTTCTGTAGTTGTGAAATCCAGCTCACTACTGTCCCACCTACAGTGTAAATATAACCTGTCATGCTCCTCCTACTATCTACATCTCTAGCCATGTCTGAATCTACATAACCACGTAAAGTGGTGCCTGATCCACTGTAGCATAAAACTGTCCCCATGGTCCCTCTCAAATAACGAAGGATCCACTTTCTTGCTTGCCAATGCTCTTTACGGATCACTCATAAATCTACTCACAGCTCTCACTACATGGGCAATATCAGACCTAGTGCACACCATAGCATACATCAAACTGCCAACTATTGATGAGTAAGGTACCTTGGACATCTGGTTTCTTTCCTGCTCTATCTTGGGACACTGCTCCTTTGATAACTTAAAATGGCCTGCCAAAGGAGTCCCAACCGATTTAACATCCTGCATGTTAAACCTGTCCAATACCTTCTTAATGTACTCTTCCTGAGATAAAGTCAACTTCCATTCCTTCCTATCCCGAGTTATCCTCATACCAAGGATTTGTCTGGCTGCCCCCAAATCCTTCATATCAAAGGATTCACTTAGTTGTTTCTTGAGTACTTTTATTTCCTGCATGTTTTTACTTGCAACCAACATGTCATCAACATACAAACACAGGATAATATAACTTCCATCCTCAAATTTCTTTGTATACACGCAATGGTCAGAATGGCATCTAATATAACCTTACTCCATCATGAAGCTATCAAACTTCTTATACCATTGACGTGGAGCTTGTTTCAAGCCATACAAGCTCTTCTTCAGTTTACACATCATCTCCTCTTTACCTTTGACCTCATAGCCCTCTGGTTGCTGCATATATAGTTCCTCCTCCAAATCACCATGGAGAAATGCAGTATTTACATCTAACTATTCTAAGTGCAAGTATTCTGCTGCCACTATTCCAAGAACAGATTATAAAAAAGTCATTTTTACTACAGGAGAAAATATCTCATCAAAATCTATACCTTGTTTTTGTGCAAACCCCTTGACCACCAACCGAGCCTTATATATTTTCTTTCCTCCTTCTTCATCTTTAACTCTGTACACCCACTTGTTCTGCAATGCTATTTTTCCTTCCAGTAGCTTCACCAAATCCCAAGTCTAGTTCTCCATGAGAGACTTATGCTCCTCATCCATGGCTTGCTCCCACTTCTTACTTGGCATCTACCGCATTGCTTCATCAAAGCTCTCGGCTCTCCACTATCGGTGAGTAATAAATAATAAAGAGAAGGAGAAAAACGTTTAGGTTCTTTTCTTACCTTCGAAGACCTCCTCACTATAAGAGTTTGGGGTTCTGTTGAGTAGGTTCTGAACCGATTCATGCGTCACTTTCCCATCCGGAAGATCCTCTACCACCTGCATATTCTTTCTTGGATTCTTCCCTATTTTCTCTGCAATTGTTTCTTATACATGACTTTCTCATTAAAGACCACATCCCTAGACCGAATGATTTTATTGTCCTTAATACTCTAACATTTAAACCCAAATTCATCACCACCATAATTAATGAAAGTACATTTTTCTGATTTAGCCTCTAGCTTGGTCCTATCATCCTTGTCTATATGAACAAACACCTCACATCCAAAGACTCTAAGAAATGAATAATCAACTTTCTTACCATACCATGCCTCCTCAGGTATGCCTCCATCCAAAGCACTTGAGGGTCCTCTGTTTATTAAGTACATAGTTGTGCTCACCTGCTTATTCCCAAAAAGAAAGAGGTAGTCCTGTATGTAACCTCATGCTCCTAGCATGTTCCATTATTGTTTTGTTAATTATTTCTGATACCCCATTCTACTGTGGAGTTCCTGGAACCATCTTTTTCCTATGGATTCCATTCTTAGAACAATAATCATTAAATTCATTGCTGCAATACTCCCCTCCATTATCGACCTGAGACATTTTAGCTTAAGACCTATTTCATTCTTTACCAAGGCTTTCCATTTAACAAAAGTGTCAAATACATCAGATTTGTTTCTAATATAATAAACCCAGACTTTCCTTGTTTCATCATCAATAAAAGTAACATATAAACTTGAACCCCAAGAGATGATACGAGCCGGCCCCACATATCGAATGTACCGGCTCTAACTTACTCTCTTTCTTCATAGGTCCAACCTTGAGAAACCTTGCTTATGTTTCCCATATATGCAGTTCTCACAAAAATCCAAACCTATTTCTGTATATCCAAGCAAATTCTTCTTTATGATGTTCATGCCCTTATGGCTCATATGACCGAGCCTATAGTGCCATAATGTTGTATCTGCATCTGAAGCCACAAGATTACAATCATTAGTACTATCAGTGGTTAAATACAAGGTTCCAACCTTCTTACCTCTTGCCACCACAAGAGCACCCTTGGTAACCTTCCAAGAGTTAGCTGTAAATATCACAGTACAACCATCACTTCCCAATTGCCCGCCGATATCAAATTTCTCCTTAATGTAGGCACATGTCTGACATCCTTCAATAGCCATGTATTCCCATTCTACATCTTAACCTGAACAGAACCTTTTCCAACTATACTATAAGGCTCATCATCACCAAGAAAAACATGCCCAAAATCCCCTTGAACATAATCAACAAAATAATGCCTATGTGGAGTAGCATGAAAAGAAACCCCTGAATCTAAAACCCAAGATTCAATAATATTATGCAAAGAAAGAATCAAAGCACCCTGACATACATTACCCGATGCCACATTTGCCTCCTTTTTTTCTTCTGTTGTTTCTTTTGTCCCGAAGCTCCCAACAATCCTTCTTTGAATGCCCGAGAATTTCCATAGTTCCAACATACAATCTTGCTCTTAGATTTTGACCTTGCCCGATCTTTTGATTTTCCACGGTTTCCTCTATTATTTTGTCTCCCTCTAGTCTCCACTGTCAAATCATTCCCTGAAGTAGAAGATTCCCCAGAGCTTTTTCTTCACATTTCTTCGCTTAGAATCACCCCTACAACATCCTCAAACTTCAACTTCGAGTTAGCTGGAACCGAGTTGCTTACCGCCATTACCAGGCTATTCCAACTTTCAGGTAAAGAGCACAAAATTAATAAAGCCCTAACTTCTTCATCAAATTCTATTGTAACCGAAGCTAGCATATTCACAACCATATTGAAATCATTTAAATGATCTACTACTGAACTATTCTCAGACATCTTCATATTAAAAAAAAATTTCATTAAAAATATCTTGTTAGAGGCAGAGGGTTTTTCATACAACTTCCCTAATGCATCCATTAGATATTTTTTCATCTTTTCCTTTGAAACATTAAATAATACCAAAGATGCAAGACACAGCTAGATCATTCCAAGTGCCTTTCAATCCAACAAATCCCATTCCGCATCTGTCATACTCGAGGGTTTGTTCACCTTCTCAGACAACAGAGTATAAAAATCCTTCTGATAAAGGTAATCTTCCATTTGCATCTTCCAAAGACTGAAATTCTGCCCGTTGAATTTATCAACCCTAGATCTTCCATCATCTATCATAGCTCCCACTCAAGCTAAAAAATTTCCCTGCGATTCAACACTTCAGCAAACCAAACCAGGCTCTGATACCAATTGTTAGGAAAAAGAGATAAAATATGCAGAATAATCCCTTACAGAATCGCATAGCAGTAGAAACTAATATGCGAAAATATTACATATCTCAAATAAAAGTGCAAAATAAATAACAAAACACAGAGAGACAATATTTAAAGTGGTTCACCCAATATGGGCTACATCCACCAAGAATCACTTGCTCAAATTTTATTACAAGCCTCCACTCTCTCAATAAAATACCCAGATCCGTTTGGAGCTATGCTCAAAAAACTCTACAAAATTCACACTCGAATTCAAAACACATCTACAATACATTTGTTTGTACATCTATCATATGCATAAGACCATATAAATAGACAACTGCTTAAGCAGTTTTACAAAACCATGGGTATCAAACAATGGGAAAAAACAAAACCATCCCATAAACCTATGGGTAGCCGAAGAGGCGGTTTTACAAAACAATGGGTACCGAAAAACCATGGGCCCAAAAATAGCCCATAACGGTTACCCATTACCCATGGGTTAATAAACCACCCATGAAAATTTGCTTCGGGGGCTTCGCCCCCGAACCCCCCTGACCCGCTCACCGGCGAGTGGGACCGCCGTAAAAATACCCGAGTGTAACACATAGAAGGTGTACCACACTCTAACATGAAAATAGGCTCCACAAACATAATGATTACGATAGGAATAGGATTAGGATCATAATCAAATGTGCTATGATAGGAATGAGGGCCATTCTAAAGGAGATCACGAGAAGAGGACGTGGATATTGCGGTGGATATGGAGGACAAGGCCGCGTTGGAAGAAGAAGTGATTTTCCTTAAGGAATGTGTTATACATGCGGATCCCCGATCATTAAAGGTGTGAATGTCCCCAGAATATTGCATGTTATTTCTATGGAAAGAACCATAGATATGAAGAGTGATTTGGACTTATATGAGCATATGAGTAAGAAACATAAGCAAGAAAATAAAGGTGCTTTGTGATGGTTAGAATCCAGTAGCGTTGTAGAAAGATCGAGTGGATGCCCAAGATGGTAGAAAGACTGAGGCATTGATAGTGAAGATTACTACATGAGCTGAAGTGACGTGCACAATAGAGGCATTACACCAGAAGCCTACGATCACCAAGGAGGAGGTTTTAAATGCAAGGTACCTAGATCCTGCTCATCGAAGGAAGATTAACAGGATACCATGGAAGTGCTAAGGAATCTTCGGGGTGAGATACAGTACTTAAAGGAGCATAATAAAACATTAGAGACAATCTAAACTGATATCGATGATCTGAGAGAAGTGTGCAAAATGTTGTGCCAGGAGAACATCATTCCACTATTAGGAAATTGGTTAAAAGGGAACACTCACGCATAAGTATTGAGACCGTACGTCATATTCTACATGTAAATCTTCCCCCGATAGCATTGACTATGAAAAGGAAATAACTCGAGTCTGTTGTGGATGGGTGGTGGTTTGAGCAACATATTAATTGATATAGGTGCAGAAGTAAATGTACTTATACTAGATGCATGGGTACAAATGGGAGGCCTCCATTGCAGCCATCATCTAATGTGTTGTTTATGGCAAACCGAACTAAGACCACTCCCATAGGAGTTTTGAAGGATGCATCTATAACCATACAAGGGCCAAGTTCACTAGGGATTTTGAGGTATTAACACTTGCAGAAGTAGACAATTTTCCATCCTTGCTTAGACACCCTTGGTGTTATGCGAATAATGCTTGACTTGGGATTCAATAAGGGATATATAAACTTTGAGAATAAGGAGGAAAGAGTTGTGATACCTCTAATAGATGGGAAGTCTACACCATATGTTAAGCCTCTAAGTGAGGAGGACTTAAACATAATTTATGTACGCGCTATTTAGGACCTAGAGGTCAATGAGCCATCAAAATAAGGCATCCTACAGTGGGAGGATTCTCATTCTATTAGTGATACTACGAGTATTGCTTGTGACAATTAGGCTCATGGAACATATGAACTAGTAGGGCGTGAGGTGAAAAGTGTGGTTATGCGCAAGAATGGACTTCATTTGGTTCAATGGATAGGTAGCACAATACCTTGGTATACAGGGGCAAAAGATCTTCTGTATTTTTGAAAGCCATGGAAACATGGTGGACAAGATCAAATTAAGAGAAGAGATATGTTAGTATATACCTTACACGGGACAGTAGCGCACTGGTGGGTAGTCCATAGAGATAATATTTTAACATGGGAAGAGATTGGAGTCACCTTATTTATTAGGTTTGTAAGGAACAATGCACCTACGTAGATCTGCACTTATCATGGTGATCAACCTATTCAGCATCACATTTAGCAATGTGAGAGACTTTGGACAATAGGACAAGAAGCATTACCACCTTCACTTTGGGTGCATAGATTTTACTCTATGCTACAAGGATGCACACATTCCTAGTATGTATATGCAGAACTACATCGAGAGACTGGGAACTGGCAAAATTTGACTACAGGAATGATCCAAACCTTTGACTACTTTTCTTCCCAACCTCTAATAGAAGAGGCATTAAAATTTGTCAAGCACTTAACCATGGGAGATAGTGCAAAAGCCGAAGAGCATATTCAGGAATTATTTGGTGAGCCAAATTCGGATTGCATTTTAAAAAGGAAGAAGAAATGGACTCTATACTACTTGAATGAGCTTGCCTTGAAAAAGAGAAAGGAAAGATGGTTTACATCATGGATGATGAGGAAGTTAAGAACCTGGATATTGAACATTCACAAGGGGTGCGCGAGGTCTTGGACAGTGCAGACAAGGGTACGTGTGCCTATCACAAACCCATGAAGATAAAGAAGGTGAATATAGGTTCAGAGACTAAGCCTAATGAGGTCATCATTGGAGACTACCGGTTAGACTTGGAGGTATCAAATATCATTGAGTTACTTAGGGATTATCAGGGATTATTCCCTCGAGGGTATCATGAACTTAAAGGTGTGCATAAATCACTTGGGGAAATGAAGATAAAGCTTAAAGAAGGTGCATGCCCGTGAGAAAGATACCTTACAAAATGAATCCTAATTTACGTGAAAAGGTAAAAGAAGAAATTGATAAAATGTTGAAATCTGGAATTATCAAACCCCTTGATGAGTCAGAATGGGTTAGTCCAATGGTGATTAGTATCAAGAAGGATGGATGAATTAGAATATGTGTGGAATATAGGGAGCTAAATGCTGCATGTGTAACAGACCCATTCCCTATGCCATTTATTGAGGAAATACTAGAGGGAGTTGTAGGGCGTGAAATATATTCCTTCACAGATGGGTTTTCAGGTATCATCAAGTTAGGATTGCTCAAGAGGATCAAGAAAAGACTACATTTACTACTGAATGGGGCAGATTTTCCTATACTGTGATGCCTTTTGGATTGAAAAATGTGCTTTCGTATTCTCACGTATAGTTGTTCAGGAATTCAAATAGTTTATTCAGAAATTTTTGCAAGTCTACCTAGACGATTGGACAGTATATGGGCTTGTGAAAGATCATTGTGACAATCTACGCTTAATGTTTGAACGGTGCAGACAATTGAGTATCTCTTTGAACATCAAGAAGTGCATATTTGCTACACCATTTGGAATATTGTTGGGACACATAATCTGTAATGATGGATTACTTGTTGATCCTACTAAAATTACAGCTTATTCTAGGCCTGGAAGTGCCTACCAGTCAAAGTGAGGTGCATGGATTTTTGGGTCATACAGGTTACTATCAAAAGTTCATCAAAGGGTATGCCAAAATTGCTGCACCCTTGGAAGAATTACTAAAAGGGAAAGGTACATTTTATTGGGGAGAACCGTAGCAATGTGTGTTTGAGATATTAAAAGAGAAACTTACTACTGCGCCCATCTACGCATTTTCCTCATGTGATAAACCATTTCTTGTGCATGTGGATGCTTCTAGCATCGCCATTGGTGTCATGTTAGCTCAACTTGGTGAAGGTATTATAGATCATCTAATTTATTTTGCTAGTAGGAAGCTGACTCCTGCTGAAAGGAATTATACAACTACAAAGCGCGAAGCTTTGTCAATGATCTATGCATTGCACAAGTTTCGATAGTACTTATTAGCAACACCATTTGTGTTTTATACAGATCACATGACATTGAAGTATTTGGTAAACAAATCAGTCTTGTAAGGGTGCATATGTAGATGTGTACTCCTATTTCAAGAGTTTGACTTCACAGTTATGGTGAAGTCAGGGAAAAGTAACTCTAGACCAGACCACTTGTCTAGAATTCACTCGGGAGAAGAAGCACAAACAATTGAAGAAATAATGACGAGATGCACGATTATATAGGTTATAACACTCACCCTTAGAATTAGAGGACATTGTTGTCTTTCTACAAACTGGCATGGCACCAGAAGGAATGAAGGCATTATAGAAGAAACATAGTGCTATACACGCGACACCTTTTATGTTAATCATTGGTGACCTCTACAAGTTAGGCGAGAGATGAAGTATTTTTCCATTGTGTATTAGAGCATGAGCGCAATAATATTATGGAAGAATCCCATGGTGGTATTTCAGATGATGTAATTTACCAGAAGATCCTACTCACCTGGATTATGGTGGGAGACCTTTGTACAAATATTATAAGGCATATTGCAAAGCATGTGACCATTGTCAACAACTAGGAAAACTAGGACAAAGAGATGAGATGCCTTTGAGACCAATTACTAGTGCCGAACCATTTAAGAAATGGGCCATTGACTTTGTAGGACCTATTTATCCAGCCATGCATAGGACTGGGTGATGCTATATCATTACTTGCACAAGTTATCTCACATGGTGGGCAGAAGCAACACCTACGAAGGACTATACAGTAGCTACAACAACTAGGTTTATATGGGAGAATGTTCTTACAAGATATGGATGTCCTTTAAGCTTGACAAGTGATAGTGGTACACACTTTCGAATGAGACAATCAAGATCCTATTAGATGAGTTTATGGTTTCACACCATAAAACTACACCCTATCATGCTCGAGCAAATGGAACTGCTAAGGCTTTAAACAAGATTTTGAGCAAAAATTTGACAAAAATTGTGATGTTGGAAGAAAGTATTGGGATGATAAAGTGTCGGTTATTCTTTGGGCATATAGAATAACTTATAAGAGATTAAACAAAGCCACACCATTTCGGTTGGTGTTTGGTGCAAAAGAGGTTCTCCTACATAATTTATGTTACCTTCTTTATGCATTGCACGCTTTGGAGGTATAGCTGATGAGAAAGATTTAGAAGAGTGTATTGAGAAGATGATTCACCTAGATGAGTGACAAGCCATAACATGGTGAGCGGTAGTAGGAAAATGCCGGGAAAAAGCATGGCATGACAGAAACATAAGGGATAAGAAGTTTGGGATTGGAAAAATGGTACTTCTTTATGACTCTAAGTTATTGCGCCATCTAGGAAATCTCAAAGTACATTGGTTGGGGCCGTATGCCATCACTCACATACTTGAATCACGTGCTTGCCAATTAGAAGCACTTGATGGAACATGGCTACCGGTTACTTCAACGGGAGTAGGCTGAAGCCCTACTATAAATAAGTCTTCTTGGTGTTTGTAATAAAGCGCAAGTATTACCATTTAGATTGGGTTTTCCATTATGTATTTCCGTAATGTTTTCCTTCATTATTGTTATGCTTTGTTAATTTAGTTGTTGTTCTTGTATAATAAGCATGCTTGCATGCATGAAGCTAATTACTATGTGAAGAATGTTTATGCGCAAAAGGACTGCACATACTTTTAGTGTGGGGTGATTGTTTATATCGAGGTACAAGACCATGGGAATTGAAAGGATAAAGGAATAAGCTACTATGAGTGTGCTTTAAGTCAAATAAATATTGCTTCTCACAAGTGACCAAGGAAGGAGATAAAAGAAGGGATAATATAATACGTGGTAAGGGAGGCCATGATAACTAACGGGAGAAGATACGGTGATGAGTTACTTGGGCACAAGTTCATACATCAAGAGAAGTCTGTGACGAGGAGGGTAGGAAGGCGTGCTTTAGAAGGTTATATCTAGGGCACAAAGATGTACTTTGCGCGGAATGAAAAATTTGGTCAATGAATGAGAGGATATTTGGTAGGTGAAGGAGCAATAAATGCATCAAAATTTGAAAAATCTATATAAGGATGGGATGTGAATACATTTTTACCGTTGCAATTAAAAGAAATTGAGAAAAGAGCTAAGTGCAAAGAGTTGAGTGATTGGGTTAAGGTGTGAAAGGTGTGAAACCAAGCATGACAAACAGATCTATGAAAAATAAGCTTGCATCCCTTGTGGTGAAGGGTTTGAGATAAGCAGGGAGATAGAGAGGAGTTAGGGCATGCAGATTCCACCTAGGACATGATTGAATCGAGCTAGGGTTTGATTCATGAATTGCAACATTAAAAAGAGGAGACATTTGCAAGGTAAAAATGGCACCTAAGAAGGAAGCTATAGTAGGAGTAAAAGGAAAGAAGAAGGTGGTCGTCGAGGAAGAAGAGATGGCACCGAAAGTGATTTTTCAGAAATGCAATATCCAGAAGGAGTCATCATCGTCTAGGAATGGGATTCACCTATCAAAAAGAGAAAAGTGAGCTAATACAATCATAGGACCGCGGAGAACAAGAAGGAGCTTGATTCCCTACTCATTGCGAGGATGAACAAGCGTATGGCAGATGACATGCCGGTTTATGATGATGTACGTGAGAACATTTTGAAGAGAATTGGGGTCTAGCAATTATATGAGATTCCATATTTTGGGAAGTATGAGCCCTTGTATCAGTGGCTCATGAGCAAAGTGTACGATGACTTCTTCTACTTTGTAGGATGTAGAGTTAGAATCTCATTTGTGCTTATCTCATCAGTTACAAGTTTGAAGGCCATAAGAGAGGACATAAAGAATGATCTCATAGATAAAGCTGCAATCTTAAAGACCAGATAGGAGTTGGGGTACCTGAAGGGTCCACGCGAGTATGGATGTAGGAAAATTGAAGAAATGTTTGGTTGTGCAAGAAAAAACACACCTTTTTACAAATTTGAAAGATTAGGAGTAGTGGTCATTGGTAAATAATATGTGGTTACATGTTGCATGTAAGATGTCAGAAGGGGCAATCTACAATATTATAGGCTACATTACAGAACAAATAGTTGAGGAAACATGTACAGGAGGGAAGATCAGCTTTGGGGTTGTTCTACTATCACTAACATTCATGGAAATTAGAGTACCAGATGGGTTGAAGGAAAAGGTATGGGAATACCCAATGGAGAATAAGTCACCAGCTGAAAGGTTCAACAAGTACCTATGTAAAGGGGCCATGACAGATGACGTCAAGAAAAGGGTGGAGAAATGGTACGACAGGCTCCGCGTGACATTTAGAGAAGAGTGGTGCATCCCAAAGGACCTACCATCAGTAGTAGGGAAACAAGTCTAGTTTTTTGTATATCAGCATTTCTGCATTGTGCACTTCCTAATGAGAGATGGAGTCTGGATCCCTTGGTGTAAATTTCCTTACACATTCACTGTAAGGTATTTCCAAGCATATGTTCATAGATTTGATGACACGCACCAACTGGTATTTAATGCGATAAGGTATCTTTGTGACTACCATACGTTGAGGAAGAAGCATGTGTATCTTAGAAGAAGTGCCTACACCAAGAGAATCATTTCAGAAGTGTTGAATATTAAGCCAATAAGTCTAGTTGTAGCAGATGTAGGGGCAACATTGGTGTATCTTCATTTGAAGCCCAAGATGGAGAACAATAAGTATGTGGAAAATGAATTCATGATTCTAAGGCCACCGAAGGGTAAGAACACAATAGAAAACATACCAACGTAAAGGCCCACAAAAGTTGTTGAAGTAGAGGGTGAAGAGGAGGAGTGTGAAGATAGTGGAGGCTTGGAGCGCAGAAGAAAGCAACCATATGACAAAGAAGAGTCATGGCACGTGACCACTCCACCTCAAGGACAAGACGAAGAGGAAGATACAGAGGTTGAGTAGGGGGAGCATAGATTTAAGAAAGTGTTCAAACACACAAGGACTCAAAGTGGAACCCCACAAATGGTATGGAAATCACCTCGTCTCTCTCCACACAAGGACTCAAAGTGGAACCCCACAAATGGTATGGAAATCACCTCGTCTCTCTCCACACAAGGAGACCACTGAACCAAAGAAGATAAGAAAGTTAAAGTTGGATAAAGAAGTGGAGGAATCAAAAGAGAGTGAGCATGCATCTCCTACCCCACTCAAGCAAGAAGACGAGCCACATAACAAGGAAGAGAAAAAGATGAAGAGATGAAGGATGAAGAAGAAAAAGAAAAGGAAACCTCCGAGATCCACGCATGCGACTGCTCAAGATGTAACGGGATAGGATCCTAACCTTGAAGCTACAATTCCCAAGGGTCCTAGATCAAATAGGATAAGTGGAGAGCACATTCCACTAGCCATGGGGTATGCAGAGGATGCAAGTAAAATTATTTGCACACTGCTTCTGAGAGCACAATAGTAACGAGAAGGATTTATTTGGCTGGGAGCTAATGGATGAGGATATGGTGACTATATGCACTTGAAAGCAACTATCATGGTCAATGCACACCCACATGGATGATCCTGACTTTGCGAAGATTCATGCATTTCAAGAAGGATGAAGAAGGCACCACAATTTAGACATATGACAGTAAAGACTACTGTAATGTTAGATGAGTAGGTCAACAAAGCATTGGTTAAGGTTTCTACCAAAGTTGTAAGGAGAAACATGGACAAGGTTACAACGATAAGAGGGTTGCATAAAGAGTTAAAGAAAAAGGATGTAGAGATAGTGCACATCACGCAAGAGAGGGACTTAGCTTGGAAAAAGAATGAATTATTTATCAACATCGCAGAGGGGATTGGGGACAGTGTTATAAGAGTTAGGCAACACTTGGAGACCAAGGTACCACAAATGTTTCCCTCGTAATACATTATGTAGGAAATTTGGTGGACTTTGTGCTTGAAGATGAACCTATACATATGCCGGTGCAAGGAACTCGAAATAGAGTTAGAGTGAGAGAAAGCATTAGTGATGTGAAAGATTACATCATATGAAGGGCTGTCACAAGTGCTATAAGAAATATTGAAGAAAACGAGGCCGGGATTTGAACATCCGCATAGCTCCAGAGGTGCTTATCAATATAAATACCTTGGACGAAAGCAATGAGGTCCAAAGAGTAATGAAGGACAAAACATTGGGCCATGAAAAAGATTGTCAATAGTTAAGCGAAGCATGAGGCCTTGGCGCGAAACACAAG
Organism: Taxus wallichiana var. yunnanensis; assembly: GCA_018340775.1. Taxonomy (NCBI): domain Eukaryota; kingdom Viridiplantae; phylum Streptophyta; class Pinopsida; order Cupressales; family Taxaceae; genus Taxus; species Taxus wallichiana. The sequence goes on from CM031242.1 coordinate 865,972,070, forward strand.
AGCTGCATAAGACTCAGATGGAAGAGCTTGGGAAGCTCATTGCGTAAAAGATGGATCTTCTAGAAGGAAGAATGACATCAATGTCCAGTGTTGTGTTGGTTCTGCAGAATGAAAAAGGAGAGATTGCGAGAGATGAGTTGGAATCCATTGCTGTGGACATTCCAGAGAAAGTAGAACAAGCACTCATTGAATGACAGACCTTGGAGGCCAGAATAAAAGAGGAGTATCCAGAGTTGCTCCTTCAAACTGATACAAAGGATGTTGCCACTTAAAACATCCTTTATTATTCCTTATTCTTTCCATTCTTCTATTCTTTACTTTAATTTTTGGAGATAACCATTGTCGGGACAACAATGAGATTAGTGTGGGGTAATATTAATCAGAGAACACTTGACATAAATCACACAAGAAGTCCGCATGGGAAAATAGGCAAGGTTTAAGGGCGTGAAAGGATAGGAAGAACACACGTGCGGAGGAAAAGTTCAGATTCGGGACTTAGCCTATTTTGACCCCGAAGACCTATTTTTAGAAGATGGTGTGTGGAACACACCAATGATGCAAGGATGTGCGTGCCACACATTATCTATCTTTAGAGGATTAGATCAAAGCATTTTTCATGGAGACGAGCTAAGAATAGGATTTTCACTTTAGTTAACTGTAAGAGGTCTATAGATAGCACACTTTCATATGTGGCTATGCCCGTAAACAACGTGTGGCTATTAATAGTACGTGGCCTATTTTTGGAATAGAGAAGTGGTGAAGGGAAATTCCCACCATATATATATATGATGCGAATCACGTAGTAGGATATATAGAAAGAGGTGAGAAATATAGAGATAGATAGAGATGTATAGAGAGATATATGATTGGATTATCAGTATCGAGATCCATGCACACGCATTGGTATAGATTGACATTATTATAAGGAGATTATGTGTTTATTAATAGATGGAAATTATTGGATGAATCTAAGTGTCATTCCTGTGTGTAAACAAGTAGTGCATGTTCTTGATTCAATCATGATTATTGTTTAAATTTGTTCTTTCATAAGTTTGAATATGGTATGCATTGTAGAATGATGGATTAGTTATGGATCTTTATGTTTATTCCTTCATCACGCTAACATCCTGCTACAACAACCCTAAAGAGGGACCTGGTACCTTTGCACGCTTCGGGTGAGTGCTCAGTCTAGGCTGAGTGATGTGCCAATGTGACTAGGGTGTTATCTGGTAATTCTAGGCTGCATCGATTGACACAAGGTTATCAATACTTCCACTATCTATTACAACCTTGCAGCATTTGCCCTTACTTTTGTATCTAGTTCTAAAAAAATTCTTCCTTTGTGGTGGTTCTACAACTTCCTTATTAGGTTTCAAAAAAACTCTTTTCATTAAAAGTGACTCACCATCCTCTAGGATGTCTTCTTGCTTTACTCACATGTAGGTTCAATTTCCTCTTAGCCTTTAGCTACATGCACACCCCTCTCATGGCTAGTTGAAGGGTTATCTAGACACTCATATGACCCGTGGCCTGCATACTTGTTGAATTTGAAACATTTTCCCAAGAATCTTCCTCTTCCTCTTTGATAACCTTGGTATGGTCTCCTTCCTCTTGGTGTATATCTCCCTCTTGAAATTTGTGAGCTGCTCCCTTCTTCCTGTGATGTCTACAACTATCTTCTATCTCCTTGTACCCCTCTACCTCTGAAGGATTTGCCTCTACCTCTTGAAAAGGAACTTTGTTTCCTAGCAAGATTCTCTTCGATTTAAGGAAAATTGATATGCCTCTTCAACTGACCTAGGAACAATAAGACTGATTTCATCTTGGATGGAAAATTTCAGACCATTAATATACCTTGTTACCTTCTCTAAATCATCCTCAATATGCCCTAATCTGATAGTCAATCTATAGAACTCTTCAGTGTATTCTTTTACTGACATTTATTTTTTCTTTAAATTCTGCAATTGCTTGAAAATATTAACTTCATAGTCTTTAGGAATGAATTTACCTTTCATTTTTGCCACCATTCTATCCCAGCTTCTGATCTTTGGCTTTCCTTTCCTCCTTATTTCTTCTTGTACTCCATCCCATCATAGGGATGCATGCTTCTTCAGTCTTGTCATGGCATACTTGACTTTCTTGTCATCTTCCTCAATCCCTTCATATTCAAAATACTTGTCTAGGGCCTTGATCCAGTTAATCAGCTCCTCCACATTCAGATTTCCCTCATACATTGGAACCTCCATCTTTGGATTGGAATTCACTTTCATTATGGCTATGAAAAACTTCTCTTGATTTGTCTCTTCTTCTACCACCAACTCCTCTTGTGGGTCTTCTTCTCCATCACTTATTTTTTCAAGTCCATTCCTCTTCTCTAAACCACTTCTAGGTCTTGTAACCTAGCTATCAAATTCCTGATCTCTTACGCCAATGCCAACCTGTCTATCTTGTCTACATCCTCCTTTGCCTCTTCTTATTTCCATCTCAAAACTCTTCAAACTCTAGTTCTTGGATATTTGGATTGTGTACAATCTTGTGCTCTGATACCACAATGGTGAAAGTATAAATACACCCTTCACACCTCACCTGATCCTCTGCATTACGTATGATGATGCTACCTTGGTTGATTAACCCACACACACTCTACTTGACTAGTCATACACTTAGAAATAAGGCTTATATATCATATATATATGATTGAATGAAAAAATACACCTATAAAATATGTTCACACCTATCACACTTATTTCACACCACACACACCTAGACTAATGGTTATCTAGGATCAAAATAGCAGAACTTGGCTATAAGGCCTTACTTCCTTCCTAAGACGAAGCTAGTGGCTTTGCAACCACGCTCTTCTATATTTTTGAGATAAAGTTTCCCTAACCGAGGATATAACAAAACCAAGACAATTTCCAGACACCCATAATGAAGGTACAAAACATGTGTGAAGTGTAGGTAGGGTTGTTTTGTACGGAATGCCACTTCTAGGAACAATATAGGTGTAATTAGGTCTCATAGAAGGATACGGTGGGTGCAGAGGGTTATGAGATAAATACAACCTAATAAATCATAAAAATAGGTGTAATGGAGCATTTCATGGCTATCACAAGCTTACTTAGCATTTTCTCACTCTAAAACATCATAAAACTCTTCTTTAGCTGTAGTAAAAATGAGAATTACATGCCTAGAATATAGGGGTCTTATGGAAAGAACACTTACAAGTGGAATTAATCTCTACACACTCGAGACAAAGTTAGATGACATTAATAGCATGGTAATTACAAAATTTGAGATTTTTCCACTATACATTTTGTGAGTTCCAAGAAGCCCTAGTTTGAGGGTAGGGAATGCAAATTCTAGACCACAAAGCTACTCCCAAGCTTTCAATAATCCAAATAATTTTTTTGGGCTTCGATGATGCCCTATAACTACTCCATGCTTCACATTAGGACTTCTAGCTTGGAAACCCTTACGGTCACCTTCTAGCTTTTGGTCTATCCAGAATTCTTAATGCATGCATAGAAGAAACATGGAAAAACTTGCAAAATACGTTATAATATCACACCCAACCTTTAATATTGATTTATTCATACTTAATCATGCTTCTTACATCCATCCCACATGGGAATATACATACTGAAGTCAAAAACAAACATTAGAAACTCCTAATCTTACTCAACTACCCCTTAATATAGCTTAACTATTTCCTAGCTTAAGCAAAGACATTAACAACTCGAAAGATCACCTACTAGACTTGGTCCCATCGAGGATAATATTTCCAAGCCTAATTTACATATTTTTGCCTTCACATGCACAAATATGCCTTATTTGGTGTCTACAAACCACTTGTCCTAATTGGAAAATTTGATTTACATGCTTTTGGAGGTAAATGAGAACACACACCCCGAAGATAACCTAGAATCAAATCCAAACATGTCAAAAACTATTGATGACATCATGATGATCCTGCATAAAAAAGAAATCCATTACAATGAATATTATAACATTCACCCCTTATTACATTGTTTTTACAAACATCATATTTTCAGATAATGGATCCCATTTATTCCAAACATAGTAAAATGTTTATTACACTCTCCACGTAGCCTATTCACCTTTGAGGTGGCATGCCATCTTTCGACTTCTTATAATTGGTGAAACCTTGGTTTTTCCCCATAGGATTACCACAAACTTAGAAATGACTTGAGTACATCCATTCGTGAGAACACCTTGATAGTTTCCAGTTTCACTGAATTACAAGAACCCATAAAGTTTTCCATTGCAAGTTTAACACAAACCTAGAGGTCACTTGATGTCTCAACTTTATACTTCGGTGGTTTCTCAGATTTCCACAAACCCTTTACATAAGAACCAAGTGCTACTTTAGTGATTTTCTCTCCTCACAATGTTCTTCATTCATGAAGTACCAAACTGGAAATTTTTAATATTCCTTATTGAACAAAAAAACACACAACACACTAAGCTCAAAAATAAAAATGTCACCAAAGTCATGTTGCGAAGCCCATTGTAGGTATTTGACGAGAGGATGGAAAATTTCCTCCAACCTTCGTGAAAGGAAATAAGAATTTGGTTGTGGATGTCTTGAATCATCGGAGACATCTTGTTATGACAACAACAATAGGTACATAATTAAGGACCACGATATTGTAGGAGCTCCCACATGACAACTTTTACCTATCACCTAGAGAAAAGATTGAGTCTTAGAGATCCCTTGAGGGGAAGTTTGAGGGATTGAAAGCTGGAGCCATATGGAATTCTTCAACATAGGGGTCAGATTTATGTACCTAAAGATGAAGGATTACGACAGGAAATCCTTGTAGAGGCATATCGTGAACCCTATTCAGCCCATCCAGGGGTGAAAAAGATGCATGCCACATTGAGACAGTTATATCATTGGAGAGGACTTGAGAGAGATGTAGCTCAATTTGTGTTTCGGTGATCGAGTGCCGAGGAAGGTGAAGGATGAGCATCAACATCCAGAGGTATTCTATATCCTCATGCTATACCAAAGAGGAAATGGAACACAATTTCCATGGATTTCATAGTGGGGCTATAGATGTTGAGATATAAACACGATGCGATAATGGTCATGGTTGATAAATTGAAAAAAATGTCTCATTTTTCTCTGTGAAGACCACCTATACAGCTAGTGCAGTGGCATGAGTGTACTTGGATGAGATTTTTGACTTCATGGGATTCCATGGAAGATTATTTATGACCCTGATCCTTTGAACAAATCTCATTTTGGACCACTATGTAGTTTTCTCTCGGGACAAATATTAATTTTAGTAGCCTATCACCCAGAGAAATATGGTCAAATAGAGTGGGTGAACCAGATATTAGAGGACATGCTTCAGATGTACATCATGGATATTTAGTCGTGTTGGGAGGAGTATTTGTACTTAGTTGAGTTTTCATACAACAAAAAATTTCAAAGTTCCATCAACATGGCACCATTCTAGGATTTATATGGCAGAGAGTACAAGACTCGTTTGAGTTAGGAAATGTTAGAGGATAAGGTATTTCTTGAGATAGATTTTTGTAGGACATGGAGCAATAGGTTATCTTGATTAAATAGAGGTTATATGAAGCACAAGATAAGCAGAAAAAGTATGCAGATCGAGCATAGTTGACCATAGTTTTGAGGTTGGTACGAAGGTGTTTCTTTGTGTCGACCTCATAAGAGCCCTATCCGTTACGGAAAAGGCTCTAAGTTAGCTCCAAGATTTGTGGGTCCATTTGAGATCTTAGAGTAGATTGATCCCTTAGCCTACCATCTAGCCTTTCCACCCATCTTATCTCACTTCCATGATGTTTTCCATGTTTATGTATTACAAAGATACATTCCAGATCCTTCTCATGTATTGGATTGGACCACATTGTAGGTGCATGAGCAGGAATAGGTGACTATGGAGCCTATACACATTATAGAGTGTTGGACCATGAGCCTTTAAGGCCACGATATTGATCAGTGCGATCCCAGTGGAATAGGTATGATGAGACCGCAACTACATGGGAGGACACTACTTTTTGCTGCCCCTCTTTCCACACCTATCAGTTGACTTACAAGAGGAAGTTGAGTCTAAGGGGAGGGGAATGTAATGCTCACTTCTCTTTGACACTTATCCACTATGATTTTATTACTATTGATTTGAGACATTGACATTATGATTATTATATTTTGATTAGTAAGTGATAGACTATATAGACATTTGGATTATTGATATGTTGTGATTCATGTTTTGGATTATGATATGCTAGCTGACACTAGTGGATAGTTTTATACATTTTGATTTGCATTGTTCTAAATTTATACAGACACAATATATTCATGATGCATTACCTATGTTCAGATGTTTGGATTAGTCTTGTGATCTCATTGATGTTAGTAAAATGTTAGAATTGAATTATTTGGAAATTTTAGACAGTTGATAGAATTGCTTAATTTTGATGATGATTATTGATTGATATGTATGAGTTATTTCTCGATGTTATTGATGTGGCATTTAGGCCATAGATGTATTGTTGTTTGTGATTATAGAAAAATGATATCACTATACACCAAAAGGGGATAGGGGACCAACCATAGAAGAATGTTGGGTGTTTGTAACAAGGCCAATTTGACAACTTTTGTTCTATGTGTATGTTGTTTAATTTTTATGCTTGGTTAGGAGGTTTCCCATGGGGGTGACCTCATGTGTTTGGCCATGGGTTGTGATGATTCCCTCTTTAAAATTTGGTTATTATTTTGTGGTGCATGTATCTAATTATTTGTAAAATCTAGTCACTTTATTAATACTTGTTAATATGCTTTTAATTATTTAATTTAAATTAATTGTAAACTAAAAGAAGATGTGACAATTGGGCATTAAGTAGGGTAGATGATCCTTGATATTTGATTGATGTTGAATGGAATTAATTGCATTTTGAAGTGTGTACTCTTCCTCCTTTCCCAATCTCTAATTTTTCCTTAGAGGCCACTTTTTGAGACTTGTGGGACAAGTTAACCTTGTCCCTTGCTTCTCAAAGTCATCCACCAAACATACTTATGAAGTATGGAGTTAATTTTATCATTTTTAATGCATTTTTGAGTGAAAAAGAGTAAATAAAGTAACTTTTCTACTTACCTAATTTAATATGTCCTTAGAGGGTATGGAGTGCATGTTGTAGTGTACACTTGTGCATGTCATAACATTACTTGTTCATTTATTAGCATTGATCTTTGTGTGTTGAATTGTTGAGTTGGAATGGAGGAATGATGAAGTGGAATCCTACATGGAGCCACCTCATCATCCTCACCTCATTTTCTATTTATTGAAGTGAATTTGGAGTAATTGGGGTTACTTGTCTCATTTTCTACACTTGCATTTTGGAATTTTTGCTTGGGATTGCATGCTTGGAGATTTTGGAGTTGCATTTTGGGATTTTGCTTGGATTAAAGGTGTTTGAAGCTTGTTGTGTGAATATTTTGGAAGTTAAATGGAGAGGTAGGATCTTCACTTATTGTTTCTTATTTTATATATGTATGCAGTAGTGAAAGTTGTGATTTTTGAGTGTATGTTATGTGTGTTGTGATTGCATTATGTTGGGATGGGTAGATTTCCTTTAAGAGTGGTGTGGGAGAAGGAAATGGAGTTATTTTTATGGAGGAAAAAGGGATTCAGTGAGGAAAATGTGGAGGGAGTGTGGGATAGGTGCTCCACCTATGTGGAGGTAAAAGGGTTTATATATTATTTTCGCATTTTCAAAGGGAGAAATAAGGTGTTGTGTGTGATGTTGATAGTTCAATTGGAGGTATTGGGTGGACCCTCTTCCCACATGGGAGGCATAAGGAGAAGACTCCATGTTCTTGTCTCCTTTTGTCTTACTATTAAGCCTTTGTGATTGTGATGAAAATGTGAATCCTATTTGTGTTTGTTTTGGAAAAGAAAACACAAAACTACTCTGGTTGATCTTGCTTTGGAAAATATGATTGAGTGTTGAAATATTGTATGAATGTGGAAAATGTTGATTTTGTGTGTATTGTGGAAGCCATTATTTTTGTGGAGTTTTCAAAGTTACAAACACACCCTATTGTTGTATGGTTGGGGCTCGGGGGCCAATAAGAAGGATGGCTTCTTCTTTTATTAGATTAAAGGTTGGGTAGAGAGCGTCTCCTACTCCCCTTTCTTTGTATTGTGATTAAAATTTTAATAGATGAAAAAGTGCAAAGTTGAAGCTATAGAGTTGGAGGATGATCTTGAAATGAATACTTTTGATGTTCAGCCCAATGGAAGATCCTATTTGGTAATTTTGGCCATTTGGTTTCCACTTAGAGTTGAAGGCTTGTAAATCTTGTATTTTGAAAGAAGTACTATTGTGAATCTTAATTATTAAATTTCTAATGTTATAGTGGAATGGAGAAATTTTGAAGTGAATTTTGTTGGAAACAAACTCTACAAATCCGAATTTTATTCATATTTGTATTATGTATTCAATTGAAAATAATGGTGTTCTTATGTGGAAAGTGAATGTTGATTCTTTTTGTATTGTTGGAAAACTTGAGTTTAAAAGGAAAAAGGAAGGAGTTTTATTTATGTTATACTTTTATTCTCTCCAAACTAATTTGTGAAAAGGAATAATTTGAGTTGACTTTATAATCAAATTTTACATTTTGTTGCAAAGGATATTAGCCAAATATCTCACCTAGTCAAATACATTGAAATTATATAAACTATAGATGCCTCATATTTTGTTACATAGATGAACTTGAATTGATAGATTATTTAAAATAAGATAAAATAAAAACAGACAACTATAATTATATATATTTATATAAAATTATTATATAAATTTATATACTTATATAAAATATGATTATATATATATATATATATATATATATATATATATATTAACAAACAATTTTAATATTAAAATATTTGGGACTTAATCAAATGAGTGGGATAATGAACAAAGTTATATATAAATAAGAAAAAAAAATGTTCAAAGTGTGGTTGGGTCGCGACCCAACTCGTTTAATATGTATAAAACATTAGGTTGGGGGATGGCGCCACACCAACCCCAACCCTTATTGTATATAATATTGGGTGGGGTGGGGCGCTGCCCTCTCCCCCAAAAATCTAAATGCTACACTATGTTAGGCCGTGACCACTATATATAAATCATTGTGCATATTTTTATTTGGCCGCACCCACACACACACACACACACACACACACACAAATACCCTAATCCATGAATATACATTATTGTTTAACAAAAATAAAATGGGGAAAACAACACCCATAATAGAAATTGTTGACAATTTTTGCACTTGTGCAAAAATGGGCAATCGAAAACTTTGTTACGATGGATGGCATTGATGAATTAGACCTAACTAGAGGGATGTATTACAGTTTTATTATATTTTCAATTGCAACAATTAATTAACTACATGTAATCTGTAACTATGTATGCTGTTACAAAATGTAACACCTTACATCGATCGCCATTACATGTTCATCTTCAACAAGGAAACACAAAATCCTCGAAGGACTAATGCATTTCCTTGATGAAGGTGGGAATTGTAATTTATGTGAGAGATTAAACTCAGTAACGACAAGTAGAGTTGTAGTTTTCATGCAACAGATTCATTTTAAGTTACAGGTACATTAAATCTCATTATTTTTGCATGTTAAATACATTTAATTATGTGATTGAGTTTTTTATTTCATTATACAATCAATATACATGTCATAAAGATGAAATCAAAAAGAAGTATACAACTCAAGTACAAAAATTAAATGTTATTTATTCATGAAGAAGTACAATGTTTCCCACACAAGTCGTGGGATGTAACTCATAACTATTGAAGAAATAAGTACATGTGCATGAAGTTAAAAGTAAAAGAGTATAGAAGAAACCCATCATTTCCTTGGGATTTTCTTCTAAGTCTTCTTAAGCTCTAGCTCCACCTTTCATTCAGCTCTCCCGACAGTCAAAGTGTACCTGAAAAATGAAAAGATAAGGCATCAATATTGAGCTCAGGGTTTGATATGTACCCATGTACTATCTAACTACATGCAAATGGATTTATAAAAGCATAAACATAAGCTACATCAAATACATATAGACAATTGATAAGAACATTACATATGATTCCCAAGATCATTACAAAAGAAGAAAGAGAAAAGAAAAACTATGGAACATAAGAGAGGCCAAAAATCCTAAATATTTTAAAATTGTTTTCTTAAGTGTGCGCAGTGTACATGTCAAGGTGGTGGAGAAAATAAAAGCATGTCTTATAGTCCTCACTATTAGATAAATATTGCATAAAAATAGAGTTCAATGACTTCCATCCTATGGTACATCAAATTGGAATAACTCACAAGTACATAATGGTATGAAAGAAGAATGTAAATCAGAGTTCAATAGCTATTCTAGAAATAGAAAGAGTTACAGTGCAGATTAGAAGAGGAACTTGCATGCTTACTTCCATTCAAAGATAACAATACATCTCAAACAAATTTTAAGATTACAGTAGATAAGTACAAGTACAAAATATCATAAGATGAGAAGAGAATAGAATTCAAATTTTATAACATCATTTGTTAAGTTCAAAAGAATTCATTTTCATCTTTCAAGGAAAGCTATTAATTCCAAATCAAGATGCTACATCACTAAAGAATATCAAAAGATCATCAAAGTTTTCAAAAGGTAACAGATGCAACAAGGTTCTAGATTAGAAAGAAAATTTCAGTATGCAATTACAAGTTTTCTCAAATATGATTAACATAGGATTCTAACTAAAGGAAGGATCGACTTGTATCAAAACAAATAGACAAATCGAGAGGAGATAAGAGAAGTGGTACATGATTATCAATGAATATCATTAGAGTCATGAAAATGAAAGACTTTTGCACACTTCCACAAGAGTAAGGAAACTTTTAGGATGTTTTGTTTTAGAAGAATAAGAAAGACATCTAGTATTTAGACTCCTTAAGGACATCTACAATATTCCTGAGAAAAGTTGTAGAATCTAAGGTGTTTGAGCCATCATTATCTACCAACATAGTCTCGAGCATCAACAAGGGGTACATATAACAATACACATAAAAGCTTTAAAGAAAGAGCTATTTTCCTCATACCAAAGACAAATTTTCAAATTCCATTACAGTGTTCAGGATCCCAACATTTGAGCTAGAAAAGAAAGAAGTACAAATTCTTCCTAGTTTCCAAAATAAACATCCAACATATGAGTTTCAAGATGCAATATGATCAAGTAGGGCTTTGAAGGTTTAATGATTTCAAAAGTACAAGTGCAACGGAACCAACTACAACTACATGATTGACATATTGATGAAAAGAAGGTACAAAAATACAACAAAGTTCATTCATTAAGGTAGCTATGAGATACAAGAAATTACAAATGTTTAAATCCATCAAACACTGCAATCTATTGACATCTAAAACAAAATTACGAGGCTCATAGATTAAAACATGACATCAATATCAATTGAGCTAGAAGTTACAATCAGAGTTAGAGGTTTCATTAAGATGAAATAATAGCATGGATCAAGTTTTCAGTGAATGCTTCCATCCAACAAACAAGTTAGGACCACTCAAATTTCTATGGTGTAAGCCTAGGTTTGCAAAGCCATTACATAATTAAAAGGATGAGACTGAAAAACACATGTTACAACTAATGATCTAAATAAGTGTATGAACAAAAGAAACATGCATTTTTAGATAAGCATTTCAGAGCATAAGTGAAGACAGCAAATTCAAAAAAGTAAGTTGCTCCTCATCATACAAAATTCTAAGCTATAGACACATACTCCAAAAAACCAAACAAATGATCAAGTACATTTGAATCAGGAAGGGTTGCAGCAGGTTCTATAAGAACATACTCTTCATAAAGGTACAATTTCCAAGGAAAACTTGCCTCAAGTTTTTAGAAAATCTTCACTACAGATCATGAAAAGATTATGAAAAACATTTCAGATCTTAAAAAGTATATTTATAACACCGATTTAAGAAAGCGAGTTCACATTTGAAGCATTGATGCTCGGTGTAGCCACAAAAGAGAAGTCTGAATCAAGGCCACAAAGATCAAAGACATATGTTTACCATGCAAAGAATTCATAACTGAAAGCATTTGAAAAGAGCACAATATGTTCACATATCTAAAGGGAAAAAGAAGGGAACTCAAAGAAAAACATCAATATCCCTCAATAGCCATGCATTGGGAAATAAACAATTAAGACATACAAAGTAGAGTTCAAATATAAGTCTCGAAAAGATAAGGTTAACCCATCAATGAAAAATGCATGCCCACAAACTCGGGTATGAGGGAAGTAATGAAGGTGACAGAGGCTAAGGAGTAATATATTACGGATAACACAACTCGAGCTTTGTACCAATAGAAATGGTAGTAAAATTGACTAATTTAGGCCATAATAGAAATAATACTCAAAGCAAATGGAAAATTGAAATCCAAACGAAACAATACAAAACAAATTCCACAAGTCGATCCATTCAATGCAAATAATGCACAACAAGGTTTTAGAAAATAAACATCACGAGCATGAAGTGTCCATTAGAATAATGAAAGGATGAGCTAGTTGAAAAGATATGAATCTTGCAGAGGAAAATTGAGCTACCTTTTCAAGCACAAAACCCAGATCTTGTTTTTCTTTTAAAAGCTTCAACGAATATAGTGTCAAGTATTGGAAGAGAGAGATCAACTTACCCGGTGGAGGAAAAAAATACTAGAAGAATGAAATAGAGATGTGAAAAGCACTACAAGTACCACAAGAAACTAGAATATCTACAAGAAAATGATGGCCGACTCATGACTAAGGAATAAAGTTTAAACGGTTAACACACGGTGAGCCATTGTAATTAGGAGGTTTTGAATTACAATTCCAAGTAAGAGAAAAACCAGAGCTTCAATGCAGAACCCAAAGTACAAATAACCTAGATAAAAGCAAATAAAGGCATCCAATAGTACAAAACCCAAAGCGGTTGCGAGGTTAACTTGAATGCTAAGAATACCCTTTGAAAATATGAAATAGAGGAATATAAAGGACGAAGAACTCAAACTTACTGATTGTGGGAAAATATTCAAACCCTCGAATACTGGAGCGATAAAGCACAAATAAAATGACCCGTAACAAGTTTCAAACTCGAAATATACAAGGGAACACAAGAAATACAAGGGAAAAGGAAAAATATCAGTACATATCGAGGCCAACATAGTGGTAGGAACAAGCAAACTTTGTGCTAAAAAAATAATGAATTATCCTTTTCTTCAGTCAAATCATGCCATGGATCCATAGTGATCATTTCCACAGTCAGAAGCTCAAGATTCCTTTCAAATGGCAAAATTCAATGAACTAGAGCTTAAGATAAGTAATAATGGAAACTAAAAATCAAAATACCGAAAAATGAACAATACTAGGGAAATAACGACCACAATAAGATTCAAACTAGAGTAATCATAGAGGAAATATAGTTTATAGAACTGGGATGAGCAAAGAACCATAAAATGTATGTATTCATTACTCACAGAACTAGTCGAGCTCAATACTTCAACAATGGCGGCGGTCAATTTTTTTCCAAGGCTTCATTGCTCGGGAGATCAGGTGAAAATAATAAAATGATAGGTTTGACAAACCTTTTGTCTAACTTACTCACCCATGGTTTAAGGATCAATGACATAGATTAGAAAGTAGGAGATAAACGGTCACCAAAGAAAACTCTAGACCTAACCAGAGTCTGTGTAACTCAACCACTGATGGAAAAAGAACATACATGTCGAGCTTTGGAGAAACCCTAACCGAGTTCGGATGACTATGATCACCGACAAGACCATCTAGGGGTTCACACATAAATGACATAGCTTGTAAAGTACTAGATCGAACAAACCACATCAAAAGCCATCAATTCGACCACTTTTGCTAACTTTCAGGGGTTAAATGAACAACGTTCAAAATTACATGGTATAAAGATCAATGATAAAAAAAATGCCAACCGTCACATAACCAAACCCAACCAGAGTTTATACTAGATATATACGTGTCAAACAATGATGAAACCCTAATTAGGGTTGTGTTTCCACCGACAAAGCATATGAAGGGTTGAAGCCTCATGGGGAGGGGGAAATTTTCAAATTAGATGATTACCTTCCAAAAGATCCCGAGACTATGGTGTATAATCAAACAATATGCCATGAACAAACATATGTGCTAGTAAATCCAAAAGGTAAACACATTGCATGTGTTTTATGATTATTCAAAATGAGGTTGGATAAAATAATACACATATATGCCCAAGTCAAAAGGAGACTAAGGATACCTTGAACCTTGCTAAAGGAGGACCATATCATGGTGGTATACCAGAAGAGGTAAGCTATTACCTTAATCTTCACAAAATGCCTTTTGTACCTAAAAATACAAAGTATGCACATGCCACAAGTGGCCCCACAAGAAGACAAATTAGGACATGTGCACATCAAAGGTGGTCCCCACATGGGAATTAAAGACAAAGCAAAGGTATTATACTTGCAAGAGAATAATGTATTGCATGTGTTAAGAAAGGTGACAAACAAATGTCAACATCAGAACTTGCAGGTGGTCCCCACAGTAGATGAAATACACAGTGAATATTTTGCAAAGTATTGAAAATAAAATAATTAATTTTTCTCATACAGGGAGATCAAATTTTTGCATGTGCATTAAGGGGCAGAATTAAAGAATGCCTAGAATATCATTGCAAGTGGATCAAGTTGTAAGTGTCACATCAAACACTAGAAGAAAGAGATTGCATGCACATTGGAGGAGACTTACACAACAAGAAAGGGCTATTATTAGCCAAATTATTCATCATACTTTATTAGAAATATATCAATCAACTACACTTGGAGTGAGTTTTGTTTTAGTAACTAAGGCTATTAATGCCTCTTTGTAATCAACATGTCTATTTTTATTCCTTTATTTATTCATGATAAAGGGGTAAAATTAGCATGCATGGGCGAGTACAAATTTTAGTCTATTTTTAGGATGGGTTGGGTGAAAAATCTTGCTATATATTGTGTGCAATTGCAAGGCACAAGGAGGAAGTTTTAGACATAGGCGTCTTTGAAGAAAATATTTCTAGTTTTGCCCTTGAATGAGAACTGATTTCGCCTTTCCAATTATTTGTAGTGGTGTGTATATCTCATTAATTCTTGTGAATGTAAAATTCCTTGATTAATCATCTTACCTTTATGAAAATTTAGTAATTTCTGCATAATATTAGTGTACATGTTTATCTTATTGTGTTGTTGTGATTAATTCCCTCAATACACAAAGTGTTTTGCCTTAATATTCTACTAAAAACTATTGGTTTGTGCATCCAAAATTCATTCTCAAATTAATTGTGCGTATACTCAGTCAAATCCCTTAACAAGTTTGACATATCACCCCATTTTTAATTCATTTACAATAATTTATTTACTATTAAAACCCCTAAAAATTAGTTTAGGATACATCAAAAAGGAACCAACTTGATACCAGAGACTCACCTCAACAATAGGTATACCCAAAGACCTAAGTCATAGATTTGGATCAGTTTACACAACAGAATCACATAATAATAATATATTCGTATATTTCATATGGATAGAATACACAAATAAATAGGTGAATACTCTCCTATAATCTATGAGATTGTTACAACAATACGCCTCACAACAAATTATCTATGTGAGTTGTTTTAACAACTCAACAAATAATGTACGTACTAAATAATGTTTTCCTAACATTCCCCCCCTTGGTGCAAATATGTAGAAAACTTATCTTTGTACTTGCACTTGCTCATGATCTAGGGATTTTCATAGGATAATCACAAACCTCAAGAATGGTTTTGTGAATGGTTGACCAAAAACCAAGAATGGTGGTTTTATAATTGGTTTACCACAAACCACAAAGTGATGGTTTTGTAAATGGTTTACCAACAACCAAGAATGGTGGTTTTGCTATTGGTTTACCACAAACCACAAATGAAGGTTTTCAAGTGGTTTACCTATAACCACATCATGATATGCCAAGTATTATTATCAACCCTCATCACATCTCATTGTAGGAAATAACATAGGAAATTCTATTGAAATCTGTTGCTCGTACATACATAGAAAAAAATGACATAATGGAAATGGAACATTGGGATCATGTTCCCCCCTCAATGTGAAATTTCCACTTATTGAACGCTGCAAACTGAAGAAAACACACAAATGAAAAAATGCCACCAAATCATTTGTGCGGCCCCATCGTTAGCGGTCGACGAGAGATCATTTGAATGACCTCCAACCTTCATTTTCCTCCATCCTCCAATATCATGTATCTAGCTCAACGAATTTGGATTTTGAGGATCAATTGTTACATACCTTACTCGAATGTCGGATTCCACCAAAAAATTGTTCATAAGGAATTTTTTTAATTTTTTGGACTTTTGATAAGTACACTTTTTATAGTGACATTGACCAACAATACTTTGAACAATGACTTAAGACATTGACAATATGGATTTACTTGGACATGATGATATATTGACACAAATTTTACTAGACGAAACTTATGACTTGACTCACAAAGATGCTCAACACTACAATGACCAACTATGACATGAAAAACACAAAACAATAACTAAAAATAATGTTTAATGTATCGTGATAACAATGACAATCATATTGTAAGTATTGAAAATCTTTATAACAATGGCTCACAATAAAGTTTTGAAAATAAAAATGGCATTTCGCTGACTTGTATGTCACCTACTCTCACAACTAGACTTTAACCGAATTGAATAAATCACTATATAAATTTTCTTGACTCAAATACTTTGAATAGTCATGACACATTTGACCACGTCCTGCTAAAACTAAAACTTATCGACTTAAACTATATATAAATGAATATATACAAAACTATAAACCACTAAGCAATACTCTTTTGATTTAAGTTTTAAAAATATAAAAATTACTAACTGCAATGATTGATGGTGGCGTGTTGAACGGAGCAATGGAAAACTTATACAACATGCAACACAAAATCTGTGGACATGTGTCAAATGTTGCATATGACCACATGAAAACTTACAAACCAATGCAATGTATTCTACAAAATACTTTCTTTATGGAACTCCTACTGCTGTAACATCCAACAACTTAAAATCATACAAAATCATATGGCAAAGACACAAACTTCAAATGGATGGTACACAACATGTGATTGGCTGGACCAAGGCAAGGCTTGAGCTTTGCAATTGAAGTGTTTCAATACTACCATGTGACGGTAAGTCTCATAACCGTTCCCCAAGTATGCTCTTGAATCACCATGTTTTTGCCAATTGATGGAATGATTTGAATGCCTAGAATTTTTGCAGAAGCCATAATGAGTTGGAGTTGAGAAAATTGACTCATGATAGGATTGTGTTATCAAACCTATCTTTGGTTGGATCAATAGTGTACAGGTTTGCGCAGGATCAATGAAACCAAATGCTTATTTCGATGATGATCCAGCCGAGCAAAGAGAGAGTCAATCTGATTCACCATGGATCAGAATCGTTGAATGAAGACATTCAGGTTTTGTGAAGTCCAACTAACTAAACGCAAGGAGCTCAGGAGCCAAACATTTGTAATGCTTTTAATATATTCTTATTTCTTCCCAATTGCACAATCACGATCGATCTGATAGAATTTAATAGGAAAAAATAGCACGAGAACTGAAAAATAAAAAGTTCCATATTTTCCTAACTCAAGATGCTCTCATGAATCTCATTGTTCACACGGACAAGACCATAGATCACTCGACATATTTCCTATCAAATCTGCTTTATATTGATAACTTCACAAACCGCATTTATTCCGATTAGACGTCCAACAAAGAGACTACTATTATTATGGATGTGTACTCAAAGAGAGCTAGGTAAGCTCTTGCATAGAAGTTAATTGATCTTTGATCTCATGGATACAAATCTAAACACCGAATCCATCAACTCTTACTAGGGAAATAGAAGTTGTATGGCCATGTACTACCGCACGGGTTTGAATCAAAGATTGTTTCTATTTCAAGATACGTATGCGAGATGAAAATCACTTTATCCTTTAGGTGATGGAATCATTCCACACACAATATACTTAAATCCAAAGACCTTATACTCGATTCATAGGTCACACAGATAGACGAACCATTCAAAAATTATTGTGCTTCCATCATAGTGAAGATTACCAACACGCTCTAATACTAAATCATAGATTTGGATCAGTTTGCACAATAGAATCACTTAATAATAATATATTCATATGGAGAGACTACACAAATAAATAGGTGAATACTCTCATATAATCTAGGAGATGGTTACAACAATACACCTCGGAACAAATTATCTATGTGAGTTGTTTTAACAACTCAAAAATACCGTACGCACTAAATAATTTTTTCCTAACACTAAGGTGTTTTCATTGTATCTACGAATGTGAGAGATCCAGAGCAAGCTTAGAACCCTCGCATTCATCTCTCAACAGGTGCACTTTCGAGAGATAACGAAACATGGTAGATCTCCCATTTATCACAAAAATAATGGAGTTGAGAAAACCCTCCATGGATTCCATGGCTTCCACTCCTCCTTCTCCCAAACTGGAAAACAAAATGGTGCAAATGAGAGATGAGGGAAAGAAAAAGTGAATAAAATAAAACTCATAAGGATTTTTAGGGCAACCTAGATCTAAGGGCTCATGTTGTTTTGATCTAATGGTGGAGAATGAATCCTACAACTTTTTAAGTTGTGGCTTTTGTGGGAATGGGTTTTTTAAAAATAATGAGTAGGGGCTCTAACTAATGGGGCCACCTAGGGGTTAGAACATGGTTTTAAAATATAGAGTATTTAGACTTGTCTAATTAAATTTTAAATTACATATGGGAACTTTTAAGTAAATAAATTTAAAGGAAAACTAAGGGGGCTAAGCAATGGAATTAAGATAGGAAATATTTAAATGAAGTAATGGAACTTAGTAAGAATAATTAAACTGTAATATTAATTAAGGAATAAATTAATAATAATTAGTTATTAATTTAATTTCGACTACCATATAATTGTGTAGAATATTAATTGGGAATAAATTAAATCATGACTAATGTTTTACACTTGCAACCTTTCAAAAAAATATGCAAAATTTTCATTAATAAATTAATAGACTTTGGTGTGGTTTTGAACATTGAAATTGTGGGTATTACACTTGGAATTAGAGCCATGGGTTTAACTCTAGGACCCTAGGCATGTATGGAAGTTAAAAAAGTAAACTTAGCACAACTCTAAACTTAGTACACACACATGACATTGTTGATAACTTAAAACATAGAAAACTTAGAAAACCAAAACAAAACTAGATGATGATGAACTAACTCTCACCTTGGTCTATGTAGGAGGCACAGATCGGACGATGGGTTCTTTCACGTGGATTTAGATCTACCACCCCCAGAGAAAACAATAGCCGCTATATTTTCACAAATACTATAGACATTACAGGATGTTAATGCCGCTATACACAGAGGATCAGTAGGGGATGACCTAGCCAACATGACGGAGTAGCCATATGTGGAGGATTGTTCCCCTTCAAGACAGAGTGAGGAGTATAGTAAAAATAACTCCCATGTGGAGCCAATTAGACCAGATTCACCTTAGAGAGGACATGGAGATAGGGTTATAGGACATAGAGAAAGGTCTAAGAGCCTTAGACCAAGGGATGATCATGTGGAGATACCTAGGGGCATACAAACATTAACGACATATCATATCCGAGAGATATTAAAGTTATAACCACCCCATTTTGCTAGAGACACAAGAGGATTTTAGGTAGAGGCATGGTTGGTTAGCTTAAGTGTATGCTTTAAGCTATGTCCTTGTACCAACAACATGAAGGCTCGTGTCACCATCCACCTTCCGAGGGACAAAGTCGGGGGTTGGTGGAGGACTGAGGAGTAGAAGCTCCATGTGGACTTAGAGAGGCTGTGACTTGGGAGCTCTTCGAGGAGCGATTCGGGAGTAGATACATATTCGGGAGTAGATACATATCCAAGAGGTTCATCCAAGAGCGGATTAATGAGTTTCATGAGCTGTTGGAATCCATGATAGTAGTGAGTAGGAGAGTCAGTTTTTGACTTGCTTTAGTATGTAGACTACATACAAGATGAACATGTTAGGATTCACATGTTCATCGGGGGGGCTTGAACTTAGATTTAGGAGGGCCAGTGCGCATTCATTGTCTAAAGACTTTAGCATTTGAGATCATGGAGAAGGTGTACATTACGAGAGGTGAATAGGGGGAAGACACAACATGCTAAAGATAGAGTGAAGAGCCATATTCGGTAGATGCGGGATAGTAGGTCAAGCGAGTTAGCTCCTCCTCCTCGTGGTGGAAATGGTTCAAAAAAGTCCTCTTTTAGGCTACCACAACAGCACATCAACAATAGTAGAGACTTGAACAACTTTTAGACATTCAAAACACCATGAGGTTGAGAGAGGGTGTAGTATGGCACCTCCAGCTATGGTACCCAATAGGACACGAGGCTCCACCCAGAGCTAAATCGGTAGGAGTACATCCACCACAGCCACAATAGTCTATAGTGGGATCATCATTATCTATAACATGGACAGTTAGGGGACCTAGAGGGGTTTCTTCCCATTGGAGGGGACCTAATAGTTGCTATGGATGTGGTGTCTTGGGGTACCATTAGAGGGAGTGTCCACAAAACCCTGTTAATTAGGGTAAGGCACCTACTTCATAGCCTAGAGTCAGTGATATGGGATGTAGCCATTGGATTTATGAAGCGGTCGAGAACCGCTGTGCAGAGCATCAGGGTACATTGATAGATACTATAGGTAGGATTGGTGGTATCCCTACCTCTATATTATTTGCTTCTAGATTTTCTGATTCATTTATTATATCATAATTAGTAGAGCGATGCATGCTAGTGGCACATAGGCGGGGTCGTAGTTGGGACGTTGAGATGGCTTCTGGAGCCAAGCTCACAGTGGAATCCTTAGTTAAGGAGTGTGTAGTGGACCTAGGACCCTTCACCACAACCTTGGATCTTCGCATCCTTCCCTTGGGTTCATATGGAGTTATCTTGGGCATGGATTGGTTATCTACACATAGAGCTAGAGTGGATTGTTACAACAAGGTGATATCTTGTGTAGACGATTTGGGAGTTGAGTCGGTGATAGTTGGAGTTAGGAGGCCCATTTCTATTCATACCATATCTTCTATGCAATTGAAGCGGTGTGCACGACAGGGATGTCATTTGTATGCCATCATAGTTAGTGATCAATTGGAGGATGAGACTCATGGACCATCACTTGATGATCATCATATTTTGAGGGAGTTTTTAGATGTTTTTCCCGGTGAGTTGCGGGTTACCCCCCCACGTGAGATAGAATTTCATATTGATTTGGTTCCTGGAGTAGAGCCTATCTCATACGTGCCATATAGGATGACCACCCCTGAGTTATGTGAGCTCAAGTTGTAGTTAGAGGGCCTTCTTGAGAAATGCCTAATCCATCCTAGTGTATCTCCTTGGGGTGCACCAATGATTTTTGTGAAGAAGGACATATCTTTGCATTTGTGTATTGACTACAAACAACTAAAAAAGTGACGATCAAGAATCATTATCCCCTTCCACGCATAGATGATTTTTTTGTTTAGATGAAGGGGATACCATGTTTTCCAAGATATATCTTAAGTTTGGTTATCATTAGTTGAGGATTGTGGAGGTAGATATCCACAAGACAACCTTTCTCACTCGATATGGTCACTACGCGTTCACTGGTGTGCCATTTATTCTGACAAATGCCCTTGTTGTATTTATGAGTTTGATGAATGGGTTATTCAGGACATTTATAGACTGTTTTGTGATTGTGTTCCTAGATGATATTTTTATTTACTCATACACGCGTGAGGATCATGAGGAGCATATTTTCTAGGTTCTATAATGTCTTTGAGAGAAACAACTATACAGGAACCTGGAGAAGTGTGCATTTTTCTAGACAAAGGTTCAACATTTAGGTCAGATTATTTTTGGGGAAAGTATCACAATCAATCCTTATAATATTATAGCTATCATGGATTGGTGTGTGCAAACCAATGTGACTAAGGTGTGTAGCTTCATGGGATTGGCAGGTTATTACTGGAGGTTTGTTCATGATTTCTCTTATATTGTACATCCCATCACTTCCTACAACAGAAAGGGAAGAAGTTTTTTTAGTCGAGAAAGATGTGAACAAGCCTTTAGGATATTAAAGGAATGCCTTAAGACAACATATATTCTAAAAAGTGCTGCAGATCCAAAGAGAGATTTATTTGTATGCACAGATGCTTCACTGGCAGCGATAGGAGATGTATTGATGCAAGATGGCCAAGTAGTAGCTTTTGAATCTCGCAAACTCAAAGATTATGAGCTCAAGTACCGGACTAATGACCTTGAGCTTGTACTAATAGTCCATGCATTGGTGTGATGATGAAATTTCCTATTAGGCGGGAGGTTCACACTCAAGACAGATCATTCGAGCCTACAAAACCTCTTCACACAACCCAATATCAACACTTATCAATGGCATTGGATAGAGCTTATATGTAAGTATGATATAGATATTGAGCATATGAAAGGCAAGGAGAATGTTGTTATGGATGCCTTGAGTCATCGAGACATATTTTTATGGAGACAATAGTAGGTACAGACTTGTGGACTAGGATCTTGCTACAGCCTACCACATGACAACTTTTACCTATCAGCTAGAGTAGAGATTGAGTCTCAGAGACCCCTTGAGGGCTGTTTGAGGATTGACACTAGAGCCGGATGGAATTATTCAACACGGGGTCAAATTTACGTACCTAGAGATGGAGGATTGCGACAAGACATCCTTTTAGAGGCACATTGTGCACCTTATTCATCCCATCTAGGGGTGAAGAAGATGCATGCCACATTGAGACAATTATATAATTGGAGAGGACTTCAGAGAGATGTAGCTCAATTTGTGTCTCGGTGTTTGGAGTGCTAGAAGGTGAAGGCCAAACATCAACATCCAGTAGTTCCTCTATATCCTCATGCTATACTAGGAGTGGAAATGGAACACCATTTCCATGGATTTCATAGTGGGGCTACCGATGTTGAGATATCACCATGATGTGATTATGGTCACGGTTGATAAATTGACAAAAGTGGCTCATTTTTCTCTAGTGAAGACCACCTATACAACTAGTGTAGTGTCGCAAGTGTGCTTGGATGAGATTTTCACCTTTATGGGATTCCATGGAATATTATTTGTGACTGCTTATCTTTTGTACACCTCTCTTTTTTGGACCACTATAAAGTTTTCTCTCGGGACAAATATTAATTTCAGTATAACCTATCACCCGAAGATAGATGGTCAAATAGATCGGGTGAGAAAGAAATTAAAGGACATCTTTGGGACAAGTTAAAGGATAGGGTATATCTTGGGCCATATTTATTAGAGGACATGGAGAAATAGGTTATCTTGATTAGAAAGAGGTTGCAAGAGGCACAAGATAAGCAAAATATGTATGAATATCGAGAGAAGATTTAACCATATTTTTGAGGTTGACACGAAGTTGTTTCTTCATGTCAGACCTCATAAGAGAACTATCTATTATGGAAAAGGCTCTAAGTTAGCTCTGAGATTTTTGGGTCCATTTGAGATCTTAAAGTGGATCAGTCCCTTATCCTACCATCTAGCCTTGCCACCCCACTTGTCTTGTGTTCATGATGTTTTCAATATTTTTGTATTACGGAGATACATTCCAAATCCTTCTCATGTATTGGATTGGGTGCATTCTAGGTGCAAGAGTAGGGATAGGTGATCTGTGGAGTCTCGTATGCATTATAGGGTGCATGACTTTGGGCTTTTGAGGCCACGAGATTGATTAGGTTTGAGTCCAATGGGATAGGTATGATGAAATTGCAACTACATGGGAGGAGGCTACTTTTTACGGGCCTAGTTTCTACACCTATTTCAGTGACTTCCAAGAGGAAGTCGAGTCTAAGGGTAGGGGGTGTAATGCCCTCTCCTCTTCGACACTTATCTAATATGATTTTATTACTTTTGATTTGTGACATTATAATTATGATTATTATATTTTGATTAGTAGGTGCTAGATTATATAGACATTTGGATTATCGATCTGTTGTGATTCATGTTTTGGATTATGATATGCTAGCTGACACTGGTGGACAATTTTATACATGTTGATTTGTATTGTTCTGAATTTATACTGACACATTATATTCGTGACACATTTCCTATGTTCAGATGTTCAGATTAGTCTTGTGATCTCATTGATGTTAGTAAAGTGTTAGAATAGAATTATTTAGAAATTTTAGACAGTTGATAGAATTGATTAATTTTGATGATGATTATTGATTGATCCGTATGAGTTATTTCTTGATGTTATTGATGTGGCCCTAAGGCTAGAGAGGTATTGTTGTTTGTGATTATAGTAAAATGATATCACTATACACCAAAAGGGGATAGGGGACCAACCATAGAAGAATGTTGGGTATTTGTAACAATGCTAATTTGACAATTTTTGTTCTATGTGTATGTTGTTTAATTGTTATGCTTGGCTAGGAGGTTTCCCATGGGGGGTGACCTCATGTGTGTGACCATGGGTTGTGATGTTTCCCTCTTTTAATTGTCATTATTTATTTTGTGGTGCATGTATATAATTATTTGTAAAATCTAGTCACTTTATTAGTACTTGTTAATATGCTTTTAATTAGTTAATTTAACTTAATTGTAAACTAAAAAGAAGATGCAACAATTGGGCATTAAGTAGGGTAGACAGTCCTTGATATTTTATTGATGTTGAATGGAATTAATTGAGTTTTGAATTGTTTACTTTTCCTCCATTCCCAATCTCGAATTTTTCCTTAGAGGCCACTTTTTGAGACTTGTGGGACAAGTTAACCTTGTCCCTTGCTTCTCAAAGTCATCCACCAACCATACTTATGAAGTATGGAGTTAATTTTAGCATTTTTAATGCATTTGTTGAGTGAAAAAGAGTAAATAAAGTCACTTTTCTACTTACCTCATTTAATATGTCCTTGGAGGGTATGGAGTGCATGTTGGAGTGTACACTTGTGCATGCCATAGTCTTATTTCTTCATTTATCAACATTGATCTTTGTGTGTTGAATTGTTCGATTGGAATGGAGGAATGATGAAGTGGCATCCTACATGGAGCCACATCATCATCCTAACCTACTTTTCTATTTATTGAAGTGAATTTGGAGTAATTGGGGTTAATTGTCTCATTTTTTACACTTGTATTTTTGGAATTTTTGCTTGGGATTGCATGCTTGGTGCTTTTGGAGTTGCATTTTGGGATTTTGCTTGGATTAAAGGTGCTTTAAGATTGTTGTGTGAATATTTTGGAAGCTAAATGGAGAGGTAGGATCTTCACTTATTGTTGCTTCTTTTATATATGTATGTAGTAGTGAAATTTGTGATTTTTGAGTGTATGTTATGTGTGTTATGATTGCATTATGTTGGGATGGGTAGATTTGCCTTTAAGAGTGGTGTGGGAGAAGGAAATGGAGTTTTTTTTTGTGGAGGAAAAAGGGAGTTCGTCGGGAAAAAGTGTAGGGATTATATGAGAGGCGCTCCACCTATGTGGAGGTAAAAGGGTTTATATTTTATTTATGCATTTGCAAAGGGAGAGATAAGGTGTTGCGTGTGATGATGATAATGCACTTGGAGGTATTGGGTGGACCCTATTCCCACATGGGAGGCATAAGGAGAAGACTCCATGTTCTTGCCTCAATTTGGCTTACTATTAAGCCTTTGTGATTGTGATGAAAATGTGAATCCTATTTGTGTTTGTTTTGGAAAAAGAAATACAAAATTTCCCTTATTAATATTGCTTGGAAAAATATGACTGCGTGTTGAAATATTGTATGAATGTGGAAAATGTTGATTGTGTGTATTGTAGCAGCCATTATTTTTGTGGAGTTTTCAAAGTTGCAAACACACCCTATTGTTCTATGGTTGGGGATCGGGGGCCAATAAGAAGGATGACTTCTCCTTTTATTGGATTAAAGGTTGGGTGGAGAGCATCACCTACTCCCCTTTCTTTGTATTGTGATTCAAATTTGAAGAGATGAAAGAGTGCAAAGTTGAAGCTATGAAGTTGGAGGATGATCTTGAAATGAAGACTTTTGTTGTTGAGCCCAATGGAAGATCCTATTTTGTAAATTTGGCCATGTTGTTTCCACTTAGAGTGGAAGGCTTGTAAATCTTGTATTTTAAAAGAAGTATTCTTGTGAATCTTATTTATTAAATTTGTAATGTTATAGTGGAATGGAGAAATTTCAAAGTGTATTTTGTTGGAAAGAAACTCTCCAAATATGAATTTTATTCAAAGTTGTATTATGTATTCAATTGAAAAGAATGGTGTTCTTGTGTGGAAAGTGAATGTTGATTCTTTTTGTAGTGTTGGCAAACTTGAGTTTAAAAGGAAAAGGGAAGGAGTTTTATTTAAGTATGTTATATCTTTTATCCTCTCCAAACTAATTTGTGAACATGAATGATTTGAGTTG
This sequence comes from Taxus wallichiana var. yunnanensis, assembly GCA_018340775.1. Lineage (NCBI taxonomy): Eukaryota > Viridiplantae > Streptophyta > Pinopsida > Cupressales > Taxaceae > Taxus > Taxus wallichiana. The sequence goes on from CM031242.1 coordinate 865,998,729, forward strand.
GCTTATTATCTCACCTAGTTAAATACACTTAAATTATATAAACTATAGATGCCTTATATTTTGTTACTTCAATGAACTTGAATTGATAGATTATTTAAAATAAGATAAAATAAAAAAGACAACTATAACTATATATATTTAAACAAAATTATTTTATAAATTTATATACTTATATAAAATACAATTATATATAATTAAATCATATATATATATATATATATATATATATAATTTTAATATTAAAATATTTGTGACTTAATCGGTGAGTGGGATAATGAACAACATTATATATAAAAAAGAAAAAAATTTAAGTGTGGTTGGGCGCGACCCAACCTCTTTAATATTTATAAAACAATGGGTTGGGGGAGGGCACTTTGCCACCACCCCAAACCATATTTTGGGTTGGGGTGAGAGCATTCCCCCTCCTAAATCTAAACCATGCACTATGTTTCTGTGACCACTTTGTATATAAATTGTTGTGCATATTTTTATCCATACATACATACATACATATATCTTGGTCACCTTAAATAAATCCGAGTTTATTTAAAAACAAATGCAATAAAAATTTATATATCTATATACATATATAAACCCTAATCCGTGAATATACATCATTGTTTAACAAAAATAAAATGGGGCAAACAACACCCATAAAAGAAATAGGGTAGATTTCCCATTTAACACAAAAATAATACAAAAATAATGGAGATGAGAGAACCCTCCATAGCTTCATGGCTTCCACTCCTTCTCCTTCTCCCAAAACCTGCAAAACAAAATGGTGCAAATGAGAAATTAGGGCAAACAAAAGTGTATAAAAGAAAACTCATAAGGAGTTTTAGGGCAACTTAGATCTAAGGACTCATGTTGTTTTGATCTAATGGCAGAGAATGAATCCTACAACTCTTTTAAGTTGTGACTTCGTGGGAATGGTTGTTTTATTAAAATAATGAGCAAAGGGCTCTAACTAATGGAGTCACATATGGGTTAGAACATGGTTTTAAACTATAGAGTATTTAGACTTGTGTAATTAAATTTTAAATTTCATATGGGAACTTTTAAATAAATAAATTTAAAGGAAAACTAAGAGGGCTTTAGAATTAAGATAAGAAATATTTAAATGAAGTAATGGTATTTAGTAAGAATGATTAGATTTGTAATATCAATGGGGAAAAAACTCATAATAGTTAGTTATTAATTTAATTCGACTAGCATATAATTGTGTAGAATTTTAATTGGGAATAAATTAAATTGTACCTAATATTTTACCCTTAACACAATTTTTTTGAAATAAATCAATTGACTTTGTTGTGGTTTTGAACATTGAAATTATGGGTATAATGCAGGTTTTACATAATCTATGGAAAGTCATGTCTCCTTTCTTTGGTGAAGTTTATTATTACGTTCACACATGACTAGGCATATGTAATATTTTAATAGAGGGTAGTACAACAATAAGAAAATAAATCCATGTGCATGAGAGATACTTGAGATCAATAAAAATAAACAAGAGGCTCATCAATATAAAATTAATGTCTTGCAAATCACTTCCATAACCCCGATGGAGGACCCTAGGCCAAGTGGATACGATCAGAATCTGAAACGTTCCACTCTGCGGCCTAAAGACTCACTCGTCGGCGCCCACTCGGATATGGGTCAACCACCAAAGGTTACATCCGTAAAGCGTGACAGGCTTTGAAGAGAGAACACAACGAATCGAGCTATATACAGGGGGCCTCTAGCAATGTCTTGCAAATCACTTCCATAACCCCGATGGAGGACCCTAGGCCAAGTGGATCCGATCAGAATCTGAAACGTTCCACTCTGCGGCCTACACGCATATGGGTACATCACACCGAATGTTACATCCGTAAAGAGTAAGATGCTTCGAGGAGAGAAGCGGGATCACAACGAAACGTGCAAATTGCCGAGCGCTGTCGCCGCCCCTACTCTCTAGAAACGTCCTGCAAATCACTTCCATAACCTGCACGGACGACCCTAGGCAAAGCGGATCCGATCAGAATCTGAAACATTCCGCTCTACTGCCTACAATCATTTGGGCCACCCACGAATGGTTACATCCGTGAAGAACATGACGCTTCCAATCGAGAGCCAACGGAACGAAGCGAGCACAACAAAGAGATCCGTACGAAAATCAACGTCGCCTTCCCATTGCAATCACATGAGCTCAAAGGAGAATTCAACGCAACGAACAAGGAGAGCCAAGGAGAACACCAATGGCAAAAATTTTATAACATGCACTCATAGCCCGCATAATCTTCGGCAATGACACCGATACACAGGATGGGACAGAATTCTTCCGTTCACCTATGAATCGGTTGTCACTCTATTAGAGGAGGAAGACCCATCCGTTGACAACTTGGCCAATAGAGGGCTGCCCGCATTATCATCGAACCGTATATACCATCAAGGAATCAACACAAGCACAACCGGCAGCACCCAATAAATTAGGCGTGCTAATGAGAGGCAAAACCCACGTGTTCCGAAGAAAACTCCAAGAACGGTGGGATATTTGCGTAATACATGTCACGTCCGTTACTAGGTGGATGTGGGTTAGACGGAAATTTCGACAGCCCTAACAATGGCCCGAGGCCAAAGCTCAGACTGACCCGAAAGACCACGTCAATTTAACTCAATCCACTCTTGGCAGACGATAAGAACAAATGCGAGCTGAGCAAGCTTTTCCGAGAGTCCGCTACATAGCGTAGTGGCAAAAACATCGAATGACCAACCTCTATCCATAGTATTTGTCACGGGCCGGCTCGATGGAGCTGTAACCATGCGGCACCGCTTGCTTGCTTCAAGTTCCTCCGTGGGAATAGAACTCTACTAAAGCTACGGACTATGCCTTCAGTGTTTACCTGCACAAGAACACTCACAACACAATGGCATTCTTGCAAATACATGGGTTAATTTAGCGGAAGCACAAAACATCTGCACTGAAAGGAAATTCACTCTAACACAAGAGGAAACAAACAATGCAAGAAACAACTGGGAGAATGCATATGTCTTATTAACTCATCCAGGACAAAACAGCCCAAAAGTACAATAAGGAAGGCCCTAGGCCAAGTACTCTTACAGGACAACCCAGCCCAAAGTACACCAAGGCAACACTAGACCACATACACACACCACCGAGTCGGACTCTGCCGATAATGCTCGGAGTTACATTGAATAATCCCTCTCCCCAGATCTTGACCACTCTCTTTCTGGTATCACCCAGCTTCACGAGATCTACAGACCCACAAGGACTATACACTTGCTAGTTTTCACAGGATTCCGCCCGCTTGATAGTTTTCACAGGATTCCGCCCGAGTGCTAGTTTTCACAGGATTCCACCCGAGTTGGTAGTTTAATGGGATTCCACCCAAGTGGTAGTTTTAAGGGATTCTTCCCGGCCGCATAAAAATGGTGCGACACCAGGAACTTCCCGGGAGGTCACCCATCCCAGCGCTACTCTGGCCCGAGCGCGCTTAACAATGAAGTTCTGATCGGATCCGGTGCACAAACACTGGTATAATCACACCCAACTCGCCATCCAACTCACCTCCTAGCTCACCAACCTGCTCTCTCACTTAGCTCGTCAGTCCGGCTCATCGAATCTGTCATAGTAGTTATAAGTAAAAGGACCTCTCACACGACGGATAAGGATACGAATGACAAAAACATTCACTTTTTTTTGCAGCAGCTAGATTAGCTCGCCGGCACGCTCGGCGACGATCTCGTTTTGTCAAAAGTTCACGATCGCGGATTGCCCACGTTGAGCCATGGCGCACTCAAAATACTTCACTTTTGCCACATGGAGGAGATAGTTGTATTACTTCACTTTTTCCATGTGGATGCGTTTGATCTTGTGCTTCTCTAACATGTCCTAGGATCTTCAAATTGGTCATTTGTAACTTCTAAGCACTTGGTTCAAACCACCACATATTTCTTCCTTATGCAAGTCGTTATCAAAACCGCTTTACTCGGAATTCATAATACACCATAAACGTAGATGAATATGAAAGGAAAGATATTAATTTAGTGAAGAAATTACTTCAAAAATTATCATTCATCTCCAAACATTTTTTCGGTGACACTTTACGAGATACACAAGTATGAAATTTCTAGCGGTAGCGTAATGGAACCCCTTACTATATCGATACATTTCATTTCCTTCTCAAGCGGTCACGTTTACCCTTATGTCTTTTTGAAATTCATCCATTCGCTTCTAGGGATTCTCGCTCTCTAAAGTTAGATGCCCCATGCTAAACTTTTGAATTATTGAAATGCCAATTCATGGAAGCTCCACGCAGTCTCATTCACCATGCAAAGGGATAGGAAAAAGTATCCATGTAATAGGAAAATGCCAATCAGTTGATGTAGGGTTTAATGAAGCCTTCCACGTCGCAAAGAAAATTTTCTGCACATGCATACACCCACGTCTCCAAAATAATTCTTCGTCTTTGATAATTCTTCTTGGTTTCAATATTTTTCTTTACGAGTTTGAGATAAGTTCATTTGTGGCTCATTACTTGATATAGGTGCATAACTTGTAACTCTTCCATCAAGGAGTCGAGCTTTAACCCAACCCAACTTGGTGTTTCCAATATGTGCTTTGTTTTTCTAGATCTGGGTATTAGTCACTTGCATCCATTACTTGGGCTCACAACTATTTTGTATAGCTCAATCTTGTATAAAATAAACATGACTTAATTTGCATCATCCTTCCATGATGATCCACCCACCTCGTACACGATAGGTAATGCTTGGTGTTTAAATTTTGTTGAATTCATTTTATTTAGTTGCTTATTTGGCTCTCATTCATGATGAATCTTATAAAATCTTAAAGAATGATGGTGATAAACCCATGTTTGATTACACAACAATGCATGTCATGAAGATATGATGACCATTATATATATTTTGTAAACTTTTCTTTGGGATTTTACATGACACTCATTCATCCGGGAATCTAAACATGAGCTTGATGAATTTTTTAAAGTTTGGGGTTAATTTTAAAATTGAAAATGATGCTTTTCGATGATTCTTTTATGATTGTAGATCAATATTTGAGCATTGATCCTTTCGAAAATTTGTATCCTACTTTGTTGATCAATCTGGAATATTGCATTAATGGCTACCACAAAATGAGTCATGTATAAATCTTAAAGTTGCACTTAAAACACTTTCTGGACCGTAGATTGCATTTTGTTTGATCTAATATATTGAAGATACATTGATTGAATATATATTTTTATGAGATGTACATTTGAAGCTTGATGGATCTTACTTAAATGACTCATTGATTGACAATATATACTTTGCATCATATTGAAGTTAATCATATCAAATCTGTAATGTGAAAACATGATGAATATAGATGGTTTCTTATTCATGTACTTTGCTTTAAAATTATGCGTACTTTTAAGGAAGATTTTCCACCTTGTGTTTATGATCATGATTCAAATTTGTATCTTGTTTTATGATGATGCATATACATATCAAACTAGTAATATAAGGAGTTAGAGACCCCGATATCTAACATGCTTTAATTTTCTCTTTCAAGTATAGTGGAACAATAGCACGGAACAATCCAGAGAAGCTTGGAAATGATCGTCAACTTAGGAAATTATGGGTTTCTTGCTTATTACATTTTCAACTTTATATTTATATGCATTTATTTTCCTTTGTTAGCCATATCCCATAGATTGTATGGGATCATTGTAAACTTTCCTCATGAGTAAATGAAATTGTCTTATGTAATGAATTGTAAATGTTTCTTTTACATTTTGTTTTAGTAACATGATATTAAATGAAACTTTACAACTCATCACAATAAGAAAACTTCACATAATCATAAGGAAATAAAATTAACCAATTACACCTTCATTTGATCATCCAGCCACGAGTAATACCACATGTTTCAGACTGTACTTTACCCCAACACTTCAAATATAAAACTGAATTTGTAGTTTCATCATGTTATTTCTGATGTGTGATGTCATTCCTGCCTCCATCCAGGCCCTGCAACAATCATTCATGGGTGATGCATGGTATTGATGAAGATGAAAGCCTAGAATGGATACATATGTGAGGAATTGCATCCCAAAACAACATTTTAAATTGTTGAGTTTCCTACATGCTATCTCTTAATTTGTAGAAACCGAGCAAAGATGGAAAAAATATGTACCCCAATCGGATGATTGACCAAAATGGTCAAGCATATTTGGTGAGTTTCTGAACTTGTTTCCTGCTAATCAGCTATAACCCTTAAAAATGATCCTTTCCAATGATGAAGGGAATCTAAAAACTTAAACCAAGCTTGACCATGCATGCCCAAGGCTGAATTACACTAATAAATACCGAAATTCTTCCACAAACAATTTTAAAACTACAACTAAAACTTGGGAAAAATTGAACTTAGAGGAAAGATAAACTCCTACAAGGCTTGCCAACTAAGATGGCAACCACTTATTGAAAGAAAAAAATGTAGAAAGATGTGTATAAAAAACATATATGAAAGTATGGGAAACTAATGTATAATGTCAACTTATCTTATTCAAAACAATTCCTTAGATGGATCCCATTGACTCGGATCAGAAGCTCTTCTATATCCAATCTTGCAAGATGGAAAGCATTACAAGGCTTGCAATTGATGATCATGTAAGGTACACTCCACAAGGAATCAAAATTTTTGTGAGAACATGGTTTTTCTCTATCCTCATCCCATTTTAGCATTAAATATCCTTCATTGAAAACTCTTTCTTTAGCCTTGTTATCAAATTTACTTTTTACTTGTGCTTGATTTAACTTCATGGACTTCATAGCTTACTTCCTAACCTCTTTAATTTCCATAAGCTGAAAATATATCACTTCTATTGACTCATTATCCATCACTTGGTGCATCAATTTTAAGGATGAAATCTAAAGTGAAATGGGTAACTTGGCTTCAAGACCATAAACAAGCTTGAATGGTGAGTTAGAAATTGACCTTTTGTGGGTGATTCTATCATCCCATAGAGTTTCCTTCAACTTTGTGTCCCAAGTTCTTTGGTTTTCATTTGTAGTCCTTTTAATTATCCTCAAAAGATTCTTGTTAGTTGATTCAACAAGGCCATTTCCTTATGGATAATAATTGGAAGAAGTACTAAGATAAATACCATTTTGTACAACCCATGTAACAATATTTCCACCAAAAAATATTTTTCATTATCTTGAAATGATGGTAGAAGGAACACCAAACCTGGTTATAATACCTTTGTATAAGTCCAAGATGTTTGTTTCATTAGCTTCCTTCAAAAAAAAAATTTATTCCATTGTGTAAAATAATCAATTACAATGAGTATCCATCTATGCCCCAAGATTGAAGGTGGGTTTATAAGACCTATGAAGTCCAAACCCCATTGAGAAAAAGACTCATAAACTATAACTGGATGCAACAAGTAAGGCAACAAGCCTTTCTTTTCCCATGAAAAATAAACATTGTTGACACCTTCTTACCCAAGCATGGTTGTCTTTGAAGAGAGTAGGCCAATAATATCCTCCTTTCATGATCTTGAGGGCTGTATTTTTTGCAGAAAAATGCCATCCTCCTTTTCCATCAAGGAACTATATAATAATCCTTTCAGTTGGTTGGGTTCAACACATCTTAGCATAATGTCTTTCTTGAATAAAACAACATCAACCAACAAGAAAGGAATTGATTGAAATCTGAAATATCTTGTTTTTGAGTTGTCAAGTGTGGTGGGTACATACCATGTTGAAGGTAGCTTGTCATGTATAATGTACAATCCGAAGGCTTCTTATTTTCTATGTTTTAAGGCTCATTTTGCAACAATAAAACATATTCTTTTCTCTCTTGCAAGTCTTGATCCAAGTGCTCACATAAAACCTTTGCCTCTAATTAGCTTGGTCACTTTAATGTTGATATCATACTCCATAACTTTGGTAATCCAACCTGCTCTCTTTTCACTTATATCTTTTTCAACATGAATTCTTTAATACTTGGGTGAGAAACCATTAAATGAATTATGTTGTTAGAGAGAAAATGCCTAATTTTTTTGAGTGATCTAACAATTAAAAGAACATGTTCTCAATGAATGAGTACCTTGTTTCATACTCCATCAAGATTTGACCGAAAAAGGCAATGGGATTCTCCAAGTCTTCTTTATTCTCCTATGTTAACATTCCTGAGATTGTATCAATATTAGCATATGCATACAACATGAAATATTTTGAAAAATCAAGATTTATGAGTGTTGGGGCTGAAGCAATAGCTTGTTTGATGGCCTCAAAAGTGTTCTCTCCTTCTTTTTTCCATGTGAAACTATGATACTTGTAGAACATGTTGGTTAATGGTTTGGAAAATGATGCAAAATCAGAAATGTACCTTCTTATAAAATTAAATTTTCCACAAAAACTTTGAAGTGATTTCTTATGTTTTGGCAAGTGAAAAGAAAGAATAGAACTTACTCTTTTCGGATCAATCTTCATACCATGTTTTGAGATGATATGACCAAGAAGCTTACCCTCATGAATAGAGAACATATAAATTTTAGGATTAAGTCATACACCATATTCTTTGCATCTTTCAAACATTGCTTTGAGCTGCGGTAAGTGATCACTTGCAAGCTTTGAGAAAATTGTGATATCATCCAAATAGACCAAAACAAACTTGTTAATGATACCTTAGAATGCCATGTCCATGGCTCTCTAAATTTTACACTTTCATTAGACAATATGAATGGCATCTTTATGTATGCATAAGTACCCCACTTAGTTGTGAATATTGTTTTAAATTAGTCTTCTTCCTTGACAAGTATTTGGTTATAACCACTATACCCATCAAGCAAAGAATACCTTTCTAAACCAGAAACTAGCTGAAGTATCTGCTCCATGGATGGTAAATGATAGTGATCCTTGAGTGAGGCCTTATTTAAATAATGAAAATCAACACATAATATGATTTCACCATTTTTATTTCTTACCGGTACAAGGTTATCTACCCAAGTTGAATTCTTAATGGGAAAGATAATGGATGAATCAATAATTTTTCAAGCTCTTTCCTCATCAAGGGTTCCAACTTGGGATTAATTGGCCTTTTTTTTATCTAACCAATTTTGCATCATCTTATAATTCAATGGTGTGTTGAGATAATGAGGGATCAAACCCTCTTAAATCACTATATTGTCATGCAAACACATCAACATATTCTCTACATAGCTCAATAAATGCATCTTTTCATATTTTGAACATACCTTGCCAAGATTGAGGTTATTGCCATTAAGAATGGAACACTTTCATGATAATTTGTACTTGTGGTAAGAACAACCCTCTCTTGCTTCATCTCATCATTCTCTCCAAATATGTTTTCCAAAGTCACAAGGCCTTTTGGGATCTTGTTTGTTTTAAGTTGCATAATCTAATCTGCATACCTATTTTGAAGTTTTCCTTGATTTTGTGAAGAAAATTCAACCTCTTCCTGTAAAAATATGACTATATGAGCATCATCATAAAAAAATTTCCAATGTGAGTTGTTATCTAGAATGGATGGCCTCACTATAACCTTGATATGAGGCTGTAATTTATCATTTCGATCTATGCAACTATGTCAAACTGAGATCTAATGGTTGCAAACCTATCAGCATGTTTATTTCTATCTCTAGGAACAATTTGAATGTTGAAAGAAAGAAAATCCTTAAGCATGTCCCATACTCTATGTCTGTAAGTCCTCATTAATGGATTTTTGCAAGCATTTGAACCTCTTACCTAATGTATAACAAGCTCATTGTCACCAAAAACCTGCAAGTTCTTGATTCCCTTCTTTCTTGCCCACTCTAAACCATGGATAAGTGCCTCATATTCTAATATGTTATTAGAATAGCCAAACTGAAACTTAACAACTAAAAATACCTCTATTTTGAGGGTGAAATAAACATCAAACCATCTCTTGAACCATGCTCATTTTTGGAACCATCAAAATATAGTTTCCATAAACCATCATCTTGTTGATTTATTTTTTCCATTATTAGGAATTAGTCCTAACATGGTTACATTATTAATTTGTGTGTGTGTGTATTTAATATGTGGAGAATATTAAATAAATAATATAAGTGAGTATTGATATAACTCACGGAGAGATATTTTATAGGGAAAATAGGCGAGCTATTGTTGTATGTGATTTTGTATGCAAATCACGTAGTTTGTAAGTTGTGAGGTGATGAAACAACTCACCTATTCTAGAGGAGTGGTTATAGAAAAACTCCTATAAATGTATAAACTATATTATAATCGAATATGATTGATTAAATTGTACCTCTGTACATTTGAGCCTTCGGCTCTTCCTTGAAATGGGACTCCATTTTCATCTGGTATGAGAGAAAGTTCTTGTGGACCTCTCTTTTGCCTTCCATCCATTACTTTTTTTGGATCAAAATGGTTTAGTGGCTATGGAGAGCAGACCTTGTTCAAATGCCATTCTAGACCATACACCCTTGCTTGCACATTGACAACAATTTGCAATGTAGATCAGTGCACAATTGTTGTCATTTGCCACTCACTGCATTCTTCCTCTCTCCTTTGCACTTCATTTATCTCTTTCCATGCTTGTTTTCACCCATTTTTTCACTATTGCATTCATAATATTTAGAAAAAATGTTGTGAAGCGTATTTTAGTCAAAGTTATTTTGCAGGAAAATATTCTTTTAGTGTGCAGTATGTTGAAGAATAAATGGTTTGGATATATATACAAAACCTGTATATTGTCTTGGGAATTTAAATCAGATTGGAGATCACTAAAATTCTACCCCAACTTGCATTTTCTCTCAAGTTCCACGCAGTCTCCTTAGTGCTCGGTATGCTCTATACGAGCCCACCGTCACGGCTTGGTTTTCTTGATTCTCCCTTGAATTGATTGGATCGATATTAAACTCAAAGTGATTGGCTTGATCAACATCTACATATGGAACAAAATTAGAGGATCATTCCTTGATCCTGGAAATGCCAACATTAAAATATCTAGTGGTTCGACTTAACAAAAGAAGAAATTCCATGAGCAGTAATATCATCCCAATGATCTCACAATATTGACACCTTTTGGATTTCCTCATGAATTTTCTACATGTCACTGCAAAATGTTGAAGGGTGTGAATGGTTTGACAAAATACGGAAAGAAACTTGTTCTTATGGGATGCAATGGTTACGGGATATTAAAAAAATGGGTATGTTGAAAATATTTATTTCACAGTCATGTTGCATTACTTTGCATTAGAGCATTATTTGGATCATTGAGTTTTCTACCTACACTATTAGAAGAGGGAGAGGGCCAAACAAATTTGAATGATTCTTATACCCTACACTATGATGCAAAGCATATTGTGATCCAAAGGTCAAAGCAGAGTTGTTGGAACTTCAAAATGCAGATGTTAATCTCATGAACTGAAGAGGATATATTGTGCTTCACATAGCAACAATGCATAGAAACCCAAGGAAATTTCAAAAATAATTTTCCACAAAGAAGTCAGATCCGTAGATATAGATTCAACCATATTCCTTCAATCCAGCAATCTAATAAATCCCTCGATTGCAGCGACAAAAATACTACAATGAACCTGGCTACTCGAAGGACATAATATGTGATTGAATTCCCGGTTTGGAGCTGACCGGTGTATGATAAATCAGAGTTGAGAATGATTTTAATGCATATGAGTCATAAGTCTATCCTTTTAATTGAGGATATTGATAGTTCCTTGGATTTGTGGAAGAGGAATAGTGATGAAGATGAGATGCAAAAGGAAAAGGAAAAGGATGATGATAGTGATCACAAAACTTGCAAGGTGACCTTGTCCGGATGTTGAACGTAAATTTTGTGGTATCCTATTTGGAGGTAACCTTAATCTATCCCTCGAATACTTCGCCAAATTCGGTGAAATATATTTTTGTACTCAAATAAATGGATTTGTTAAACGACATTTTTTTGCATGAACGAGCTATGCAATAAGTGTGTTGTGTAGTATTTTAAAATTTTGTAAAAGGGTGTATTTTTCAAAAAATGGGGAAAATTAAATTCTAGAGTGATAAATTTGTTTTCGAAAAATAAAGGGGATCAAATTATGATTGGATGCATTATCAGTTGAAACCGACATCCATGGAATTTTCAATTGAGCGGGGAAATATAAAATAGACATGGGCATTAATCAACCTGCAACATTCTAGAAGATGGAGGTGAAGAATGACCAAGGCCTAACGTCACTACGTAGCTCGGGGAGTTCTTCACTCCATATTAGAACTAAGGGGGGGAATGTTAGGAATTATTCCTAACATGGTTACATTATTAATGTGTGTGTGTGTGTGTGTGTGTGTGTGTGTATTTAATATATGTATCATATTAAATAAATAATGTAAGTGAGTATTGATATAACTCACGAGAGATATTTTATAGGAAAATAGGTGAGCTATTGTTGTATGTGATTTGGTATGCAAATCACGTAGTCGTAAGTTGTGATTTGTTAGAACAACTCACCTATTTTAGAGGAGTGGCTATATGACAAATCCTATAAATATATAAACTATACTATTGTTTATTAATTAAATACGATTGATTAAATTACGCCTTTACACATTTGAGCCTTTGGCTCTTCCAGAAGTGGGACTCCATTTTCATCCATGGCTAGAATTTCAGTTTTAACTTCATGAATGCAATAAATTCCATGTACTTGTTCTTCAATAAATATATAAAGGTTATGATCATAACTTCGTTAGTCATTTCATCCTTTAACAAATTTGGAATACCTTCTAATGCATCAAAATTTTCTGATTAAATCTCAACTATCCGATCATTGTTTAGGGAATAATTTTCATGTATTGTGCTAAGTGTATGAGACTTAATGTGTAAATTTGAAAAAGGATCCGAATTTATGGTCACTTTAGTTCCATACCTAGTTCTAAAAACAAGATAAGACCAATCATTTGAAAGGTAACCTCCAATCTTGTATGTGAAGTCTATGAAGTCTCAAAATAACAACCTACTCTTGAGCTTGGAGTAAAGAAGAAATCTTACCAATAGTAATATTATAATTTTCTTGAGCTAGTACAATAGTTTGATCACTTGTATTTTCTTTCATATCCCTCTTTCTTAACCTTGTAAATGTACTATGACAAACTTAACTCTTTCCTTAGTTCCAACTTCTTGATTTAAAGCCACATGATCAATAGTTTCAATGTTTAACATAGTTGCATCTAGTTGCCCCTACGTAAAATTTGGATCTCCTTGCACTGCAAGATAAGAAATTTGATGAACCTGATAATATGCTTCCTCTTGAGTCATCTGTGGCACGGTAAAGCCTTGTGGTACCATCTCTAAGGTTGTATTTGGTTCACTAGTCTACATATTAGGATTATGCGGCATGTAAATTTTAACTAGAAATAATGCTCTAGAAGTTGTAGGGGCATTTGGATGAGAAACTGTAAGTGGTTTTACAGCTGTAATATCTCCTTGAATAGGAGGCTTATAATTACTTGTAAGGATGAAAAGGTGGTTGATATGGTATATTTTATTGAAATTGATTCTTTTTCATTTGGACTATCTCATTCATAATGGTTTGAATAACTCTTTTTAATTCATTTATGTCACTAGGATAAACTGTAGGAGGTAGTGGTGGCTTTGAAGGGACCGAATAGGAGATATCTCGGGAAAAATGGGCATAAAAATTCTAGGGGCCAATTTTCCTGTTTCCCCAGTTCTTGACATGACGACCTTGTTGCTAAGCATGGGAGGGTTGTGTGCGTGCTCTTGTTGACTGTTGTCGACTTTGTCCTTGTCGTAGTGAAGATTTTGCACCCTCCCTCTCCTTCTTGCCTTTTCGGGTCATTGTCGGCACCCCAAACTATGGACCTTGTAGCGTCATGTGCGATTATCTAGTTAAAGGAAAATCTAGTTCTCGCTTCTTCGAGCTTCCTGGTTATCACCATTAATATGATTAATAATTATTATTATTATTTTTTTAGCCGTAAAATCATAAAAATAATGTTAATAATAATATTATAATTTAAATTGTCGATTTACGACCATTTGTTTTAGTGTCAATTATTTTATCGCTATTATTATGGATTACCTTTAAGCTATTTTTTTAATTATTTATTTACTTTGTTTTAGGGTTTTTATGTTTTTTTAGTTAAAACAAACAAAACAAAAATAAAAATAAAAGAATTAAAATTAAAAAAAAAGCCCGTGATTTTAGGGTGGTTTAGGGCAAAAAGGGGGCTCCTTATGGTTTTTTTTTTCTTATTGTTTAAATGAAGACAAGAATAACCACCACCCATGGAAGGAAGCTTTAGTCATGCTCACCCACCACGCACCCAAGAAGGCATTGAGGAAGGAAGTTGTTTTCCATTAATGGACGGAAAGGGATTTCTAGTTTTTGCGTAAATGTGTCAAAGATGAATGAACTACGTGGCATGAGTGTAATGAAAGAATAGAGGGTTTTCTCGATGGAGTATTTGCAAATGCTATGCATGGAATACGAAGTTGGTTTCCTCAGAGACAGTTCATCCACACTATTTCAGCCATACAACAAATGTGAGCTCTAACCCGATGAGTTTACATTTACAAGCGCACTCCTGGCCTATGCCAAAATATGAGTTCTGAAGCAGGGTTTGGACACCCATGCGTATTCCCGACCTGTGCCAAAACACAAGCTCTAGAGTAGGGTATGGACATCCATCAAAGCATAATGGAAATCTATATATATTTCCAAAGCTTTCCACCCCATTCAAAGTGCAAAATGGGGATTTTTACTAGTTTTGTCAAGCATATTAGAAGCCCCCTCCCAGATCAACCTACAACCGATGGAAGCATAAGAAGGGCATGTAAATTTTTAAACAAAAACAAACTTGAGAGAGAAATGTGGGTTTATGATCGCATAGATTGTAGGTTATCAATGAAATGGGTTTGTTGAAAAGGCTTTAGATTCTTCAAGAAACGTATCCATGCAGATCTAAAGCCTTCTCCTCTTCAACATCTCTCTAGCCCTGTGCCAGATCACGAGTTATGGAACACATTATGGACATCCTTCAAAGTATAAAGAGTAGAGGAATGGTTTCAAATCTGCAGAAAATTTTTGATAGACAGCATGCAAAATGGTGGAGTTGGATGCTCGTGAACTAGTTGACAAAGTGTTAAGCGAGATCTTCAAGCAAATCTTACGGGTTTGACCGACTCGTTCCTCTCAGCATGGTTCACCTCCCCTCATCTTCCATAACTCGTACTTTAGTTTTCGTTTTGTAACTTAATATAATTTTAAAATATTAGGATTATAATATAGTTAATTATTTATATCAACTCGTTGCAAAATAATGAAATGTCGTGTCGTAACTCACGAAGTCAAAATAACTCGTTTACATTAAACCATGAACTTCCACCCTCATTCTGAGGTGATTTAGAAAACTTCCTACCCAACTAGATCGCTACAATATTGTTTATCGACAAGACGAAATTGACTTCCCTAGTAATAAAGTTGATCATCTCCCTGTTTAAATAGATAATTTTTTGCATTTTTCGAGACTCATTAAGTACCCTTCGTAACTCTGAAAATGAGATGTTAAGCTTCATTTGTGTACCTTGTTATGTGAGGAGTCACCTTGACCTTTGGATTGACCCCGAATGAACATATGTGATCTTTTGACGCTCTTATAGGAGCCTGTTACACTGTTTTGTAGTGGTAGGAAGTTGTTAAATCTAGAAAGTTGGCTTTCATTTTGAACCGCCATTTGAAACTTGGATAGAGAAATTATTATCCGTCTTTGTAAACCTCTAGTGTTTTTACTAGACAATTGCATGGAACTTTCAGTTTAGGGAAAAACACTTTTTTTGGATAGTTTTGACAATGGCATTTTGTAGGCCTCTGGTCATAGTTTGACAAGGTCAAACTGGACCAATTAGGACCGGTGGCTTTAAAACTTGTCGCCATTGAAAACAAGTTTTCAGTTTGAGTTTCCTCGACTATGAATTCTCCTTATATAGGAAAATTTGTAGGAAGTTTCTCGTTGCATGCATTCATCCATCAAACATCAATTTTGGACGTGGATTTTCGAGCCTCGAGCTAACTTTTGTTCATTTTATGGGCCAATTACGACCAGTGGCCCCGAAAACTAGCCGCCAAACGTAAACCATTCGCTTTTTCCAAATTCCGTTAGTTGCTATGAACTCTTGGTATATAGTGGACATGTAGAAATTTAATCGTGGTGTGTGTTCTCATCGGAAGACAACTTTTGGAAGTGGTTTCTTAGCCTCCGAGCTTGTTTTGAACATTTTTGTAGCTAGTAAGAAAATGTAAAAATAGAAAGTTGTGGGACCCTCGTCGGGTTTCCAAACCACCGTGGAAACTTTTGACACATGTAAATAACTGTTTAAAACTCTATAGTGTAACTTTTTGTGTGAAATAGAACTTTTGACAAAATGGTGTTTTCTCTCTCTTCCCTTCTTTTTCTCTCTCTGGGTTACAAAATGAAGTGAAATGAAATGTAAGGAATACATGTCTCTAAACCTTTAATTTCGATTGCAAATTGTAATTATTATCATATGTAAATGGGAAACTGAAAAATGATAATTATGTTAGATTAGGGTGGATGCCATGCCAACAATTTATCGCTGATATCATGCTCACGTGGTTTTTACAGGATGAAAGAATGACAATGAAAAGGTGATGTGTAATTCATTAATTATCATTGTAATTTATATAGTTCATTGTTAAATGAATAAATGTATAATGTAGTCTCATGTTACAGAAGGTTATATTTGATAATTTGTTGATATGTATGAGATGCTAGTTTCAAGGACATCTAGGAAATGTGCATTTAATCATAGGTTCAATTTGATTCATAGTACACATGGTAAAAATGTTTGATATTTATATAAGGTAAATGAATTTGAAGTAATATCTTGTAGTGCATATTACTTAGTGTTCAATAAATGATTAATGAGTCATCTTGTGCATTCATACTTTGTAAATGTAATAAAGAGATTTAATCGAAACACTCTACCCTTGTTCAATATCGGAGCATAACTTGTTTTCATGTGTGATACTCCTTACCGTAGAAGACATTGAAAACCGTAGAATGAACTTAAACTCTGCACTCGATGGAACCTCCTAGTTTGAGTAAACAAGAGCCCAAGAATGGGTTTATCATCTTAGTCAATATGTTTAGTGACATTGTCATAAACCGGTATAGATAGGAGTGACATAGTCAAACTTTATTTGGAGTATGTAGAGCTAACTCCTCCTTCGTATCCTAGTGGACTACCTTGTCTTCCGAAGATAGATTTAAAATTAAATTTCTTCATTGAATGAAATCCTGTTGGATCCAGATGACATAGATGGAGGTTGTGACTTAGTTGTTCTAGGTCTTAAACTCTTGTTAATGAACTCCTTAGCTCTACTCAGCTAAATGTGTTACCTTGGTTTCTCTCAACATAACACCTTGGTCCTTTCTTGAAGGTGGTTTAGCATAAATATGTCATCTCGCTTAAAACTCATATATAGTTGAGGGGTAGACCCTTAGGTGAAGTTAGAATTAATCTAAACCTCAGTTGATTTGGATGTTAACTTAGGGTTCGTGTGTAGCTTCAAGTCTTCTAATCATTTATGTCTTCAAGAGGTTAGACAAACACTTCGTAACTCCTTTTACAAGACAATGCTAATAATAAGACCATAATGTGACGTAGAAAATAAAGCATATAAGAGTAAAAATGAGATTTGAGGTTCGAAATAATGCCACTCTTGGAGACCTTATAACTCAATTAAATATATTCTTTTGTTTCAAAGAATATGAATTGCCTTGGTGTGATCAAACTTGAGAAAACAAAATACATATATAAATCAAAATGGAATTCCACAAGTCATTGAATTAGAATAACTATGGTAGGGAAATAACTATACCGTGATCGAGGAATGTTTTGGTAAAAAGCTATCTTGTATCTAAATCTCCGTTAAATCCTAATATCGTTATATGGACACCAAGTCACATTCACTTGAGTTGTAAGAGTAAAAAGGTAGACATTGAATATATGTTCGAGAAGAATATTCTTAACATAAGAACAAGATAATTAAGTATTTTATATGCATTTGAATTATGCCAAATAAGTATGCAAGTTATGGAAAATTTTGTAAAGAATAATAAGCCAACTTAAAAGGTTCGAATGGTAATTTAACTACGGAATGAACTTAAGAATCTATAGATGGACAAATGAGAAATTTATCCTTGCACAATAATGTTCTTGGAATGTTAATCGTAACTAAGATGTAATTAAAGAAAATATGTGTTGTGGGTTTTCCCATCCTAGAGTCCTTTTTTTTGTGGTTGGGTCATTGCTAGTATTCGTTCATTGGGAAAAGTGTGGCATCGACATGCCTATGTTGTTTTCATGTGTCTATGTGAGTCGATGACTTATGAAATTTTGTATGCGAGTCGAGTTTCTATACTTGGAGCCCTTGCTGTGTTGTGTGTAGTGAGCAATGTAAGTCAAAAAAAATTATCCTAGTATTTTATTGTTGTAATTGTGTGTGTAAAATGTGGGCACTACATATGGTATCAGAGTGGAGGTTCATGCTCTCGAACCTCTGGGATGGATTGGAGTTGTGATGAGCGCATGATGGTGGTGGATATTGGAAGAGTAATGTGATATATGGACAAAAATCATGTTCTGGGTCATTTTTGAAACCACAATGTGTTATGAATGCACATGTGTGCATGTCACTTAGTGCGTATTTGTTATCATATTGATGTGGTTGTGATCAACTAGTATTCACTCTCCTCATTTTGGATTCAATGGAATCCTAGGAGTGTGATGTACCCAAAGTTGTTTGTGAATGGAATGTTATTGTGGATTGCAGAGGGTTAAGAACATTTTGCCAAACTTTATGTGATATGAAGGTGTATTGATGTAGCATGACAAAAATTATGTAAAGTGAATCACATTTCATCAATGTCATCAAGATATTGTGATTAGTTGTGTGCATCATCAAGCAATGATAAAATTGACTATATGTTGTAAGGTTAGACATTGTATTATACAATATATATATAATGTAAAATGTAATGGTTAATGTCATGATTTAGGGGCATATGGTGAGTATGATCCCTATGTAAATAAATTGCACTACACATAAAGCACCCATGTGGTAATGTGATGTATCATAAGAGTATGAAAGTAATGATTGTGTTATACCCCTATATAAATACCATGCGTAAGAAGTTATGGTTAATTTGTAGTGAATCACCATTGTGTTAGTGAGAAGCTAGTTATGTGTATGTTGTAGAAATGTAGATAGATGACCCTAAGGGGATAAAATGTCAAGAGTGTATGTGCCAGAGAGAGGAGGTGTGGACCATATTTTATAATCTTCACAACTAAATATGAGTGAAAGTGGAGTCTTATATAGATAAAAACCCACTTTTATCTATTTAGTATACTTTGAGCTTGCTTAGTATATGGAAAGAAAAGTGCACCACCTTAGGCTATAAACAAGCTTAAAACTGAGTGTTCCCAAGTTCTTTCCTATTGGATTTTCATTGAATAATCCTATGTGATTTTGACTATGTTGATCCTTGTGGGAATGGAGGATGATTAGAGATGATGACGTATGTTACATTATGAGATATACTCATTTGGTTACATGTATATTTTTATGAATGAACCATAGAACAAGAATGTGTCATTAGGAAATGGTTTCGATGAGTACCTAGAAATATAGGACATGGGTGCGGTATGAGGCCACATAGTGATTGTAATGTGCTTTTTTCAATACATATTTTATTCGTAAATTAATCATTATCTCTTTTTGATAGAACTATAGCATTTTCTAATTGACATGTTCTTATATTTTGGCATTTATTAGAAAGATTTATACATTAACAAGAATTTTCACTAACCATGGCTAATGTAGGTTGTTTTTCTTAGATTTAAACTTTCTTTTCCGTTTAAAATTTTATAGCCTTGCCCAAGGCTTTTGAGTCCATTTGGCATTTGAATGATTGTTATGTTGTTCTAATGTGTAATGTGTTGGAATAGGGTCATGAAGATTAAAGCATGGAGTGGTTGAACCTGATGGACCTAATGATACTATGATGGGGGTAAATTAAGGTGTTATGCCCCCAGATAACTAGATGAGTTGTTGAACCATGAGTTATTATGTCACTTGGGTAGAGAAGGTGATGGGCTCTATGTGCAATGGGCCATAGGGTGACCCGGCCTCATTAAAAGGAGAAAGGAGACGGGCCTCTATGGTTGAGTGTTGATATTCTTTATAGCACTTATGGTTGAGTGACTTTCCCATGATATTCTTGATGGGGCTCTATGGTTTGAGTGACCCGACTTGGTTTTGCACTCGAGTGATTTTTTGAGGTATATGGAGATTATATGAATCATTGTTTAGAGATGTGGCCAAAATGCATAGGAATCATGATACTATTGTGATTAGGATCCAAAGTATATCGGGGATTGTAGTCAAGATGAGATTTTATGTGTGGAGTGTATAATGAGTTATGTGTACTCTTGTGAAGTCTTCAAAAATATTGTTATGTTTGATGTTGAGGCCATTCCCTTGGTTAATATAGACACATCCATGATAAATTTATCGAGAATGAGGTGGTGGGAAGAGGTCATTTTTGTGAATCCAATGTGATCTAAGCCATTTACATGTTTCATAATAGTGTTGATGATTATGTTTATCAGTCACATGTGTGTACTAGATCTATGTCTAGACATAAGAGTGCATTGGAAAGGATTTGATTATGATACAAAGGGTTCATGGATATAAATCATAGATCCATGATGAGGAATTAAAAGATCCTTGTGTTATGACAAAGCATGTCATGAAAGTAGGTAGGCAAGATGTCTCGTGAGTTGATACTCATGTTGTGTTAATTTAGGTGACATTATGGGGATGTTAGTTATTGTTGGGATAGAGAAGTGGAGTAGGGAGAGAAGTGAAGGGGTAAACAATGAATATTTAAATGAGATAAGGAATCAACAAGAATGTTAAATGCTAGCCACCATAATAGGTAAAATGGAACTACAACAATGAACCTGAAAGTTAAAATTTCTACTACGATGTTCATAACGGGAAGCCCCGTGACCTGATTTTGTGTCTAAATGTTATCCTTAAGTGTAAATTTACCCCATAATTCCTTTTGATACCATTTCTCGAAATATTCAAGTATGTCACATCGAGGATGATGCTTTCTTAAGGGGAGGAAATGTAATGCCCATTTGATGTTTCCCTCATTTTGACTATGACGACCCGAAGCAAAGAAGAAGGGAGGGTTGTGTGCTCGAGAAAATGCTCTCATTGATCGTTGCGAAGGCAAGTAGGTTGATCCAGAAGAAATTTGAAAATCCCTAAGTCCTAGTCCTAGGAGCAATTGGGACATTTGGGACAAAATTGCATTTCCAAACTCTTGGACCCAGAAAAGCCTTGAGGCGGCCCAAATAGCATTTGTTAAAGGAAAATCTAGTTCAAGACGCTTCGAGCTTGCGAAAATCCGATCCGCCATTAATATGAAAAAAAAATATTATTATGAGAGGGTCGCCTTTGGGACATTTGGGAAAATCATAAAAATAATGCCGTTAATAATATTATAATTTATATTGTCGAAACAAATGGGAACAAAGTGACAAATGGACGCGAATTTTATCGCTAATTATGGGAACAAACCTTTAAGTAATTTGGGACATTTTGGTATTTAATGGGGGATTTTAGGGTTTTATGTTTTTTAGTTAAAACAACAAAAAAAATAAAAAAAAATGAATTAAAATTTTAAAAAGTGCGACGGGGCGTGAAAGCGTGAAATAGGCGAAGCGATTAGGGACAAAAGTACGCGATGGATGCGTGGACGCGAAAGCGTGAAATTATTATTAAGGCGAAGAGGAAAAGTCAACGCTTGACTGCGAAACTTCAAACGGCCATAACTTTTTTGACTCCGAGCTCCGATTTTCACAAAATTGGACTTTCGGTTTATGGAACGAGCACACGTCTCGGCTATGCCAGTATGAAACTTTGTGAAGGCCCTAGAAAATTTTCATAACATAATGGGCAACATATTCTGTTGGAAAACTTCAAGTGATCGAGAAGTTTGTGTGATGTTGTGGAGGTTAGATCAAGGCTCGTGAACTGGTTGATGAAGTGCCAAGCGAGATGTTGAACCGAATCTTGTGGGCTTGACCGACTCTGTTCCTCCTAGGCATGGTTCACCTATCTCCTCACAAGCATAATGGAAATCATAACTCTCGTACTTTAGTTTTCAAAATTGGGATTTTTGTAATTTTTAATATAATAATTTTAAAATATTAGGATTATAATATAGTTTAATTTTTATATCAACTAAAACAAATAAAAATAATGAAATGTGGTCGTAACTCACGAAGTCAAAATAACTCGTTTACATTAAACCATGAACTTCCACACTCATTCTGAGGTGATTTACAAAACTTACTACCCAACTAGATCGCTACAATATTGTTTATCGACCAGACGAAATTGACTTCCTAGTAATAAAGTTGATCATCTCCCTGTTTAAATAGATAATTTTTGTATTTTTTGGAGACTCGTTAAGTACCCTTTGTAACTCTGAAAATGAGATGTTAAGCTTCATTTGTGTGCCTTGTTATGTGAGGAGTCACCTTGACCTTTGGATTGATCCTGAATTAACATATGTGATCTTGAAAGATAAAGAGTAGAGGAGCCAAATTTGTTATCAAATTTTTGTAGTGGTAGGAAGTTAAATCTAGAAAGTTGGCTTTCATTTTGAACCGCCATTTGAAACTTGGATAGAGAAATTAATATCCGTCTTTGTAAACCTCTCGTGTTTTTACTAGTCAATTGCATGGAACTTTCAGTTTATGGAAAAACACTTTTTTGGATAGTTTGACAATGGCATTTTGTAGGCCTCTGGTTGCAGTTTGACAAGGTCAAACTGGACCAATTAGGACCGATGGCTTCAGAAAACTTGTCGCCATTCGAAAACTGTTTTCCACTTTTGAGTTTCCTCGACTCTATCAAATTCTCCTTATATAGGAAAATTTGTAGGAAGTTTATCGTTGCATGTTCATCCATCAAATGCCACTTTTGGACGTGATTTTCTGAGCTCTCGAGCTAACTTTTGTTCATTTATACTGGGCCAATTACGACCAGTGGCCCCAGAAAACTAGCCGCCAAACGTAAACCATTTGCTTTTTCCAAAATCCGTCAGTTGCTATGAATTCTTGGTATATAAGTGGACATGTAGAAATTTAATCGTGGTGTGTGTTCTCATTGGAAGACAACTTTTGGAAGTAGTTTCTTATCCTCCGAGCTTGTTTTGAATGTTTTTGTAGCTAGTAAGAAAATGTAAAAATAGAAAGTTGTGGGACCCTCGTCGGGTTTCCAAACCACCATGGAAACTTTTGACACAAGTAAATAACTGTTTAAAAACTCTATAGTGTAACTTTTTGTGTGAAATAGAACTTTTGACAAAATGGTGTTTTTTCTCTCTCTTCCCTTCTTTTTTCTCTCTTCTGGGATACAAAATGAAGTGAAAAGAAATGTAAGAAACACATGTCTCTAAACCTTTAATTTCGATTGCAAATTGTAATTATAATCATATTTAAATGGGAAACTGAAAAATCATAATTATGTTAGATTAGGGTGGATGCCATGCCAGCGATTTATCGCTGATATCATGCTCACGTGGTTTTACAGGATGAAAGAATGATGATGAAAAGGTGATGTGTAATTCATTAATTATCATTGTAATTTATATAGTTCATTGTTAAATGAATAAATGTATAATGTAGTCTCATGTTAAAGAAGGTTATATTTGATAATTTGTTGAAATGTATGAGATGCTAGTTTCAAGGACATCTAGGAAATGTGCATTTAATCATAGGTTCAATTTGATTCATAGTACACATGGTAAAAATGTTTGATATTTATATAAGGTAAATGAATTTGAAGTAATATCTTGTAGTGCATATTCAGTGTTCAATAAATGATTAACGAGTCATCTTGTGCATTCATACTTTGTAAATGTAATAAAGAGATTTAATCGAAACACTCTACCCTTGTTCAATATGGGAGCATAACTTGTTTTCATGTGTGATAATCCTTACCGTAGAAGACATTGAAAACCATAGAATGAACTTAAAATTTGCACTCGATGGAAACCTCCTAGTTTGAGTAAACAAGAGCCCAAGAATGGGTTTATCGTCTTAGTCAATATGTTTAGTGACATTGTCATAAACCTGGTATATAGGAGTGACATAGTCAAACTTTTTTGGAGTATGTAGAGCTAACTCCTCCTTCGTATCCTAGTGGACTACCTTGTCTTCCGAAGATAGATTTAAAATTAAATTTCTTCATCGAATGAAATCCTGTTGGATCCAGATGACATAGATGGAGGTTGTGACTTAGTTGTTCTAGGTCTTAAACTCTTGTTAATGAACCCTTAGCTCCGCTCAGCTAAATGTGTTACCTTGGTTTCTCTCAACATAACACCTTGGTCCTTTCTTGAAGGTGGTTTAGCATAAATATGTCCTCTCGCTTAAAACTCATATATAGTTGAGGGGTAGACCCTTAGGTGAAGTTGGAATTAATCTAAACCTCATTTGATTTGGATGTTAACTTAGGGTTCGTGTGTAGCTTCAAGTCTTCTAATCATTTATGTCTTCAAGAGGTTAGACAAACACTTCGTAACTCCTTTTTAAGAAAATGCTAATAATAAGACCATAATGTGATGTAGAAAATAAAGCATATAAGAGTAAAAATTAGATTTGAGGTTCGGAATAATGCCACTCTTGGAGACCTTATAACTCAATTAAATATATTAATTTGTTTCAAAGAATATGAATTGCCTTGGTGTGATCAAACTTTGAGAAAACAAAATATATATATAAATCAAAATGGAATTCCACAAGTCATTGAATTAGAATAACTATGGTAGGGAAATAACTATACCGTGATTGAGGAATGTTTTTGGTAAAAAGCTATCTTGTATCTAAATCTCCGTTAAATCCTAATATCGTTATATGGACACCAAGTCACATTCACTTGAGTTGTAAGAGTAAAAAGGTAGACATTGAATATATGTTGAGAAGAATATTCTTAACATAAGAACAAGATAATTAAGTATTTTATATGCATTTGAATTATGCCAAATAAGTATGCAAGTTATGGAAAATTTTGTAAAGAATAAGAAGCCAACTTAAAAGGGTCGAATGGTAATTTAACTACGTGGAATGAACTTAAGAATCTATAGGTGGACAAATGAGAAATTTATCCTTGCACAATAATGTTCTTGGAATGTTAATTGTAACTAAGATACAATTAAAGAAAAGATGTGTTGTGGGTTTCCCATCCTTGAGTCCTTTTTTTGTGGTTGGGTCATTGCTAGTATTCGTTCATTGGGAAAAGTGTGGCATCGACATGCCTATGTTGTTTTCACATGTCTATGTGAGTCGATGACTTATGTAATTTACAAATGTGAGTCGAGTTTCTTTACTTGGAGCCCTTGCTATGTGTGTGTAGTAGAAATCTAAGTCAATGAAAATAAAAAAAAAAAATTATCTGGTATTTTATTGTTGTAATTGTGTGCTCAAGTCCTAGTAAATCTCAAATTGAAAGTTGTCATGAATTCTTGGGGTTCTATTTTGATGGTTGTAATTTTTTTATATGCGGGATAAATGATTTTATTTGTCCTCAAAATCTTTTACAAATCTGACCCCAAATCACCCCATCTAGTAATTGACCCTATGTCAAGATCCTATGCCATTGGAGGGCTTGTCCTTTACATGATGCAACTAATAATCTTAAAGAAACATCTTTAATATGCTCAATAGGGGTAGCTTGGTATTCACACTACTTGAAATAGGGGAGGATTTTTAAAGCCTGTAGTTGGTAGGTCATGGTTAGAAGGACTTACCAAAGGAATTCCAATGGTAAAGGTCATAAAAGGCTGATTTCTAGCCATTGGAAAGATAAGAATTTGAATAACAAAGTTCTAATTTGGAGATGGAGGATTGGAAATATTGGGCCTGTTATAAGGTGTAGTATTCCCAAGCCTTCTTCTTCTAAAAAAATATAAAGGCAATTGAGAAAATTTAGAAGGAATGCTTCTTTTTGATGAAATTGTGTTTACTTTAGGCATAGAACATGGAAAAATATGCAACTAATTTCTCTTGACAGGATCTAATCTTCACTGTAATAGTGTTGATATGTCAAAATCCTTGTCCAAAATAGTGAAGGAAACAAGTAGTTGAAATTGGATGAGTGGTTCTTGGTTGATTGCAACTTGTAAATCTATGTTAATATCCTCTCGAGTGTTGATGAATGCTCCAAAAAAATAGATTAGGTTGTTGATTTGGAGCAACTGAAATTTTAGGAACAATCATGTGTAAACACTATCTTCATCCGTATGCCAAGAATAACGCTACAATATGGTCCTTTGTTCCACCGAGAGTGCTAAAAATATTATCGTTCAAGTGCACCTTTTACTTGGAAATGTAATCTCACTCTTTACTTTCGTCAGACAATGAGAACTCCTATGAGGTGTGGGTGACTCGGTTTGAGGAGAACCTCTAGAGAGAGTTGGTTCCCTTGGTAGATTACCTAAACTAGTTCTCCGGTGGGGTTGAGGGAGATAAAAATAGCACAAACTAACAAAAGTGAGTAAATAAGGTGGTACACCAATGTTTTTGGGACCTATACTTTCACAAAAGCGCCCTTAATCATTGAAAAAATATTTATATACTTCACAACCATTGTATGATGGATCTTGCACTTACAAAGACATTAACATAAACTTAGGTGACTTGATAAAATTACATAACAATTAATGGATGTGATGAAAGGTTATTAGCATGAAAGGAAATATATTATTCACTAGAACACACCTGCAAACTTGTTATAACAAACTTCTCAAAAACATCAATTGGAGGAACACATTATTTTATTGCTTAATAAGATGAAAAAGTACAATTTTTACATACAAGTCCATAGAATAATGATGTAGTGCCCACTCTTCTTCGACATTGATCTTACTCGGATTTTGCTTAGTTTGGATTGGAGACCGTACTTTGTTGTTATATTTGATCATTAGCATACATTGATAAACGAGAATTGTTATAATTGATTAGTATTTTGATAAACATTATAAATACTTTGGTTATGGTTATGTGGTGACTCATAGTGTGAATTATATGCTTGGATTGATATTTCAGTATGGATGATGATCTAGAGTATTACTTTATATGTATACCTGGCACATTGGATTTTGATACATAGATTTTGTTAGATGATCTGGCTAGTCTTGTGATTCCATTGTTGTTAATGAAATAAAAGAATTGAAATAGCTTGAAATTTTAAACAATTGATGAAATTACTTTATTTTAGTGATGATTGAGTTGTGTTCATTAATGATGTGAATTGATATGTCTCGTGTTTTTATTGTCTTGATGTCGTTAATATGGCCACAAGGCCGAGAGGGTGTTTTGATATTTGCAGAAATTGTAACACAACATTTACATAAAAGGGATAGGAGACTAACAATGAAGGAATTTGGGGTATTGGCAACAAGTCACCTTGGCAACTTATGTAATTGTATGTTGTTTGTTGTTATTTGGTTAGGAGGTCCCCATTGGGGGTGGCCTCAAATGTGACCTTGGGTAAATATGTTGTTTTCCCTTTTTATTTTATTTATTTTGTGAGTATTTGTATTATTTTAGTATTGTGAGTCACCTTTATTATTGTTTGTTAAAGTGCTCAATTTAAGTTGATTAAACTTGATTGAGTAGCGTAAATTGAGATATGGCCAAAAGGGGGTGGGGTAATTAATGTGAGTAGGTGGTTCTTTGTTTGTGTTGGATTTGAAAATATTTTATTGCTTTTGAGTGTTGTGTACTCAACCTTGCATGTCAAATTCGGATTTGGGCTTAATGGCCATTTTTGAGGCTTGTGGGACAAGTTAAGTCTATCCCACACCTCTTAATTTCACCTACCAACTACCCCTATTGGTTAAGGGGTAAAAACTAGACCACATTATGTGATTGTAAGACAAAAAGGTGCTATTTATTGCACTTTCTTACATATTTTTTTAATTTTGTCTTTTGGAGGTGTGGGTTTGGGTTTGGGTTTACATGTGTAAGAGGGTTGTCATTCCCTCAACCACCTATTTATTGTTCGTTTGGAATTGGGTTTGACTTTGTGATATGGAGTGGAGGAGAAATGATGTGGCATCCTACATGGAGCCACATCACTCATCTCTCTTCTCTTTCCTATTTATTCAAGTTTTTGATGATTTGTGTAACGCCCACAAAATTACCCACATGAAACCCAAGGAAAACCTAGGTCAACTAGAAAAATTATGGAATAATTTTTTTAAACACACTCACAATAATTAGATTTGAATTTACGGTCATCACATTCTCGTGTCTAAAATTACATTAAATTAACATTATTAATTTTCCTTTAGATCCCCTTTAAATAAAATAATAAAATCTCTCAATACCTTATAATAAAATTAGTTAGTCTAAAACAAGACTTAGGCTTCCCTATAATTTACTTTAATACAATTTAATTTTACCTTAATTAAATTTGGTTAGTTAATCTCAAGGGTATTGTGGTCTATTTAATTAAATAATAAAGTTCTATAATACCCACAAAGGGGTCAAAGTTGCATTAAGTAAAAAGGTCTCTAAAAGACACTTGGGTTAGGAAATAATAACACCCCTACACATACTAGAGTGACCCCAAAATAATGTCTACCCATGCAAATTAAATTTGAATTTCTCTCACCCACTTCCAACCTACTTTTTGTAGGGATGAATCTCATCCATTGGATGGATTCATTTGGGGCCCTTAGATCTAGGGATTCAACTAACCCTAAGCATGCTTATGAAAATCTCTTTTCTCTTTTGTTTTGGCTTATTGTTTCTCTTTTTGTTTTGCATATTGGTGGAGGAGGAGGTGGAAGCCATGAGAGGCAACCTCAAGCTCATGGAAGGATGCACATTCTTCCATTCCTTCCTTGTTCTATTTACACCCTCTTCTAGGGTTCCAATGTATTTATTTATTTTATTTATCTCATTATTTTAGTATTTGCCCAAATGGGCATATGGGTTTTGCCCCATTTTAGTGAAATGGTTAAAATGGTATGTGTAAATACTTGGAGAAAAAGGACACACACACACACACACACACTCACATTTTTATGTGTGTGTGTGTGTATTTTGTTAAAAATTCATTTTAATAAAAACAAGGAACCCGAAAATACAATACACACACACACACACACACCATTTTCCAAGTTTTAGGTGGTGGAGAGACCACATAGGCTACGGATTTAATCATAGCCGTCTGCGTAAATGTTAGTTCTCATGGGGGTTTTATTATTTGTTGGGGTATAGTGTTGGGTAGATTGAATTTGGAGTTGGGGGAGGGTCGTCAACCCTACCCCCATCCCATTTATTAATGGGGTGGGGGGTGGGTCGGTGACCCTCCCCCAACCCTTTTTCCCACAAAAATTTCAAGCCACAACCATAGTTATATATTACAATGTGATTTGCTAAGTTTTTTTATTAACATTTTTTTTTGTTTAATATATAACTATATATATATATATATATATATATATTAAAGGTATATATATAAATTATATCACCATTATTATTAATAACAAAAATAATAATATTTTAATATCACTACTATTATCAAGAAGTAAAAATATTTATATTATTTACTA
Source organism: Taxus wallichiana var. yunnanensis (assembly GCA_018340775.1). NCBI lineage: Eukaryota > Viridiplantae > Streptophyta > Pinopsida > Cupressales > Taxaceae > Taxus > Taxus wallichiana. The sequence goes on from CM031242.1 coordinate 866,028,501, forward strand.
ATCTTAATTTTGCACTTAAAATTTCTTTTATAAATTGCTAGAAATATTACCAAGTGTTGGTTTATAACTTTGTTCACCCACCACTACCATTTTCTTGATATTTGATTTAAAATGAAGTTAATTTAACTTAATAATGCATTTATATAATCAATAGATCTAAAGTCTACTTTGCAACTATGTAGTTCCTTTGCTCAACTAGATTTTAAGAAATCAATATATCATATGACAAGATGAATAAAACCAAGGATTTAAGGGCTTTTCCATTTACTTATATAAGATTTAAACTTTCTTTCAACCAATACAAGGAGATGAACAAATATAGTTTATTTCACTACCCTATGCCTTTCATGTAATACAATAGAAATAAATATTTCTTTGCTTTTACAAAATACAAGTTTGCAACCATCCCCACAAGCAATTATAACAAGATTTCCCCATAGTTTTGAAATAAGAATAACACACCTAAAGAAGAACAATAAATCAACTAAAATGAGAACAAATTTTTTTCTTTTCCATCACATTTCAATGACTTGATTCAATTTAACAAACTTATAGTTCCTCCTTCCAACAAGTAATGAAATTATTTTCATACTTTTTCCTTCATTTACAATGTCAACTAAGATTACATTTGATAATAACACACTAAAATTTCACTATAAACAAATACAAGTTTACAAGCCTCCTTACAAAATGGAGGCAACATAGTAAAATATACAAGAGAGTCCATTTTTATTTTCCCCAATGCACAAGAAGTCTTCATCATCTAAACTCCACCTTCTTCCAAGATCAACACACAACCAAAAATGGGGGAGTAGGCAACACTCTCCACCCAACCATTACTCCAATGAGGAAGTGAAGCCTACTTCCTCATTGGCCCCCTGAGCCCCAACAATGAGACAATAAGGAATATTTGACAACCATGGCAAAAAAATACAAGGCTTCCACATTTACTACCAAACAACATTCATACAAGAAAATAACCACAAAACACTCATTTTTAAACACAACTTCCTAAAAAACAATGGCTCTAAAACAAGCCAAGTAGAGAAAGGAATATGGGGATACCCTTGTGCCTCCCAAGGGTTTGGATGCCCACCTCAAAAACTCAAAACAAAATCAACCCCAAAATATCTTATGCCTCCCTACAACTACAAATATATCTCTTATGCCTCCCTCACTCTTATGCCTCCCTCTCTCTTATGGCTCCCACAATGAACAAAATAACAAAATGAGAACAAGGTGGGGCATCCAACCCACTCCCTCATAAACACCCAAAAAAATCTTATGCCTCCCAACATATTTCATCCCCATTTCACTATCTCATACACATCCTAAATCCATTTCACTACCCAACAACATCAAGCAAGAAAACACATTCATTCAACACATAAGCATACAAGAAAAGAGAAGAAACTAAGGGTTCAAGACCCTACCTTACCATAGCAAGAATCCACTTCACAAGAAAGTCCCAAAATCCTCCAAGCTCAAGAAATTCTAAGCAATCTTCAACTCTAATAAGAACTCCAAAAGGCAAGCATTCCAAAATGAGAGACCCAAAACCAAACAAGTAACCCCCAAAACTTCACAAAAATTCCAATAAATAGAAAATAGGAAGAGGAAGATGATGTGGCTCCATGTAGGATGCCACATCATTTATTCTCCATCCCACATCACCAAAGTCAAACCCATACCCCAAAGCATAATAAATTAGTGGTTGGGGAAAAGACCACCCTCTTACACACTCAACTCAACCCACACCCCTTAAGGAAAAAATTAATTACCCATGTAAGAAAAGTGCACTTGATTGCCCTTTTCCTTCATAAAAACACAAAATAGGACCTAAAATAAGTCCCTCACATCATAGGCTAGGTGGTTGGGTGACTTTAAAGGGTGTGGGACAAGCTTAGCTTGTCCCAAAAGTCTCCAAAATAGCCTAGAAGGTCAAAATCCGAATTTCACAAGGAATATTGAGTACACACAACCCAAAACAAATTAAACTCATCCCAAACCAACACACATAAAATATACCAACTCACATTTATTTCCCTTCTTTTAGTCACATCCTAATTAGCACTAGATAAACACTTTTAAATTAACTTAAGAGGGGTGCTAAACATAATTAATAAAAGTGACTCCACATGCACATAAAAATAAATAACTCACAATTAAATAAAAATCAACAAGACAAAATTAAAAACATTCCCAAGGTCACTTTTGAGGTCCCCCCAATGGGGACCTCCTAACAAACTACAAAAAAATGAAAACAACATACGAAACACGTGTTGCCATGGTGACTTGTTGCCAATACTCCATATTCTCTCACTATTGGTCTCCTATCCCCCTTTGGTTTATTGTGTTGTGAAACACCTGCAAAAGTCAAGACAATACCTTTTTGGCCTCGTGGCCATATTAACAACATCGAAATAATAAAATACATGCATATACATATCATCAATTATCACAACTTAAACCAAGACAAGTAATTCACCATTGTTCACAATTCCAATTATTTCAATTTCATTACTATATCAACTAGCAATAAGATCACGACATCAATTACATCATCAAGCATCATATAATTAGCAAAGTAAATGCATTAGTCTAATATAAGCTCAAAATAAATAATTTGATATATCCAAATATGCAGATAATCCATCTTGTATTAATGTCATAAGTCTAACATCCATACTGTCTATAAATTAACCAATCAAAATAATAATGTCCATTTGTCAATATTCATAACATGATAAAAATGCCCAAAAATCTAATCTATAATGGGCAGAATCATAATCATATAAATTTTGAAGAGGAGTGGGCACTACAATTTGGGTGTTACTTATTTTATTTTGGGACTCTTGCATTTTTGGAGGGGCTTGCTTTGGAGTATTTGTTTGGAGCTTGTTTCCTACTCCCTATTTTGTTGTTTTGTTTCGTATAAAAAGAAGACAGAGGAGTTCAAGTGATGTGATGGAATTTTTGCATTTGAAGGAAAGTGAGGAGATATCCTACATTGTAAATATTGCCATGTTGTCTCCACTTAAGTGGAGGGCTTGTAGCTTGCATTTTAAAAGATTCATATTCTTTTTAATGTATCTTGTAAAACTAATTTGCATTGGATATTCAAAGGTGTTGATGTTTGGAAAGAGGCATGTAAAGTTGAAATGGAATTGATATTAAATTTCCTTCAAACTTGTAAAAATTAGATCAAAAGTGTAATTGATTTATTTATGTAAACCATACTTACTTGGAATGGGAAATGTTTATTTTCAACCTCAAATATTTGACTCAAGGATGTAATATGATCTCATTTCAAAAAGATTAGTGTTTTGTAATGGAAATGTAGGTTGAAGTTTAATTTCCCTTTTGAAAATGGATGCCATTGTATTGAAAAAAAAAGGAATCACCTTCTACTTATTGTAAAAGAGAGCATTTTGTGATGTTGAAATTATAGTCAAATTCAATACAAAGTTTTAAAAAGACAGTTTTATTTCTAGTGCATCAAATCAAAGTAACATTTCTAACTTATCCACATTCAGGGATAAATACCAATTTATAATTACGTGCACATATATTTTTACTATACAACTAAACTCAATTTGATGTGCAAAATATGATAGGAAATAAGAGATAAAATATGCGGAATAATCCCTTATAGAATCGCAATAGTAGAAACTAATATGCAGAAAATATTACAGAGCTCAAATAAAAGTATAGAATAAATAACACAACACAGAGAGACAAGATTTAATGTGGTTCACCCAATTTGGGCTATCCACCAAGAATCACTTGCTCAAATTTTATTACAAGCCTCCACTCTCTCAATACAATACCTCAGATCCGTTTAGAGCTATGCTCAACAAACTCTACAGAATTCACACCCGAATTCAAAACACATCTGCAATACATTTGCTTGTCTATGTATCATATGCATAAGACCATATAAATAGAAAATTGCTTAAGCAGTTTGATACAAAACCATGGGTATCAAAACCATGGGCAAAACCGTGGGTATCAAAACCATGGGCAAAAAACCGTGGGTATCAAAACAATGGGTACAAAAAAACCATGGGCCCAAAAACAACCCATAACGGTTACCCATTACCCATGGGTTAATAAACCACCCATGAAAATTTGCTTCGGGGGCTTCGCCCCCAAACCCCTCGACCCGCTCACCGGCAAGCGGGACCACCGTAAAAATACCCGAGTGTAACACATAGAAGGTGTACCACACTCTAACATGAAAATAGGCTCCACAAACATAACAAAATAAAGTAAAACACCATTATACACTCTTAAGGATATATATACCTATATGAAGTTATCTTGTAAATTTATATATTTATCTCTTTTATAATTATATATACTTTTGAAATAAATAACAAAATTGTTATATTACTTGTAGTTATAGATATAAATATACTATACAAATTGATATATTTTTATATATATAATAATTATATATAAGTTTTAAATAAATAATTATACTATATATATATATATATATATATATATATACACTATTATTAGGCCACAATTGTGCCTTGTCATTTGTTTGAATACGGGGATGGGGTCTGGGAGGTCACCAACCCCACCCCCACCAAAACCAAAAACCTACCTTTGTTTAATAAAACCAACGACCCATTTAAATATATGTCCACTCTTTTCATACTCAACCTTAGTAAAATGTGTGTGTGTGTAATATATAGGACTCATGACCTTTTTCAATCTTAGCATCTGCGATTTGTTTCTTTTACACGGACATTATTTTATTTTTATGTATAATATATATATGGGTGTACACACACATATGTTTATGTATATGTATATGTATATATATTTTTCTTATTTAGAAAATATATATACATATACATATACATATATATATATATATATATATATATATATATATATATATATATATATATATATATATATGTATATGTATATATATGTATTTATACCTAAACAACCAATGTATATATCACTATTTTAAACTAGATTTAAAATGGGGAAAAAATGCCCATACCCAAATAGGGAAAGTGTAAATAAATTGCACAATAACAAATAACAATATAAATAAACCCTAGAAGAGGTTTCAAATAAAACAAGCAATAAAAATGTGTATCCATCCTTGAGCTTGAATATCCTTCCATGGCCTCCACTCTCCTTCTTCTCCCAAACCTGCAAAATGAAAATGAGAAAATAAGCCAAAAGAAATGAATAAGATATTTTCATAAGGATGATTAGGGTTAGTTGAATACCTAGATCTAAGGGCTCTAAATGAATCCATCTAATGGTTGTGATTCATCCCTACAAAAAGTTAGGTGAGGATTTTTGGTAGAAATATGTTTTTAAATAAAATGTATGTGCAACTTGTGAATGGGGCCACTAAAGGGGTGTTAGGATGTAAGATTAAAATGTAACTTTATTGTTTAGTTGGTGACTTTTATAAAGTTCTTTACCCTTTAAATTGATTAAATTAAATTTACCCAATGACTTCTAGACAATGTTTATTATAGGAGTTAAAATATATTTGAACTAAATTATAGAGTTAGGGTAAGTTTGACCATAACCATAGGGTATTAAGTCAATAACTGAATTTTGAAATATAATACAAAATTAAATAAAGTTTTTAACAAGGGTATCAGAACTAATGGCTTATTGAAGTTAATTAATGAGAATTAATAGGTACCCTAGGAGGGGATTTAAGCCTGAATTGTTTAAATTAAAATAATAGTAATTAACTTTGTGAATTAAGAAAGAAGGATTTATTAATCATGAATTAATTAAATCTAGTTGAAGGTTATTCATACAACTTGTTTAAAAAAAAAAATTCAATAAATTTTCCTAGTTAATCTTTGGGCTTTGTCTTGGGTTTTGTGTGGGAAAATTGTGGGCATTACACTTGTATCGAGTTGTGGGTTTAACTATTGGACCATGGGCATACATAAGAACACATTGACTAGTAACAACACTAAAACCTAGGACACTTGAACCTATAGGATTAAAATAATAATTACAAAAGAAAATAGTAATTTAAAATTTGTTTGTGTAGATGTACTCACCCAAGTGGGCATCTTGTCGAGCTAGTTATTGGGAAACACTAATTCATTTCGATGTGTTTGTGAACTTCTTGAGTGTTAAGAACTAGCTTCAGTTAGAGTAGGTATTTACCTTAGCTCATGTTCACCTAGGTAAATTATTTACCTTTATGTATCTATCCTCACCCACTTATGTGTGTGGATATTTCTTTTTATTTATTTAGATATTAGGAGATATTATCTAGTTGTTAGGTATAGTTCTTTCCTTTCCTTGATCTATGGTATTGACTAGTTCTTTCCTAGATCTATGGTATTGACTATATCCTTGATGTCTAGTTCTCTCAGAAATCTATGGACTTGACTAGTTCTTTCCATGATTTATGGCTTGATCTACGACCTTGATTGGTTCTTAGATTGTTATTCCTTGCCTATATAAGCAAGGTCCATTCTCATTGTATTTCATTGAGTTCCATAATAATATATTATATTTTTGCTCATTTGTTTGCAAAGGTTTATGTAAAGTTATTCTGACGAATTACTTTCATCTTATTGATTGTGATGTTTGATTAACATCTGTGTTCTTGGCTTGACACGATCTAGTTATCGTTCCTTTTATGGTATCAGAGCAGGAGATTTCTATTGACATCCGTCTGTAAGTTTCATTTTGCAAGCATTTTTTAAAAATATTCATATATTCAAGATTTGTCTATATTGTGTTGCTGCGTGTAGTTTTATGCAAAACAGAGGTGACCATTGGATCCAGAAGGTGGGAAAACCTTAAGATTGACTATAAACTCGACCATTTTTTGCAAAGCGATCGCTTTTTTTTGGTTTTTTTGTTGTGTAGAAAACATCTGGATGCACCTCGAGATTCATGCCATACGGAAAAGGAAATAAAGGAAAAAAATTTATGGGTTTTTGGGATTCTTGAGATCACACACCCATTGAAATCCTTAGCTCCCAGATCATATGAGGGCTTAAAGCTTGTGATTCCTACTAGTAGGTGCTTAACTCCAGCCCCCTTTCATTTTATTTGTGTGGTGAAGGCAAGAGCATTTTATTCTTTTTTGTGACAACTAAAATAAATAGTAGAGCATAATATTGAAAAACTTGTATCTTTTGATGGGAACTCGGTTTTGAGTGCCATTTTTGCAAAAGTACGTGTTTTTTTACTCTTTCCATTGAAAATATTTATTTTGAGAATCACACTATAATTATAAAGTGCCATATTGTAACACGCACTTATTATAAAGTGCCAAAATCTGGGGGCTCTTGTTGCATTTATTTTGGTGATTTTTGAGGATGACATCTTTATCTACTTCTACATTAGATCATGTTGAGCCATTAACAACACATAATTACCACACATGGAAACCAAGAATGAAAACAATAATTAAGCGGAAAGGATTATGGGCTTTAACTTCTCAAGAACAACCATTGTTTACTAGAGAATATGAGAAATTTCAAGTACTAATGCAAATTTGATGAGTGTATAGGTTTGATAGGAACTTATGTCGATGATGCTTTTTATTTCATTTGGAAAAGTGTAACTCTCTTTTCAAAATATGGGAGAAATTGAAGGATTTATTTGGTAAGGTGGATCATATGAGATCCATGCAACTTGAAATTGAGATCACCTCTCTTAATCCGAATATTTTCCATCAATTATAGAATATCTTAATAAGTTCAAGAATTTGTTGACATAGTTGAAGGGGAGTGGAAGAGATAAGAAAGATACAGAGTGTGCTTACTTGATTCTATCCAAGTTGAGAGGACCATTCCAAATTTTTGCTTCGCCTATTTCTCTAGCATGGATGCATTAGGTGACACTTTCAAAATGCCTAACTTAGAAACATTTTGTGAAAGACTTACTAGGGAAGAATCCAAATTATCTCACCTTGAGTCTTCCACCTCTCAAAAGGCATTAGTTGCATCTAATCCTAAGGACAAGGGAAAATTAAATAGTAAAACTAAATCCACACCTTCTCCATCTCAAAATGCTCCTAAACCCAAAGAAAACAACTCAAAACCCAAGGAGTCTTCAAAATCCAAGAATAAGTCTAGCCGTTCATGCTCTTTTTGTGGGGTAGTAATCTGAAGAAAATAGGTGTTATAAGCGAACACAAGCCTTAGAGGATGCGGTTAAGAAACAAAAATTTCTATCTCCACTCCACTCTCTTCTAATCAGCATGGAAAAGAACTTAATGTTGTTGGAAGATATCGGTCACCGATTATAGATAATCGGGTTATAAATTCTGGTGCTTCTCATCACATGACTTCTTCCAAGGAGTCTTTTGTTTCTCTAGGTTTGAGTTATACTTCCAAAATTGAGGTTGGAGATTCTTCCTTTCTTTCTGTTGAGGGAAAAGGTGATATACAACTTGATGGTGGAAATATCCAAGATGCACTATATGTTCCTAACATCACCAAAAATTTACTTTATGTATATCAAATTTGTCATTCTGGTCAAGGGAAAACAATGACTTTTACACCACATGGGGTAGAAGTAAGAACTTTGTTGGAGCCTTATTCACTTGTTGCTCAGGTATTGTTGATCATAGTTCTAGACTATATCACTTTGAGGGTTTTGATGACACTTCTTCTATAGGGACAAGATTGGTTTCTCATTTGATTCAGAGAGTAAGCTTTAGTATGAAAGATTTGGACATCTCAATTACAGATATTTGAAGGAGTTGAGCACTCATGGTATGGTAGATGGTCTTCCTAGAGTTTCTTGTCTTGAGGGAGTTTGTCATGGTTGTGCATTAGGGAAACAACACCAAGATCCTTTTCCTAAGAATTTGTCTAAGAGAGCTTCTTCACCACTTGAGCTTGTGCATAGTGACTTGATGGTTTTTCCTACCCCATCTTTCAATGGAGCTAAGTATGCACTTACATTTATTGATAATTTCTTGAGGCGTACTTGGGTTTATTTTCTCAAGTACAAAAGTGATGTTTTTCACACTTCAAAGTCTTCAAGGCTTTGGTCGAGAAACAATCTTCTAGTAGCATAAAGAACCTTTGCACTGATAATGGGGGGAGTACTTCAGCAATGAGTTTTCTAAATTTTTGGCAACTCAAGGCATTATTCACCAACATTATGTTCCTCATACTCCACAATAAAATGGATTAACAGAAAGGAAGAATAGAACTTTGAAGGAAATGGCTAATTGTATGATGCATTCTAGAGATATACCTCCTATCTATTAGGAAGAAGCAGTTAATTGTGCTAACTATATTCAGAATCGCACACCACACAGAGCACTTGAGCATTTGACTCCAGAGGAAGCTTGGTCCAACACTAAGCCAGATGTCTCATTTTTTCAATTCTTTGGGAGCCATTCTTGGGCCTTTGTGCCAAAGAAGAAAAGGAAAACTTTGGATAAGAAGAGTAAACCCTTGATCTTTGTAGGGTATTGTGAGGACATGAGAGCTTATAGTCTTTTAGATCCTGATACACATGATGTTCTTTTTTGAACACATGTTTAGTTTGATGAGTGTTTCACTCCTCATGATTCTTCATCTTCTTCTAGAACTCCGGAACATTTATGCGATGGCAGCTAAGTATTCTTCTTTGATGAAGAATCATACTTGGGATTTGGTATCTCTTCCTAAAGGAAGAAAGATGGTTAGGTGTAAGTGGGTATACCAAACCAAATATGCAGTTGATGGGTCCATTGACAAGTATAAGGCTCGTCTTGTTGCAAATGGTTTTTCACAAGTTGAAGGTATTGATTACTCTGAGACTTTTGCACCCATTGCCAAGATGGATTCTGTATGCCTTGACCGCTATTCGCATCATAGGGGTGGCCAAGATACCAAATGGACATGAAGAGTTCCTTCTTACATGGAGATCTACAAGAGGAAATATATATGGAGTAGCCGATGGATTTGTTCAAGATTCTTCTCTTGTTTTTCGGCTCCGAAGGTCTCTATGGTCTCAAACAAGCCCCTTGGGCTTGGTATGAGAAGATGGATTATTTTCTTCTATCTACTGGTTTTGTTCATTGCCACTTCGATCATACAATGTATCTCTAGCATGTCGGTGAGGATATTGTGATACTTTTCTTGTATGTTGATGATCTATTACTTACTGGCAGCTCTTCTTCCCACATTCAGAGTATTCAGAGGGCTCTTTCTACACAATTTGACATGACAGATCTTGGGCTATTGCATTATTTCCTTGGTTTGTAGATTTTCAGATAGATTCAAGGATTCATTTGAGTCAAGAAAAAGTACACCCATGATCTTCTTAGCGCTTTGATATGGTTGATTGTAAGCCAAGTCCATCTCCTTTTCAGTCTGGAGTTACTCTTACATCCACATGTACCATACCACTTTATGATCCTATATTGTATAGGAAGTTGGTTGGGAGTCTCATGTACTTGACCCATACTCACCCTAATATTTCATTTGCAGTAGGGCTTGTATCTCGGTTTACACATTCTCCTCATAATAGTCACTAAGCAGGCGCTAAAAAGATTTTGCACTATTTGCATGGCACTTCCCACTTTGGCCTACACTACACTAGGGGCTCTACTCAGTTGGTTGGGTATATAAATTTAGATTGGGCAGGTTCTATTGATGACAAGTGTTCCACTTCTAGCTATCTTTTCTGTCTTGGTTCTTCTCCAGTTACTTGGGCATGCAAAAAGCAACAGGCTATTGCACTTTCATCTTTAGAGGCAGAGTACAAGGCAACAATTACAACGAGTCAATAGATTCTTTGGCTTCGCTAGTTATTGATAGAGTTTGGATTCCCATAAGATTCATTGAGTGTACTTTGGTGTGATAACCAAAGTGAAATTAACATTTATCACAACCCAGTTGACCACCAGCAGACCAAGCATATTTAGATACACATCCACTTCATTCAATAGCACATTCAAGATGGAGTTCTTTGCTTGGAGTACCTTTCGACTCAAAGAACAGTTGCAGACATCTTTATGAAGCCTTTTGCATCACCTCGCTACCTTGAGTTGCGTGGAATGCTTAGGGTTTCAGAAGTTGTTCTTGGGGGTGTTTGTGAGAACATCTTCCTTCTTCTTCTTCTTTCTCTTTCCTTCTAGCAGGATTCTTTCCTTCTTTTGGTTCGAGATTTCTTCATGGATATATTGTACATGAGTACCTCATCAAGCCTAGTTACCGGGACTCATATTGTGGACATGCCATTTCTATTTTGGCCCCTAGCTTCACTTGAGGGGGTGTTAGAGTAGGTATTTACCTTAGCTCATGTTCACCTAGGTACATTATTTACCTTTATTGTATTTATCCTCACCCACTTATGTGTGTGGATATTTCTTTTTATTTATTTAGATATAAGGAGATATTATCTAGTTGTTAGGTATAGTTCTTTCCTTGATCTATGGTATTGACTAGTTCTTTCCTAGATCTATGGTATTGACTATATCCTTGATGTCTAGTTCTCTCATAAATCTATGGACTTGACTAGTTATTTCCATGATTTATGGCTTTATCTACGGCCTTGATTGGTTCTTAGATTGTTATTCCTTACCTATATAAGCAAGGTCCATTCTCATTGTATTTCATTGAGTTCCATAATAATATATGATATTTCTCCTCATTTGTTTGCAAAGGTTTATGTGAACTTGATGTTTGATTAGCATCGTGTTCTGGCTTGGCACAATCTGGTTATCGTTCCTTTTAGCTTCCTTGCAAAGATGCTATTTATTGGTTTCCTAGCTCTTGGTCATAGAAGTGTGGTGTGTTGACCTATAGAGACCCTCCCTTCTTTGAAATGTTATTTTGTGTGGTGCAACTCTTGTGGATTAGTACTTGAGGTAGCTTTTAGGGGGTCGGTTTGGAGGAAAAATAGAGGTTTAATTGTTGTTTAGAGCTCCCCATTTTCCTTTAGTGGTTAGACGAGTTGGTTATAATTATCACTTCTAGACTTAATTTTCATATGGGAGAGTAGATATGTTAGCATGATGTCATAGTAGATCCGGTTTGTTTGATTATTCTCAGTTGTGAGACCAATGTTGAGTACCCCTACTGATGGCCTCCGAAGGGCTACAAAGTGATTGTGATGTTGAAATTTCATGTGTTTTATATTCGTAAACTTAAGATTCTTTTATCAAGGACCAACATTTATTTTATGATTCGATTGCAAAGATCTGAGGATTTTTCTATAGTTTTTTAATCTTATTGTGGGAATTTTAGGAATTTCAATGTGGTTACTTAGCCATTTTCTTGATTACCGAGATTTCTTAGATTTTACCTTTGATTGGTGACTCTGAGCTTGTTTGTCTTATTGGCCATTTAGCTAAATGGTGTTAAGAATGATACATGATTCTCTTCTTGATTGCTAATGAGATGGTTCTACACTAGATGTAATCTCTCATTGTATGGGGGTACACCCTAGGTGTCATGACTGTCTTCTTAGGTACTTCAAGTCGTGCCTTTGGATTTTGGAATGATGGAACCTGTGTGTATAAAATCTTGGAGTGACCATTTCGATACTCAACCTCTTCTAGAGATGAGTTTCTTCTTCACCCTAGTAGGATCTTTGTTCCTCGTCAAAATATATGTGTTATTCTCTATGGATTTTAGATTATGTCAAGGATGAAGTAACTCTGAGATAATTATAGGTTTGACAAATAGTGTATTGTTTGGATGTGATGGTCCACCGATGGGAATACTGGAGTTCTAATGTGGTTCCCTTGTTTTATTTTAGAAAATATTGATAGTATACTATTTGCATCTTAGGTACATATGGTTATACTTAAGCCCCTTTGGGTAGTATACTTAAATAAGTGTGTTTTTTTAATCTTTAGCACCCATAAATAGATATGCCCTCTTGTATTTACCCCCTTATCTTGTTTAGCTTATACCACTATGATCCATCAACATCGAGTTGTGCTTAGGGCTGATATGGGTACCTTGAGCTTCTTTGGACGCATTTGGGTCATTTTTGGACTTGTGCTAGGAGGTTTGGTGTATAGGTCATAGGAGTTTGACCTTAGTTATGGCTATGTCATACTCTTTCTTCCAAGGCTATAACTCTTGGCCTTAGAGGCTATGTTTGAGTAAATTAGTTAACGGTCCTCTTGTTGATTTTTTTTCCCTCTCGTTGAGGAAGTGTGGTGCATATGGGTTAATTTATTTCCCCCTTGCTACCTTGATCTCTTGGTTGATGGAATTTTGTGTGGATATAAGTTTTGTTGGGAAACTATCCTTTCTTATAGTAAACCTATTTTGAGTATAATCTGTAAACATTTTTTTCTCCCCATACTGATCTAAACTCCTTGAATTGGTAAAAGAAATTGGTAATTATAATGTGTGCCTTCATCATAAATCCTTTTGACATTTGTAGAGATTCACTTGGAATGCATCGGTGATGCGTATGATATATGAGAAAACTCTTGTAAATTTTGGTGTGTTCTTCTTTGGGTTAATGACTTATCATACCTATGAATTGAATAATGTGATAATATGAATAATAGAACTAATTGAAAAGTTTCCTTGAACTATGGTATGAGTGTCCAATCTCAAATGCATCCTAAGGTGTTAAGATGTTTTAAATAATGTTGAAACATTAGGAAAATGTATCGAATATACATATAACCTTAACATAACATGGATTATGTTATTAATGTAAAGTGATCATGATCTTTTAGGATGATTGGTATGCGATATAATACCATAACCATAAATCATGAAGAATGAGTTGTTTCAATGATAGGTTAGTTACAAAATAAATAAATATAATAGTAATAATAAAAATAATAATATAAGTGTGAACCTCATAATGAACTCAAGGTGGAAACCATACTGATAAAATGATTATACCCCCTTTTTATAATCAAACAACAAACACATGTATAATGTTTATAACACAAGACACATGCTATATTATTTTGGACCCCCCTAGTTAGTATGAAATTTTAGAAGTATGCATAGGGAAATTATCACCTTATTTGAATAGAGTGCTTGATTGAGAGTGATGTTTCTTAGTCATGTTGTAATCCCTTGAACATCAATGTAATTAGTCCTCCTTGTTGGGCCTTTTAGGCCATGGTACCCTTTTTTCTCTTATCTCGACATGTGTATAAATTATGACCCTTTTGAAGAAAGTCTTTATCTTTGAGTTATTAGGAAGGTGTCTTCTTGTGTTGGAGTAGGTCATTGGTGACCTAGGATTATTTACAAGCTTAGGCAACATATGTTAAGGATATGGAGGAATTTTGGAATCCTCTTTCCTTTTGGAGAATCGTGATGTTGTTACCCCTACCACCTGGGAAGAGAATGTTACATAATAGTCCGTGTCTTCGGGAATGTTTTGTGTTTCTATCTCATAAATTGCTAGTTGGACCCCACTTGTTGCTTAATTTTCCCCTAACTCACTTGAATGTTTCTATGTGATATAATATTAAGTTATGTTCGTTTTAAGAACCTTTTGAGCTAGGGTGGGCCTAGATTGTGAAATTTTGTTGTTTTATAGAGTGAATGGTATCTCTTGTGTCAATATGATGGTATGAGCTAAGATTTCCTTTCAAAAAAATTAGAGAGAAAGATAAGAAATGACATCTAGTTGATTGAGCTATTAAATTAGGATGTGTGGTTGTGTGTTACACTATTCAGAAAATATTCAAGTTATGGAAACCTTGTGGTCAAGAGTATGTTTTGTGTTACCATGAAAATCTAAGTGAGACCTTCCGAATTATATGAAGTACTGCCAATGACTAGTCTTCTTCCTTGAAATTTTTTGATTAAATGTAGGTGTGTTCCTTGTTGTTAAACCTCATCTTGTGTGATCTTAAGTCTGTTAGGCCTGTGAGTAGGCATGTTTTCTCGTGAAAAATTGATGGTCATGATTGGTAGTTGTTAGCCTTATCTAAAATAACAAACCTTGTAGTGTGAGTTCAACCCAAGTGGAAGTATCATCTCTCTCTCTCTCTTTACCATGTGTAGTATCGGTGTGTGGCTACATTGGAACTTTGTGTATTTAACATGTTCATATTCTTCATGGACCTTAGTTTTCATTTAATAGTTTTTCATTAACAATTTGTATTTAAATATTCTGTGTTGTAAAATCGGTTAACCTCGTAGAGATTATTTTGAAAGTTTGATCATTAGCAATCTTGTTGGAGGAGGTTTGGTATCTATGCCTTATAGTCTCCCTTCTCCTTTTTCAAAAGTGTTGAACCAAACTGAAGTTTCAAGGGGAAAAAATTATTTGAAGTAAAGAAACCCCATGGAAGACTTGACTGCTAATTGTATGCCTTATTTTCCTACCTCTTCCATGACTTCCAAGAGGAATTCGAGTCTAAGGGGAGGGGGATGTAGTGCACACTCCTCTTCGACATTGATCTTACTAGGATTTTGCTTACTTTGGATTGGAGTCCTAGACTTTGTTATCATATTTTATCATTAGACATTGATAAATGAGCATTATTATAATTGATTAGTATTTTGATAGACATTATATATACTTTGGTTATAGTTATGTGGCGACTCATAGTGTGAATTGTATGCTTATATTGATATTTCAAGTATGGATGATGATCTAGAGTTATTACTTTATATGTATACTGACACATTGGATTTTGATACATAGATCTTGTTAGATGATTTGGGTAGTCTTGTGATCCCATTGTTGTCAATAAAATAAAATAAGTGAAATAGCTTGAAATTTTAAACAAGTGATGATTGAGTTGTGGTTAAATTAATGACGTGAATTAATATGTATATTTGTGTTTTATTGTCTCGATGTCATTAATATGGCCACAAGGCCAGAGAGGTATTGTTTTGATATTTTTAGGAAATTGTAACACAACAAACATAAAAGGGATAAGAGACCAACAATGAAGGAATTTGGGGTATTGGCAACAGGTCACCTTGACAACTTGTGTAATTGTATATTGTTTGTTGTTGTTAGTTGGTTAGGAGGTCCCCATTGGGGGGTGGCCTCAAATGTGACCTCGAGTAAATATGTTGTTTCCCCTTTTGTAATGCCCACTAAAACACACACATAGATACAACCCTGAAAACTTGAATAATTTTTTTGACTTACTTGGAGTTTACACGTCAACACAGTGACCAGAGGGGTTATGACCAACTGTTAATAAACTTGACACAACATTGACCACATAGGAAATAAGGAAACATACAACACCCAACATGAACAATTCAATTTTCTCTTCGACAAGGCACAACATAATAGACCAACCACAATACACACTTACAATTAAGGACATCCCACAGAGTAAAATATTTGAAGGTTATTTATCTACTAAAAACATCTTTCAAAATTTGACTACGATCTAGAAGATTCATGTTTTGATTCATGCAATTATTCTTACAAAGGTGAACTTCTTTCTTGTATACTATTGACTAATTAGCTTAAGATCAAGTTTTTGAAGGAGGATCAACTATAATATGACAAGAAATTGCTTAATTCGTTGATTTACAAAGAACATTCTCCATTTCTCACAAGGTTATTTATTCATACTCAAGTTACTGAATCTTGTTTCCTACCTCCATAGCACAAGGTGATGAGTGCAAGCTCCAGTTGAGGGAAGGTACCATTTAGTTTTAGAACAATAACCTTCTTGGACAAGGATCAAACATTTTACAACAATTAAGAAAATATTACAAAGCACTTTGGAATAGATAGGGGAAGAAGATCAAATTGGATTCATCTTTAAGATCACATTAGTTATCTACGAGGATTTTAATGGGCTAAGGAGTTATCCAGAATGATTAAAGGCTTCACTTGACGAGTCTAACAAAAGTATACAAATTACGTTTCAAATGGGAGAGATAGATTGTAGGTTTCTAAATCAATTTCCTCCTACTTATTATAACCTTATTATCTTCTAAAATCTAACCATTGATTTCACCTTAAGGTCGTTAAGTACTCACCAAAATAAGGGAAATGTTGGCCAGTTTAGCTTGGGTAGAGCTAGGTATATATTTTTTAATTTTTTTAAATTTTTTTACAAAGGGTAGTTTCCTCTTTGATCGCTTAAGGATGCAATGTTATCAAGAAACTCACATCTACAATAATTTACTGCGCACAGCGCACGCGCGCACACACACACACACACACACACACACACACACACACACACACACACACACACACACACACACACACACACACACACACACACACACAAGGATTACCCATCCATCCTATTATGCTTAGAATAACATTAATACCATGTCCTAGAAGGGTTTACAACACAAAATTTTATCCCAAGAGAAAAATTTACCATTACGTCTTTTGTGAAAACTACACATGGTTACATCAATTCTTTCCAACATGACGCACAAACCAAAGGGACAAAAAAATTCTATGGAATTATGACTAGGGGACAAGAAGGTAACAACATTGATCAAACACGCTATACTTATTCTTAGAATTTCTAAAATACATTAGAACCACTCATAACAACACGGTGCTCAAAATTTATATTTTTCCATGATATTAAACACAAGCCAAGGTTTCAGTAGTTAAGACAACATTAATCCACAAAACATAAAGCTAATGCACTAATCTTCTTCTAAAAATTCCACGAAACTCATTCTAGAGTTTTACAACAAATAAGCATTCATAAAAAATAATTTCATAATCAAGACTAAAGCAATATTCTGCAAGTCTTTCCCTCATCTACTTGCATAAGCCATCTGCAACAATTAATAACCTGGTCCAGTTCACAAGAAATGAGCAAGATAAGACTACACAAAGCAACAATAAGCTATTATCTAACAATATCAAGAAAAGAAACATTCTATTCCAAGAATTGGATCAAAGCTCTAAATACTAACAACCCCTTAAGTTAATTAAAATTTCCACCATGCCAATATAAGAAGAAAGCCTTATACTTCAGTTATGTACATTGTCTCAAAAGCAACAAAAATTTAACAATCATTTGAGAAGGGACCATTGGCCTGATAAGTTAGAAACAACAATCTAGTGTAACAAGGTTTCCATCGAATAAACAATTAGGTTATAAGATTGAGAACTGATATTCAAACTAATAATATAAATTAATAAAAAGGTACAAAAACACAAGCTACGATACTAAATTTTTGAAATGAAAAAATTGAACAACTAATCCAGGAGGAAACATGGGATTCAAAGGTTAGCATGAAAGGTCAAGTGTATTAAAATTTTAATCATGTAATCATATAGATTATATGATGGAAATCTAATACACGACCACCACTCAACATTATTTTCAAAGGAGAGGCAAATAAATACTAGTTTCGGCCTTTAACTCCAAGAGATTTCCCAATCATTCAGGAAGAGGCCATTTCCCTTATAGGCTAGTTACAACAAGCAAGTGTAAAAGAGGGTTCTGTTAAACAAGTTAGCATTCAAAACATCCATCCAAGTTTTATGACACTAAGGATTTGGAGACCTCCTCAAAAGTCTAAAGTTCAGCTTAATTGAAAAGGTATTATCACTTCTCAACACAAGATCATTTAAAGCAACCCTCGATAACATAATCAAAACCATTCTAACATAGGCATTAACATATATTACTAAATTTCATTATCAAAACAACACCTTCCATCATAAATCAATATGATATCGATGCATATTTATGTTAGGAAATTATTATTAATGTTTACATTATAAATATTAGGTTTGAAAGAATATATTGTTTCAACAATATATTATTCATAGAGTATTGTTGTACCCGTAAATCTATTAACGGGTTATTTGTTTGTATGGGTTCCTATTTTATAGGATACTAGTTTGTCTATTATATTGGCTATATATTAGCCTAATGTATTGCACAGGATTGAGAGACAGTAAATATAATACAGAGTATTATTATTGTGTTATTCTGCTATGATAGACTGAATCTTGCTCTATATTTGGTATCAGAGCGATTTTTGTGCACGTCATGGAGTCTTGAGATTTTTTACGGAGAAGAACAATTGTTGTTCATGATTTCCCCGTCTCATGAAAAGAATATTTTGTAAAGAACTTACTGTATATCCTTAAGTGCCAGGCCAATCATTTTTAGATTGTGATGTAAGTTTTCAGGTGGATCGTGATCGAAATTTTACATATGTGGATTTGTTTTGTTATTCTCCTTGATGCAACACGTGAGCAAGATGCAATTATCCTCATTCTGTTAAGCTACGTCTGCATCCAATCTCCCTGCTCTGATGTCGATCTCCACGTGGAAACTGGACACAAATTTGGAGTTTCTGAAGCCATATGAATAACGGGAGATAAGTTTTTTTCTTTGGTTTGCATTCAAATGTCTAGACCCAATCGCACATGCAGTCTCAAATCAACAACTTGCGTTAGTACAGAAACATCTGATATATTGTCACTATGTATTGAATAGTTTGGTAAGTCAGTTTTGCATCTGCCGTAATATTTTTACCTATAGATTTCCCAAGAATCAGTCTTTTCGATTCACCTTGCTTCATTTGTAAAGCTTATCTCTTCCTTATACGGCCAACATCCCTGCATAGAAATTGACAGATGAGGAATATCAACGTCTCAAGGAAAACGTTGTGGCAATAATCAGAGAAATTGGTGGGCGGTTGGTGAGATATATAATTGCAATATTTTGTGGTATCTTGGATATAAATTTTGATTGACCGTGTATATTTGGCGAAGTTTCCAGATCGGCCCAACCTCCTCAAAGACCACGGTGAGCTACTCCAGGACACCTTGCATGCAATCCACATGGATCTCTCATTATGGTAGTTGTGCGTGCATGCCAGCTAGACCTGAGCGTATAATCAATTTCATTGACCAATGGCCTCTGAGTACTCTCTAGTTCCTGAAATAGAAATAGACAACTGTAATGTGAGTCTATCTAATAAGTTATAGTTTATGTTTAGTCCTTTGTGTTTTAAGTTCGGTTGTAAAGTAAATGTTGGTGATTATTTTTAAATTTTATTTTATAGGTCTTTTATTTAATTGTCACTCTATGTTTGTAAAGTGTCTTATATAGCACCATTAGTGCGTTTGTCATAGTCATTTTTGTGTCTATTTTCAAAAAATCAAGAGTCGATTTTGGTCTAGTCAAGTCAAAAGAAACATTGTAAAAGCTTCGTTATTGTCAAGTTAATTAAAATAGGTGATTTTAGGATTATTGTCTTGTCAAGTGTTAAAGTCAAGTGTTGTGTAATTAAAATATTTTTTAATTCGTAGTCAATAAACATAAGTCGTTATTTGTTGCGTTGAGTGTCTAGTCATATAGTAGCGTCATTGTCAAAAAGTCAAAAGTCGTGTCATTGTAAAAGTCCAAAAATTAAAAAAATTGCCTCACAGACGCATTTTCGGTGGAATCCGACGTCTGATTGTAGTATATAATTTTGAGCCCCATGATCACATTCGGCTGAGTTAGCAGCAGATCTAATGGAGGATGGAGGCATCGGAGGCTGGAGGTCAGACAATGACCTCTCGTCAGTCACCAATGACGGGGCCGCACAGAATGATTTGGTGGCACAGGTGTGTAGTGTGAGTTTTCTTTCATTTCAGAATTGCAGTTTGTTGTGTGCAGTATGATTTCAGAGTTCTGTTGTGTGTTGAATAAGTGAAATGTTCACATTGAGGGGGGAACATGATCAGCATGATCCAATGTTCCATTTTCAGTTTTTCAGTTGAGTATGTGGCTTTTCCTATTTCCCCAAATGAAAAAACATAGTACAGAACAAATAACACAGTGAAACGCAAAGCATCATGAGGCTTGATGAGGTAGAACAGTCAGATGTGTTCCTGTTCGTACCTAGGTTTGTGGTTAGCCTCTTGAAAACCATTGAAGGTTGTTCAGATGTGTTCCTGCTTGAGTTCCCACACTGCTAGGTCAGATGTGTTCCCTAGAGTGACTGGTTGATAAGCAGATGATTCCTGAGCGTGTTCCCATCCTCGTCGGTCAGATGTGTTCCCGACAGTGCTTGGTCGATAAGAAGTTGATGTGTTCCTTCTTCTACCTTCAGTTCGAGTGTGTGCCAAGATCATGAGCGCACAGAGGCGGCAGGCTGCAAAGGAAGTGTGAAAGTTCTTTTGTTACCATGTAAACATTAAGGGGGGGAATGTTAGGAAATTATTATTAATGTTTACATTATAAATATTAGGTTTGAAAGAATATATTGTTTCAACAATATATTATTCATAGAGTATTGTTGTACCCGTAAATCTATTAACGGGTTATTTGTTTGTATGGGTTCCTATTTTATAGGATACTGGTTTGTCTATTATATTGGCTATATATTAGCCTAGTGTATTGCACAGATTGAGAGACAAGTAAATATAATACGTGAGTATTATTATTGTGTTATTCTGCTATGATAGATGAATCTTGCTCTATAATTTATTTTCTCAAAAGTCATTAACCTTCATATCATTTTCCATCGTAAACCATTAAGGTATTTATATGCATATAATCGACCAATTTTAAATAACAACATTAACATTATAAAAGAGAAAACAACGAGATAAAAAGATAGAATATGCCACCAAAAGTCTTCCTGAAAGGGAAAATAAACCAAAGCAATTCTAGTAATAATTGGGTACTAGAATTGTACAAATGTAACATCGAACTTAGGTGATCCAAAACTAGTTACGGTTCAAGCTTGATGAGGATGGTCAAGGTATCTCATAAGGAAGACTTTAAAAGTCTAGGAACAAGTATGATGATCAACAAGGATTATAAACAAGAAAGATCCAAATATGTTACACTCAAACTTCTACATTTTAAAAAAATTTAAACCAAAAATCCAACCCAACTTGGCCAAGTATTGATCACTCCACTCCAACAACCCTTCTTTCCCGAGATCAAATGGTTATCGAAGGGGGTTTGAGAGTGATTCATCAAAGTACAAAAAAGGCGATCAACTCATGTGAAAAGTAAGAGGTTCATAGTTACCGCAAGATTGCTTGCCAAATAGAAAATTAATATTTATAAACAACATAATAAACTTGATACTAAACGAAGAAATACAGATAAAAATGTCAAAGGTTGATCACTTGAGCAAGAAAACGTAACAACCAGAGGAGAGGAAAATACATCTTAGCTGTCCACTTAACACTAGCAACTATTATAAAAAAACACGAAGATTTCAAGAGGAAAGGAGGGATTTCCTGCAAGGCGTCCAACCCACAACAAAAGTAGTAGTGAAAAATCAATTCCTGGAAGGGAAGGTTCTATTTCATGTTATTTTTAAATCTTAGAAATTGTAGCAAAGGGTAGATTTATCTTGCTTGGTCTCTAGCTTCAACAAGGCACACAAACACCTCAAACTCCTATAGCGAGAAAACCTCTAGTTTAATCTCTATCCACATACATGCTAGGAATAGAAACTCCACTCAATCCCACATTGGCACAGGTAGGGAGCTCCCAAAACCATGAGCTGCATCACACGGAAAGGAATGTGGTCTTAAAAACTAGCATGACCTGCAGTATATACACCAATGAGTTTATTGAAAAATGCCAGAACTTCAAATATGTGTGAGGCAAAGGCGGGGGGGGGGGTAAATCTAGGCTCCACAACCATGCAAACATACTCCCATTTTGCATCAAAATGGGGAAGTTAGAACAAGGCAAGAACATCCATCAAAGCAAGAGGGAAAAATACGTTTTTGAGAAGCTGTGGAATTAGGAGCCTAAGAGGACACATATGCAAAATGTGTAAGAAAACACAAGGCATGTAAACTGCTTGAAAAAATGCCTCAAGGAGATGTGGTCTTAAGGGGATGCCTTCATTGCAGGGTATGTGCAAACATGGATCTACTAAATGGCCTCGCTTAGAATGGCCATGGCTCGCTCAAAATTCCCATGCCTGAAATACACGCAACAAAAGACAATAGAACTTGGAACAGGAAAGGACACCCATTGGAGCATAGATGAGAAATGGCTTGAGAAAAAGGTTGGAGTTGCGGGTGCACAGGAAGGAGTGTAAACGCATGCACAATAAGGAGTATTTTTTTTAACGGACTCTTCCACCCTCATGTGTAGATCTCTCCCTCTCATGTGGCTAGACAAAAGGCAAGAGCCAGGTCACAAGGAGACAAGACCAGGTAGGTTAGAAGAATACAAGGCTAAAAAAAAAAATGAACCCACAAAACAAAACTAGTGGCTAGTAGGGGAGATAAAGGGAGAGGGGAGAAATTAATAGCATTAAAACCCGACAGGTGAGTCCAAAGTAGGGAGAAAGGTATGGGTGAGGTTCCCAATCACCCACCATAATCAAATAAAGACCAAAAAAAGAGGAAAGGAGTCCAATAGACCCCACACTAAACAAGAGAGATAATTTGCCATCAAGAAAACATTGGTTGGTGGGTGGATAACTTTACAAACTTTACCAATTAAATTTTCCATTAATTTCAAGCTTTCCTGGAACCAAGGGGAAAAGACTAGAGGTTGAAGTTTCAAAGGCAACACAGACAACGACTAACCATGGCGCCAACAATGAGGACACCACTTCATTTGTGCAAACCGAGACTCGATCACTAAGCAACCAACCAAAACAATTAAAATGGCTTAATGATAATAATTAATACTAAAATTGATAACAATTGACAATAAAATAATAGTAAAATATACTTGTCGATCAACAATTAAAAATAATAATATTATTATTATTATTTTACAACTTAAAATAGTTATTAATTATAATCATAATGGTCGGCAGACAAAATCGACAATTTACAATAATTATTATTATGGATATTCCTCTTTTTTTTGGACATGCCCTAACAACACCAAATCGTCATTCTAGCCACCTACTAGGATTCGAGAACACGATCTCGCCTTAGACGCAGTTAATCATAAAGGGTACTACAAAGGCCCTCCACTAGAAGCATCGAAAAGGACGTGGGAGACAAGACGGGGAGGAAGGATGTTAATCCTTCCTCTGTGACAAGGTCAAAGCCAACTAACGACCAATGAAAGCACACATACAACCATTCCACACTTATCAATGGGTTAACGAAGAAGAGCTGGGGTAACATCAAATGTGGCATTATACCTTTTTCTTATATTTATTTTCTAAGTATTTGTATTATTTTAGTATTGTGAGTCACCTTTATTATTGTTTCTTAAAGTGCTCAATTTAAGTTGATTAAACTTGATTAATTAGTGTAATTTGGGATGTGACCAAAAAGGGGGATAATTAATGTGAGTAGGTGGTTCTTGGTTTGTGTTGGATTTGAAAGGATTTTATTTCTTTTGAGTGTTGTGTACTCAACCTTGCATGTCAAATTCGGATTTGGGCTTAATGGCCATTTTTGGAGGTTTGTGGTACAAGTTAAGCTTGTCCCACACCTCTTAATTTCACCTACAACCTAAACCTATGGGTTAAGGGGTCAAAAATAGACCCCATTATGTGATTGTAAGAAAAAAAGGTGTTATTTATTGCACTTTCTTACATATGTTTTTAATTTTTTCCTTTGGATATGTGGGTTTAGGTTTGAGTGTGTAAGAGGGTGGTCATTCCTTCAACCACCAATTTATTGTGCTTTGGGGATTGGGTTTGAATATGTGATGTGGAGTGGAGGAGAAATTATGTGGCATCCTACATGGAGCCACATCACCTCTCTCTCCTTTATTTTCTATTTATTCAAGTTTGTTTAATGATTTGGGGGTTACTTGTTTTATTTTAGGACTCTTGCATTTTGGAGGAGCTTACTTTCGAGTGTTTATTTGGAGCTTTAAGTTAATTTTTGCTTGCCTTGGACTTGGAAAGGCTTGGAGCTTGTGCTTGTGGATTGGATATTATTGCAATGGAAAGGTAGGGACTTCACCCATGTTTTTCTTTTTCTATTTTGTTGTGCAATGTATGTGAATGGATGATTGTTGCATGTTTGTGATTTTGGGAAATAAAATGGCCTTTAGGTTGTGTAGGAGAAAATGGAAATGGGGATATTTTGGAGGGAGACATAAGAGTATTATTGGGTATTTTAGGAGGGATTTGGGTTGGGGTGTCCCACCTTGTTGATAAGTGAAATTTTTTGCTTATCTTGTTTATTTTATTGAGGAGACATAAGAGTTGAGGGATGCATAATAGTTGTTTTTATTGGAGGGAGGCATAAGAGTTTTGTGGGTATGTGATTGAGTTCTTGGAGGCTTTAAGGTGGGCACCCAAACCCTTGGGAGGCATAAGTAGATCCCCATGTTCCTTTCTCTTTCTTGGCTTGAGTATTGAGCCCTGTGTTTGGGAAACTTGTTGATAAGAGAACACTTGACAGAAGGAACATGAGAAGTATGCATGGGAAAGCAGGTCATAGTCAAAGGCACAAATGGATAGGAAGAACATGTGCATGGAGCATAATTTTATCTTTTAGGACTTAGCCATTTTCGCTCATGAAGGTCTATTTTTAGAGATGGCGTGTAGAGCACACAAACAAGGCA
Organism: Taxus wallichiana var. yunnanensis; assembly: GCA_018340775.1. Classification (NCBI taxonomy): domain Eukaryota; kingdom Viridiplantae; phylum Streptophyta; class Pinopsida; order Cupressales; family Taxaceae; genus Taxus; species Taxus wallichiana. The sequence continues at coordinate 866,053,894 of CM031242.1, forward strand.
GAGACGTGTGCACCATGCATTGGCTATTTTTGGAGAAACGGATACAAAGTGCTTTGCATGGATACATGCTAGGATTATCATTGTAGTTAACTGACAATAGTCTATTGTTAGTGCACTTGCATGTGTGACTATTATTGAAACGACACGTGGCTAATAATAGAATGCGACCTATTTATGGATTAGATAAGTGGTGAAGGGAAAGTCCCCACCCTTATAAATTGTAGACACCTAAAATATGCTTAGACTTAGCATTTCATCCAATCCAATCAATTAACGACACTTTGTTAAATCCCCATACTTCGCTCCATTCTCGAATGCCCATTCACGACACTCTTTTGGTCATATTCCTCCTCTAATCATCTTATTTGGCTAATATCTCTCTTATTAGCTAAACATTCCTCCTTTTGACCATTTAGAACCTCCCTGGTTCTCTCTAGACCACTTCTATTGGCTTTGTAGGCTATCTATCAGTCAAAATTGGTTATCCAAACCCCTCCCAACTCTCAATGAGTCTCTAATCACTTGCTAATCAAGTTTAACTAGCCTAATCCTAGCTTAACTAAGCCTAAAGCATGTTTATCCTAATCTAATCTAAAAGTGCTTTTGAGCTTTAGTCCCACATGCACAAGAATTCCAAACTCTTCCATTTGGAAAACTATAAATACAAGGCTAAGCCTACCCATTCAAAACACACCTTTTTTACACAAAACACAACTTTACATAAGCTAAAGCCAAAACAAGCCTAAGAAAGCTTAAGAGCTCATTTGCATTAGCCAAGCTAATAAGGCATTTGATCTTGGGTCATCCACCATTAAAATAGCTTCATCTTGCACCCATGTTAGGTTAGTAATGAAATAGCTAAACTTGGCCATGTAGCCATTTAGTGAGATTCATTCACCCTCATGGAGTAAACAACACACAATTTGATTGCTTAGAATCTAACTAGGTTCACTTTCATTAAGCTTTCATAGAGTAGAGAGTAGTATACATGTTAGTTTTTGATGTTTTTGTCAAATTTATAATGCTTGCATGTTAGTTTCTCTTGTTTAGCTCTAATCCTATGGTGCATGGATGAGTTAGCAAAGCTTTGAGGTTCTTTAGCCTCATTCCATAGCTTTTGCCACTTTCCATTGCACACATAAATATATAGTGAAGCTGTGTAAGAGAGATATATAGAGATATAGAGGTGTGTGTAGAAAAAGAGAGAAAAAGGGATAGACATATGCATACATGGAGATATAGTGAGATTATGCTGCTGAATTTGTTACACGCATACTACTATTATTGTAATGAAGATTTTGTATACTTATTACATTTAATATAATGGAGGATAGTGGCTGAATCTAAGTGTTAGTTCTATGTGTATCTGAATCTAGCATGTTCTTGATTTTATCATGGTTAATACTTAATTCTATTCTCCCTTAGATATAGATTTGGTATGCTCTGTAGAATGATGTGTTAGTAATGGAACTGCATGTGTTAAGTCTTCATCATGCTAACATCCTACAACAACAACCCTAAAGAGGGACCTAGTACCTTTGCATGCTTCGTGTGAGCGCTCAGTCTAGGCTGAGTGATGTGCCAACATGTCTAGGGTAATATTGGGTTTGTATTACTGAATTATAGGCTGCATCATTGGTTCCACTGCTGAGACCTCTTTTTCAATTATTTTTAGGATGGTTCATGATGAAGACATACTGGTTGACCTTAGCAAGTGTTGAATAATGGATACATGATCTGGAAGAAGAATATGCATGATGATTCAACACTAGATCTGAGTTTAACACACACGTATGGGTGGAATAGAATATGTATGATATTTTATATGAGATTTTGTTTCTATCTTTCCAGTAGAATTGTACGAGTGGCTGATTACTTATGCATCTAAGAAGAATTGGAGGTATTGCACACTTGTCTGGATGAAGGAAGAATTCCAAGACCTTTTTATGCTAATCGATTTGGACTCGAGCTATGGATACATGGTTCCATGGTTTCTTAAATGATTATATCTTAGAATACTCAATTTCCACTTATTCGTGTCCAGAGGTAGCTAAATTCTAGTTTTTACTATATCCAAGGGGAACTTACCTGCAAGGAATTCCACTGGCAATCAAGATCCTAATGGTAACTTTGAATTTGGAGAGTAAACCAATGGCTAACTAAAACCCCACCACGCACGGGGTAGGAGTAGGTTTGGTGAAATATGGTAGACCTAGTGGTAGAAAGGAAGAGAGAGGAAAGGCGGCTTAAGTATAATGAGGCGTGTGAGAGGGAGATAGAGAAGCAACGTAACATTGCAGAAAGTATGGCATTGAGGAGAGAGATGGCTCATGAAGGATTTGAAGCTCATGTAGAAGACATGGAGCCGAGCATCGTACTCCCCATATCTTGAAAAGCATGATAGGGATCCTTCCTTGGCCTCACATAGAAGTGTTCCAAAGAAAGACTACCTATTTTGTAGGTGCACATTTGAATCCACCTGGTAACCTTGCCCTTGCGTTTGGTTTTTCAACATCTAGTACAACAAGTAGTTAACAAGTTAGTTCAAGTAGTGAAAGAGTAGGATTGAGTCTTATGAAAGGTATAGTAATGGCGGCAAATGACTTTGTTGTTATATGGGAGTAATTTTTCGGGTGTATCGTTAGTGCGAATATAAGCGCACCAATTTTTGGACTAACCTATGGGAGTAGTAATGCTTCACAAACTATCAGGGTACAATTCAATTCTACTATTGGAAAATAGAGAAGTGCATCTTCTATTCGACTCCGCCTATAGGTTCGGGATCACAGGTATAGGTAGCTCGGTTGTGTGGATCTAGTGGTTCTGAAGGTAGGGGAAACACAGGAGGTTCTAGATCAGGTGGGAAAGGTCCGCACCAACCCTGAATATTTACATGGAGATGTCTCTTCATCTTCTAGAGTATAGGGGCATAGAAGATGCTTCTTGAACATGTGCATATGTGTGAAATACTATGGCATGCAAAAGGAATCATGACTTCGAGCATAGGGAAAGCCAATTTGCTACTACGTTACAAGGGCGCGCACACAGCTGGTACATAAATTTTGACCCTAATCAGACTTGTGTAGATTATACAACTTTAAAGGATGCATTCCTTAAAGAGTTTCATATCCCTGAGTTTGAGCAGAAGAGTATAAGTGTGCTCAAGGATATTAAGCAAGGCACTACCGAAAGTGTTAGAGAGTATGATGCACAATTTAAAACGTTGTTATCTAAGCTTTCTTATGACATACACGTAAGCCAACATGCACAATGGTTTGTTGGGGGCTTGATTACACCTTTTAAGAGGGCATTATCACATAAGACATACACTGATCTACGTGAAGCACTTGAAGTAGCCTTACGCATTGAGGTTGGAAGCATAGACACTGGGGTGAGCCCATTTTTAGAAGCACATATTGCAACTATGGAAAAGTAGTTTCAGCACACGAAAAACACATGGGGACTTGGTGCATCAGATTGTGAAGTAGAAGGTCACACAAAGGATAGTTTTCCTCACATAACAGTACGCTCATTGTTGATGGATTGTGAAATATGCCATTTAAACCATGATGCTTAGCCGTTGCCCATTATTACAATGCGTGATAAGGAAGAATGTTTCAAGTTACTATAAAATATGTAGGTCCATGACTCATGATACGAAAGACTACTGAATGATTGGACAAATCCATGATGCTATAGATATTGGTGTATGATAGACAAGAGTTTCAGATAACTCTAAGGGAAAGAATGAGTATCATGATTGGGATCACAATCAGGCACGCTATAAATGGAATGAAGGGAATTTTGAAGGCGGTTGTGGTAGAGGTCAAGGATACCATGGTGGATTCGGTAGATGAGGGCATGGTGGAAGAAGTGAGTTCCCTCGCAGAACATGTTATACATGTGGATCTCTTGACCACTACAGGCACGAATGTCCTTAGAATATTACATTTTCTTTCTGTAGAAAGAACCATAGCTATGAGGAGTGCTCAGACTTATATGAGCATCTGCGTAAGCAACATAGACAAGAAAACAAATGTGCATGGATGGTTAGGATACAACGTGCTGTGGAAAATTAATGGATGCCCAAGTTGACGGTAGAATCTGAAGAGTTACAAGTGAAGATCACGACACTGGGCCAAGGAAACATTGTAGAAAAACCTACCACCACTAAAGAAGAAATTCTTACCACACGGTACCCAGATCCCGCCTATCGAAGGAGGTTTATTAGCAAACCATGTAAGTTCTAAGGAATCTTCAGGGTGAGATATAGTAATTAAAGGAGAAAAATAAGGCATTAAATATGGTCCAAACTAATATAGATGACTTGAGGGAAGTGTGTAAAATGTTGTGCCAGGAAAATATCATTCCATTATTAGGGGATTGGCTGAAATGAAACAATCCGCGTGCAAGTACTAAGACTAGATGACAGATCCTGCATGCGAATCTTCCCCCTCATATCCTAGATTATGACAAGGAAATCATTCTGAATGTTGTTGTGGATGGGTGGCTATTGAGTAATATATTGATTGATACAAACACGGAAGTCAATGTTCTTACCCTGGACTCATGGGTACAAATGGGAAGACCCCCATTGCAACCATCCTCTAATGCATTTTCATGGCTAATCAAACTAAGGCCACTCCCATAGAGGCTTTGAAAGATACATCCATTACCATACAAGAAACCAAGTTCACTGGAGACTTTGAATTTTTAGCACTGGCAGAGTCAGATAGCTTCCCAGCTATATTGGGACGTCCTTGGTGCTATGTAAATAATGCTGATATTTGGTTCAAAAAGGGCTATATCATGTTTGAAAACAAAGAAGAATGAGTTACTATCCCTTTAATAGATGGAGAATCTATGCCCTATGTTGAGCCCTTAAGTGAAGAAGATATGAATAGGATTTATGTATGTGCCATTTGAGATCTAGAGATGATTAAACCAACCAAAGAAGGACTAATTCAGTGGGAGGATGCGCAGTCTATTAGCGATACCATAAGTATTTCTTGTGATGATTGGGCTCACAACACTTACGAGTTGGTAGGGCACAAAGTAAAGAGCATATTTCCTTGAGGCACACAACCGTGTTATGTCAGGAGAATAGGAAATAACTTAATACCTTGTTACACACGAGAAGGGGATCCCATGATATTCTTGTGTGCCATGGAAGAACAATGGATAGACACACTAAAAAGAAGAAATATGCTCACATATACACTACATGGGATAGCAACATGTTGGTGGGTGGTCCACAGGGATAATATTGTCGGATGGAATGAAATTAAGATTTAATTTACTACTAGGTTCTTTAGGAGCAATGCACCTACTCAAATCAAGTACTTATCACAAGTAATCATCCCTGTTGAACACCACGTTTAGAAATGTGAGAGAATCTAGACGACGACAGGAAGCTTTACCACCTTCACTATGGGCACACCTGGTTTTATTCCACTTTACAAGGTTGCGTGCGTGCTTGGTATGTATATGCAGAACTCCATAGAGAGACTAGAAATTGGTAGGATTTAACTATAGGAATGACCCAGACATTTGACTTCTTTTCTATAAAGCATCTGGTGGAAGAAGCATTGAAAGTTATAAAGCACCTAACTATGGGGGATAGCGCCAAGGCTGAGGAAATCCTTTAGGAGTTATTAGAAAAGGAAGACTCTGGGAGCATAGTTTGATGAAGAATGAGAGGCGGATGTAACACTACTTCAACGCACTTGCCTTGAGAAAGAGAAAGGAAAAAGGGTCTACTTAGTGGATGATGAAGAAGTATAAAATATGGATGTAAGTCATTCATAGGGTAGGCGTGAGGTATTAGACAACGCAGATAGGACCATGCGCACCTATCATGAACCTATGAAGACAAAGCGGGTGAATATTGGAATGGATACTGAGCCTAAGGAAGCCATAATTGGAGACTATTGGTCAGACTCTGAAGTGGCAAAAATCATAGAGTTACTAAGGGATTACCAAGACTTATTTCCTAGGGGGTACCATGAACTTAAAGGCATGCATGAATCATTAGGGGAGATGAAGATAAAGCTTAAACATGGTGCACACCTAGTTAGTAAGAGTTAGTAAAGAGAAAATGTCAAAGAAGAAATTGACAAAATGTTAAAGTATGGGATTATTAGACCCCTTCATGAGTCGAATGGGTTAGTCCAATGGTGATCGATATCAAGAAAGATGGACAAATTAATATTTTCATGGACTACAGGGGAGCCGAATGCTTTGCATGTGTAACTGATCCATTTCCTACGCCATTTACTAAGGAAATACTAGGAGTTGTAGGGCGTGAAATCTATTCGTTTATAGATGGGTTCTCTGGGTATCATCAGGTTCAGATTTCCCAAGAGGATCAAAATAAAACTACGTTTACTACTAAGTGGGGTTGCTTTGCTTATACTGTAATGCCTTTCGGTCTGAAAAATGTGCCTACTGTATTTTCGCACATAGTTGTCTAGGAATTCAAGGAATTTATTCACAACTTTTTACATGTATATTTAGACGATTGGACAGTGTATGGATTAGTTAAAGATCACTATGACAATCTGCGCTTAATGTTTGAACAGTGTAGATAGTTGAGTATATCTTTGAACATCAAGAAGTGCATATTTGCTACACCGTTTGGGATACTTTTAGGACACATAATCTGTAAGGAGGGTTTGTTGGTTGATCTAGAAAATGTTGCGGTCATTATAGGCCTAAGGGAGCCTACCAGTCAAAGTGAGGTGTGCAGATTTTTAGGTCATATAGGATATTACAGAAATTTTATCAAAGGATATGCCAAAGTTACCACACCATTGGAAGAGTTACTGAAAGGGAGAGGTACGTTTTATTTGGGAGAACCGCAACAATGCACATTCAAGACATTAAAGGAGAAACTTACTACTATGCCTATTCTACATTTTCCTTCATGGGAAAAACCATTTCATGTACATGTTGACGCCTCTAGCATGGCCATTGGCATGGTGTTGGCTCAACATGGAGAAGGTATTGTAGATCATCCTATCTGTTTTGCTAGTATAAAGATGACTCATGCAGAACAAAATTACACAACTACAGAGCGCGAAGCTTTTTCAATGATCTATGTGTTGCATAAATTCCGCACCTACTAGCTACACCATTCATCTTTTATGTGGATCACATAACATTGAAATATTTGGGAAACAAACCTATTTTACAAGGGTGCATGTATCGATAGACGCTCTTATTTCAGAATTTGAATTCACGGTTGTGGTAAAACCAGGGAAAAGTAATTCTAGACCGAGACCATTTATAAAAAATAAAGTGGAGAAGAAGCACATGAAGTTGAGGATACCATGCCCAATGTATAGTTATATAGGTTATAACACACGCCATCAGAACTAGAGGACATTATTGTATTTCTACAAAAAGGGATGCCACCAGAGGTAATGGAATCCATGGAGAAGAAACAACTTGCTATACGAGCCACACCTTATATGTTGATTAGTGGGGACTTATAATTTTTTTTTGAGATGAGGTATTACGTCATTGTGTATTGGAACATGAGCACACAAATATTATGGAAGAAGCTCATGGTGGTATTACGGGTGGCCACTATGCCGATGATACCACAATGCACAAGATTCTACTCATTGGACTATGGTGGGAGACCCTCTATAAAGATTGTAAGGAATTTTGTAAGGCATGTGATCATTGTCAATGTCTTGGAAAACTAGGTCAACAAGATGAAATGCCTCTGAGACCTATTGCTAGCGCAGAGCCATTTGAGAAATGGGCTATAGATTTTGTGGGTCCTATTTCACCAGATGCGCATAGAATAGGATCACATTACATCATAACATGCATAGATTATCTGATAAGGTAGGAAGAAGAAACACCTACAAAGGACTATACAATGGCGACAACAACTAGTTTTCGTGGGAAAATGTTCTTATGTAGTATGGATGTCCTCTAAGTCCGACAAGTGATAGGGGCACAAATTTTTGAACGAGACAATAAGGATATTATTGGATGAATATATGATTTCTCACCATAAGACTACACCATACCATCCTCATGAAAATGGAATCTAAAGCTTTTAAAAAAATTCTGAGCTTGGACCTTGAAAATTTTTGTGATGTTAGAAGAAAGGATTGGGATGATAAAGTGTCTGCTTTGTACTTTGGGCATATAGAACAATTTATAAGATGTTGAATAAAGCCACACCATTTTAATTAGTGTTTAGCATGAAGCTATTCTTCCTATGGAAATCGTGTTACCTTCTTTGCATATTGCACTTGCTGGAGGTCTTACTAATGAGAAAACGTTAGAAGAGTGGATTGAAAAGATAATCAAGTTGGATGAGTGAAAAGCCATAACACGTTGGATTCATAAGCAAGAAAAGGCTAGGTAGAAAACATGGCATGACAGACACATCAAGGATAAAAATCTTGAGATAGGACAGATGGTGCTCCTTTATGATTCTAAGGTTTCACACCATCTAGGCAAGCTCAAGGTCCATTGGTTGGGGCCCTATGTTATTACTCACATACTTGAAATCACCGCTTGTCAGTTAGAGGCCCTTGATGGAATATGGTTACCCGGTTACTTCAATGGGAGTAGGCTAAAGCCCTACTATAAATAAATCTTTTTGTTGTTTGGAATAAGACAATATTTCCATTTAGATTAGGTTTTCAATATCGCATTCCCTTAATGTATTTCCTTCTTTGTCACTATGCTTTGCAGATTTAGTTGGTGTGTTTGTGTAATAAGCACATTTTTACCCATGAAGATAATTACAATTTGAAGTATTTTTATGCGCAGAGGACTCGCACATCCTTTTAGTGTGCAAAGTGGTTGTTGATATCTAGGTACATGCCCGCTGTACTGAAAGGTAAAAAGAATAAACTACTACGGGTGATTTTCAAGTCAAAGGATTGCTTCAAAAAAGTGACCAAAGATGGAGATAAATGAAGGGACAATATAACACGAGGTAAGCGAAGGCCATAAAAACTACCAGTGGAAGGTGCAGTGACAAGGTACTCGGGTGCAAGGAAGCACACTGAAGAGAAGTCTATGACCAAAGGGTAGGAAGGTGTGCTAGAAGGTTATAGCTAGGGCACGAAGATGTACCTGCATGGAAAGAACAAAGTTGGTCAATAAATGAGAGGACATTGGGTAGGTGAAGGAGCAATAAATGAACTAACTTTTTGAAATTCTATATAAGGATGGGATGTGAGTTCATTTTCACTATTTCAATTGAGAGAATTTAAAAAGAAATAAGTGCAAAGAGTGAGTGATCGAATTAAGGTGGAAAAGGTGTGTAGCCAGTTGTGACGAAGAGATCTGTGTGTAGAAAGAGCTTGCATCCCCTGGTGGTGAAGGGTTTGAGAAAAGTAAGGTGATAGAGAGGAGCAAGGGCACATGATTTCACCTAGGGCATGTTGAATTGAGCTAGGGTTTGATTCACACATTATAGATTTAAGAGGTGAGTATTTATAAAGGATTTCAAGGAAGAAATGGCACCCAAGAAATTAGTTGTAGCAGGAGTGAAGGGAAAGAAGAAGGTGGTCATAGAAGAAGAGGAGATGGCTCTTGAAAGTAATTTTTCTGAAATGCAATATCTAGAGGGGGTCATCGTAGGCTAGGAGTGGGATTATCACATAAGGAGAAGCAAGGTGAGTGAGTACAACCACCATACCATAGAGAATAAGAAGGAGCTTGATGCCTTGTTGAACAAAAAGATGAATAAATGCATGATGGAAGACATGCCGGTGTACAACGATGCTGGCGAGAAGCTCTTGAAGAAGATTGGAGTTTACTAGCTATATGAGCTCCCTTACTTCAGGAAATATGAGCCCTTGTACCAGTGGCTCATGAGTAGAGTGCATGAAGATTTTTTCTACTTTGCAGGACGTAGATTCTGAATTTTGGCCATGCTAATCTCCATGATAACAGGATTGAAGGGCACAAGAGAAATTGTGAAGGATGAATTGGAGTCCATTGATGTGACATTCAAGAAAAAGCAGAGGAAGCACTCATTGAGTGGCGGGAGACCGTAGAGGCTGGTATTAAGGAGGAATATCCTAAATTAATTTGTCGGGTTGCGAGAAGATAAAATGCAGCTAGAAACATCCTTCATATTCTTCTATTCTTCTATTCTTTGATTCATTTTTGGAGATAACCATTTTTGAGGTGAAAATGAAATTAGTGTGGGGTAATTTTGATTAAAGAACACTTGATAGAAGGCACACAAGAATTCTACACGGGAAAGCAGGTCATATTCAAAGGCACGAATGGATAGGGAGAAAACACGTGCAGAGCAGAAGTTTAGATTTCGGGACTTAGACATTTTCACTCATGAAGGTCTATTTTTAGAGATGGCATGCAGAGCACACAAATGAGGTAGATATGTTCGTGCCAAATATTGGCTATTTTTGGAGAAACGGATACAAAGTGCTTTGCATGGATACATGCTAGGATTATCACTATAGTTAAATCGACGGTAGTATATTGTTAGTGCACTTGCATGTGTGGCTATTATTGTAATGGCACGTGGCTAATAATAACATGCAACCTATTTTGGGATTAGATAAGTGGTGAAGGGAAAGTCCCCACCCTTATAAATATATAGTGAACTATGTAAGAGAGATATACAAAGATTTAGAGGTGTGTGCAGAGAAAGAGAGAAAAAGGGATAGACATGCATACATGGAGATATAGTGAGATTATGTTGCTAAATCTATTACATGCATACTACTATTATTGTAATGAAGCTTCTATATACTTATTGCATTTAATATAATGAGGGATAGTGGCTGAATATAAGTGTTAGCTTTGTGTGTATCGAATCTAGCATGTTATTGATTTTATCATGGTTAATACTTAATTTTATCCTCCCTTAGATATATATACGGTATGCTCTGTAGAATGATGTGTTAGTAATGGAACTACATGCGTTAAGTCTTCATTATGCTAACATCCTGCAAAAACAACACTAAAGAGGGATCTGGTAGCTTTGCGTGCTTCGAGTGAGTACTAAGTATGGGCTTAGTGATGTCCAATGCGTCTAGGGTCTTATTGGTTTTGTAGACATTGAATTCTAGGCTGCATCAAAACTCATGTGTTATGATTTTGTAATTGTTCGATTATGTTGGAAGTTTCTTGAAAGTTGATTTTGGAAGCCATGTAAAGTTTCCTTGGTTGTCTTATACCCTTTATTGTTTCATTGTTGGGGCTCGGGGCCAATGAGGAAGAAGACTTCTCTTCCTCATTGGATTATTGGCTGGGTGGAGAGTGTTGCCTACTCCCCTCATTTGTTGTTGTGTTGGGTATTGAATAAGATGGAGGAGTTCAAGTGATGTGATGGAATTTGTTGCATTTGAAGGAAATCAAGGAGAAATCATACTTTGTAAATATTGCCATGTTGTCTCCACTTACGTGGAGGGATTTGTAGCTTGCATTTTTAAAAGCTTCTGTTGATGCAAAATCACAACACCCCTAAAATCAGTAACTTGATGGGTTGAGATTCTCAGTGTTATTGCACAACATGGAGCATCTCTCAAAGTGTGGGACTTTACGAGTCAAGAGAGCTCTCTGGATGAAGGCCGACTCCTATTCCCTCTGTTCAAGTACACACGTTCGGATTGGCAGAGGGTCGTTCTAAATGCTACTCTAATTTGCAAAGGATACATCGTTGAGGAGATGTAAGAAATAAAATCTAGTCTAATAGAGGTGATGCACCAAAGGAATGATGAACATATGTGTTTCCTTAAACACAAACTGTTCAAATGTGATACAATATCCATGCACAGATGACCGAAACCACAATGAGGGATCGAGAAAAATGCAAATAAACATAAGAGGGGGTTGAAATCATCCACAGACTTATTTTATTACTCCAAGAATTTGATACAATGCATTACAGTAGCCAAGAGGTAGAAATTGCATTACAATTTGAATGGGGGTTCAAAAACTCCACGAATTTGCCTGCAGGGAAGAGAAGAAGGGAGGGCGCAAAGAAAGAGTGTCCAACCTTTGAAATTTCCCCTCTTGTATAATATATAGGAATAATTAGAGGAGGAGGAAGAAATCTAGACTCTTGTTTAACCACCCCAAAAGGGGAAATGAATTCCCCTGCAACAATGATGGGTCTCGCTACAACACCCATGCCCCCATTGTTGTTCCTTGTTGGGCAAGAAAGGAGGCCCATTCTTCATCATGGTGGTAGGTGGGAGACTTGATAGCCTCGAAAATGGTGGATTAAAACATTGATGGTGGCAAGAGTGAGTAGCAGTGCTTTGGGAGCTCTCCAAAACATCCCCTCCCATTCGATTCTGAGCCTCTGGTCAAAAGATATGGCCGCCCAAGGTGCTTTAGGTCCTGGAGTCTAATCACCCATATCCATGTGGCAGCCTTGCGTGTCTTAAGGTTTTTCCTCTCCTCCATACTCTCTAAGTTACACCATTGAGGCACATGGTGCCATTTGTGGGCCTTCTCTATTTCCATTTTTTTTTCCTAAGCCCCCTTTTGGCGGAGAGGTTGTATCGACCGAGACATGTGGAGAGTCGACGCATATTTGAGACCTACCCCCAAAATTTTCTTTTGAAGTAGAGCTGAGTGGCGACGCATGGCTCCTCTCACGAGCCTTGGGAATTTTCAATGGTTAGCTCTGTCCCCTTTTACTCCAACCACGTAGTGGGATGGCGCTCATTTGGGGACTACTTTTGGATTCTCCCTTAAAGGAGCACCAAAGAGACACGTGGGGATTTTTTGTTGGCCCTGCCATATGCTTAGTTGATTCGGGTCTCAAATGAATACTTCCTTCCTCGTTCCTTTGGGTGAGTAAGGGGGCCCACTATATATAATGCTAAAAACCCCTTACGGGTGGGACCCTTGTAGCTAGCTCCCAAAATTGTGATGGTGGGACACTTGGCATCATCCGCGGGCTACTCCTCCATTTCCTCATGTTTGGCTTAGTCCCTTCTATTTGGCGGGGCAATATGTCTGACTCGGGACATGTGGGGGCTCACGCATGTTTGGGACCTCCCTTTTGGGTTGCCCCTTTGAAGTTGCATCGTTGGGAGGCGTGGATCCTCCTACCGGCCTTATTCTATTTAGCCAATTCGATGGTCGTATCTGCCCCCATTAAGACTCCTAGCCATGTGGCAAGCTTGTGCACACTTGGGGACCAATTTTGGATCTAACCTTTGGAGATACGTCGTTGAGGCATGTGGAACCCTCTCGAAGTTCCTTTGCTCTACTCACTTTCGGACTCGGTGATGGGATCGAATGCGAGTCCACACAACTGGCAATTTGGCCCTTCCATTTTCTGTGCAAGATTGCGTTCGACCAATTTTGCCTGGGGGAAATTGGGATAGCGGTTTGGTGAGTCGTGGGATCACCTGCCTGTTAGGTGAATGGATCAGCTGCCTTGTTGTATCCATTAGGCATGGAGTCACAAATGGTAGTCCGACATCGACCCTATTCTTGAAACTTGAATCTGACGCTTGCACTTGGTGACCTTGAACCTACCCCCATGTCCGCACTCTCAATTTCATAAGAAAATATTGAAAATGAGGTTCTGAGAGTAGAAAATTGTCTTGTCTTGGGGCTTTCATCTTTTCGAAATGGACTCCCTGAAACCTGATTTTAGTTGTTCTGTATTTGTTTTTTTGAAATTAGCAACTATTATAGGCAATTATGGGTCTCCCGCCAGTAAATCTTGAAAGGGCTGGCGCATTCACCTACGAGCACATCGAACTATACAATGATACAAAATTGGAGCAACAAAACCTATGCCAAAGCACTTAGGGAAATGAAACCTATGCTAATAACAACAACAATGTGCACAAGCACTTGGAGGAATTGGAAATCCTAGATTAATATGTACAAGGGTGAGAATTATCCTTCTAGTAGCAATGTTTGAGATAGATCCCATTGACTAGAATCTATAATTCTTCACCATCCAACTTAGCCAACTGGAAGGCATTGCTAACTTTGCATTCAGTGATCATGTATGGACCACTCCAAATGGCATCAAACTTGGAATGCCTTCCTAGTTTTTCTCTATCTGCATCCCACTTAGAACTAAGTCCCCTTCTTAGAATGTCTTGGCTTTAGCTTTCTTGTCAAAGCTCTTCTTGATCAACTCTTGATCCTTCTCCATGGTTTGCATTGCATGTTCTCTTTCCTCTTCTAACTCCATCAACTATGCATACCTGATCTCCATAGGCTCAAACTTAGCTAGTTCCAGTTGTTTCATGAGTTATAATGTTGGCAACTCAAGTGATATAGGAAGAAATGCTTCCTTCCCATATAAAATCTTGAATGGAGAGCTGCCTGTAGACCTCTTAGGGTGTGATCCTATCTGCCCAAAGAGCCGATTTGATTTTTGTGTGCCAAGTTCTTTGATTCTCCTCAAGAGTCCTTTTGATGATTCTCAACAAGTTCTTGTTTGTGGACTCTGCTTGGCCATTACCTTGAGGGTAATAGTTTGAAGAGGTGTTGAGGTATACACCATTCTTGATAGCCCATTCAGTGAATTTTTGCACCAAGGAATGCTAATGCATTGTCTAATATGATAGTAATAGGGCACCAAACCTTGTGACTATCCCTTCATAGAAGTCCAAAATGTTGGATTCATTTACCTCCTTAAGTGCTACTACTTCAATCCACTTGGTGAAATAGTCGGTCGCTATGAGTATCCACTTGTGGCCTTGACTTGAATTTGGATTGATCACTCAATGAAGTCCAATCCCCATTGCATGAATGGATGATTTACTGAAATTGGATGAAGAGGTAGGGTTGCTAACCTTTCCTTCCCTATGAAGAATGCACACTTCTTGCACTTCTTGATCCATGAGTAGCAATCACTAAACACCGTAGGCCAATAATAACCAGCCTTCATAATTTTGAGTGTTGTTACCCGTGGAGAAAAGTGGCCTCCAGCTTCTCCATCATGGAACTCATGTAATACCTTCTCAATTTGGATTGTCCCAATGCACCTTAATAGGATGCCATTGATGTCCCTCTTGAAAAAAACATCGTCAACAAGCACATACGAGATGGCTTGTAATCTAAAGTACCTTCTTTTTTCTCTACTCATTTCTGGAGAGGGTGACCTGTTTGGAGATAATGCACCAAATATTGAGTCCAACATAGAATGTGTATTGTCATCATTACTGGTTGTTCTTGATCATTTTGCAAAGTAGTAGAACAACCTCTTCCTCGTTGACTCATCTTGTTGTTTGGAAGCGAGCTACTCACACAAACCCTTGCCACGAACCAGCTTAGTCACTTTGATTTCAATATCATACTCCATTACATGAGTGATCCAACCCACTCTTTTCTCATTCAAATCCTTGTTTAGGAGAAAATCCTTGACACCAACATGAGACACTAGCAATTGAATCTTATTGTTCGAGACCAAGTGTCTAAAATTCTTCAAACTCCTAATGACAACAATGAGGACATGATTTTCAATGAAAGAATACCTTACTTCATACTCTTCCAGGATTTTTTGAAGAAGAATGCTATGGGCTGTTATGAACCTTCCTTATTAGGTTGAACCAAGATAGCTGAGATTGTGTCTAACCCTCCAAAAGCATACAACATGAAATCCTTTGAAAATTCTGGGTTAATAAGAGTTGGGGCCTATGATATTGCATGCTTGATAGCCTCAAAAATATCTTTGCCTTCTACTTTGTCCATTTGAATGCAAGACTCTTCTTCAACATCATTGTTAAAGGCTTCACAAGAGTGGAAAAATCAGGCACAAATATGTGGACAAAGTTTATCCTTCCCAAGAAGCTTTGGAGAGATTTCTTGTGATGTGGCAATGGAAGTGTTCTAATGGATTTAACTCTTTTAGGGTCAATTGTTAACCCTTATTTTGAGACAATGTGGCCCAACTTTCCCTCGTGTGCACATTTCTTTGGATTTAATGACACTCTGAACCTTCTACACCTTTGAAATACTTGCTTGAGGTGAAAGAGGTGGTCTGCTGCATTCTTTGAGAAGATAGTGATATCATCTAGATATACTAGCACCATCTTGTTGATTAAGCCCTTGAATGCCATATCCATAGCTCATTGAAATGTTGCTCTCGGCATTGGACAATCCAAATGGCATCTTCTTGTAAGCATATGTGCCCCATTTCATGGTGAATGTTGTCTTGTACTGGTCTTCCTCTTTCACCATTATCTTGGTTATAGCCCAAGTATTCATCTAGCAATGAAAACCTTTCGGAGCCAGCTACAACCTGCAAGATTTGTTCCATTGATGGAAGTGGGTAATGATCCTTGAGTGATGCTCTGTTTAGATCACAGAAGTCCACACACAATCTGATTTATCCATTTCTTTTCCTCACTGGCACCAAGTTTGCAACCCAACTTGAATGTTTGATAGGGAAGATGATGCTAGCTTCAATCAGCTTGTTCAACTCTTTCTTCATGAGAGGTTCAATGTGGGATTTACCACCTTTTCTTTTGTCTGATAGGTTTAGATCCCGATCCACTCAATATTAATGTATGTAAAATTTGGGTTGAAACCTCTTAAATCCTTGTAAGTCCAAGCAAATACATCTGGGAATTCTTGAAAAAGTTGAATGAACTCATATTTTTCTTGTTGGGTACTTACCTTTCCAATTTGCAACGTCTTGACTTCATCTATCAAATGGGCTCGAATCTTCACCCTTAACCTCGAATATTTTCCTTCTCCTTCCGGAATTGGTCATTTGGGTTGAATATTGCTCCAAAAGTTACAAGGCCTTTTGGTACTTTGTTAGTTCTCAGCTGCACCACTTGGTCACCATACCACTGTTTCAACTTGTCTTGGTTTTACGGTAGAGAACTCATAACTTCTTATAGAAAGTTGATAATTTTCTTATCATTCTCAAAGACTTTCCAACTTGTGTTGTTTTTTGGAACAAGCTGTTCTCACAATCACTTTAATATGTGGCTAAGGTTTATCACTCTTGATACTCTCTACAACATCAAATGCTGCCCCGATTGCTGCCAATATGTATTTTGCTTCATTCTCCTTTCTTGGGATGGAATTGATGCTAAAAGCTTTGAAATATTTGATGAGATCCCATACCCAATTCTTGTAATTTTTAACAGATCATTCTTGGCAGCATTTTGTCCTCTGACTTGATTCGCAACTAGCTCACTATCTCCAAAGACTTGTAAGTTTTTAATGCCTCTCTTTCTTTCCCAATGCAATCCATGAATCAAGGCTTCATACTCAATTGTTGTTGTTTTCGAGCAAAACTGGAGATGGAAAGATAAGTAATATTGTGTACCTTGAGGTGAAACAAGCATAGCTCCTCCTCCAGCTCCCTATCTACTTCTTGAACCATCAAAAAATAATCACCATACCTCGTTATCATCTTTGTGGTCTGGCTTGGTGATGTTAGGGAGAGGATGATTCTCTTCATACGCAAAAATAAAATCCTAGCTCAGATTCCTCCATTTCTTTGTAAGGGTCAAAAGCATGCCTCTTGTTTTCCCATTCATCAAGAGTCAAGTCTGGAATGCATCCAACCTTGGTATTTTCCTCATGAGTGTTTGGGTAATCTTCTTGATCAAAGGATGAATAATTTACATTGATTGGACTCGATGTATGAGGCTCTATGTGGAAGTTCACAATGGGCTTAGATCTGATCATATCCTTAGCTCCATACCTTGTTCTAAAAAGCATGTGTGACCAATCAGTAGACAAATAGCCTCCAATTTTAGTAGTGAAGTCTCTTGACAAGCACAATGCAAAGAGTGGTGGCAAGTCTATGATTGATACGTCTTGCAATACAGTCACGTTGGGGCATGCATGTAATGTGAGGCTCAAATCCTTGATGACTCAACCATTGTTATCGTTGTCCCATCCAATTGCACTACACCTTTAGAGATGACTTCATATTGAAGACCCAGCTGATCAGTAATTTGCTTTGGCATGACTGAACTACTTGCTCCCAAATCGATCATGCAATTATGTACCAATTTTTCCCCAATGATCAATGAGATATAGAATGGTGGGGGCTTCAAATTCTTACCTTGGTGGCTTCCTTGATTTTCTCCTTATTGAGTTGCATTGGTAAGCACCCTTTCTTGTTGATTAGGTGGCTGATTTGAGGCTGACCAATTGGCCATAGCAGCTTGCAACAGGTCTCTCTATCCTGGGATAGCCAATGACTCCCACATCAAGATGTTTACATTTTTTTTCTTCATCTTCTCAATGATGTTGAATGGGGATGAGCTATCTTTTTGCTGACCCTTGCCTTGCACATTCTTCTCTTGCACATGGGTCGTTACAAACGGCGCTTGAGCTGGTCTAGATGGTGGTTTGGGCTGACTCTACACATTGGGAGTTGTGTTTTGATTTCTAGCACCTTGTGGGGTAACAGAGGGTTCGAACCATTTGAATTGGAGGACTTCCCTTCTCAATATTCCTCTTCTTGGACTGTGTATTTGCTGCTACACTATGAGGAGGTGCTTGATTCATACCACATAAATCTTCAGCCTACCAATTGACAAGTATGGTCTCATTTGGAGGTGTCTCTTTCTGGGATACTTCCTACTGCTGATTCCCTTCCTGGTTTGCCTCTTATTACACACCAGTTGTTGTCACTATAAAAGCTTGATTCAAAGCACTATTGAAACAAATTGACTGGCTATGGGGCTGATTGCATGGGAAACACCAATCATATTCTTGAGCCATGTTATTTTGCACTAGTACCAAGGCTCTAGATGTGGATGTAACATTAGGATTGTAAGGATGAAATGGTCTATTAACAGGAGGTTTGGCTTGATTCTGATTTGTAGCTTGGATGGGTGGTTTATTAGGCTGATATGGAGGCTTGTTGGGTTGAGTTTGAGGCTGATATGATCTAAAATTTTGAGCTTGTTGCCTCTTAAGTGTCACCAACTCATTACCCAAGTTTTGTAGTTGCTTCATGACTTCTTGGAGCTCATTTGAGGAGCTAGAAGATGAGGTGGAAGCTTCAGTTGAACTCTAATTCCTTGGAGCAGGAATGGGAGCTAATGTGGGTGCTTGACTAGTGCTTGGAGCTCCTAGTTTTGGATATAGAGGCATAGGTGGCCTAGGTGCAAGTTTACTAGCTTGAATTAAGCAATTTTTGGCTCTAATGGAAATATTATAGGATGCGGGTAAATTTCTACCTCCCATGGACTGAATCATCATGGAAATATCATAATTTAAAGCTTTAAGGAAGTATAGAAAAGCACCTTTAGTTGTTGGTCTCACGGCCACTGGAATCCTATCCCACGTATGCTTTGGAATCTGAAGTTGAAATTAGTCAACTGCTCATTGGGAGCCCTCTTGATTGTTGTCAGTTGTTCCAACAAGGAAAAATTATCTCCCTTTTCTCCAAATTGATTGTGAAGAGCCATGTAAAAATGGTCCCAATTCTAAATGGATCCCAGTTAGACTCCTGAACCACTGTAAATCTTTACCCTTAAAAGATGAAGCCAACAACTTGACTGCAACATCCATTTCAATGATCTCATGAATTACACAGACATTTACAATATCCTAGATGTGGTCAATTGGAGTCGTCTAGTTCTCTCGGTAAATATGGAATGCTCTTTAGTGCTGCAGTTGGAACTAGATTTTGTGCATTGAGAGCCAGTGGGTTCTTTGCTTAGTGAAGTTGATGTAGGGGTTGGGTTGTGCCATCTGATTGGTCGGAGGACTCTAGTTGATTGAACGAAGGGTCTACTAGGTGGAGGCATCGACAATGTCCTACTTGGTGGAGATGGAGACCTTTGGGCTCTTCTTCCCCTTCCTACTCTATCTGGGGATAAATGTAGATAGACAAATAGCCCCTCCTCTCTAGTTCTTGACCTTGTTTATATTCTTCTCATGAACTTGAAAAGATTGGGCTGTTGAAACCAGTGGATTCTACCTCTTTTGGAGTCACCAAATGTGTAATTTTAGAGCTTCTTAAAAGCTGGGGACTCACAACAAGTGCACATCAATCTCGTTGTGATAAAAATGAAGACTTCTTATCCCACTGGGCGTGCCAAAACTATTGATGCAAAATCACAACACCCCTAAAATCTGCAACTTGATGGGTTGAGATTCTCAGTGTGATTGCATAACATGGATCATCTCTCAAAGTGTGGGACTTTGCATGAGTCGAGAGAGCTATCCAGATGAAGGCCGGATCCTATTCCTCTATTCGGGCACACACGTTCGGACATGAGAGGGTTTTCTAAATCCTATTGTAATTTTACAAGGAGACAGGGTTGAGGAGATGTAAGAAATAAAACCTAATCTAATAGAGGTGATGCACCAAAGGAATGATGAACATTTGCATTGCCCTTAAACACAAACCATTAAAATATGATATAATATCCATGCACAGATGACCAAAAACCGCAATGAGGGATTAGAAAAGATGTAAATAAACATAAGAGGGGTTGAAATCATCCACAGACTTATTTTTCTACTCCAATAATTTGATACAGTGCATTATAATAGCCAAGAGGCATAAATTGCATTACAACTTGAATGGGGGGTTTGAAAAATCCATGAATTCACTTGTAGGGTAGATAAAAAGGGAGGGCGCAAAGCAAGAGTGTCCAACCCTTTGAAATTGCTGCCCCCCTTGTGCAATATATAGGAGTAATTAGAGGAGGAGGCAGAAGAAATCCGAACACTTGTTTAACCACCCCTAAAGGAGCAATGCATTCCCCTGCAACAATGATGGATCTCATTATAACACCCATGCCCCCATCGCTGTCCCTTGTTGGGCAAGAAATGGTGCCCATTCTTCATCATGGTGGCAAGTGGGAGACTTGACAGCCTCGAAAATGGTGGACTGAAACATTGATGGTGGTAGGCAAAGTAGAGTGCTAAGAGCTCTCCAAAATGTCCCCTCCCACTCGATTCCGAGCCTCTTGTCGAAAGATATGACCGCTTGAAGGTGCTTCGGGTCTAGAGTCTACTTGCCCATATCCACATGGTGGCCCCGCGTGTCTTAAGGTTTCACCCCCTCCTTCATACTCTTGAAGTTATGTCGTTGAGGCATGTGGTGCCGTCTCCGCAGCCTGCTCTGTTTCCTTTATTTTTCCTAAGCCTCCTCCCTTTGGCAGAGACGCCGTGTCCGACGCAAGACACATGTTGAGAGAGCCGGCGCATGTTTGGACACCTGCCCCGAATTTTTCTTTTGAAGTAGTCTTGGTGACACATGGATCCTCTCACCGGCCTTGGGACTTTTCAACGGTTGGCTTTGTCTCCTCTTTGACTCAGACCACATGGCAAGATGACACTCGTTTGGGGACCACTTTTGGATTCACCCTTGAAGGAGCACCGAAGAGACACATGGGGATTTCTGGTGGCCCTTCCTTATGCTTAGCAGATTCAGGTGTCAAATGGATATTGCACTGGCTCATGCCTTTGGGTGAGTAAGGGGGGCCCACTATATATAATGCCAAAAACCCTATATGGGTTGAAGCCTTAGTAGCTTGACTAAAATTGTGATGGTGGGACACTTGGCATCATCCGCAGGCTGCTCCTCCATTTCCTCGTGTTTGGATTAGTCCCTTCTATTTTGCGGGGCAATATGTCTGACTCGGGACATGTGGGGGGCTCCGCATGTTTGGAATCTCCCTTTTGGGTCACCCCTTTGAAGTTACGTGGTTGGGACGTGTGGCTCCTCCCGTCGACCTTGTTCTATTTAGCTGATTCAATGGCCATCTTTACCCCCATTTGGACTCCTGGCCATGTGGCGAGATCGCACACACTTGGGGACCGCTTTTGGATCTAACCTTTGGTGATGCGCCAGTTAAGGCACGTGGCACCCTCTATGGTTCCTTTTCTCTGCTTGCTTCTGGACTCGGTGATGGGATTGAATGTGAGTCCACACAACTGGGCCGACCCTTCCATTTTTCATGTGTAAGATCGCGTTTGACCAATTTTGCCTTGGGTGGGGGGGTGCGGCGGAAATTGGGATAACACTTCCTCTTCTTGTTAATGTATCTTGTAAAACAAATTTGCATTGGATATTCAAAGGTGTTCATGTTTGGAAAGAGGCATGTTAAGTTGAAATGGAATTGATATTAAATTTCCTTCAAACTTGTAAAAATTAGATCAAAAGTGTAATTGATTTATTTATGTAAACCATACTTATTATGAAAGGGAGATGTTTATTTTCAACATCAAATATTTGGCTCAAGGAATTAATATTATCTCATTTTAAAAAGATTAGTGTTTTTGTAATGGAAATGTAGGTTGAAGTTTGCTTGCCCTTTTTGAAAATGGAAGCCATTGTATTGACAAAAGAAAGAAATCACCTTCTCATCATTGTAAAAGAGAGCATTTTGTGATTTTGAAATTATAGTCAAATTCAATACAAAGCTTTAACAAGATAGTTTTATACCTAGTACATGAAATGAAAGAACATTTCTAACTTATCCATATTTAGGGATAGATACCAATTTATAATTACTTGCACTTAAATTTTTGTTATACAACTAAACTCAATTTGATGTGTAAAATAAAGTAAAGCAACATTATACACTCTTATGGTTATATATACCTATATGAAGTTATCTTGTAAATTTATATATTTTATAATTATATATAATTTTTGAAATAAATAAAAAAATTGTTATATTACTTGTAGTTACACACACACGCCATGCACAAGACGTGCACACACACACACACACACACACATATACATATATATATATATATATATATATACTAGGCCATGATTGTGCATTGTCATTTGTTTGAATATAGGGATGGGGGGGGAGGTTGTTGACCCCACACCCCATGGGGTGGGGCATGGGGTCGGGCGACCTCCCCCACAAACCTAAAACCTACCACTATTTAATAAAACCGGTGGCCCATTTAAATATACGCACCACTCTTTTCATACTTAGCCTTAGTAAAATGTGGTCTCTGTGTAATATTTAAGACTGTGGCCTTTTTAAATCTTAGCACCGTGATTTGTTTCTTGTACACGGCCATTATTTTATTTATTGTATAGTATACACACACACACACACATACATCTAAATAACGAATGTATATATCACTATTTTAAAACACATTTAAATTGGGGCAAAATGCCCATACCCAAATAGGGAAAATACAAATAAATTACACAATAACAAATAACAATATAAATAAACCCTAGAAGAGGGTTACAAATAGAACAAGAAATAAAAATGTGTATCCATCCTTGAGCTTGAATATCCTTCCATGGCCTCCACTCTTGTTCTTCTCCTGCAAAATGAAAATGAGAAAATAAGCCAAAAGAAATGAATAAGAGCATTTCATAAGGATGATTAGGGTTAGTTGAAAACCTCGATATAAGGGTTCTAAATGAGTCCATCGAATGGATGTGATTCATCCCTACAAAAGTTAAGTGAGATTTTTGGTGGGAATATATTTTTAAATAAAATGTATGTGCAACTTGTGAATGGGGCCACTAAAGGGGTGTTAGGATGTAAGATTAAAATGTAACTTTATTGTTTAGTTGGTGACTTTTATAAAGTCCTTTTACCCTTTAAATTGATTAAATTAAATTTACCCAATGACTTCTAGACAATGTTTATTATAGGAGTTAAAATATATTTGGGTTAGGGTAAGTTTGACCTTAGCCATAAGATATTAAGAACGAATGATTTATTAATCATGAATTAATTAAATCTAGTTGAAGGTTATTTTGTGTTGCAACTCGTTTTAAACAAAAAAATATTCACTAAATTTTCCTAACTAATCTTTTGGGTTTTGTGCAGAGTAAATTTTGGGCGTTACAAATTATAAGTCCCCTCAACACTTGCATAAAAAAATATAAGTAGAAACATCTAAACCTCTCATTCCCAAAAATAACACAACCGAATCAAAAATTAGATTAACCTAATTGAAGACAAATCTAATATTAGCTAGCCATACATAATTTTAATCGACTTACAAAAATACAATCTCCCAAAAATACGATTAAATACTCCTTATGTTTTGCAAAGCCAAAAATAACCTTTGCATTGTCCATTCTTCACCTATTTGACTTGGTCAAACTGCTTTTCTCGAAAACAAAAGTAATGGTATGGCATGTTTGGAGAAGTTTAGGGTAATGTGGTATTTTGGTTTATTTGCAAAAGGCTAATTTTAGCCTCTAGTGGGCACATGCATTATTTTATTTTTCATGGGGCAATTATAGAGTGATCTCTTGGCTTTGGATAAGGTAATAATTCATTGTTTTCATTGGTAAATCCCTTTCTGCCTTGGAAAATGCATGACTAATAAAAAGGTGACTTGTTTACTATGATAAGGTTTGTGATTCCCACTGCATACATAATAATTAGTCAAAACATATTCCCCACCTATCCTAGGCACATAGTGAAAGCAACTAACAATAGGAAAACTTACTATGATTATTTACTCACCCTGGTAAATGATTCGAATTAGGTGGAGGCACCTAAAAGATTTCATTTCATTTCATTTTTAATTTGTGTCTCGAGAAGCTTCGGCCGAGAAGGGGAGATGTTGTTGATATTTTGCTAGGCTCCCATGAGAGGTTTTTCTGAGCTGGTTTCCAACTTTTGGACCGCCATTTGTTGCTTACAAAGCTCTGGTTTTTAGTCATGGTTCCACATCATTGCATTCTGGGTCGAGGGTTTGTAGAAAACTTTCAACGAGATTCTGTTTGAAATGCATTAAGTGGCTCACTATTTGTAATTTCCTGGCTCTCGAACTTTGGCCCTTTGGGCTGGCCACCATGCATATTTTCAACATAGCTCAGGATTTACTGTTGTTGGCTTTTTGTATATGGGCGATCTTGTTTATCTCACTGTGGCCCGAGCCTTTTGTTTAAACGGTTTTGTTTTGTTTCCATTGGCGGCTTGTGCTATCAACCTTATCCGAGCCCAGATGTTATTCAACTCAACTCAACGCTTTATTTCTAATGACTCGGCCATTTTAGGAGCTTGCTTGGGGTTGAACTCGTGTTCTATCCCACTCTGCTCTGTAGGATTTGATTCGACCAAGATCATTGTAGGAACTCTCCATGCATCTTCTTATCTAGATCGATTTTTGCAATGTCTTGAGCTCATGGATCAAGTTTGGGTCTGCTTTGTTGCTATGGCGACTCATCATCTTAAGATCTGAGCCTTGATGAATTTATCACTTTCTGGGTTGCTTCCATTTTGGTACTATATCTCCAACACGGATGGCCGATGAGCTAGCACGATTTTCCTTGTATGTATGGCTCTTCATTCATATCCAGCTTAGTATCCTATTCAGAGCTTCCCACTATGTCTCTTTATATATCTTGTGGGGTTCAAAACTCAAAAAAATTAGGTCGTGTGATTCTCGACTTGATGAGCTCGGTATGGCGATCTAACTTGGCTTGGCCGTTGCATTAATATCCACATGGATGATTTTCTCGAGGTAAACCGATCTAATTTCCTTACAAAAGCTCTAAGATTTTGTAAAAAATATATTTCTTGAATGAGTTGAGATTTGATTAGAATTCCGATTGGGCTCTTAGTGAATCAAGCTATAATGTACATTACTTGTGTTCTATTTTGATTCTTGATCCCTACATTTACCTTGGCATCTAGGTTACTCTCTAATGAACTCACTGTAGTTTTGTCTTGACTTCTGTTGCATTTATTACCAATTCAACCATTAGCTGGGCTATCTTTTACTGCTGTGTCATGTTTTTTTGTAGAGAGATCTGCATTTTTGGGTTCTAGCCTGGCCTTATACTTTGTGGGTTCTTATCATGCCGATAAGTTTTGGGTTTATTCCGTTCATTCTCAACCATGTCTTTACGTCGAGATTTTAATGAGTCATGCATTTACTCAAATACTTAGTTCTGTGTTATCATTCCATTGTAGTCTGATCTAGTTGTGTTTCAACTCTTCTTGTTTAAGTTAGCTCCCTCTACTTTACTTTGTGCATTGTGGGTCTTTTCATTTTGTGGGTGAGTTGCACTAGTTGTTGGTTTAATATTTTGCTTTCCGAGTTTGAGCTAAATTAATTTTTGACTCGTTGCTTTCTGTAGGTGCATAAATTGTAACTCAACCACCAAGGAGTCAAGCTTCAACCGAGCTCATCTCAGCCTGCACTTATAAACTTACATTTCCATTTGATTTGTTTTGCCAAATCTGGGCATTAGTCACTTATATCCTTTACTTGGGCTCATTATTGATTTGTATAGCTCGGTCTTGTATCAAATAAACATGGCTTAATTTGCATCATCTTGTCATGATGATCCACCCAGCTCTTATAGGGTAGGAAATTCTTGGTGTTTAAATTATGCTTAATGTTTTTTTAAGTTTCTTCTTTGGCTCTCATTCATGATGAAGCTTATAAACTCTTAAAGAATGATGGTCACAAACACATTTTTATTACACAAGACTGCGTGTCAAGAAGATCTGATCACCATTATATATCTTTTTGTATACTGTTCTTTGGGATTTTACATGACACTCATTCATCTTAGAATTTGTACCTAATTTTGGTGAGCTAAGCTTCATTTTGAAACTGAAAATGGTTATTTTCTATGCTTCTTGAATGAATGTAGATTAAAATTTGAGCATTGATCCTTTTTGAAAACTTGTATCCTCCTTTGGTGATCATTCTAGAATATTGCATTAATGGCTTCTACAAAAGGAGTCATGCATAAATCCAAAAGTTGCACTTAAAACACTTGCCCCTGTAGATCATCTACATGTTTGATCTGATATATTGAAGATACATTAATTGAAGTTATCTGTTGATAAGATGCACATTTTAAACTTGATGGATCTTACTAAAATTCTTAATTCGTTGAGAATATGTACTTTGAATCAAATTGAAGCTTATCATAGGAACATGTAATGTGAAAACATGATGCATATAGATGGCTACTTCCTAATGAAATTTTATTTAAAACCTTGCATACATTTATGGCATATTTTCCACCCTATATTTGAGATCATGATGCAAATATGTATCTTAGTTTATGATGATGCATATACATATCACACTAGTAAAATAAGGAGTTAGATACCCCGAGCTATAACATGCTTTCATTTTATCTTTTAGGTACAGAGGAGCAAGAGCTTGGAGAAATATGGAGAAGCTTGGAAGTAACCTTCAACTCAGGAAATGATAGGTTCTTACTTCTTACCTTTTCATATTTATATTTATATCCATTTCTTTTTCTTTGTTATCCATATCCTACAAACTTGTGTGGGAACATTATAACTTTCCTTATGAATAAATCAAATTTTTGTATGTAATGAACTCAGTAAAGGTTTATTTTGCATTTTTTTAGTAACATGATATGAAATGAACCTTTACAACTCATCACAATAAGAAAACTTCACATAATCATAAGGAAATAAAATGAATTAATTGTACCTTCATTTGATCATCTAGAACACAAGTAATAAACACTGTTTTCAACTATACTTTACCCCAACACTTAAAATCTGCAACTTAATTTGAAGTTTAAACATGTTATTTACTATGTCTACTACCATTCCCGCCTCCATCTAGGCCCTGCAGTAGTATTTCATGGCTGATGTACGGTCTTGGTGAAGAAGGCAACCTAGAATGGCTACATATGTGAGGCATTTTATCCTGGAACATCACTTTAATATACTAATTTTCCTACATTCCATCTCTTAATCTATCCAAATAGACTACCTAGGAAAACATTTGTACCCCCTCCGATGATTGACCAAAATATTCAATAGTTTCTTCAACACATACATATGGATGGCCACCTTTCGTTGTCATTGAAAAATTGAACCTCAAACAAATTTATTTGACACCACCGACATTATTACGAAATATAAGACAGTTTGGTCCTTTGGCGGATCCGGTGACTAATTGGTGTCCATATTTTTTTTGCCCAAAAGGGGAAATTTATCATTTTTGTATGTTCGGGATCTCCAATCGAGTGTCAATCACAATCAAAATATGGGTAGATTTAGTTACTGAGAGAAGAATATAGACACGAAGGTTTTTTTGCCAACTGTTTGAAAACAATTATCTCCATATTTGACACTCTTTTATTGACATTTGGTCAAATAGTTCATGTGCATCCTACATACACATTTGGAATAAATCAAGAAAAATTTCAAGAACATGATTAAACCGATTCTAAGAACACAGAGTTTACATGCCAACTATTTGACAAATTTTCTCAAGTAAATTGCAATGTCGAATAGTCCGTAAAAGGAAATAAAGGAGTCATTAACTTGAATTTGTCTACAAAAACATGAAAAACTACCATGTTGATAGAGTAACAACCTTTGAAGAAAAAGTGTAGGCCCTCAAACAGAAGTGTTGGAATTATATTCGATTGTCATGGAACAAAATAAATTGATTTCTCGAACAATTTGAGCATATCAACATTTTGTAAACCTCCATGGTAGATTTTAAATCTTCTACTTTAAATTTCTTTCCTTTATAGAGATCATCTCCAATCCTCTATCCACTTTGAAGGATCTCGACAAATTTGTAATATTTTTATGGATACCACTTGCAAGAATACATATTTTACAAAAATTATTCATTGCTTCTGTTATTCCATCCAATATACTCAAAATTTACTCGAATCTTGATGGTGAATCTCCTTTCTAGATTTAAAACCAGAAATTAAAAAAACTAGACGCTATTGGTGATGTACTTCTTCTTGGTGACTTCAATTCATGGACTGGACACTTTAAGTGTGCTAATCATGATCTTCATAATGACCCTTTGATTATTTATGAAGTGGGTCATCATGAATAAGAGATTAAACGTTATTCTAAAGATTCTATAGTGATTGATTATGGAAAGACCCTAATCAATTTAGGTGAATGTCATGATATTTTTATATTGAATGATACATAACACTTCCATAATTCTACATGCTTTACTTGTTTTCCTCATCCTGGTGCAACTAGTATTGTAGACTATGTTATATCCTCGTAAATGTTTTTCTTTGAGTATGTACGATCTCCACATATCAAATTCTCTCCCACTTCTCAAAGACCATTCCTTTATCTCTTTTTGTATGCCTCTTACCAAACATATTACAAATTATTCCCTCGCTCTCTCATAAATGTACCGATATTCATTTTGACCATGAATATGATGCGAGTTATAGCAATATACTTAAAACTAACGTCGTGAACATTTATGATATCTTAGACCCGGTGTAGAGGGATACTAGACTATCCAAGGTAATTATGGTTTCTGATTTTAAGGAAATACCCCACTCCAATCATACTTCCCGACCCCATACCCATGGTCATTTCCCTAGGAATTCTTGCTATGATTTGGATTGTAAAAATGTTCATAAGTTAACTAAATGTATTATGACCGAAACCCCCAGTAAAGACAAGTTGGCCCAAAATATTTACAGAATTATTATTCGAAATAAAAATGACAATACTTTTATAACTATTGAAGAGCTAACATATACAATGTCTTTATGGAGATCATTTTTATCCAAAAAAACTATTTGTACAATTCCGGCTGCATACATGGTATACATATGCTAGCTCTTTCTATGATGCTCCCAATCATCCCCCATCCATTTAAATCCTATACCACCTACATGTCATTTCTTCACCAAAAAGATTCTCCTTAAAGCCATCTATAATCTCAAGTCCTATGAAGGCCAAGATGTGGAAAATTTAAAAGTTAAATTTTTCCATCATAGCTCAATTGTTCTTGCATTCTATATCTCTTATATTTTTATTTTTGTTGTTCCTCATGGCCTTCCCCCCACTTAAACACCTCGTATTATACATCCCATCTACAAACTTAGATATTCTCTTAAACTTGAGAAATATTGTATCATCATGATTGGGCATACTCGGCTAAACTTTTTGCTACAAAGTGCTTGAAGATTATATCTCACGGTGGGTAGAGAAAAAACATATTAGAGAAAAAGGTCAAAGAGGATTTAAAAGGAATCACCAAACAAATGATCAAATTTTCACTTTAGTTTCCATTATAGAGGAAGCAAAGGATAACAAGAAGGTGACAAGAAGAAGTTATATTGTTGTTTTTGAAAGAAATTTGGTACAAGATACTAAGGAATCTTTTGATCCGAGAGGCTTGAAGAGTTTGGTAATCCTAACATGGTAATTTATCTTATCATGACTTTGTATGAGATTTTTTTGACATATTCATTCCAAAATGGGAACTACTAATGGCATTTATAGTACCATAGGTGTGAAATAATACTTTCTACGCTCACCTACACTTTTTGGGCTCTATATTGAAGAATTAGATGATCTTATCTCCACAACCTCATGTAGCATGAATGGTTGTAGCCTCTTTAGGATATATATTTCTATTTTATTGTTTGCATATGATATTATTTTATTTTATTTTACTATGGGCAAATGGTTTTTTTGAAAGGGACTATACCCTTGTACAAAAAGGCTAAAAAATCCAGAATAAAAAAATGAAAGTACAAAAGAATGATAAAAATCAAGATAGAACATGAACATCCAAAGAAGCAAGGAAAAAACCTGCAAGGAAACATCAACTGCATCACAACAACAAAACAACAATCATATAGGTGGAGAACCGGTATTCTTTCCAACAGGTTTCTTCTTTTTGTGCACCATTTTCCAACCTTCCAAGACCTCCTCAACAGGAAGATGCACTTCAATAGAATTAATCGGCAGATAAGCATTTTTTCCGTTAAAAAGGAAGGAGGGGTATTTTCCTTTTCTGCCATGCTATCACTCGAAACAACTGATTTCTTGTTGTCAACAACTAGTATTTCTAAAAAGGAGTTTCTGGAACCAATTCCGAGCTAACATCAGAATCATCATTTGAATCTAGATCCTCCTTGGCATCAATAACCATATGTTCTGGCAGAGCATCTTTCCACCAATTTTTTCTTTTAGTGCGCTTTGCTATCCCATAATTAGCAACAATGTGTCCTAAGCTGAAGCACTTTCTACATCTAAAAGGTATACCTTCGTAATCTAACGGTTGTGACCAAGTTCTATTCTGAAATTTAAGATCTATGCTTGCAGGGAGGTTTTTAGAGGTATCCAATTCAACTAAGATCCTGACATAGGTAGTATGGGTATAACCGGTGGTTTGAGAATCAATGTAAATAATATGTCCCAAGACATTTCCAATGGAGATCAAACATTCACTAGACCAAAATTGTAGGGGTAGATGGGGCAATCTAATCCATACAGGTTTACAAGAAAAGGATTCGGTGAGTGGATTAAAAGAGGGAAACCATGGTTTTATAATGAGGTAACATGATTGACAAACCCATAGTTTGGACTCTATGATTTCCTTGTCATGTATTGAAGAGAAAACCACAATAAAAATACCTTTCGCATAGGGGTAAAGGTCCATCCTTCTATCTAGAAGCGGGCTCTAGTGTTTGGATATCCAAGCATGCAGTACTGGTAGGGTAGGCCAAAAACCTCCAAATCTACAAATCAAAGCATTTTTCTGGTAGAAATCTTCATATTCAATAACCTCCTTGCCAAAAGTGATACTAGGGGAGTTTCAAGGGGGTAGATAATATTATTTTTAGTTCACACTCAATTAAAGGATTTCAAAATTATCCCAATGCATTGAGCAATTTTTATGATAAGAAAGGCCTTGAAGTAAATCTTGCAAAGAAAAAAATCATTGCATTCAATACAACCAAGAAAATAACATCTACAATGAATTTGATTTACAAAGGAAAACAAGTTGAGGTGGTGTAACCATACACCTACTTGGGCGTGGTTTTCTTTGGACCACATTTTAGTTTAGTTATGATAATAAAAGCAAGACTGAGCAAATGTTATGTAGAGTTGAAAGCCTCGTAAATATAATGTTTTTAGCTTCAATTTCAAGATACCGAGACAAAGGTTTTAATTTTTCATACGTTGGTTACACGAGTACACTAATATATGGATGTGATGTTTGGGGTCTATATTTGAGATAAAATGATTTCAACCATATGGAAAGAGTTTTCATTTCCATGTTATCGAAGAATATTTGATCCAAAAGAACAATTCCTCACTCAATTATTCTTGTAGATTTTGGGGTATGTCCACTCTTTATCACTTTGATTTTCAATGTTATCACTATGTTGCATAGGCTTTAATGCATGGCAGATTATTTTTCTGGTCAGAATAGATATCCATATTTGGCACTCCAATCTTCTATGCAACTTGTCAAAAAAGGATGCAAATCTTGTTGGTATGCAAGAGTTATGACTCTCCTTCAGAAGCTGAATATTGATATAGAAAGACTTCCTCCTCTTTGGTTTTCCATTAATTCTCCTCAACTCACTAAACATGAAGTTAATAGGGGTATACGAGAAGAAATCACTAAGTCTTATTTGAAAGTTACATGGTTTGCTCCAAAAGAGCCTTTGAAACCAAAACTTATTCACTATTTTCATTTTTATTCCTGCTTCCATGAAGATCAAAATAAAATTCCTGAATACATGAAGAAGTTGTTTCCTTTATGCTTAAGTACCCCTTTATCTCGGTTTCACATTTTCTCTCACTCGCTTTCGATGGAATTTGATCATAGTCTCCCACAAGATGAGCCTATATGTCAGTTGTGTTTTCTAGGGGTTGAAAGTGAAGAGCATTTTATATTCAAGTGTCCCATACGCACTATGAAATTAGTGGAATATACAATTATCTATTAAGATATTCCAATGGATCTTTAAGGATCCTCATTCAATATGAAGACCAAAAATGTTTAGCTTTGTTTATTCATGAGACACTTCAACTTCAGTAAAGAACATTCAAATCAAATTTTTCAAATACAAATAAATAAAAACATATTAGTTCTTACTTCCAAATAACTGATTTTAGGAATCTTAAGAGATCTCATCCGCATGAGACAAGTTATTCTAGATATGTCAAGCATCATACATTCTACTAGTTCCAAATTCTTCAATCTTCTGGTAGTTGATTTGTTGTTTATTTTTTCGGAGATTCTTGTTATCATCGAATCACAACAACCTCTAGTTTGCACAAGTGTGTGTGCTTGAGCTCACAGTGTGACTGCATAACATGGGTACTATCTCTAAGTTTTGGGAATTTTTACTTGAGATAGACCTCTAGAGAAAGTTGGTTCTTGCTCCTAAACTACCTGCCATAATCTACTCTAATGCAGGTAAAACTACCTCATCCTAATATAAATTTCCAAGGGACTAGGTAGAGAGAGTACATGAAAAAAAAGCCTACACTAAAGTGGTGATACACCAAAAAAGGAGGATATCAAAAAGCTCTCCAGTGTGTGAAAAATGGAAGCGAAGTACATACTAGAGAGGAAGATAACAATTCTTCATAGTCTAGCAAAGTGCATTCACAATAATATTTTATACACACACAATGATAAGGAATCCTTGCAAAATAATAAACAATATATTTGTAATGAGTTTGAAAGGGCATAAATAATGTAAACAAACAAAACAGGGAAGATACATCCACAAACTTACATCTATTACTTCATTGATATGCATAATTCAATCTATTACAAGATAAGGGCCTAGATCACCATGCAAGGAGTTCACTAGAATGTCCTACATCACATTGGATTCACAAAAAGAATTGAAAGAGTTTTGTTGCACAAAAACTATCTCCACTTACAAATGAGCCCAAAACTCCAATTTATAGAGTTCGAAAGGGGGGGAGAGAGAGAGAGAGAGAGAGAGAGAGAGAGAGAGAGAGATGAAAACCCCAAAATATGACTTCCCACCACTTGCAAGATGTCATAAATGGAGTGAAATGATGGTATGTTGCTTGAAAATTCTCCCCATGTCATCTCATGACTTGCAGTAGTGAAGAATGTCTGCCCATGCTTCATTAAATGTTCTCCCAACCACCAATAAAATCATTGTTCTGAATTGGGAACTTTTTTTGAAAACTCACGATCAGTTCTTCATCAAATTCTAAATTTATTAATTTTTGTGCATTAGGATCGGATCTACGATTCCAATGGTACCAATTTTACGTGATTCTCGTTGAGAAATGAAAAAGATATGGCAATCTGAGTGTAGGCAATTGTTTTGGGTCTGCCAGGCATTTCTTGCATTTTATGGGATTGAGTATTTAATTTATTGGAGATGGATATGTTTCATTTATTTTCACATATCTACCCTCATTAAAATTAAGAAATATAGTTTTTTTGGCATAGAAGATGTCCGCCCTTTCTCGAAAAGTCAAATTTTATGAAAAATAGAGCTTTGGGTCAAAAGTTATGACCATTTGAAGTTCGGGGTCGGGCATTGACTTTTCCTTTGTATTGCGGGTATGCGGGTTTTGGGGAACTCATGTCCCCGAAGAATTGCATCCTTGAGTCACCTTTGAAACACTACTTTAGAACCTAGAACTGCCCTCCGCTGCTTATACTCTCATCTTTTGTACTAAATTATTGAAGTCAAGGTTTGTGAGAGTAGAAAATTACCTGAAACATGGATTTCACACATTCCTGCAACTATGATCCACAAGGCTGAATGATGAGTGCCTATGAATGTTGCCTCAACATCTGATTTTAGTTACTCTACATTTATTTGAATTTTAAATCTGTAACTATTGCAAGCAACTTATGAGCTTCCCACTACAACAGTCCCTCTTTCATGAAGTGTGATGAATTGTATACAAAGCATACACTAGAAGCAATAGAACATGTGCACCAACACTTAGGAAATGAAAACTATTATAGCAACAACAACAATGTGTGAAAGAACTTGGAGGAACTAGAAATCCTAGACTAATATATACAAGGGTGAGAAATTCTTCCTTCTAGTAGCAATGTTTGAGATAGATTCCATTGAATGGAATATGCAAGTATTCACCATCAAACTTAGCCAGCCAAAAGAAATTGATACCTTTACATTTAGTGATCATATATGGACCACTCCATATGGCATCAATCTTGGAATACGCACTGGCTTTACACACTCAACATCCCACTTCAGTACCAAGTCTCCTGCTTGGAATGTCCTAGCTTTAGCTTTCTTGTCAAAGCTCTTCTTGATCAATGCTTGATCCTTCTCCATGGTCTACATTGCATGTTCTCTTGCTTCTTCTAATTCCATCAGCTCTGCATACCTGATTTCCATAGGCTCAAAATCAACTAGTTATAACTATTTCATGATTTCTAATGCCGATAATTCAAGAGATATATGCAACAATGCTTCCTTTCCATATACAAGCTTGTATGGAGAGCTTCCTATAGACCTCTTGGGTGTGATCCTATCAGCCCATAGAGCTGATTTGAGATTTATGTGTCAAGTTCTCTAATTCTCATCAAGAGTCCTTCTGATGATTCTCAGTAAGTTTTTGTTTTTAGAATTTGCTTAGCCATTACCCTAGGGGTAATAGTTAGAAGAAGTGCTGAGATAAATACCATTCTTGATAGCCCATTTAGTGATTTTGGTGCCAAGGAATGCCAATGCATTATCTGATATGATGGTGGCAGGGACACCAAATCTCATGACTATCCCTTCATAGAAATCCAAGATGATGGATTCATTTACCTCCTTAAGTGCCATTGCTTCAGTCCACTTGTTGAAATAGTTTGTTGCCATAAGTATCCACTTGTGGCCTTGACTTCAATTTGGATTGATTACTCCAATGAAGTCCAATACCCATTGCATGAATGGTTGATCCACTAAAATTGGATGAAGGGCAAAGTAGCTGCTACTAATTTTCCTTCCCCATGAGGAATGCACATTTCTTACATCTCTTGATCCATGAGTAGCAATCATTAAACATTGTAGGCCAATAGTAATCAACCTTCATGATTTTAGAGCTATTACTCATGGAGCAAAGTGGCCTCCTGCTTCCATGTCATGAAATTCATGTAATATCTTCTCAACTTGACTTGTTGGGACACACCTTAATAACACCCCATTCACATCCTTCTTGAATAAGATGCCATCAATGAGAACATATGGAATGGATTGTAATCTGAAATATCTTCTCTTAGATTTGTTCCATTCTGGAGGGCACAAACATGTTTGGAGATAATGCACCAAGTCTTGAGTCCAACATGGAATGGGTGCATCATCAGCTAGTTGTTCTTGATCATTCTATAGTAGTAGGACAACCTCTTCTTCACCTTTTGACTCATCTTGTTGTTTGGAAGCGATATGCTCACACAAACCTTTTCCATGAACCAACTTGGTCACTTTGATTTCAATGTCATATTCCATTACCCGAGTGATCCAACCTCTCTCTCTTCTCATTCAGATCCTTGTTTAGGAGAAAATATTTGACACCAACATGAGACACAAATAGTTGAATTTTATTGTTCGAGACAAAGTGTTTGAACTTCTTCAAACTCCTAATGACAACAAGAACATGCCTTTCAATAAAATACCATCTTACTTGTACTCTCCAGGATTTGACTGAAGAATGTTATGGGTTGTTGTGAACCTTCTCTATTCAGCTACACCAAGATAGTTGAAATTGTGTCTAATCCTCAAAATCATACAACATGAAGTCCTTTGAAAATTATGGGTTGATAAGAGTTGGAGCTTGTGATATTGCATGCTTGATAGCCTCAAAACTCTCTTTGCCTTTTGTTGTCCATTTGAATGCAAGACTCTTCTTCAACATCATTGTTAAAGGCTTTACAAGAGTGGAAAAATCAGGCAAAAATTTATGAGACAAAGTTTATCCTTCCCAAGAAGCTTTAGAGAGCTTCTTGTGGTATGGCAATGGAAGTGTTCGGATGGCTTCAAATATTTCAGGATCAATTGTCAACCCTTCTCTTGAAACAATGTGGCCCAAAATTTTCCCTCGTGTGCCAAGAATACACATTTTTTTGGATTCAATGACACTTTGAATCTTCTACACCTTTGAAATACTTTCTTGAGGTGAAAGAGATGGTATATTGCATTCTTTGAGAACACGGTGATATCATCTAGATATACAAGCACTATTTTGTTGATTAGTCCTTTGAACACCATATCCATAGCTTGCTAAAATGTTACTTCGGCATTTGAAAGTCCAAATGGCATCTTCTTGTAAGCATATGTGCCCCATTTCGTAGTGAAGGTCTATCTTGAATTGATCATATTCTTTTACCATTATTTGATTATAGCCGAGTAGCCATCTAGCAATGAAAACCTTTCGAACCAGCTACAACCTGCAATATTTTCTCCATTGATGGAAGTGGATAATGATCTTTAAGTGAAGCTCTATTTAGATCATGGAAGTCTACACACAATCTGATTTCTCCATTTCTCTTTCTCACCGGCACCAAGTTTGCAACCCAACTTGAATGTTTGATAGGAAAGATGATGCTAGCTTCAATTAGCTTGTTCAACTCTTTTCTCATGAGAGGTTCAATGTGAGGATTCAATGACCTTTGCTTCTATCTGATAGGCTTGGATTCGGATCTAGCTCAATAGTATGTTGTGCTAAATTTGGGTTGAAACCTCTTAAATCCTTATAATTCCATGCAAAGACATCTGGGAATTCTTGGCAAAGTTGAACAAATTCATATTTCTCTTGTGGGGTGCTTACTTTTCCAATTTTGCAATGTCTTGCCTTCACCTACTAAAATGGGCTCTGAATCTTCACCCTTTACGAATTTTGCTTTTCCTTTCGAAGAACCGATCATTTGGGTTAAAGATTGAATCCAAAGTTATAAGCCCTTTTGGTAATTTGTTAGTCTTAGCTGCACCACTTGGTCACCATACTGTTGCTCCAACTTGTCTTGGTTTCTAGCAGAGAACTCAACTTCTTCTTATATAAAATTAACAATTTTCTGATCATTCTGAAGACTTTCCAACTTGTATTGTTATCCAGAACAAATGGTCTTATAACCACTTTGATATGAGGATGATATTTCTCACTTTTGATACTTTCTACAACATCAAATGCTGCCCCGATTGTTGCCAGTCTATCTACTACTTCATTCTTCTTTCTTGGGATGGAATTGATGTTAAAAGCTTGAAATCTTCAATGAGATCCCATACCCGATTTTTAGTTCTTCAATAGATCATTCTTAGCAGCATTTTGTCCTCTGACTTGGTTCACAATTAGCTCACTATCTCCAAAGACTTGCAAGTTTTTAATACTCTCTTTCTTGCCCAATGTAATCCGTGAATTAAAGCTTCATACTCAGCTGTGTTGTTTGAGCAAGCAAACTAGAAACAAAAAGTTGAGTAATATTTTGTACCTTGTGGTGAAATGAGCATAGCTCCTCCTCTTGCACCTTGTCTACTCCTTGATCCATCAAAGAATAATTGCCATACTTCATTATCATCTTTGTGATCTGGCTTGGTGATGCTAGGGAGAGGTTGATTCTCTTCATGCAAACAATAGACTCCTAATTCAGCTTCTTCCATTTCCTTGTAAGGATCAAAAGCATGCCTTTTATTTTCCCATTCATCAAGAGTCAAGTCTGGAATGCATTTGAATTTTAGTATCTGCTTCATAGGTGCTTGGAAATCTCTTGATCAAAGGTTGAACAATTCACATTGATTGGACTCAATGTATGAGGCTCTATATGAAAGTTTGCAATAGGCTCAGATCTGATTGTAGCCTTAGCTCCATACCTTATTCTAAATAACATATGTGACCAATCAATAGACAAATAGCCTCCAATTTTAGCGGTGAAGTCTCTTGACAAACACAATGCAAAGAGTGGTGGAAAGTCTATGATTGATACATCTTGTAACACTGTTACATTGGGACATGCATGCAATGTGAGGCTCAAATATTTGATTACTCCAATTATTGTTATTGTTGTCCATCCAATTGCACCACACCTTTGGAAATGACTTCATATTGAAGGCCCAATTGATCAACTATTTGTTTTGGCATGACTGAGCTACTTCTCCCGAATCAATCATGCAATTATGCACCAACTTATCTCCGATGATCAATGAGATATAGAATGGTGGAGGCTTCAAATTTTTACCTTGGTGGTCTCCTTGATTTCCTTCTTGTTGAGCTACATTGGTAAGAACTTTTTCTTGTTGATTGGGTGACTGATTTGATGTTGACCAATTTGCCATAACAGTTTGTAATAGGTCTCTTTGTCTTGGGATAGCTAATGACTCCCACATTGAGATGTTTACATTTGTTTTCTTCATCTGCTCAATGATGTTGAATGGAGATGAACTATCTCTTCTTCCCCTTTCCTTGCACATTCTTCTCTTGCACATGGGTTGTTACAACCAACACTTGGGTTGGTCTAGAAGGTGGCTTGGGTTGACCTTGTACACATTGGGAGCTGCACTTTGATTACCCATACCTTGTTGAGTGATAGAGGGTTGTGGATCATTTGAATTTGATGACTGTCCTTCTCAATATTCCTTTTCTTGGACCATGTATTGGCTGCTACACTTTGAGAAGGATCTTGATTTATACCATAGAAATATTCATCCTGCCAATTGACAAGTGTGGTCTCATTGGAGGTGCCCCTTACTGAGTTGCTTCTGCTACTGATTTCCTTCTTGGCTTGTCTCTTGTTCCACACTAGTTGTTGTCACCATAAGAGCTTGATTCAAAGCACCATTGAAACACATTGACTAGTTATGAGGTTGATTGCATGGGAAACACTAGTCATATTCTTGAGCCATGTTATTTTTCACTGGTACCAAGGCTCTAGATGTGGATGCAACATTAGGATTGTAAGGTTGAAATGGCCTATTAGCAGGAGGTTTGACTTGGTTCTGATTTGTAGTTTGAATGGGTGGCCTATTAGGATGATATGGAGGTCTATTGGGTTGGGTTTGAGGCTGGTATGATCTGAAATTTTGAGCTTGTTGCCTCTTAAGTGTCACCAACTCATTACCTAAGTTTTTTAGTTGCTTCATGACTTCTTGGAGCTCACTTGAGGTACTAGAAGATGAGGTAGAAGATTCATTCAAACTCTGATTTCTTGGAGTAGGAATGAGAGCTAATGTAGGTGTTTGACTAGTGCTTGGAGATCCTATTTCTAGATAGAGAGGCATAGGTGGCCTAGTGTAATTTTACAGCTTGAATTAAGTAATTTTCAGCTCTAATAGCAATGTTATAGGCTGTGGGTAAAGTTATACCTCCCATAGATTGAATCATCATGGAAATATCAGAATTTAAAGCTTTAAGGAAGTATAGAAAGCACCTTTAGTTGTTGGTCTCACAACCAATAGAATCCTATCCCACATCTACTAGAATCTGAAGTTGAAATCGGTCATTTGTTCATTAGGAGCCCTCTTGATTGTTGTCAATTGTTCCAATAAAGACATATTATCTCCCTTTTCCCAAATTGATTATGAAGGATGTGCATAAATGATCCCAATTCTAGATAGACCCTGTTGTTAGACTTCTGAACCATTGCAAAGATTTACCCTTTAAAGGAGGATGCCAACAACTTAACAACAATGTCCATTTCAACAATTTCGTGAATTGCACAAACATTTGCAATGTCTTGGATGTGGTCAATTGGAGTTGTTTGGTTCTCTCCGAGTGAAATATGGAATGTTCTTCAATGCTACAACTGGAACTAGATTTTGTGCATTGAGAGTAAGTGGGTTGCTTCCCATGAATTTGACATAGGGATTGGCTATGCCATCCTGATTGGTCGGAGAACTCTAGTTGATTGAATAAAAGGCCTCTAGGTGGAGGTGTTGATAAGGTTCTATTTGGTGGAGATGGAGACCTTTGAGCTCTTCTTCCCCTTCTTGCTCTATCTGGGGATAAGTGTAGATAGAAAAATAGTCCCTCTTCTCTAGTTCTTGACCTTGTTTGGATTCTTCTCATGAATATGCCAAGTTTGGACTGTTGAAACCAGTGGATTTTTCCCTTTTGGAGTCACCAGATGTGCAATTTAAAGATTCTTACAAGTTAGAGACTTACAACAAGTGCACATCAATCTTGCTGTAATTAAAATAAAGACTTCTTGGTCCCACCTTTGGGCATGCCATAACTATTATCACCGAATCACAACACCCTCTATTTTGCACAAGTGTGTGTTCTTGAGCTCACGGTGTGACTGGATAACATGGGTACTATCTCTAAGTTGTGGGAATTTATACTTTGAGATAGACCTCAAGAGAAAGTTGGTTCTTGCTCCTAAACTACCTCCCACAATCTACTCTAATATAGGTAAAACTATCTTATCCTAATATAAATTTCCAAGGGACCAGGAGAGAGAATGCATGAAAACAAAGCCTACACTAAAGCGGTGATACACCAGAAAAGGAGGGTATGAGAATAGCTCTCCAATGTGTGAAAAATGGAATCAAAGTGCATACTAGAGAGGATGATAACAGTTCTTCATAGTCTAGCAATGCATTCATAACAATATTTCATACACACATAATGATAATGAATCCTTGCAAGAGAATAAATAGACACAATATATTTGCAATGAGTTTGAAAGGGAAGAAGAATGTAAACAAACACAACAAGGGAAGATACATCCACAAACTTGCATCTATTACTTCATAGAAAATTCAATATATTACAAGATAAGGGCCTGGATCACCATGCAAGGAGTCCACTAGAATGGTCTGCATCACATTGGCTTCACAAAATAAATTTGACAGAGTTTTGTTATACAAAAACTATCTCCCCTTATAAATGAGCCCAACACTTCAATTTATAGAAACCTTAGAGAGAGAAAGGAGAGAGAGAGAGAAATGAAAATTTTGAAATCTAACTTCCCACCACTTGCAAGATGTTATAAATGGAATGAAATTATGGTATTTTGATTGCAAAAGGCTTCCCATGTTGTCCCATGACTTGCAATAGTGAAAAATGTATGCCCATGTTTCATTAAATGTTCTCCCAACCACCAATAAAATCACTATTCTTAACTGGGCACGTTTTCATAAAAATCACCATCCATTCTTCATCAAATTATGAATTTCTTGATAACTTTGTGCCATACTTGGAGCCATGATTCCAACGTACGATTTTGCACGTTTCGTTGAGAAATGCAAAAGATATGACAATTTGAGTGTAGGCGTAGTTATTTTGGCTCTGCCAGACATTTCTTACATTTTACGGGATTGAGTATTCAATTTGTTAGAGCTAGAGATGTTTCCTTTATTTTCACATATCTACCCTCATTAAACTTAAGAAATTCAATTTTTTGTGGCATAGAGGACGTTGTTCCCTTTCTAAAAGTCAAATTTTGTGAAAAAGAGCTCTGGGTCAAAAGTTATGACCGTTTGAAGTTCGGGGGTCGGGTGTTGACTTTTCCTTTGTATTGTGGGTACGCGGGTTTTTGGGGAACTCATGTCCCTGTGGAAATTGAACATCCGGGCCTCCTTTCTCCACCTTTTCGATTCCTTTGACATGTGGTGATTTTGGGTTTGGATGTCCCATGTGTCCCTGTGCGGATTGGGCTGATTTTCTCCGCATCGCCCAACTTGGGATTTTCTGTCTCGCACCTCCA
Organism: Taxus wallichiana var. yunnanensis; assembly: GCA_018340775.1. Taxonomy (NCBI): domain Eukaryota; kingdom Viridiplantae; phylum Streptophyta; class Pinopsida; order Cupressales; family Taxaceae; genus Taxus; species Taxus wallichiana. Next base: position 866,096,230 of record CM031242.1, read on the forward strand.
CCGTTGACCGGGCAATGAAGGCTGTTGACTTCTGCTCCACCCACTTTGCTTTGAGTGTGGTGATTTCAGATTTTTGGGTCCCATGTGTACCTTTGACCCAACTACCCTGCGGACTAAAACTTCTGTCTTTTCCGCATTTCCCTTACTTGCGGCTATTTCAGATTTTTTTGGGCCCGCCTGCGCTGCACGACACATTTTTCCACCATCTCTGCAATACACTTGGTCATGACCAAATCAGATTTTTGGGTATTTTAGGTACTTTTGTCTCGGCTATACCGCAAACATGCGCGGGACATTTTTATCTCGCTTTTTCTACATTTCATCTTTTGCCTCCTTAGCATTTCATCCCCGAACTTGGTACGAAAAACCTTGGTACGACCCGCATTGGTTCAATCGCGCCCCTGCACTTGCAATGCACTAAAACAGCCCTTGAATTCATTTTTTCCAATTTTTTCAAAATATTCTAACTCTTTGGATTTTCTTGGACATGGAAGTTAGAGGAAACCAAAGGGGTACCCAAAAATCTGAATTTTTGGCCTTTCACCGTTTCACTTGTTCAATTTGAAGAAATTGTGCAAGTTATCAAAATTACCTCGGGGTAAATTTTGGATAACAATTCTTTTAGAACTCCCTTTATTTATTGGTCCTTATACTACCCATTATGTCCCATAGGTCATTCCTGGCCTTTCGTGGACATTAATATCTAAATTAAATTAACTCAATTTCTAATGCATGATTTTCAAATTCCATCCACATTTACTCGAAGGATGGAATTTTACTATGATTTATGAGTTATTAGGAACAAATTACATATTGGGAGAAATATTAAAATGAATGTGATGTATTCAAAGGTAATAAAACTCATCATGCTAGACATTTAACCCATAAAATGAAACTCCACTCATAAAAGACAATCATAAGACTAATTTGTGATCACTGCAACAACATTATGTGAATGTTCTTCTCTATGAGTTAATTTTTTAAATACTCCACATGACACATACACATACACATACACATACACGTATGCATACGCGTACGCATACATATACATATACATATACATACTACCACATTTTTGTATAAAATAAAAATGAACAACCCAGATCATTCAAACATATAAAGTTCCTACTCTATAAATTTTACATCCATATTTATCTATATACATATTTTTTGTTGCATCATCTACTAAAATAAGCTACTCTAATTTAGTTTTCTATGTCCATAACCTTCTCTCGAAGCTCAATCTTCAATAGAGGTTAAGAGTATGCAAGTAAAGGTTATGTAGTCTAGCTTCACATTTTAACCGGAGTTGCTTCAAAATTTTAGGTTCCTTTTTAAAAATTACTTATTGTGCATACCCTACCAACATAACATTCCATAAGATAATAGTTCAAATAACGGTGGAGGTTATTTTTGGATTGATAATTCTACCAAACTTTAAGATAATTGAGAATAACATCTAATAAGGACCGAGGATGGAAGGAAAAATACATTTCAGATGCTTCATACCTATGTTATTTTCCATCTAACATATCGGGAAGTCCACCCTGTAGTGCCCCTGTCATCCAAAATCTTATGTTTTATTCATCTTTCCACACCTTTTTATTTTTGAGTACTACAATATCCTTATTTTATTAGCCGATAGATGTTTTTTTATATTATTGATGAATGGTTTTTTAAGAGTGAGGTCATAACCCAACAACAAGAAAGTTCAAAAACAAAATATAGAAGGAGATACTCATGGTTTTTGACAAGTGAGAACCACACCCCACAACAAAAGGGACTAAAATACAAATAAAGCATTAAAGAGAAAAAGTAGGGAGCATCCTACCAAAAGAAGCAAGCAAACAACAACCATGCAAAGCATGACATCGGCACCGAAACAACATGAAACCAACAAAAATAGAAAAACATGGGATAAATAGAGATTTATTACCTATCCAAACCATTAGTATATTTAAGTTTGGCATTCCCTTTCTTACTCCATTCCACCACCGTCCACTCCTTGTTTTTTCTTCTTTGCAAAGGCAGAATAATAACTTCAAGAGTCTTGATAGGAATGTGACCCTCAAGCAATGGTGAACTATCCTTCATAAATTTAGCAATATGGTTAGAGGAATATTGTGCCATCCTAGAAATGTCTAGAGGATTTTGGTTTTGTGGCTCCTTCTCTAGATGTTTTGGGAGGGGAGTGGTAATCCTTGAAGGGATATCTTCAACTAGATCGAATGAGAATTGACCATGAGATGTTTAGGAAGTAATTCCTTCCACCACACTTGTTTGTTGCTTCTCTTACATCTTGAGTACTGCATATCATCGAGAAATAACTTTTTTGACATAAATATTGACCTCTCGAAGGCTAAACCCTCATAGTTAATCTTCTCGCAACCTATGTAAGTTACCAATTTGCGAGACCAATTTATGTTGGAAGGTCTTGTGAGGTGTCAAGATCAGTCAATAAATGTTTGTTCCATGACCTCTCTTTTTTTTTTCACCGGTTTACTACCTTATGCCAATGCTTATTTGGACCATGCATGACTATGAATTGAATTTATTCATATAAATATCCCTTTGTTTTCCTTGACGAGAAGTATATAGGATTTTTGTTAATGTAAGTAGTGAATTTCTTGTTACAATTAAAGCTATCAAAGTTGGCAATGTCATCATTGATTTTCTCCATCCTTGGTGTTAAAACCTTATAATATCCCTACTCGAGGCTTTGCAAAATCTCCTTCACCGCTACTTGTAGATAGAAAAATTATATATATGTCCAAATATCTTACATTTCTCTATTTTACCACAAATGTATTATTTTTTTATTTATTTGTGAAATATTTTTACACGGAATTTTATCACTTTCATGACTTTAAAAACTCATATGCATAATTCTATTTGTTTTTTTGAATATTTTAAGTTGTTTCTTGGTTTTGAGAAAACAGAGTAAATTTGATCTTAAAAGTTTCATAGTTGGATCCACTTGCAACAGATGCAAGCTATAATTAAGCAAGTCATGAATCCATTTCCTCAAAGTATGTTCTTATATGCATAATAAAACCCATTGAAAAATATGGAAAAATCAATATAAACAATTCTAGAGTGTATTCTAGTTCAAATATAAATGATTGAATTATCATGTCTCTATTTTTGTAAAACAACATAACATTACATTGGTTCTTTGGTGTTAGAAAATATAAATAAAATCCAATCTTGAGGACCTAGTTATCTCCACAATACTCCAATATTATTGCAAACATGTGAATATTCAAGAGAAGCACTCTTCTTTTATGCCATGTTTTTTTGTTAATTTATTGATTTTCTTTATTAGACATGCAATTTAATTTATCTGTTTCCTATAATAGTGTACAAAACATGTGAAGCCTATGTCAAAGAGAGATGAGATCATGAAAACTTTGGATTGTTATTGATGATGGTAATTTAAGGATAAAAATTATCTTGGATCTACATTGACTTAAAGAGAAATAAAAATGAATCGAGATTCGAAGATTGGAATATGGACCATCATATTTTGAGGTTAAATCCTAGTCATAAACCATATAATTTGCATTAGCTAAAGATAAAATAACATTTGATAGGTGAAAAACATAGATCATACGCTCCGACTAGCATTATCTAAGCATGGGAAAAATTCTAAGTTTCAAACATGGTTGAAAATATTTTGGTTATAATTAATTATGCCATTTGGATTTGTTACAACTTCATTTTGTTTAAAAATAAAGCATTTTCACATGTATATTGAGAATATTATTTTTTTGGATGCTCCGAACTTGTTAACAAAATTCCACAAGGAGATCTACAAACTTATCGAGTACTATGATTCCAAGATATACAAACATCAATTTTTGACTAGGTTTCAAATATTATGAAAGAATTAGTTCCTTGAAGAGAGTGGTATCCAGGACTTCAATGATGCATGGTACACACAAAATGGTACATTTTTTAATTGAGTTTCAAATCATTACAATGGGACCTGAATTGCATTTATTGTCAACATGTCTATGCATGCTTGGATAAAACATATGTTAAAATTATAATATTGAATAACCATACAAATAAAATAAGTGAGCACTTTCAGCTATGTAGCTACAAATAATGGTCATCCATGCCATCAAAATCACTTAGAGCATTATCCAAGAATTAGAATGACTTGCCTCTCTATGTTATGGCATCGGGAGCCGTTGCTTTCAACAATAATTAATCCATGGTGGGCTCTGTTTGAGAAAAGTAACTTCACCAATGGACCAAACATTTGTTGACTAAAATGTGAATTTAAATAATAATTTGAAAATAACTTGATTTTTTTGTCAATTCTATTTTGCGGTGTAAATTTACCCTCTACTACCTTTCCCAAGTATATCTTCTTTGTATGGGAAAAATTACAAACTTGGTAACAAAGTATGCTTATCCATCATTAAAAAATATTTGAAAGAAAAATTTTCAACTGTAGTTGCAATTTCCTTGATAGATATGTATGTAAAATAACGTGTAAGCATATAGATAACTTATGAAAACTTTAACAACATAGAACTTGGAGATATATATATATATATATATATATATATATATATATATATATATATATATATATATATATATCATTTTGTTAATTTTAAAATTACTCAAACATATAAAAATAATTTAAAAAGATCCCTACTTGATGTACTTTTCAATTGTTAATAAAACTAAATATTGTTGCATATAGAAGAATTGGAATATTTATATCTATTTATTAGTTGGTACTAAATTTTATTCTCTATATTCACGTCCAAGATGCTTCTCCTAGAAATGATTTCAAGAAACATTATTATGAAATTGTATAAATCCTCCTTGGTAGTGATTGACATGCTATAGATCGACTCTAGAGCCAAGTACCCTTGTATTCCTATGATTTGCATCAAGTACACTACTCAAATTTCCACCCATTAACTTTGCCAACCCAAAATTGACCACTTTTGGAGAGAAATTCTCATCTAAAAGAATTTTTTTTTGGATAGATGTCGTAGTGAATGATGTTATCTCGGCATTCCTCATGTAAATAAAATAGTCCTCTTGTAGTACCTAAAGCTATGTTAAATCAGGTTTTCCAATCCATTGGTATGATATGTTTTTTTGTGTTAGCCTTTATGAATATGAATGAATTCAAAGTACAATTAGGAATATAATTGTACACCAATAAAGATTGACATATCTCATAAAAATCCTTGAAACCTAAACCATAGTGTTGGTTTTAATACATGATTACTTTTCATCATGTCGTGTATCCTCTAATTTTTTAACAACCATAAGTGTACCATTTGTTAGAGTTCCTTTGAAGACTAAAAATACTCATCCACTCCCCATCCTATGCTTAAATTTTTGGTTTCAATCTTTGGGTTAAGAGGAACCTCAAATTTGCTACATCTTTCAAAGACTATGTCAAGATGACTGATATGATCTTTACTCACTTTTGAGAAAATAGTGCTATCATCCAAGTAGATGAGGATGAATTCATTTATATATACCCGAGTGTAGTATCTAGGGATCTTTGAATTGTGGCACCCACATTTGACAAGATAAAGGTAATATTTTGATATGCATATAGAATAAGTGGAATATTTATCCCTATTTCTTTGTTGGTTCTAATTTTTATTCTATATATTCACGTCCAAGTTTTTTCTCCTAGTAATGATTTCAAGAAACATTATTATGAAATTGTATATATCCTCCTTGGAAGTTATTGACATGTCATAGATACACTCTGGAGCTAAGAACCCTTTTTTTTCTTTGATTTTCATTAGTATGCTGCCGAAATTTTAACCCATTAACTTTTCCATGACAAAATTGACCACTTTTGGAGAGAAAATCTCATCTAGCAAAAGGTTTTTGGCTAGATATAGTGGTGAATGATGATATCTCTTCATTCCTCATGGAAATAAAATAGTTCTCTTGTAGTACCTAAAGTTGTATTAAATCAGGTTTTCAAGTCCATTGGTATGACTTATTTTTTTGTATTATCTTTTATGAATATGAATGGATTCAAAGTATTGTTGGGAATATTATTGTACACTAGTAAACATTTAAATATCTCATAACAAGATCCTTGAAACCTAAACCATAGTATTGATTTCAGCACGGAATTACTTTTCATCATGTTATGTATCCTCTAATTTTTTAACGGACACAAGTGTACCATCTGTTAGAGTTCCTTGAAGACTAAACAAAATCCTCCACTCCCCATCCTATGCTTCAAATTTTTGGTTGCAATATTAGGGTTAAGAGACACTCGAATTCCCTACATCTTTCAAAGACTATCTCAAGATGACTAATATGATCTTCATTTTTTTATAGAAATAAGTGATATCATCCAAGTAGATGAAGATGAAGTCATTTATATATCTCCGAATGTAATATCCATGCATCTTTGAAATGTGGCACCCACATTTGACAAATCGAAGGGTATCTTTTGATATGCATATGTTCTCCACTTAGTTATAAACATGATCTTATGTTGATATTATTTTGTAACCCCGATTTAATTAAAACCCGAGGATCCATCAAGCATAAAAACCTTTCTTCTCCTCTTATTATTTGTAAAAAAATCCCATAGAGGGAAGAGGATAATGATCTTTTAAGGAAGCCCCATTTATGTACCTAAAACCCACACAAAGCCTGATTTATCTAGTTTTATTTCTAATAGGGACCAAGTTAGCCACCTCATAGGAGTACTTACTGGGGTATACGCGTTTTATCTTCAATGATTTTGGTTAACTCCTTTCTCATAAGGGAATCTATTTTGGGATTGACAGGTCATTTGTTTCTATCTAGTTGGCTTGGTTCTAGGATCGATAATTATGGCATGATAAGTAATGTTGGGTAGAAAACCCTTTAAGAAATTAAGAAATTAATATCTCCACGAGAATATATAATTGGATATATGATATAAGGAGATAAAATCTTACTTTTATATTCATCACATACCTTTCCAAGTGATAACTCCTTTCCTTGTGCAATCAATACAAATTAGAAGTCCTTATGGTCCGGTGTTATGTTCTTTCTTTCCCCTTTACATTAATCATCAAGGATGAAGATGTCTTAAAGAGAGACCACCCCTTTAGGTAATTTGTTTGTTCTAATCTTAATGTTGTGAACACTATAACCACATTGCAAATTAGATTAAAATTTTGACGAGAACTCATCTTCATTTTGGATGAAATGAATAATTTGTTCATCATTATCAAAGATCTACAATCCAAATTCATTATCTAAGATTGATAGTCTCATAACCATCCTAACATGATGCTCATTTCCTTGGATAGGATGTTTAGTTGGGGGAAATTATGATAATGGATGTCATCCGATCTGTTTCTTTATTCAACTTCCTTTGCACTAATTGCAAGTTAATAACATTAAAAATTTCCAAGATGTCCCAAATTATATATCTATAATATTTTAAAAAATTATTCTTGTTCATGCACCTTTCTCTAACTATGTTAATAATAAATTTAGTATCCCTAAACACCTACACGGCCTTAATCGGTGTTTTTTTATGTTATAAGTAATCGATGATCAATGCGTCGTAATCTAGAACATTTTTTAACTAGTAAACTATAGCCTATCGAAAAGAAAAATTTCTTTTCCATTGGAGAAACAAGAACTACACACATCCAAACTATATTTCTTCTTCTTCTTGGACCATAAAAATATCTTTGATAGAAAATAAGCATTATCTTCTTATTCTTTATGCATCATGTGGCCTGTAAATTCTTCTTCATGAATAGAGTAGGTACCTAAACCATTCTCCACAATCAGTATCATAATCATTAACATTCATCTAAGAGGAGGTCAAGTATTGATCTAAGAGGAGTAAGTTGTTGTAATAACGTCAATTCATTCTCTTGATCTTCATGTATCATGTAATTAGATTGGAGGGGATTAGGGTCATAAGACTCAACATGATAATAAGAGATTCAATTAGCTATAATGGTGAATCTTATACCATACATAGTTGTTAGGATCATGTGAGACCAATTAGAAGAGAAATATCCACCTAGTTTGGATGTAAAATATCTTGATTGACAAATGGAACACAAAGGAACCAAGTAGGTAGCTGCGATCTCTTGAGTTATAAGTATACTTGGACAAGCATGGAGGGTTAACTCAAGATATTTGATCACTCATGTAAAATTTTGACATGTGATCCATCAAATTACAGGACACCTTTAGAAACTCGATTATATTGAATTCTGAAACATCATAAATTTTCTTGGGAATTACAAAGGTACTAACACTTGAGTAAATCATGTAATTATGTAGTATTTTTTACTCACAATTAGAGACATGTAAAAGGGTGGGGGATTCTTAAACTTTCTTACTTGTTCCTCATTTAGTTAGCATGTGTAGACCATAAAAATCTACTTTCTTAACAACTAGTAAAGATTAGGTAAGATTATTCAAAGCCTCTTATAGAAGATCCCTCCGAGATGGGATAGATAGAGCTTCCCACATTGTCACATTAAGATTTATGTTCTTTATCTATTGAACAATGTTGAAGTGGATGATCACACATGTTTTCATAATAGGTGTGGAATTCTCCTTTCTTTTTACTCCATCCATGAAAGTTATTGGTTGGGAAAGTTTCTTTGTTCCCAAGATCTATTGTGATTTAAGAGCTTTCTATGTTGTATGGATTGTAAGATGAATCCTTATTTATGCTTAAGTTTGTAGATGGTCTGTCTTTGAAATGGGGATTTTACAACGAAGGGGATGGTGTTGTCATTTAAATTTGACTCATATTTTACCCGATGTGATCCGCCACATGGATTTTTGCCTCTTGAAGTTATTTGTGTCTTGTTCAAGTTATCTATGGCTTGGTTTGTAACACGTATATAATACATAAAACATAAAGTTAGGCTTAGGGTCTACCTCTTGTCTATGTCTATTATAGTACTATTCATTTTCATCAAAGATTCTTATTGAATGAAATAATTTTACACCATAAGGGATTAGAATTACACACCATTTAATTCTAATTATGTGGATGAATGCATGGAAAACAACATTCAACTTATTGTATGACATTATTTTACACTGGGACTGGCACTTTACTTGAGTTGGTGGTGGGAATCATTTGTGCAGGAACAATTGCTTCAAGAGGTAGATGTGTGTTTTTTCCTTGCAATCTATCAATTTACTAATTTTGGCCATATATATCATTTAGATATTGGGTTTTCTATGACTGATAACCTTTATGAAAATTTTGACTTGAAGATTTCCTTGGTTAAAAATTAGGTAATTTCTAGAAAATTGAGCTTATTGCCTCTTAAGAGAGACAATTTCATTAGACAAGTTTCTAACTAAGAATCTAAGGTCCTCATCATTCTATTTTTGAGAATAATAGGAATTAGAGGTAGACGATGAAGCATTTTATCAGGAATATAAGTAAAAAAAAGTTTCATAATTTGAGGAAATTTAGAAAAAATAGGTATAGGTAATTTAGGGAATATCTTACCACTTGAATTAAATAATTATCATCCCTAAAAACTATTGGATATGGATTAGCTAGTAATGTATAACACCCATAGATGGTATAATTACATTTATATCATAATTATAAGCTCTCAAAAAATAAAGGAACAAACTTTGTGGATTTTGTCTCAAAAGAAATAGAATTTTATCTTGTATTTTCTGAAATCTAAAATTAAAAATTGTCATGAGTTCATTGGGGCCCTCTTAATGGTTGTTAGATATTAAACTAAAATATTTGACCCCTAGTTTTTAAAATTAAATACCTTAATATTGCACAAGGAGTGTTTTCATGAAGTTAAATTATAATCTCTTTTGAATAAGGAAATATCAATTAGGAGATTCTTAACCAAGAAATAATAATATTATAGAAAACTAGGATTGAGTATTCTTTTCAACATAAATGATATTATTTCACCATCTTAATTATTTGAATAACTATTGATAAATGATTAAAGTTGACATTAATGTAATTGATAATATATCTTGAATGGCTTCAAAATATATTTCTAGAGAAAAGACATTAAGAAAATAATAATTGAGTGGAAAACATGATATATTTGGGTAGAAATAAAAATATGTTCTATTTGATATATTAGGGTATAAATAAAAAGGGGTAAATAAAATTGTAATGGAAAAATGGGTATGTAAGGTATATAAAAAAATAGGGGTATTTTCATTCTAATAATATAACGGGAGGGGGTATTATCAATTGAAAAATTGGAGGTAAAAACTAACATTAAGGGTATTCTTTAATACCCTTCGAACAAATGTGTTATAACATGCTTTAACTAAGTGAATGATTTGATAGTAAAATTAACTCACTCCAATTATTACCCCACTCAAATAGTAAGATGTGACGGCTCAACACCGAGAGCCAAGAGAGACATGAGTTGTATGATTTTGATGAATGGAAGTGATGAGAGAAAGACAAGGTTTTGACAGAAATCCAATTAGAGACCTAAAACTTAACTCCACATAGTCCATGATGTGATTTTCTTACAATTTTATCTAGAATTAAACCCGTAGATGGCCTCCTGATTGACTAAATCTGATTTTAAGATCGTAACTCTTGTGGAACATACACATCTTATTCACTTTCTTGGTACTTATGATTTTAAAGAAATTTTTATTTTTAGTGAATTAATTGCTTACAACTTACTAACTTATTTGAAGAGACCCTATACCTTGCCCCATGCTACCAGTAAGAATCATGGGATCATCACTAAGGACAAGGAATAGGTGAGTAAGGACACTTCCCTCCTTTCCCAATCTCACATCACTAGTAAGAAAATCCAAGCTCAAAGATGAAGAAAATTGGGGTAAGGAAGTGTGGTTTTATTTGTAAATGAATTTTTTTCCATTTATTTGATTTGAATTATATCATTTTTTATTTTAAAATTTGAGTTGTGCTTTTGGGAGGGAGAACATGCCCTAGCCTCAACCCCACAAAACCAAGTAAGATGTGAGGGCTTAACACCAAAGGTGAGATAGGAAAACAAGAAATCTAGGTAAACATGTTTAGAATGCTTTTGCTACCAAAGAGGTTTTTTGGGAGAGATATGACACCAAGAAGCTTCTAGAATAGACTATGGGAAAAGACACCTATGCTGGAAGAAAACTACGAGTAGAACCAAGTATGCAGGCCTTGGTAGGATTAGTGTCAAAATTATGTCTTATCTTGTTGAATTAATGAAATGATTAGAAATGTTGATGATAATATTGCGGATACTTGAAGAAATGTGATTGAATGTTTTGCCAATATTTTCAGAAGTTTTGAAATTTTCTTAAAAGATAAGTTCCTTGATTACAAATTTATAAAGTGATCTAACAAATGAAATGCAATGCACCTTAACCTAGGCCCTAGAACACTGATGTGGGTATACTTTTATCCTCAAGCAGACGGTAAGTCCTCTTGTCATTTTCATGTAGATTAGGGCACCCACAGTGCCCAATCCCTTTCCTAGTGCCCAAGTCCACTCAAATAAATTTGGTCCTTCCTTTTTGGGACCTCTCGCACAATTTCATCCCGATTCCAGCATTATTTTGTTTATTCGTGACACGGTACCCAATGAGCTCCTCTAATAATCCGAGTCACTTCTTCACTCCCCTTGTATATTAGGGTTTCTATTTCCAGGAGCTTAGTCTCTTGGGTAACTTTCCATAGCTTCTTATGACATTTATTTACATGTTGTTCTAGATTAGACTAACTACTATCATTCCACATTTTAGTTAATTTTAGTTAATCACCTTGCAAGGGAAGTATATAGGCTTTTGGTTGATGTAAATAGTGCATTTCTTGATACAATTGAAGGTATCAAAGTTAAGCGATGTCAACATTGTTCTTATACACCTTGGGTGTTCAAACCTTACAATATACGTACTTGGAGTGTAGTGCCACATTCCCTTTTGATAGGATTTAATGATGAAAATAATTAAATTTAAAATAGAAAATGAAAGAACATAAAATAATTTTCTAAGCAACTGAGATGTGTACCAAGGGGGGATTAGGTGAAATTTAAAATAAGGAGGTAAAATATAAAGGAATTTGGAGGACGATGGTGGGCTATGTTAGGAGTATGGCGTGTAGACGGAGAGATGACAAGGTATGGTCGCCCAAGGAATTTTCAGGCCTGTCATTTCTCTTGAAAAATAATACAATACTTTAATTTGGATCCGAAACTTTACCCACGCTGAAATCCTAGTCAAAGCTATAAATTTTATAAGGAATTGGATAGTTACTGGCGAGGATGTGAAGGGACGGTGCAAATGGAAATCTGTAGTACCCATCCTAAAATCATTGCCAATGTGGTCCAAACCACTCCCACGAAGGAAGTAATCTGTAAGTAGTTTTCGTAAAAATAAGAGAATATTTTGAGCACTAATACTCCGCTTAGTATAAACATGGTCAGATATTATCTTTTGATCCTAGGAAATCATCTTAACTTTCCTGATATCCGTGATTTTTTTGGTTGTGGTTCTTTGAGATAAACATGAAATGGGTATAACAAGTCTAGTCGACTTGATTGTTGAAGAGAGTTTATTAGTTTGTTTATGACAGGTGTACAAAATTCATAGTCTCCTTCACAAGACGGTGACATGTTATTCCACAAATGCATCCAATACATCTCAAATGAATCCATTTAAATGTTCTTGGGCACTCCCGGCCTATGCCAAAATATAGGCTTTGAAATAGGGAATGGGCATCCAACAAAATGTTATATATGGATAAATTTTGTCAAATGTTGTAGTTGCAAAAGCGTTGATAGATGTGTATGCAATGTGGTTTTAGTGGACAACGTTGACTACAAGATATGTACAAAATGTGTTCATTAAAATCTTTTAGAAACTTTCAAGAAAATGTGATTGGAAAGTATAAATTCAAATCCCACAAATTTTTCCAGCATCCTCCCAAGTCTATGCCAATCATGAGCTCTCAAACTTGTGTATCCATCAGAGCATAGAGGAAATTTTTCATATATTATGGTTGCAGATGCATTGATAGGTATGTACGAAAAATGGGGAAACTCTTGAAGTTTCCTCTATTAAAACAAATGCCTGAGAACTCTTTGGGTACCGGGAATTGGAAATATGTAGTAGAAAAAACGACAACATAATGAGGACGCATAGAAATTTACTCGCGGTGTGTTTTGTGACTCCCACAAATTCAACTTTCTAAAACCAAATTAATCCTTAAATAATTGTCTGGAAAGTTGGAGAAATATTTTTTTGTTTTAAGTTACAAGGATGTCAAACCCTAATATACCTTTAATCTGAATTCTTACTAGCAAAGTTACTAGATAAGTGTCCATAAATTTCTCTTACGAGATAAATAGTTTCCCTCTTAGGAATTAACATTCAGTCCATATTTAAAAAACCTTATCTCAAGGTTACCTTAGTTATAAATTATTTTCTTTAATGTCCATTGAATTAATCACTAAAATCTACTAGAAGGGTTACATTTTTAACTAATTACACTAGAGCCCTAAGTGGCCCCTTTCACCCATCTGCACATACTTTTGATTTATTTAAAATTTACAACCAAAATATGAATATTCTCACCTAACAATTGTAGGGATGATTCTTAACACTTGGATCAAATCCATAGGGACCACATGATTAGATCTACCCTAAAGGAACCCAAATCATCCTTAAGGGAGTCTTCTTAAGAATTTATTACCCTAAGCTCACTCATTTGTTTCTCTTTGATTTGTAGGTTGAAAGAGTGGATGCCATGGATCAAGGGAAACCCATGGAGGAGTATTCTTGGATCTAATGTGCAAGAAGAAGGGGATTCCATCCAAATGGATCCTCCTTTAGAATAGTTGAGTCTTAGATTAAATCATGTATTCTTACTTATATAATTTCAATGCAAACATACATCCTAGATCTGGTTTGAGATCTATTATTGATTAGTTCTCTATTATTTTGTTTTCATTGATGGGGAAGAAACCCATTTTGTAGATCAAGAGTTTAATGTATTTAAATCCCTTTATGCAGGTTGGAGTATGGGTCCAAACAAGCATACATGACCCAAACATGCTAGATCTACCTTTAGGTAATTTTTAGATCCATAAGATTCAATGATTTGGCCGGAAACACATTATTTGAAAAATATTTTCCACACACAGGTGACTGACGATGGTATCTTGACCGACCGCAATAACCTCTATGCTACCGACGTTGGTTTTATCACGGCATTGGTTTCGAGGCATCAATATATGTTAGATTACTATTATATTTAAATGAAAAGGATATTGGATTTGTACTAGGAGTAACTTATTATTCAAATTCATGATGGCATAATAATTTCAAAGGCATCTGATTCAAACAAAAGAATCACAATATCTTTCAATTTTGAAAAATTACAATTTATACACTATACAATGACCGATGTTGGTCACAGGAATACCGATGGTGGTTCAGTCGCCGACATCGGTTATTGTCAATTGAGTCTATTTTTATAAATTTTAGCATATCTTTTACATTTTGAGATCTACACTTTTCTAAATGACATTTCCAACAATCATACATTAAATTTGGGTTTTCGAGCAAGTCATAATATCATTTAAGTTGAAAACTAGGCTAGAAGTTAATATTGTAAAGCGTAAAATGAGACAGTGGATCGATGTCGGTACTATGTACACTGACGCCAATTTAGACTGACTAGTGTCGGTCACTGTGTAGGCTAGAGAGCTCTAAAAATGAATGTTTGAAGGAAAATATATATCAAGAGATAACTTTAACTTTACATATATCAAAACCAGAGAGTGTTTAACTGTTTCAAACCAAAATAAAGCTATGACAACATTTCCAATTCATTTTGTGATCAAACATTAAAATTTTCAACTTTCTTTTCTTTCAACACAAGGTAAAATTTAAACATGATATCCATTCTAATTCATTCCTTTACATACAACAATTTGAAGAGAAAGGAAAATACACATTCTTTTAATGAGCTTTCTTCAAATATGATATTACAACTTAATAACAAAATATATAATACAACTTTTCTTTCAATACAATCTACTAGTCTTCCACCTTAAGTGGGAATTACAATAAAATCTCTACAATGAAGGATTTATTTTGATTTCAACAAATACTCCAAGTCCCCAAATATTCCACAAGAAATCCTCATTTTCTTCACTTTAATCACAATAACAAAAATTGGGGAGAGGCAACACTCACCACCCAACCAATAATCCAACGAGGAGAAGAAGCTATCCTCCTCATTGCCCCTAAGCCTCAACCAAAATGCAATAATCGATGGATCCAACTCATGAAAAATATCACAAGCTTCCACACCACAATAAAAATTTCACAACCATTTCAAACACATTCAACACATGATACAATCATAAACACGGAACTATCAAAATACCCAAGGCTTGGAAATGCAAAGCCAATGAAGCAAGGATCTATGGGGAGATCACATATGCCTCCCAATGGAATTATGTGCCCAACTTAAAAACCTCCAAAACACAACTCAAAATTCCTAGAAAAATCTTATACCTCCCTCAATATCCTCTTATACCTCCCACATTCTCTTATGCCTCCCTACAATCTCTTATGTCTCCCTCAAAAGAACCAAGTAAGAAATGCAAGCATTCTCTTATCCAAGGTGGGGCACCCAACCTAACTCCCTCCCAAAACATGAAATAAACTCTTATTCCTCCATACATATAAAATTCCCATAGCCTTCTCCTACACCATACTTAGGCATTCTACCCAAGAACCCAACAAGCATACCAAAACATTCAATAACATACAAATATACACATATAAGGGAAAACAAATAAAACAAGGGTGTAGCTCCTACCTTTCCATGGTAGAGCTTGATCAAAGAGTCACACACCAAGATCCTTCAAGCTCAATCCAACTCCAACAAGCTCCAAAAATTAAACAAGCACTCCAAAACTATCCAACTCAAAAATATAAGAGAAAAAATGAAATCAAGTAACCCACAAACAAACAATTAAACTTGCATATATAGAAAAAGGAGAGAGGAGGGTGAGGTGGATCCATGTAGGATGCCACATCACTCATCCTCAAATCTACATCATAATTCAAACCTCAACCAAAATTCATAATAAATTGGTGGTTGAGAGGAATGACAAGCCTCTTACACACACAATCCAAACCCACACCCCCTAAGGACAAAATTTAAAACCCATGTAAGAAAAGTGCAATTAATGTCACTTTTTGTCTTACAAAACACATAATGGGGTATATTTTTGACCCCCCAATCCATAGGTAGGGTTGGTATATGAAATTAAGAGGTGTGGGACAAGCTTAGCTTGTCCCACAAGCCTCCAAAAATGGCCCTTAAGCCCAAATCTAAAATTCCAAGGTAAGGTAGAGTGTACAACACTCAAAGTCACTTACACTCAATCAAAATCACATAGTCCAAAAGACCAACAAATCTAATAAATGAATCCATTTTTCACATCCCCATATAGCTTAATAACATGATTTATTTACTTAATAAAAGCACATTAATCAACAATGATTAAATAAATTACATCACAAATAAACCACATACTCTACAATAAATAAAATAAAAGGGAAGAATTACACAAATGCCCATGGTCATAATTGGAGGTCATCCCCCCCATGGGGACCCCCTAACAAAAATAAAACAAACAAAACAACAACATTACACAAGTTTCCATGGTGACCTTCATTGTATCCATCTAGTATTCTGCTATGGTTGGTCTCCAATCCCCCTTTTGATTGTTGTGATATAATTACCTGTAAAATCACACAATACCTCCTTTAGCCTTGTGGCCACATTAAATACATCAAAGGTAAAATATACACACATCAATCAATAAACATCCACATATAATTAATTCATCATCTAGACTAACAATGCTATCATTTGTCTAAAATTTCAACATCTCAATTCTACATTTTTATCAATATCAACAAGATCACGAGATTAGTTCAAATGCTAAATCATAGTCAACATGACAAGAATTCTGAATGTTAGTAATACATATGCCAACAAAACATCATCATCATCAATATAAAATGTCTATACATGCCCTTAAGAATCCACACAAATCATATTATGAATCACAATCCATCAATAGTCAGAATATCTCTATCACCTAACATCATGCTAAACCAAAATGATACAATAATATCCATGTCTACAATCAATAGTAATCAAAATCAAAATATAATAAGTGGTAAAGAGGAGTGGGCACTACATGTTTTCTCATCGAAAGACAACAATTGAAAGTGGTTTCTTAGCCTCCGAGCCTAAATTGAATGTTTTTGCATCTAGTAAGAAAACATAAAAATAAAGTTGAAGGACCCCGGGTCACCCAACCACCATGGAAAGTTGTTGACACTTGTAAATAACTATTTGGAATCGATCTAGTGGATTGTTTTGTAAAATTTGACTTTTGGAAAAATAGTGTTTCTCTCTCCTCCCTATCTCTCTCTTTCTCCTGGGTTAAGAAATGAAGTGAACTGAAATGAAATAAACATGTGTCTCTAACCCTCTCATTTTGAATGCAAATTATTATTGTTATAATGTAAATGAGAAACTAAAAGTTAATTATCCTAGATCTAGGTGGATTCCATGCCAGGATTTATCACGGTGATTTCACGCTCACATGATTTTGCAGGATGGAAGTAAGATGGTGAAAAAGGCATGGTGAAATTCAAAATTTATTATTGTAATTTTATATATTTTATTAGAAAATGTATATATGTTTAATGTAATTGCAAAGTAACAGAAAATTTTATATTTGAAATTTGGTAGTATGTATGAGATGCTAGTTTTAGGAATGCCTTGGGAAATGTGCATTTAATCATAGGTGCCATTTTGATTCAGATTACATATGTTATAAAAAAAAAAAAAAAGAAAAGGGGTTGGATATGAATGTGAAATGAAATGAAATTTATTATTTTATTGTGCATTCTCATTGTGAAATTCATGATGGAATCTCTAGAGTGTTGTGTTATTTAACTAAAAAATGTAGAAAAGAAACTTAAATATAACAATCAACCATAGTTCAAAACTAGTTCCTATACTACTCTTCTTACATGGCCTTTCTTAGCATGAAGAATTTGTAACATTAGATTGAACTTTAACCTTGTACTCAATGGAACCTCCTAGTTTAGGTAAATAAGATCCCTAGTTTGAGTTTATCATCATAGTTGGTAAGTTTAGCGACATCATCATAAACCCAATGGTTAGGAATGACATGGTCAAACTATTTCTTGTGTAAGAAAATATAAAACTTATTTAGTATCCTCTTTGGTCTATCAAGGCTTACTAAGGAGATATAGAAATTATCTTCATCATCGAATGAATTCCTTACGGGATCCAGACAACACCAATGGACCTAGTGAAATAGTTTTACTATGACTTAAACTCTTGTTAATGATCTCTTTAGTCCCTCTTACTAAAAGCCTAAATGTTACCTTGGTTTAACAACATATCAGCTTGGTCTTTTTTCTATCATAAACATGTCTTCTCACCTTAAACTCATATATAGTTAGGGCACATATCCTTAGGTGAAATAGGACTATACCAAACTTTGACTAGTTAAGGGGTTAACTTGTGGGTGGAAATTGTACATAACTCTTAGAAAATGCAATTGTATTTAAAATAAGTTGACTTAAGATAAGTGTAGAAAAAAAGGGGTCTCGTTACCCCATGTGCCCATTCACCCTTTTATACCCTAATGAGTTGGCCAAAAACCAAACAAAGGTAGTTTTCCTATGATATTCCTATGATTGATCTCATGGTGGGATTTAAATGACACAAGTGGATGTATTGTTTTCCCCATGTGTTAATATTACATGTATAAGAGAAAAGAATTGAGATGTCTCATGTTAGGTTACACTCCTTGTAGTAGTGAATCCATTAGTGAAAAGTATGTGTTATTTTTTTTACAAATGTTATAAAACAATGCTAATAATGAGACCATAGTGATCTAAGAGGTAAGAGTAAAATGAGATTTGAGGTTAGGAATAATGTCACTCTTGGAGTCCTTATAACTAATTAAACATTTCATGTGTTACAAAGAATATGAAATGCCCTTGGTGAGATCAGAATTCGAGAAAATAAAAGATTTATATAAACCTAAAATAAATTTCTTGATGTGGAAATGTTGAATGGACTCAACAAGTTATTAAACTATATTAACTATGGTAGGGAAATAAAGATATGTGATGATCAAAGAATGTTTATGGGGAAAAGGTATCTTGAATCTAAATCCCCCTCTTGACAAATCCTAATGTGATGTCTCTGATGTTTATATGAAAAATGTTTTATCTCTTGACATCACAGTCAAATTCTCTTGTGTAGCAAGGGTAAAAATTAAACTTTGAATAAACGTTTGAGAAGTATAATCTTAACATAAGAATGAGATAATTAAAACTTTTATTAATTTGAAATATGCCAAATAATTATGTAATTTATGGAGATTATCGTAAGGGATAAAGAGAACAACTTAAATGGTTGAACTGTAAGTTGAATGTGAAATGAATTTAATAATTGTAAGTGGAAAAAGGATAAAATTATCCTAGCATGATAATGTTCTTCAAATGTTAATGCTAACTAAGATGTAATCATGGTAATGATGTGTTGTGGGTTTGCCAATCCTTGAGTCCCTTTTCTTATGGTTGGGTCATCACTAGTTTTCATTCATTGGGGAAAGTGTGGCATCGACTAGTGCATTAGGTGTTTTTCATGTGTCTATGTGATTCGATGACTTATGTAAGTGTCTTGTGCATTGTTGAGTTTATCTTCTTTGAGCCCTTGTGATGTTGTGTAGTGAGCAATGCAAGTTTTAAAAAAAAATTATAATATTTTCATTGTTGTATTTGTGGGTGTAAAACGTGGGCATTACACTTGGTATCAGTGTGAGGTTCATGCTCTTGAACCTATGGGACATATTGGAGTAGTGATGATTTTGCATGGTGGTGGTTTATTGGAAGAGTAATGTGATATATGTTATAATGTGAACAATATTGTAATTGTGATATTATGAATGCACATGTTGTGCATGTAACTTAGTGCATATTTTTATCATGTTGATGTGTTTGTGATGAGATTATTTGTTCTCCTTTTCATGGATTCTATGAAGAGTTCACGTGTGATGTACCACCTTGTTGTGTGTGAAAAATAATGTTATTGTGGATTGCAGATTGTTGGAGCATTTTTGGTATTTTGTGATATGAAGGTGTATTGATGTATTACATGAAAAAATTAGTGTAAAGTGAATTAGATTATATCATGATGTCATTATCATGTTGTGATGAATCATGTATGTCACCATGTTGTAATTGAAATTGAATATATGTTGTAATGTTAGACATTTTTTCCTCACATATAATTGAGTATTATGTGATGGCTCATGTCATGATTTAGGGGCATATGTTGAGCATACGATCCCTATTGTATAATGATTGCACTTTGGGTGTAGTATGTGGTAATGTGATGTATCGTAACCTGTGAAAGTAATGATTGTGATATACCCTATATATATTCCATGCGTAATACATTATGGTTAATGTGTGTGAATCACCATTGTGTTAGTGATGTAGTTATGTGTTATGTTGTGAGCCCTACACTAACTGAACCTAAGGGAAATCGGTAAAAATGTGTATGTTTGGAGTGAGGAAATGTATACCATTTACCAGTCACTTGAGCCGAGTACGAGATAGAAGTGGAGTCTTACATAGGATGAAAACCCACTTTTGTTCATTTGGTATGTATGGCACTTGCTCAATGGGTGTCATGCATATTGTGTTTCATGAAACACCTTAGGCTTAGTAGATGGTGACCTATAATTCTTTTCCCTCCTTATATGGTTATCATATAGATTCAACCTATGTGTATTTATGACTATGTTGAGCCTTGTGGAAGCGGTGGAGGGATGATTCAGATAGAGATGATGATAGTTGTATTATTTGATATGTTATTTTATGAGTTAAGGCTCGATGTCCGAGTGCCAACAACTCATTGAGTACCCTTTTGGTGGTCGTATAAGGCCACATAGTTATTTTAATGTGTTATTTATCTATATGTATTTTATTCATAAATTGAACATTTTCTTTTCTTGCAAGAACCAACAATTTTCTTGATTGACATGTTCTTATATTTTGGGCATTTATTTGGTTGTTGCACTAACATGCGATTTTTGCACTAACTATGGCTAATTAGCCATTTTCTTTTCTTAGTCTTAAATTTGCATATCAAGTTTAAAATTTTTATAGCCTATCCCAAGGCTTGAGATTTTTTCCACTTGGCATTTGAAATGGATTTTTATGCTGGTTCTAATGTCGTAATGTGTTGGAATAGGGTCATGGGATTCACCATGGAGTGGTGGGAACCTATGGACCCACTTTGTTGTATGGGGGTACACCCCAAGGAGTTATAGATAACTAGCGGGTTGTTGAACCAAGAGTTATTATGTCACTTTGGTTAGAGGTATCTAGACTCTATGTGCCTAGGGCCATAGGGTGACTAGCCTCTTTTGGGGAGTGAAAAGGAAAATTTATCTTTATTTTATTACTTAAGGAATAAGAGGAGGGATAAGAGACTTGAGGATCATAAGAGATTGAGGGAGACATAAGAGATTTGTAGGGAGGCATAAGAGATTTGTGTAGGTGTTATTGATGTTTTGGAGGTATATGGAGTTATTTTGTGATGTCTTGGGAGTATATGCATTTATTTGTGTAGGTATATGGAGTTGTTTTGTGATGTTATTTTTATTATAGTATTGTTTTATGTGTACTCTTGTGAGTTTGGGATATGTCTTGTGATGTTGCTTCCATCTTGACACTATGTAGCTATAAAAATGGTTTGGAGTTTTGTGAAACCTTCGTATGTGTATGTGTTAGGAATTCCATGTTGTTTTAGTCTACTTATGTTACAAGTACTTTTGTGTGAGGAGCATGTATGTGAAAAGTACTATGTTGTGAGATCTATGTACATTCCTTCCATGGTTTGGTTGAGTTCTTGTGATGTGATATAGTCGTAAAAGTATGTAGAGATATGTCTTGTGGACCATTAGTGTTGTGTTTGGCCCTGATGTGGTATTGTGATGTCAGTTTTGTTGGGCACCCACAAACATAAGACAACTAAAATATTAAACAATGAACTACTAAGAGTTGAGGTTAATAAATATTGTTAAGGAAAATGACTAAGTAATAAAAAAAAGGGAACTTCCAATCTTCATATAACATTAAAATTTAAGATATTTCCAAATCTAGTTTGCTTCCTTGTGGTCACACTTTTGCAACATGTATCATTTAGTGGAGGCATGGTTCAGTGATTGTTTCCTCCTTTGTTTATGAGTACCCTCTTCTAATATTATCTTTGTCTCGCATCGAGGATGATGTTTTGTAAGGGGAGGGAAATGTAGTGCCATATTACCTTTTGACAGGAATTAATGATGACAATAATTAAATTTAAAATAGAAAATGAAAGAACATAAAATTAATTTTCTTAGTAGATGGGATGCGAACCAAGGGGGAGATTAGGTGAAATTTTAAAGAAGTAGGTAAAATAAAGGAATTTGGAGGATGATGGGTTGTGTTAGAAGTATGGCGTGTTAAAGGAGAGATGACAGGGTATGGCCACCCAAGGACTTTTCATGCCTGTCATTTCTCTTACAAAATAATACAATACTTTATTTTGGATCCAGATACTTTAACCACGCTAAAACCCTAGCAAAAGTTGTAAATTTTAGCAGAATTGGATAGTTTAAGTGAGGATGTTAGTGGATGGACAACATGAAAATGGAGCTCCTGTAGTAGCCATCCTAAAATCATTGCCAATGTGGTCCAAACTAGTCCCACGAAGGAAGTAATTGTAAGTGGTTTTTATAAAAATAAGAGAGTATTTTGAGCATTAATACTATGCTTAGTATAACATGTGGTAAGATATTATCTTTTGATCCTGACATTCATCTTAACTTTCTTGATGTCTGTGATTATTTTGGCTATGCTTCTTCGAGATAAACATGAAATGGGTATAACAAGTCTAGTCGACTTGACTGTTGAAGAGAGTTTATTAGTTTTTTTACAGTAGTGTAAAATATTCATAGGCTCCTTCATGAGATAATGACACTATTCCACAAATGCACCAAATAGGTCTCAAATGAATCAGTTTACATGTTCTTGGGCAATCCCAACCTGTGCCAAAATGTAGGCTCTGAAACAAGGAATGGACATCAAACAAAATGTTAAATATGGAGAAATTTTTTTAGATGTTGTAGTTGTAAAGGCGTTGATATACGTATATGCAATGTGAACGTTATGGCAGGTGAATGTGTTTGATAGAATACATTTTTTTAAAAATGTGGTTTTGGTGGACAACGTTGACTTCATGACATACACAAAATGGGTTTGTTAAAATGGTTTAGAAACTTTCAAGAAAATGCGATTGGAAAGTTTAAATTCAAATCCCAAAATTTTTCGAGCATCCTCCCAAGCCTATGCCAATTAGGAGATCTAAAACTTGTTCATCCATTAAAGAATAGAAGAATATTTTCAGATATTATGGTTACAGATGCACTGATAAGTATGTATGAAAAATGTGGAAGCTCCTAAAGTTTCCTCTATTAAAAAAATGGCCAACAACTCTTTGGGTACCAGGGAACTTGAAATGCGTAGTAGAAAAACCATAACATAATGAGAATTTGAAAGAAGTGAGTGATTTAGTTGGAAGTGTGGCCTTCCACAAGCTATTTTCATCTATTGACAGATTGGATTATGTGTTGATGGTGTTGGGGATGGTGGGAAATTTTATGCATGGGGTAGTTGTTCCTATTTTCTTCATATACATTGGGAATTTTTGATACATTGGTGTAGACCCCAATGAATCCACTATAATGGCTTCTCAGGTTACAAGCATGCTATTTCTTTTTTTATACTTGGGACTTGTCATCATGGAATTAGGATGGCTTGAGTTATCATGTTAGATGCAAACAAGGGAAATGAAAATTAGCCCTCTTGAGAATGTGCTATTTAAAATTCACTTTTAGCCAATATGTTAGTTATTTTTGGTACAAATAGTCTTACCCTAGAGAAATTAGAAGTTTTGGTTATAATGCCATAGTGGTTGTATAAGATGCTATAAATGAAAAGATTTAAAGGTTTCCGATAGTTACAAAACTTGACAAAACACCACATGAGATGGTTGATTTTATGGGAAGTTCGTTGGTGTTATGGATCTCTTCATGCTTTGAGGGTTAGTGTATACATGGCCAAATATGTATCTTGAATGGTCCAACATAGAGGATTTTTTGATGCATGCGAATTGTCTGCCAAATTTCCAAAGGAGAGTTAGAGCCTTGTAGAATGTGGGTAAACCCATCTAGAGCACCACTTGCACTATAGGCGTGGGTATTGCCAGGCATGGTCTCCTTACCTTTATCTCTTATAATTTTCATATAATTTGGTTATTCATTTGCAATAAAGTAAAAATTATTAAACTATTAGATACTCAAACAATTGGACATTTTAACCAGATGACTAGTGCAATCAATAAAACAAAACCTCATGATTTTCTACCGACTTACTATTTGACCCTCAACCATTTCGTGATGAAAACCTCATGTATTACTAAACCTAGGGTGTCAAAAAATTGATACTCGTGTCCATTGGTTTTGGTGAGAGCCGATGAGTTAATTAAACAACCATTTATGTCTACCTTACAAAGTTAGAAAGATGCATTTCCGAGAGACTGTAAAACAACTCTATGAGCCCCGCAAAGGGATGTCAAATGTTGTATGTGTTCCTTGTTATGAAGAGTCACATCAATCATTAGCTTGACCTATTTTGACCATTGGACTCTCTTTACCCCCCTCTTGAGCCTTATTACTCGTTTCGCACTTTTAGGAAGTTGCCAAAAAAAAGTTGGCTTTTGTTTTGAACCACCATTTGAACCCTGAGCAATGAAATCCCTATCCACCTTCACAAACCTCTAGTATTTTTACTAGAAAATTTCTTGTAACCTTCATTTTGGGGAAAAACACTTCTAGATAGTTTGGCGAAGGCATTTTTAGGCCTCGGGACATTGTTCGACTAGGTCAAAAAGCGTTTAATTATGACCGGTGGCTCCAGAAAACCATTCGCAATCGTAAACAATTCACCAATATTGAATGTCTCCAGTTCTATGAATTCTTGGTGTATAGGAGGACACATATAAATTTACCCATGGTGTGTTTTCTCATTGAAAGACAACTATTGAAAGTGGTTTCTTAGCCTCCGAGCCTAAATTGAACATTTTTACATCTAGCAGAAAACGTAAAAAGAAATTTGAAGGACCCTATCGGGTCACCCAACCACCATGGAAACTTTTTGACACTTGTAAATAACTATTTGGAACTCTATCTTGTGGCTTGTTATGTAAAATTTGACTTTTGGAAAAATAGTGTTTCTCTCTCCTCCCTATCTCTCTCTTTCTCCTGGGTTAAGAAATGAAGTGAACTAAAATGAAATAAACATGTGTCTCTAACCCCCCTTTCAAATGAAATTATTATTTTTATAATGTAAATGGGAAACTAAAAATGTTAATTATGCTAGATCTAGGTGGATGTCATGTCAACGATTTATCGTTGATTTCATGCTCACATGATTTTACAGGATGGAAGTAAGATGGTGAAAAGGCATGGTGAAATTCATTATTTATTATTGTAATTTTATATATTTTATTAGAAAATGTATATATGTTTAATGTAATTGCAAAGTAATAGAAAATTTAATATTTGAAATTTTTAGTATGTATGAGATGCTAGTTTTAGGAATGCCTTGGGAAATGTGCATTTAATCATAGGTGCCATTTTGATTAGATTTACATATGTTATAAAAATAAAAAAATAAAAGGGGTTGGATATGAATGTTAAATGAAATCAAATTTATTATTTTATTGTGCATTCTCATTGTGAAATTCATGATGGAATCTCTAGAGTGTTGTGTTATTTAAGTAGCAAATGTAGAAAAGAAACTTAAATATAATAGTCAACCTTAGTTCAAAACTAGTGCCTATCTACCCCTTCTCGCATGGCCTTTCTTAGCACAGAAGAAATTGTAACCGTAGATTGAACTTTAACCTTGTACTCGATGGCACCTCCTATTTTAGGTAAATAAGATCCCCATTTAAGTTTATCATCATAGTCAATAAGTTTGACAACATTATCGTAAACCCTGATGGTTATGAATGACATGGTCAAACTATTTTTGGTGTAAGAAAATATAACACTTCTTTATTATCCTACTGGTTTACCAAGGCTTACGAAGGGGATCTAGAAATTATCTTCATCATCAAATGAATTCCTTGTAGGATCCAGATGACACAAATGGACCTAGTGAAATATTTGTACTATGAATTAAACTCTTTTAATGATCTCTTTAGTCCCTCTCAGCTAAATGTGTTACCTTTGTTACTAACAACATATCACCTTGGTCTTTCATGAAGGTTTCTATCATAAACATGTCTTCTCACCTTAAACTCATATATAGTTGGGGCATAGATCCTTAGGTGCAATTGGAATTATACCAAACCTTGGTTGATTAAGGGGTTAACTTGTGGGTGGAAATTGTACATAACTCTTAGAAAATGCAATTGTATTTAAAATAAGTTGACTTAAGAGAAGTGTAGAAACAAAAAAGGGGTCTCGTTACCCCATGTTCCCAATTTCCCTTTTGTACCCTAGTGAGTGGCCCAAAACCAAACAAAGGTAGTTTTCCTATGATATTCCTATGATTGATCTCATGGTGGGATTAAATGACACAAGTGGATGTCTTGGTTGCAACATGCGTTAACACTGTAGTGTATAAGAGAAAATAATTGGGATGTCTCATGCTAGGTTACACTCCTTGTAGTAGTGAATCCATTAGTGAAAAGTATGTGTTATTTTGTTTACAAATGTTATATGTAATGCCCACATATTCTTGTTGTCGTTCGCATTTTTTTTGTAGTATCAAGTTGGTCTCTTGTGTGTTCGTGATTGTACTATCCCTGCCTATCACACTTGGTCAGAAAGATTTCCGAGAGTCATCTTTTGGCTCTGTGACCGTTTCAAACATTTTATGCCAAATTATTAAATCAGTTCATTACGGATTCTTAGTACTAGTTATTCTTATAAAATTTAATTCCTCAATCAAGAACTAGTTGCCTTCTCGGATGCCATATTCTTCTTTGAGTCCCGGACCTCGAGAACCTTGGAACACATAAGTGTTATCACTAGGGCGTGGTTTCAATCTTAACTTGTCAATCTCGAAGATGAATTTGGTCGAGTCAATCTAGAACCCAATCTCGCAAGTTTTAAACTTAAAAAATAAAATAAATAAACAAATAAAAATAAAGGAGGAAAGGAAGATTATTAAATATATTTGTAAAAGGAAAATTAAAAATAAATAAATATATGTCATAGACCAAATAAGCAAATGTATGGAAAACACATAAGCTTATACAGTCACTTAATTCAATAAAAATACATATATAATTTAATATAAAATAAAATAAAACTAAATGGAGGCAAGGGTGAAAAAGCTCTAAAATATTTAGTTAGGGTTTGTCTCTTATGCTTTTGGGAATGGGTGAGTTTGGGGATGGTGGCAAAGCAAAACCAAGGGCATTTTTGTCTCATCCTCCTCTATCTCGCGCCAGGGATTAGAGATTGGAGTAGGGTAATCCAATAGAACCGGGAAGAAATTATTTCCAGATGCTATAGTTGTGGTCATGACAAATATGCTGCAAAATGTGGACGCACAGGTAGGGTACGTGTGTTGGACCAAAATTCCTGAAGGAAACATGGCTTCTTTGACTGCCACGGATGTAGGTGATACACGAAATGGGTTTGTTAAAAATGTCCAGAAGCTTTCTTCTATTGCACTCGTCGGTGTAGGGCCTCCTGCCATTGCCACATCCTTCCATCCTGTATCAAAAGGGGACCTTTGGAGTAGTTGTGATCATTCAATTTTTTTAAAGGGTAGAGAAATAGTGCCAAACATTGTAGTTGCTAATGCTATGGTAGACTAGTACATAAATGGGGAATCTTACACAAGGAAAGTCAGCTTTTTGGCAATGTGTATCAAGGAGATGGGTTCTAATGGGTCTAGCCATGACCATATCAATGATTATCATCAAGAAAGAAATTAGATGCTAAAGTGCATCAATTGAACTCTGAAGAATGTAGGATCAAAGAACAAAAACTCATTCTGGATAGAGGAAGAGAGCATTTCAAGGAACCGAAAATTCAATTGAAATTACCCTCAATGAATCTTGAAAGTAAAAGGGTCTAACTTCTCAATTCAATTTCCATGAAGGAGGAACATAAATGTATGTATGGATTTCTTAGTCTTGCTAGCGATCTTGAGGGAGCTCCAAACCTTATTGTCCAACACCTTTTAAACATGTGATTTTATTGTTGGTTCGATGAAAAATGGGTTCGTTGGGAAAGCTTGAGGATTTTGAGCAAAGGAGAAATGGTAAAATTATGGATGCTCATGATCTGTTTGACAAAATGCTTAAGGGAGATGTTGAAACGATTTCCACGGTTTTGACTGGCTTCGTTCCCAGGCATGGTTCACCTTCCCTTATCTTTCATAACTCTCGTGCTTTAGTTTTCATTTGCAACTTAATAGAATTTTAAAATATTAGGGTTATAATACATTTAATTGTTTTATATTAACTCGTTGCAAAACAATGAAATGTCGTGTCGTAACTCACGAAATCAAAATAACTCTTTTACATTAAACCATGAACTTCCACCCTCATTCTGAGGTGATTTAGAAAAACTCCTACCCAACTAGATCACTACAATATTATTTTATCGACAAGACGAATTTGACTTCCCAGTAATAATGTTGACCATCTCCCTATTTAAATAGATAATTTTTGCATTTTTCGGAGACTCATTAAGTACCCTTCGTAACTCGAAAATGAGATGTTAAGTTTCATTCATGTACCTTGTTATGTGAGGAGTCACCTTAACCTTTGGATTGACCCCGAATGAACATATGTGATCTTTTTTACGCTCTTAGAGGAGTCATGTTACACTAATTTGTAGTGGTAGGAAGTTGTTAAATCTAGAAAGTTGGCTTTCGTTTTGAACCGCCATTTGAAACCTGGATAGAGAAATTATTAACCGTCTTCGTAAACCTCTAGTGTTTTTACTAGACAATTACATGGAACATTAAGTTTGGGAAAAAAACTTTTCTGTATAGTTTGGCAAAGCCATTTTGTAGGCCTTTGGTCACAGTTTGACGAGGTCAAATTGGACCAATTACTACTAGTCGCTCCAAAAAACTTGTCGCCATTTGAAAATGGTTTTCTAGTTCTCAGTCCCGTCAACTCTGATGAATTCTCCTTATATATGGGAACTTGTAGGAAGTTTCTTGTTGCGCATTCATCCATCGAATGCCATTTTTTGGACATGGATTTCCGAGCTGTCAAGCTAACTTTTGTTCATTTGCACTGGGCCAACTACGACTAGTGACCTCGAAAAACTAGCCGCCAAACATAAACCGTTTGCTTTTTCCAATCTCCATCGCTATGAATTCTTGGTATATAAGTGGAAACATAGAAATTTAATCATGGTGTGTGTTCTGATCGGAAGACAACTTTTGGAAGCGGTTTCTTAGCCTCCAAGCCCGTTTTGAACGTTTTTGTAGCTAGTAAGAAATTATGAAAATAGAAAGTTGTGGGACCCTCGTCAAAGTTGCCAAACCACCGTGGAAACTCTTGACACATGTAAATAATTGTTTAAAACTCTATAGTGTAACTTGTTGTGTGAAATAGGACTTTTGACTAAATGGTGTTTTCTCTCTCTTCCCTTCTCTTTCTCTCTCCTGGGTTACAAAATGAAGTGAAATGAAATGTAAGGAAAACATGTCTCTAAACCTTTAATTTCGATTGCAAACTGTAATTATTATCATATGTAAATGGGAAATTGAAAAATGATAATTATGTTAGATTAGGGTGGATGCCATGCCATCGAATTACCACTGATATCATGCTCATGTGGTTTTGCAGGATGAAAGAATGATGGCGAAAAGGTGATGTGCAATTCATTAATTATCATTGTAATTTATATAGTTCAGTGTTAAATGAATAAATGTATAATGTAGTCTCATGTTACAAAAGGTTATATTTGATAATTTGTTGATATGTATGAGATGCTAGTTTTAAGGACATCTAGGAAATGTGCATTTAATCATAGGTTCAATTTGATTCATAGTACACATGGTAAAAAGGTTTGATACACACACACACACACACAAGGTAAATGAATTTGAAGTAATATCTTGTAGTGCATACTTAGTGTCCAATAAATGATTAATGAGTCATCTTGTGCATTCATACTTTGCAAATGTAATAAAGAGATTTAATCGAAAACACTCTACCCTTGTATAATATCGGAGCATGACTTGTTTTCATGTGTGATACTCCTTACCATAGAAGACATTGAAAACCGTAGAATGAAATTAAACTCTGCACTCAATGGAACCTCCCATTTTGAGTAAACAGGAGCCCAAGAATGGGTTTATCGCCTTATTCAGTATGTTTAGTGACATTGTCATAAACCTGTCTGATAGAGGAGACACAGTCAAACTTTATTTTGGAGTATGTAGAGATAACTCCTCCTTCGTATCCTAGTGGACTACCTTGTCTTCCGAAGATAGATTTAAAATTAAATTTCTTCATCGAATGAAATCCCTGTTAGATCCAGACGACATAGATGGAGGTTATGACTTAGTTGTTATAGGTCTTAAACTCTTGTTAATGAACTCCTTAGCTCCGCTTAGCTAAATGTATTACCTTGGTTTCTATCAACATAACACCTTGGTCCTTCTTGAAGGTGGTTTAGCATAAATTTTTCCTCTCGCTTAAAACTCATATTTATTTGAGGGGTAGACCCTTAGGTGAAGTTGGAATTAATCTAAACCTCAGTTGATTTGGATGTTAATTTAGGGTTTGTGTGTATCTTCAAGTCTTCTAATCATTTATGTCTTCAAGAGGTTAGACAAACACTTCATAACTCCTTTTACAAGACAATGCTAATAATAAGATCATAATGTGACGTAGAAAATAAAGCATATAAGAGTAAAAACGAGATTTGAGGTTCAGAATAATGCCACTCTTGGAGACCTTATATCTCAATTAAATATATTCTTTTGTTTCAAAGAATATGAATTTCCTTGGTGTGATCAACCTTTGAGAAAACAAAATACATATATAAATCAAAATGGAATTCCACAAGTCATTGAATTAGAATAAATATGGTAGGGAAATAACTATACCGTGATCGAGGAATGTTTTTGGTAAAAAGCTATCTTGTATCTAAATCTCTGTTAAATCCTAATATTGCTATATGGACACCAAGTCACATTCACTTGAGTTGTAAGAGTAAAAAGGTAGACATTGAATTTATGTTCGAGAAGAATATTCTTAACATAAGAACAAGATAATTAAGTATTTTATATGCATTTGAATTATGCCAAATAAGTATGCAAGTTATGGAAAATTTTGTAAAGAATAAGACACCAAATAAAAAGGTTCGAACCTTAATTTAACCGTGGAATGAACTTAAGAATATGTAGGTGGACAAATGAGAAAATTATCCTTGCATAATAATGTTCTTAGAATGTTGATCGTAACTAAAATACAATTAAAGAAATGATGTGTTGTGGGTTTGCCATTCCTAAAGTCATTTTTCTTGTGGTCGGGTCATTACTAGTGACCATTCATTGGGGAAAGTGTGGCATCACCATGCCTATGTTGTTTTCATGCACCTATGTGAGTCAATGACTTATGTAATTGTCATATGCGAGTCAAGTTTCGTATTTGGAGCCCTTGCTATGTTGTGTAGTGAGCAATGTAAGTCAAAAAAATTATCCCGGTATTTTACTATTGTAATTGTGTGTGTAAATGTGGGCATTACATTATAAAACAATGCTAATAATGAGACCATAGTGCGATGTAAGAGTAAAGCATATAAGAGTAAAACGAGATTTGAGGTTAGGAATAATGTCACTCTTGGAGTCCTTATAACTCAATTAAACATTTTCATGTGTTATAAAGAATATGAAATTCCCTTGGTGAGATAAAAATTTGAGAAAAAAAAAGATTTATATAAACCTAAATAAAATTTCTTGATGTGGAAATGTTGAATGGACTCAACAAGTTATTGAACTATATTAACTATGGTAGGGAAATAAAGATACCGTGATCAAAGAATGTTTATGGGAAAAAGGTATCTTGAATCTAAATCCCCCCTTAAATCCTAAGTGTTCTCTCTTGACATCACGTCAGATTCTCTTGTGTAGCAAGGGTAAAAATTAAACATTGAATAAACGTTTGAGAAGTATAATCTTAACATAAGAACGAGAGAATTAAGAACTTTGTATGTAATTTGAAATATGCCAAATAATTATGTAATTTATGGAGATTTTCGTAAGGGATAAAGAGCCAACTTAAATGGTTGAACTGTAAGTTGAATGTGAAATGAATTTAAGAATCAGAGGCGGAAAAATGATAAAATTATCCTTGCACCATAATGTTCTTCGAATGTTAATCATAACTAAGATGTAATCATGGTAATGATGTGTTGTGGGTTTGCCAATCCTTGAGCCCTTTTTCTTGTGGTTGGGTCATCACTAGTATTCGTTCATTGGGGAAAGCATGGCATCGACTAGTATATGGTGTTGTCGTGTGTCTATGTGAGTCGATGAATTATGTAAGTGTCTTATGCATTGTTGAGTTTCTCTTCTTGGAGCCCTTGTGGTGTTGTGTAGTGAGAAATGTAAGTCAAAAAAATTATTCTAGTATTTTCATTGTTGTATTTGTGGGTGTAAAATGTGGGCGTTACATGGAGGCTTCGTAAAATCTCTTCTTCTCTCGTTTCAGTATAGATAGAAAACTTGAATATGTATCCAAAATTTTCATGTTTCTATACTTTTATTGTAGTTGGCTTAGTTGTGAAATATTTTTAAATATAATTTTATCGTTTCCACAAATTTCAAAAACTTATTTTTATTTCATAAATTAATATTTGTAATTGTGTTTGTATTTATGAATATTTGTAGTGCCCACTCCTCTTCGACACTATTTCATTTTGATGTTATTACTATTAGATTGATACTTATACATTTGAGTGTTATATTTTGATCAGTAGATGATAGATTATGTAGATATTGGACTATTGACATTATGTGGTTACATTTTATTATGATGTACTAGATGGCGATGATAGACAAATATATATGTTTATTTGTGATGTTATGATTTTTATACTAACATGTCGTAATTTGGATGCATAACATATGTTGGATGTTTTGAACATAATTGTGATTTTTATGGATGCCAAAATCAAATTAATTGTATGATGCTAGATGATGGAATTGCTAATTTTGAATAATGATTATTTATTTTATATGTATATTATCTTGATGTTGTTAATACGTCCGAAAGGCCAGAGATGTATCTTATTTGTGATTTGTAGTGCCCACTTCTCTTCAACACTTATTATATTTTGATTTTGATTACTGTTGATTATATACATGGATATTATTGTATCATTTTGGCTTAACATGATGTTAGACGATAGAGATACTTTGACTATTAATGGATTTTGATTCATAGTATGATTTGTGTGGATTCTTAGAGAGACATTTTATATTGATGATGATGTGTTGTTGACATATTTATATATTTATGACATTTGACATTCTCGTCATATTGAGTAGGATTTAGTAGTTGAACTAATCTTGTGATCTTATTGGTATTGATGAAATATAGAATTGAGATATTGGAATTTTAAAATAATAACATTATTTGTCTAGATGATGATTTAATTTATATATGGATGATTGTTGACTTATATGCGTATATTTTATCTTGGATGTTTTGATGTGGCCACGAGGCCAAAGGAGGTATTGTGTGATTTTTACAGGTAATTATATCACAACAATCAAAGGGGGATTGGAGACCAACTACAAAGTGGAATACTGGGTGGATACGACAATGGTCACCATGGAAACTTGTGGAATGTTATTGTTTTTTTTGTTGTTAGGAGGTCCCCATGGGGGGATGACCTCCAATTGTGACCAAGAGTTTTGTGTGTTGTTCTTTTCTTTTCCTTTATTTAATTTTGGAGTATGTGATTTTAATTGTGATGTAATTTCCTTTTATTATTAATTGATTTATGTGTCTAGATTAGTAAATTAATCATGTTACTAAACTAATTATGGATGTGACAAAAATAAGTCATTTATTAGATTAGTTGGTACTTTGTTCTATGTGTTTTTAAGTTGAGTGTAAGTAACATGAGTGTAATACACTCTACCTCACCTCGAGATTCGGATTTGGCCTTAAGGGCCAATTTTGGAGGCTTGTGGGACAAGCTAAGATTGTTTCACACCTCTTAATTTATTATACCAACCATACCTATGGATTAAGGGGTAAAAATAGACCCCATTAAGTGTTTTGTAAGACAAAAAGTGGCATTCATTGCACTTTTCTTACATGGGTTTTAAAGTTTGTCCTTAGGGGGTGTGGGTTGGGATTGTGTGTGTAAGAGGTTTGTCATTCCTCTCAACCACCAATTTATTGTGCATTGGGGTTGAGGTTTGAATATTGAGGTGGATTTGAGGATGAGTGATGTGACATCCTACATGGAGCCACCTCACCCTCCTCTCTCCCTTTTCTATTTATTCAAGTTCTTTTGTTTATTTGGGGTTACTTCATTTCTTTTGGTGCTCTTGTATTTTTTGGAGTTGGAGGATTTTGGAGTGCTTGTGGATTTTGTTGGAGCTTTTTGGTGATAGATTGGGCTTGAAGGAGCTTGGTGTGTGACTCTTGGATCAAGCTCTACCATGGAAAGGTAGGAGCTATACCCTTGTTTTATTATTTTTCTTTTACTTGTGTATATGTGTATGTTATTGAGTGTTTTGGTATGCTTGTTGGGTTCTTGGGTAGATTTCCTAAGTATGGTGTAGGAGAAGGATATGAGATATTATATGTAGGGAGGAATAAGAGTTTATTTCATGTTTTGGAGGGAGTTGGGTTGGGTGCCCACCTTGGACAAGAAAATGCTTACATTTCTTACTTGTTTTGTTTTATGAGGGAGACATAAGAGATTGTAGGGAGGCATAAGAGAATGTGGGAGGCATAAGAGGATCTTGAGGGAGGCATAAGATTTGTGTAGGGTTTTTTGAGTTGTTTATTGGAGGGTTTTAAGGTGGGCACCTAATCCCATTAGGAGGCATAAGTGATCTCCCCATAGATCCTTACTCCATTGGCTTGCATTCAAGCCTTGTGTATTTTGTAAAGTTGTATTATTGTGTTCTTTTTCTTATGTTGAATGTTCTTAAAATGGTTGTGAAAATTTGTTGTTGTGTTGTGGAATCATTTTAGAGTTTCCATGTGTTGGATCCATCCCTTATTTCTTTATGGTCGAGGCGCGGGGCCAATAAGGAAAATTGATTCTTCTTTTCATTTGAGTTTTGGTTGGGTGGAGAGTGTTTCCTCTCCCCATTTTTGTTGTTGTGATCAAGTGAAGAAAATATGGAGCCTTGTTGGAGATTTGATACTTTGAGCACTTGTAGAAGACTAAGAAATCTTTCATTAAAGCTACCTTCTTGTAAAAAAATTCCACTCCAAGTGGAAGTTTTATTGTATTGTTTTCGAAAGAAAAGTTGCATTGAATATTGGTTATTAAGATTGTAATGCATGTGGAAAATGTTGGTGCCAATTTTGATCCTCTACTATTTTGCCATGTTTTCCCTTTGTTCTTTGTGCTCAAACATTTTTTCTTATGAAATCGATGATGTGATGTTGTAGCTCCATTCTTGTGCATTGGATTATTTACAAACTCATTAACTTGTCCTAATTTGCCTAGGAGAAGTGCATTTTTTCCCCTGTTTCACCCGTTCAAACACGTCTCTTTGCTTTTTCTCATGTTTTCTTCACCTTTGGAGCTCGAAATTGTTCATTTTATACTTATTTTCCCTCAAAAATCCCTTGTCATGGTTGTAAATTACTTTGAATCACTTTCCATTTGTCCTTTGATCGAAAATTTCTTCACCCACAAAGGAAAAAATGATTTTGGCATCCTTGGAATTTTCTGTGTTTTTTGACGGTCAGACGAGTGTCATTTTCCCGTTAATTTCATCTTCGGCATTCTAGGGCATTGCTGGAAATTTTTGCATTGTTTGACGGTCATACGGGTGTCCTTTTCCTTTAAATTTTAGCTCAAAATCTTCTCCTACATGGCCATTTGTGATTAGACAAGGTTCGGTGGGTCTGCTCGAAAAACTTAACTTTTTTGTGTTTTGGAAAAAAGTGCATGTTGCCCCCGTAGCTCCATAGGCCCCAGAGGAGGTACATGTGTCACAAGCAGAGTGAAGGCAGATGAGCGGGTCTTTTTGTGCCTTGAGGCATTTTGGAAAAAAAAGTTAAAGTATAAAGAAAATGCCTAGGTCCCACAACGAATCAGAATGGAACACGTGGCGGCTTCAGAGCATATGTACTCAGCGAATCGAGGTGGACACATGTCATGTTTTCATCAAAAGCAGGATGGAAGGCTGACGAAGGACTTAGAAAATTTTTCTTTTTGGTGGAAGGGAGAAAAAGTTGTGAAAAAGGCCATGGGTCCGTCGGGCCACTCAGGAGAGGACACGTGGTAGGATTAGGGGTAGAAGGGAGTGCGGACAGTTGGAGGAAAAAGGAAATGTTGCCTTTTGGCAAAATGAGTTAAAGTGATAATTTGAAGCATGGCTCTGTAACGAGTCAAAGGGAGACACGTGGCAGGGATAGAATCGGAGGTGCAAGAGTGCGGAGGAAATGTTGAAAAATTTCCTTTGGTGAAAAGGAATTAAAGTATGAAATCAGAGCGCTTCCCCTCAGCCTAATCATATGAGGACACATGTCTTGCGGGAGGGTGGAGAGGCAGAGGAAAATTGAATTTTTTTGCTTTTTTCCAAAAATGATGGAAATGTGTAGAATCGAGCCGTGATTTCGATGGAACCCACTTTGGGACATGTGTCAGCGCCAAATCTCAAGGGCGGAGTGGTGGAGAAAAATGTCAAATTTTTACATTTTTTCAAAAAGTGTTAAAATGTCAAAAGTTGATCCCAAACCCATTTCCAATTGCACTGTGACATGTGGAGGGCCTCGTTATCCAAAATTCACCCCTCAAGGTAATTTTGATAACATGCATCAAATTCTTTAGTCCCAAGCAATTATATTGATTCAAGGCAAAAATCATGTTTCTGGGGTCCCCTCGGGTTCTTTCTAACTCTTCTGTCCAAGAAGAAAACCCAGCAAGTTTTAAAAATGTGAAAAAATTGCAAAAACAAGCTCGGGCCAGAAAAAATCATGAAAAATGGCTAAGTCCTAGTCCTCGCAACAGTCGGGACATGAGGGACATCTGGACGCGAACCGGCCGAAAGGCCACCAGGCGGTCTGCGTAGCATTTGGGACATCCGGGCCAAAGGGACACGCGGGACGCGGAAATCCGAACTGGCCAAAAATTGAGAAAATTGATTAACTGTTGAAACAGGAAGTATGGGACATCTGGGCAATTAGTACGCGGAGGATGCAAGTCGGCCGAAAAGACTTAAGGCAGCCCGGAACAGTTGGGCCGAAGGTACGCAAAGTACGCGAACCGGCCGGATCGGCTGAAATGAGAACTTTCGCCGGGACAGTTGGGACAAAAGTACGCGAACCGGCCGAACCGGGCGAATCGGAAGAATTTGTCCCAAGCAGTCCGGGACAAGCGGGACAAGAGTACGCGGCAGACGCGAACCGGCCGGTTCAGCTGAAATAGAGGAATTTCGTACTGGGACATCCGGGCCAAAGGGACGCGTGGGACGCGGAAAGCCGAAGCGGCCGACAGCAAGGAAGAAAAGTCAACGTTTGGTCCGGAAACTTCAAACGGCCATAACTTTTGACTCCGAGCTCCGATTTTCATAAAATTGGACTTTCTGGAATGAGCACGACGTCCTCTATGCCAAAAACTGGATTTCTTATTTTTGATGAGGGTAGATATATTTAAATAAGAGAAATATATTCGGCTCCAGTCAGTTAATGCTCATTCCCGTCAAATGACAGAAAACGCCTGCAGACCCAAAATAGCTGCCCGCACTCAGAAGGCCATAACTTTTGCATTTCTCAACGAAATCACACAAAATTGGTACCGTTGGAATCATGGCTCCAATATCGATGCACAAAAATCAAGAAATTCTAGATTTGATGAGAAATTGATTGATATTTTTAAGAAAACGTGGCCGGGTTCATAACAGTGTTTTATTTGGTAGTTGAGAGTGCAATTAAGAGGCATGGTCATCATTCTTTCTCTGCTGCAGCACATGGGACAGTATGGGGAGCCTTTTTCAAGTAATTTACAATCATTTCACTCCATTTAATACCTCTTACAGGTGGTTGAAGGACAGATTTCAGGATTTCCATTTTCCCTTCTCTTTTCCTTCTCATTTTTCTATAAATTGGAGTGTTGGGCTCATTGTAAAAGGGAGAGTTTTTGGGTAGCAAAGCTCTACCAAAATTGCTTTGTGAAGCCAGTGTGTTGCAGGCCCTTGTAGTGGACTCCTTGCATGGTGATCCAGGCCCTTATCTTGTAATAGACTGAACTGTGCATATCATGAAGCAATAAAATATCAGTTTGTGGATGTATCTTCCCCTGCTGTGTTTTCTTGCATTCTTCTTGCCCCTTTAATATTTCTACAAGAATATTGTGTCTATTATTATGTTCTTGCAGGGATCCATTATCATTGTGTATGCTTGGAATATTGTTGTGAATGCATTTTGCTAGATTATGGAGAACTGTCATCACCTCTTCTAGTGTGTACTTTGCTTCTGTATTTCACACATTTGGAGACTACTCTCACACCCTCCTTTTCTAGTGTATCACCGCTTTAGTGTAGGCTTTCATTTTATGCATTCTCTCTCCCTGGTCCCTTGGAAATTTAGATTAGAATAGTTAGCTTATCCTACATTAGAGTAGATTGTGGCAGGTAGTTTAGGAGCAAGAACCAGCTTTCTCTGGAGGTCTATCTCAAGTAGCAAGTCCCACAACTTGGAGATAGTACCCATGTTATCCAATCACACCATGAGTTCAAGTATATGCACTTGTATAAATGCAAGGGTGTTGTGATTCGGTGATAACAGGGGCCCAGATTGAAGGAGAAAGTCGATCAAAGTAATCGTGCATTTTTCAATTTGGCCGCCATTTTTAATCTAGAGAGTGTGGAAATGCATTTTTTGCATCATTTTTGATAAATTTTTTGGAAAATTCATGTTGTTTACATGCCTACAAGGACCAATGCAATTGGTTTTGAGGATCAATTTGAAGATCATAGATGTTTTTGGAATAAAGTTTTTCCCTAACCCATCCAAAAATGCGTAATATCAAATCCAAAAGTTGTAGAGTCAAATTTTGGAGGGATAAGGATGAAATAATGAAAGGAAGGGGGTCTGCATGCTTTGACATGCAAAGGGTCGAAACCGAAAATCATGAGAAAATTTTGAGAGAAGCTCATCTTCCGAGAAACTCTCAAAAAAACTTGTGAAGGTCGATATGGAGTGTTGATCATATTTTGCCAAGGCCCTTTTCATACTATTTGCACAAATTGAGGGATATCTTCATCTCCTTCACCATTTGAGGGTTACAAAATAGGCCCTCTTACCTTGGTTAAAAGGCACAACCTAAAACAGTTAGGACAAGATGAAGTCCTATTTGAGTGCTATCCATCTCTCCGGAAATGAAAGTGTGCGGTTAGATCACATCCCTGGCTACAAAACGACATACATCATGATCTATTTGTCTTCAAGCTTCATGTCATATCTTTGATGCTGCTAAGACTTGAAAAGGAGAACAAATTTGGGTACCAACACCAGTGGTGCCATTGCTGAGGACTTGTTGAAAATATTTGAGATATTTGGATACATGTCAAACCTTGGTAATGTTTCTTACAAATGTTGCATGCAAGTACATTGTTGAAGCATCATTTTATAATCAGATTTGTAAGGATTAAGTGAAGATATAAGTTCTGCCTGCAATTTTATCAGTTTCTAGTAGTAGTTGCACTTCATTTGCATTTGTGATTGATAAATTCAAGAAGAGGAAGGTCTAATCTATAAATTTTGGAAGATTTTCAGTGATAATAAGTATTTAACATATTATTTTAGTGCATTTGCACAACTAGGGTGAAAGTCCTTAGTGGCGACTCCATGTTGTTTTGATCTTGATAAATACTAGTGTCTTAGCTTTCTGTCATTTATTTTTGTGTTGCTAATCTCTGCAAAACTGGAAGGAAGAAGATATCTCTTTCGAGAGGGACCCAAGTAGAAAGTTATTTCAAGAATTGGGAAAAATAGTTTCAAAGGAAAGAAAAGTTTAGAAGGTTGTTAAAGGTCAGACATCAAGAAAAGGAATATCCATTGGTGAGAGAGATCAGCCTTTAGTAGAGGATTATCACTCTTCTTCCAATGATTCTGATTCAAGCAATCCTCTCATAAAATTGTTTACTTCAACTAGTGAAGGTCCTTCTACTATACCTGGTGAGTTCCTTTTTCAAACTGCACCTGTGTGTTCAATTCTAGTAAAACTTTCCAAGAAAATTAGCACCTAGAGAATACCAATCTTGTGAACCACATTCTTGAGCCCCAAAGACCTCGCACTCCTCATCATCTTGTGTCACCCCAAGATCACCACCTCAAAATCATATGGCTCAACCTCCCCCTAGACCTCCATTTGTTGTTAACACCTTTGGTCCTATAAACTTTAGAGGAATGGATGGTTACCCAAATGCTATCCCACAAGATGTGAGGAATAGGTTGCCAAAGTTCCAAGGTAACAATGTAATAACTGGTGATCAGCACCTAAAACTTTTTGTTAACATGATGGAGGAATTTGAGATTGAGCATGAAGATGTGTATATTAAATTTTTCATTCATACACTAGAAGAGGATGCAAGGGATTGGTATAAGGATCTGCCTGATAATTCTATTGATTCATGGACTGAAATGTATAATGCATTCAGATTGCAATATGGTGACAAACTGATCCTAGGTTTCTCTTGTCTGAGTTTGAAAATATCAAGAAGAACCCCAATGAATCAGTTCATGAATTCAACACAAGGTTTAAAAAAACTTTGAGAAGGCTTCCAATTAATTTGAGGCCATGTGATCAGTCATGCTTGATCAAATATGCAGATGCATTTGATAAGAAGGTAGCCTATTACCTAAGAGACAAGAACCCTACCAATTTAAGGCAAGCCTTTACCATGGCACTACAGATTGAAAATAACATTAAAGAAATTGGGAAACCTCTCAAGAGGGATGGTGTAAAGTTGATAAACCCTGACAAGCCTCAAGCAAGAAAGAGTGTAGACTTGGAGGAAGTGGTGAAAAATTTGGTAGGGGCTGTCAAAGAAATCTCATACAAGTTGGCAAGAGCTGAGAAGGGAATTGGGCAGACTTCACAAGGTTAATAAAAAATAAAAACCATGACAGATTTTGCATTCATCCTAGGGGTGATCAGAGATCTGATGATAGAGGGAAAGGACCCATGGGGTCTATAAATAGACATCCTCAAGAATGTGAAGGAAGAGTGTTACCTGATCCCCTAACTGCTAGGGTTGCTACTGTTGAGGAAGTTGTTGATATTGATTGGTGTGATAGGTGTTTTCTGCCCCATCCTCCATGTGAAGTGGACCAAAAAGATGGTGAAGCTAATAATGATGATGGTACTGATGATGATATTTACATGGTGCGTTGTTCTTCAAGCTCACAAGAAAGAACAACATCAATTGAGGTAATAAGTGCAAGGACAGCTGCTACCTTTTGGGATTGCATCAAACGGTACACATATCTCTTCCCCCTCATACTCTTGAAGTTGATGTAGTGCAAGCTTTTTAGATTCTTAACAATGAATTTGAATATTTAAGAGATTTGATGATTAAGAAGTATGATGGTGGTATCCCTTTGGAGGAAGATAGACAATTGTTAATGAATGTTGTTATGGCTCAAGAGAAAGAGTATAATACTAGGAATAAGGTTGTTAAGGGAGTTGGGCCTCAAGCCAAACCTAAAACACCCTTGCTTACAAGTATTCCCAAAGAATATCCTAGAAGAGAAACACCTGCCAAAAGCTCTATTGTCCCAAGAAAAATTACAGTCCTCCTCATGCCCAAAGCTGCCAAGAATCCCATGCCATCTAATGAATCTGTTTTTCTCCCTTCTAATGCTGCCTTGCCTAAGAGTGCTCCATATGACATAGCCTAGGTATTGAGCCAAATCAAAGTGAATTTTCCAATCATTGAGTTTCTTAGGATTCCTGAGAACAACAAGAGAGCATTTGAGTACTTGGGATTGAAAGAGGAGAAGAGTACCCCAAGCAAAAATGTAAACGTTGTTGAAACTCCTCCTCAAATCATCGAGACCTTGAAACACTATCGGTAGTAGAGGATCTTGGAGAAACACCTGAGGTATACTTGGTGACATCCTTGGTTGATTCCCAATTGAATTTTGATCCATTCTTTACAACTTTGATCATAAAGGATAGACTGCTTCACAATTGTATGTTTGATTCGGTGCATCATGTAATGTCATGCCTCTAGAATTCATGAATGAGTTAGATATCAAAGTAACAATAGCCTATGGAAATTGTACTGCCATGGACTCAAGAGAAGTTCCGGTAGTTGGTTGTGTGAAGGGTCTGGTGGTGTAACTTGCATCTTATCCTAGGAGGAATTTAAAATTGGATGTTGTGATTGTTGATTGCCCTGCCAAATGGGGTATGTTATTGTTAAGAAAGTGGGCTGCAAGTGTTGGAGGGAGTGTCCAAATGGATATGTCTTTTCCACTATTCCCATTGAGGGCAGCCTTGTCAAGCTCTATGGAGAAAAGAAGATGTTGCATCTAATTGAGGATCCAAACAATGCTTCTTATGAAGTATTATTTGCTGATGTTGATGTGGATAATTTTATTGGTTTTGTTGATGGCAAAGAACACAAGATGGATCAGTCAAAGTGCCTTGAACAGGTAGGTTCCCCTTGGACCTTGCTATTTGATGGAGCTTGCTCCAAATTTGGAAATGGTGCTAGTATAATTCTGATTTCTCCTAGCTTGGAAGAGTTTGTTTTTTCCTTCAAGATTAATTTTGAATGTAATAACAACATTGTTGAGTATGAAGCCTTGTTGTTGGGTCTAAGAATTACGTGGAAGTATGGTGTCAAGGACATCATTACAAAAGGAGATTCAGAGCTAGTTGTCAAACAAATAAGAAAACTGTATGCTACAAAAATCTGCGGATGAAACAATACAAACATGTAGTTTGGGATCTAATTCAGATGTTTGATTTCTTCAATATTGTGCATCATGATAGAAGTTTCAATGCTGTTGTTGACAATTTGGCAGTGTTGGGGTCAAGATTTGGAAATTGCACCATTTCACCTTATTATGAGTACAATATTGAAGTGTTAACTAGGCCAGCTGTCCCTGACAACATCAAGCATTGGCAAGTGTTTAATGATGATGCTCAAGTGCAAAGGTTATTAAAAATCAAGGTGAGTTTGTAGATTAGAATATTGATTGGGAACCAATGGTGTGTGTGACTGAAGGAAGAGAGACTTTGTTTGGAAAG
Organism: Taxus wallichiana var. yunnanensis; assembly: GCA_018340775.1. NCBI lineage: Eukaryota > Viridiplantae > Streptophyta > Pinopsida > Cupressales > Taxaceae > Taxus > Taxus wallichiana. Next base: position 866,139,894 of record CM031242.1, read on the forward strand.
GATATTATCCAATTGAAAACTAACACCATTCCTAGAGGTCTTGTTGCACTTGAGTCAAATTTTAACAATGTTGATTGCATCATCAATAGAAACATGTCTGCCTCAAGGGATGTGGAAGAGCATAACTTGGGCACTAATGATAAACCAAGAAAATTTTGGTTGGGCAACAATCTAAACAAAGAAGAAAAACAGTCCTATGTTCAACTATTGAAGAAATATCAGGACTATCTTACTTGGTCTTATTTAGAGCTGAAAGCATACAGAGAGGACTTGTTTCAGCATGAGATTCCTCTTGAGATAAATGCCAAACCATTCAGACAAAAAGAAAATGCCAATTAATCCACTCCTCTCCATGAAAATGCAAGATGAATTGAAGAAACTAAAAGAGGGAGGGATCATTCAGCCCACAAGGTATTCATCTTGGGTTACAAACCTTGTGCCAGTCAGAAAGAAAATGGAGACATCAGACTTTGTGTAGACTTTAGAAATCTAAATAGAGCTTCATTGAAAGACAATTATCCTTTTCCAAACATGGAAAACATGCTGCAATTAGTGACTGGATCTGAATTATTTTCCACCTTGGATGGTTTCTCTGGCTACAATCAAGTTGTTGTTAAGGATTTAGAAATATTTAAAACTACCTTTACCACTCCTTGGGGAACATATGTTTATGTAAGAATGCCTTTTGGTCTCATGAATGCTAGAGCTACCTTCCAAAGAGCAATGGATGTTGCTTTTGCTAGTTACATAAATGACTTCATTGCAGTTTATTAGGATGATGTGACTATGTTTTCAAGGAGCAGAAAAGATCACTTGCAACACTTGGAAAGAATGTTGATCAGATGTAGAGAATATGGCATTTCTCTCAATCCAAAGAAGTGTCATTTTGGGGTGTAAAAGGCCAAGTTTCTTGGTCATATTGTTTCAAAGGCTGGTGTCATGATTGACCTTGAGAGGGTAGAAGTAATCAACAAGGTTCCAATTCCAAGAACAAAGAAGGGCATCCAATCCTTCTTTGGGAAGATCAATTTCATTAGAAGGTTTGTGTCAATTTTTGCTGAATTGACTCTTCCTATTACATGCATGTTAAAGAAAGACCAAGTTATCAAGTGGGAGGAGGTTGCTATTCAAGATTTTGAAGGAATCAAAGAAGCACTTAAACATGCACTTGTCTTAGGCAGCTTCAATTACAAGAAGCCTTTCCAAATCTTCTCCTTTTTTCTGAAAATACCATTGCATCTGTTTTTCTTGCAAAAGGATGAAGATGGGGCTGAGAGGCCTATTTCCTTCTTTAGTAAGGATTTACAAGCTGCTAAGTTAAAGTACACAATCATGGAAAAACAAGCATTTTCCTTGGTGAAAGCAACAAAGGTTTTCAGGCCTTATATCTTAAGTTCAAAAGTTGTTGCTTATGTTCCCCACACCATGGTAAAAGACATCTTATCAAAGATGGAGATCTCAAGCAAAATATGTAGATGGGTGAACAAATTACAGGAATATGACATGGACATCCAAACCACAAAGTTGGTAAGAGGTTTGGGTCTTGCTAAGCTCATGGCTGAGAGCAACTTACAGACTGTGGAAGTGAATGAAGTAGAGGAAGAAAGGGTAGATGTTCTTGAGAATTTGGTAAGTTCTGAGTGATACAAGGATGTAATATTTTACCTCAGACACCTATGCTGCCCTGATCATTTGAATAGAAATCAGAAAAGATCCCTCAAGTTGGCTTCTCAAAATACATCATCACTGACTTTGGGCTGGCTTAGAAGAACCCTGAAGGTGTCCTCTTGAAATGTATAACTGAAGATGAAGCTCCCAAAATAATTTCTGATTTCCATGGGGGAGTTTGTGGAGGACACTTTGTTGGAAGGGTTATAACACACAAAGTTTTGAGAGATGGTTATTTCTGGCATAGTCTTTTCAAAGATGCAACCTCGCCTGGCTAGAAAATATGAAAGCTACCAGTGTTTCTCTGGAAGAATGAAAGCTTTAGGCTCCCTTCCTTTGCAGCCTGTATCAATTGAGGCTCCTTTCAAACAATGGGGGATGGAATTCATTGGTGATATCTCAGACCCTTATAGTGCTAGACATAAGTGGATCCTTGTAGCCACAGAATTACTTCACCAAGTGGGTAGAAGCAATCCCCACCAAGAAAGCAACACACCAAGTTGTTATGGACTTCTTGTTGAATCATATCATATGCAGATTTGGTGTGCCAGTCAAGATTGTTGCTGATAATGTTATGTGTTTCAGAGTTAAGCCCTTCATGACAATGTGCAAGGAGTATGGAACCAATATGACTCAAACTATAACCCTCAAGGGAATGGAAAAGATGAGTCCAACAATAAGAATTTGTTGAAAATCATTAGGAGAACCTTGGAGTTGAACAAGATAAAATGGGGTGAACAACTAAAATTTGTAGTTTGGGATGATAGAATCACTGCCAAAAGAGCTACTGGTAAGAGCCCATTTGAGTTGGTGTATGGAACTCAAGCTCTGCTGCCCTTACATCTGTAATTATCTTCATTTCAGTTTGTTCAACAACTTGAAGATCAAGAGGTTAGTCCATATGAAGCAAGGATTAATCAGATTGTTGAGTTAGATGAAGAAAGAAGAGCATCACACCAAAGGCATGTCAAATTTAGAGAGAAGTTGAAGAGGTTGTTTGACAAGAAGGTCACTCCTAGGGCCTTCAATGTTGGAGATTTGGTTTTGTTGTGGGATAGTAGAAATGAAGATAAGGGAAAACATGGTAAATTTGATGCATTGTGGATGGGCCCTTACTCCATTGATATCAGAATTGGTGAAAATACCTTTTTCTCAAGGACTTAGATGGGGAATTGCTTGAACTACCTATTAATGGTAGGCATCTGAAGCATTTCTTGGATTAATCCCCAAATTTGAGGTATGCACCACTTGTATACAGTGTATAGTGTTTGGCTTTTGCTTTGTTTTTGGTGTTTTTTGGTTCGTGGTTTGCCTTGGTGTGTGGCAGCCATTTTTGTTGGTTTCTCAGTTGGTTTTTGGTGGCTTTGGCTCATGACTCCATTTGCCCAATGGATTATTTTGGCACTTGGTCTACTTTTATTCTTGTGGCACTCACTAGAGTGCCCATCCCCGAGCAGGAGCTGATGTTGGTGCCCATTTTGATCCTCTGCCATTTTTCCATGTTTCCCCTTTGCTCTTTGTGCTCTAAAACATTTTTTCCTCATGAAATCGATGATGTGAAGTTGTAGCTCCATTCTTGTGCATTGGATTGTTTACAAACTCATTACCTTGCCCTAATTTGCTAAGGAGAAGTGTGTTTTTCCTATTTCACCCATTCAAATGCCTCTACTATTCTTCCGTGTTTTCTCGGCCTTTGGAGCTCGAAATTGTTCATTTTATACTTATTTTCCCTCAAAAATCCCTTGCCATGGTCGTAAATTGCTTTGAATCACTTTCCATTTGTCCTTTGATAAAAAATTTCTTCACCCACGAAGGAAAAATTGATTTTGGGAATCCCTGGCATTTTCTATGTTTTTGATGGTCGAAGGCGTCATTTTCCACGGTCAATTTCATCTTTGACATTCTAGGGCATCACTGGAAATTTCTGTGTTGTTTGACGGTCATACGAGCATCCTTTTCCCATCAAATTTTAGCTCAAAATCTTCTCCTACGTGGCCGTTTGTGATTAGACAAGGTTCAAGTGGCGTGCTCGAAAAACTTAACATTTTTGTGTTTTGGAAAAAGTGCATGTTGCCCCCACTGACTCCGCATGCCCTAGAGGAGGTACACGTGTCACAAGCAGAGTGAAGGTGGACGGGTGGGTATTTTTGTGCCTTAAGGCATTTTGGAAAAAGAGTTAAAGTACAAAGAAAATGCCTAGGGCCCGCAACAAATCGAATGGAACACGTGGCGGCTTCAGAGCGTAGGCCCTCAGTGAATCAGAGGTGGACACATGTCATGTTTTCATCAAAAGTGGGATGGAAGGCTGGCGAAGGACTTAGAAAATTTTTCTTTTTGGTGAAAGGGAGAAAAATTTGTGAAAAGGCCATGGGTCCATCGGGCCACTCAGGAGAGGACACATGACAAGATCGGGCGGAAGGGGGGTGTGGGACACAGGAGGAAAAAATAAAATGTTGCCTTTTTGGAAAAATGAGTTGAAGTGATAATTTGAAGTGCTCTGCAATGATTCAAAGGGAGACATGTGGCAGGACAAAATCAGAGGTGCGGGAGTGTGGAGGAAATGTTGAAAATTTTCCTTTGGTGAAAAGGAATTAAAGTATGAAATTAGAGTGCTTCCCCTCAGCTAATCATATGAGGACATGTGTCTTACGGGAGGCAGAGCAGCGGAGGAAAATTCAAAAAAATTTCTTTTTCCAAAAAGGTGGAAATGTGTAGAATCGAGCCACGATTCTGATGGGACCCACCTTGGGACACGTGTCAGTGCCAAATCTCAAGGGCGGAGGGGCGGAGAAAAATGTCAAATTTTTACATTTTTTCAAAAGTGTTAAAATGTCAAAAAGTGATCCCAAACCCATTTCCAATCACATTGTGACATGTGGAGGGCCCAGATTGAAGGGAGAAAGGCGATCAATGGTAACTGTGCATTTTTAGTTTGGCCACCATTTTTGCTCCAGGAAGTGTGGAAATGCATTTTTGCATCGATTTTGATCAAATTTTGGAAAATTCATGTCGTTTGTGCCTACAAGGACCAATGCAATTGGTTTTGAGGATCAATTTGAAGATCAGAGATGTTTTTGGAATAATTTTTTTCCCTAACCCGTCCAAAAATGTGAAATATCAAATCCAAAAGTTGCAGAGTCAAATTTTGGAGGGATAAGGATGAAATAATGAAAGAAAGGGGTCTGCATGCTTTGAAGATGAAAAACGTGCCTCCACAATGGATAATGATGCAAAAATCCTCAATGATTCACCTTTTTTGAAACACCGACAACTTTTGTTGCAAATATGTTAAACGTCCCTATCTGTAAATCATGATGGAATTTTGTAACAAACTTGATGCTTGGCATATTCTTTTCTTGGGAAAGAAGGCTTGGATGTAAACAAATGATATATAATGCATGTTTTTTGACATGCAAAGGGTTGGGAAATTGAAAATCATGAGAAAATTTTGAGAGAAGCTCATCTTCTGAGAAACCCTCCAAAAAACTTGGTTAATGTCTTCTATGTTAGATCTTCATTCATGTTGAGTTGGTTATAAGTGTATAGCCATCACACAACTTTGAGATTGTTCTGAAACTCTCCCTAATGATGAATCTAACAATATTTTGAATTAATCTGTGTTATTTTGGGCAATATGATGTCTGTTATCATGTTTAAATGTATGCAAACAGTTTTCCTTGTTCTTGTTGCAATCTTGCATTGAAATTTTTAGGAATCACACAGATCTCATCCTTATTGATAGTTTAGTGGCATTTGCAATTTCATTTTTCAGAAGAGCTTTCATCTGGCATTGAAAATAAGCAATTTAAAATCACTTCACCTTCATTTGTTGACAGAGATTGCTTGTAAGCCTTTGGGGGTACCTTAGGCGTGATTTGATTAGAGATTTTGATGTTTAATTGGGTCCTTTAACTCAAGATTTTGTGTTGAGGTCTCAAATATTGTGTGAAGAGTGAAAACCTGGGCCTCCATTTGTGTATCTCTTCTGGTTGAAAGAACATCCTAACTATTTTGAAGCATTTTATCTGATAGTTGTTCAAATGTTGTAGAGGTTGTCAAAGATCTGGCATAGTCAAGTTTGTCTTGTCAATATCCCACCAAAAATCATTCTAAACAACTTATCCTACCCCATACTACCCTTGTTTTGACCTGTATACCCACAGAAGATCAAAATCCATTTGCTAAAGTATGCAGAACAGATCAGGATTTCAAAATGTCTTCAGTAACCCTTGCCTTGCATTGAAAGTATCTCCATAATCTGGAAGTGACAACTTGTGAAAGTCATATTTGGAGTGTTGATCATATTTCCCAAGGCCCTCTTACCTTGGTTGAAAGGCACAACCTAAAATAGTTAGGACAAGATCAAGTCCTATTTGAGTGCTATCCATCTCTCCACAAATCTGAGTGCCAGTTAGATCACATCCTCGGCTACAAAATGACATACATCATGATCTATTTGTCTTTAAGCTTCATACCATATCTTTGATGCTACTCAGACTGAAAAGGAGAACAAATTTGGGTACCAATAGGAAAGAAAGACATTTTTAGTGAATTTTTTTGATAAAATGGAAATGTAGTTGAAAAGGAAACAACTTGTTCACATTTTATTTGATTTATTTTCTAATAGGTGTGTTGCTCTTGCTTTAAAATTATTGGAAAATCTTGTTGAAAATCTCTTGTGGGAATGCTTGCTATTTGTATGTTGTAAATGAAAGAAACATCAATTTCTATTGTATTGGTTGGAAGGCATATGATGGAAAGATGAACTATATTTGTGCATTTTCTTGTATTGGTTGAAAGAGAGTCAAACATTATATGTATAGATGGAAATAACTTATATATTAATTGTCATTTACTTGGTCAATAAAATAGATCAATCCCTAAATCTAGTAAGGAAAGAAATTACATGACTTCGACTAGCCCATAGCGTTATTGAACTATATAAATTTAGTATTGTTATTATAAAGTTATGTATAAACCCAATGATAATTAATGTAGTAACAAGTGGGATTTGGATTGTTTTTAGACATCTCATCAAAATATTATCAAAGTTTAAAAGAAATTTAAAGTATAAGATTTAGATTTGTTAATACTATTAATAATAGAAATATTACCACCTATTGACAATAATATTGATATTAAGAATAATATGGATATATTAATATACTTAAATACTTTATATATATATATATATACACACACACATACATACATATTTTTTTTTCTTCATTAAAATTTTTAGATTATTTAAAACATATTACATATAGTTTACATACATACATACACACACACATACATACATACACACATACATACATATATATATGTATGTATGTATGTATGTAAACTATATGTAATATGTTTTAAATAATCTAAAACTTTTAATAAAGAAAAAAGTGAAATTACTACGGCTAGAGGCCATGGCCTGCGTACGTGTAGATAGAGGAGGGAATGGTGGGGGAGGTCACCGAACCCACCCCCACCCATTTTACTTTGGGATTGGGGGTGGGGTCGGCGACCTCCCCCATAATACATTAAGAATAAACTCTACCTAATTTGTTGGCCGAAAACAATACCTTGCCTACGCAGATTAGCTTCATTACTCCCTTTGGATTGTGTAATGGCCATTAAACCCATGGCCGAGTCTTTTCAAAATCATTATGTGTGTGTGTGTGTGTATTAACACTTGTTCTTCCTTATTATTTATTTAGGTTTTACTAAAATAAATTATGAATATATATACATCTCGTATATGTATACAAATGTATATACATATATATGTATATATCTTCTACTACTATCATGTAAATTTATATATCTTTTTTAACCATTTCTCTAAAAATGGGGCAAAACCCATATGCCCATTTAGGCAATAAATAAATAATGAGATAAATGACATAAAAAAAATACATTCAAACCCTAGGAAAGGGTGTAAATCAATTCAAAAGTAAAAGAGATGATTTTCATTCTTGTTGATCTTGAGGTTTCCTCACATGGCTTTCCTCCTCCTCCTCCACCATTCCGCAAAACAAAAAGAAGAAATAATAAGTAAAAAAAAAGAGAATGAAGCCTTTCATTAGAAAACTTAGGGTTAGTTGAGTCCCTAGATGTAATGGACCCAAATGAATATATCCTATGGATGAGATTCATCCCTAAAAAGTAGGCGGGGGGAGTGGGTGCGAGGAATTCAAATTTAATTTGCATAGGAATTCTAAGTGAAAAAGGGTTGAGTGTTATTACTTTTCTAACCCCAAATGCATTAATAGAGACCTTTTAAATTAATGTCAACTTTGACCCCCTTGTGGATATAATAGAACCTTATTATTTAATTAAATAGGCCACAATTACCCTTGGGATTAATTTGTGCAAGTTTAACTATGGTGGAAATTAAATTGTATTAAAACAAGATATAGGGAAACCTAAATCATGCCTTAGACTAACTAATTTTATTAAAAGGTATTGAGAGTTTTATTATTTTATTTTAAAGGGGGATCTAGAGGAAAATTAATAATGTTAATTTAATGAAATTGTAAACAAGAAAGTGTGACTGTTAACTTTAACCTAGTGTTGCGAATAGTTTAACAAAAAAATTATTCCATAATTTTTCTAGTTAACCTAGGTTTGTTCTTGGGTTTTGTGCGGGAAAATTTTGTGGGTGTTACACTTGGCATCAGATCCGTGGGTTCAAATCTTGGACTCTTGGGCACACTTAAAAACACAAGACTTAAACATTAAACCTAGTGCAACTCTAAAACCTAGAAAAAAACATTGTATGATATTTGTATAATGTAGCAAACTTGAAAACTGAAACAAAAACTAGAATGATGAACTAACTCTCACCTTGGTCTATGCAGAGGCACGGACCAGAAGAGGGGTTCTTGCATGTAGACCTAGACTTTCCACCTCCGAGATCGGTCAGTGTAGCGGCCATTTTACCTTAGATATTACGGACGCCGGGACGTCAATGTCGATATACACGAAGGATCCTTAGGAGGACGAATTGCTAGACATGATAGGGAGCCATCAGTTGAGGATCATGCATCTCCTTGACACAACGATGAGTATAGGGAAAAGAAATCCCACATGGAGTCATCTAGAGCCAATTCACCTCGAGAAGGGACATGGAGATAGGATTTCGCAGACACGAGACAAATTTCGAAGCCCTAAGCTAAGGGAGGAACAAGTAGAGAGACCTAGGGGTTGATAGCCATCAGTTGTAGACCATATCAGGGAGATCCTCAAGCTACACCCGTCTCACTATTATGGAGATATAGGTGGTTTTTAGGTAGTCTTGGTTAGTGAGCTTGAGTGGGTGCTTCAATATTTTCCCATGTACTAGCAACACGAAAGCTTGTGTTGCGATCCATCTTCTGAGGGATGGAGCAGGTGTCTGGTGGAGGACTAAGGAGTAGAAGCTCCATGTAGACTCAGAGATAATTACTTGGGATATCTTCAAGGAGCGGTTCAGGAGTAGGTACTTATCTAAGAGGTTTATTCAATAGAGGATAGATGAGTTCCACAACCTCAATCAGGCATCCATGACTGTAGCAGAGTATGAGATTCGATTTATGGATTTACTTTAGTATGTCAACTATATGCAGGATGAGCAGGTCCGGATTCACAAGTTCATTAGGGGCTTGAATTTGGATTTGGGAGGTGTGGTGCACATCCATTATCCGTAGACCTTAGTAGAGGCTATTGAGAAGGCCTACATTATAGAGGAGACTCGGGGAAGACTTGGTAGGTGAGGGACAGAGTGTGGAGCCGCATCTAGTAGATGCAGGATAGTAGGTTGAGGGGGTCAGCTCCTCTTCCTCGTGGTGAACATGGTTCTTCACAGTCTTCATTCAGGCTACCACATCAGCCACCTTAGTAGTAACAGTAGCAAAATCATCCACCATGCAGACCTCCACAGAGATTTAACACTCAGAGGGGATGGAATATGGGGCCTCCCCTAAGGGTCCCATTAAGACAAAGGGTGCACCGAGAGCTTAGTCAGTAGGAGATCACCAACAGCGACCTCAACAGTCCATATCCAAATCATCAGGATCCATGATACAGACCTCTTGAGTACCGACTAGAGCTACATCTCATTAGAGAGGACCAGGTAGTTGTTATGGATGTGGCATTGTTGGACATCATTGGAGAGAGTTCCCACAGAACCCTAGTAATAAGGGTAAGGCACAAATTTCATAGCCTATAGTTGGCGACATGGGACGTAGCCATCGGATCTATGCAGTGGTTGAGAACCACCTGTGCTAAGCACCAAAGCACCGTGATAGAGACTATAGGTACCATTGGTAGTTTTCCTACCTCCATTCTGCATTTGATTTTGGTTTATCTCGATTCATTTCTTGCACCATCTTTAGTAGAGTGTTATAGGTTGGTAGTAGTTAGAAAGGGCCTTAGTTGGGATGTCGAGATGGCTTCTGGAGCCAAAATATCTATAGACTCCTTAATTAAGGAGTGCATAGTGGATTTGGGACCCTTCACCATTACCTTGGATATTTTTATCCTTCTATTGGATTCATATGGAGTCATCTTGGGCATGGAATGGTTATCTGCACACAGAGCCAGAGTGGATTATTACCATAAGATTATATCATGTATAGATGATTTGGGGGTTGAGTCAGTGATAGCAGGAGTTAGGAGGCCCATTTCTATCCACACTATTTCCGTTATGCAGCTTAAGCGGTGTGTGTGACGAGGTTTCCAGTTGTATGTTGTCATGGTTAGTGACAGATCTAAGGATGATTCTAGTGGGCCATATCTTGATGACCATCACATCTTGAGAGAGTTTTCTAATGTCTTTCTAGGGAGCTACAGGGTTACCTCCCCACGTGAGATAGATTTTCACATAGATTTTGTTCCAGAGCAGATCCTATCTCACGAGCACCTTATCAGATGACTACCCCTAAGCTATGTGAGCTCAAGTTGCAGCTTGAGGGCCTTTTAGAGAAATTCCTAATCCATCCTAGTGTATCCCCTTAGGGTGCACCGGTGATTTTTGTTAAGAAGAGGATGGATCTCTATGTTTGTGTATTGATTATTGCCATTTGAACAAAGTAATGATCAAGAATCATTACCCCCTTCCACACATTGATGATTTATTTGATCAGATGAAGGGGGACACAATATTTTCCAAGATAGATCTTAAGTCTAGATATCATCAGCTGAGGATCACGGAGGAAGATATTCATAAGACAACCTTCCATATGAGATATGGCCACTATGAGTTCATAGTAGTGCCTTTTGGTCTGATGAATGCCCCGTAGTGTTCATGATCTTGATGAATGGGGTATTCTAGAAATTTTTGGATCACTTCGTGCTCATTTTCTTGACGATATTCGATATACTCACGTACATCTAAGGAGCACGAGGAGCACCTTCACCAAAGTTCTTGGTGTCTTCATGAGAAGTAGCTTTACGTGAACCGGAGAAGTGTGGGTTCTTTCAGACAAAGGTACAATATTTAGGTCACATCATTTCTAGGAAGGTATCATAGTTGATCCTTCCAAGATTAGAGCTATTATAGATTGGTCAACACCACTAGTGTGACTGAGGTGCACGATTTCATGAGTTTGGTGGGATACTATAGGAGATTTGTACAAGATTTTTCTTTGGTTGCACATCTCATCACTTTCCTTCAGTGGAAAGGGAATAATTTTTTATGGTCAGATAGATGTGAGCAAGCCTTCATGACATGAAGGAATGCACGACAACAACACCTATTCTTGCGGTGCTGGACCCTTGGGGTGAGTTCTTCATTTGTACAAATACTTCCTTGGGCAGGACTAGGAGGTGTATTGATGTAGGATGGCCGAGTGGTTGCTTTTGAGTCTCGTAAACTCAAGGATTATGAGCTCAATTACCCAACTCATGACCTTGAGCTTGCAGCAGTTGTGCATGCCTTGGTGCGGTGGAGATATTTCCTTCTTAGCCAGAGATTTATAGTCAAGACTGATCACTTGAGTCTTTGTCACCTCTTCACGTAGCCCAATCTCAATGTTCTTAGTGGAATTGGATGGAGTTGCTTTGTGAGTACCACATGGAGATAGAGCATGTGAAGGGGAAGGATAATGTGGTTGTAAACTCCCTGAGTAGACAGAGACATGTGGCTATGGATACTTCAGTGGGTATAGATTTGAGGAGTAGGATTTTGTAGTAACTCCCTCACGATGATGCCTTCTACCTTGCAGCAAGAGAAAATATTGAGTCTTAGAGGACCCTTGAGGGGAGATTTGATGGATTTTATTTGGAGGTAAATGGTCTTATCGACATTGGGGGTCAAATATATGTTCATAGAGATGGAGGTTTGAGACAAGACATTTTTACAGAAGCTCATCATGCACCTTATTCAGCCCATCTCGGGGTGAAGAAGATGCATGCCACCTTGAGACAATCTGTACCATTGGAGGGGACTACAGAGAGACGTAGCTCAATTGTGTCACATTGTTTAGAGTGTTAGAAGGTGAAGGATGAGCATCAGCATCCAGCTGGCCTTCTCATTCCTCACACTATACCAGAGTGGAAATGGGACACCATTTCCATGGATTTCATATTTGGGTTACCGATGTTGAGATATCATCACGACGCCATCATGGTCACAGTGGATAAATTGATGAAAGTGACCCAATTTTCTCTGGTGAAGACCACCTACACAACTAGTGCAAAGTAGCATGAGTATAACTTAATGAGATTATTAGATTGCACAGATTACTCGTAGAAGATCATTTATGGCCGTGAACCCTTGTACACTTCTCACTTCAGAACTACCATGCGCAAAGTATGCTCTCAGGACAAAGATCAACTTCGGTGAAACTTATCACCCCAGAGAGACAGATGGTGACTAAGCGGGTGAATCAGATCTTGGAAGACATGCTTACGATGTATGTCATGGACCATCAATCGAGGTGGGAGGAGTACTTGTATTTGGTGGATTTTTCCTACAATAATAGTTTTTCAGAGTTCGATAGTCATGGCTCCTTTTCAGGGAATGTATGGCAGAGAGTGTAAGAAACCATTGAGTTGGGACAACTTGGAGGACATCGTTTCTCTTGGGCTAGCTTTACTATAGTATATGGAGTAGCAAGTTGTTATGATCAGGTAGAGATTACATGAGGCTCAGGACAAGTAGAAGAAGTATGCGGATCAACATAGGACATATCGTAGTTTTGAGGTGGGCACGAAGGTGTTTCTTTGTGTCAGGCCACATAAGAGCCCTATCCGTTACGAAAAAGGCTCTAAGCTTGCTCCTAGATTTGTGGGTCCCTTTGAGATCTTGGAGCATATCAGTCCTTTGGCCTATTGTCTAGCATTTCCACCTAGCTTGTCTCACATCCACGATGTATTTCATGTTTCTATACTTAGGAGGTATATTGTAGATCCTTCTCATGTATTAGATTGGACCTCATTGTAGGTGCAGGATCAGGGGAAGGTGATGGTGGAGCCCATCCAGTATTTTAGAGTGTAGGACCCTGGGCCTTCAAGGTAGAGATATTGTTAGGTACGAGTCCAAAGTGGGACATGTATGATGATCTGCTACTACATGGGAGGATGTTACATTCCTACGAGTCCAGTTTTCACACCTATTTTAGTGACTTCCAAGAGGAAGTTGAGTCTAAGGGGAGGGGATGTAGTGCCCACTTTTATTCATAACTTATTATATTTTGATTTCAATTATTGTTGATTATATACATGGATATTATTGTATCATTTTGGCTTAGCATGATGTTAGACGATAGAGATACTTTGACTATTGATGGATTTCGATCCATAGTATGATTTGTATGGACTCTTAAAGAGACATTTTATATTGATGATGATGTGTTGTTGACATATTTATATATTTCTGACATTCAGGACTCTCGTCATATTAATTAAGATTTAGCAATTGAACTAATCTTGTGATCTTATTAGTATTGATGAAATATAGAATTGAGATGTCGTTAGAATTTTAAAATAGTACCATTATTTTTCTAGATGATAATTTTATTTATATATGGATGATTGTTGACTTATATGCGTATATTTTATCTTAGATTTTTTGATGTGGCCACGAGGCCGAAGGAGGTATTGTGTGATTTTTGCAGGTAATTATATCACAACAATGAAAGGGGGTTAGAGATCAACCACAACGGAATCTTTGGGTGGATACGACAATGATCACCTTGCAAACTTGTGGAATGTTATTGTTCTATTTTTGTTGTTAGAAGGTCCCCATGGGGGATGACCCCAATTGTGACCAAGGGTTTTGTGTGTTGTTATTTTCTTTTCCTTTATTTAATTTTGAAGTATGTGATTCTTATTGTGATGTAATTTCCTTTTATCATTAATTGATTTATGTGTTTAGATTAGTAAATTAATCATGTTACTAAAATAATAATGGATGTGACAAAAATAAGTCATTTATTTGATTGGTTGGTGCTTTGGTCCATGTGTTTTTAAGCTGAATGTAAGTAACTTGAGTTTTGTACACTCTACCTCACCTTGGAGATTCGGATTTGGCCTTAAGGGCCAATTTTGGAGGCTTGTGGGACAAGCTAAGCTTGTCCCACACCTCTTAATTTATTATACCAACCCTACCTATGGATTGGGGTAAAAATAGACCCCATTAAGTGTTTTGTAAGACAAAAATTGGTATTCATTACACTTCTCTTACATGGGTTTTAAAGTTTTTCCTTAGGGGTGTGGGTTGGTATTGTGTGTGTAAGAGGTTTTTCATTCCTCTCAACCACCAATTTATTGTGCATTGGGGTTGATGTTTGACTATTGAGGTGGAGTTGAGGATGAGTGATGTGGCCATGGGGCTTCACTTAGTAAAAGTATGGTATAGCACATACGTTCGAAGGGTATTAAAGAATACCCTTAATTCTAGTTTCTACCTCTAATTATTCAATTGATAATACCCCTCCGTTATATTATTAGAATGAAAATACCCCCTATTTTTTCCATGTACCTTACTTACCCATTTTTCAATTACAAATTTATTTACCCCTTTTTATTTCTACCCTAATATATTAAACAAAAAATATATTATATTTCTCACTCTATTTTTTTAATATGCATTTCCTCTCAAAAGATAGTTTGAAGCCATTGAAGACCTATTACAAATCACCTTATAAATGACAAGCTCTAATCATATATCAATAGTTTTTAAATAATTAAGATGGTGAAATAATATCACTTGTGTTGAAAAGCATACTCAATCCTAGTTTTCTACCATCTTATTATTTCTTGGTTAAGAATCTCTTAATTGAGATTTATTTATTAAAAAAGAGATTATAATTTAATTTATGACCACACTCCTTTTACAATTTTAAGGTATTTACTTTTAAAAACTAGGGTTCAAATGTTTTAGTTTTATATTAAAATTAAACTTCACTTTCTTTTGGCCCACATCTCTAACCTACCCCCAATACCTAATTCAAAACATTAATAAATTAAACCCTTTCACCCCCTCATGTCTACCGGTATATTGAATTGAATTTTATTAATTTTAATTACCTCAATATGAACCCACGTGCTAGGATATTGCCTAGCTAATGAACCCCCGTGGATGTGGCATCCTACATGGAGCCACCTCACCCTCCTCTCTCCCTTTTCTATTTATTCAAGTTCTTTTGTTTGTTTGGGGGTTACTTCATTTCTTTTGGTGCTCTTGTATTTTTGGAGTTGGAGGATTTTGGAGTGCTTGTAGATTTTGTTGGATCTTGTTAGTGATAGATTGGGCTTGAAGGAGCTTGGTGTGTGACTCTTGGATCAAGCTCTACCATGGAAAGGTAGGAGCTATACCCTTGTTTTATTATTTTTTTTACTTGTGTATATGTGTATGTTATTGAGTGTTTTGGTATGCTTGTTGGGTTCTTGGGTAGATTGCCTAAGTATGGTGTAGGAGAAGGATATGGGGATCTTATATGTAGGGAGGCATAAGAGTTTATTTCATGTTTTGGAGGGAGTTGGGTTGGGTTCCCCACCTTGGACAAGAAAATGCTTGCATTTCTTACTTGTTTTGTTTTATGAGGGAGACAAGAGATTGTAGGGAGGCATAAGATAATGTGGGAAGCATAAGAGGATCTTGAGGGAGGCATAAGAGTTGTGTAGGGTTTTTGAGATGTTTATTGGAGGGTTTTAAGGTGGGCACTTAATCCCATTAGGAGGCATAAGTGACCTCCCATAGATTCTTACTCCATTGACTTACATTCAAGCCTTGTGTATTTTGTAAAGTTTTATTATTGTGTTCTTTTTTCTTATGTTGAATGTGCTTAAAATGGTTGTGAATTTTTTTTGTTGTGTTGTGGAAGCATTGTAGAGTTTCCATGTGTTGGATCCATCCCTTATTTCCTTGTGGTTGGGGCTCGGGGGCCAATGAGGATAATTGCTTCTTCTTTTCATTGGAGTTTTGGTTGGGTGGAGAGTGTTGCTTCTCCCCCATTTTTGTTGTTGTGATCATGAGAAGAAAAACTGGAGCCTTGTTGGAAATTTGATACTTGGAGCACTTGTAGAAAACTAAGAAATCTTTCATTAAAGCTACCTTCTTGTAAAAACATTTCCACTCCAAGTGGAAGTTTTATTGTATTATGTTTGAAATAAAAGTTGCATTGAATATTGGTTATTAAGATTGTAATGCATGTGGGAAATAAAGACATTTTTAGTGAAACAAGTTTGATAAAATGGAAATGTAGTTGAAAAGGAAACAACTTGTTCACATTTTAGTTGATTTAATTTCTGACATATGTGTGTTGCTCTTGATTTAAAATTATTGAAAAATCTTGTTGAAAATCTCTAGTGCGAATGGTTGAAATTTGTATGTTGTAAAGAAAAGAAACATCAATTTCTATTGTATTAGTTGGAAGGCATATGATGGAAAGATGAACTATATTTGTGCATTTTCTTAAATTGGTTGAAAGAAATTCAAACTTTATATGTATAGATGGAAAGAACTTATATATTAATTGTCATTTACTTTGTCAATAAAATAGATCAATCCCTAAATCTAGTAAGGAAAGAAATTGCATGACTTCAATTAGCCCATAGTGTTATTGAAATATATAAATTTAGTATTAAGTTATTATAAAGTTATGTATAAACCCAATGATGATTAATGTAGTAACAAGTGGGATTTGGATTGTTTTTAGACATCTCATCAAAATATTATCAAGTTTTTAAAAGAAATTTAAAGTATAAGATTTAGATTTGTTAATACTATTAACAATAGAAATATTACCACCTATTGACAATAATATTGATATTAATAATAATATGGATATATTAATATACTTAAATATTTAAAATATATGTATATGTATATGTATATGTATATGTATATGTATATATATATATATATATATATATATATATATATATATGTATGTATATGTGTGTGTATATATATATATATATATATATATATATATATGTATATGTATATGTATATGTATATATGTGTGTGTATATATATATATATATATATATATACACACACACATATACATATATACATATATATATATACATACATACATATATATATATATATATACACACATATATATATATATATATATATATATATATATATGTTTTAAATAACCTAAAAAAATTATAAAAAAAAGGGAAATTACTACGGGTTGAGGCTATGGCATGTACGCACAGATAGAGGAGGGAATGGTGGGGGATGTAGTGCCCACTTCCCTTCGACACTTATTATATTTTGATCTCGATTACTTTTGGTTATATACATGGATATTATTGTATCATTTTGGCTTAGCATGATGATTAGACGATAGAGATACTTTGATTATTGATGGATTTCGATTCATAGTATGATTTGTGTGGATTTATTAGAGAGACATTTTATATTGATGATGATGTGTTGTTGACATATTTATATATTTCTGACATTCAATATTTTCGTCATATTGAGTAGGATTTAGCAGTGAACTAATCTTGTGATCTTATTAGTATTGATGAAATATATAATTGAGATGTTGGAATTTTAAAATAGTAACATTATTTGCCTAGATGATGATTTAATTTATGTATGGATGATTGTTGACTTATATGCATATATTTTATCTTGGATGTTTTGATGCGGCCACGAGGCCAAAGGAGGTATTGTGTGTTTTGCAGGCGATTATATCACAACAATCAAAGGGGGATTGGAGACCAACCACAACGGAATATTGGGTGGATACGACAATGGTCACCATGGCAACTTGTGTTATGTTGTGTGTGTTTTATTTGTTGTTAGGGGGTTCCCATGGGGGATTACCTCCAATTGTGACAAGGGTTTGTGTGTTGTTCTTTTCTTTTCCTTTATTTAATTTTAGAGTATGTGATTTTATGGTGATGTAATTCCCTTTTATCATTAATTAATTTATGTGTCTAGATTAGTAAATTAATCATGTTACTAAACTAATTATGGATGGGACAAAAAGAAGTCATTTATTAGATTAGATGGTTCTTTGGTTTATGTGTTTTAAGTTGAGTGTATGTGATCTTGAGTGTTGTACACTCTACCTCATCTTGGAAATTCAGATTTGGCCTTAAGGGTCAATTTTTAGGCTTGTGGGACAAGCTAAGCTTGTCCCACACCTCTTAATTTCTTATAACAACCCTACCTATGGGTTGGGGTCAAAAATAGACCCCATTATGTGTTTTGGGAAAGCAAAAAGGTGAGTTTTAATTGCACTTTCTTACATGTGTTTAATTTTTGTCCTTAAAGGGTGTGGGTTGGAGTGGTGTGTGTAAGAGATTTTTCATACCTCTCAACTATTCATTTAATATGCCTTGCAGTATAGTTTTGACTTAGGTAATGTGGGATGGAGAAGAAATGATGTGGCATCCTACATGGAGCCACATCATCTCCCTCTTCCTCTTTTCTATTTATTGAGAATTTTGGGAAGTATTTGGGGTTACTTGCTTGGTTTTGGCTCTTGGATTTTGGAATGCTTGCTTGTTGGAGTTGAAGGGAGCTTGGAATTTCTTGAGTTTGAAATATTTTGGGACTTGATTGAAAAGTGGAGCTTTACCATGGCAAGGTAGGGTCTTGCACTCTTGTTTTCTTGTATGTTATGTGTTGTATGGATGTGTGCTCTTACTTGAAGTGTTAGGTAGTAAATTGACCTTAGGTTGTGTTGAGATGGTGAAATGGGGATGAAATATGTTGGGAGGCATAATAATTTCTATGTGTTTAGGAGGGAGTGGGTTTTGGATGCCCCACATTGTTCTATTTTGTTAGTTTGTGTATTGTGGGAGCCATAAGAGAGAGGGAGGCATAAGAGTGAAGGAGGAATAAGAGACATATATTTGTTGTTGTGAGGAGGCATAAGAGATTTTGAGATTGAGTTTTTTTTTTGGAGTATTTTAGAGGTGGGAATCAAAACCCTTGGGAGGCATAAGGGTATCCCCATATTCCTATCTCTACTTGGCTTATTTTAGAGCCATTGTTTTGGGAAGTTGTGCTTAAAAATGAGTGTTTTGTGTGGTTATATTTTTTGTGTGTTTGTTGCTTGAAAGTAAGTGTGGAAGCATTGTATAGTTTCCATGTGTTTGATCCATCCCTTATTGCCTTGTGGTTGGGGCTCGGGGGCCAATGAGAAGAATTGCTTCTTCTTCTCATTGGAGTTTTGGTTGGGTGGAGAGTGTTGTCTCTCCCCATTTTTGGTTGTTGTGATTAAGTGAAGAGAAGATGGAGCCTTTTTGAGATTTGATTCTTGGATCACTAATAGAAGAAAAATATATTTCATTATAGTTACCTTCCTTGTAAAATTCCCACTTCAAGTGGAAGATTTATTGTATTGCTCTTGAAAGAAATTTTGCATTGAATAATTGTTATTAAGATTGTAATTCATATGGGAAAGAAAGGAAATTTTAGTGAAATAAGTTGATAAAATGGAAATGTAGTTAAAAAAAAGGAAACAACTTTCTTACATTTTATTTGATTCATTGTTTCACATAGGTGTGTTGCTCTTGCCTTAATTTTTTTGGAAAATCTTGATAAAAGTATCTTTGTGGGAATTTTTGAAAACTTGTATGTTGCAAAGGAAATAAATATTAATTCCTATTGTATTATTTGAAAGGCATATGATGGAAAGATAAACTATATTTGTGCATTTTCTTTTATTGGTTGAAAGAGAGTCAAACTTAATATGTATAGATGGAAAGAACTTAAGTTTTATTTGTCATTTACTTGGTCAATAAAATAGATTGATTTTCTTTTAAGTCACTTAGAGTAAAGAAAATGTGTGTTTACAAATTTGACCATAACTCTATTGGATTATATAAATTTACCATGGAGTTATGATATATTTTTATAGGAAACTGATATAAAGAAAAGAAAAATGTAACTATAAGTGGAATTAATTTTTTTACATCTTGTAAACTATTACCAAATTATCAAGAAAATTTTGAATGGAAGAACTACGAATTAGTTATATTATTAATATTTTAATATAATTACTATTATTATTAATAATAGTAATATTAAAAATGTTTATATTATATATATTTTATATATATATATATATATATATATATATATATATATATCGTATTAGAAACTAGTATTAAATATATATAAAAACAAAAGTTATTAATATTAAACAAAAATTTAATAAATAAATAAAACGAATTAGAAATTCATTGAAACCGTATAGGTTACGGTGGTGCTTAGTAAAAAGGTAAGGCTTGGGGGAGGGTCACTTTCCCCACTCCCCACCCCCACCCCATTTATTAATGGGATGAGGGGTGGGGTCGATGACTCCCCAACCTCAAAGACTCTTCTCCGAGCTGTAACCCACGACACTACTCTTTTATGTACAATCGGTCCTCTGTGGAAATTGTCCTTTATGGAAAAGACCGTGTAACACTTCAAACCCGTAAATGTAATTTTTGGAATGGCATTATATATATATATATATATATATATATATATATATATATATATATATATATATATATATATATATATATATATATATATATATATATATAACCTCTTCCCAAGTTCATACAAACACCATTCTACCTCTTCTCTAAAAGAGAGTAAATACCCACATGCCCATTTGGGAAAATGCTAAAATAATAAGATAAACAAAAATAAATAAATACATTGAAACCCTAGGTAAGGGTATAAATAAAACAAGGAAATAGATGGATCATGTGTATCCTTCCAAAATCTTGGGATGGCCTCTAATGGCTTCCTCCTCCTCCACCAATCTGCAAAACAAAAGAGAAATAATAAGTCAAATAAAAGAGAAAGAAGCCTTTCATAAGCAAACTTAGGGTTAGTTGAACCCCTAGATCTTGTGGCCCCAAATGAATCCATCCAATGGATGAGATTCATCCCTACAAAAAGTAGGTGGGGAGTGGGTGAGAGAAAATTCAAATTTTAAATTTAAAATGCATGGGTTGACTTTTAGGGGGCACTTTAGTTGTGTAAGGGGTGAGATTATTGTTCTAACCCTTGTGCTAAATTGAGGACCTTGTTAATTGTTTTAAACCTTGTCACCTTGTGGGATTAATATAACTTTAGTATTTAATTAAATAGACCCCTTTACCCTTGGTATTAATTTGTGCAAGTTTGACTATAGTGGAATTTAAATGTTTATCAAAATAACTTTTAAGGGGAAACTAAACCATACCTTAGACTAACTAAGTTTATTAAAAGGTAATGAGAGTTTTATTATTTTATTATAATGGGAAAAAAAGAGAAATTTATATTATTAATTTAAAGTGACTTAGAAACAATAATGTGACAACCGTTATTTTCAAAACATTTTTTTGGGCATACTTTTCAAAAAATATTATTCCATAATTTTTCTAGTTTGACCGAGGTTGTTCTTGGGTTTTGTGCGGGAAAAATTTTGCGGGCATTACGGTGGAGGTCACCAACCCCACCCCCACCCCTTTACTTTGGGATGGTGGGTGGGGTAAGCTTTCACGACTCTCCCCATAATACATCAAAAGAAACTCTACCCAATTTGTTGGGCCACAAAACAATACCTTGCCTGCACAGTCGGCCTCATTACTCCCTTTGGAATGTGTAATGGCCATTAAACCTGTGGCCGAGTCTTTTCAAAATCATTATATATATACTAAAATAAATTATGAATATATATATATATATATGTACACACACACACACACACACACATTCTACTACTACCTAAGTAAATTTGTATATCTTTTTTTAATCATTTCTCTAAAAATGGGGCAAAACCCATATGCCCATTTGGGCAATAAATAAATAATGAGATAAATGAAATAAACAAAATACATTAGAACCCTAGGAGAGGATGTAAATATATTCAAAAGTAAAAGAGAGGATGCGTATTCTTGTTGAGCTTGAGGTTAACTACCATGGCTTCCTCCTCCACCATCTCGAAAACAAAAAGAAGAAATAATAAGTCAAACAAAAGAGAAAGAAGCTGATAAGGCCAAAATATGTCTTGTTAATGCATAATTAATGATCTTATTTTACTCTCCTTTTTATCAAGTTTGACTGCATTTTGTGACTTTTGTTTGATCTAATGTAAGTTAGGATGTAATTGTCCATCTTTTGTTGAATTTAGTTCTAAAGTTTAAAAGCTCTGTAATTCCTAACAAAGTGTGTGGAAATTCAGTTTTTGTAATAAAACATGTCATAATCAGTCAGATAACAGTATGAAGTGATCAACATGTTTTTGGGAGCCTTGGCTTCAATACGGCTTAGTTCAAACTCCTGCGTTTAGCTCCAAAAATTTCACGATTAGATCAAGAATAGTCCCCTTTAGTTCCGGAACTTCTCCAAAGTTTTGAAACCAATGGGAATCTATTATTTTGACGACATCCAATGATAGAGAAATCAATGAAGCCTTTCAATCAGGAGCAGATAAGAAGATTTCTGATTCTTCATACTTGAAGATCTAGGGATAACTTATCAGACAACTATACGTCCAAAGCAAGGTTCCAAATTCAACATCTATTTTGGGCATAATTTGGTTCCATCTGAATCGGTAGAACAACTATGGTTGTAAATGCATCTTTGAAAGAAATACATATATAAAGACATGTAGATAGATTAAGAAAAAGAACATATATATACAAAAACATAGAGATAGAGAGATAGAGAGATTTAGTATGTTTTTGTAAGATAGAATATTTCAGCAATAAAATAGCCACTTCATTTTGAGAGAATATTACTTTATCAAATCCTGATTCAAGGTGGAGAAAGGGACCACTCCTCCAAGAACTAGGATTCTCATTTCATTGGTATTTATATTTCTAAAGCAAATAGTGTAGATTTGTTAATTTTGTAAATGTCTTTGATTCTTTAAATTAAACTTTGTTTTATACTTGTCCCTGCAGGTGTTATAGACTAGATTTTCATTTCCTTACAATATTTTCACAATATTTTTAACCATGTGTTTATTTCCAAGTAAAGTGTGTTTGCTTCTACATTGTGTGTTTATTTCCAGCAATCTATTTATTCATGTATGTGTGTTTATTTCTAACAATTCATTCTAGTAATGAGTGTTTATTTCAGCAAGTTTCTTACAACATAGAGATAATAAGGCTTTGGCCATGGAATCCTAAAGACACTACAAAAACCCCCATAAAATAAAGTAACAAATACCTATAGTTAATCGCTAGATCACTAAGATTTCTTTTGCATATAGATTCGGACACCCCCTGGTTTGAATATGACATCAAAAAGAGTTGATTAAATGAAGGGAATAACAACACCCATCATTTTTGGCACCATTGTCGGGGACCCAATAGTTAGAATTGTCTAATTAGGTGTCAACAAGAGCAACAATCATATATCTAGTAATTCAAGAATCTTCCCTACATCATCATAAAATTTATGAGTAGACCAAGAGACTCCAAGGGTCGATTCCTCCCAAAAATATATGAAAAAGAATCATCAGCATCTTCTTGATCAAATAAGGAAGTTGACTAAGAATTAGAAGCACCATTGTCCCCTATTAGACAAGAAGCAAAATTGCCACCTTTGGAATTCTTGGATCAGTCACCAGAAGGAAGTGGAACCTTTAGAAATAAGATTATATCCCAAGACTTGTTTAGAGAAAGTTTTGATTCAAAATTGAGTAGTCAACCTCCTACCCTTGACTTTTCACCTTCCCCAAAATAGATCACATACCATATTGATTGGGAGAAAAGTCTAGAAGGTACTGTAGAAATGGCACGAGAAGCTGAAAGAGAACCTAATAGGACCTTTACTTATCCAATTCAGTTGGACGATGATGATACACCCATGAAGAATATTTCACCTGCACATTTACCCACATTTAGAGGAATGTCATATGAAGATCCTAACCAATTTCTGTTTGAATTTAAAGTATTGTGTCAAACTTATGATTACAAAACAAATAATCAGAAGCTCAAGTTGTTTCCATCTACCTTGAAGGATGCAACAATGAGGTGGTTTATGTGATTAACATTTAATTCTATTACCACTTGGGCACAAATGGAAGTTTCCTTCCTAGACAAGTATCAAGATTACTGTAGAGGGAGGAATAGGAAGGAAGAATTTTTCAAAATCAAGCAGGAGGAGGATGAGAATATGGAAGATTATTTAGACAAATTCCTCTTTGTGAGTAAAAGATGTGGATTTGTACTACAAGAGGAGTTAAGAAAAACCATTTTTCTTAAAGGTCTAGATGATGAATCTAGGGAGGCCCTTGATTTGATGGGAGGTGGAAACATTGATCAATTAAGAATGAATGATATTAAAGACATTTGTAGAAGCTATTCAAGAACAAGGGGTGGACCTAGAAAAGGAAAAATAGTTAAAAGTTTGAACCCAGATATGAACAAATTGATGGATGAACTAGAAAACTTTAAAACAAACATTTTAGTTCAATTAACCTCCACCATGGATGGATTGCAAGCTAAAGCAAATGCTAAAACTAAACCATTAGCTATGTATTGTCCTAGATGCAAGAAGAAGCATACAATAAGAGATTGTCCTCTGGATAAAATAGAAATGTGTCTTATCTATGAATCTAGGGACCATGAGAGTAATGCTTGTTCTCTTCTTCCATTTATTAAAAATCAGCTTAAATAAACTAGCACTCCATCCACATCAGAAGAAGTAAATATTTTCCATAGACAACCTAACCAAGGGATGTTCATGCCTAGGTCAATTCCTAACCCCTGGATGATGCCATGAGCAGCTCAGACAGTACCACAAAGTTAGGAAAACCACCTTGGGTCCCTAAACCAACATGGAATCCTCATGATTGGTCAGGACAATCTGGTATGGCCAAGGACACCAACAACCATGGTTTGGTCAAGGTAACTTGAATGCTTGGTCATAACCTAGGTGGAGACCTAATAATTATGCTCAAGGGAGGACATATCCTAATCAAAATCAACAAGCCATAATGGGTTCCCCAACACAAAATTCACAAAACAAAAATGTGGTTCAAACACAAATGCCAACACAACCAGTTGCTAATTCCAGAACAAACAAACAACTCCTGTCTATGGGGAAGAATAAGAAAAACTAGTGGATCTAAATGCCATGGATTGTAAAGATATTCAAACTAGATCTAGAAAATTAATTAGCAGTCCACCTATTATAATTACTAAAATGACAAAGAAACTGAAATCTCGAGTACGGTCGTTCCTAAGAAAGATGAAAAGAAAAGGAGGTAGTAAATCATGTTGAAACTCCATTCCCAGAGAGATTTCAAGAAGTTATAGGGACCAAGGAATCTGAGTTGGTACAGGAGTTGAGGAAATTAAATATTGAAATACCATTGTTACAAGTAATCAAGGACATTCTAGAGTTGAACAAGTTAATCAAGATGTTATGTTTTAAAACACGGAAGGAAGAAGCAATATCCGGGACTATTAAAGTAGATGGGAAACTTGCTGATTTATTACCAGGAAAAATTTTACTTCCCAAATACAGAGATCCTAGTAGCCTGTTATTTCTGTCTCTATAGGGAATAAAGATATACATAATGTTTTGGTTGATTTGGGAGCAACTATAAATGTGATGATAGTGGACACTTTGAAAACATTACCATTAACATGTATCCAACCTACTAACACCATATTGTAGATGGCAAGACTAGTCCGTAGCAAAACTAGAAGGAGTTATTGAAGATGTGGTGGTTATGGTGGAGTCATGGGAATATCCAATGGACTTCCTTATATTACAGCCAAAAGGTAAAACACTTGGTTATCCCATTATTTTGGGTAGACCATGGTTAGCTATAGTTGTTGCCTTAATTGATTACAGATCAGGTGATATGACTATCTCAAATGGTAAGAGTTCTAAGAAAATTTATTTATACCCCTCTGCATGACCTTTTATTGATAATCAAGAGCAATTGTGGGTTGATGATCCTGACACTAATAAAAAAATCTGTCTTCTTTGGCTATGATAACATTGCAGGATCACATACGAGAGATGGAAGATATGATTAATCAACCATTGAACGAATATCAACTATCCTTGGAAAAAGTTGGCTTAGTTCCGAACCTATGGATTTAGTTTTGGAACCATCACATTTAGTTAGGAACCACAAAGAACAACGATCCCATGTAAATGCAAATAATTTCTCTCTAGAGGAATGAGATTTCTCTTGGGGAGGAGTAGAAATAGCCACAAAATTAGTAGTTTCAGTTTCAAATATATCAAGAAATGGTGAGGAATTTTGGAAAACAACAACAATGAGGAGTTTGACTGACAACAAGATAAGTATCATAACTCTTCCTACTGTCCTTTGTCCAATATTCTTTCTCAAGGGAATTTTTGAGATGTTGTTGCATATCATATGTTATTACCACATCCATGTCCACTAAACACCTTAATGACACCCTTTCAACAAATCAGTTCATCACACATTGGAACCAAACATGTTGAGATTCAAGGTAAAATTTTGAACATTAATAGCTGACTGAAGAATGATGAAGAAGCTAAATTGTTTGATGTTGTGAAGGATCATACTAGAGATTTTACATGGGACTATAAAGACATGAAAAGAATCCATCCAATTATTTTCACCCATCACATCTATACTGAAAACATTAAACCAGTTAGGCAACCTTAGAGGAGGATTAATCTAGCCTTAAGGGACATCATCAAGCAAGAAATTGAAAAAATATTACAAGTAAGTTTTATCTACCCTATCTCACATAGTAGTCTGCAGTGTCTCCTCTTGTGATTGTGCCTAAAAGGAACAGAAAATGGAGAATTTGTGTTGATTATAGGGGGCTAAATAAAGCCACACCGAATGATTATTTTCCCTTACCATTCATAGATCAAGTTTTGGACAACCTTGTAGGTAAACAATATTTTTCCTTCCTGGATGGCTTTAGTGGATATAATCAAATCAGAGTTGCTTTCGAGGATCAAAGCTAAAACTACCTTTACTTTTCCATGGGGTACCTTTGCCTATAGGGTATTTCCATTTGGACTATGTAATGCTCCAAAGAACCTTCCAAAGAGCTATATTACCAATTTTTGCTGATCTAATGAATGATTGTGTAGAGGTGTACATAGATGACTTTACTATACATGGAAACACATTTGATGATGCTTTAAAGAATTTAGATAGAGCACTAACAAAATGTGAGGAACACCATGTGTCTCTTAGTCATGAGAAATGTTTAATGATGGTTGAAGAGGCGATTGTATTAGGACACCACATTTCAAAAAGAGGAATTCAAGTTGACCAAGACAAAATTAGGATTATTTCAGACTTGCCTATTCCCCAAACCCCCATAGATATCAAGTCATTTTAGGGCATGCTAGATACTATAGGTGTTTTATTAAGGATTTTAGTAAAATTTCTACCCTCGTGTTTAGTTTACTTACTACAGATTGCGAATTCTGTTGGGATGAAAAGTTTCAACATGCTTTTGAGGAAATTAAAGAAAAATTAATCACTGCCCCATTATTGAGAGGACCTAATTGGGAGAAACCTTTTCACATCCAAATAGATGCCTCAAATAACTCAATAGGTGCTAGTTTTGGGACTAGAAAGATGAAGAAGGGAAAATGTATGCTATTTATTACCTTAGTAAAAATATTACTCCCACTGAGAGAAATTACACTACCACTAAAAAAGAATTTCTTGTTGTGATCTATGCAATTAATAAATTCAGACATTATATCACAAAGTTGTAAAATATTTGTACATACAGATCACTCAACAATTAGATACTTAATGAACAAACCAGTGGTTGGAGGTAGGATAATTAGATGGTTATTACTTTTATAAGAATTTGATATTACCATAGTAGATAATCCAAGAAAATCTAATGTGGTAGCTGATTTCTTGTCAAGACTGACCACTACAGGGGAACAAGATCCAATTAAGGACAACTTTCCAGATGAACAATTGTTTTCTATTTCAGCTGATACACCATGGTTTGCTGATATGGAAAATTATCTTGCAACAAGGAAGTTTCCTCATTTCACTAAGAAAAAAATGAAGAAGTTGATCAAAACCAGTGCATAATTTAAATGGTTAAATGGAATGTTGTTTAAATGTGGTCTTGATTTGGTTTTAGGTAGGTGTGTGAGAGAAGATGAAATCTTTGACATACTCAGGGCATGTCATGATGAACCAAGTGGAGGAAATTTTTCAAGAAAATAACAACTCACAAGTTACTTAGCATTGGCTATTATTGACCATCTTTGTATAAAGATGTGAAGAGATATATCAAGCGGTGTGATCCCTGTCAAAGGATGGGACATCCAACCTTTACTAGTGAAATGCCTTTGTAACCTCAAGTAGTAATTGAACAATTTGAAATGTGGGGATGGATTTTGTTTGTCCCTTTAGTCCTCCTTCAAAAGGAAATGAGAACATTCTTTTGGGTACTAATTATGTGACAAAGTGGGCAAGAGGTGCAGGATTTAACAAATATCACTGAAGAAGCAGTTGCTGATTTCCTTTGGCACAAAATTATGATGAAGTTTGGTGTACCAAGGAGTATAGTTTCAGATCAGGGGCCATAGTTCATGTCTAATATGATCCAGGCCTTCATAATGTACTATCAAATCAATCATAGGAAGTCATCTCCCTATCACCCACAATCAAATGGATAAGTAGAAGTAATAAACAGAGAATTGGAAAACATCCTTACAAAACAATTGAATCAGGTAAGAAGAGATTGGGTAAAGAGACTACCTGAGGCTATTTGGGCTTATAATACAACTTGGAAGACTACAATAGGGTTTTCACCATATGAGTTAGTCTATGGGAAAAATCCCTTATTACCTATTGAATTTGAACTACAAACATTGAGGACAAAGCAACTAAAGTGGGTATTGAGTTGGATGCAACACAAAAGGAAAGAATTCTTCAACTCAATGAATTGGATGAGTTGAGAATGGAAGAACTTCAACAGACAGAGATAATCCAAGATCAAAGGAAGTAGTGGCATGACACACATATCAAGAAAAATCAATTCAAGGTAGGGGATTGGGCATTATTGTTTGATTCCAAGTACCAACAATTCAAGGGCAAGTTGAGAACCAGATGGTTGGGACCCTATCAGATTGAGAAGATATTTAACAATGGCTCTATTCAGCTACTTCCCATTGATGGTAGTAGAAGGACACTTTTGGTCAATGGACATAGGCTAAAAATTTATAGGAAGCCTCCTACTAAGGATGAATTCTTGAATCGATTGAAGTAGAAAAAGAATTTGATCATATGGAAGAACCCAATTCTTCCAAAATGATCAAATAATCAGATGCATGGATCCAAAATAAAGGGAAGATAATGAAAACCAACAAATGGCGTTCTCTTTCCCCCAAAAAAGAAAAAAAATAAAAATATAAAGGGAAAGAATGAAAACCAGTAAATGGCGTTCTCTTCCAAAAAAAATATCTCAAAGATCAATTGAAAACCAACAATGGTGATTGGTCTCCTCAATAAATGGCTAATGCAAAATAAAAAGAATTTGTTTGAATTCCAGCTATCTTTTCTAACCATTTTTCCTTTTTCACTTTTAGGAATGATGAGTCATCAAGATGGAGGGATTACATCAGCAAAGGATGGTAATTATGTCTTGAACTTATTAAAGGTTAAATTAAAAGTTCGCATGTGTGATTAGAATTGGTTTAAAAGGTCAGTATGATGAGTCATTTATTGTGCATTATGATTAAAAGTAAGTAATCATGAGGTTGATGTTGATAGAATAAGAAAGTGGCAGCGCATTTATAATTACCTATCATTTGGGTAGAATAAACGAAGTTGAGAAGCAGTTGCAGAAGAATTTCAAAGAGGAAGCGAGAAGAATTGTATTTGAATTCCGCAGCTAAACCCATCAATTCTACAGATAAACACAACAATTCCATAGATAAACACAACAATTCTGCAGCTAAATACAATAGTTCTGCAGCTAAATCTAGTAGTTCTACAACTAACTCTGAATTTGAAGAAAGAAGAATTTGAATCGTCCTCTTTGCTATGGGGATTAAAAATAAGTCAAAGCCAGAGGATGATACCCAACTTCTTGCAAATGAAGAAGTGGTAGCCATTTTTGGATGAGCATGGTGGCTGGAGTTCCTAAAAAAATTCTCGAGGTACAATGATGAATTGGTAAGGGAATTCGTTGTAAATTTAGAAGAATCCAGAACTAAAGTTAGAAGCATTATAATTCCTTTTACTATCAATACAATGAGTAATGTGTCTAGAATACCAATTGTGCAAGTCCCAAATCCTGTCAAGGGAACCCTTAAAGATTTGGTGGAAACCTTGATACAAGAGGGGGAATCTGAGCCCCAATATATCTATAACACCAAGAAAATCATAAAGGGGGTCAGAAGGACCAGCTTGCCCAAACCCTTTGACAGGGTAGCATTTTGGGTAGTTAAGTATTTAACTTGCGATGGTCAATTTGGGACTGTGGGAAGAGAAGTCCTTAAGATGTTAATATATCTTAGGTATGGGAATTCAAAACTAGAATATATAGTAAATCTTCTAGGATTCCTTTTTAACTCCATCCATAAAATGGATTTGAGGTATTCCTGGGGAGTTCAAACAATCAGACATCATGGGTTAATCCATTTGGTATCCTAGCACCATTTTCTTAACAAGTTTAAGCAAAACCACGATATTATCATGAGGGGAATACCAACCCCTTTTTCTCCTACAAGTAATTTGGAGATTGATGCCCCTACAAAGGAAAAGAGAGAAATATGTGGGGCTAATGTACCAAAAAGAAGGAGATGGGTAAGTGCACTAAGATGGTGGACAATTAAGTGGACATAAAAACCTGAAATTGTGCTTGTGAGCACGGTTTTTTAACCGCGCTAGCTAACAAGAATTGTTTTATAGATTGGTGATTTTTGAACCTAAAACTGCGCTCGTGGTTTACAAACCATGAGCACGGTTTAAAACCGTGATCACGGTCCTCTGAGACAAAAAAATAGACCCGCGACTCCTCATTTTTCCTTTCCAACCGCGATTTCTCCTAGACCTTTGGCACTCGCACTTTGAATACCCCCTAAAAATTACTCTTCGGACTTGTGGATCGTGATATTTTCAACCATGCTACCAAGACAAATAGGTAAGCCCTCGATTTTGATCAATTTGTTTGCATTTTAGGTTTTTTTTTATGATTTTCATGGGTTTTTCAATTTTTTATTTATGTATACAATTTTTTTGTTTTGTCAGTTGCTCGGTGAGCTCGTAATCCTGCAAACCCTCCAAAAATCCTCAAAACCCTCCAAACATTCTACAAAACCCTCCTCCAAACATAGATCCACCTCATGTGGCTCCTTCTGTCCCCACGGAGCCAATAGGAACACAAGCTAATATCATTGGAAAAATATGACAAAATAAAATTGCCATTGAGAACCTTATTCAGAATATAAAACAAAATCATTCCACAAATCCATCTCGCATGACTTTAGCCAACACATTGCAAACATTGATTGGTGAAGTTGACTCCACAACCAACCAAATAGGCAGATGAAATACCTTTAGAGGTGATTGTAGGCAGTGGTATGTAAATAAATTATCGTGCGGTCGTAAAAACAATTTTTTTGAAAAGACCACATTTGTGCATTATTTATTGACCCAAGAACCAATGCCCCCCACACTTACTTGCAAATGGTTCCCAATCCATTGGTGTCACGATGATTGAATCAAGAACAATTTTTGGGACCAATGGTGGATGGTTTTTTATTATCCACCATGCAACAACAATGAGGTTCCCCTCTATTTTTTGAAGAAATTATATTACGAGTTCGTGCTTAATGAGGTCCCAATCTATTTTAACTTTTCAGATTTTTATGGGTAAGGTGGTGTCTCGCATAGAGTAGACCTAGTGCACACGTAGGTCAACCAAGGATCCCCATGCCCTAAAACCCCCACTACCTTCATTTATCCCTCCTACAAAGTGAAGGAGATTGTAGAGATTGACACACTACATGCATTGAGGGAGCTCACTGACACTCGACCCCAAGATAGTGAGCAGATTACATCTGGTGATGTTGGTGGAGGTGCCAATTCTAGTGCACCACACCATTGTGGATCATGTGGTGCCATATGCACTGCGCAGTGAGACATCATTTGCTGGATCACATGATTTCTTTTCTCTAGATGAGATGATGGCAGATGTTTTTGGAACTAGTGCAACAGATCCTAGTCTTTCAGGTAAATGTCAAATAAATATTTAATATATATATATACAATAGTTTAATTCATGTTTGAGATTTTAATATATATGTATTTCATTCAGACGTTATGTACATACATTTAAAAACTAATTTTTTATTTTATTTTAAATAGCAAGAGTCGGTGAAGGAAACATCTAGCATCGATATGCTAGCTACTACAGCTAATTGGGTATGTTACAAACGTAAGTTTCAAGTTATACTTAAATTTCAAATTTCATTTGATTGTGCACTTTTATTATTATAATGTTTCACATGTACATGTACATATTAATATATGTTTGTATTTTATACATGCAAGATCCTAGCGGGTCATCATCTGCTCTGGGAACTGAGGCTATTGGCATGCCTCACATGACTTTTACGCAGGTTAGTTTCTCTTTACACTTTCCAGTTCTAATTGTGGAAGTTCACGTGGATTATGCTTTGGCTCTGTTATGTGGTAGTCATGTAGATTAATATTGATTTGTACATGTTTTTTGTATAGCTTATGACTATCAAAGAGACTCCTCCATTTATGCAGACTGTGGAGGTTGTTGTAAATACTGCCATAACATCTGCAGATCCACTAATTGAGGTACAATTTTTCAAATTTGTTAAATTTATTTAGGAATTATTTCTTATTACTTAAATCTACAATATCAAATTTTGTACATGAAATATTTAATTTGAAATTTAATTATTTGTATGTAGCTTACCTCTAATGAGTCTACCATTGTCCTTGTCATGCATCAACGACAAATTGATAGGGATCATGACATTGCGGTAAGATTTCACATGCATTTTAACTAAATTCTAAGTTTCTAAATTTTGAATGTATTTTAAAAATATGGGTGTTAAAATCTTGTTGTTTATGAATGTGCGGAGTTAGATTGTAAGCCTACTTAAAGACGCCTATGATCACATGGATGAAACCGTAGTGGCATCTCCCTCCACTACATCCTCGGGTCGTGGACATGCTACTTCTAGCAGGGCGAAGAGAGGGAAGATGTTTCATGATTAGATTCATAGGACATGGATGTACATATATATATATATATGGGCCATCTGGTCGTAGTTCATGATTCTTGATAGGACATTACATATAGTCTTATGCGGCCGCATGTGGTCTTATATGTATGACACACTTGGTTCAATATGTACACATGTTAGGAACTTATATTTTAGAGACGATGCGTTCAAAGACACTTACTTTTGATACATTATATATCCATGTGTTGGTTTTGTAACGATATTACTTCTATGTTTGATTCGAATTCATTGCACATGATATCCTTCTATGTATGTATATTCTATGTATATTAATTCTATATGTATGTTTGATTTAAAATTAAAAACTATGGTGCAACAATAAGAAGAAAATAAGCATATATCTCATGTACCATATTCTAGTGCAATAATAAGTTTTATGTATGTTATGACATGTACATGTCAAGGACTGAAATTTCACATGTTGTTGGAGTTGTCAGTAGATTTTAGGAAAATCTAGGTAGAGAACATTGTTCAATAGTGAAGTGGGAGTTTCACTACTTGTGAGGAAAAATAAATTATTGCATCACCTATAACAATATTGGTGATTCAATTTATGGATATTTTGATTCATATTTTGTAAGTGATTTGGAAAAATAAAGATCGACTTCTAGTTATGCTATTACACTTGTAACTGGACCTATCAGTTGGATTTCAAAGCTTCAAAATATTACAATTTTTTCAACTACTGAGGTAGAATATGTAGCTGCCTATCATAGTTGTCAGGAGGTAATTTGGGTAAAAATTTATTGGATGAGTTTTGAAGATATCAATAGAAGATGAAGGTATTGTGTGACAATCAAAGTGCTATTTAATTATCCAAGAATCTAGCTTATCACAATAAGACAAAGCATATTTTAGTTAAGTATAATTTGGTTATCTTCTATTCATTTGCAGAAAATGCGATGAGTTGGTCATGTAATATATAAAGTGGATTGGTTATCAAGGTGGATATTATAAGATATGTGACAACAAAATTAAATTTTAGATCCCTTTACGACAACATTTTTAGCTCACTTTCCAAAGGGGTGTGGGGGGGCTTCCCCCCACTCATGTCACAGGGGGTCTAGGGGGCAGTGACGAATTCAACCGATCTCTATTTTTAGTAAAGAAATTCCTAATGTTGTTTTCCTAGTCTATTTGTAGGATGAGGAATCCTAACTATACTTGGAATAAGAGAGTAACTATTGTTGAAAAAGTTGTAATTGTTAAAAAAGTTGTAATTGTTGAAAAAGTTGTAATTGTTGAAAAAGTTAAAAAAGTTGTAATTGTTGAAAAAGTTGAAAACGGTTGGTCATGGCACCAAACCAACTGTGTGGAAATGTCTGGGTGGCTAGGTGAATGCTAGAGGAGGCATCATTTTGGTGCATGACAATGTCATTGCTTCCGGGCTACCTCGTTCAGGCAGAGTCCCTCAAGAGCCCTGAGACCAAAAAATCATTCAACTTCGACGGGTGACTATGCAGACTCCATGGCACCTAGAGATGTCTCATATGATCCTACACCTTAGTGTAGGGACACTCTATAATAGCTTGTCTCAGGTTTTTTCCTTATCTAAATGGTGCTCTCGCTGTCCTATTGTTTACAAACACGCCGAATAGTGTAGTTCGAGACAATATAAGGTTGTCAAACGATTTATAGTATAAATGGTGGGTCGTGGCATTGAACCGACTACGTGGACACATCTAGGTGGCCAAGTAAATTCTAGAGGAGGCATTTTTTGGTGTGTAATAACATCGTTGCTTCGGGCTACCTCGTTTGGTGGAGTCCCTCAAGAGCTTTGAGACCAAAAATAATTCAAATTCAACGGATGTCTACGCAGACTCCATGACACCTAGAGATGTCTTGTATAATCATACACCTCGGTGTATGCACACTCTAAAATAGCCTATCTCAGTTTTTTCCTTCTTCAAATGGTGCTCTCACTACCCTATTGTTTGCAAACGTGTCGAATAGTGTAGTTTGAGATAGTGTAAGGTTGTCAAATGGTATATTTTGTAAACGATGGTTCGTGGCACCAAACCAAATACACAAAAATGTCTCGAGTGGCTAGGTGAATGCTAGAGAAGGTATCATTTCAGTGTGCCATAACGTCTTTGCTTTCGGGCTACCTCATTCAAAGTGAGTCCCTCAAGAGCCCTGAGACCAAAAAATCGTTCAAATTCGACGGGTGACTACGCAGACTCCATGGTACCTAGGGACATCTCGTCTAATCCTACACCTCAACGTAGGGACACTCTATAATAGGTTGTCTCAATTTTTTCCTTCTCCAATCAGTGCTCTTGTTGTCCTACTGTTTGCAAACGCGCCGAATAGTGTAGTTTGAGACAATGTAAGGTTTTGTCAAACAGTATATTTTGTAAATGATGGGTTATGGCACTAAACCAACTACATGGACACATCTGGGTGGCTAGGTGAATGCTAAAGGAGGCATCATTTTGATGTGCCACAAATTCCTTGCTTTTAGGCTACCTCATTTGGGCGGAGTCCTCAAGAGCCATGAGACCAAAAAAACATTCAACTTCGACGTGGTGACTATGCAGACTCGTGGCACCTAGATATGTCTTGTCGAAGCCTATACCTCAGTGGGTAGGGACACTCTACAATAACTGTCTCTATTTTTTTCCTTCTCCAATCGGGTGCTCTCGCTACCCTAGTTTTTGCAAATGCGTCGAATAGTGTAGTTTGAGATAGTGTAAGGTCACAAATGGTATATTTTGTAAACGGTGGGTCGTGGCATTATCAACCGATTATGCGCATACATCCGAGTGGCTTAGAGGTGAATGCTAGAGGAGCCAGTGTTTCAAAAGAGAACCCATCTTGACGTGCATCTTCGTCATCCAATAAAAATTCATGCATTCTTAAACCGAGACATGCAATTAGTGACCATATATAATGTTGTTTGAAGTGGATGTCCCTATCATACAAGTTTCCATAAAATAACTGGAAACACCCTTGCACAAATTTAGTAGAATGAGTATGATCATCACCGATATAAAAATGGTACTCTCTTAAAAAAATTGATCATTCTTTCAGATCATTGTCAGAGAATGTATAAATGTTATATGCATAAAAATAGCAACTTGTACCGAGTTGTAATATTGTGATTGAACCTCCATTTTTGATCGCAATGTGTAATTCTCTTCAAATTCTACCACTGAAACAATAGTACTAATAGGAAATGTGTCTTTGCATATCTTGAACTGCTCATCCAACCATCGAGCTCTGTGTGTATGTCTAGCATACTCATAAACAATTTCATCCTTAAATTTTCTCATAAATTGAAAAACAGACATATGTTCTGTAACTAGCTCACACCGTTTAGACTCTTTTCCATCTTTCAACTGGTATGCAACTAATTTATATTTATCAAACTCAACTAAATTATTTCCTATTACACCTTCAATTTGCTCATGGATGCAACTTTCCAATTTAGGTAATCTGTCACATGTACCACAACTTCCATCTAAACAATCCTGACTATAAAAAAATTGTCCAACTTCTTTTGCACAAAATATCGTAGGAATGAAATCTCTCGGAAGATATTGGTGGAACTTGAAACCAAATTCGATAAAATAGTTTCGTAATGCAAAATAGAAAGAATACATAAAAATTTAGCATAATGCATAGAAAATTCAACATGTTGCCTACAACAAAGACAAGTGGTGCGAGAGTGGTTGATTTTCACATAGAATGTTTTTAACATTTCAAAAAAATGTTGACTAATTTTAATTTCTAGATGTTCTTGTTCAAACTTACGAAAAAATTGAGTTTGATTCATATCTAAGAAATGCTTTGGATATGGTTCACGATTAATAGAACCAACTCTCTCTGCTTTACAACATCTATTGTATTAGGTGAAACTCTAGTGTTATCATGCCAAAATTGAATAACAACTTCTCTTATAGCATCATTATTATATTTGTCTTTACGTGGTACTCTAGCAGTAAAATGCCCAAAAATCAAGCAAGTGTTATTGAGTGATCAAGGATATTACGTCTTTCAATTGCTTTCATTAGAGTTTTTCGATTAAGTTGCAACATTTTACTTGTTTGCGTAATCAAACATTGTTTTTTTATTGATTCACTTACAACACTAGTAGCAAGTACACGACGCACAATATTACTATGCCTAGTGCGTCTCTCGACACCAACAAAGATGATATACATCATGAAGGTTTTCAATAATTGTAGAGGTTTGACCATGTATATTAGATGTTGTCAATCCTAAGGTGTTTAATGTAGGTCTCATTTTATTCAATTTCATCAAACTAACTAACCGACATCTTTGGGAATCATTTAAAATTTCAAAATGATTATCCCAAATTTCAGTGGCTTTTCTTTTAATTTGTCATTCAAAAAGTTTGTCACACATTGGTTTCAAAATGTTTTCATCAATTTCAATAAAATAATTAGGTTTCTTACGGAAAATCCTAGGAGGTGTTTTTGTCAAATTTTGCTTATCTACAGTTTCAACCTAAATTTCTTTATTCACATTTTCATTGTCTCCTTCAATTTCAACATTTGCTACATCACGAGTATTTAATTCTTCTTCAACATTGACAGTAAAAACATCTTCATCATGAGTATTTAATTCAACTTCAACATGACAGAGAAACATTACATGGTTCCTCATTGCTTATAATAGTAGGGGTTGAAGATGAACCTCTTATTGATTCACGAAGATTCCGCATTCGCTCAACATTTTGAAATTTGTTTGCCTCTAATTCATTTGGTGTTTTTTTACTTAATGACTTTCTTTTTAACTTCGTTTCTTGTCTCCCATGATGTTTTACTTTTGGTGATAAGAAAAACATGTAGAAAATGACAGAATTTTGTAGTAATTCATACGGTAAAGTCAAATAGTAAAAATCACATGGTAATTAGAACATTGGGATGCGTATAAATATGATTTATAAACCGTGATCACAGTTTATAAAGCACGATCATGGTTCTTGTTTAAAAACCCACGATCACGGTTTATAAACCGCGATCGCGCTTCTTTCTGTATCATCAAATCCGACCCTAAGGCTCGGGAAATCTTTGTTTTGCCCCAACCAAAGCTATGAAAGGTCATTATGAAGTGTAAAGGGTCAAAAAACTTCAAATTTTCTCTTCCATAGACTTGAACCATGCTAAAAAACTGAAAACATTTCACAAAAATGGTGTCATTGCATAAGGGAGACTATTAGCTTCGTAGAAATATTGATTTTAAAGTGAATAGAATAAGATAAATATCATTTTATAATTTTTACTAACAATAGGTCTTTAAGACATTTTTTCCCGCGAATGTTCATGTCTACGTTTAAGACTGCAACTTTTGTTTCGCTTATCAAAATGTGATAAAACTTATACCATCCCAAGCATGGAGAAATTCTATACACATTTAAAAATATATTTGATTTTGATATTTTTGATATAGTTATGGTGGGCAAACAGAAAGCACTCCATTTTCTAAATCTTTTTAGACCACTTTCATGGAAAAAATCATTAAAAAAATATTACTCAAAAAATACAAAATAAAATTCATCCCAAGATAGATAACTACATCCAACTTTTCACCAAAGGAAAAAAATAAATAACAAGATTTGGTCATCCAAATTGCAGGCAAACGGACTATAATCTTATAGGTTTTTTCAAAAAAAAACCAAGTCATATAATTTTAAGTTTTTAATATAGCTAAACTTGTCCGTTTTTAAAAAAAAATAGTATTTTAGAAACTATATTCCGGATGCTACGATTTATATTTATATAAATTTTTCTAATTTTGAGTGCACGTATTGCTAATAATCCCTACAAGTTGAGATTTTGCTATTTTTTGCAATATGACGTCCACTTATGACCCCTTTTTTGTCCACCAACTTGGTGCACTTACCTAGATCTCGAAAGAAAGATTAAAGCTACAGAATCATCATGTGCTGTCACAAAGAAACTCCCTCCTCTAGAATAGTACCAAGAGAACTAATATTTGTCTCTGACAGTGATAGTTCACCTAAGATAGAGCATGAAGTAAAAGTCAAAAGAAGATCTAGGAGGAAACCCATTTCTAGACATTTTGAAGCTCCCCAAAGAAGAAGAGTTCATAAGAGATCTAGGGAAATTCCAGAAGAGATGGAAGAACAGGATGGGTTGGAAAAAGAAGCTGCTGATATTTTGGGCAGCATGGCCATGACTCCTCCTGGACCAAGCCAAACTGAGATGGAGAAGGGAGATGAAATATTTGAAGAACATGATTTTCAAGAGTTTGGTGAACCAATAACACAGTCACATGAAGAAGAGGAATTGGCATCCTAGAAATGGAAAGGGAAATCCCCTTTAGTAGAAGAGGAATGCTCATTTCCCAATGAACTTTCAGAAAAGGAGGAAAACCAAAGCATTTAAAACAGACTCTATTTTTTTCGAGCATAACTCATCATTAGAGAGAAGGATGAGGAATTAAAATTCCTCAAACTCAAGTTAGAACAGAGGGAAATTCTCATTGAGAAACTAATAAATAATCTCACAAATAGGATCAAGAATTGACAACGGTCAAACAAATGATGATGGAAAAAGAAGAAGAATGTCAATTTGCCAAAAGACCAAAGTCTTTATGTCAAAGATTGCATTGCATCGAATCGACTTACATGCCACTTAAACAGATTATGGGATGATACCTACAGGGAAATTAATGAATTCAAAACATCAAATGAGGACCTAAGAAACAAGTTGGAAGAAGAAAATAAAGCAAGTAAGAAATGGGAAGAAAAATTCTACAAAGAGGAAGAAGACACATTTAAATGTCTTGTAAAAATACAAATGGTTTTCATGATGAGTGAAAAATTACTTACATGTAGGAGACCTTCTCTTGTATATAGTATCTTTTAGAAGAACAATTTATTCGCTGATAATCGTAAAAATTACATGTGGTCTTCCACATGAAATAAAATATGAATCTCAATTCATGACAGCCTATTCCTCACTAGCGTGGGAATGAAAAAATCTTCTCTACGAATTCTATCTTTACAATTTTATGCTAGAAAAAAACACAAGATTTATGATCAATTTTTATGTAGGGGAAAGCCAGCTGAATAAATTTGTTTCTATTCTTCAAAATCAGGTTGCATGGAAAGAGAGAGATTTTGAGCATCTATTAAAATTCATTCATCTGGTCTCTGCATGAGGGCTCACTATGGTAAACCATCTGCCTTCACTATACATTTCAGATCCCATGCCTTTGATAGTCGGTTCAAGGCACACTATTTGGCCAGTTTACAAAAAGTATTGATGCCTTCACCTCTTATGAGGAGGAGAACTTTGAAGAGATTTATGATGGATGTTTGAAAAGATGGGAGTTTCTCATAATTACATTGAGAAGAAGAGAAGTGATATCTCCCACAAACTTAATATGGAGCTTAGAAAGAGCTAAAGCCTTGTGCACACTAATCCCTCAAGTCAATGAAAAATGTAGGGGCATATGGATGGGAATGAGAACAAGGCCTCCCCTTCTTCTCACTCCCATGTCTCCATGGAAAAATAGAGAGCCTCAAGATCCCACTCAATTTGAGGAATGACAGAGGAAATTAGAAGTAAGATCAGGGTATAGTACTTCTGAACTAAAACACTGGGATATTTAGTTTCAACCATTTGACCTGAGCAATCAATTAGAATGTAGAATACACAACCCAAGATTTGAAGAGTAAATTTTGTAAGGGGACTTACAAACAAGTAAGTACGGGGAGATGATAAGGCCAAAATATGTCTCATTAATGCACAATTAATGATCTTATTTTACTCTCCTTTTTATCAAGTTTGACTGCATTTTGTGACTTTTGTTTGATCTAATGTAAGTTAGGATGTAATTGTCCACCTTTTTCTGAATTTAGTTCTAAAGTTTAAAAACTTTGTAATTCCTAACAAATTGTGTGAAAATTCAGTTTTTGTAATAAAACATGTCATAATCAGTCAGAGAATAGAGTATGAAGTGATCAACATATTTTTGGGAGCCTTGGCTTTAATACGACTTATAAGTTCTAGAACTTCCATACTTAGTTCCAGAACTCTATCACACAGCTTATGAGTTCTATCGCTTGGTTCCAAAACTCCTGTGTTTAGCTCCATAATTTTCACGGTTAAATCAAGAATAGTCCCCTTTAGTTCGGAACTCCTCCAAAGTTCCGGAACCAATGGGAATCTATTGTTTTGACGACATCTAATGATAGAGCAATTAATGAAGCCTTTCATCAAGTAGATCAGAAGATTTCCAATTTTTGATACTAGAAGATCTAGGGATAAATTATTAGCATGATATACGTCTAACAAGGTTTCAAATTCAACATCTATTTTGGGAATAATTCGGTTCCATCTGAATCGGTAGAACAACTATGGTTATAACTGCATCTTTGAAAGAAATACATATATAAAGACCTGTAGATAGATTAAGAAAAAAAGAACATATATATACAGACACATAAAGATAGAGAGATAGAAAGATTCAGTACATTTTTGTAAGACAAAATATTTCAGCAATGAAGCAGCCACTTCGTTTTGAGAGAATATTAATTTGTCAAATCTTGATTCAAGGTGGAGCAAGGGCCCACTCCTCTAAGAACCAGGATTCTCGTTTCATTGGTATTTATATTTCTAAAGAAAATAGTGTAGATCTGTTAATTTTGTAA
This sequence comes from Taxus wallichiana var. yunnanensis, assembly GCA_018340775.1. Taxonomy (NCBI): domain Eukaryota; kingdom Viridiplantae; phylum Streptophyta; class Pinopsida; order Cupressales; family Taxaceae; genus Taxus; species Taxus wallichiana. Next base: position 866,181,905 of record CM031242.1, read on the forward strand.
ATGTCTTTGATTCTTTAAATTAAACTTTGTTTTATACTTGTCCCTACAGGTGTTATAGACTATATTTTCATTTCCTTACAATATTTTCACAACATTTTTAACCATGTGTTTATTTCCAAGCAAAGTGTGTTTACTTCTACATTGTGTGTTTATTTCCAGCAATCTATTTATTCATGTATGTGTGTTTATTTCCAGCAATGAGTGTTTATTTCAGTAAGTTTCTTACAGCATAGAGATAATAAGGCTTTGGCCATGGAATCCTAAAAACACTGTAAAAAACCCCCAGAAAATAAAATAACAAATACCTACAATCAATTACTAGATCACTAAGATTTCTTATTGCATATAGCTTCGGACACCCCTTGGTTTGAATATGACATCAACAAAGAGTTGATTAAATGAAGGGAATAACGACACCCATCAAAAACCTTTCAAAAGGAAACTTAGGGTTAGTTGAGTCCCTAGATCTAATGGACCCAAATGAATATATCCTATGGATGAGATTCATCCCTATAAAATGTAGGTGGGGAGTGGGTGAGAGAAATTCAAATTTAATTTGCATGGGTAGACATTATTTTGGGGTCACTTAAGTGAAAAAGGGTTGGGTGTTATTACTTTTCTAACCCCAAATGCATTAATAGAGACCTTTTAAATTAATGTCAAATTTGACCCCCTTGTGGATATAATAGAACCTTATTATTTAATTAAATAGGCCACAATTACCCTTGGGATTAATTTGTGCAAGTTTAACTATGGTGGAAATTAAATTGTATTAAAACAAGATATAGGGAAACCTAAATCATGTCTTAGACTAACTAATTTTATTAAAAGGTATTGAGAGTTTTATTATTTTATTTTAAAGGGGATTCAGAGGAAAATTAATAATGTTAATTTAATGAAATTGTAAATGAGAAAGTGTGACTATTAACTATAACCTAGTCTTGCGAATAGTTTAACAAAAAAATATTCCATATTTTTTCTAGTTAACCTAGGTTTGTTCTTGGGTTTCATGCGGGAAAATCTTGTGGGCGTTACATGATTACAGGTCATTTTATCACATACATCAAAAGGGGATAGGGGACCAACCACGAAAGGATGTTGGGTGTTGAGAAACGTGGCCAAAATTTGACAACTTATGTAATGTTATGTTGTGTTGTTGTTGCATGCCTAGTTTGGAGGTTTCTATGGGGTGACCTCACATGTGTGGCCATGGGGTGATATGTTTTCCCTTTTATTTTAATTTTTGTATGTTCTTTAATTGTGTTTATGCATTTAATTTTTGTTAGTGGACGTAGTCACTTTATTACCAATTAATGATGTGTGTGTGTGTGTGTGTGAAGATTTATATATACATAGATATATACCTAATAACAAATGGATCTTCTATTTAAAACCAAATTTATTAAAAGGGGAAAATGCCCATTTGCCCAAATAGGGTAAATACAAGAAAAGATTGAGCTACAACAATGGATAGATTACAACAAATAGAAATGGATAGATTTGTTTACTATTTATAACAATGGATAGAGGGTAGATTGGCAATAGTAAACAAAAATAAGGTAAAATGAACTTGGGGTTGTGTGTATCCATCCCAAGCTTCATCTTCCTCTTCCATGGCTTCCTCTCCTTCCCTTAAACCTGCAAAACAAAAATGAGGAAAATAAGTCAATGAATGAATAAAATACTCCATAGAGATGATTAGGGTTGTTTGAAATTCCTTAGATCCAATGGCTTAGATTGATCCCATCCAATGGCTAGGAATGTTCCCTACAAAATTTAGGTGAGGGGTAGGTGAGAATATTTTAAATGAAATGCATGGGTCAAGTTTGAATGGGGCCACTTAAGTGGTGTAGGAGTTAAATTGTTTTATAACATTTTTGATTAATTGTTGTCTTGTAATAAAATCCATGACCCTTGTAATAAATTAAGTCAAATTACTCCTTAGTAATTAGGAAATGTTTATTATAGGAATTTAATTTAATTGTATTTAATCAATGGAAGGGAAAATTAAACTTAGCCCTAAAATAAATTATTAAATGGCTTTAGGTCAATGTGGCTAAATTTAATAAGGAATATAGAAATGGAAACTTTTAAACCAAGTTGGAAATAGAATAGTATAATTTAATTATTAATTAAAATGATTAATTGTTAATCGAGAAATGAAACTAAACGTTGCTTTTTTTTAAAAAAAATAATCCATAATTTTTCTATTTTAACTGTGTCTTGGGTTTCGTGGGATAAAATTGTGGGCGTTATAATATTTCAAGTTATATCTTCGTTTTTGAATAAAAATAATTAATATATAATAAGTTTCATAGTTGAATCCGCCACAACGGATGCAAGCTAGACTTAAGCAAGTCGTGATGCTCTTGCCTCAAAATATGTGCTTATGGGCATAAGAAAATATATTAAAAATATAAAAATCAATATTTACAATTCTAAATTTGTATTCTAAATATTATGAATGATTGGCTCATCATGTATTTATGTTTGTAAAGAAACATAATATTGCATGGGTTCTTTGGTGCTAGAAAATATAAATATCCTCCAAGCTTGGGAACCTAATTATCTCCACAACACTCCAATATTATTACAACCAGTGAATATTCAAGAGAAGCACTCTTCTTTTATACCATGGATTTTTTTTTGTTAATTTCTTTATTTTATTTGTTAGACATGAAAGTTAATTTATCAGTTTCCTTTCTTAGTTTACAAAACATGTGAAGTCTATAGTAAAGTGTGTCAAAGAGATGAGATCATAAAGAATTTCTGATTGTTATTGACATTAAAAATGGTATTGATGATGGTTATTTAATAAAAAAATAGCTTGGATTTGCATTGATTTAAAACAGAAACTAAAATGAGTCAAGATTGGAATATGGACCATCAAATTTTGAGGTTAAATCCAAGTCATTAACCTTAGAATTTACATTACATTAAGAGAAAAGAACAATTGATAGTTGAACAACTTAGATAATATGCTCTCACTAGCATTATCTAAGTATGGGATAAATTAGGAGTTTTGAAACATGGTTGAACACAATTCAATCGGTAATTAAGTAGGCCATGTGCATTTTACTCAACTCCCTTTATTCAAAATTAAACCATTTTAACATGTAATATTCGAGAATGTGGTTTTTATGGATGCACAATAACTATTTAATAAAATTCCACAAAGAGATGTAAACTTATGGAACACTATGATTGCAAAATATACAAACATGAATTTTTTTGACTAGTTTTCAAAGCTTTTGAACGAATTAATCCACATTCAAGAGAGTGGTATCCTTGAATGCAATGATGTATGATATGCAGAAAATGGGAATTTTATTTTAATTAATTCTCGAAGTATTACAATGGGCATTGACTTACATAGATTGTCGCCTTCTTTTCCCATGTTTGCACAAAATATATATTTAAATTACAATAATCACTAACCATATAAATTATAACATTATGGAACTTCAACTATGTAACTACAAGTAATGGGCATCCATATCGTCAAAATCACTTAGAGCACAATCTAGGCATTAACTTCTTGTCTCTCCATGTTTTGGCGTCAGAGCCTTTCCTTTCATCAAGAATTAATCCATCTTGGGCTTTGTGCGAGCCAAAGAACTTCATCAATCAACAAAATGGCCGTCACTAAAATGGGAATTAAAATCATACCTTGGAAAACAATTTATGCAAATACAACTACCATACACAATGGATAATTATTTAGCCTCAACCAAATTCCTTTTAGCTAGTGCCCAATTGAGAGGTTTAGAATTTTAATGTAAGGACATCCATCAAAACATAATCTTTTAGCAATGTTCTTTAAAGGGATGTGAGCTCTTGGAATTCTATAATTGCAACATATTGCTCAAAATGGTGTTGATGTTGATAAGGATTAAAGCATTTAAAGGAAATGCGGTCTTTTGGACTACATCAATTACAAGATATATAAAATTGGGTGGGCTTTATTGAAAAGCTTTGAAATCTTTTTTTGTGAATTCTATTATATGGTCTAAATTTACTCTTTGCGATCTTTCTCAAGTATATCTTCCTAATATAAATAAAATTAGGAATTTCAGTAACAAGATATGAATATCCATTAAAACATATTTGAAAACATTTTTATCAATTGTAATTACAAGTGTCTTGGTAGAGATGTATGTAAAATGATGTATGCCCCATGTAGGCAACACAAAAACAATCAACAAGTTGAAACTTGGAAATATATAAATTGTTTTATTAATTTAAAAATACGTGAACATATAAAAATAAATAAATGAAAATAAGAGTTAACCTCAAAATCATAACAAACAACAAAACATAATATTACCGCCTATATGGAAGATGTGTATAATATTTATCCCTGAGTTTTGGTTGGTACTAAATTTCTTTCTCTGCCATATAATTAACAACCTACCAATAACATAAATTTTTATCAGTATCATATTCTATCTATATCACTCTTGCTATGGTCTCCTTCCTTTTCCACCACCTCCTGATGTACGGGCGCCGCAACTTGTGGTGTATCAGTCAGTGTCTTCCCTTGCAGCATCAGCACAACTTGGGCCATGCTCGGCCTCGCATTCTCATCCTCTTGAATACATAGCCCGACCACCACACCAGCTCTTACCACCTCTTCAACCTCTGCGTTCTCTACATTAATCTTTGCATCTATTACATCCATTATGTTCCCCTTTTCAATTTGAGCTACAGCCCACGGTGGAAACACAATCCTGCTCGATTCCTCCGCATTCAGGTCTAAGTTTCTTCGCCCAGAAATGATTTCGAGCAGCGTTATGCCGAAACTGTATACATCCGCCTTGGCAGTGATTGGCATGCCGGAGATCCACTCTGGAGCCAGGTACCCTCTTGTTCCTCTGATTGTCGTCAGTACGCGGCTGAAATCTCTACCCATTAACTTTGCCAGCCCAAAATCGGCCACTTTTGGACAGAAATTCTCATCCAGGAGAATGTTTTCCGGCTTGATGTCGCAGTGAATGATGCGATCTCTGCATTCCTCATGGAGATAAACTAGTGCTCTTGCAGTACCTAAAGCTATGTTAAATCGGGTTTTCCAGTCCAATGGTATGATTTCTTTTCCGGATTTAGCATTACTGAATAAGAATGAATTCAGAGAGCCGTTGGGCATATAATCATACACCAGTAACCGTTGAGATCCCTCAGCACAAAATCCTCGAAGCCTAACCAAATTCACATGCTGTATGTTTCCCACAGTGTTGATTTCGGCACGGAATTGCTTTTCACCATGCTGTGTACCCTCTAATTTTTTAACGGCCACAAGTGCACCGTCTGTTAGAGTTCCCTTGAAGACTGAACCGAATCCTCCGCTCCCCAACCTATGCTTGAAATTTGTGGTTGCAATCTGCAACTCCCTGTAGGTGAATGCTCTAAGAAACATTTCCTCGTCATCCCGCCCTCTCTTGCTATGTTGTAATATTCGACGCTTCAACCAAGTAAACAGTGCGAATGCAAGAGCCAAACCAGTGCAGACAGGAACTATAATACTAACGATCTGAACTTTATTTCTGTTGGATGAGGGTTGTGGTAAATCAGAAGAAGCAAGCCGAATGAATAAAGTCTGTCCATCTGACGAATGGCGGACGTTTACCAAATCGCCGAACCATAATCGACAGACGGGAGAAGCAGTAGCGGTGGTGGTGACGGAATACGCGTTGCAGGAGCAATTGTTGAGACACGCAGCACGGCATCCATCTGGAGTTTTCTCTTCCATGTATGAAACAGCTTGTTCGTCGGGCAACGATGTTCCGCTCAGTTGCAGGAAACCATCGGTGGTGCCATCCGTGGCTGAGCATTGTAACGGGTTGCGCCGAACACAACCGCTTGACCACCACTCCTGCGAATTCCAGAGCCGATCATCGGTGGGCTGAAACCCTTGCACGCAGCTACAAAACGGAACATTATTAGGATTGCAGGTTCCGTATGCTCCGCAAATGCCATATACCTGGCATTGATCTACGGGTACAGCACCACGCATGATCCATTTACCATTAATCAAAAGATATTCTGCAATCGCTCCGTTGTTGTCTAGTACCAAATGGTTATGCACCTTCTCACCTTCCGGTGTTAGTGTTACTGTATAGCTCAGATAGTACATATCTAATTTAAACTTTATCGCGCTGTATGTGCCTGGAATTTCTCCAAGCTGGCTGAAATATATACCGTTCCAAACTCCGGTCGCCCAATACTGAACAGAATTATTCCACATGAGCACGACTTGGTTGACCCCGGATGGATCCTGCAGAGCAGAGAAAAGCCCAGGAGCTGGATCCCAAGAATTCTTCCAAGAGATAAGCTTGTGCCGTTTGCCGACCTTCATGCCAGGCAAAAAAGTATTTGTGGGATGGTCGAAACTCTCCCAAACAGTCTCAGATCTGTTGTCAGCACCCAGCAGAACAAAATTACCAGAATCCAGCAGCACACCCCGTGAAACCTTGTTGGTCCCATTGATCGACCACACAGATTTTCCTTCTGCACCAAACACTCCCAGATGACCATCTCTCGACAGATTCAAAACGCCCGGTATGTTTCTGATAGGAGACTGCCTGTTTGCCACCCAAACAATTTCCTTCTCAGAGACTTGGGCATACCAGATGCCAACATACCAGTTATGTGTTCCACTAGGACTGAAAAAACCCATTGCAAACGTACCATTCTTTGACATTATCGTTTGGTTTCCGGTGAGTGAAATCCCCAACGAAAGGGTGTCTCCACCATCGACTGGTAAGGAATGGCAACTACACAATACAATTAAAATCGAAACCAATAAAAGCAAATACTTCAGACAGCTTATCTCCAGACTGTTTGCAACCATTTCCATATTTTTGACATTTCCAGTGTTCTGTGGTTACATGGCCTAAAAACATGAAATGCAGAGACAAATATTTGCAGCCCACTACCTATTTGAATCGCTGGAACAGGTCTTCTAATGCAGCAGCTGATCAGATATTTCAAGAGAAGATTTTGTTTTTTCAAGTCAATTAGAGCATGGTCCCATGGAGAGGGGGCTGCATAAAAATCTCAGCGGGTGCTGCTGAGCGAATTTAGGAGCATATTAGCTGTTTTTGGGTCCCATGGTAATATTTTTTTATTAACATTTTCCGGGAAATAATAGGAGCCCATTGCAGTTTTATGGTCCCATTCTGCCCAGTGTGCTCCAAAGCACTGCAAAAATGAGATTTTCGTTTTTTACAGTATCCACCTCCAAAGCACTGCTTTCAAATAATGAGTAGATGCAGGGTATATAAGGTGAAAATCTCCCTCCAAATCGACCAAAAAAACTGGCGGGAATGCATTTGGGTTGCCAGCTGGACAAAAAAAGCCTAAACTGTAGCAGGAAATAGTCAGCCCCCTCTTCAGCCCCCCCTGGAGTTGAACCGGCAGAAATTGTGGAGCTCCTACTTTCCTGGGCAAGATTCTAATTTACCCGTAGCTGGTTGAAAATTTTTGCATGGGACCACCTGCTGCATCATTATAGAACCTGTAGCGGCTCCATGGGACCATGCCCTTAGTGATAATTCAAGTCTGTTGCAGCCGCAAAATTGGTGTGGATGATGGATCGCACGTACCACCGATCCGCACACTTCCTCGTTTACGTATCCCAAATTTTGTATTTTTAACGAAAGATTCGCACGCAATATCTCAGAAGCGAGAATCATTAGTTGGTTTACAAACCAAACTCAAGTAATAACAATTCCATATTCTTCGATAACTTTGCATCAAAATATGAAAAATGTCTATCTGCTTTGCATTGGCATAGGTTTATGTTAAAGTCGGGATCCCGATTATTTTTCTATGTATTATTAATCATTATATCAATGAAACCGGGTTTGTAATGCCCACTTCCCTTCGGCACCATTTTGTTTTGTTGTTTTCGAGACCGATTACTTCACTATGGATTTATTATGGCTTCTTGATTTAGCATACTCGTAGATATCATAGACATTGGACTGCTACTGATTTGATCTTTATATGATGCATATGGTTTCTTGGTGGACATTGATGACGATATTTATATACTTTTGACAGGGTTATTATCTTAATTATGACATGTGGTATATTTAATCATATTGAGTAGAACTTGATAATTTGACTAATGTGATGATTGTTTTGACATAAATGAAATGTGGAATAGAAATGTGCTAGAAAGTGTAAGTGATATCGTACTTGCATAGATGATAGTAAATCATGTGTCATTTATTTTAGATTATATTGTATATTTGGCATGAATGTTTTAATGCGGCCAACAGGCCGAAGGAGGTATTTTCTGCTCTGCAGGTATATTATATTCACAACAATATTGGGGAGTGGAGACCAACCACATCGGAATTTGAGAAGAATCCAGCTAAGGTCACCATGGCAACAAGTAATTGTGTGTGTGTTAGAATTATCTGGTAAAGGGAAAATTGTGACCTAGGGATCATGTGTTGTTTTGTTTTAATTTTTCCCTTTTATTATGTTAGTATGTGTTGCTCTTAGTAAGTGAAATTTTACTTGTGTTATTATTCATATTCCTTGGATTGGAGTTTACCCCTTTGTTAGCCATGGGTTGTAGTGGGTTAATTAAGTTAATTTGAAATTGTCCTAAACTAATTAAAAGATGTGACCTAAGAGAGTTCATTTATTAGGATTTGATTTACTTGGGATTTTGTGTGGATTGATGTGTGTTTGAGTTTGAGTGTAGCACACTCTACCCCACATGGGAAACTCGAATTTGGCCTTGGAGGCCAAATTTCAAAGCTTGTGGGACAAGTCAAACTTGTCCCACACCTCTTAAAACCCCATGCCAACCCTACCTATGGGTTGGAAGGCCAAATTTAGGGTCTTTTAGGTGTTTTGGGGGGATAAAAGGGTAAAAATATTAATTGCACTTTCTTTCAAAATTTAATTTTGTCCTTTGGGGGAGTGGGCTTAGTTGGAGTGTGTAAGGTTCTTTCCTTTCTTTCAACCACTTATTAATGGTGCATTGGAATATGAAGTTGACCAAATGATGTGGAGTGGAGGGAAAAGGAGGTGGCATTCTACTTGGAGCCACATCATCCCTCCCTCTCTTTCTCTATTTATTTGATCCTCTTGTTTGTTTTGGGGGTTGGGAAGTTTCATTTTTAGTCTTGTGTATTTTGGAAAGGAGAGGAAACGGGAAGGAGTTTGTGGATTTTTGGAGCTTGTTGATACTTGTGGGAATTTTGTGGGAGCTTGTGGATGCTTGCTTGATCTTTGGAGGGATTTGAGACTTCTTACTTGGAGCAAGCTCTACCATGGAAAGGTAGGAGCTTCACCTTTGTTTGCATTATGTTTCATTTTTGTTATGTGAATGTATATTTATGTTGTGTTGGATGTTGTTGTTTGAAATGCTTGTTGGGAATGGGTAGAATGCCTAAGTTGGGAGTGAGAGGAGACTATGGGGAGTTTAATTGAGGGAGGCATAAGAGATCATGTTCTTGAGGAGGGAGTTTGGGTTGGGTGCCCACCTTGTAAGAGAAATGCTTGCATTTTCTTCTTGTTTTACTTTGAGGGAGCCATAAGAGTTGAGGGAGGCATAAGAGTGAAAGGAGGGATAAGGGGTACTTGAGGGAGGCATAAGAGTTGTTAGGGGTATTGTGTTTTGCATTGGAGGCTTTTAGGTGGCACCCATTCCCATTGGGAGGCATAAGTGGCCTCCCCATATGTCTTACTCTTGTGGCTTTCTTGGTAAGCCTTGTGACTTGTTGTTGTGATTGTTTTCCCTCTTGTTGTGTTGTTGATTTTGTTTTGAAGGATTATGGAATGAATGTGAAATTTTATGTTGAGTTATGTGGAAGCTAGTAGTTGCCATGAGTTGGATATTTTCTCCCATTGTGATGTGGTTGGGGCTCGGGGGCCAATGGAGAGGATGGCTTCTCTTCTCCATTGGGTATTTTGGTTGGGAGGAGAGCGTTGCCTCTCCCCTTATTTTGTTGTGAATCAAGCAAACTATGGAGGAGCCACCTTGTTGATATTTGGAGCATTGGAACCTTGTTGATGACAATGTGAAACCACCATGTATTTTACCCACCTTGAGTGGAGGAAAAATGTAATATTGCTTTGTATTTTAGCTTCCATCATTGTAAATTTTGGTCCCACATTAAGTGGAAAGTGTTGTAACAAGATTTTGAAAGAAAGTTGTTTTGATCTTCTTTAGTAAGAGGTGTATTGGAAAAGTGGAATATTAATGTATTTTCTCTTCTTGTATTGTTGATGGAAAGATTTAAGTTTTTTTTTTATTAGCCCTCAATATGCCAATGAAATCATTTAAGCTCTAGCTCAATTATGTTTTTCTTCATTTATGAATCCATTGTAAAACTATTGGCAAATTGTAGAAGGAAATGAAATCAACCTATTTGAAATCCCATGCAATGTTTATTAAATTGTGTGGAAGGAAATTTTAATGCAAAGACTTTAAACTTAGTAAGTTTATCACCCAAAACTCCTTAATGCTCAACAAGGATACTAATATTTTAAATAATATTTCATATTAAAGTAGTAATAAAAGTAATGGGTTTACTATTACTAAATCATATTAATACCATTATACTATTGATGTTTCTTTTATATTAACAAAGGATATTAATCTGAACCACAGCCGAACAAATTGTGCTAGTATACTCATAAAACCTTACATTCATACCATATAAAACAATTAAAATAACTAGATGATGATACATCTCTCTATAACCACCGTGTAGTAAGATTATAATAAAATACACGCAGCATGATCATGTATTTGCAAAGCAACGGTGCTCCATGAGTATTCTGTGTGAAACGGAACCGCCTCTGCCCTGAAACATTCACATTATTGCCAGGCGTGCTTCATGAATGTTCTGATATGAAACAGATCCACCTCTGTGAGTCTCTCCCACGAGCTCCACCTTAGAAACTGGTAAGATCTCTGTCTACCCCGTAACATTCTCACTGTCCCTTAATCGATTTTGATATAAACATTTACCCTGCCTTTGCATACGTTATAATAAATAAAATTAGTCTAAAACTGTCTGAATTTGGAATATAATTAGCACTTTGTCTTTGGCTGAGATTCGTGCTGCCCTGGATGACTTCCTGTGGTAGAGAACTCAGACTGTAGACATTATTTGAGAACTTCCAGGAGAGATGTTCACGAGTTCTCAGTTAGAATATTGCAAGACAATATCAGGATGCTTTTAACCCCGCAAAGAAACGCCACTTATCTGATCAAATATGTGCAAATAATTGAACGAATCAATCCAAATAATCTCATCGATTGGGAAGGATAATAGCAGGATGCATTAACAAAAATACGTGATGGAGTTTCAGGAGGCCATAAACAAAATCAATGATCTTCCCTGCAAGCAAACAACCTTAGCTCCACTTGTACGGGTCCTGGCAATTTATGCGCTATGCTAGCTGTAGCTCCTTCTTAAACCACCACATCCTTTCATGCGGCGCGAGACAGATCTCAAAGCAGCGAGGCCTTTGTCGGGGACGGTTGATTCGCAAGATCTACGTGAATAAATGCTACGCGGCCCATCAGGAGTTGTTTTGCACGCAAGGAGGGAGTCATAATGGTTGCCAGGTGTTTGTTGAGTCACCCACCGCCCCAACCATAACATTTAAGCATAAGTTTGAAATGTTGTACTTTGCAAGTTAAAGAAAACACGGATAACTAGTTAGGTTAGTTAAGTATTAAATACTATATAATATAATAGTGGTATGACATATAACATAATTTTCATATAATAATCATACTAGATATAAATAAGGTATTATGTATATCTAAACATATAAAGTCATACAATGTAATAAAATAAATTAGTGTCAAAGTATATATCTTAATGTATATATATATATATATATATATATATATATATATATATATATATATATATATATATATCATTATGTATTAAATCATGATATAATGTAATATAAATGGATAATAAAATAAAAATAAATAAAATAAAAAATTGAGTGGTTAGTGTATTCATTTCATAATAAATTATATCATACTCTAAGGTTAATATCTAGCAATATTGCTGCTATGATATTATCAGACATTAGACTAATTAACTCGAAAGACGACCCTTCTCAACTTTAGTGAAACGTCGAACGAGATAAATTTAAATATCATTGACCTTGAAGCATTATCGTGACTTTTGTAGTTTTGAGCTGTATGCGGACACACCCTTGAAAAAAAAATTTTTGAAGGGTGTGCCCGCATACAGGCTCGAAACTACAAAAGTCACGATAATGCTTCAAGGTCAATGATATTTAAATTTATCTCATTCGACGTTTCACTAAAGTTGAGAAGGGTCGTCTTTCGAGTTAATTAGTCTAATGTCCGATAATATCATAATAACAATATTTCTAGATGTTAACCTTAGAGTATGATATAATTTATTATGAAATGAATACACTAACCACTCAATTTTTATTTTTATTTTATTATCCATTTATATTACATTATATCATGATTTAATACATTATAATATATATATATATATATATATATATATATATATATATATACTTTGACCTAATTTACTTTATTACATTGTATGACTTTATATGTTTAGATATACATAATACCTTAGTTATATCTAGTATGATTATTATATGAAAACTATGTTATATGCCATACCACTATTATATTGTATATTAATATTTAATACTTAAACTAACCTAACTAGTTATTCGTGTTTTCTTTAACTTGCAAAGTACAACATTTCAAACTTACGCTTAAATGTTATGGTTCAGCGTAGGTGACTCAACAAACACCCTGGCAACCATTATAACTCCCTCCTTGCGTGCAAAACAACTCTTGGCTTTGGGCCGCGTAGCATTTATTCACGTAGATCTTGCGAATCAACCGTCCCACAGTCGGCCTGCTATTTTGAGATCTGTCCGAGCTCCGCATGAAAGGATGTGGTGGTTTAAGAAGGAGCTACAGCTAAGAAAGCATATAGCGCATAAATTGCCAAGACTGTGAAAGTGGAGCTAAGGTTGTTTGCCTTAACAAGGAAGATCATTGATTTTGTTTATGGTCTCCTGAAACTCCATCACGTATTTTTGTTAATGCATCCTCGCCATTATCCTTCCCAATCGATGAGATTATTTGGATTGATTCGTTCAATTATTTGCACATATTTGATCATATAATGGCGTTTCTTTGTGGGGTTAAAAGCATCCCGATATTGTCTTGCAATATTCTAACTCGAACTCGTGAACATCTCTCGGAATTTCTCAAATAATGTCTACGATCGAGTTCTCTACCACAGAAGTCATCCGGTGAGAAAGACGAATCTCAGCCAAAGACAAATTGCTAATTATATTCCAAATTCATCAGTTTAGACTAATTTTATTTATTATAACGTATGCAAAGGCGTGGTAAATGTTTATATAAAAATCGATTAAGGGACGAGAGGGCGTTAAAACCAGCGAATTGTCCAATTATGTTCTATCTCGATCACTATCGAATGCATCCACAACTCGGGATTTGCCTTCAAGGCATATATATATATATATATATATTATATATATATATATATATATATATATATATATATATATATATATATATATATATATATATATATCAAATCGATTAAGGGACACGGTGAGAGTGTTACAGGCTAAGAGGCAGAGATCTTACAGTTTCTAAGGTGGAGCTCGTGGGGAGAGTCTCACAGAGGTGGATCTGTTTCATATCCGAACATTCATGAAATTTGTTTCTGCCGCACTAAGCAATAATGTGAACGTTTCAGGCGTGAGGCGTTCCGCTTCAAATAATAATACTCATGGAGCAACATTGCTTTGCAAAATACATGATCATGCATGTGTGTATTTTATTATAATCTTACTACACGGTGGTTATAGAGAGATGTATCATCATCTAGTTATTTTAATTGTTTTATATGATATGAATGTATGGTTTTATGGGTAAACTAGCACAATTTGTTTGATGTGGTTATGGTTGATTAATATACTTTGTTAATATAAAAGAAACATCAATAGTATATTGGTATTAATATGATTTAATAATAGTAAATCCATTACTTTTAATATTACTTTAATATGAAATATTATTTAAAATATTAGTATCCTTGTTAAGCATTAAGGAGTATTGAGTAATGATCTTAATAAGTTTAAAGTCTTTGCATTAAAATTTTTTTCTACACAATTTAATAAACATTGCATGGGATTTCAAAATAGGTTGATTTCATTTTCTTCTACAATTTGCCAATAGTTTTACAATGGATTCATAAATGAAGAAAAACATAATTGAGCTAGAGCTTAAATGATTTCATTGGCATATTGAGGCTAATAAAAAAACTTAAATCTTTCCATCAACAATAACAACAAGAAGAGAAAATACATTAATATTCCACTTTTCCAATACACCTCTTACTAAAGAAGATCAAAACAACTTTTTCAAAATCTTGTTACAACACTTTCCACTTAATGTGGGACCAAAATTTACAATGATGGAAGCTAAAATACAAAGCAATATTACATTTTTCCTCCACTCAAGGTGGGTAAAATACATGGTGGTTTCACATTGTCATCAACAAGGTTCCAATGCTACAAATATCAACAAGGTGGCTCCTCCATAATTTGCTTGATTCACAAAAATAAGGGGAGAGGCAACGCTCTCCTCCCAACCAAAATACCTAATGGAGAAGAGAAGTCATCCTCTCCATTGGCCCCCGAGCCCCAACCACATCACAATGGGAGAAAAATCTAACTCATGGCAACTACTAGCTTCCACAAACTCAACATAAAATTTCACATTCATTCCATAATCCTTTCAAACAAAACCGAAAAACACAACAAGAGGGAAAACAATCACAACAACAAGTCACAAGGCCAAGAAAGCCACAAGAGTAAGACATATGGGGAGGCCACTTATGCCTCCCAATGGGAATGGGTGCCACCTAAAAGCCTCCAATGCAAAACACAATACCCCTAACAACTCTTATGCCTCCCTCAAGTACCCCTTATCCCTCCTTTCACTCTTATGCCTCCCTCAACTCTTATGGCTCCCTCAAAGTAAAACAAGAAGAAAATGCAAGCATTTCTCTTACAAGGTGGGCACCCAACCCAAACTCCCTCCTCAAGAACATGATCTCTTATGCCTCCCTCAATTAAACTCCCCATAGTCTCCTCTCACTCCCAACTTAGGCATTCTACCCATTCCCAACAAGCATTTCAAACAACAACATTCAACACAACATAAATATACATTCACATAACAAAAAGGAAACATAATGCAAACAAAGGTGAAGCTCCTACCTTTCCATGGTAGAGCTTGCTCCAAGTATGAAGTCTCAAATCCCTCCAAAGATCAAGCAAGCATCCACAAGCTCCCACAAAATTCCCACAAGTATCAACAAGCTCCAAAAATCCACAAACTCCTTCCAATTCCTCTCCTCTCCAAAATACACAAGACTAAAAATGAAACTTCCAACCCCCAAAACAAACAAGAGGATCAAATAAATAGAGAAAAGAGAGGGAGGGATGATGTGGCTCCAAGTAGGATGCCACCTCCTTTTCCCTCCACTCCACATCATTTGGTCAACTTCATATTCCAATGCACCATTAATAAGTGGTTGAAAGAAAGGCAAGCACCTTACACACTCCAACTAAGCCCACTCCCTCAAAGGACAAAATTAAATTTTGAAAGAAAGTGCAATTAATATTTTACCCTTTATCCCCCAAAACACCAAAAAGACCCTAATTTGGCCTTCCAACCCATAGGTAGGGTTGGCATGGGGTTTTAAGAGGTGTGGGACAAGTTTGACTTGTCCATTAAGCTTTGAAATTTGGCCTCAAGGCCAAATTCGAGTTTCCCATGTGGGGTAGAGTGTGCTACACTCAAACTCTGTAACGACCCAAAAATTCACACACGAACAACATAGTGAAATACAGGATAACTTTTTTTTTTACTTGCTTGACACATAACATGACGCAACATGCCGTCACCAAGGATACAACTAACACTGTGAACAACTTGATACAAGGACGGCCATAAAGGCAACACGGAGACGTTCACACCTATCAAGGACAATACACTTTTTTTTTTTTTTCTTCTTTTTGACAAGACAACATGAAAGTCCAACCACATGACACGCTTACATTTAAGGCATCCCATGAGGAAATTCTTGTTAAATTTTCTTGTTTACTAAAGTGTCTCTTAATTCTTAACTTACGTTCTTATAAAATTTCATGTAATGATTCACACAATTCTTTTCACAAGGGAGAACTTCTTTCTTTTCAACTATTGACTGAATAGCTTAAGGCCAAGCTTTCTAAACTAGGATCATCAATTTTATGTCCAAATCTTTCTTATTCATTTGATTTTAGAACATTTTCCATTTCTTACAAGGTTAATTAATCTTACTCAAGCCACTAACACATGTTCCACACCTCTATTGCACAGGTGAAGGCATAAGCTCCGATTGAGTGGAAAGTACCGCTTAGGGTTCATAACAATAACCTTCTTGTTTAAGGATCAAATTTTGACCTTGCTTAAGAAATATCACCATGAATCAAGGCAAGGGTTAACAGAACAGGACAACAGAATTTAGCTTCAGGGTCACATTGTTTACTATCCGTCTTTTATTGAGGTTAAGAGTTTATCAAGATTGGTTAAATGTTCCATCTAGACTTTACTTAATTAAGTTTGACAAAGGAAAACATTTCAAACGATAGAGAGAGATTTAAGGTTTTATTAATCAATTTCCCTCCTACTTAATAAATCCTATCATCTTCTAAAATCTAACCATTGATTTCACCATGAGATCATTTAAGATTTCACCATAAAAGGATAATGTTTATTAGTTTGGCTCGGAAAAAAAAATAAGTAATCATATTTCGTTACAAAAGATAGTTTCCTCTTGATTGTTCCAGGTCTCAAAGGTTATCAAGTAGATCACATCTACATTAATATATTCATAAACATAAATTATCGTTTAACTTTTATAAGGACTATCCAGTCCACTTTATAGTGCTTACAAACTCATTTCTACTATGCCTTAGAAGGATTTACATGTCAACATTTTATCTCAAGAGAAAAGTTTTACAATGCTTATGCCAGTGAAGAGATTGAATATTATTTCTCACTAAGAAGAGTTACCAGCCAAAATACAAAAAAAAAGACAAAACTACTACTTCACGAATTTTCCGAACAATTCCAGGTAAGAGGTCATATAAACTCTTTGCAAGCAATGTTACACAATTTACAACACATAGAACACTTTTACAAAGAACTTCATAAGTTGCACTGATGAAACCTTTACAACTCTTTCCTTTATTCTACTCGCATAATCCATCTGCACAAATACTAGCTAGAATCAGTTCGCGAGAACTGAGCATGTTAAGGACTACAAAAAAAAACATCATGCTACTATTAACAATATCATGAAAGGAAACTTCTATATTCTAGAAAAGGATTGAGACTCTCACTACAAGTCAAATTCTTAAGACAATAAAATTTTCACCATGCCAACTAAGACGGAGGTCATGGGTTGCAGTTAGGAACAACGTCTCTATAGCAACAAGAGTTCAACAACCAATCAGGTAAGACCATAGGCCTTAAAATTTAGAAACAAAATGTGGAGTGTATTGGGATTTCAATGGAATACTATAGATTACATGATGGAAAAATAATACTCAACCCGCCGATCTAAAATTCATAGGAAAATACAAAATTACCAATTGCGATCATTTCTCACTTATACGACAATAGTTTATTAATTATTCAAGAAGGGCCATAAGATATATCCAAAGGTCGAATGTATAGGGATTTTAATCATGTAATCATGATGATTATATGATTGAAATCTAATACTATCAACCTATAATACCCTACCTACCAAGAGGCTCCACAATTAATACTAACAAAATGTTTGAAATAGGCATTGCTAGTAGTCAAGTGACCGAGATATCCAAACAAGGAACAACAAAAAGACTTGAAATTACCCAAGTCCGTCATGGAAGTTGGCATTCTAAATATCCATCCAAATTTCATAGTACTTTAAATCCATCATCCTTCTTATGTAATTTTATAATTTCGATTTATAAAAATTTTAAAAAGAAAATCATTATTTTCTCATCACAATATTTTCTAATGTAACCATCATTACCATACCCAAGTCCCCTTATATATATTTACATATACCACCAACAATAGTTAACAAAATTAACAACAAAATTCCGTCATAACACAACCAGATAATCATGATTACATCTACAAGCCAAAGAAACAAATCCGGATAGCCACGTACTCAAACTTGTTCATAATAATGAGAGTTCGAGATAATCCTCAACAAGCCATTCTACTGCAAGGTTCATGACCAAGTTACCAAAATTCATATTATAACCATATGAAAACCAAACTTTAATCATAAAGGAATTTAGAACTAATTTTCATTTTTTATTAAAGAGTTTCACATGCTAGCCGCAACAACAAAGTTGATATTAAAAATAGCTAATTTTAGTTAGATTCATGGCCCAACTCACTTTCCGTCTCACCCAAAAGAAAACAATCATGCATGAGAGATCTAAGAGCTCTCAAAGTATGTTAGAATGCCATCTATATAGGTGAGACAACAAAGGTAAGGCCATATACCCTAACAAAAACTCATAAATATGATAGTATGTTAAGGTAAATCCTTATTCGCCTTAAACAAGTCGAAAGCCCACAATACCTTCAGATGCCACGAATAATTGCAAAAATGATAACCCTAAAACAAAGTAACCATTCCACAGATCTTCTATGCACCTTTATAGGTAACTGTCACAGAGGATTAATATCATTTCAGATATTTAAACCCGCACCAATATGCAACTATTTTTCATTACAACAACTATAATCATTTAGAAGGAAGATGCGTGATTAAACTGATATAAAACCATGGATTCACCTACGAATCCATATCAACTAAGCTAGTATTAGCTTATTCGAAACCCATCATCAGCAGAGACTAGGATTCCACTTCAATATGATTAGCAAAGTTTTTATTTATTTATTATTATTTGCGAACACAAGGATTCGAACTAGGGACAAGATGATAAGCCAACAAAGAAATGAAAATCTCTACGGATATAGACACAATCACACATAAACCGACTAAAATAACCAGATGGTTTTTTTTTTGGAATAAACTAATCCTCCATTTAAAGACTATGAGTCGACCCCCGCCCCATACAAAGTCGAACGACAAAAACCCAAAACCTGTCTTCACAAAATGATAAGCCATAAAAAAAAATCATATTCAAATAAAAGGATTTAGTATATTAAGAGTAATAACATCCTAAAGTTACGGGCATTCCATATCTTACAAGCCTCTTAAATCACGTAAAATTATACAAATGAATATATCCACAATTAGCCTACACACAATAGATCGAGTGAATCCAAGAACTTTCCAAAGCACAAATTCATACCTAACTTCCAATATCAAGTAACAATGATAATACCAAAATAATAATACCACTTAAAACCTTTATCAACATGATCAAACAAAGAACTATTGCAGAGAATTCGTTTATACAAGCACGAAGTGGAAAACGTTGTAGAGAGAGGAAAGAGATGTTCCAAGCAAAGTACCATTCATAACATGAAAAGATTTCATTTCAGGAAATTTTTAAAACTAGTAGATGTTAGATTAGGTAGTGCTTAACATCCCCGATTTCCAGCCTCTACCACTGCAAGGACACCTCCTAGAAAGAAAGTAAGCTATACCCATCCCCAATCTCGAATCGAGGATACCCAAAAGCCAACAAGAAACCCAATCGTAGAAAATGGGTGAATCGAGAAGAGGCTTGTAGCATTACCCACCTCAAGATTTGATCGAGCTTCTTCCATGTTAAATTCACCACTGGACAGAAGCGACTTTCCAAAATGAAAAGGCAAGACAACTCAACTAAAACTTTATCTCATCCTTCTACTACAACTGCAAGATTTTGCAACCACTGATCACGACTGTGGTCACGTGCAACCGAACATCGGGATCAACACCAACGGTTCCTTGGGATCGCCTGCGCAGCCTGTCACACTTAACTCTCTCTAGAGGCCACCGATTTTCTCGAGATAAGTTTACTTCTCTCGCCTGTAGCCGCTGCATATAGCCAAATACTTCCTCACGGCACTTTCTAGGAGAATTTTGGTTCTACACTCCACCGAAACGCCCTCAGACAAAGACATGATTTTGAGAATCCACACCCACCCACGCAACATCAGGGTGATAGACCTTCATTTCACCATCAATGAATCCACTATCTAGAACACGCCAATGCAAGCTACGTGGCCACCAAGGTTTCTTTGCGTGAGTAGGTCAAAATGAGGTGTCAGGGTTATAAATCATGGTAGATTAGTGAACAAGTAGGCCTGTCAAACAATGAAGATAGTTGGTGGAGGCGCCCAACCACACACCACTTGCCAAAAGGACAAAACAACAACAACTCGTGGAACAACTTCTCCCTCACGCCAGGCAGGTCGCATAGATGGCCATAAAGGATGGCATGAAGGTAGGTGAATGCAACTATTTTTCATTAATTTTAAGCTTGCATGGAGCCAAGGGAAAAAGACTAGAGGTTGCAGTCTTTAAGGCAACACATTTGAATGGCTAACCAAGGCAACAATAATAGACATCCTCTTCAATTGCGTGAACCTAGGCTCGGTCTACGGGAGTGACCGACAACATAAAAAAAACTTAACGATAATAATTAATACTTAAAATTGATAACAATTGAAAATAAAATATAATCACCAATCGACAATAATAATAATAGTAATATTATTATTATTATTATTATTATTATTACTTTGTAGCTTAAAATAGTTATTAATTATAATCGTAATGGTCAGAAGTCAAGCTCGACAATAGAGAAAAACATTATTATTATTATTATGGATATTCCTCTTTAACCGAACACATCCCAACACACCAAAACGTCATTCCAGCCCTCTACTAGGATAATAGAACACAATGTGCCTTTAACAGGTATTCACAAAGGACACTACGAGGTCTACAACCAGAGGCAACGACAACAAAAATAGGAGGCAAGACGGAGACAAAGGATGCTAATCCTTCTCTGTGAAAAGGAAGAAGTCATCTAACGAATAATGAGAGCACTCGCAAATGTTCAATGTTTAGCAATAGGGTCACCGAAACAAGGACTAGGGTACGCCAAATGGGGCATTACAAACTCAAACACACATCAATCCACACAAAAATTCCAAGTAAATCAAATCCTAATAAATGAACTCTCTTAGGTCACATCTTTTAATTAGTTTAGGACAATTTCAAATTAACTTAATTAACCACTACAACCTATGGCTAACAAAGGGTAAACTCCAATCCAAAGAATATGAATAATAACACAAGTAAAATTTCACTTACTAAGAGCAACACATACTAACATAATAAAAGGGAAAAATTAAAACAAAACAACACATGATCCCTAGGTCACAATTTTCCCTTTACCAGATAATTCTAACACACACACAATTACTTGTTGCCATGGTGACCTTAGTTGGATTCTTCTCAAATTCCGATGTGGTTGGTCTCCACTCCCCAATATTGTTGTGAATATAATATACCCGCAGTAATGAAAATACCTCCTTCGGCCTGTTGGCCGCATTAAAACATTCATGCCAAATATACAATATAATCTAAAATAAATGACACATGATTTACTATCATCTATGCAAGTACGATATCACTTACACTTTCTAGCACATTTCTATTCCACATTTCATTTATGTCAAAACTATCATCACATTAGTCAAATTATCAAGTTCTACTCAATATGATTAAATATACCACATGTCATAATTAAGATAATAACCCGTCAAAAGTATACAAATATCGTCATCAATGTCCACCAAGAAACCATATGCATCATATAAAGATCAAATCAAGAGCGAGTACCAATGTCTATGATATCTACTAGTATGCTAAATCAAGAAGCCATAATAAATCCATAGTGAAGTAATCGGTCTCGAAAACAACAAATCAAAATGGTGCCGAAGGGAAGTGGGCATTACATCCCCCTCCCCTTAGACTCGAATTCCTCCTGGGAGTCACTTTGGAAAAGGTGTGGAAACTATCCTCGTAGCAAAGTAGCATCCTCCCAAGTAGCTGCAGTCTCATCATACCTGTCCCATTGGACCCGAACCTGATCAATCTCTCTACCGTGAAGGCCCTGTGGTCCTGTGATCTAAAATGCGCATGGGCTCCACCATCACCCGCCCCTGAGCCTGCACCT
Source organism: Taxus wallichiana var. yunnanensis (assembly GCA_018340775.1). NCBI lineage: Eukaryota > Viridiplantae > Streptophyta > Pinopsida > Cupressales > Taxaceae > Taxus > Taxus wallichiana. Next base: position 866,204,204 of record CM031242.1, read on the forward strand.
ACAACAATCTAGCACATGAGAAGGATCAGAAATATATCTCCTAAGCACAGAAACATGAAACACATCATGGACGCGAGATAAGCTAGGTGGCAATGCTAGACGATAGGCCAAGGGACCGAGGCGCTCCAAGATCTCAAAGGGATCCACGAACCTAGGAGCAAGCTTAGAACCTTTTCCATAATGGATAGGGCTCTTATGCGGTTTGACACGAAGGAACACCTTCGTGCCTACCTCAAAACTATGATCTGTCCTATGCTGGTCTGCATATTTCTTCTGTCTATCCTGCGCCTCTTGTAATCTTTGTCTGATCAAGGTAACCTGCTGCTCCATGTCCTATAATAATGCTGGCCTAAGGGAAACCCTGTCCTCAATCCTATCCCAACTAAGAGGTGTCCTACACTCTCTACCATATAATGCCTGAAAAGGAGCCATGCCTATAGAACTCGGAAACTATTATGAGGCAAACTCCACCAAATACAGGATACTCCTCCCATCTCGACCGATGATCCATCACGTACATCCCGAGCATATCCTCCAAAATCTGATTCACCCTCTCGTCTCCGTCCATCGTCTCGGGGTGATAAGTGTGATGAAATTAATCCTCGTCCAGGGCATACCGCATGGTGGTCCGTAAATGGGAAGTATACAAAGGGTCGCATGTCGCAAATGATCTTCCACGGAATCCCATGTAACTCGACAATCTCATCAAGGTATACTCATGCCACAAAGACTTTCTATATAGGTGGTCTTCACCGGAGAAAAATGAGCTACCTTCGTCAATTTATCCACCGTGACCATGATGGCGTCGTGATGGTATCTCGACGTAGGTAACCCAACGATGAAGTCCATGGAAATGGTGTCCCACTTCCACTCCGGTATGGCGTGAGGATAGAGAAGGCTAGCTAGATGCCGATGCTCGGCCTCACCGCCCGGCACTCTAAACAAGTGTGACACAAATGAAGCCATGTCTCTCCGAAGTCCTCTCCAAAAATACAACTGTCTCAAGGTGGCATGCATCTTCTTCACCCCGGATGGTTGAATAAGGTGCACGATGAGCCTCTGTCAAAATTTCATGTCTCAAGCCTCCATCTCTAGGAACATATATCGACCTCTCGTGTATGCGAGAAGACCATCTCGCTCTAATGAAAATCCATCAAATCTCCCTCAAGGGGTCTCGAGACTCAATCTCTGCTCTGGCTATAAGGTAGAAACTATCCTGAGGAAGCTGCTACAAGATCCTACTCCGCAAATCTATGCCCACTAAGGTGGCCATAGCCACATGTCTCCGCCTACTCAAGGCATCTACAACCACATTCTCCTTTCCTTTCACATGCTCTATCTCCATGTCATACTCACAGAGTAACTCCATCTAACGCCGCCGATTTGACGAACGTTGAGATTGGGCTGCGTGAAGAGGTAAGACTCAAGTGATCGCCCCGAGTGTAAATCTCCGGCCAAGAAGAAAATGTCTCCACCGCACTAAGGCATGTACCACTGCTGCAAGCTCAAGGTCATGGGTCGGATAATTGAGCTCATAATCTTTGAGTTTGTGAGACTCAAAGGCAACGACTCTACCCTCCTACATTAACACACCTCCAAGTCCTGCCAAGGAAGCATCTGTGCAAACGTAGAACTCACCCTGAGGATCTGGCACTGCAAGAATAGGTGCTCTCGTGAGGCATTCCTTTAGTGTACTGAAAGCCTGCTCACATCTATCTGACCATAAAAACTTCTTCCCTTTCCGCTGAAGGGAAGTGATGGGGTGCACAATCCGAGAAAAATCCTGAACAAACCTCCTGTAATACCCTGCTAGACCCATGAAACTACGCACCTCGGTCACACTAGTGGGTGCTGGCCAATCCATGATGGCTCGAATCTTGGAAGGATCGACTATGATACCTTCCCCAGAAATGATGTGGCCCAAATATTGCACCTCAAGTTGAAAGAATGCACACTTCTCCAAGTTCCCAGTAAAGCGCTTCGCGAAGACACCGAAGAACCCGGCAAAGGTGCTCTCATGCTCCTCACGTGTGCGTGAGTAAATCTAGAATGTCATCAAGGAAGATGAGCACGAAGCAATCAAGGAAGGTGCTGAATACCCCATTCATCAAACTCATAAACATCACGGGGGCATTCGTCAAACCGAAAGGTACCACTGTGAACTCGTAGGGCCATATCTCGTGTGAAAGCTGTCTTGTGAATATCCATCTCCGCAATCCTAAGCCGATGGTACCCGACTTAAGATCTATCTTAGAGAAGACTGTAGCCCCTTCATCTAATCAAATAAATCATCAAAGCGTGGAAGGGGTAACGATTCTTGATCGTTACTTTATTCAGCTGACGGTAGTCAATACACAACCGAAGAGATCCATCCTTCTTCTTCATGAAGATCACTGGTGCACCCCAAGGGGATACACTAGGATGGATGAGGCATTTCTCCGTAAGGTCCTCAAGCTGAAACTTGAGCTCACATAATTCAGAGTAGTCATCCGATAGGGTGCTCGTGAGATAGGCTTTGCACCCTAACTAGATCTATATGGAAGTCGATCTCACGTGGGGAGGTAACCCCGGTAGCTCCCCTGGGAACACATCAGCAAACTCTGATAATATGGGATGGTCATCGAGGGAAGGTCCTCTTGACTCATCCTCTGATCTGTCACTGACCGTAATAGCAAACAACTGACATCCCCATCGCGCACACCGCTTAAGCTGCATAGCGGAGATGGTGCGAATGGATATGGCCTTCCTAACTCCTGATATCACTGACTCTACTCCAAGATCATCTATGTAAACAATAGTCTTATGGTAACAATCCACTCTAGCTCTGGGTGTGAGCGGAAAACCAATCCATGCCTAAAATGATGCCATAAGACCCTAATGGAAGGATCCGAAGATCGAAGTAGTGGTGAAGGGTCCCAAATCCACTACACACTCCTCGACTAAGGAGTCTATAGAAATTTTAGCTCCGTAAGCCATCTCAACGTCCCAACTACGGCCCCGCCTAATCGCCACCACCTACAATGCTCTACTAAGCATGGTGCAATAAAAGAATCAAGAACCGTAATCGGATAATATAGAGGTGGAAATACCACCAACACTACTTGTCGCCTCAATCACAAGACTCGATGCTCACTGGTGGTTCTCGACCGCATTTGCGTAGATCCAATGACTCGTGCCATATCTCCAACTCGTAGGCTCGATCTCTCGTGCCTTACCCTTGTTATCTGTGGGCAATCTCTCCAATGATGTCCAACAACACCACAACCATAACAGCCTACTACCTGGTCCTCTCCAGTGGGAAGCAGCTCCAATGGTACTCTAGATGATCGAGATATAGATCCGATAACCGGATATGGATCGGCTGAGGTCTCGCCGACGAGCTCGTGGCCGAGCTCTCGGCACACCTTGTGTCTCGATGGGACCCCTAGAGAAGGCCCCATACTACGCCCTCTCTCGTGAATCATATCTCTCGAGGAGTCGGTAAGGTGGGCGGGTCTCGCCGCACGCCGCTATGGTGGCCTCGAATGAGACTTGCCTCGAATCTGTTTCACCCATGGAGGAGGAACTCGAGCCCCTTCGACCTACCATCCCGCATCCGCCGGATACGGCTCCGAACTCGTCTCTAGCCTCGCGCGTCTTTCCCGTGTCTCCTCGCAATATAGGCCTTCTCCACGGCCTCTGCTAATGTCTGTGGGTAGTGAATGCGCACCGCGCCACCCAAATCCAAGTTCAGGCCCTGGATGAACCTGTGAATCCGTACCTGCTCATCCTGCATATAGTCGACATATTGGAGTAGGTCTAGAAATCGACTCTCATACTCGGCTACAGTCATCGATGCCTGACGGAGGTCATGAAACTCATCTATCCGCTGCTGAATAAACCTCCTGGGTAAATACCTACTCCTGAAACGCTCCTCAAACAACCTCCCTGTAATTGTCTCCGAGTCAACATGGAGCTTCTGCTCCTCGGTCCTCCACTGACTCCTGCTCCATCCTTCAGAAGATGGATTGCAACAAGAGCTTTCGTGTTGCTTAAGTACAAGGCGAGCTTCAAGCATCCGCTCAAGCTCACCAACTAAGCCTCCGCCTCGAAAACCACCTGTATCACACCCGAATAGTTAGATGGTCGTAGCTTCGGATCTCCTCGATATGGTCTCGCACTGACGTATGATGAATCTTAGGTCTATCTCGAATGCTCCTCCTCGCCTGCAGAGCTTCGAGACTGTCCCCATGTCCCGAGATCCTGTCCCCATGTCCTCTCTGTGGTGACTCTGCCCTAGCCGACTCCGCATGGAAGTTCTCTACCCTGTGCTCCTCGCTGTGTCGAGGGGATACCTGGGCATCTACTGATGGCTCCAAACTATGTCTTGCAAGTCGTCCTCCCAAGGGCTCTCCGCGTATAGCGGCATTGACATCCTGGAGTGTCTGCAAGATCTGAGGTAGAATGGCTACTACAGCCTGCTCTGGCGGTGGTATATCTAGGTCTATATGAAGAGACCCCTCACCCAATCCGCGCCTCCTGCATAGATCAAGGTGAGAGTTAGTTCATTGTTCTAGGTCTTGTGCCAGTTTTCTAAATTTGTTGTTTCCTATAATTATCAACATTGTGGTTTTATATTTTAAAAGAATCAGCTCTGCACTAAGTTAAATGTTCTTGTTTCGCGTTTTCTGCGTGTGCCCAAGGGTCCAAGCTTGAACCCCTGGCTCTGATACCAAAAATGTGACGCCGCAAGATGACGACGCTCACGACGATGACGACGAAGAACTTGCTTCCATGAACATTTAACCCTAAACAATACGAAAAAATAAAATTTGAAGGGTGTGTCCGCATACAGGCTCGAAACTACAAAAGTCACGATAATACTTCAAGGTCAATGATATTTAAATTTATCTCGTTTGACGTTTCACTAAAGTTGAGAAGGGTCGTCTTTCGAGTTAATTAATCTAATGTCGATAATGTCATAACAACAATATTGTTAGATATTAACCTTAGAGTATGATATAATTTTATTATGAAATGACTACACTAACCACTTTATTTTTTTTTTTTTTTCTTTATTTTATTATCCATTTATATTACATTATATCATGATTATATATATATATATACTTTGACCCTAATTTACTTTATTACATTGTATGACTTTATATGTTTAGATATACATAATACCTTAGTTATATCTAGTATGATTATTATATGAAAACTATGTTATATGCCATACCACTATTATATTGTATAATATTTAATACTTAAACTAACCTAACTAGTTATCCGTGTTCTGTGGATACATGGCCTAAAAACATGAAATGCAGAGACAAATATTTGCAGCCCCCTACCTATTTGAATCGCTGGAACAGGTCTTCTAATGCAGCAGCTGATCAGATATTTCAGGAGAAGATTTTGTTTTTTCAAGTCAATTAGTGATAATTCAAGTCTGTTGCAGCCGCAAAATTGGTGTGGATGATGGATCGTACGTACCGCTGATCTGCACACTTCCTCGTTTACGTATCCCAAATTTTGTATTTTTAACAGAAAGATTCGCCGCAATATCTGTAAGCAGAATCACTAGTTGGTTTACAAACCAAACTCAAGTAATAACAATTCCATATTCTTCGATAACTTTGCATCAAAATATGAAAAATGTCTATCCTGCTGCATTTGCATAGGTTTATGTTAAAGGTGGGGATCCCAATAATTTTTCTATGTATTATTAATCATAATATCAATGAAACCAGGTTGTTGTACATCTATATGGTGTTTATATTCAAATTAATCACCTCAAAACATAGTAGCCAATATTATAACATGTTATTCGATGGTTCCCACTTTTAATTAGGAATCCCTGCCCTTCCGCCAAATCTACAATCCTTCCTGGAAGAAAAGATTGTTTGGTTTAATAATGAATGTGATTATAATCACATCCACCTCATATGACAGACAACCGGCCTTATAATTATCTCCCTTCACTTTTATTTTATATTCAGAGTTGTTAGACGTTGGTGGGTGCCTTCTCCTTTGTATCACCAAGAGAATTTTCCTACAAAATTTTGTTGCAATTAAATTTAAAGTTTGAAGCTAGAAATGAAATCCTTGATGTTTACTCTTAGAAAGGGATCTGTGTTTCGATTACCCTATTAACTTCAAATTTTAAAGTTGTATCCGCTTTAGTGGTTGGCTAAGGAAAACTTATTCTTTATTTAAATATTGCCATCCTCCAAATTAAATATTTTTTAGACAGATGAATAAATTACTATTAGCATATATTGAGTGGCTATTAAAAGAACACGATTACTAATCATTAGAGGGTTACATTTAAATAAAATCATTTTGAAAGGTAAGAAAATCCACTCTATGTCTTTCCTTTCCTTTTCTTCTAGGGACTCGTGTTGGTTGTTACCATTTTGATTATAAGTTATCTTTTTATGGTTTTCCCAAAATCCAATTTGATGGCTATAATAAAAATTAATTTCAAAAAGAGTTCCATATGTTTCATGACCATATACTTGGCAAGACAAATTCATTGAAGAAGAAGAACATAAGACAATTCCCCTCTATAAAACATCTAATTTCCCCTTTGTGGAACTAGATCCAAGTTACTAAGAAAATGGGATACACGATAGAGGTTATTCTCGGTTGAAAATGACAGACATTGGGTAGAAAGTTTCAAGTGTAAGTATATCCGTAAAACATTTTTGAGTTATTTTTAATGGATATAACTATAGCTTAACTTTGCCATGTGAGTAATATTTTGATCAAGGTTAGAAGGTGGCAAAGTATTTCCATAATATTACCTTTATAGTGTATTACAATTATGTTACCATTACGGAGTAAACCTAAATAAAACACTGTTGGAATGCCCGTTTGGCGGTTACCGGAGTTCATGACGTTAGAAAATAGAGAAATTGATCATATTGTATTTGGACTGAAATTGTTGTATTTGTAATGTCATAGAATGAATATTCTACCGTGTTTGATGTAACCGTGTCATTGTATGTTTATCGATATATTTAATTCAGAGAAATAGATAGAATGCCAAAATTTAAAATTCATCTTAGCCTTAACTAGGTTTGTTATTTTGTTCTATAGTTTTGTATGCTTGTTTGCTGCGGTAATTTTCGATGTTATAGTTGAGACTTAAACTTACTATCGATGTTAATGAAATGAAATAAAAAATAAGTAAAATAAACAATAAAGGAAAAGGAATGCGGGGTACAATGTGGGAAAGAAGGGGGTAGGTGTGTGGCGCAGGTGGAGGGGGCGGTGAATTAAAATCAAAATTTTATCTTCTTATGCCTAAGGCCCTACCGTCCCTCACCCCCTTCCCGCCATCTAGACCTGTTTGGCGTGAGACAATGGGAGACTTTAATGTCTCTGTCACGTTTTTCTACGTTGCGTGAGGGAGATGGGAGTCGGTGGAGGCATTTTTCTTCACCAGGATCTCCTTTTGATTCTGTTATTCAATGCGTATGGCGCAGACTGGTTTGATGCATTAGCTAGTGTTGTAGGCGAGTGAGAGAGCGGAAGCGCGTGAGTCGCGACCATGCTGGTGGGTCTGTATTCAAATACATTCTTGTTAAACCGTAATAATGGGGTTACAGATGGGCAAGGATTTAGAGCGCTCAGCAGGGGGGGTAGTAGAGAGAGTGAGATTGGAGACTATGGATTCTTTAAAGCAAAGCGAAGTCAAAGGCGAGAAGATATCATCGAAGCTGTTAAGAGAGAAAAAATGGGTTTCCCTGACAAAGAAGTGCGTCCTGCTGTATATGCCCTGATTGAGTCATATGGGACGGATGTTTGCATTCCACTACACCTTTGATATCAAATGATACAAAGAAGAAGCATCACAGGGATGAGTATGTGACTGATGGCTCAAGTAAAGCAAAGAAAGTGAAACTTTACAGCAATTGTCCTGATGGCAGTCCCCGTAATGAACCCATACACAAGAGGCTACTGAAACAAAATGACAGCATCTCACCATCCTCTGCAGCACGAGGAGAACTGAATGGTTCCTCTTTAAGAATGAACAAATTGCATCCTATTGGATCTGCCCCCTCTTCTGCAGTGTCTGGGGGAAAGGAATCTTACACATCTAAAAACATTAACTGGGAAAGAAAAATGCATGGATCTGTAGGTCCACTGAACGACAATGCTTCCGCCAATACTGAAACTTTTCATCAAATAAGAGCAGAGGATCTCGTAGAGGCGGATCTGTTTCATATCAGAATATTCATGAAGCACAATTTGCTTTACAATTATGTGAGCTTCTTCAACGAGTCACTAAGTTGGCAGGCATAAAGGTTTCTGTTGGAATTATCACACTTCAAGCTACAACTGAAATGTTTGCACCGAGAGTTTGATGTTGTCCTCAAATATCACAAGATGAAGGATTGATTGGTTGGTGTATCTGAGGAAACAACTACCGGTGTTCATAGGCTATACCAGATGCAAGCTAATGGATCGCTGCTCTTCCCTGCTATTAATGTCTATGATTCTGTTACCAAGAGCAAGTTCGATAACTCCTCAGACGGATGCAGCACTCTCTATCGATGGTCTGATGAGAGCCATTGATGTGATGATTGCTGGGGTTGTTGTTGTCTGTGGATATGGAGTCCGTACTAAGAGAGTTTTTTGGTTTTAAAGCCATCTTCTTTTGCTTATTAAACATATGCCCGGTTTTGTTTCTTTTGGCGACTCGCTCACGCCAATTATTGGTCAGGTGCATGAGGATTTTTCATCCCTACTTAGGCTATGAACCTTGCAAGTGTTTAAAAAATTTCATTCCTTTTTTTTTCTGTCATTGTTAATTCCATGTACCTACCAGAATTTATATTCTTGAAGAATGCCACAAATAATGTAAAAGGACCTTATAAACTCTTTTGTTATAATGAGGATTCCCTCTAATTTGTATACCTTGAGTGCAAGCGTGTCTTTACGTGGAACACTGATGCTTGGGGTTATGGTGATAGTACGACATCTCTATATCAGTCCCACCCATGGGTGTTGGCTGTTTTTCCAAATGGGGAAGCTTATGGGATTCTAGCTGACACTACGAGGTGGTGTGAGGTGGATTTGCGAAAGGACTCAACTGTTAAATTTTCTGCCCCATCAGTCTATCCAGTTATCACATTTGGCCCATTGACATCGCCAGCAGCAGTACTCACATCCTTGTCTCATGCTATTGTTTTTATGCTGGCCCGTGTGGAGTCTGTACGACCTGTTGAAGCTGGAGAAACAGGCAAGATATTTCTACACCTTTCTACTGCTATTATATTTACAATTATTGCGAAATCGAACCGCTTTTTCCTTGCATTGATTTGTCAGTTGGATGTCATGATGGGAGATTTCCCCTTTCTGCTTGTCTCTTCTTGTTTTAGCTTTTATCGTTGTCAGTATGTTGGTCGAAAGGATGCGTGTGCCCTCTCCTCTGAATGTTATGTTTCTCTTGCTCGAGTGATAGACCTTCGTCTGTTTGTTTATGTATTAATTCTTCTCTGCGATTGAGTTGCAAGTTATTATGTTGATCAAACTAGTATTTTCGTTATCATGGAAGTAAGTTTACGATAACTATGAAGCTCCTCCCTAGCACCCAAGTTGTCTTTTGACATTTTTTGTTAGCTCCTTCGCAAGTCCCTTTGATAACCTCTTGACATCGAGAAAGAAAGGTTGTAGGATTAGTGTGATCAATGCTTGGGCTAACTTGACTTAGAGTTTTGGTATTAAAACTTTAGAATGAACAGGTTTGTGTCCAATGTGTTTTCCATCTCGCGTGTTTAGAATCTTATATTATATTTCATCTTGTTTCTAGGCTTTTAAGGCCATCCTCAAGAAGTATCTTGACCATCCTTATCAACTTGAACCATAACTAGCTTTTCGGATCAACTAAGCTCGAGGTTTCATTGTGCGAATCCAAGTACCTCGTTGACACTAGAATAGTTTGGTCTAATCCCCCTCTCAGAATTATTGCTGATGGCGCTCTTCTATTTTTCCTAACTTGCATTATTTTCTCCCTTGTAATGTTAACGCTATTAATTAATATTGGTTGGTTTTTATGCACGTAATTACCGTAATAGTTTGTGATGGAAATTTCCTTAAATGTGATTAATCTTTGGGAAAAACTCAGCTTTCATTTGATAATCTTATGGATTCATAGCGGAAGGTTTTGTTTTGATAATGTCACTTAGAAATTATGTTTGTATCTATTTGTGCGACGGTTGACTGTGTTACCAAGGGTTGTCGTAAAATATGGTTGTTTTGGGATATGGGTAATTTATTTTAAATTAACCAAACATTAGTATTGTAGTGGAGGTTTGCAAATCTTTAGTGTTATAAAAAATTGTTGATGACATTATTGTATACTCTTGTTGGACGGAACCCCCTTCTTCTCTCGCGTGTTTGCTACTAGCTTGTAAGACTTTGACCCTTCTTGGATGATTGGAAAATCTTTGTAGTTAATGGTCAAAACTAGTATACTTGCCTTCGCTTCGAAACTTATGTTGTGTGTATACTCTATTTGATTTCCGGTTTGAAACTCAATTATACATGGCTTTTGTGTTAATTTTTGAAACCCGTGGTTCCCCTTTCTTGGGCTGATCAACTCTTGTTCTTTTAGAAATATATTATTTTAGCCTATGCGTTTGGTACCTTTGATAAATTTCTAGATGGTTGGTCTATTTATATCAAATCTCAATCTTGTAATTATTGTTTAATTACTTACTTGATGGGAATTTGTTTTTGCTAGATTGTTTATTTCTCCTTATAGGGCCAAGAGCCATTCTCATACTATTGCTATACTTTCGTTGCTTTTACTCCTAGCTGAAGTACAAGGTCTCCTCCTTCTTTGATTGGCATGATAAAGACTTTATTATAACTTGATGTGTTGATAGTGTTTAGAGGTTTGAACCAATTCTTGTAATAAAGTGCTTCCTTTTTGTGGTATTGTTAGATAATAGTTATGGTGGTTTTGTGTAGCCTTATCTTGCTCGAGTTCGTGAACCGACTCTTGTAGAAAATTTGTTGCAGATGGATTTTGCGTGTAGATGAGGGATAGATTTGTAGACTTTTGTCATCAACCTCAGTTGAGAAGTTCCTTTGCTTGAAACCTTTTTATGTTGTTCAACTATTGTTAACGTCCAGTGGAAAGTTTAAAAGAGGATTAATGTCTTAGTATAAAGTATTGTGGACTTTGTCATCTGAACTTTGGAAACCTTGTATTGTTTGACCATCATTGAAATTATAAGAAAATTTGGTTATTGTTGTTGAGTGACTTTGTTGGAGTATCAGTATTTTAAGAATTGATGTAATCTTGTTTTGTTCTTGTAAATGAGTGTTGCTAGAATTTTGCCTTGAGAATAAATTTTGAGTTAAACCTTGCTATGACTTAGTAATAAAGTCATAAGTAAACTAACATAGGATTGTTTAATACTTCCGGAAGTTAAATTAAAAGCTGTACTCAAATAAAGTAACGTAGGGGTCACCAACTTGAGAGCAAGAAATTCTTTAAGTAATCAAGGGCAAGACTATCATTGTAGGTAAACTTTATAACATGATAACCCTAGCTCCTCTAGTGAACATTATTCCTTTTATGGTGAAATTTGTAAAATGACCCTAAGGTGAAATGAACTGTTAGTTGTTTGAAGATGATAAGATTTAATAAGCTAGAGAAAACAAATTGGAGACCTCACCATCTTTCTCACCGCCATTTGGAAAGTAAATTTTTACTCCTTGTTAATACTTTTAGCGAAGCCTAAGTAAAGTTGTTGATAATTCTGGTTAAGAGCCCTAGCTTCAATTAAATACTGGCAATAACTAATGAGGTCCTAAAGATGTTTCATCTCGACCTTCTCCCTCTAACCCTTTTCCAAGGCACCTTTTATCTCTTCTCTTAAGTGTGTTGAACTTAAAACCATGTTGTCTTATGGGCAAGAACGAATCTTAGTAGCGTTAGTGGTGAGCAGATGGCCTTGTGGAATTTAAATACTCCTTTTTCTCAATAAATGAATTAAGCAAATAAATTTCATAATAGAAAAGATTTAAAGATAATTACTCAAAGGTCAAGGGAATAAACTTAGCTTGGTAAGATGAATTGTACGAATCATATCTTGAGCCTCCTTGAAAATGTAAGCTAAGAATTGCAAGATGTCCTTTTAAAATAAATAACCCTCAAGAATATCTCATTGTGGTTGGCCCTAATCGTAAGTGTGTTCTATGATTGGACTTCTTTGTTGTTTTGTCAAAAAGAAAAGTAAATTGTCCTTGATAGGTGTGAACGTTTCCGTGCTTCCTTTATGGCCATCCTTGTATCAAGTTACTTGCGGTGTTAGTTGTATCTCTTGGTGACGACATGTTGCATCATGTTATGTGTCAAGCAAGTCAAAGAAAAAAAAAGTTATCCTGTATTTCACTGTGTTGTTCGTGTGTGGATTTTTGGGTCGTTACACTTGGTATCAGAGCGTAGGTTCATGCTCTCGAACCTATGGGCCGGATTGGTGTTGTATGGTGATGTTACATGATGGTGACGGGGTTACGTGATACTGTTTCATGGAGATGATGATGTTGCATGATGATGATTTATTTTGGAAGAGTAATGTGGTATAAGCGTGATGTGATTATTGTCGTAATTGTGATATTGTGAACGCACATGATGTGTATGTCACCTTGTGCATGGTTGTGATCATGTTGATATGTTGGGGATGGGAGTATTCTCTCTCCTTCTTATGGATTCTATGAAGATTTCACGTGTGAATTACTGTTTGTGATGTGTGAAAAGAATTATAATGTGGATGACGTAGTGTTGGAGCATTGTGACATATTGTGGTATGTAGGTGTATCAATGTGTTGTATGACTAGATTGATGTTAAAAGAAATGAGTTGTATCATGATGTTTTTACCATGTTTTGAAGAAATGTGTGTACCACCTGGTTATGTAGCAATGGATGTTATGTTGTGATGTACTATGTTCATCGTATGTATGAATTGTGCAAATATGTAATGCTTCATGTTGTGATTTGGGGTCATACGGTGAGTGTATGAACCCTATCATATGGTGATTGCACTTTGGGTGCAGAATGTGGTAAAGTGATGTGTTACACTCAGTGAATGTATGATCGTGATCTACCCTGTATATGTACCATATGTAAGACATTATGGTAGTTATGTGTGTGCCACCATTATGTTAGTGATGTTGTTGTATGTTATGTTGTGAACCTTATGCTAACCGACCCTAAAGGGAATCGGTAAAGTGTGTGTTTAGAGTGAGGAAAGGTGTACAGTTGACCAATCAATAGAGCCAACCTTAGGCTTAGTAGATGGTGGACCGTGCTCTCTCTCTCTCTCTCTTTATGTGGTTGTTTTATGGGTACAACCTTAGTGTATCTATGACTATGTTTAGCCTTGTAGAAGTGGTGGCGGGATGATTCAGATGGAGGTGGTGAAGTTGTACTATTGATGTTTTATTTTGCGAGCTGAGGCTTGATGTTCCGAGTGCTAGCAACTCGTTGAGTACCCTTTGGTGGCTAGATAAGGCCACACAGTTATCGTAATGTGACATTATTATAAGTTGATTTTATTCGTAAATTGAACTTTTTACTTTATTTGTAAGGACCAGCAGCTTTTCTTGATTGCCATGCTTTACAATTTTGGGCATTTCCTTGGTTTGTGGCACTAACATGGGGATTTTGATACTAACTATGGCTATTTGGCCATTTATTTTTCTTGATTTTGGGTCTTCTTTTAAATTTGGAATTTTTACCGCCTTGCCCAAGGCTTGTACTTTGCCACTTGGCACTTTGATTGGATTGTTGTGCTGGTTCTATTGTTGTGATGTGTGGAATAGGGTCATGGGATGCACCATGGAATGGTTGGACCTATGGACCCGCTTTGTTGTATAGGGGTACACCCCAAGGAGTACAGATAACTAGCGGGTTGTTGAGCCACGCGTTATTGTGTCACTTGGGTTAGGAGTGTTCGAACTCTATGTGTCTTGGACCATAGGGTCAACCGGCCTCCTTGAGGGAGGCATAAGAGTTTGAGGGAGGCATAAGAGACTTGAGGGAGGCATAAGAGTTTGAGGGAGGCATAAGAGACTTGAGGGAGGCATAAGAGACTTAAGGGAGGCATATGATATTTGTGTGTATGGTTGATGTTCTGGGATATATGTTGAGTTATTGTGATGTTTGGTAGTGGTCTTTTGATGTATGTGTTACTCATGTCAGGTGGATATGTGTTGTGATGTTGTGGTTATGTCATTGATTCCCTTGTGGACACTATGTACCTGTAGCATGGTTTGGTGTTATGTGAATTTTTTTCATTGATGCAAATTGAGGAAATGTCTGGTGGATTGTAGTACTCTTTTGTTTGAGTATTTTGTATGTCAGTCATTGATGTGTGATGAGTACTATGTTATGTGGACTGTGCCTATTCTATTCCGTATTTGAGTAACCTTTTGTGGTGTAATACAATCTTGAAGTATATACTTGCGTGCTTGTGAATCTGTAGTGTCTTGTGAACCTAATAGGGTGTTGTGTTAGCAGTTCATGTTGGGCACCCACAATAAGGAATAAACCAAAACTCTTCAATGATGAAATTTTTAAAAGAAATTAAACTAAGAATAATGTTAATGGAAAGGGACTAATGAAATAATAAATAAGAGGGAACTGCCAATCTTCACAGAACCTTGAAAGTTAAAATTTCTACCAAATGTTCCTAAGGCTTCTTGTGACCGTGCTTTAATCGACTAAAATTTTAAACCATAGGGTGTAATTTCTGCTTTACCTGTTCTTGGTTACGTAAAATTTCCTTTCCTCTGTGTTATGTCACATCGAGGACGATGCTTTCTTAAGGGGAGGAGAATGTAAAGCCCCGTTTGGCGGTTACCCGTGCTCATGACGTTAGAAAATAGAGAATTTGATCATATTGTATTTGGACTGAAATTGTTGTATTTGTAATGTCATAGAATGAATATTCTACCGTGTTTGATAGAACCGTGTCATTGTATGTTTGTTTGATATATTTAATTCAGAAATAGATAGAATGCCGAAATTTAAAATTCAACTTAGCCTTAACCAGGTCTGTTATTTTGTTCTATAGTTTTGTATGCTTGTTTGCTCGCGGTAGCGCTTCGGATGTTATAGTTGAGACGCAAACTTACTATCGATGTTAATGAAATGAAATAAAAAATAAGTAAAATAAACAATAAAGGAATGCAGGGGTTGCGTGGGAAAGAAGGGGGTAGGTGTGTGGCGCAGGTTGGAGGGGACAGTGAATTAAAATCAAAATTTTATCTTCTTGTGCCTAAGGCCCTACCGTCCCTCACCCCCTTCCTGCCATCTAGACCTGTTTGGCGTGAGACAGTGGGAGACTTTAATGTCTGTCACGTTTTTCTACATTGCGTGAGGGAGATGGGAGTCGGTGGAGGCCTATTTTTCTTCACCTGGATCTCCTTTTGATTTTGTTATTCAATGCGTATGGGCGCAGACTGGTTTGACGCATTAGCTAGTGTTGTAGGCGAGTGAGAGAGCGGAAGCGCATGAGTCGCGACCATGCATGGTGGGCTATATTCAAATACATTCTTGTTAAACTATAATTGGGGTTGCAGATGGGCAAGGATTTAGAGCGCTCAGCAGAGGGGGCCGGTAGAGAGAGTGAGATTGGAGACTATGGATTCTTTAAAGCAGGCGAAGTCAAAGGCGGCGGAAGATATCATCGAAGCTGTTAAGAGAGAAAAAATGGGTTTCCCGACAAAGAAGTGCGTCCTGCTGTATATGCCCTGATTGAGTCGTATGGGACGGATGTTTGCATTCCACTACACCTTTGATATCAAATAATACAAAGAAGAAGGATCACAGGATGAGTATGTGACTGATGGCTCAAGTAAAGCAAAGAAAGTGAAACTTTACAAAGAATTATCCTAATGGCAGTCCCGTAATGAACCCATACACAAGAGGCTACTCGAAACAAAATGACAAGATCTCACCATCCTCTGCGGCACGAGGAGAATCGAATGGTTCCTCTTTAAGAATGAACAAATTGCATCCTATTGGATCTGCCCCCTCTTCTGCATTAATCTGGGAAAGGAATCTTACACATCTAAAAACATTAAGCGGGAAAGAAAACGCATGGATCTCGTAGGTCCACCGAACGACAATGCTTCCGCCAATACGAAACTTTTCATCAAATAAGAGCGAGAGGATCTCGTAGAGGCGGATCCATTTCATATCAGAATATTCATGAAGCACAATTTTCTTTACAATTATGTGAGCTTCTTCAACGAGTCACTAAGTTGGCGAGCATAAAGGTTTCGTTGGAATTATCACACCTTCAAGCTACAACTGAAATGTTTGACCTTTGAGAGTTTGATGTTGTCCTCAAATCGATGAAGGATTGATTGGTTGGTGTATCCGAGGTCACAACTACAGTTCCCTCGCTATTAATGTCTATGATTCTGTTACCAAGAGTAAGTTCGATAACTTGTACGGATGCAGGCACTCTCATGCATTAAGATGGTCTGATGAGAGCCACTGATGTGATGATTCTTTGCGGGGGGTTGTTGTTGTCTGTGGATATGGAGTCTGTACCAAGAGATTTTTTTGTTTTAAAGCCATCTTCTTTTGCTTATTAAACGTATGCCCTGGTTTTGTTTCTTTTGGTGACCTGCTCACGCCAATTATTGGCTGGCTGCGTGAGGATTTTTCAGTCCCTGCTTAGGCTATGAACCTTGCAAGTGTTTAAACAATTTCATTCCTTTTTTTTTTTCTGTCATTGTTAATTCCTTGTACCTACCAGAATTAATATTCTTGAAGAATGCCACAAATAATGTAAAAGGACCTTATAAACCTGTTTGTTATAATGAGGATTCCTTTCTAATTTGTATACAGCAAGCGTGTCTTTACGTGGAACACTGATGCTTGGGGTTATGGTGATAGTACGACATCTCTATATCAGTCCCACCCATGGGTGTTGGCTGTTTTTCCAAATGGGGAAGCTTATGGGATTCTAGCTGACACTACGAGGTGGTGTGAGGTGGATTTGCGAAAGGACTCAACTGTTAAATTTTCTGCCCCATCAGTCTATCCAGTTATCACATTTGGCCCATTGACATCGCCAGCAGCAGTACTCACATCCTTGTCTCATGCTATTGTTTTTATGCTGGCCCGTGTGGAGTCTGTACGACCTGTTGAAGCTGGAGAAACAGGCAAGATATTTCTACACCTTTCTACTGCTATTATATTTACAATTATTGCGAAATCGAACCGCTTTTTCCTTGCATTGATTTGTCAGTTGGATGTCATGATGGGAGATTTCCCCTTTCTGCTTGTCTCTTCTTGTTTTTGCTTTTATCGTTGTCAGTATGTTGGTCGAAAGGATGCGTGTGCCCTCTCCTCTGAATGTTATGTTTCTCTTGCTCGAGTGATAGACCTTCATCTGTTTGTTTATGTATTAATTCTTCTCTGCGATTGAGTTGCAAGATATTATGTTGATCAAACTAGTATTTTCGTTATCATGGTAGTAAGTTTGCGATAACTATGAAGCTCCTCCCTAGCACCCAAGTTGTCTTTTGACGTTTTTGGTTAGCTCCTTCACAAGTCCCTTTGATAACCTCTTGACATCGAGAAAGAAAGGTTGTAGGATTAGTGTGATCAATGCTTGGGCTAGCCAGCTTAGAGTTTTGGTATTAAAACTTTAGAATGAACAGGTTTGTGTCCAATGTGTTTTCCATCTCGCGTGTTTAGACTCTTATATTATATTTCATCTTGTTTCCAGGATTTTAAGGCCATCCTCAAGAAGTATCTTGACCATCCTTATCAACTTGAACCATAACTAGCTTTTCGGATCAACTAAGCTCGAGGTTTCATTGTGCGAATCCAGTACCTCGTTGACACTAGAATAGTTTGGTCTAATCCCCCTCTCAGAATTATTGCTGATGGCGCTCTTCTATTTTTCCTAACTTGCATTATTTTCTCCCTTGTAATGTTAACGCTATTAATTAATATTGGTCGGTTTTTATGCACGTAATTACCGTAATAGTTTGTGATGGAAATTTCCTTAAATGTGATTAATCTTCGGGAAAAAAACTCAGCTTTCATTTGATAATCTTATGGATTCATAGCGGAAGGTTTTGTTTTGATAATGTCACTTAGAAATTATGTTTGTATCTATTTGTGCGACGGTTGACTGTGTTACCAAGGGTTGCCGTAAAATATGGTTGTTTTGGGATATGGGTAATTTATTTTAAATTAACCAAACATTAGTATTGTAGTGGAGGTTTGCAAATCTTTAGTGTTATAAAAATTGTTGATGACATTATTGTATACTCTTGTTGGACGGAACCCCCTTCTTCTCTCGCGTGTTTGCTACTAGCCTGTAAGACTTTGACCCTTCTTGGATGATTGGAAAATCTTTGTAGTTAATGGTCAAAACTAGTATACTTGCCTTCGCTTGAAACTTATGTTGTGTGTATACTCTATTTGATTTCCGGTTTGAAACTCAATTATACATGGCTTTTGTGTTAATTTTTGAAACCCGTGGTTCCCCTTTCTTGGGCTGATCAACTCTTGTTCTTTTAGAAATATATTATTTTAGCCTATGCGTTTGGTACCTTTGATAAATTTCTAGATGGTTGGTCTATTTATATCAAATCTCAATCTTGTAATTATTGTTTAATTACTTACTTGATGGGAATTCTGTTTTGCTAGATTGTTTATTTCTCCTTATAGGGCCAAGGGCCATTCTCATACGATTGCGATACTTTCGTTGCTTTTACTCCTAACTGAAGTACAAGGTCTTCTCCTTCTTTGATTGGCATGATGAAGACTTTATTATAACTTGATGTGTTGATAGTGTTTAGAGGTTTGAACCAATTCTTGTAATAAAGTGCTTCCTTTTCATGGTATTGTTAGATAATAGTTATGGTGGTTTTGTGTAGCCTTATCTTGCTCAGTTCTCGTGAACTGACTCTTGTAGAAAATTTGTTGCAGATGGATTTTGCATGTAGATGAGGGATAGATTTGTAGACTTTTGTCATCAACCTCAGTTGAGAAGTTCCTTTGCTCGAAACCTTTTTATGTTGTTCAACTATTGTTAACGTCCAGTGGAAAGTTTAAAAGAGGATTAATGTCTTAGTATAAAGTATTGTGGACTTTGTCATCTGAACTTTGGAAACCTTGTATTGTTTGACCATCATTGAAATTATAAGAAAATTTGGTTATTGTTGTTGAGTGACTTTGTTGGAGTATCAGTATTTTAAGAATTGATGTAATCTTGTTTTGTTCTTGTAAATGAGTGTTGCTACAACTTTTCCTTGAGAATAAATTTTGAGTTAAACCTTGTTATGACTTAGTAATAAAGTGTCATAAGTAAACTAACATAGGATTGTTTAATACTTCCAAAAGTTAAATTAAAAATTGTACTCAAATAAAGTAACGTAGGGGTCACCAACTTGAGAGCACGAAATTCTTTAAGTAATCAAGGGCAAGACTATCATTGCAAGTAAACTTTATAACATGATAACCCTAGCTCCTCTAGTGAACATTATTCCTTTTATGGTGAAATTTGTAAAATGACCCTAAGGTGAAATGAACTGTTAGTTGTTTGAAGATGATAAGATTTAATAAGCCAGAGAAAACAAATTGGAGACCTCACCATCTTTCTCACTACCATTTGGAAAGTAAATTTTTACTCCTTGTTAATACTTTTAGTGAAGCCTAAGTAAAGTTGTTGATAATTCTGGTTAAGAGCCCTAGCTTCAATTAAATACTGGCAATAACTAATGAGGTCCTAAAGATGTTTCATCTCGACCTTCTCCCTCTAACCCTTTTCCAGGCACCTTGTATCTCTTCTCTTAAGTGTGTTGAACTTAAAACCATGTTGTCTTGTGGGCAAGAACGAATCTTAGTAGCGTTAGTGGTGAGCAGATGGCCTTGTGGAATTTAAATACTCCTTTTTCTTGATAAACGAATTAAGCAAATAAATGTCATAATAGAGAAGATTTAAAGATAATTACTCAGTGTCAAAGGAATAAACTTAGCTTGGTAAGATGAATTGTACGAATCATATCTTGAGCCTCCTTGAAAATGTAAGCTAAGAATTGCAAGATGTCCTTTTAAAATAAATAACCCTCAAGAATATCTCATTGTGGTTGGCCCTAACTGTAAGTGTGTTCTGTGATTGGACTTCTATGTTGTCTTGTCAAAAAGAAAAGTAAATTGTCCTTGATAGGTGTGAACGTTTCCATGCTACCTTTATGGCCATCCTTGTATCAAGTTGTTCACAGTGTTAGTTGTATCCTTGGTGACGACATGTTGCATCATGTTATGTGTCAAGCAAGTCAAAAAAAAAAAAATTATCCTGTATTTCACTGTGTTGTTCGTGTGTGGATTTTTGGGTCGTTACAAATAATCTAATGTCAATGATATACCTACAAATGTAAACTAGACATAGATGTGATCCTCCATTTTATATTGATATATCAAAGTTAAATACCTTCAAATCTACCATTCAAGTTTATATAATTTTAAAAAATTGTGAGATTTTTCTTTATTCAAAAGGTTAATCGATATCATATTCAGGATTCAAGAAGACTACCATAAGGCCCTTACGGATAGACCATAGTTTTGGGTGCGTAAGTTTTTCATTACTCTATAGATTCCAAAGTTTGACCCTAATTATTTCTTAGTTACCATAATTTCGGTTAGGATCTAACTTCCCAATCTACCTTTACATTTATATATGGCTTCTGAAGTAATAACTAATGTCCAAAGAACCTTCATCGATCTAATAAAGAGATAGTTTTAGCAAGGGTGTGTAGTTTTGCCAACATTTACATGGAAATACCCCTCAAAAAGGGTCTACCAGATAAATTTATACTCAAATGGGGAAAATCTCAACATGTCCAGGAGTTGGAATATGATAATACATCTTTTCTATCTTACACATGCAAACTTCCAAGAAACATAAAACCTAATTATCCCGGTATAGAGCACATTCACCTAGAAAAAGATGAAACCCAATCCCAAGTGTTGGATGTTTCCATATAAAGAAGTAGAATATGAAGAGGATGATCAAGAAGTAGAAACCCATCTTGACATGGAATTGGGAAAGATGGAACTTTGGGAGGCAAGATGGTTAGGATGATGAATATATGCAAGAAAGGATAGTTATAGGAGAAGAAGGTAGTACAAGCCCCTCTTCCAGGTCTAGTATAATGTGAATTTTTCGGGAGGGGAAAAATGGGGCCATGGATAAGGAAACTTTCACTTTGATAAGGAGTTAGCTACTAGCTCAAGTAATGAATACTTGATATCATACACTCCTTTGAAAAATAAAACTTCATATTTGTAGTTAGCTGCGATGGAGCCCTCTCATAGGAATTGGAAATTAGTTATATTATTGTCTTTTCTTGGAATTAATCTTTCATCATCTAGTGTTTTGTGAGATTATGGGGAATGTCAAAACCCTTACCTATTTCCATTTATATAAAAATTATTTACCTTAACAACTTGTGTTTTTAATGATCGGGTTAAATACAAGAATAATACTCTCAAAGACCGAGAGTAAGTATATGGCACTTGTGGGGGATTAAATGAGAGGGACATAATGGGAATATCTCATATGTATACACATGGAAGGTGTATTTGACAATTAATTTGTACATAAATTAAATAAAAATGGGAATATAAAATGGGTTAACTACCGAGGTGGCCAATTTATTATATTTAAGGTTGTAATTGAGTATTAAAGAGCCTAGGATTATTAGTAGAAATGGTGTACTCCTATCAAGGGAATATCTAGTAGAACAAAATTAGCTCTTAGATTGGATAAGTTGGATTTATCTAAGTTTAAAATGAAAGTAGATTCCAAGTTCTTGTATTCAATTAATCACATTGGTCGACTCTTACAATGAGTGTTTATTAGGTGATAGGCCTATATAACTTCACTCAATCATTTTCGACACCTGTCTTGCAGCTCTTTTCCACATAGCGGTTGACACATGTTGTATTTGGTAATTGACAGCTAGCTGGCTGAATCATTAATAAGATAAAAAAACTAAAAGCTAACTGAATTATTAATAAAAAGAACTCCGGATAGTGGTAATTGACAGCTAGCTGGCTGAATCATTAATAAGATTAAAAAAACTAAAAGCTAACTGAATTATTAATTAAAAAGAACTCCAGATAGTGGTAATTGAAAGCTAACGAAGAGACAGTTAGAGAAATCCGGGTAGATAAATACAAAATAAATAAAATATTATTAATGTGAAAAACTGCTCAACCGTTTACTGCGCCATGCAATAACTATTTTCAAATAATTTATTAGGTTTCATTCGTGTATAGGAGCAGTTATAGAGTTGAAGCAATCATCAGTTAATTTGATGGTAGTCGGAAAGACATTTTCTTGAATCATCAGGTAATTGTAGCAACTTTGTCATTTTGTGGCAATTTTTAATTGTTAGTTATTTATTTCGTCTTTTATGTTACAATTTTTAGTATGCTTGAAATTTATACACAGCCACTTGATTTATTAAATTTCAATTTCGGATATTGTTTCCTTTGTCACATGTTTATGGAGGTGTGCAATATATTACAGTTTATGAATCTTCTTTTGGTGTATAATCCCTGCATATCGTAGGATACATCTATTTTCTCACATCTAGTTACAGTCAGCTGTTGGAATAATAGTTTACTTTCTGAGACATATCACCTGCCTGCAGTAGACTTTCAGAGACATATCACCTGTGGAGAGATATGCAATCTTTATTTCCTGCAGATTCTTATAATAATTCATCCTTGCCGACACCCAAAAGTGTACTATGGAAGCCTTTGTTTAAGGATTTCTATCTTTGCAATTGGAATTACAACTGGAGTTATTATTGTGTGTCATTGTCACTCAATACTGGCAATGGAACCACTACACCTACTTTTCCTGCACACTACTTAAAACATAGAAACTACGATAACGGGAAAACAAGTCAGGCCTCGTTTCATTTCTATCATGGGATATGAGTATTTCATGGCAGTATAACTCTATTTACTAATTTTACACTAAAATTCCGTGTATTATTTATATATTTTTTAAAACTAAAATTTTATTCCTTTTCCATTACTTAATGTGATACAACAATTTCAGTTAAAAGGGCTTTTGTAAAATAATTGGTTTTTGCATTTTCAACATTTTTCATTTTGTTGAAAGAAATGATTTGTTTGGTTTTAATATTTATGATATTTTTCTATGTTACACTTCTTTTTACCTGCTTATTTTAAATCATTAAGGAAAAGGAACATTTTTAGATTATTTAAAGTTCATGTTTAAATTATTGGTATAAATTTTGTAAAATTGTATAATTTATATTATTGTATAATTTAACCCCAACATCAATCCACACCTAAATCATTTTTTGATGGGAATGACAAAATTTTAAATTGTGAATATCCATTGTAACACACATGGGCTCTGTTAGATTACAGTTCAGAACAGAGAGCTTTGAGAACAACCATGGGCTCTCTTAAATTTCAGTTCAGAACAGATTTAAAGTACTGATTGATTTATTGTTTCCTTCATATATGTTTATCTTCAGACAGACATTGCATTATCCCTGGAAGAGGGTCCAAATACTTAAGATTTAGCAGGGATTTTAGATTGTGAATTTCCAAACATGTACAACCTGATAAGAAAATTCTAATCATAGTTCAACATGAGGGTCTTGTTGATAACAGTTCAGAACAGAAATGCAACTCCATGATTATTTGTAAATGAAAACTAATGTGTGCAGTTTACCGCCTTACTAAGCCACAAATTTTGACATAATAGACAATATCTTTAATTAAAAAACTACATTAAGAATTGTAATGTTTGGAGTTTTTTTTCCTTTTCTGATGCCTGCATGGGCACTTTAATTCTCTGTATCTCGAAATAACTTGATGGTATCTACAAAAGTTACAATCCTGGCGCTAAATCTTTAAGTCATTTCATTCTACTTTTTTCTTATCATAAATTTACTATAAAACAATTTTTGTAAAATTATATAATTGTAGAATTTAAAATAGAAATAATTTTGAGCTGGAAGTGGTCACTAGAAGGTCTTTTTTAGAATAATTCGACATTTCTTTTTTGTAAATAAAGTGCTTATCACGTCTATGCAATCTTGTCTATGGTTGGAATGCAGAAATATTCAGCAGTTATCTGGAGTTAGTGGGCAGTTCATTGTTGGATATACACACGCAATCCAGGTATTTTCATCATTTATTCTTAGGGATTCAATAATTTGATTATGATATTTTTATATTATACATTGAATTTGGTATTCGTTTTATTGCTGTGAAGAAATATGAAAAAATTGTAATGAAATATTTAGTTGACATATACCAAAAATACCAAATAAAACTCTAAATTTATATCTATGAACATTTTTTAAATAAATATTGTTAAAACATTTATACTGATATTAAATAAATGTAAACCCATAATCAGACCTGGAATCTATTCGCATGCATAAAAAATAGGTAATAAGTTTTTATATAAAGAAATTTTAATAAAAATTAAAGTGTTGTGAATCTTCAATTGAGTAAATAGTTAAAAGTTAAAAGAAAGAAGTATATGTGTTAATCTTTTGCAAATAACGAGATTATTTTTTGGATATAGTCTAAGTTAATTGTTTTTGAAAATGAATTATTATGTAGTTTGTTATGAGTAAAAATAGTAAAATTAATAAAGTTCCCCATTTATATTGTTTCCAAATGACATTAGGAAGAAGAATGTGATTGCTTTTATTAAAGTTTATTTTTTGTTATATAGACAGTTTAACATCTTAGTGTGTTGTGTATTTCAAAATTGAATATTTGTAAATTTATAATTTGAACACATTGACAAATATATATTTGATAGAAAAAATAAGTGTGATTTTTATGAGAAATAATTGTATGTGTATATATATTTTTACATCATTTGCATTGGGGATCATTTGCGGATATTTGTCCAACTCAGAATCTAGCATTGCAAGTGCCTTTTTGATACCGGGAGCTAGGATTTGCAAATGGGATATTTCCTGTTATGCTCTCCTAGCACGTCCAAATTTGGATGTTAGCCCGTGTTTTTGAAGAAGGTTTTTAAAGCAATGTAATGAGGGATTCCCAATATATGTTGAGCATATGCTTTTTGTGATGATACGGTTTTTCTATAAGAAATGTCAAACGTAAATGTTTGACATTTCTATAACAAAACCGTGAAATCATATTTTGTGTATGCTTGGCATAATGTTTTGCTATACATATATGGTTGCACTGCATTGTTTATCATTTTCATGAGTGGATGAGATTTTATTTAATTTACATTTCTATATTTTATTTTTTCAAGCTATGATTAATGTGGAAATGTGCATTTGATAATTTTTTTACAGGTGGCGTGAGTTTCTTTCGTTGAAGAACATGGATATTGTTTATTTTTGAATACACAATTGAGATTTCATCGTTTGATTATTTTGTGTTTTAAATTGTATTATTTATGAGAGAAACATTGTTCAATTCTTACAACTTGCCGGAATAATAATGATTTAAACAATGATGTCGATGAAGACTTGTTGTGTTAACAAGAAATTGATGTATTGTTTGTTTTTTTGTAGATGTGATCAATTGTAAAAATAAAAAATGTTTTTGGTTTTATTTATGTAATGTCAATTAACTTGATTTGAAGATCTAATGTTATGTGTTCGTATAAAATATGTTTAGAAGATGTAATTGGCGATGAAAGTTTGTGATTTGTTGTTGTGATGGATTTAATTGTATTTGTGTATTCTTATTATTCTTGTAGAATAAATTGTTATCCATGTTATTGTACATTTTTTCTATAATACTATTTTCTTTAGATTATATTGTGTTGGATTTTGTGTGGTCATTAACACCTTCATTCAATTTTGTCTATAGATTAGTAGGGTAGAATGGATCAAACTATTTGGAAGCATCTTCCCATGGATTACATTATTTCTAAGTTGCTGCTTCGGAATCTTGTTAGATTTCATTTATTGTGCACAAGAATGAATGCAATGTTAAGCAACTCAGATTTTTTGGCTACATGTGGAACCATCATCAATCGTTGCGTAGGATTTTTGTTATATCAACCCTTGACATTGGCAAATGTGTTGAACCCTTTGTATTTCACACGTGAAGGTGAAGCTATATATTTACGTGTTAGTTTGAGTGGAATGAATGACATTAGATTTGAATGTGCTATTGGATCGATGCTTTGTGTATCTTCAAGAACTCTGAAATCAAAGCATATGTTCCTATGTGATTATAAATCCTTTTACTGGGATATCTGTGAAAATGGGTGACATTTGTATCGGTGAGAGGAATGGATGGTTTAGGATATGTCAAGGTTTGACAGGGTACAGGTATGATTGGATTTCCATCTAATATGATCCACATGCTACAGGTGTGAGAGAGATTCAAACTTTTCATAGATATTTCTATATGTGTAGTAACCTTCATCACGTTTGGAGTCCGATTGTAATTATGACACGTATTCAAGCTCCAAAACATGTTGTTGTTGATGGAAAAATGTATTGGCTGAGTTTCGATATTGAACAAAGTGGTGATGTTTTATGTGGCCATTCTCTAGCTCCAAATTCTGCTGATTCCATGCGCCTTGTTTTTTATGAGTATCAAGTTTCGTATGTTGTCAATTATGTGATTTGTATGCAGTTGTGAAAATTGAATAACGATATGAGTCACTATGATCCAGATCTTGGAGAGGCTAGTGTTTTTAGTCGATACATATTGTGAGTACATGGAGATCGAAAGTGGCATGTTGTGGCATCACTTTCCTGGGTACAAGTGTGTTTCTTGGTGCGATGGGTTCATGTTGATATGTAAATATGCACCTATGCCCATACTTTATTGTGAACTAAGCACCTTAGACTGCTATTATGGCCCTGCAGTGCATACATGGATAGACTTTCTGGAAGTGGATTTTATGATGCATTTTTTAGTCATTCGAATGAAGACTTTAATGGTTTGGCCATTTCAGGGTTGCTTGAAAGTGGTGATAATCCTGAGGAGATACCGAGATTTTTGGGAAACATGATAGAATGAGTCTTTTTTTACAGATGTAAATAGTTGTTTTTGAGGCGGTGACATTTTGGTTAATTTGAAGTAGTTTGTGTTTTATGTTATGGTGCATGTTGTCATTTCTTGATATATGTTTATATATAACTTTTGTGAGTCTTGTTTGTGCATTTTCATGAAGACTCTTCTTGGAGATGTTTTGAAGTTGGTTTGTAAATGTGTTTAAATTTTGCAGGCGCTATAGCTATTAATGTCTCGCATGATGGATTTTATGTAGTTATGCAAACTTTAGTTTATATTTGACATGAATATTGATGTCGGTGTGTTTGATTTTGTAGGTTTTTTTAATTCCTATTTATGGATCATTCAATGTCACCACGATTCCCTTCAAAAATAGCTTTTAAGCACATTTTTCCATGACTTCCTTTTTGTCGTGTTGGTTCGTCTTCGCCTTGTGTGTAAAGAATGGAATGAGATGCTCTCTCCATTAAGTGCATTATTTTAAAAAATTTGTCTTATTCGTGGAACATTTGGTTTCTTCTTGGTTGAAAAGTGGCACTCCTTCTTGGACCGTATATATGTTTTATTTTTGAATGATCGAGGTAGAGTAAGTCACTTGTGTTCTGGATCGTCGGGAGCCCATACAGAAAAGAAATAATTTCTTCGATGGGCCCATTCCTGCTTTTGGAAGCCGAGAAATTTGGTATGAATTTATTGGATGAATTCATCCTTAATCCTTTTACCTCCGAGGGAAAAAGTTGGGAATGATAGAACTTGGGATACGTGGTTGGTTTGTGTTGTGTGGAGATGCTTTGGTTCGAAACTACGGAAGGGTTGCACTTAAAAATTGTGATGAGGTATCCGATGGTGCGTATTACATGAAAATTACTTTTAATAACAGTTGGTGTGTAACAGAAGCCCCTGTAGGTGTTCATGTGCCTCACAATGCCATTTGTAATGGAGGGAAGATATATTGGTTGCATGTGAGAACTGCGTCGGCTAATTTAAACCATGAAAGATATCATTATCCTGTATCTTTGTCGACAAATTATGATTACCATGTATGCACTAAGCATTATGTATTTGAGATAGAAGCACAACCCATAAATGCAGGGCTGAGTGGAAGTAGCTACGGGAGAGGTTCATTGTAGGATATTTCTATTGGAATATCTGATATTCCTCATTCGATGTTAAATGAAATGTCACAACAATGACACAACAACTTAGTTGTGAATTGATGTCCAGGTGAAATTTTCTTCGTGATATATTTTTTAAAATCTATGAAATTAAAATAATATGAGACGTCCGACTGGTGTGTTTTTATTCTCCAGTTTATAGATTCTCTACCAAAGTTTTAAATTTATGAGTTGTTGGATTTGGTCGGATTCTTGTTAACCAATATATCTTTGCATGTTATGTATATCTGGATTTTTTGAAATTTTATAAAATATCTCACAAGGTGAAATTGTTATACATAGACGTAGGACTGAGCGAGAGTAGCTATGGTAGAGGGTCATTGCAAGATATTTCTGTTAGAATATCTGATATTCCTCATCCGATGTTGAACAAAATCTCATGGCAACAACACAAAAAATCGGTCGTGAACCAAACTGCAGGTGAAATTTTATTTGTGAGATATTTTTTTAGATGGTGCATTTTTATTCTCCAGTTTATAGATTCCCTGCAATAGTTTTAAATTTATGATCTATTGGAGTTGGTCAGATTTTTGTTAACCAAAATGTCTTTGAATGTTATGTATATGTGAATTTTCAAAATTTTCTAAAAATATCTCACAAATTGCTATTGTTATACATAAACGTAGGAGTGAGTGGAAGTAGCTATGGGAGAGGATCATTGTAGGATATTTCTATTGGAATATCTGATATTCCTCATCCAATGTTGGATGAAATGTTGCAGCAACAACAGAACAACTCAGTCATGAACCGAAGTGCAGGTGAAATTTTCTTTGTGATATTTTTTATTTATGCATTAAAATATGATGCGGCATCAGAGATGGTATATTGTTCTCTTATTAGGTCTTTACGACTTGGTATTTTTGTGTGTAGGTTGTCAAGGAGATATATCATCCAGAATTCTTATGTGAAAAGGAATGGAAAGAACATGTCCAAGAGCATCAAGTTCATCCGAATTGCATGTTAAGATCCAAAGTGATGTATGTGAGCATTTGGAGAATAACATAAGCACCTATAATCAAATTTTACATGGGCAAATGAACTATATGGATTCTTTCACAAATGTGGATGGTGAGGGTGGGAGGTCTGTGAATAGGGAGAATATGGAGTGTCATGCAACACATTCAGTAGGGAACAACAATATCCAATATCCCAATGATGGTGAGCATGATATTGAGTCAGAACAGGACATTCGACATCGAAACTTGCATTTAGTAAGTGGTGTGAATAATTTCCCAAATCAGAGTTACACACAGTTTTACTCATCCCATTATGGTGTACAATTGAATAGAATGCTCAAGTCCCGTCATGAATTTTTGAAAAGGATTGATGCGTTGGATGTTATTCAGATGTGTGGTATATGTAAAGAGTCATATCCTAGTATAGTTGTGACACTTTCAGTGGAAGGACCTATTTGTAAGAGATGCAAGTGCGAACGAGGTGGTCATCGATATTCAAAGTGGAACAATATGGATCCTTGGGATCAACCAGAAGTGTTGCATGTACTGACGTAGGTGGAAGAAATGTTGATAGCACAGGTGAATCCCATATTACATGTAACTCATGCACGTGGTGGCCAGTACAAATATAGTGGACACACTATTTGCTTTCCCCTTCTATTGCTAGACTACTTCCTCATCGAATAGAGGATGTGGATATTCTTATAGTGAAAAGACAGAATCATTGGGAAGAGGGAGTATGAATGTATTGTTAGTCACTTGCGTGTATTGGATGCTTTGCCTTACACAATTTGTAACGACAGGTATTACAAAGACGTGGAGATAGAATATGTGGCTTTAGAAGATATCCCAAAAGTAGAGGGAGATGTATCAGAAAGAATTCATCGGGTGGAATCTGAGATACAAGATGAGCACTTCCGGAGAGAAGGAACAGAGGATATAGTTGGTGTCGAAGAAGAACAGGTACAAAATCGTCCGTCATCGTTTTCTTTAAGGATGCCTAATCCACGAAGGGAGATGGAGGAAGTCAGATTGTTTGTTGAAAATATGGATTTGAGGTCGGTCAATGTTGTCAATTGGCCACCAATTGGATCTTCACCAATCAATGAATATAACATGGAAGGCATGTTGTCCATGGCATTTCGAACCTCTTTCGTATGAGAGATGATAAATGGTTGCAACCGAGGATTAGAAGAGTATAATTTCATGATTATGTGAAGCATTTGATAAGGTATCATGACAATAGGTTTGGAAGGCACCCGAGATTTAGATATTGTGCACATAATAGACAAATGCGGCACTACAATCAAGCCCTGACTTCATTTTTGTCAAGAAAAATTTAGAGGACAATGTTCCCATGACTATTGAAGACTTGCATCGTCACATTAATAATGTGACTGATGATAAGTTGGTAGAACAGGTGATGCGTTTTGGAACAAAGCTTCATGGGACTATATCTTACTGGTACTCGTGTCATAGTGAGCTGATGGATATGATTGTTCAGTTGGGCAGCCCGAACTTTTTTTTAACACTTACCGTATGAGACATAAAAAGTGGTTTGATTTGCACCAGTTGATGCCTGGTGAACCTCCTTCAAATTCTTCGAGGGCGTATAAGTGGAGGATTGAGAATGTGATAGATTATCCTCATATCGTTGCAGCTTACATGCACAAAAGATTTGAGATATTTCATGAAGAGGTGATATAGAAACTAATTGGTGTAAAGGATTACTGGTACAGGTTTGTAGTTTTCTGTTTGATTGAAATTTATTTGAATTTGTGGAGTGATCGATGCATTTTGAATATTGTGAAAAAATGGTTTTGTAAGCCACGTGTTTTTTTGGCATGGTATTTATAGGTTTGAGTGGCAACATCGAGGATCTGCACATGTCCATAGATTCATGTGGGTTCCCAGTAGCCCCTCTATGGAAACATTGGATTGGACTGACGAGAATCAGGTAATAGTTGCGAGATCATTCTTTGATAGATACGTCACTTCGTGGAATCCCGTGATAGCCATCAGATAAATGTCATGCTTGGTCGGTCTAGAGACGAAGATCCTTGCTCAATGAAGCCTTCACAGATATTAGAGCATGACCCACTTTATGACTATGAAGAACTTGTCAACCATGTGCAGAGGCACACTAAATGTAGCGAGATGTCCTATTTGCGAAAGAAGGGATCATCCATGGTTTGTCGTTATAATGTTCCATGGGATCTCGGGATGATTCAGAGTTGTTTGTTGATGCAGATGGTTAGAAGAGATTTGAACCTTCCCGCAACGATGCAAGATTGAACCTTCACAACTCGAGACATGTTGGCCATATGGTGCGGTAATATAGATTGCTAGCCTATTGTTTCTAGACACGCGGTGTTAAAGTATATAGCAAAATATGCTTCAAAGGCAGAGAAGAGGTCAGAGAGATTTCATGACATGTTGACGAGGATATCAGATGATGTGGAGGGGGAAGAGTCTGCACTATGCATATACCGAGAGGATTTTAATGAAACAATTGTGGAACATGATATTGGGGTGCAAGAGACATGTCACATGTTGTTGAAGTTGTCATTGGTTCAATGCAATCGTGCCTTTATGACTCTGAATGTTGGTTGGAAGGTTTTCCGCAAGGTGAGTATGACATCTGGAGAGAATGAAACTGGATCATGTTTCATCGATGCATATAAAGATCGACCGGTACAGTTGGAATCCATCTCATTGATTGATGCTGCGAGATCGTGGTCGTTTAATGTGAAGAGAAAGAAAGACAAATGGAAGCCAAGGGATACGCCCGCTGTCATACGCGTATGGCCGCGGTATTTCTCTATTCTGGAAAAGTGGATCACGAGAAATTTTGTTGGAGTGAGTTGTTGTTGTATAAGCCCTTTCATGATATACACAGGGACATAGCAGTACTAGAGAGGAAATTTTACAAAATTGGGAGAGAATTAAGAATACGTATCATGCATGGCATGTTTTTGGAAGGATGCAATGGAGGAAGAAGACACGAAGACACCGAGGATGATGAGACACAAATTTTTGTGGGAGTGGATGGAATGGATGAGTGGGAGTTATTTTCTGGCATTGTTCCTCCAAATCAGGTGCATTTGAGTGATCTTCATATGCTTGGAAGATGGTATTTTGATTTGAACCATGTTTGGGATACAGAGGAGGATGAGGATGTATAGGATGCATCAACATGTTTTATAGAAATGAACAAATCCATGCAAAATGTGGTGGATTCTTCAGACAATTCGGTATCAGGTGTGGACATGTTGTCAAGAAAACAACGTATTGCTCTAGAAACTATAGTTGAACATTCTAGAAAGGGCCCAAGGAAGCTCCACTCAGAATGATAATACAAGGTACTGCCGGGATGGGGAAATATTTCCTGATTAATTGCATTAAGAATGTCTTGGCAAATAGTGTCATGACAGTAAGACTCCTCTTCTTCTTTTGGCACCGACAGGAGTTTCAGCTTTCAACATCCATGCTACAACGGTGCATTTGTCGTTGAGAATTCCATTACGTGACATGAGATGTTTGAATAGACAGGCTGGATGTATTTCAAGAGCAGATGAGACATTATAGATACATTCTTATCGATGAGATGAGTTTCATGGGTCCAAAATTGTTGAAAAAAATTGATATTCACTTGCGAGAAGCATTCCCTTCACACGAGAATGTCATATTTGGAGGTAGGTCTGTAATTCTTGTCGAGGATCTTGCCCAACTCCCCCCTGTAAAGGACATACCGATGTATGCAAGAAACACGGAGGGAAAAAAGTTATGGAGATCTTTTTCTCATGTCGTGACTCTCGACATGATTTTTCATCAAGAAGGGGATAGTTTGGATCAGGTGAAGTTTTGAAACTTGCTATCTAATTTGAGAAATGTGAATCCCACAATCGAAGATTGGGAGTTGTTGATGTCTAGAATAGATTCATGCTTTGGTATAGAGGAAATGTCGATGTTTGACTCTTCCAGTCATTTGTTTTCGACGAATGTGCAAGTGACATTTCATAATAGGATTATGCTTAAGAAATTGAATGTTCCTGTGGCATGAGTTGTTGCAACTCGTATGAGAAGAGTGACGTATGGAGAAAGTGATGATGACTAGTTGGAGAGTGAGGTGTTTCTTTGCAATGGTCAACATGTTATGTTGGTGTGTAATTTGTGGGTGGAGGCAGGTTTAGTTAATGGATCTCTTGGACAGGTGAAGAACATAGTGTATTTCCCTAGGACAAAGCCTCCAGATTTGCCGATATTTGTTGTTGTGGAGTTTCAAAATTACGTCGGCGTCCCATGGGATTTGAGTCATCCAAAATATGTACCTGTGCCTCTAGTATTGAGGGGACGTTGCAGACAAGTACCTTTGAAGATGTCATGGGCTCTTACAATTCACAAATCGCAGGGACTCACTCTTAACAGAGCAACGATCGACATAGGTAGTAGGGAGCAACAGGGGCTGACATTCACGGTGATATCAAGAGTGAAGTCTCTTGATGGATTACACATATGTCCTCCTTTTTCTTATGAGTGTTATTCTAAGATGAAGGAAGGTGCATATGTTTCTATTAGGAAGAGGGAGGAAGCTCGTTTGCTGAAATGTGAACAAACGTCATCATGAATGACATTAGTCACTCGTCCTTGAATACTTAAATATGTGTCTTTCTGATATGTTGATATTTCTGTGTTTTCTGTAATTTTGTTCAGTGATATGTAGTGATCAATTTTTCTAAACGTGAATCAGTGAAAAATACGCCGAGGTTTGTTAATTACATGTGATATACATTTTGATTTTGTAATTTCGCATTTATTTCTACATTTTTATAGTTAACGTTTATATAAATTTAATTTGTTTGATGCAATATGAGGAATTTTACATTTTATGGTGTCTCACAAACTCATCAGTGTGTCATTATTAGTTGTGAGATTATATGCGATGAGCTTTGTATGGAAGGAAACTCAACACTTTAGTTTTCATTTATGAACGTAAATAAACACGTGAAATTAGAGAACTTGAAACTGTGTTTCAAAAATATGGTTGACATTTCGTAAGTGAACTAGGTTATTTGTTTTTTTAATTTGACATGTGTTACTTTATATATTTAAATATTAAGGCTTTGAATGTATTGGTGGTGTGAACTATAATATGATGATAATGATGAGGACGATGAAAATTAACGATAAACATAAATTTTAATGGAGATGATGATGATGATGATAGTGACGATGATTGATGATTATGAAGATAGTGGTGATGATAATGACAACGACATTGATCAATGATGGTGGTAATGATAATGGTAACGACAATGATTGAAGGCGGTGGTGATGATATATTGACGCCGACAAATATTAGGAGGATAATGATGATGATTATAATGATGATGAGGAGGATAATGTAAATAACAGTAAAAAAATTGATGGGGATGTGAATGATGATGTTGATGATGACGATTTGATAGAGATGATGATGATGAGAATGGTGATGATGATGACAATGACAATGATTGATGATTATGAAGATGGTGGTTGATAATGATGAGAATGATGAAAATAATGATAAAAATAAATTTCAATGGAGATGATGATGATGATGACGATGAAAGTGACGATGATTAATGAATATGAAGATACTGGTGATGTTAATGACAACAATAGTGATCAACGATGGTGGTAATGATAATGGTAATGATAATGATTGAAGACGGTGGTGATGATACTGACGCCGATAATGATTAGGAAGATAATGATGATGATTATGATGATGATGAGGAGGATAATGAAAATAACAATAAAAAAATTGATGGGGATGAGAATGATGATGTTGATGATGACGATTTGATGGAGATGATGATGATGAGAATGATGATGATGATGATAATGATGATGATTGATGATTATAAAGATGGTGGTGGTGATGATGACGACGACAATGATCAATGATGGTGGTGATGATAATGATGACGACAATGATCAACGATGGTGGTGATGATAATGATGATGAAAATGATTGATGATGGTGGTGATGATAATGATGATGACAATGATCAATGATGGTGGTGATGATGATGATTTGATGGATATGATGATGATGATGAAAATGACGATGATTGATGATTACGAAGACAACAATGATGATCATAATGATGATGAAAATGATCAATGATGTTGGTGATGATAATGATGACAACGATGATCAACGATGGTGGTGATGATAAAGATGATGACAATGATCGACAATGGTGGTGTTGATAATGTCGATGACAATGATCGACGATGGTGATGATGATGATGATGACAATAATGATCAACAATGGTGGTGATGATCGTGATGACGATAATGACCGACAATGGCTGTGATGATAAAGATGATGACAGTAATTATGAAGGCAATGATGACGATGGTGGTGATGATGATGATGATGATGATGAAAATGAAAATAATGGTAAAAAATTTTATGTGGATGAGAATGATGATGTTGATGATGACAATTTGATTGAGATGATGATGATGAGAATCATCATCATAATGACAATGACTATGATTGATGATTATGAAGATGGTGGTGATCATAAGGCTGAAAATGATGATCAATGATGGTGGTGATGATAATGATGATGGAGATGATCATCATTAGTGGTGAGGATAATTATAATGATAATGATTACGAAGATAATGATGATGATGATGATCATAATGATGAAAAAAATAATGGTAAAAAATTAGATGGGGATGAGAATGATGATGTTGATGATGCTGATTTGATTGAGAAGATGATGAAAATGATGATGATTGATGATTATGAAGACAATAATGATGATAATGATAACGACGACAATGATCAATGGTGGTGGTGGTGATAATGACGATGATAATAATCAACGATGGTGGTGATGATAATGATGAAAAAATGATCGATGATGGTGGTGATGATAATGATGACGACAATGATCGATGATGGTGGTGATGATGATGACGACGAAAATGATTGACGATGGTGGAGATGATCATGACGAAGATAATTTTCGACGATGGTGGTTATGATAATATATTCTAATGATTATAATGATAGTGATGATGACAATTATCAATGATGGTAGTGATGTTAATGATGATGAAAATGATCTACGGTGTTAGTGATGAGAATGATGATGACAATGATCGACGATGTTGGTGATGATAATGATGATGACAATGATCCATGATGGTGGTGATGATAATGATGACGAAAATGATTACGAAGACAATGACGATGATGAGGAAGATGAAAATAATAGTAAAAACATTGATGGGATGAGAATGATGATGGTTGATGGAAATGATGATGATGTTGAGAATGATGATGATGATGAAAATGACGATGATTGATTATTATGAAGACAATAATGATGATGACAATGATCAACGATTTTGGTGATGATATTGACGAAGACAATGATCAACGACGATGGTGATGATAATGATGATGACAATGATCAACAATGGTGGTGATGATAATGACATTCATAGTAAATTTTATTTTATGTATGAAGTTTTCATAATAATATTAATATTAGCAATAACATTAATATTATTACTATTATTCATGATATTAATATTCATAATATAAATATTTGTACTAAGAATATTAAAATGAATAATATCAATACTAATTTTAAAATATTAATTTTATCATACTTTCAGATTTGAACATTGAATCATGGACCATCGATCCCAAGTGCTTGACCCTAAACACATTTTGTTAATGTTAATAGTACATACTTAAATTTAAACCATAAACACTAACCTTAAATAATAGTGGATCGAGTGTGAGTAACGATGACAATTAAAGCATATTATAAACCAAATTCCCTAATACTGAATGAAAAACCTAAACCGATTGACAATGACAATGACAATGATGAAAACGATGACGAATATCATGATGACAAAAATGAAACAATGATGATATTGACAACAATGAAAACGGCGATGATAAGGATGATGATGAAAATGAAGACAATGATGATGACGACGACCATGAAAACCGTGCAAATGATGATGGTGACAATGATGATGCCATTGATGATGTCAATAATGAAGAAAATGTGGATGAAAATGATGATGAAAATGGAAAAAACATGATGATAACGATGACACTGATGATGATAATTTCTAATTTTTAATTTTAATTTAATTTTATAATTTTATTAATATTTAACTTTAAATAATTTTAAATATTTATTAATTTTTTATTCTTGTGAATTTTTTAATTTTTAATAATTTGTAATATTCTATTATTTTTTAATTTATAATTTTTATTAATTTCAATTTTTCCTTTTTTTATTAATTTCAATTTTTATTTTATTATTTTACATAATGTTTATAAATAATTTTTAATTAATTTTTAAGTTCTATTAACTTAAATTTGTAAATTTAATATTTTATTTTCTAATTAATTTTAATATGTAAATTTAATTTTTATTCATTTTATAGTTTTTAATTAATTTTTTTATTTTTCTCCATTTTTTATTTTTTAATTTATTTCTAATTTTTATTTTTAATTAATTATTTTGTTGATTTTAATTTTTGTTGATTTATTTTTCTAATTTTTTAATGATTTAATTATTTTATAATTTTTAATTTTTCAATATTTATTATTTAACAATTTTAATTCTGAATTTAAATTTTTTTATTAATTTAATCATTATTTTATTTATTATTTTGATATATATATATATATATAAATATATATATATATATATATATATATATATATATATATATATATATATATATATATATTCTTAGATTTAATGTTTATTAATTTTAAATCATTAATTTTCATCAATTTTTAATTATGAAAAAGGCCTATCGGCTGTTAATATCACCAAAGGTGATATTGCTAGTAGATAATAACATAACACAAGTTTTAGTTTTCTTTTCTTTTTCCCTTTTGTGGGATTGATTTCAACCTAAATACACTAAATGTTTTGACTGTAATATGTCATTTTTTAATTAACTATTAAGTCATCTTTAAGTCACATTTGAATAAACTGTTGTTGGCACTTTTTGTGGGTTAAGGCCTAATATTGATTTTGTCGAGGATTCGTGTAGGAGAAACTAGGCTTGTAAGGTGGAGGTAAGAGCCTTAGTGGGGGATGAATTTCTTTTCCGCTTCCAAGATGATAGGGATTTATAAAGGGTGTTAGAGGATACAACATGGTTTTATGGAAATGCGGCCCTCACCATCATGTGGTGGTTACCTAGAGTGTTTCAAGGAAGGAAATTTCAGGCTATTCTTGTTTGGATTAGGCTCCCAACTTTCCCTTTGGAATTTTGGGAACCTGAAGTGTTCCTGGGAATTTCAAGAGCTATAGGGGTGTTGATTTCCATTGATCCAGCCACTAAAGCTTTCTTGTGGCTGATTTATGCTCGACTCTGCATCAATGTACTTGTAGGTCCAGCTGTGCTGAAGTGAATTTTATTGGACTTCTTCTTAGGAAATTGGGAATAGAGCATTGATATTGAACCCTCCCTGTTCATCTACACAAGGTACAGGATTGCTAGTTTTGAAGCAAAACGATGTAGCTATGATGCTTCGCATGTACTGATGGAGGAGGGGAGGATGTGAAGAAGCCAATTTCTCAGCTAGTGAACGCGTATGATGAGGAATTAGAGGATAATAAAGAAGACATGGTGGAGGAGTGTTAACCAGTGATCAGATTGGTAGATGGTTGTAACCATGTTTCGATCAATTTGGTAGGGGGCTCTGGTCAGGAGGTTTTTGGCGTGGTGCGGAATGGTTCTCCTCCTCTAGGTGGCGTTGCATCTAGTGGTGGTTCGTTGGAGTGTAACCGTTTGGTGGGTTCCACGTCAAAAGACATAAATGAGAGGATTCAAAATTTGAATAAAAACATTAATGCTTTAACCTGCTCCGTGTCAGATGGTAAAGTGGGGTGTTTTCTAGTTGGTGTCTTGCCTGTTCCACGAGAGTTAACATAACTCAAAACGGTTAGATGCTTTGGATGTTCATGTTGCTAGTGGAGTTGCTCAACGTTTACTGGCAGAATTGCATGGTGCATTTATGGTGGATCTTGGCATGCTACCAGATAGCGGTGCTCGGGTACCACGGGTGATGGTTGCAGGTGGATGGTGGTTTAACCCAAAATTTCTGATGGGGTGGCTTGTAAATGTTCTTGAGTTGTTTCAAGGTCAGTTGCTTCTTTTGTATGGGATGGTTGGGAATTTTTTTGGTTTGTTGTAGTTGAAAGCCTTTGGTAGAGGCTATCTCGGGGTTTATAGTTACTATATCTTTTGCTCCTTTTACGAGGTTTTCTAGTCGCATCAAAACCTTACTATTTTTTACCATATCCTAAAAAACAGTTAAGTCACCAAATATGATGTTTTTAATTCCAACTAATAAATGTAAATTTAGGAAAATGACATAAACAATGACTTTAAAGAATTATGCATTCATATTAAGGACACCCTAACTTCCCAGTTTAAATCACCCTAATGTCACCCTTAAGTGACGTAAGCAAGATGATGGGAAAACTTAAATTAGGACCTTAAGGTTAATAAAATATAACCTCATATGTGACTTACTTACTAACTTTAGTATGACTTAATACCCCACTCAAAAATGATCTTTAACTTCATCTTTATATAAAACCTAAGTGTGATATAAAATGATAGGTAACCATGATAAATGAGTACATATCACCATGATAAATAACCCGAACTATATGTTAAAAATAATAAAATTAACATGTCTCGTCTCACGAGGTTTGGATGAGACTTACATATGTAACATAATAATAATCTTGATTGGTTAATATTCATATGAAGTTGGATACAAATATATAGGAGTTACAACTCCTAAAATATAGGAGCTCCTATAACAACTCCTAACAAAATGCCCAACAATAAACTATTCATAAATATATATTTTTATAAAAATATATATACGACTAACAACATAACCACTCGAGTAAATAATAACTTATGTAATTAATAATTACCCAATGTAAACGATAATATCCTAACATTCCTCCCCTTAGTGTTTACATGGTAAGAAAGCACATCTCAAGAAGTGGAAATAGAATCATATGCATCCACATACTTTTAGGATTGCATACTGTTGGCTTAGATCTTGATGCCTGGATCTTGTTGCACATGACCAACCCGCTTCAAAACAATGATTCCCATACCAGATGATCACACGTCCACCGATTCACCTACATAGGTGAGCTCATCGGTTCTCACTTTCACTTCTAGTGAATGCTATATTTCACTTGCTGATCGATGTTAGAAGTACAACAGTCAAAGGATCTCTATAGTCAGAGGATCACTCTAGTTATGCTACCCTTTTATACGAATGTTCATAGATTCCAAAGTGCAAATATTCCTCGTTTCAATCTTTAGCAAGGAATTTATAACATGTTTTATTTCTGCACATGCCACTCAAAGAGAACAACTAAAAATATTTAAAAATTGTGCCACCAAGATACTATACGTGACCCCATCATCGGTGGATGATAAGAGGCATTGATCGCCCTCCATCCTCCGCTTCCTCGACCTCTAGTATGGCGCTAGCTCAACGAAGTTGGCTTTTGAGGATCAATGAATTACACATATTTTATTTGATCCTCCCTATCTCAATGTGAAACACATATTTTATTAGGACGTTGAGTAACACCAAAAATGCATCCAAGAAAAAAATGAGACAATTTTTTTATTTTTTTGATATCAAATGACAACTACAAAGTTGACTACGACAAAATCACTGAAAATAAATCTTCAATAAACCTCCACCTACCAATAAAATTGTTACCACCCCTATAAAAATTTGTCTCCCCACCATTTAAATAAATAGGTCCCCTAGACTTTTAGGTAGGTGATTTTTATTAAGATGCAAAGTCACCATTCCACCTATTACTTAAATAATATATATGGTGAAATCATTATTTTTTTTGAATAAAATGATTTGAATCCCTAAACTTTATATATTTGGAGGTGTTGATTGGACACGTCGACCACTTCAATCTTAATGCCTTAGTCAAAGGTATATCACCAGTTGGACCATCAATCAACTCAAACACAGATAAACAAATATTATTTCCTTCTTTACCTTTGTCGCAGAACTGATGGTGTACGTTCCGGGATTATGGCTTATCACATCCACCTCTATCTTTAAGACAATGCGAATCTGTGATCTATGGTGCCGATGATCAAGATTTTGATATTGCTTCTCATGGATGAAAGACTTTGACGCCTGGCAAAATTTTCAAACATTCGCCATGTGGATCTGCATGTTGCCAATTTCTCCAGGGGACGAGATGGCTATGTTAACAAGCTAGTCGAGAAATGCAAATGGAGGGAAGAACTTAAATTCATGTGCAAGTATTCTCTCCATGTCCTGCCTAGATATGTTTAGAATGAGATCTTTACTACTTTGGATTTGTAAATTTAGATTTTCGTTGGCCTTAAGAAATGATTCTTTGGAATAATTCCAAGATCTTCTTTGCTTAGTGTCACACCAAAACACTTCCTTCCACACACTCTGCTTTACACCGTCTACACACCAGCTATTTGGCGTCTTGGAGAATGAAACTGCTGAGTTTCCAACGCAGGTCAATAGAGCTAAGGACTGCACCATATATAGCCAAAGATATGGTCGATTCTTATAGATATACACACAAATTTCTTCAGAACAACACAGAGTAAAAATCTTACAGATTTAGGTGGAGTTGATGGAGAGCACAATATCAAACGTGGAAAAGATTATTACAACGCATACTCAATGCAAGCAGAATGGATTTGAAGCTATTTGAAGGCATTCCAATCCAATGCAAAACGTGGATGGATACAATGCAAAAACACTGAAAACATGTTCCTCACCAAGCCGTACCGCCAAAGAATCTCATTATTTTTCTCTCTAAACAGATTTATGCCTCCCAAAGAAAATATCATGCACCAGGGCAACAGATATCAGCTGCCTTTTCACCACTTTCAAAAATCCGTAGCCTTCATACAACTTGCTCTGATACCAAATCATAGGTTTGGATCAGACTTACATATGTAACACAATAATAATCTTGATTGATTAATATTCATATGAAGATGTATACAAATATATAGGAGTTACAACTCCTAAAATATAGGAGCTCTTATAACAGCTCCTAACAAAATGCCCAACAATAAATTATTTGTAAATACATATTGTTATAACAATATATATACGACTAACAACATAACCACTCAGTAATTACTAACTCATGTAAATAATAATTACCCAATGTAAATGCTAATATCCTAACATCGTGTCTTCCCTATGTTTACCTTGCCATTATTCTCGCATCGACATTATAATTTAACCAATATAAACTTGATCCCTCAAATTCGATATGTATTAAATTTACATTTGTTTTCAAGATCATGAAGCATCATTCCTTGTGTTGACAATCCTAAGAAATCAACAATGTCATGCATCATGGATAATTTATTGAGTAATATGATGCAAATACTTGCATATCGAAGCTTCTCCCACCACTCACGGTATCACCCAAATTTTCATCATCCCTCGACTTGCCCAATTTTCCTCTTTTGCATGTGGTGGTTTAAAAATTCATTAGTCAACTCTTCAAATGCCTAAATCATGTAGGATACATGTATCCCCATGTATCAAAATATAGTCTATATATATTTCAACATTCCTCTATTGACATCCATGTATTTGATAGATTTCTTGCATTCAAATTTGTTGGCTCATTAAAAATTATAATATTCAAACTAGTCAATGAATTATATTCTTTAAACTAAAATGTTCCCTATTTATGTACGCCCACATTTTACACACGTAAATACAACACACATAATTACGAGGATAACTTTTTTTGTTTAAATTCTCACTACACAACACCACATGGACTCCAATAGATAAACTTAACATCACATAAGACACTTACACAAAACCTCGACCCACATAGACAACATGATAACACCATATATACATCGAGGCCACATGTCCAAAAATGACAAAGTACAACAACTACCCACTACAATATACACTTACTCATAGGAATTTCCCACAACACATTATTTTTCATGGTGAAATATTTATTACAATCTTATTTTTATTAGTTGACTATAATTTTCTTGAAGAACACATAACTTGGGACCCTTCATTCCTTTACAAATAGGTGCATGTTTTTGTTTAACGGTTCACCTATAGTTGTTCCTATTAGTGCAAAATTACAGCACTCGATTGCTTGTGATTTTATGTACGAGGCAACCAATGAAACCTACATAACATCTAATTATCCTGTGAGTATGATACCTTACAAGTGGAATAATCCTCCAAGAAATCCGGATTCTAACTCTAACCTAGTGCAACTTCTCCAAAGAGTAGAGAATGACAAGCTAAACTAATCCTATTCTAATTCTTTCCAAGGAGACAGGGATAGAAAAATGCATGAAATAAAACTACTCTAAGTGAAGGTGATGCACCAAGAAAGGGTGAGACAATCCAAGTGAGAAAAAGATAGGGAGAAAATTGGGAAGGAGAGGGCTGGTAGAAATGCCACAGTCCAAGAAAATATTCAATTCCCTATATTCATAAAGCACAACAAACTACAAACCCTGCAAAGAGATAGATACATGCACAATATACTTATAAATATAATGGAAGGAAAAAGATGCAATTCATACAAATTAGGGTGAAAATGGCCACAAAACATGAATTTTATTGCTCAGAAACATGCACAATACATCATATCATAAGCACAAGACAAAATCCTTTACAATAAGCCCGAATTCAAGGCCTTTAGCTCACAATATCTCTAAAAATTTTTTTACAAAGTTCCTTTACTTTTTGGAAAAAAATCCCCCTCAAAATGAGATGAATTTTACAATATATAGGCAATTTAGGTCACCAACCAGCAAGATGCATTAAATAGGTATGGGATACCATTCATTTTGGTAATTTTCCTGCATGTGTGGTCATGGGTGCCATG
This sequence comes from Taxus wallichiana var. yunnanensis, assembly GCA_018340775.1. Taxonomy (NCBI): domain Eukaryota; kingdom Viridiplantae; phylum Streptophyta; class Pinopsida; order Cupressales; family Taxaceae; genus Taxus; species Taxus wallichiana. The sequence continues at coordinate 866,248,406 of CM031242.1, forward strand.
CCTCATTAATTATGGTCATTGGGCTATCATTCATTCACCTACCCTCGTTTGGCTTGTAACTCGTCCATCTTATGGCTCATTCAACAATGTTGGGTTAGACTACGTTTATCTTTGTGATCGTACATGACTCTAGTCACCGACTAGCTAGGAGTTGCCATATTCACATTGTGGGCCGTCCAACCCAAGAGGTTGGATGATTGTCTACCTCTTTCCGTACGACACACTACCCATCCATCCTCGCATATGACAAAATGACGGTGACCAACCCGATGGCTTTCCCAACCATGTTGTACAACCTGTAAGTGGCCATCTGTGTTGCTCATAAAACCCCAAGGGTTGGATGATGTCTATGTATTGCAACTAACCTCTTTGTATGTTGACCATCGAACCAACCATAACCTTCACTTTACCAACCATCACCCGACTAACCCGATGACTCACCCAACCTTGCAAACCAACCGCCACCCGACCAAACTTGCCGACCAACCATCACCCAACCAACCTGGGCGACCAACCTGTCACCCAAACAACCTATCCGACCCAACCATCACCCGACCAACCTTTCTAACAAACCATCACCGGACCTACGCTTTACGAAAAACCATCACCCGACCAACTTTGGCCAAACAATCATTGCCCAACCAACCTTTCCGACCAAACATAACTCGACCAACCTAGCCGACCAACCTCATGACTCACCCAACTGGCATAAAATTGATTGCCATCTCCAAGATTCTCCGCACGGTGGCGATTTTACGTGATTTATAACCAACTCGGCCGAGCCAACACATGAGCTACCTTGCATGCTACAAACATTTTTTTGCCATTTTCCATCAATCGCCAATGTTCTAACTGCCAAGTTGTCCATTTTGCAAGGGGTGCGAAAAATGGATAACAATTGGCGACTTGTGGGATGATCTTCCTGCTTGATCTAGAAGACCAGTGACCTTAGGGGATCCATTGGGCATGGAGTCATATGATTTCTGGAATTAGCCCGTCACTTGAAAATATATCTTCCAACCTATGGAGCACTACTAGATATTTTCATTTCAAAATAAACCCTTAGTTGAGGACTTATTTTTTTCTTCACCATTTTTTTCCCAAAACTTGAAATTGTAAAGAGCAACAAGGGCATAACTATATACAAACAGAAATGGTCATACACATTCCAAATAGAATATGCAAAGAATGCACAAGCACTTATTAAAAAAGTAACCTAAACTAAAACAATGCAATGTGCTACAAGCACTTGGAAGAATTACAACTCCTAAACTAATATGTACAAGAAGGATCTTTCACTCAATAACAATGCTTGAGATATATTACATTGGTGAAATCTGTAGTCCTCCATCTAACCTTGATAGCTGGAAAGTATTGTTTTCTTTGCAGCCTGAAATCATATAAGGGCCACTCCATATAGCATCAAACTTGGAGTGCCTTCCCGCATTTTCCCTTTCAAAGCATCCCATTCAAGGACCAAATATCTCTCTGGAAGTTTCTAGACTTTGTCTTCTTGTCAAAGCACCTCTTGATCAATTCTTGATCCTTCTCCATGATGTGCATGGCTTGGTTCCTTATCTCCTCCAAATCCACGAGCTCTGCATATCTAGCCTCGATGGGTTTGAACTCAAATAGTTCTAGTTTCCTCATGAGTTTCAATGCGGGAAATTCGAGGGATATATGTAGTCTTTCCTCCCTTTCATAGACTAACTTGTATGGAGAGTTCCCTATCAACCTCTTAAGAGTAATCCTATTAGCCCACAAGGCTGATTTCAACTTAGCGTGCCAAGTTCTCTGGTTCTCGTCTAGAGTTCTCCTTATAATCTTCAAAATATTTTTGTTTATGGACTCGGCTTTCCCATTACCCTATGGGTAGTAATTTTATGAGGTTCTCAAGTATATCCCATTTTTTATTGTCCACTTTGTCATCTTAGCACCTATGAATGCAAAAGCATTCTCTAATATAATGGTGGCCGGAACTCCAAACCTCATCGCTATCCCTTCATAAAAATCTAGTATCTTTGGCCTAATTTGCTTCTTTTAGTGCAGTGACTCTATCCACTTGGTGAAAGAATTTGTGGCTGTAAGGATCCACTTGTAGCCCAATGAAGTCTAGAACCCATTGCATGAATGGTTCATTTATAGAAATGGGGTGGAGTGGAAGGGATGCTAACCTCTCTTTTCCTATGAAGAAGGCACACTTTTTACACTTCCTAATCCATGCATAAAAATCAAGAAAAAGGTTAGGCCAATAATAACCTTCCTTCATAATTCTAAGAGTTGTCACCCTTGGAGAAAAATGGCCACCTGTTTCTCTATCATGAAATTCATGTAGCACCTTCTCTATCTAATCTACCTTAAGGAACCTTAAGAGGACACCATTTACATATTTCTTGAACAAGATACCATCAACCAATACAAAGGGGGTATACTAGAGCCTGAAATATCTTCTTTTGGTATTTCTCAGTCCTTGAGAACTTTGACCTATTTTAAGGAAATGGACTATATCTTGAGTCCAACAAGGATCGGTTTTAGCATCGGCTGATTGCTCTTGATCACCGCGTATCACCAAAATAGCCTCTCCTCTATCACTTGACTTGACATGTTTTCCCAAAGCTATCTGTTCACATAATCCCTTCCCCCTGACCAGCTTGGTCACCTTAATATCAATGTCATATTCTATGACCTTGGTTACCCAACCAACCCTTTTTTCATTGAGGTCCTTGTTTAAAAGAAAATATTTTATACCAAAGCATGTGTGACTAGAAGATGAATCCTATTATTTGACACTAAATGTCTAAAATTATTCAAACTTCTAATCATGGTAAGGACATGTTTCTCAATGAATGAATATCTTACCTCATAGTCCATAAGGCCTTGGTTGAAGAATGCAATAGGTTGTTCCATCCCTTCCTTATTCTATTACACCAAGATTGCGGAGATGGTGTCCAAACCACCGAAGGCATATAAAAATAATTATTTGGAGAAGTCACGGATTAATGAGAGTTGGATCTTGAGATATGGCCTACTTGATAGCTTTGAAAATTTCATTTCTCCCATTGTCCATTTGAAAGCCAAATTATTTTTCAGCATCATCATTAATGGCTTCACAAGAGTAGAAAAATTTGGTACAAACCTCCAAACAAAGTTTATCCTCCCTAATAATATTTGGAGATCCTTCTTATGACTTGGCAATGGTAGAGCATGGATGGATTCTACCCTCTCTCAATCAATTATAAGTCCTTCCTTTGACACAATATGGCCAAAAGCATAGGTTCATGTCTGCTATGATATGCACTTTTTGGGGTTCAAAGACACTCAAACCTTTTGCACCTTTGGAATACATGTACGAGATGAAAGAGGTGAATTTCCGTGTTATTAGAAAATATAGTGATGTCGTCAAGATATACAAGAACTATTTTATTTAACAACCCCTAAACGCCATATCCATTGCCCATTGAAATGTTGCCCCAATGTTTTATAAACCTAATGAAATATTCTTTTCGTATGCATAGGTTCCACATTTTATGGTGAAGTTTATCTTGAACTGATCCTCCTCTTTCACCATAATCGATTATAGCCCAAATATCCATCTAAGAGGGAGAATCTCTCTAAATTGATCACTACATGCAAAATCTTCTCTATGGAGGGAAATAAATAGTGATTTTGAGGAGGCCCTATTTAAATCACGAAAATCCACTCACATCCTAGTTTCTCCATTCCTTTTCCTAAAGCGGCACCATATTTTCCACCCAACTTGAGTGCTTGATCGGGAAAATGATACTCGCCTCAATGAGCTTATTTAGTTGCTTCTTCATGATAGGCTCTATATGAGGGTTGACCAACCTTTGTTTTTTCTGGTGGGCTTAGCCTCTAGATGCAACTCAATGGAGTGTTGTGCTAATTTTGGTTTAAAACCCTTCAAAATCGATAGATCCATGCAAACACATCTAGGAATTTCTAGAAAAGTTGCACAAGGTTGTACTTTTCTTGTTCACTATTCATCTTGCCTATTTGGAGCATCTTACCTTCTCCTAATGAAATGGGCTAAGAATCCTCCTTTCTAACTTGAATATTGGACTTCTCTTTTTGCAATTGATTATTTGGGTTGAATATTGACTCTAAAGTCACTAAAACCTTTGGCAATTTGTGTTTTTCAACTACACTACTTGATCCCCATACTATTGCTCTAATTTCTCCGATGTTTAGCTAAGAACTCATACTCTTCCTATAAAAAAATAATAATATATTGATCATTATAAAAAACTTGTCATCTTGTGTTATTATCCAAGATGGCTGGCCTTACTGATGACATGAACATGTGGTTGTGCTTTATCTCTTTAGATATTATCCACCACATCAAATGTTGCTCCATTCATGCGAGCCTGTCCACAACCTCATTCTTCTTCCTCTGTATTTGAATGTTGAATGCTTCAAGGTATTTAATCTAATCCCATACATGATTATTGTAGGCCTTGAGTAGATCATTATTAGCAGTATGTTGTACTCTAACCCGGTTGAAAATTAGCTAACTATCTCCAAACACTTGCAAGTTTTTAATACCTCTCTTTCTTGCCCGGTTGTGTTGTTTGAGCAAGCGAGCTGAAAACTAAAAGTTGAGTAGTACTTCATACCTTGTGGTGATAAAAGCATTGCACCTCCTCCAGCACCTTGCCTACTCCTTGAGCCATCAAAGAATAGTTTCCATACCTCATTATCATATTTAGCATCTAGCTTGGTGATACTCAAAAATGATGATGTTTATTCATACAAACAATAGACCCCTAATTCAGCTTCTTCCATTTCCTTGTAAGGGTCAAATGCATGTCTCTTGTTGGCCTAATCATTAAGTGTTAAGTCTGAAATGCTCCCGACTTTTGTATTTGTTTCATAAGTGCTTGGACAATCTTCTTGATCGAGAGCCAAGAAATTTGCATTGATTGGACTCATTGTATGAGGATCAATATGAAAGTTTGCAATAGGCTAAGATATGATCATAGCCTTAGCTCAATACCTTGTTTTGAATAACATGTGTGACCAATCAACAAAAAAATATCCTCCAATTTTAGCGGTGAAGTATCTTGACAAATACAATGTAAAGAGTGGCGACAAGTCTATGACTAATACATCTTACAAGACGGTCACATTGGGACATGCATGCAATGTAAGGCTCAATCCTTTGATTACTCCAACCATTTTTACCGCTATCCCATCCAATTACACCACACCTCTAAAAATGACTTCATATTGAAGACCCAGCTGATGGGTGTTATCCCGTAAAATTGACAAGGGCAATTTTACCGATAACCATACCGAAAATTTTGTTCCGATCCCTCGATTAGGGATCCCTTGCGTTCAAAACGTTGCAAAATCCCTTTTCGGGAAATCTGGTTTTCCGAACTTAGTCATTTTTGGTCTTTTGGTTGGGCGCATGGAATTGCTATGTAACATCACCTTTTGGTGCGCCCCCTTTAAAACCTTTGGCGCATATTTTCCTGTGTCAACACATCTTTTGGTGCGCCTTGATATGTTGAGTCTTCCCTGCGTGTGCCAAGGCGCATGCGCCTTCGTGTTGGCAAATGCTTTGTTGTGCCACTTTTTGGTGCGCCACAGGCGCACATAATCTCATGTCGACACCACTTTTGGTGCGCAAAGGCGCACTTAATTCCATGCTGGCAAATGCTTTGGTGCGCCAAAGGGCACATGCTTTCATATGTCGACAGTAATTTTCATGCGCCCTTTACAAGGTTGGTGGCACATTTATTGCTGACTCGCATATATATATATGTATTTGCGCGTCTACAAATGTCATTATCTCCAGAGCATCACATTTTTATTCTCTGACCTATCAGCTCACCTGCCCCGTCATTTTCAACGCATAGTGGACCCGTTTGCACGATTTTCACTATTTATCCGGTAAGAGGTTCTTATCTCTTTCATGTGTTTGGCGTTTTTTTTTTTGGTTCTTTGTATGCTTATTGTTTTGGTTTTGGGATCGAAGTATTGATCGGCCCCCGCCTTGCTTTCTTTCCATATTCTTCCTCCTCTTTCCAGATCTGCTTTGGTAGAGGAAGTTTTTCTCAAAGCATGGTGTAATCCCTTTGATTAAACCATTTTATTACCCAAATGACCTTGGAAAAGAAAAGAGAAAAGAAGCTAAACCATGTAAAAGACCCTCTCGAGAATAATCTAAGCTCTAAAAAGAGACTGCTTTTCTTTTCTCCTCGCGCATCTGTCACCCCTGCAACATGATCAAAATCTACACTAATGGCGCACCCATCATGCCTGTTGCATCAAGAACTTTCGCGCCCTCAAGGCGCGCCTCCTTCACATGCTGCAAGCGCTAGCCTTGCGCCCTCTTTGGCGCACCAACCTTCCTTGTTACATCACATAAACATGCGTCCCTTTGGCGCACCCAGCATCTATGTGCAACATCAGCTTAATCTGTGCCAAGTGCAAAACTTGGAAGGCGCAGGTGCTTTCCTCGTTGCAAAAACATCATGTTGTGTAAACCCTCCGTGCACCGCGCCAAGTTGCCTTTGGCGCACGAGAAGTTCCTGTTACACAAACCATACATGCGCCAAAGGGCGCACCAAATCCCCATGCAACATGAAAAATCTATGCGCCTTTGGCGCATCCTATCTCTATGTAACACAATGTCTCCATGCGCCCTTTACAAAATGTACCCTGCAGTATCCATGCGCCATGCGCCTTTGGCGCTGATTTAACCTTTGCAACACCTCTTTTCCGTGCGCCTTACCTATTTAGCCCGTAAGGCTGCAGCTTTCATGCGCCCGTGCCTGAGCCTCAAAATCACTAACTCTTTCTTCTATTAACATTTCAATGGAAGATCAAATGGCTAATACAACCTTTTTGGATTGGGTCTCGCTTCTTCTTCGTGCAGATCAGCAACTAAGCTCGAAAGAACATATGTCTACATCAAGCAGGAGACCTACCAAATCCAAAGGCAAGGCCAAACTTACAGAAGAAGAGATGAAATACAAGTATCAGAGAGTCAGAATGCCCGACTCCCAGGCCGAATGCGACCTAGATATCAGGGACTCAGAGTTGGGTCACATTGATATGGAGGAATTCTGGGGCAGAACTCAGAAGGTAACTAGAAGTCCATGGATGGACAAACTAATAGGCAGTGCCCTACACTTCAGCTGGAGGAATCCCAGTCAGCACCATCAACAATGAATTCATGATGGTGGTCACCCGGTGCTACAACAAGGACACAAGGTGTGTCGTAAATGACAAGGGCGAGGTCGTCATTAACCTCACTGCCCGCCACTTCGAAATAATACTCAGCATCCCTCATCACCGGCACTTTGTGGCCGTCAACCGAGAGGATTGTATTAAGGCCTAGGATGATAATGAAGATAAGTGCATGCAGCTGATGAACGAGGTCTATTTGAAGAATAAAAAGGTGGTGACTCGATGGCCTCAAACCATCCACCACAGTGACTTCTCGAGGAGCTCGGCGACACTATCACATTCTGAGCGAGTGTTTGGGCTTCCCGACGCCCATGTTTTCCATAAATGGATGTTGCGGTACTTAGAGACCATGAACAAGAATGTGCCCGATCGCGCTTTTCTTTGGGATAAATAATAAAGCAGCACAATCTCGAAAGCAGTTTCAACAATTCAATACAATGGGAGATTCTATATGAACTCCTATGTTGTCTATGTTGCGGCATCGAGAGAGATTATCCAGCCCGATATGAAGTGGGGTTTGGCCTCGTGTCAAAATATATGAGTACTACCTAAAATTGAGGCTGGAGAATAGCATCTCTCAATTCACAAAGATTAACGATGTGTTTTTCTATCACATCATCCCTGTTGAGGCCAAATATGACTTATGGTCGTACGACCAAAAGCATAGTGGCAGCCACTGAGAAATGGGGGGCCCTGTTCACCCAATTTCCCACATTCACCTATCTGAGGGCGGCCAACTTCTTGGGAGAGCCGACCGAGGCTACCGCCGAGGTATCTTTGGGCCTAAGCTGATTTTGCTGGAGCTGTCAAGATAGCTGATTACATATCACGAGAAGTGCCTCAAAAGAAAGAAGGGTGGAACTCCTTTCCCCCTCACAGTAGGCCGATATACATGCCTTACCCACCACAAGGCAAAGGACATGTTCGCAGAGCTGGAGCTGCTTAATTTGAGACATGATTTCCCGGCCAGGCCTACCTTCGACCCAAGGAATTGTCTGCCAAGGGCGAAACTTGATCCAATCCACGTCCCCCAGATCGAGGACATCTACATCGACATCATCCATGAGGTTGAGCTCAGGAGAAAGGATCATTCTCGCTTAGCCTTGGCAGAAATCATCCAATATGGGGTAGCAATTGTCCCCAAAGGCTTCCAGACTACGGAAGATGAAATAGACCAAGTATATACTAACACGGATGGGGACAATTGGCCTTTTCCAGCCATTGATAGAACTAAGGCACCTCAGACGATTGAGGAGAGGGTCAAGGAAACTCTGCGCAGAACAGAGCATTGGTGTCGGATGAATGGGTTAATCTACCTCGGGGTTGATTTCACAACCTCCCCATTGGGTAACGCACCTCCCGATCTAAACAGCAGCCTAAAGGCAAGGGCAAAGGTATAGAGGGTGAATCCAGCACCACTCAGGAAGAAGCTCCAGCAAGTCCTCCTTCCGCCGCACCCGAACAGGTTATAACTCAAGCAGCCATTTGGAGAAAGAAGCAGAAGAGGATGTTCCAATAGGCCCATCCACTCAGGATGTCGGCATTACTACAACAACCGAGGTCCCTTCTATCCCTTCTTCTTCCCTTCCTTCCCCTCCTCGAGTGACTCAAGCGGCCATTCCTTTGGTCGTGTCCTCTCCCCCTTCTTCTACTCCTCCCCGCTTCTTCGTCTATCTTCTCTTCCTTGTGGATCTTTCCCCCTCCATTTCTTCCCTCATCTCTGAGCTCCCTTCCCTTCCTATGTCTTCCGCAGCTGCAGTTTCCCTTCCTCCCATGGGCACTTCTTCGGCTATTCTCTCCATGCCGCCTCCACGTGTCTCCACGTTTTCCCCTCCACTACTTGTAGCTGCCCCTTTTCCATTTCCGACCCTTCTCCCATAGGTCCAGCCTGGATCTCCCAGCAGCTAAGTCAGCAAAAAGGAAAGTTCCCATCGCTCCGATGGACTTTTCTGTAATCCCATCTAAGGGGGCAAAGAAGCAGAAGCCCGTCACACGCTTCTCTCAAAGTGCTGCGGGAGAGAGGGTTATGGAGATCGCATACCCCAATCCCCTCAAGGAGAAAAAGGATCTGTCTCGACAGATTTTACTGTGACCCAAGTCACAATGGGGACATCTTCTGAAAGCCTTGTGGGGAGGCCCTTTCTGCAGTTGACGCCCTCTGCAAGAAGCTTCAAGAGACAAAGGAAGAGAAAAGGCAATTGAAAGAGCAAAACAAATATCTGCTCCAAGCCTTACAGAAGATGGGTAGTGCGCCTCCCACAACTGCCGCCGAGACTTCTGAGCTTCTCAGCCAGGAGAAAATTAATGAGTATGCAAAGATCGGCGAGCAGGGTATGGCCGTTTCCGCTTGGAGGAGCCAAATCCTCAAAGACAGTGAAAAAGTAATCGCCGAGTTCTCCAACTTATATCTAAGCATCAATAAGGTGAATAAAGAGCTCCAAGCATTAGCGGGACCCATATCGGAAGAGCTGGAACATGCTAGACTACAGCACGAGACCTTCCAACAAATGTTCGACTGTTCAGTCGAAGATCTGGTTAAGTTCGGCGTCTTCGGCCATCCCAGGGCCCTCAACAAAATCATGTCCACTCTGGACTACCGGGTGGATCAGCTGGAATTTGTCTTAGAAAAGATTGACAAAGTGAAGGAAGAAGCCCTGGACGCGATGCATCAAATGGAACGGATCGTTCTTAACATGTCGCCAGGGTTACTTACTCCTTCCTTCACTTTAAGGAAAGCTGATGAAACCACCCAGATCTTTAAAGAGATTGTTTCTCAAGGGATGGGGCCAGAGGTCACTTTTGATCAGAGTCTATCAATAACCTGCTGGCCTACCGAGACTTCATTGGGTTACTCATTGAAGCGGAAAAAGACTATTCCAAGCTCCCCGAGAAACTCATAGATGAGCGGGAAACTTGTGAGGTGATCAGTGATCGGCACAAGGATCCTTCCCAGGATCAGCTAGGGCCAATGATCAACAAGTTTATGGAATACCGCTCTCAATTCCATATCTCGTCACCTGAGCAACAACAAAAGCAGTCCACCCCTTTCGGCCGCAGGATGACGACGACGAGTAGCTTCTTCTTCTTCTTCTTCTCTCTCTCTCTCTCTTCTTCGACTTTCTTTTCGAGAATATCTAGAGTATGTTGATACAAATGATGACATCATCCATGTTGCATCATGGGATGATGTCATCCATCAAGTTGTAAAAAGTCAACATGACTTTTAGATATTTTGTAAATATCTTTGTAAATAAGTTGTTGGCTCCTTTTTGCCTTCTTTTCTCTCCTTTTTCTATAAATACCCCAATACTTGTATTATGGATGGATGAATATCTTTCAGATGAAAAATAGAAGTGAGGAGAAAAGACTTTGAGCTTTTTGTAACAGAAGGAAAATATTAATACAATATTTAGACTTTGTGCTGAATACATGTGTTATGTGCATTAGATCTTTCTTATGTTAGATCTGTGTGTTTATTCTGTTGGATCTGCTTCTGTTTTATTGTCATTTATTTATCATCAGTATTGCTTTGCTCATTTATGCAAGTAGGTTTGGCTCTGTTTACTACCAATCCCAAAACATAAACCTTCTGACCTTTCTGCTTTGGAATTCATTTCTTTTCTCCCTTCGGACCTGCTCTTTCTTCATCCCCTCTTCCTTTCCTTTCTTTTCACAGTCGGAAACACCCCTACTGGGATGAGATCCCAAACCCCCGAAGGCAGAATTTGTGAGACTTGCATAGATTCCTGCTGGTAGAATAGCAATAAACCAGTTTCGCTTTGCTGACTCAAAGAGGGGCTATGCCCTGCACACTGTTGGCTCATTTATCCATAGATCTCTGCCCAAGCGGATGATTTTCGGACCAACAGTTTTTGGCGACTCATTGGGGATCGAATAGATCTATCAGATCTATGATGGTGGTAGGATAGAAAATCAGAAAAATAAGAAAATTGCTGCCTGTTTGCAAATCTGCATATTTTGTCAAAAATCCAAAATTTTGCAAAAGTGACTCAAATTGAAAAATTTTCTTCTGAGATCCATAGATCTGGCCTAGTTGGAGACCTTTAGTTCGCTGAGTTTTTATAAAAATCAGTTTCTTGCCATAGATCTGAGTTTTTGACTGTTTGCCAAAAGTTTGAAACCCTTTGAAAAAGTCAAAATTAGATCCGAAAATCAGCTTACTAATCTTCTCTGCCATTTTATCCTCGTTGTTATTTGTCATTAACCACAATCGGTTTTCTGAAGAGGATAGTTTTTAAATATTTAGAAAAGTACATGCTGCTGGTTTTTGCCAGAAAAGCCAGAAAATCAGCAAGTACAACCAAAAAGAAAGTTTGAATCCGCGCTACAAAATCGTAGATCGGAAAGACACAGCTGGCAGGTGAACCCTTTACGCGTAGCAGGAGAGCTCATGGAGAAACTGATCCTATTTTCGATTTGCTTCAGAGGCACAATTTCAGTGTAACACCGACACGTTTTTCAACGCTAAGCTCGGCTGACCGGTCATCCAGGAGTGTCTCACCTCCACGAAGGAAAAATCTTTCGCAAGGGGCATCCACATCCCTTTGTAGCGCCTTGCTTGCTCAGTGGAACCGTGCTTCCAGCCCGTGTTCTTTTTCCAGCCTTTCAAATGGCGGTACCATGGGGAAATGCTATGGGTCCCTTGGCTTTACCACATCCAGTTCACGCGCTCCCTCATGGAAACCGAAAGAATTTTCCCAAATTTGATGGGAGTGGAAATCAAAGCACGGATTCCCACATATTTGCATTCATTATGTCATGCAAGATCTGGATGTAACTCACGAGGAGGACGTGTCGGTTCACCTTTTTCTGGAAACTCTACAAGGGCCCGCAGCGGTGAATGGTTTCAGCATTTCCCGCTTGGATCTATTACGAGTTGGGCCACCTTGCGGGATGCTTTTGAAGACAGGTACAAACCTTCAGAAGATGCATTTGCATTATTATCATGGATCACTCACCTAAAGAAGGAGGCAAATGAAACCATGTGCGATTTTATCGCTAGGTTCAATGCATTAATCAATTATGTCCCTGTTGCCATGCTCCCAACACCGGAAAATCAAAAGTGTTTCTTCGTAAACGCTATGAGCTCGAAAGTTAGTTTCTTGCTCCTTCAAGAATGAGTGGCCACCTTGATTCTCGCCCAAGCCGCTGCCATTCGAATAGAAGATAATTTGATAATATCTGGTGAATTGAAAAAGGAATCATCCAAGCCTAAATCTTTGGGCCCTTCGCCCACTACTTCATCTGATCCAGCCTTTCAAAAGATGGCGAATGACTTGCTTGCATTAAAGAAGCAGTTGGCCCAGGCCTCCCCCAGTTCCTCATACCGGGATATTCCGCGGAGGAATTTCGTTCCTAACAATGTTTCACAAAGGCCGCGCTTACCCGCAACCGCTCCGCGGTTGGCGCTTGAGGCTCCTCCGGTCAACGCTCTGGCCGAAATCGAAGAAGAAGAGCAGTATTATGAAGAACCTTCGTCTCAAGGTGAAGATGATCAAGATGTCGGTGAACCGACTGGCGACTCTACTATTGGGTATATGGAATTTGATGAGGAAGAATCTGATGAAGAAGAGGGTACCCAGGGATATGCAAGCGGACAGTCATACGTTGTTTTTACCCGCTCGCAAGGAAAAGAAGCGGAAGTTGCTGCCCATGTCCAGCAGGAGAAGGCCGTGTCAAACGCACCTCCGATCATTGCTAAAAGAGGTAATCCTCTTCCTACTCAACTCCCTGGCAAATATTTTACAAGGAAATCCTTTCCCCCCATCTCTCCTCCAAATCAGTCCTCTCATGTTCCTACCAAGACCAGTAATCCTATTACACCATCGCGAAGTGAGGGACTCATTCCTTCACCAACGCAACCCTTGGCCGCATTTGATATCATAGATCATGCAAAAAAGACCAAGATCCAAATGTCTGAAGCTGAGTATCTTCAGTCAAATCCCGAACAACTTGTAAGATTGACCAAGTATATTCAAAGTCAAGCTGTTGTATCTAAGCAGGTTTCCCCAAAAGGAATCCTTTCCACTCCCCCTGAATCCCACATAAATGTTGCCTCAACGTCTGCATCAGGCAAGATAGAGCCTTTCTATCTCTCCCTCCTAATCAATGGTCACAAGTTGAGTAACTGCATAATTGATTCCGGGCTTCTGATAACGTCATGCCGGCAAAAGTCACCCATGCTTTGGGCCTCACTCTTACCAAGCCTTTTGGCAGATGTTATTCCTTGGAAACCAAGCAGGTTCCGTTGATTGGCCAAATCAAAGACGCGTAATTTGCATTTGCGGCATTCCCAGAGAAGAGAAAGATGATGACAGTCCTCGTTCTTGACATTCCAAAGAGCCTCACGGAATTTTCTTTGGGAAGAAGCTTTTGCAGTGAAGTTGGTGGAGAGATTCATATGGACTGGTCTAAAGCTAGAATTCCCGTCAAAGGTGTAATGCAGACTTTGGAGCCGGAATCACAAAAGAAGTACTTGGTTACTAGCTCTGAGGACCCCAAAGCTCAAATCCTTTTTGAATCATCAGGGATGGGGAACTATTTCTTGTCTACCGAGTCTAACAAAATGGTTGTTCTCGTTCAAGAAGGAGATCTTAATAAGATCTGGACCTTGCAGTTTGATGGCAGCTGCAACCAGCGGATGTGGCGCCGGAGCCGTGCTAATATCTCCCGAGGAAGAAGTCATTCCTCTCTCTTTCAAGTTGTAGTTTTTTAACACAAATAATACTGCTGAGTATGAATCTTTGTTACTTGGCATGCAAGCCGCAAAAGAAAGAGGGATTAAGAATCTGAAAGTGCAAGGTGATGCGGAGCTAGTTGTGAATCAAGTTAAAAGGATTTACCAAGTGAAGAATGAAAGGCTCAGGCATTACCGTAATGCGGTATGGGACAGCATTGAAGAGTTTGATGCTTTTTCGATTGAATCCATTCCAAGAGCCCAAAATGACATGGCCGATTCATTGGCTGTTTCAGCATCCCTCATGCTCCCTCACCCAGGTTTGAAAACAAACAAATACACCATTGAGGTGGTTTTCCACTCGAGCGTGCATGAGACAATTCTCAAAGCCTTTGGCAAGTATTCAATGCGATAATCAACTCATTGCTTTCTAGAGAAGGTGAAAATTTTTAAAGAATTGCACTTTGAAGGATCTACTTCCACTTGCCATGAATCAGTCACCGATCAAGACGATGAATCTGAAGGGAACGATGGCATATGTCAGCTCAAAGGAAATAAAATTCCAAAGGGCCTGGTTTCTCTGGAGCGGTTGTTCGACAGGCATGACCATTTTGTGAAAAAGAAGAGGCGAGATGACCCTGACTCATCCCCAGAAACCGAACCGGTCAATATAGGTTCGGTAGAGCACCCGCAATTTGTGAACATTGGAAAATGTTGCACGCCTGAGGAGAAGTAGAAATTTGTCAAGTTGCTGAAGAAATATATGGATGTATTGGCATGGTCCTATGCTGATCTAAAGTCTTTTAAGCCAAAGGACGTTCAACATGACATCCCGTTGAAAGAAGATGTCAAAGCCTTTCGCCAGAAGCAGAGGCACTATAATCCTAAGATCTCGGGTACTATCCAGGCCGAAATTCAGAAGATGTTGGATGTGAGAATCATCTTTCCTATCCATCACAGTACTTGGGTAGCAAATATTGTGCCAGTGCGCAAGAAAAATGGCGAGATACGCATATGCGTAGACTTTCGCAATTTGAATCAGGCTTCCTTGAAAGACAACTACCCACTTCCGATAATGGATCAAGTTCTGCAAGTAGTAACTGGATCAGAGATGTTGTCCATGCTTGATGGTTTTTCAGGCTACAACCAGATTGAGGTTTCACCTGAAGATCAATTTAAAACAGCATTCACTACTCCCTGGGGTACATTTGCCTACAGCAGGATGCCTTTTGGCCTAACTAATGCTGGCGCCACTTTTCAGTGGGCCATGGACTTTGCATTCAAAGGTATGATGGGGAAAGTCATTGTGGTTTATCTAGATGACTTAACCGTGTTCTCTAAACAACGAAATGATCATTGTGATCATTTGGAGCAAGTATTGGCCAAGTGCCGAGAACATGGGATTTCCCTAAACCTAAAAAGTCTATTTTGGAGTCACGGAAGGAAAGTTGCTAGGGCATGTGGTTAGCAAAGAAGGAACAAAGATAGATACCGAAAGAGTTAAGGCTATTCAAAGCCTTACTCTGCCTACAAGCAAGACTGGTGTTCATTCTTTCTTCGGAAAGGTGAACTTTCTCAGGCGTTTTGTTCCTGACTTTGCTGAGAAGACTCATCACATATTGAACATGATGAAGGGGTCACCAACTTTCAGATGGAGCGAGGAAGGGAAAAGGTCGTTTGAAGAAATAAAAGCTTCCGTTGCTCACGCACCAGTCTTGGTATGTCCCGATTTCTCCAAGGACTTCATCATGTATAGTTACGCATCTGAGCATACTGTGTCCGCAATCTTGATGCAAAAGAATTCGGAGGATGTTGAATCTCCGATTGCGTTCATGAGCTCTCCCCTCAAGCCTCACGAACTAAAAATGTCTCAACTGGAAAAGCATGCCTTCGCCGTTGTCAAAGCAGTGAAGAATTTCAGGTATTACATTCTAAACTCTCATACGGTGGTGTTGGTCCCTGACACGGTAAAATCAATTCTAACTCAACAGGAGTTAGGAAGCTTGCGAGGAAATTGGATCGCAAAGGTCCAGGAGTATGACCTGGATATTAAACCAACCAAGCTGGTAAGGGGCAAGGGCCTATGTCAGCTTATGGCTGAAAACAAAGATTCAGAAAACCCTGATGAAAGGGGTGACTACACCGATGAAGCACGAGGACCCATTTGGTAAAACCCGATTCACCGCTCTCCGGTCCTATTTGTTGCGACTAGTGATGAATGGTATTCCGATATCGCTTTCTTCCTCACCTACGGCGAATGCCCAATGCACCTAACTGCAAAGGAGAAGCATACTATAAAGCTCAGAGCAGCTAAATATGTCATCTGGGATGACGGTTTATATAAACGTGGGATAGATGGCGTCTTTTTGCGATGTGTTGACAAACCACAACAGGTAAAGTTACTTGAAAGTTTTCATAATTCAGCCTGTGGAGGTCATTTCTCTTCCTCCGTGACAACACATAAGATCATCCGAGCCAGGTACTATTGGCCGATGCTCTTCCAAGATACAGCCACCTGGGTGGCAAAGTGTGAACCTTGCCAGCAATTCGTCGGCAAGCCGAAGTTGGCTGCTTTTCCCCTTAGGCCTGTCATTGTCAACGAACCATTCAGGCAATGGGGAATTGATTTTATTGGTGCACTCAATCCTCAATCGAGTGCCGGACATAACTATGTCCTTACAGCAACGGATTACTTCACCAAGTGGGTGGAAGCCATACCTGTCAAGCATGCCACTTCTGAGGTGGTTTGTAATTTCATTAAAGAAAATATCATTGTCAGGTTTGGCGTTCCAAACAAGATTATTGCTGATAATGCTTCTAACTTCTCCTCGCGAGAAGTTATTAGTTTTTGCTATGAATACGGGATAACTTTGGCTCACACCTCAGATTATTACCCTCAGGGAAATGGTCAGGTGGAATCCAGTAACAAGAACTTGGTGACCATCATACGAAAGTTAGTGGATGAGAATCAGCGAATGTGGCACAAGTCTTTGTACGACACTTTGTGGGCCGATCGTATTACTCCCAAGAGGTCTCTCGGCATGTCACCTTTTCAAGTATTATATGGCACTGATGCCGAGCTTCCCATTTTCTCGAACTTCCTCGCTCTGCGCAGCACGAGCTATCGAAGATGAAACTATCCAAAATTCTCTTGAAAAGAGAATTATGTATTTGATGAGCTCAAGAAAAGAGAGTAAGAGTGGTCGACAGGATCACCGAACATCAGAATCAAGTCAAGAGATTATTCGATAAAAAAGCGAAGCAAAGGGATTTTCAAGTAGGAGACCTCGTCCTTCTGTGGGACAAGCGAAGAGAGCCGAAGGGCATGCACGGAAAGTTTGATTCCCTGTGGAGAGGGCCCTTCAAGATCAAGCAGCTCAACGGAGAGAATAGTTTCTATCTCTCATATCTGGATGGAACCGAGCTCCCGCTTCCTTATAGCGGGCAACACCTGAAAATTTTCAAGAAGTAGAGCTTGCTCTCTTCTTTGTACAGTTTGCTTTGGTTGTGTGTTTGTTTTCGTCGTGTGTTTGCTTTCGGTTTGTTGTGTGTTTCCTTTGCTCTCCCTCCGGTCGCCCTTGTTTTTGGACTCTGTTACCCAATGGATAGGCACATGAGATCTGGGATTCTCTACCCCCAAGTTTTCTCAGGGATAGTCCCTAGAAAGAGCCAGTTGTTATCCCGTAAAATTGACAAGGGCAATTTTACCGATAACCATACCGAAAATTTTGTTCCGATCCCTCATTAGGGATCCCTTGTGTTCGGAACGTTCCAAAATCCCTTTTCTGGGAAATCTGGTTTTCCGAACTTAGTCATTTTTGGTCTTTTGGTTGGGCACATGGAATTGCTATGTAACATCACCTTTTGGTGCGCCCCCTTTAAAACCTTTGGCGCATATTTTCCTGTGTCAACACATCTTTTGGTGTGCCTTGATATGTTGAGTCTTCCTTGCATGCGCCAAGGCGCATGCGCCTTCGTGTTAGCAAATACTTTGTTGCGCATTTTTGTGTGCCACAGTGCACATAATCTCATGTCGACACCACTTTTGGTGCACCAAAGGCGCACTTAATTCTATGCTGGCAAATGCTTTGGTGCGCCAAAGGGCGCATGCTTTCATATGTCGACAGTAATTTTCATGCGCCCTTTACAAGTTGGTGGCACATTTATTGCTGACTCACATATATATATGTATTTATATGTACGCCTGCAAATGTCATTATCTCCAGAGCATCACGTTTTTATTTCTCGACTTGTCACCACCACCCGCCTGCTCGTTTTCAACGCATAGTGGACCCGTTTGCACGATTTTCACTATTTATCCGGTAAGAGGTTCTTATCTCTTTCATGTGTTTGGTTTTTTTGGTTCTTTGTATGCTTATTGTTTTGGTTTTGGGATGAAATATTGATCTGGCCCCCCACCTTGCTGTCTTTCCATATTCTTCCTCCTCTTTCCAGATCTGCTGGTAGAGGAAGTTTTTCTAAAAGCATGGTGTAATCCCTTTTGATTAAACCATTTTATTACCCAAATGACCTTGGAAAAGAAAAGAGAAAAGAAGCTAAACCATGTAAAAGACCCCTCTGAGAATAATCTAAGCTCTAAAAAGAGACTTTTTTCTTTTCTCCTTGGCGCATCTGTCACCCCTGCAACATGATCAAAATCTGCGCCAATGGCACACCCATCATGCCTGTTGCATCAAGAACTTTCGTGCCCTCAAGGCGCGCCTCCTTCACATGCTGCAAGCACTAGCCTTGCGCCCTCTTTGGCGCACCAACCTTCCTTGTTACATCACATAAACATGCGTCCCTTTGGCGCACCCAGCATCTGCGCAACATCAGCTTAATCTGCGCCAAGTGTAAAACTTGGAAGGCGCAGTGCTTTCCTCGTTGCAAAAACATCATGTTGTGTAAACCCTCCGTGTGCCGCGCCAAGTTGCCTTTGGCACACAAGAAGTTCCTGTTACACAAACCATACATGCGCCAAAGGGCGCACCAAATCCCCATGCAACATGAAAAATCTATGCGCCTTTGGCGCATCCTGTCTCTATGTAACACAATGTCTCCATGCGCCCTTTACAAAATGTACCCTGCAGTATCCATGCGCCATGCGCCTTTGGCGCTGATTTAACCTTTGCAACACCTCTTTTCTATGCGCCTTACCTATTTAGCCCTGTAAGCTGCAGCTTTCATGTGCCCTGTGCCCTGAGCCTCAAAATCACTAACTCTTTCTTCTATTAACATTTCAATGGAAGATCAAATGGCTAATACAACCTTTTTGGATTGGGTCTCGCTTCTTCTTCATGCAGATCAGCAACTAAGCTCAAAAGAACATATGTCTACATCAAGCAGGAGACCTACCAAATCCAAAGGCAAGGCCAAACTTATAGAAGAAGAGATGAAATACAAGTATCAGAGAGTCAGAATGCCCGACTCCCAGGCCGAATGCGACCTAGATATCAGGGACTCAGAGTTGGGTCACATTGATATGGAGGAATTCTGGGTCAGAACTCAGAAGGTAACTAGAAGTCCATGGATGGACAAACTAATAGGCAGTGCCCTACACTTCGCTGGAGGAATCCCATCAAGCACCATCAACATGAATTCATGATGGTGGTCGGCGGTCTGCTACAACAAGGACACAAGGTGTGTCGTAAATGACAAGGGCGAGGTCATCATTAACCTCACTGCCCGCCACTTCGAAATAATACTCGGCATCCCTCATCACCGGCACTTTGTGGCCGTCAGCCGAGAGGATTGTATTAAGGCCTGGGATGATAACGAAGATCAGTGCATGCAGCTGATGAACGAGGTCTATTTGAAGAATAAAAAGGTGGTGACCCGATGGCCTCAAACCATCCACCGCAGCGACTTCTCAGAGGAGCTCAGCGACACTATCACATTCCTGAGCAGAGTGTTTGGGCTTCCTGACGCCCACTTTTTCCATAAATGGATGTTGCGGTACTTAGAGACCATGAACAAGAACGTGCCCGATCAGCGCTTTTGCTGGGGAGAAATAATAAGCAGCACAATCTCCGAGCAGTTTCAACAATTCAATACAACAGGGAGATTCTATATGAACTCCTATGTTGTCTATGTTATGCAGCATCAGAGAGAGACTATCCAGGCCTGATACGAAGTGGGGTTTGGCCTCAGGTCAAAATATATGAGTACTACCCAGAATTGAGGCTGGAGAATAGCATCTCTCAATTCACAAAGATTAACGATGTGTTTTTCTATCACATCATCTGCCTGTTGAGGCCAAATATGACTTATGGTCATACGACCAAAAGCATAGTGGCAGCCACTGAGAAATGGGGGGCCCTGTTCACCCAATTTCCCACATTCACCTATCTGAGGGCGGCCAACTTCTTGGGAGAGCCGACCAGACTGCCGAGGTATGCTGGGCCTAAGCTGATTTTGCTGGAGCTATCAAGACAGCTGATTACATATCACGAGAAGTGCCTCAAAAGAAAGAAGGGTGGAACTCCTTTCCCCCTCACAGTAGGCCGATATACATGCCTTACCCACCACAAGGCAAAGGACATGTTCGCAGAGCTGGAGCTACTTAATTTGAGACATGATTTCCCGGCCAGGCCTACCTTCGACCCAAGGAATTGTCTGCCAAGGGCGAAACTTGATCCAATCCACGTCCCCCAGATCGAGGACATCTACATCGACATCATCCATGAGGTTGAGCTCAGGAGAAAGGATCATTCTCGCTTAGCCTTGGCAGAAATCATCCAATATGGGGTAGCAATTGTCCCCAAAGGCTTCCAGACTATGGAAGATGAAATAGACCAAGTATATACTAACACGGATGGGGACAATTGGCCTTTTCCAGCCATTGATAGAACTAAGGCACCTCAGACGATTGAGGAGAGGGTCAAGGAAACTCTACGCAGAACAGAGCATTGGTGCCGGATGAACGGGTTAATCTACCTCGGGGTTGATTTCACAACCTCCCCATTGGGTAACGCACCTCCTCGATCCAAACAGCAGCCTAAAGGCAAGGGCAAAGGCATAGAGGGTGAATCCAGCACCACTCAGGAAGAAGCTCCAGCAAGTCCTCCTTCCGCCGCACCCGAACAGGTTATAACTCTGGCTTCACCGGAGAAAGAAGCAGAAGAGGATGTTCCAATAGGCCCATCCACTTAGGATGTCGGCATTACTACAGCAACCGAGGTCCCTTCTATCCCTTCTTCTTCCCTTCCTTCCCCTCCTCGAGTGACTCAAGCGGCCATTCCTTTGGTCGTGTCCTCTCCCCCTTCTTCTACTCCTCCCCCCGCTTCTTCGTCTATCTTCTCTTCCCTTGCGGATCTTTCCTCCTCCATTTCTTCCCTCATCTCTGAGCTCCCTTCCCTTCCTATGTCTTCCGCAGCTGCAGTTTCCCTTCCTCCCGTGGGCACTTCTTCGGCTATTCTCTCCATGCCGTCCCCACGTGTCTCCATGTTTTTCCCCTCCACTACTGTAGCTGCCCCCTTTTCCATTTCCGGCCCTTCTCCCATAGGTCCAGCCTGGATCTCCCAATAGCTAAGTCAGCAAAAGAGGAAAGTTCCCATCGCTCCGATGGACTTTTCTGTAATCCCATCTAAGGGGGCAAAGAAGCAGAAGCCCGTCACACGCTTCTCTCAAAGTGCTGCGGGAGAGAGGGTTATGGAGATCGCATACCCCAATCCCCTCAAGGAGAAAAGGATGTCTCTCGACAGATTTTACCGTGACCCAGGTCACAATGGGGACACATCTCAAAGCCTTGTGGGGAGGCCCTTTCTGCGTTGACACCTCTCGCAAGAAGCTTCAAGAGACAAAGGAAGAGAAAAGGCAATTGAAAGAGCAAAACAAATATCTACTCCAAGCCTTATAGAAGATGGGTAGTGCGCCTCCCACAACTGCCGCCGAGACTTCTGAGCTTCTCAGCCAGGAGAAAATTAATGAGTACGCAAAGATCGGCGAAAGCGGTGGTATGGCCGTTTCGCTTGGAGGAGCAAATCCTCAAAGACAGCGAAAAAGTAATCGCCGAGTTCTCCAACTTATATCTAAGCATCAATAAGGTGAATAAAGAGCTCCAAGCATTAGCGGGACCCATATCGGAAGAGCTGGAACATGCTAGACTGCAGCACGAGACCTTCCAACAAATGTTTGACTGTTCAGTCGAAGATCTGGTCAAGTTCGGCATCTTCGGCCATCCCAGGGCCCTCAACAAAATCATGTCCACTCTGGACTACCGGGTGGATCAGCTGGAATTTGTCTTAGAAAAGATTGACAAAGTGAAGGAAGAAGCCCTGGATGCGATGCATCAAATGGAATGGATCATTCTTAACATGTCGCCAGGGTTACTTACTCCTTCCTTCACTTTAAGGAAAGCTGATGAAACCACCCAGATCTTTAAAGAGATCGTTTCTCAAGGGATGGGGCCAGAGGTCACTTTTGACGCAGAGTCTATCAACAACCTGCTGTCCTGCCGAGACTTCATTGGGTTACTCATTGAAGCGGAAAAAGACTATTCCAAGCTCCCGAGAAACTCACAGATGAGCGGGAAACTTGTGAGGCAATCAATGATTGGGACAAGGATCCTTCCCAGGATCAGCTAGGGCCAATGATCAACAAGTTTATGGAATACCGCTCTCAATTCCATATCTCGTCACCTGAGCAACAACAAAAGCAGTCCACCCCCTTTCGGCCGCAGGATGACGATGACGAGTAGCTTCTTCTTCTTCTTCTTCTTCTTCTCTCTCTCTTCTTCGACTTTCTTTTGAGAATATCTGGAGTATGTTGATATGAATGATGACATCATCCATGTTGCATCATGGGATGATATCATCCATCAAGTTGTAAAAAGTCAACATGACTTTTAGATATTTTGTAAATAAGTTGTTGGCTCCTTTTTGCCTTCTTTTCTCTCCTTCTTCTATAAATACCCCAATACTTGTTGTATTATGGATGGATGAATATCTTTCAGATGAAAAATAGAAGTGAGGAGAAAAGACTTTGAGCTTTTTGTAACAGAAGGAAAATATTAATACAATATTTAGACTTTGTGCTAAATACATGTGTTATGTGCATTAGATCTTTCTTACGTTAGATCTGTGTGTTTATTCTGTTGGATCTGCTTCTGTTTTATTGTCATTTATTTATCATCAGTATTGCTTTGCTCGTTTATGCAAGTAGGTTTGGCTCTGTTTACTACCAATCCCAAAACATAAACCTTCTGACCTTTCTGCTTTGGAATTCATTTCTTTTCTCCCTTCGGACCTGCTCTTTCTTCATCCCCTCTTCCTTTCCTTTCTTTTCACAATTGAAACACCCCTACTGGGATGAGATCCCAAACCCCGAAGGCAGAATTTGTGAGACTTGCACAGATTCCTGCTGGTAGAATAGCAATAAACCAGTTTCACTTTGCTGACTCAAAGAGGGGCTATGCCCTGCACACTGTTGGCTCGTTTATCCATAGATCTACCCAAGCGACAGATTTTCGGACCAACAATGGGCTATTTGTTTTCATTACAAAACTATTTACTCCTGAATCAATCATGCAATTATGCACCAACTTATCTCCAATGATCAATGAGATATAGAATGGCAGGGGCTTCAAATTTTTACCTTGTTGGCCTCCTTGATTTCCTCCTTGTCGAGCAAGTATTGGTAAGTACCTTCTCTTGCTCTTTGGATGAGTGATTCGATGTTGACCAATTCGCCATAACAACTTGTAATAGGTCTCTTTATTCGGGATAGCTAATGAATCCCACATTGAGATTTTTACATTTGTTTTCTTCATCTGCTCAATAATTTTGAATGGAGATGAGTTATCTCTCTGTTGCCCCTTTCTTTGCATATTTTTCTCTTACACATGGGCTGTTACTACCGACACTTGAGTTGGTCTAGAAGGTGGCTTGGGCTGACCTTACACATTGGGAGCTGCATTTTGGTTACGATACCTTGTTGGGGCTAGAGGGATGTGGATCATTTGAATTAGAATACTTTCCCTATCTAATATTTCTCTTCTTGGACCATGTATTGGCTGCTACACTTTGAAAAGGGGCTTGATTTCTACCATTGAAATCTTCAGCTTGCCAATTAAAAAGTGTGGTCTCATTCAGAGGTGCCTCTTGTTGAGTTGCTTCCTATTGCTGATTTCCTTATTGGTGTGTCTCTTGTTCCACACTTGTTGTTATCACCATAAAATCTTTATTCAAAACACCATTAAAACACATTGACTGGTTATGAGGTTGATTACATGGGAAGCACCAGTCATATTCTTGTGCCACATTATTTTGCACTAGTACCAAGGCTCTAGATGTGGATGAAATATTAGGATTGTAAAGTTGAAATGACCTATTAGCAGGAGGTTTTGTTCGGTTCTGATTTGTAGCTTGAGTAGGTGGTCTATTAAGTTAATAAAGAGACCTATTGGGTTGGGCTTGAGGCTGATATGACCTGCAATTTTGATGTTGATGCCTCTTAATTGTCAGCAACTCATTTCCTAAGTTTTGCAACTGCTTCATTACTTCTTGGAGATCATTTGAGGTGCTAGAAGATGAGGTAGAAGCTTCGGTAGAAATTTTTTTTTTTGGCCAAGAATAGGAGCTAATGTAGGTGCTTAACTAGTGCTTGGACTCCCTAATTCTAGATAAAGAGGCATGGGTGGCCTAGGTGCAAGTTTACTAGCTTGAATCAAAAAATTTTAAATCTAATAGCAATGTTATAAGTTGCGGGTAAAGTTATACCTCCCATGGATTGTATCATCATTACAATATCATAATTTAGGGCTTTTAGGAAGTAGAGAAAAGCACCTTTAGCTATTGGTCTCACAACAAGCGGAATTCTATCCCATGTCCTCTGAAACTTGAAGTTGAAATCAGCCATCTACTCATTTGGTGCTCTCTTGATTGTGGTTAGTTGTTCCAATAGAGACAAATTATTTGCCTTTTCTCCAAATTGATTGTGAAGAGTCTGTGCACAAATGGTCCCAATTCTGGATAGATCCTATTATTAGACTCCTGAACCATTGCAAAGCTTTACCCTTAAAGGAGGATGCTAACAACTTAACAATAATGTCCATCTCAGAAATTTCGTGAATTACACAGACATTTGCAATGTCTTGGATGTGGTCAATCGGAGTTGTATGGTTCTCTCTAGTGAAATATGGAATTTTCTTCAATGCTACAACTAGAATTGGATTATGTGCATTGAGAGAAAGTGGGATGCTTCAGTGAATTTGACATAGGGATTAGGTTGTGCCATCCTAATTGGTCGGAGAACTCTAGTTGATTGAATAAATGACCTACCAGGTGGAGGTGTTGATAAAGTTTTGTTTGGTGGAGATGG
The DNA here is from genome assembly GCA_018340775.1 of Taxus wallichiana var. yunnanensis. NCBI lineage: Eukaryota > Viridiplantae > Streptophyta > Pinopsida > Cupressales > Taxaceae > Taxus > Taxus wallichiana. The sequence continues at coordinate 866,273,640 of CM031242.1, forward strand.
AGACCTTTGAGATCTTCTTCCCCTTCTTCCTCTTCCTGGGGATAAGTGTAGGTAGATAAATAGTCCCTCTTCTCTAGTTCTTGACCTCATTTGAATTATTCTCATAAATCTACCAAGCATGGAATGCTCAAACCAATGAAAGTAAGATAATCCTCCAGGAGAAAGTCGATTCTTCCTCTAACCTAGTGCCGACTTCTCCAAAGAGAAGAGAATGGAAAGCTAAACTAATAATATTATAATTATTTCCAAGGAGACATGGATAGGAAGATGCATGAAATGAAACTACTATAAGTGAAGGTGATGCACCAAGAAAGGTTGAGACAATCCAAGTGAGTGAAAGATATGGAGAAAATCGGGAAGGAGAGGGCTGGTAGAAATGCCACAGTCCAAGACAATATTCAATTTCCTATATTCATAAATCACAACAAACTACAAACCTTGCAAATAGATAGATACATGCACAATATAATTATAAATATAATGGAAGGAAAAAGATGCAATTCATACAAATTAGGGTGAAAATGGCCACAAAACATGAATTTTATTGCTTAGAAACATGCACAATCCATCATATCATAAGCACAAGACAAAATCCTTTACAATAAACCCAAATTCAAGGATTTTAGCTCACAATAGCTCTGGAATAAATTTGACATAGTTCCTTTGCTTTTGAAAAATCCCCCTCAAAATGAGGCAAATTTTACAATATATAGGCAATTTGGGTCACCAACCGATAGGATGCATTAAAGAGGTATGGGAAACCATTCATTTTGGTACTTTTCTTGCATGGGTGGTCATGGGTTCCATGCCTCATTAATTCTAGTTGTTGGGATGTCATTCATTCACCTACCCTCATCTGGCTTGTAACTCATCCATCCTCTGGGTTGTCCAACTACATTGGGTTAGACGATGTCTATCTTCATGACCATACATGCCTCTAGTCATTGACCAACCGGGAGTTGCCATCTTTATATTATGGGTCGCCCAACCCAGGAGGATGGAAAACTATCTACCTCTTCCCGTACAACACACTACCGTCATTCATTGTAGTCGATTTAACCGATGAGATGACCATTCTCATGAATTGCCCAACCATGTTGCACAACTATAAGCCAATCATATATGTTGGTCGTCAAACCCCAAGGGGTTTGATGATGTCTATGTATGTCGACCAACCTAATGAATCACCTAACCTTGCCAACCAACTATCACCCGATCAACCTTGTCGACGAACCATCACCCGACCAACCTGGCTAACCAACCATCACCCAACCAACCTAGGTGCCAACCATCACATGACCAACCTTTCGACCAACCATCATGTGACCAATCGACCAACCATCATTCGACCAATCTTTTCGACCAACCATCATCCGACAACCATGACCAACCAACCATCACCTGACCAACTTGATGACTTGCCCAAACCGGCATAAATTCGATTACCAACTCAAAGATTCTCTCAGAATTCAGCCAGCTTGCCGCGAGTTATAACCAACTTGGTGAGCTAACACACAAGCTACCATGCATCTGCGGAATTATTTTTCCTCTTTCCATCAACTATTGATGTTCCAACCTGCGAAGTTGTCTATTTTACAGGGGGTGTGAAAAATGGATAACATTTCCTTGAGAATTTTCTTATTTCTCATATGGAAATAACTTCATATAACATGATTGTGATTAGGAACGTATATACACACATGCATCTTATAATATTTGACTTAAGGATTTGTTTGAAAGAGTCGCATTTACTTTGTTTAGAAAACTACTCACATTATAAGGAGGAAACTTCACACGAAGAAAAAATAAGGTTACTAAATTAATCAAAAACTCATCCCGTGTTCATTTCATAGCATTGATTAATACTAACAATACACACTTATCAACTTCAAGTTATTATAGTCAACTATGAAGGTCAACTAATTAAGTTGTGTCATTCTTAATTCACAATTCATTGCTCCAATTAAGAATTCATATTTTTACAAGCATATTGTGCATGGAAGGGCACATTACACTTGTGTTCCCGTTATAGAGATATTTCTTTGAATTTAAGTGATGAATTTCACATTTCAAATCTACTTATATTTCATCATCTTAAGGACTTACTATCAATAGAAATGGGTTAATTAAATGTTTTGACCATAAATTCTTCTTCCTAAGTGATCCTAGGTTTGATATATTCTTATCTAAGCCAAGGGTTCTACTAAATTTTACATGTCCCACTAGAGTGTAAATTCCTTAAGCCAAGGGTTCTACAAATGAAGTTATCCCATTCTCAAGGCTACATTTAATTATTCCATTAGTGTCATTGTTTAATCCACATTTATGCAAACAAAGCATGTGATCATGCATCATATTTGGTTTTTTCAATTTATTAGGTTGTTGTATTATTCATGGAGCTCTAATTTATTACATTCATTTTATGATCACATTTGAAATTTTAGTTGGTTTTGACATCGTTCAATGGCGTACCATTTTTCATAGCGGTCATTCCTTAGTTTAATCTTATTTACCCTTTTACTAACTACATTTACGTGGTTACTTTGGTCTTGTATTAACATCATTTTGGAACAAATGTAATTCCTATAACACTTACGTAACACTTAGGGATTTAAGACTACAAGGAGTACGACCTTACACAAGAGAACTCATTTCATTGCTCTTAGACACGCAAGTATAAAGTGTATTTTATAAGAGAGATACCACAAATACTCTTTTGCATTACAAATTCCTCCTAAGGACATAAGTCAATTGTTGGGTAAATACGCAAGTAATTAGAAATTTAGTCTTCACTCACATAATTTAGATCTCATAAGAAGTCAATTGTAGGTATAACCACCATCTATGTTGCAAGGCTTTGGCCACCCACTAGGTTACCATGGAAAATTTGGCGTAAGGGGGCCAAATTATTCATGATATGGTCAGGCCTACAACACCTAGATATGATCACCTCACTCATCCAAATATGATTAGTTTCACAACATATATACACCACATCATAAAGTACCAAGGAAATGGTCCTTAATAAGATGTCTTAGGTGTGAAGCAGGAAGATAAGTAATGAGATTAGAGTATTTCATTAACTTGATAAATGTTTTATACACTTGAATGATACTTAAATGGGGAGATGAATTACATTAGACACTATAACTTGTTCCTTTATTTTCGTTAGTTTTGATGAGAGGAGATTCTACATAGCATTGTGGGTGTTAAGGAAATAAACCAATAATTAACATAGCAAAATATTAGTTTAATATCTTTATAACATAGGTACAACATTGAGTACAACTTCACATCCAATTCAAAACTATAAAATATAGCCACATTGGTATTCCCTTATAATAATATACCAAGAACAATTCTTTGAACAACAATACATATCCTTATTCTATGGTAATATATGTATTGCAAGGTGAATAAAACTTTACAATGACAACTCGTTAATTACAAAATATCACATCCAGAAAATTCCTCTTGTTCAGAGTACATGCAACCAACATTGTATCAATCCTAGGATTGAGTATGGAAATTCCCTACACTCAAGCATAAATCCACACATTCATCATTTTTAACATTTTCAATTAAATAGGAGAGAGGGGGAAGAAGGAAAAGTTTGTTTCTCATGCATTCACACTTTCACATTCAGTTGCACTTAATATTTTGGTACTAGAGAGAGAGAGAGTAAGAATGAGAGAGAAATTTAAGAGACATTTTATTTTCCATTCACAATGTCATGACCATTTGCATTTAATGTCCATTATCATTTCATTTCAAACCAATTCACATTTCTGGTTCATTTACATTTTCAAATCAATCAAGTATCATAGTCATTTCTAGAGAGAGAAGAGGGTGCAGAGAGAAAATCACCATACATTTCAAAATTCATTTATACAAGATAAACGATCGAATAAAATTATACATAACATTGCAACAATATTACAGGTCACACACATGGCTAGAAGTCAAACGAGACTCAAAAAGGAGATTCTAACTAAGGTTGAGAAAACTATCCAAAACAACAAAATTGCTTACAATTGGGTCTCAAACACACTCATTTCAAGTTCAATAAAAAAATTTGATGATTCCTACTTATTCCCCATATATATATATATATAGAATTCATCATGTCTAACAAAAGTTGATTACAAGGAGTAGAGCTCAAGTTACAAGGGAAACTTCGAGTCCAGTTATCGTAATTGTGCCGTCAGTTCTTGTCGCATAACGACCAGTGGGACCTAAAACCTACTTGTAAAATTAGTTCCTGAAGGTGTTTTCATTAAATTGAAGGTGGGTTATGATCTTTTCATTAGATTTCGAGAGTTATGAGGTAGTGGTTTTTAGTTTCACTCAAACTAAGCGACAATTGTAAGCCAAAACCGATCATCTTTTATTAAAATGACCATGTCACCATAAGAGACTGATAAACTAAGAGGGTTTTAGAATACTACTAGCAAGACCATTAAATAATTTCAAACAACTTGGTTAAGGTTCCTTAAGGTGTTCCATGTTATGAGAGGTCATGCAAATATTTTGGATTTAAAGATACGTTTGGGTGTGGCGCTCTATGTGCATAACTTTTGGGGCCATAATTTTTTTGTATGTTTGATAGTTCTAAATGAAGTAATGTTTTATCATTGGTTGGAGTTACATTTCCTAATAATTAACATTTAATTTATAAATGCAAGAAATGATGAAAGTGGGATTTAATACAAGAGGAAAAAAGGGAAACTATGTACCGTTTTAACGATTGATGGAGGGATCTTCCTAGGTATTTTTTTCATGAAATTTGACCAACGAATCAAATTTGGTTGAGAGTTTACAAATGCCTTTTTCCATAATTCCATTTTGTACATATCCAGCAAGCATGACATTCAATGAATCCATTTTTTTTGTTCTTCATTCCCATGCATTTTGTCAAATAGTCCACGTGCCTTCTCTATACTGCCACTTCAAATGGAATGAAAAATATTCCTTAGACCCATGTTTTCTCCCAAGTATTTTTACAAAAATTATGTATGCCTTGTGCTTGCATATATATTTACCATTGCACAAGAAACCATATCCTCAGGTGAAAATAAACATCTCTGATGTTATGGTGGCCAAACCATACCCTACTCCATGGTCCCCATTTTGGCACAAGCTCAGAGGATACTAGAAAAGTTTGTAGAGTCAAAATTTGTACCTGACACCTAGTTTTTTCCTAAAAGCTTCTACAACCAAATAAAGGAATACATTTTGTGCATATCCGAAAATCTTGAAAGTCCATGAAACAAATAAATTTTGGTACATTTCTTTGAAATACCTAATGCATCATCAAGAACACCATTTTTGCTTATGTTGTATTCATTTGAAGTCCAAATGACCATATTTCTTTTAGACATTCTATCAAATAGTTCACATGCCATGTGTATGCTCCCAAATTTTACATCCATATCAATCAAAGCACTTGTAATTACAACATCCGGTAAAAACCCCTTTTCATTATCTTTGCAAGATATCCATACCCTATCCAAAGCTCTTGTTGTGGATTGCATGGAAAAGAAATATGTTGGTGGGTTGTGGAGTGAAGAGGAAGGAAACAAATAGGGTCTCACATGGAGGAAGATTCAAAGAGACAAAAATGTAGGGAAGAGTTTAGAAACTTATTTCGCGACTTGGGGCACTTGATTCCTATGAAAGACGAGATCGAAGAAATCATTAGCCAAGATTTGTTCAGATACCAATTGGAAAAAACCATGGATTTTGTAATGTGAAGTGAAAACTAAGGGCCTAGTTCTCGATTTCCAATCCTATATCAACACTTTCTTTAGACCACTAAGAAGAACAAGGCATTTGAATAATCTAGTTCTTCCATGGCATCAAATTATGGAAGCTCCATCTCCAATTGTTGACAAGTCCATTCCTATAAAATCAAAATGCCTACAAAAATAATCATGTCCAGACCATCCTCGGCTCATAGTAGTGGCATCTATGACTCCCTAATTCATGCTCCATATATGTTTCTTTAATTAAGTTTGAAGTCACCAGTAACTATCCAATTGCTATTAAATCACAACGTTGAATTGGGTTTCGGTGTGGTTAATTCCTCTGGATCTCAATAAAGTGCTTGTATTATTATATTAGGGAAGTGACAGATCTGAATGGACACTCATGGTGGCTATTGGCTGGAGCTAGGTTTAGCATAGTTCCATGCATATTTCGATTACATTAGTTATGGCGTATAGCCCTTGCCATCACTACAAATATCCAATTACTACTAAGTTTATAACTTTAACTTGGGTTTCATTGTAATTAATGCCTTTGGAGTTAAAATAAAGTGGAAATATCCAATTACCTTGCTAAGTTTGTAACTTTATCTATAAGAAATAATGCAGGGGGTGTCTAATACCTCCCAATTTATTTGATTAAAAGGGTGAAATATGATCTTGTATATACGATGGCTAGGTGCGGAGGTGGTACATTTACCTCAACGGTTGGGAAAAATGAAGTGGGGAATTACATTCACATCCCCTTATAAAAGCATCGTCCTTAATGCGGCACAACACGAAGGTTAGAAGAGGTTCTCATGAGCAGGGAGGAACAATAAACATCTTGCTTCATGAATGAAATATACTTGTTTCTAAAGCATGACCACAAGGAAGAAGGAAAGGCTTGACAATTTATTAATGTTATGAGAAGATTGGAAATTTCATTTTACATTATTATTTAGTTAGTATTTTCCTTTATAGTATTTATTAACCTCAAGCTCTTAGTCCTTCAATTCTTAGGATTTCAGTTTATTTATTTCAATGGGATCCTATCAGAACCTAACATCACGATACCACACAAGGTCTAAACACAACACTAATAGTCCACAAGACATATTTCTACATACTTCCATGACTGCATCACAATAACTCAACCAAACCATGGAAGGAACATACACGATCCACACAACATAGTATTTGTCACACATGCCCATGAAAAAAATTACTCGTAACATAAGGGACTACAACAACATGGAATTCTCAACGGTATAGATATACAAGATTTATGTAACTCAAAATAATAAAGTAGCTACATAGTGTCAAAAAAGGATCAAAATTGTACCCTCAATGAGAAGCATCAATCCTCAACATCACAAAACAAATTCAAACTCACATGAGTAGACATAAATCATAATGACAACACCACGCACTTCCCAAAAATCACAAAACAACTCCATATACCACTCAAAGCATCAGAAAATACTCCATATACCTCCCAAAGCATCACAAGAAAATCCATATACCTCCCAAAACATCACAAACAAATTCATATACCTCCCAAAACATCACAAAAACTCCATATACCTCCCAAAGTATCACAAAACAACTCCATATACCTTCCAAACAATAAAATAAAGACAAATTTTTCTTTTATCTCCACCAAAGAGGCTGATCACCTTATGGCCCTGGGCACATAAGGTCCAAACACCTCTAACCCAAGTGTAATAATAACTCATGGTTCAACAACCCGCTAGCTATTTGTAACTCCTTTAGGCATACCCCATATAACAAAGTAGGCCCATAGGTACCACCAACTCTTGGTGAACCCATGTCCTTATCAAAACACATAACAACATTAGAACCAACATGCCAAAATAATAATCAAAATTTCCAAGTGGCATCAAATCCAATCACTTTGGGCCAAGCAATAAAATAAATTGAAACTCAAGGAAGCATTTTAACTTAAATTTAACTTCAATCAAGTAAAACAAATGGCTAATTAGCCATAGTTAGTGCAAAATCTACATGTTAGTGTAACAACCAGATAAAATTCCCAAAATTACAACAATTCAACCAAAAGTTAAAGAGAATCATTTGTTGGTTCCAGAAAAGGGAGAGAAAGGAAATGTTAAATTTATGAATAAAATATGTATCGAAAAATAACACATCCCAATCACTATGTGGCCTTATATGGTCACCCAAGGGGTACTCATTGAGTTATTGGCATTTGGAACATCAAGCCTCAGCTCATAAAATAATGTATCAAATAATATTACTCTCATAATCTCTGCCTGAATCATCCCTCCATACTCCCACAAGACTCAAAGCATAGTCTTAACTTAGTATGAGAGGGGATGTATAGGTTTCCATTCACTGAGCCTAAGGTGTTCGTGAAACACATTATATATGGTGGTCATGCATACCAAATAAACATAAGTGGGTTTTCAATCTATGTAAGATGCCACTCTCTAACTTGTACTCGGCTCGAGTGATTAGTCAATGGTACACCAATGCTAAGGTACACATAGGTCATCTATACGACAACCATATAGTGAGAGAGAAAAAGGTACATGTTGCCATCTACTGAGCCTAAGGTGTCTGTGAAACACAATATATATGGTTCCCATTGGGAAATGTGCCATACATACCAAACAAACAGAGGTGGATTTTTAGTCTATGTAAGAATCCATCTCCTATCTCGTACTCGACTCAAGTGATTGGTCAATGGTACTCATTTCCTCTCTCCAAACATACAATTTTTACCAATTTCTTCCCTTAGGGTTGGTTAGTGTAAGGTTCACAACATAACACATAACTACATTACTAACACAATGGTGATTCATGCACATTAACCATAACATCTTACACATGGTATAACACAATCATTACTTTCACGGGTTACAATACATCATGTTTCCACATAATGCACCCAAAGTACAAGTACTGTATAATAGGGGTCATACGTTCACCATATGCCCCTAAATCATGACATGAACCATCACATATTACATGAATTATATGTATGATGAACACAATGACTAACATTACAACATATATTCAATTGTAATACAACATGGTGATACACACAATTCATCACAACATGGTGGCAACATCACGATACAATCTAATTCATTATACACAATTTTTTCATACAACACATCAACACACCTACATATCACAGAATAACAAGACACTCCAACACTCTGTAATCTGCAATAATATTATTTTCACACACAACAAGGTGGTACATCACATGTGAACTCCTCATTGAATCCACGAAAAGGAGAGAAAATACTCTAATCAAAAGCACATCAACATGATAACAAATATGCACTAAGTGACATGAAAAACATGTGTAGTCATAATATCACAATTACAACATTGGTCCCATCACAACATATATGACATTACTCTTCCCATATCCACCACCACCATGCAAGATCATCACAACTTCAATCTATCCCAGAGGTTTGAGAGCATGAACCTATGCTCGATACCAAATGTAGCACCCACATTTTACAGACACAAATACAACACACATAATAATAAGATTTTTTTAAAATGCTCACAACACAACACCACATGGAATTTAATAGATAAAATTGACATCAAATAAGATTCTTATACAAAAAATCATCCCACATATAAAACATGATAACACCATCTATACATCGAGGCCATATGTCCAAAAATGACAAAGTACAACAATGACCCACTACAATATACACTTACTCATATGCACTTCCCACAACACATCATTGTTCATGGTGAAATATTTATTACAATCCTATTTTTATTAGTTGACTATAATTGTCTGAAGAACACATAACATGGGACCCTTCGTTCCTTTACAACTTGGTTACATGTTTTTGTTTAACATTTCACCTATAGTGGTTTCTTTAGAATTTTCTCGTTTCTCTTATGGAAATAACTTTATATAGCATGATTGTGATTAGGAACGTATATACACACATGCGTCTTCTAATATTTGACTTAAGGATTTTTTTTGAAAGAGCCGAGTTTACTTAGTTTGGAAAAATACTCGTTATAAGTAGGAAAATTCATAGGAAGAAAAATAAGGTTACTAGATCAATATAAATCCTATCCCGAGTTCATTTCATAGAATTTTTAATATCAACAATACACTCTTTTCATATTAATTCACAATCCGTTACTCCAATTAGGAATTCATTTTTTTACAATCATATTGTGCATGGAAGGATATATTACACATGTGTTCCCGTTATAGAGATTTTTATTTGAGTTTAAGTGAGGAGTTTCACATTTCAAACTAATTATGTTTCATCATCTTAAGGATTTAATCTCAATAGCAATGGGTTAATTACATGTTTCGACCATAAATTCTACTTCTTGAGTGATCCTAGGTTTGATATATTCATATCTACGCGAAGGGTTCTACTAATTTTTACAAGTCCAACAAGATTATAATTTCCTTAATTCAAAATACCTTGGCTATAACTGAAGTTATCCCATTCTCAAGGCTATATTTTATTATTTCATTAACATCATTGTTTAATCCACATGATTATGCAAGTAAAGCATGTGATCATGCATCATATTTGGTTTTTTCAATTTATTAGGTGGTTGTATTAGTCGTGGAGCTCTAGTTTATTAAATTAATTTTATGATCACCTTTGACATTTTAGTTGTTTTCAACATCGTTCAATGGCATACCATTTTTGTAGAGGTCATTTGTTAGTTTAATCATATTTACCATTTTTCTAACTACATTTACGCGGTTACTTTGGTTACAGTATTAACATCCTTTTGGAACAAATTTACTTCCTTTAACACTTATGGATTTAAGACTACAAGGAGTATGACCTCACACAAGACAACTCATTTCATTTCTCTTAGACACACAAGTATTAAGTATATATTGCAAGAGACATATCCCAAATAATCTTATGCATTACAAAATCATCCTAAGGACCTAGTTCAATTGTTGGGTAAATACACAAGTAATTCTAAAGTTAGTCTCCAATTATGTAATTTAGATCTCACAAGATTTCAATCGTAGGTACAACCACCAACTATCTTGTAAGGCTTTGGCCACCCACTAGGGTACCAAGGGAAATTACGCGCACGGAGATTAACTTATTCATGATATGGTCGAATTACAATACCTAGACATGATCACCTCACTCATCACAATATGATATGTTTCACAACATATATGCACCACATCATAGAATATCAAGGAAATGGTGCTTAATAACATGTCTTAGGTGCAGAGCATGAAAATGATTAATGAGATCAGGTTATTTTATTAACAAGATCAATGTTTTATACCAGGAAAAAGAATCAAATGGGGGAGCAAGTACAATAGGCCTTATAACTCGTTATTATATTTTCATTATTTTTTGTGAGAGGAGATTCTACCTAGCATTGTGGGTGTTAAGGAGATAAACTAATAATTAACATAGAAAAATATTAGTTTAATATCTTTATAACATAGGTAAAAATTGAGTACAACTTCACATCCAATTCAACACTATAAAATATAGCCACATTGGTATTCCCTTTTCAAAATATACCAAGAAAAATTCTTTGAACAAAAATACATATCCTTATTCTATGGTAGAAAATGTATTACAAGATGAATACAAATTTACAATGAAAACTCATTAATTACAACATATCACATCTAGAAAATTCCTCTTGTTCAAAGTACCTACAACCAATGGTGCATCAGTCCTAGGACTGAGTATATAAATACCCTACACTCAAGAATAAATGCCCACATTCATCATTTTTAACATTTTCAATTAAATAGAGAGAGAGAGAGAGAGAGAATTTCTCATGCATTCATGCTTTCACATTGATTGCACTTAATGGTTTGGTACTATAGAGAAAGAGTAAGGATGAGAGAGAAAGTTAAGAGACATTTTATTTTCCATTCAAAATTTCATGACCATTTGCATTTCATGTCCTTTATCATTTCATTTTAAACCCATTCACGTTTCCCAATTCATTTACGTTTTCAAATCAATCAAGTATCATAGTCGTTTCTAGAGAGAGAAGAGGGTGGAGAGAGAAAATCACCATACATTTCAAAATTTATTTATACAAGATAAAAGATCGAATAAAATTCTATATAGCATTTAAAAAGTTTGATGAGGTCACACATATGGCTAGAAGTCAAACGAGACTCAAAAGGAGATTCTAGCTAAGGTTGAGAAAACTATCCAAAACAATAAAAGTGCTTACAACTAGGTCTCAAACACACTCGTTTCAAGTTAAATCAAAAAGTTTGATGATTCTTACTTATTCCCCCATATATAGATAATTCATGGTGTCTAACGGAAGTTGATTATGATGAGTAGAGCTCAAGTTACAAGGAAAATTCGGGATCAGTTATCGTAATTGTGCCGGTAGCTCTTGTCGTAAAGTGACCAAGTGAACCCCAAAAATCCACTTCAAAAATTAGTTCCCAAGCATTTTCATTTAGTTGAAGGTGGGTTACAATCCTCTTGTTGGCAGTCTAGAGATAGGAGGTAGTGGTTTTCAGTTTCGCTCAAGCTAAGCGACAACTATAAACCGAAACCGAACATGTTTTCTTAAAACGACCATACCACCATAAGAGACTGATAAGCTAAGAGGGTTTAGGAATATGAATTTCAATAGAATTAAATAATTTAAAATAACTTGATTAAGGTTCCCTAAGGTGTTCCATGTTACTAGGGGTCATGCAAAGAGTTTCGGTTTTGCGGTACATTTGGGTGTGGCACTCCATGCGCATAAATTTCGGGGCCATAATTTTTTGATGTTTGACAGTTCCAAATGAAGTAATGTTTTATCATTGGTTAGAGTTACATTTCCTAATAATTAACATTTAATTTCCAAATGCAAGAAATGATGAAAGTAGAATTTAGTACAAGAGAAAAAAGGAAAGTCCATACCGTTTTCGATGCTTGATGGAGGTATTTGCCTAGTTTTTTTCATGGACTTTGAATAGAGAATCGAATTTGGTTGAGAGTTTAAAAATTCCTTTTTCACAATTCTATTTTGTGCATATCCAACAAGCATGACATTCAATGAATCCTTTTTTTGTTCTTCATTCCCACACATTTTGTCAAATAGTCCATGTGCCTTCTCTATGCTACCGATTCAAATGGAATGAAAAATGGTCCTTAGACCCACATTTTCTCCCAAGTATTTTTACAAAAAAATATGCGTGCCTTGTGCTTTGCCGAATAATAATGTGTATGTAAGAGAAAAACAGATAAAGTAAGAGTGAGGAGGAATACCTATGAATGAAGGTGGAAGGTAGAGTGCACGCGTTCGATTTTCCGATCCAATGCTGATTGTGAGAACTTCCTTTTTCTAGGATAAACTACCTACAAATAAAAACAAGACCACAAGAGGAACATTAAACAATATATGTAAATGGACTACCTAGCATATGCTAGATTCAGAAATGTGATACTTCCTATGGTCACAATCCATTATCGAAACAATTTAATGCAAGAAATGATGTAAACCAATAATGTCCTACCGTAGTTAATATGATTTAGGTGTCTCATTCAATTACAATAAGAAAATATAATCTAAAGCTAGGTTATGATCAGATCAAGAAGTCTGATAGGTAAATAAGGTGGTTAGGACATGTCAGGGTCAAGCTTTAGGTGATTTGGTTTATTTAGGTAAATGTTATGGAGTTGTTGTTATAGTTAGGTTTACTAGACATAGAGACCAACGCCAATCTGGTATGACCGATGTTGGTTAAGGATAGACCAACGATGGTTTAGGTTAACCGGTGTTGGTAGGGTCGGGCTGATAGAAACTTAATGAAGTTTAGTTTTGGTAATTCTCTGTGATTGCACAAAGAAAAAATAGATAAAGGGTGAGGTTGATGACAGTGCTGGGAATACTTAGAGATGTTTGAAATAAAGTAGCGAAGGTTGAGATGTTGTAGGTGATTAGGTGGAGGGATTGGCAGGAAGGTGAGAGGTGATGAGATGCAAAGGAGACTAGGAATCCTAAACAAAGATAAAGAAACTAATCTAACTATGGAAAGATATATATCTAAATGTACTTACTTGTACTTACATACCTGGTGGTTGGATGGAGGTGATGGTTGATCTATGGGCGGTGGTCGGTTCCACAACTATTCTTTCGAAATGTTACCGTGAATGATTTCCTTTCAAATTAGTGTTTGGTTCTAGTTCAGGATGTCTAGATGTGCAGGAGTTCTTTGGTGCGTGGTTGCATGCAGATTTCTCTTCTCCAAAACTTGAATAATTCTTCCAACATCTCAAACAAGGTTACGAAAGTGAATATATAGTAACCAACGATGGTTTAGGGTGACTGGTGTCGATTTTGGGTTGACCGGCTTCAGATTAAGGTAGGAAATCCTAGGTTTACTAAAAATGACAGATCTTTACAATCTTTTGGCCAAATCTATCCGTTGTCATGGATCAAAACGAAATGTTGCATTTAGATAAGTGGGCATGCGTTAGAGGAAGAATAGGAATGTGATTTTAGGGTTGAACTAAGTCTTAGTTAATTAAGGTAAGTAGGATTAAGTCTTAGTTAGTAGGAAATATGCTAAGAATAGGTCTATGTTAAGGTTTCTAGGTGATGTGGTGAGGTGTCTCGGTGAAGTGGAAATTAATTTAATTAAGGTGTTTATTAATGAATATTGTGAGAGTAGGCATTAATTTAATTATAGTTAATTAAATTAATATACATATGGGGTAAAGGGGGAGTGGGACCCAAATTTGGTGTCTACGGTGAGCTAGTAGTAGCCGATGCAAAATTGGGTGCGAGGGTAGGAGGAATGGACATATGCATGCCATATACAAGCTTCCCTGATGAATCCTGAGTGGATGAATGGGATAAATAATATTGTAAAGCAGCGGGGTTTTGATCAAGGAGTCTTGCAAACTCCTCATCACTAGTATTGATGATGATAGGCTGACTGGGATCCATAGGTGATAGAATGGAAGGCGGTGACGGGTTGGGAAGAAGCGGGTGAAGGATTGCATGGAATACGAGGGCATTGGATTGGCTACAAGTCAAAACCATGTGATTTATAGTAGACTTGGCAAGTATGATCTTTATAGATGACACGAAGCATAGAAGGAATGTAGAAAATAGTTCGGATGGTGAAAAGCGGTCGTTGTTTTAATTGAAAAATTAAAAAAATACCGATGGTGGTTGGGTAACCGGTGTTGGTGACAGAGGGTAACCGATGCCGGTTAGAGGACTAATACAGGTTGCTGTGAAAAATAAAATGATTTGTAAATGTGGTAATAAATTATGAAAATGGAGCAAATCTGGATCTTGACTATGATTTAAAAGACATAGATATATGGTGAGATAATTGAGGAAACCCTAGAAAGAACAAAAAGCTGATGAATACTACTTTGGTTAAAATGATTAAAATAGAAGGAAACCAACAACAAACAAGTAAACCGGTGATGGTTAGATAAGTAAACCGATGACGGTCACTAGACCGACGCCGGTCACTATGAAATTTGTGAAAAGATGGAAAAAGTAAATTTGGTGATTTAGATCAAATAAAAGACCAACCTAGAAACCTGAGTATGGAAATGATTGACCCTAACACACTCAAAAAGATTCGAATACACCAACTATGATTATGGAGTGTGAAAGGAGTGAAGAATGAAGAAAATGAACTCACACCTCAAAACACAGATCAAGCAAAAACTAGCAAACATGAAATCTTATGTGGTGGATTTTATGTTCCAACTTATGCCATTTAGGACTGACTTATGAATAGAGTAGAGTTTTTAGTTTGATAAAAGGTGACCTATGAAAATCGACAACTAAGGATAGTTTTGCATAAGTTTTGGTGAGGGACGTCATTTCTCTGAGATAATGACTAGATAGAGAAACCAATTTGGAGCCCACTATCAATCCTCTGATCGTGTGATCGTTGACAACTTCTTCCAGGTAGGATGTTGTTTAAGAAAATGAGTAATTTATTTTTAGTGGTTTGGTGTAGAGAAGAAAGTGTGCACTATGATTCAATTTTTCAACCATCAGTTGGGCATGACTTCCAGCATATAGGTTGCCCACAATTTTAAATGAGCTACAGATGCAACACACAGGAATGATATGAAAATATTTTAAACCCAAATCCACAATGACATTCGATGAGAGCAATGATGAATATGCAAGAGTATGTCTTTCACTAATGCAATACAAAAATAAAAAGAATGGTTCTTTTTAGTCCAAAATACGAGTGTCAATGAGACAAATAGAAGAGAAAGAATGTTCCAAGGGAGAAAAATTAATGTGAACTATTTCAAAAGGAAATAGACACACAATAATTTCACCTAGGAATGAACAATGCAAAAGAACCCCTGATGGGTCCCACCGGGTGTGCCAAAATGTTTCACCGAATAATTATTGTTGTGCGATAAAATAGATAAGATAAAAAGGTCAAGGAGGAATACCTGTGATATGTAGGTTGAAGGTTGAATGTGCGCGTTATTGAATTTATCCAAGCTAATTGTAGAGAAATCCTTTTTGTCTAGGAAGCAATACATGTAGATACAAAGTAATAACTCCAAATGATATTAAATAACAAGAGTCATAGGACTCGCTAGCAAGGATAGATCTCGGGAAGTGTGATGCTTGCTCAATTCTTTGGCAATCCTCTATTTTTTATCAAATCAATGAAAGTAAATACAAGAAATAAAGGTCCTATTGCTAACACTTTGATTTAGGTATCTCAAAACGTTATCAACAAACTAGATTAAGAAAAGTATTAAAATATAAACTAATCTAGCATCAAGAAAGGTATGTTTTTGGTTGGGACAGGTCACATGGGTGTTAGGTAAGGTCACAGAGGTATCTAGTAAGGTCTAGGTGGAGTTTAGGTGATGTTAGAGGTATTTTGGTGAAGGTTAACAGAAAACACAGTGACTCGATATCGGTCTAATGATCGATGCTTTGGTAGAGAGGGGAGACCAACGACGGTTAAGGTGACCGACGTCGGTAGGGGAAATTTGATAGTAAATTATTAAACAGAGGTTTTTAGGCTCTCTGTGATTGCACAAAGAGATAGGGTAGTACGGTTTGGATCATAATATGGATGATAAGACTCAAGGATACTAAGGAGGAGGTTTAGAATGGTGAAAATGCTTGGGATGGTTGAATAGTGGGTTGGTGGGAAGAAGGTGATGTATAGGAAACAGAGGAAATAAACTACTGAAAGAAGCAAGAGATCTACAAAAGGAATAAGAAAAATGATTAGAATCACAATACTTACTTGATGTCTTACAAATCTTGGGACCTCGGATGGTTAACAATTGATCGAAAAATATTTTTAAGTCCTGTGTTGCGGCAAAAGTATGGCATATGTCCTCCCGTGAGTATTCAAACACTCTAGAAGGGAAAAATGTCATTTGTCTTGCACTGTGGTTGTGTGTGTTCATCGTCTAGAGGCAAAAGGGCTTGAAGATTTGCACTCGAATGTAATAAGGCTCCCATTACTGATTGACCAACCCATGTAAAGAGTTGTGAAAGTGTATATAAGGTAACCAATGGTGGTTAGGTGACTGGTGTTGGTTAAGGGATAGTTAGCATCGGTTAAGGTGGGAAAGTCTAGGTTTACCAAAAATAGGTAGATCTTTACTATTTTTGGCGTGATTTTGATTGAGTCCGCTTAGGGAAGTGGATTTCATGTGAGAGAAGGAAGGAAGGTCATAGAAGAAGTCCAATTAGGTTTAGGAAGAAGTCTTAGTTAGTTAGGTTAAGTGGTGACTCAACACTGGGAGTGATGACTCGGTCATTGTGAGTTAAATGCCCCTGGAATGGGTCTAGGGTGAGGTGTAATGATGAGGTGGAGGTGTGAGGGTGAAATTAACTTAATTAAATTAATTAAATTAATTAATAATGTGAGGATGAATATTAGTATAGGATGAAGGGGTCATGATTAATTAAATATATTACGTTAATTGATTGAAGGGGACCAAGGGGAGTGTGACCCAAATTTGGTGTCTACACTAGGTGTTTAAGCATGACATTGTGATCAAGTGTTGAATGTTTGGGTCTATATCTTACTTTCCCTTTTCCTCTCTTTCCTCTTTCCTCTACTTGAAATGCTAATATTATGAAAATTATAATCCTAAACAACTTTGGAAATAGGTGATTTACTATGATAGTTTGAATATTAGAGGGATTATTTACATCTCCATTTTTAAACAAAGGTATGGTTAAGCTAGTTTTCCATTTTGTTGAGTATCCATTTTGAATGACCTCATTGGAAATTTATTTTATTGAGGTGAAAGGACATTCACTCCCCATTTAGATTCTATTTTTGAAGGTTTTATATTAACCAGGATTTACTAGTTACTATCTTTTTAATCCCTAGTATGAGGTCCTAAATAGTGAAAAGTACTTCATTGATAGAGACAATGGGACGAATGTATTAATCATTTTTATAGTTATATAACTACTTTGAATATTCCATGCAATATATTGTTGTGTTGTTCTCTATTTTCTTATCATCCCATTGAAACACCCTCCAAAATCTCTTTGGTTCATGTTCGTAGATAAAGCGGCTCCTTCCTTATGGCTCTAGTGTACTTTTTTCTTCAACATTTTCTTATATATTTTTCTATTTTCCTTTCTTCTAATATCCTTCACACTATCTTTCACTTTTTGTTGTACCACAAGTTTATTGGGAAGTTGTTTATTTTTTGATTTAGGTATCTTACACATGTTCATGAATTCTTGAATTTTGTGTATTAACATCTCAATCTAACTCGTAATATATACCAATCATAGGTGCTCCTTTTCTTAGAGTTTGGTCTCTAGTGTTTCTTTGAAATCTTGCTAATTTTTCTCTGTCAAGAGGATGTGTCCTTTAGGAGGAGGCTTACTTTATTTACACCGATGTGATTGTCATGTTTTTTTCCCTCGCAATGGAGTTTCACAAAAATTGGGTTGATGTCCGATTTAAGTTCCACTAGAGAATATTCAAATTCTAGCTCTTCTATCATGGCCACACAATGTTGAGAGAAAATAACATAGTCATTTACACTTTACCTATTATTAAATTTTTGCTCATAATTGTTTTTATTTTTCCCATTATCTTACACCATTACATATAAACAAATTATGAATGTTATATAAGCTTAATATTTCTTCTCCAAATTGTTTAATACCCCATGTTTATCCTCTTAGACCCTAAACCATTGCTTATTTTCATCATTTGTCATCCAAAGCGAATATGTATCTAGATCTTAATTATTTCCTAGAGTGCTTACTTTCTTGTTTGTTGTCCTTGAATTGAAATATTTTATTAAAAATATCCCTCCAATCTTAACGTAGACTAAAATATCCTCGTTATAGAGGAATATGGTTACGTATGGTATAAATATTTCTTATTAAAAATTTGGGGTTCTTGGTGTAAAATGACATGAAAGCGGCGACATTGATAACATGTGAATATGCAATCTTCATTAGAAAACATGTCATCCTTCACACTCATAAGTGAGACCTTCCCATGCAATATTTAAGTTGATACAATTTTTTTGTGTAGTTTTCATTACTTACATAATAGAGATCAATGGTTTGTATTGGCAAGAATGGTGAGACAACCGTAAAGCCCTTGCTCGTTGGTTTAGTCTTCAGAGATTTCACATTTACAAGAGATGGTTTTAATGTCGATTTGATTTCTAACAGATTAGGTAGAAGTAGAAAACTTGGGATGACATTGTTCTTGGGGAAGGAATCCCATACGTCTTTAAGTGATCTGACCTAGGAAGGATGGTAACATGATTTCTTAAATTTCTTTTGGTTTCTACATATGTTTTATGGGGATTTAGTATGTAATAGTTTGGTTGAAAAAAATGTGTAGCTATGATAAGAGACCAATGAGGACTTATAACTACTTGCAGCAATATCTTCCTACTATAGGGTTCAAATATCCTTCATTACGTCTTGTTGGATTATGTACCACTTTCTAAGATCTCAATTTGCATAGATTGGGAGAGCGCTAAAAATGATCCGTGGGTATAAATTTTACATTGTATACAAGTCCCCCATGCCTTTACATGAGATTATTTTGTGCGGGCCATGTAGTGAAAATATTATTTTGCATGAGCCCACATTTTGGGGTGATGCTCACATAAATCTAACCTAAAGATGTGAGGAAATCGGTGGTAGTCCTACTTTCTTTGAGTTATTTATGAAATGGTCACATGGAATTCAATAGACGCATTTACTTTCAAAAGAAAGTGTAATGTCTTATTAGTATGGTGACATGTTCTCCATCTTTCATCCACACTCCACACTATCTATCCTTTATAAATATTATTTGCACTCAAATTAAACAAATTATCCTTTGGGAATTTTAGTCGACCATGTTATGAGAGGGAATTAAAAGAATTAATAAAAAGGAAAATTCTCCTAAAAACTTCTAAACACCTTCTAGATATCATTATCATTAGGATGAATTAGGAAAAAAACAAATACTAGATATCAACAATGAGGATTCATTAGTCCTTATAACTACCACTCACGATATCAACAAATGTATTTAGACATTTTACTATGTTATGTTTAAATTTTCAGATTTGTCTAGATATTTATTAAATGCTTGTTTGTGGAGAACTTATAATTACATCGTAAGGTGTTCTATAGTGAACTAAACCTTGTTGGGACCGACACATGTCAAGTAAATGGGCTCTCAAAATTTATTTTTCCATTGATGTTGAAATATGACGGTGGAGGCACTAGGTACTAGTCGTGGGTGTCTACGCTCTAATTTTCAAAAACTAAAAAGAGATGAACATGTCACCAGATATGTATAGAGTGCCCACCAAGCTTCCTCCATGAAGGATTCTCGGGGCTCAATCATCGACAAAATCACTCATTTGCAGAGCGCCCATGATGTGTACCAGAAGAAATTTGCATGTTGTGCTATTTTAGGTCGATTTATGTTGCGGAAGGGTCTCTAAGATGAGATTCCAGAAGGGAAACCATTGTTTACATAGGGGAATATGTTCTGAGCTTGATTTATGGAGGCCAATTTTGAATATGCCTAGAGAAAAGGTATAGCTTCCTAGGGGATTCTATAGATGGGGTCTTTTATGTAATTTGGGGGCTCAAGTTTGGTAGAAAAAATATATTCTCTATGCAAATGTATGTGTATGTGATTTCTATGGATTCATATGACAAGATACTTGGCTTAAGACTAAGCCCCGCCAATGGGTGGTTGTGTGATTTCCTATGTAGTCATGGGGTCTTATATTTATATGTTGTGTAGCCATGCAATTGAATCGTCTTTGTGGAAGTACGATGCAAGGAAGTATTCACATGGTAGGATTAAGTCTCCTCCTATTTCATCTCTTTTGAGAATGGATAATGTGCTAAAATTATCTTTGTGTTATAGTGGAGACTTATGTCTACATTATGCAAGTTGGAGGGTTGATTGATGATTTATTGAGGAGGAGTGGGAGGTGTGCGAGGCTTGAAAGAAGGGTTAGTTAAGAATGGTGCAGCCTGGATAGTGGTGGAATGTTAGAAAATTTGGTCTTATGTTCAATACTAAATCTTAATTTTCTAATTCAATTAGCTCCAAAAACCATTGATTTCATTTGTTACAAGATTCATCTGGATCAAAGACGCATGGTGGGCCTCTTTGGGTATTTCCCATTGTTAAGGTTGGTGTGATTTCTTTTGTGATTTGGTGTACTATTTAGGAATTGATCCTCTAGGAATTAATGGGTGTTCACATTCTCGTAGGCAATTTGGGAATGTTGCACCCACCTTTGAAGATGGAAAAAGAGGTCACAATTTGGTGAAAAAGGGAGACATGATCATAAATGTTTCCACATAAGATGGCCTAAGAATCAATGGCCTTGTTCTAAACTTGTACTAATCAATAACCACGAATCTCACCAGATCAAAATAGCCAATAAGCTAGAGATTTTACTCTATGAGAAGGATGGATGCCCATAGACTATCATAGAGTTTATGATGACGAGTAGGTATGTATTCTAGTATGTTTTTTATGATCTTCAGATCTAGTTCCATTAAGGCTCTGATATTGACATTAATTTTTGTAACTGTGCATTGTGTTGTTTTATGAGGGATTTTCATTGTATAAAATACCATGCCCAATAATGGTGTTGTCTATCTCTGTAAGAATGCAAAACACATGTTTCATAAATTGATTCATTTGCAATTGATAATCTTCGGTTCCCCATGACTTATTGTAATGCATTATGTTGAAAATAAAATCACTGATTTCTACTTCCTTCTGGTCATCCAAGCCAACAAAATTTGCCCCAGCCATAACTTGGTTTCTGAAATATTTTACCATATATAGAATTGTGCAGAAAAATATTTAATGTAGTTTTAGGGCCATTATTTATGACCCACCGAGCTACTCATTGTCAAGAAAATTAATGGTCATAGATTAGAAAAAATGAAACCCCTCAACAATATTTTTCTTGCTCAATAGGTTGCCAACATATGTGATTGTTACATAGATTTGATTTTAACTCATAACATATTTTGTAATTTCAGGTATGATTCAAGTTCACTTTGGATTTTTTTGTAATGAGATAGATTGGCAAAAATCTCAATGCTATGTATTCCTTTGTGTATAGTTCATATTGAGCAGTTCATGCTTTGAATAAATCTTGTTAAGAACATTTGCATTGTCCTTCTAATAAATATTTCGTTGGGCATTAATGGAGAAAATACTCTACACTTGATACATTTGCATAAATATAGAGGTAAAGCTGTAAGTATTGAATTAGCTGCATTTACCAAGTTGAAGTGGGTTGGTCATGCCTATTCTTCCTCACTTCATTTCATTTCTTGGTTTTATGTTTTGGTATTTTTATGCATGATGATCACACATACCTGGTTTTGTAGGTCATTGATTGTTTTTTAATATGACAAGAATGGTGACAACGCTTTACACAAATGTAAATCTTTTTTTTCACTATGTTGTTATCGAACTCCTAGAAACTAGTGGTTTTAATCAAGAAGTTTTTATGCTTGCATTTTAAGTATGCCATAAATGAATCTAAAATATGTACTGTCTAACATTTCACTTGAATTTTTACCCTATTGTCTCATGTTGCACTAGTTTTGATCATTTCTCTCTATGAATGTCAAGAGAGATGTTGTAAGTATGTCTCTCGTAAGGGAAATTATAGACAGAATATGTATATGCTTTCATGAGTCGAGTAATTATTTTTCTTTCAAGTGTTTGTGTTTAAGATAATAATTGCTTGCTTTTTTATCTTGATGGGTTTCAAAACCCTTTGAGTCTTATGATCCTAAGACTTCTGAAGTTTATGAACTAAGGTTTTTTTTTTTGAAATCTCATTGCACAAGCAAGGAAGGATAATATTTTTGTGAAAATTGTACAGGGAAGGTCGGATGATGAAAATACAAGATGGAATTCTAAGCGATGAACTGTGTTGCTTATGGAGAGTTGTGGTATAGACATGGGTTTTCAGATTTGGATATGAAAATTTTGCAGTGATCTAATTCCCTCCTAAAATTTTAGTCCCCAACCTTCAAACACTTAAATTATTAATAAAAGATATGTAACATTAAACACTCGATAGATTCCTTTATGAGAATGACACTTACATTGTCAATGAAATCTTAGCTAATATAATTTATTATTATGTTATTATGTTATTATGTCCCCACATATTAAAAATTGATGGTAATGTTTTGAGTATCTCATAATTAGTGAACCATGTGCAATATTACAAGAATAATTGGATGATTGTTTCAACATAGAAAATGTGGTTCAAATATATGTGTCTTTGGCATTATTTTGTGTGTTCTTTGGTGCATATAATTTGACATGATTAATTTCAAAAATTTGGACTGATTGTGTTAATTTGAATTCTTGTGGTTTTCCTTGATTAAAATTTTCTTATGTGAAACATATGGAAAATTTGAGATTAGTGTCATTGTTTTTGAATTGTAGTGCTCGACACTTTTGAACAAAAAGAAAATTAAAAATAGGGGGAAGTTAATGTAAATGACATGACTGGTACACATCAGTGGAGAGTGACACATCCTCACACCATTTCAGACCTTTCCTTTTCCCTACATAATAATTCAAGCATGTTATTTTAATCCAAAGGCGCTAGCCATGTGAAACCTAGGCTAGCATTAAAAAAATTAGCAGTAGTTGGATGGTGGGCAGTTGGGAGAATGGTAATGGATTTGTTTTTCAGATGTCTTAGCCTGTAAGTACCCGGCATATATTCTTGCAAAATGTGGATGCATGCGTAAGGCATGTAGACTGTTCGCCAAAATTCCAAGGTTGTAGGATATGCACAAATGGGAGTAGTAGAGCTAAGCTTGGAGGGCCCTACCATGGTGGCTCTAGATTCAAACCTGGGAGTGGTGGATGCATGTCTATGATGCCTTCATAGAGCTCATGGAGCATACTCTACCTGGTGCTGGGAAGTTATATGAGGGACTTTCTCTCCATGGTTGTGTGACACACAAAGATTGATCTTGTAAGAATAAGTTATTTCTTTCCAAAACACCAGAAGAGCCCATTTTATTATTGACCATGGGACACAGGAAATTTGGTCTTTTTTTTCTTGAAAATTGGTTCATCCATTGAGAAAATAAGACCTTGGATAGAGAGGGCTCATGGGGATGCATTTTCCTCCTGACAAAACATAGTCCTAACCTCATTTAGGTCAAATAGTGGTTTGTGAAATCACCTCCCAAATCTCATAAATGAATGCCATCAGAAGTGTTGCTTTTGCTCCCTATAAATTCTTTGTGCTTTTGTTTATCCGAGATATGCCTAGGTTCAAGATGTTGTAGCTCCTCATTTCGAATAAACTCGGTATTGCATTTTGCATGTATGCTTAGAGTGGCTTGTTATGGGTCGAGCTATGTATATATGAAGGGATTAAAAATGAGAGCTTGTTGTATTTATTTTTTTATGATGGCTCACATTCTACCTCACTGGCTCGACCATTTATACATTGTCTCGGTTGGGATGTTTATTATATCTTGTTATGTAACCCAACTATTCTATTTTTCTGAGTGCTTGAGATTTGTATGTGTTTCACCCAGTTAGTTATCTAGCCCGAGATGTGTTGGGTTTTATGTTTTGGGTCTATTTATGGCTTTCACATGATACTTGGTCTTTCTATGGATGTGCATTATGAATGTTAAGGTCATGATTTTTTTCTCCCATCTCTCTCTTCCCATTCATTTCTCCATGAGCCCTTCCCACTTGGCTCAAGCCTTCACTGTTCACTTTGGGTTTGAGTTCCTTGCATTGTTGGGGTTTACGATGCATCTCAAGTTATTCTCACATTTTGAGACTTCCAAAACCTACACAAGCTTATTTTCCTACCGACACTTTTTCTGAGCTATGAGTTTGAGTTGGGCATTGGATGACCTTGCCGTTGTATGACCATCATTTTACTTTTACCCTAAATGTGGAAGCATGTGCTTAGCATGCAAACTTTGTGATAGAAATTATGAAAGAAACACAACCCCATGGCTTGTGAAGCAATACCAACATGCCAAATATCTTGAGGAAACCATAAAATTATTCATCAATGTGTCAGTCCAGCATGTGGTGGATTTTTGGTGAATGTAAACCATTCAACTAAATTCCTTGCCACAACTTTTTCGATTCATTTTCGCTCACACATGGTTCATCTCTCCTTATCTTTCATAATTATTGTTATTTAAGTTTTCATTTTGTTATCTTGTAAAATTGATGATGGCAATTTTATAGGTAACCATACCAAATTTTGTCCTGGTCCCTCGTCAGGGACCCCTCTATGTTGGAATGTTACAAAATCCCTTTCTGGGAAATCTAGTTCTCCGAACTTAGCCATTTCGGTCCTTTTTGGGCTGGGCATACCTTTTATCGTGTAACACAGAATAAACCTGCGCCCCCTTTCATTTCCTTTGGTGCACCCTTTGAAGTGTCGACACATGTTTTGGTGCACCTTCCCATGATGCGCCTTTCTTGCATGCGCAAGGCGCATGCGCCTTCATGTTAACAACTAAATTGTTGCGCCGTATTTTGGTGCGCCAAAGGGCACAAGGAATGAGGTGTTGACAGTCGTAAACTTGCGCCAAAGGCGCAAGTATTTTCGTGTTGACACACGTTTTGGTGCGCCAAAGGGTGCACAGTTTTACGTGTCGACACATGTTTTGGTGCACCTCTTGAAAAAGTGGTTGGCACATTTATTGCACCTTTGCCTATATATAGGTGCATCCACCCTGTCACTTTCACCAATTCAAAACACGTGATAACTTTATTCCTCTGCACCTGTCAGCACGCCCGTCATCCTCGTGTCGCGTTCGTGGACCCCGCTTCGTCTCTCACATTCTATATATTCCGGGTAGGTGGTTCTTACTCCTCTTGTGTTTTGTTTTGGTTGTTTGTGTGGTAGGATAGAATGAATATGCAAATCCATTAAACCCTCCTACCATTCTTGCAACCTTTCCCCCCAAACTGTTTTCATCCTCTTTCCAGATCTGTTGGTCAAGAGGGCTCTGCCTCAAAAAATCAACCTGGATCTCTTTGTTCCCCCTTCACCATCTAAAATCCCTGAAAAAGAGGCCTGAAAGATCACAAACCTGTCGGGAAAGAAAGAAAACCTTAAAGATTAGTTTAAAAACTATGTTTTTCTCTTGGCGCAATCACCACTCTGTTGCATAAAAATACACACAAGGCGCACTTTTCCCACTTGCAACACGCTTAATCCCCGCGCCATGTGAAAACCAAGTAAATCCTAAAAATTGGCGTGGGTGCATACCCTATTACAGCAACATAGTGTCATGCAAGCTTTCCTGCGCCACGCCAAAGTCCCCTTCTACGCACCTAAATTTAGTGTTACACGCAATAAACTGCGCCCTTTGGCGCACCAAACTTCCATGTTGCATAAAAATACTTGCGCCATAGGCACACCCTGCACCCATGCAACACCAACATTCCTTGTGCCAAGTATAAAACTGCATAACGGCGCAGGCGCATCCCCGCTTACAATAACATGATGTCATATGCAAAATCCTTGCGCCCTGTGCCCTTTGGCGCTGATTTGTTCCCTGTAACACTCGATTCAGTGTGCCATTCTAATAGCTCTGCAGCCTACAGTATTCCTGCACCCTATGCCCTGAGGCCTTAAAATTGCTAACTCCTCATTCTATTTTGTAGTGCTTTAATGGAAGATCTGACAGCTAATATGGCTCTTTGGCGTTGGACTTCTCTTCTTCTTCTTGCAGATCAACAACTGAACTCAGATCCATATATGTCTACATCAAGCAAGAAGCCAACCAAGTCAAAGGGTAAAGCTAAGCTTACGGAAGAAGAAATGAAATACAAGTACCGGAGGGTTAGAATGCCCGAGTCCCTGTAAAATGTGACCGGATACAAGACACTTTGAGCTCGAGTCACATCGACATGGAGGATTTTTGGGCCAGAACTAGGAGAGTCACAGGGAGTCCCTAGATGGACAAACTTGTAGGCAGTGGCCCGTATTTTGCTGGGGGGATCCCCGTCAGTGCAGTAAACAATGAATTCATGATGGTAGTGGCCCACTGCTACAACAAAGACACAAGGTGTGTCCAAAATGAAAAGGGCGAAGTCGTGATCAACTTCGCTAGCCCAACACTTCAAAATCATGCTAGGCATCCCTCACCACCGACACTTTGTGGCTGTGAGCCAAGAGGATTGCATCGAGGCTTGGGAGGACAATGAAGACCAGTGCATGCAACTGATGAATGAGGTGTACCTAAAGAACAAGAAGGTGATAACCAGATGGCCACAGGTTATTCACCGTAGCGAATTCTCCGAGGAACTGAGTGATACTATCATGTTCCTAAGCAGAGTATTTGGGCTTTCTGATGCCCATTACTTTCATAAACGGATGCTCAAGTATTTGGATACCATGAACAAGAATGTACCTGATCAATGCTTCGAGTGGGCAGAGATAATAAGCAAAGCACCATATCTGAATAACTCCAACAACTCACCACAATGGGGAGGTTCTACATGAACTCCTACGTAGTCTATGCTGCAGCCTCGGAAAGGGATTATCTAGCATTGAGCCGATGCGGGGTTTGGCCCTAGGTAAAAATATATGAATACTACCCGAGCTGAAACTGGAGAACAACATCCCACAGTTTACGAAGATCAATGATGCTTTCTTCTATGGCATCGTCTACCTTTTGAGGCCAAACATGACTCACGGTCGAACGACCAAGAGCATTGTCACAGCAACAGAGAAGTGGGGGGCCTTATTTACACAATTTCCCACCTTCACCTATCTCAGGGCAGCTAACTTCCTGGGTGAGCCCACCAAATTACCGAGATATGCCGGCCCCAAGCTGATCCTGTTGGAGCTATCCAGACAGCTCGTGACATACCATGAAAAGTGCCTGAAGAGAAAGAAGGGTGGAACTCCTTTCCCCCTTACAGTGGGCAGATACACATGCATCTCTCACCACAAATCCTAGGAAATGGTTTCCGACCTAGAACTACTCAATCTAAAGCACAACTTCCCGGCGAGGCCCACTTTTAATCCAAGGAATTGCCTCCCCAAGGAAAAACTCTATCCGATCCACATTCCATAGATTGAGGACATCTATATCGACCTATATCATGAGGTCGAACTTAGAAGGAAGGACCACTCCCGCTTGGCCTTAGTAGAGATTATTCAATACGACATGGCCATTGTTCCAAAGGGTTATCAAACTACCGATCAAGAAGTTGATCAGGTATATCTGGATACAAATGGGGACAACTAGCCATTTGCTACGATCGACAGAACAAAAGCACCCCAGACCATTGAAGAAAGGGTCAAAGAAACTTTGCGGAGGACAGAACATTGGTGCAGGATGAATGGCCTCATCTACCTCGGGGTAGATTTCACTACATCCCCATTGGGCAACGCACCTATCAGGCCAAAGCATCTGCCAAAGGTCAAAGGCAAGGATAAGGAGGGTGAATCAAGCTCTACTTAAGAAGGAGCTCCTGAAAGTCCTCCTTCCACTGCACAAGAACAGGTTGTAAGCCTGGTATCTCCAGAGAAAGAAGCGGCAGAAGGTGTTTCGATGGGCACACCCACTCAGGGTGTCTCCACTATTACAACCACTGAGGTCCCTTCTATCCCTTCTCCCTCTCCTCCTTCTCCTCCTCGCGTGACCCAAGTGACCATTCCTTTGGTCGTGTCCTCTCCCCCATCTTCTACTATTCCCCTTCCTCGTCATCCATCTTCTCTTCTCTCGTGAGCTATCCCCCACCATTTCTTCTCTCATCTCTCAGCTCCCTTCCTTTCCCACGTCTTCCTCCCCTGCAGTGTCCCTTCCCCCTGTGAGCACTTTCTCGGCCTCCCTCTCGATGCCACCACCAAGTGTCTCTACCCATTTCCCCTCGTCCACTGCAGCTGCTCCCTCTTCTACCTCTGGTCCCGTTCCCTTAAGTCCAAAGTGTGGATCTCCCAAGATCTCGAACTAGTAAAAGAGGAAATTCCCTATCACACTAATGGACTTCTTCGTCATCCCGACAAAGGGGGATAAGAAGCAAAATCCCATAACCCGCTTCTCTCAGAGTGCATCAGGGGAAAGAGTGATGGAGATTGCATACCCCGATCCTTCAAAGGGTAAAAAAGATCTGTCTCCGGCAGATTATACAGTGACCCAAGTCACAATGGGAACATCTTCAGAAAGTCTTCAAGGAGAGGCCCTATCTGCAGTGGATGCCCTTTGTAAGAAACTTCAAGAAGCAAAGGAGGAGAAAAGGTTGCTAAAGGAACAAAACAAAAATCTTCTCCACGCCCTATAGAAAATGGGCAATGCACCTCCTACAACTGCCATGGAAACTCCTGAGGTCCT
Source organism: Taxus wallichiana var. yunnanensis (assembly GCA_018340775.1). Classification (NCBI taxonomy): domain Eukaryota; kingdom Viridiplantae; phylum Streptophyta; class Pinopsida; order Cupressales; family Taxaceae; genus Taxus; species Taxus wallichiana. Next base: position 866,303,255 of record CM031242.1, read on the forward strand.
AAGTCAGGACAAGATAAACAAATACGCCAAAATTGGTGAACAAGGTATGGCAGTTTCCACCTGGAGAGATCAAATCCTCAAAGACAGCGAGGAGGTAATAGTCAAGTTCACCGAGTTGTATCAGAACATCAATCAGGCGAACAAAGATCTCCAGGTGATTGCAGGACCTATCTCCGAGGAGTTGGACCATGCAAGGCTGCAACACGAAACATTCCAGAAAATGCTCGACTACTCAGTCGACGATCTAGTAAAATTTGGCGTCTTCAGTCACCCCAGGGTACCCAGCAAGATCCTTGCTGCGTTGGATTACCGGGTCGACCAGATGGAGTTCGTCCTAGAAAAGATTGATAAAGTCAAGGAGGAAGCCCTGGATGCAATGCATCAAATGGAACAAATCATTCTGAGGATGTCTCCAGGCTTGCTTACTCCTTCTTTTCCTTGAGGAAGGTAGATGAAACTATCTCGGATCTTCAAAGAGATCCTCTCGCAAGGGTTAGGGCCAGAAGCCACTTTCGACACCGAATGCATCAACAACCTTCTGGCTTGCCGTGATTTTGTGGGGTTCCTGATGGAGGCAGGAAATGAATATTTCAAACTCCCTGAAAAACTCAGAGATGAGCGGGAGACCTGTGAGGTCATCGGTGATCATACGAAGGGTCCTGCTCAGGATCAACTTCAGCCCATGATCAGTAAATTCATGGAATATCGGACTCAGTTCCACATCACCTCTCCGAACAACAGCAGAAGCAAGATACCCCCTTCCAGCCGCGAGACGATGATGAATAGCTCTCTTCCTCTTGGCTTCTCTTTTTGTAAATATCTAATAGTATGTTGGTACAAATGATGACCTCATCCATGTTGCACCATGGGATGTTGTCATCCACCAAGTTGTCCAAAGTCAACATTGACTTTTAGATATTTTTTAATTAGTTGTTGGTTCCCTTTTGCCTTCTTTCTTCTCCTTCTTCTATATATACTTGGATACTTGTTGTATTCAAGGGATGGATACTTTTCAGATGAAAAATAGAAGTAAGAAGAAAAGACTTTGAGATTTTTGTAACAGAAGAAAATAGTAATACAAATATTAAGACTTTGTGTTGAATATGCGTGTTATGAGCATTTAATCTTTCTTATGTCAGATTTATGTGTTTATTCTGTTGAATCTATCTCTACTTTTTGTCATTTATTCATCAGTATTGCTTTATTCATCTATGTAAGTAGGTTCGGCTCTGTTTACTACCAGCCCAAAACATAGACCCTCTGACCTTTCTGCTTTGGAATTCATTTCTTTTCTCCCTTCAGATCTTTCCTATCTCCCCACCTCATTTCTTTCCCTTCTTTTACAGTTGGAAGTACCTCTACTGGGATGAGATCCCAACCCCGAAGGCAGAATATTGTGAGACTTGCATGATTCCTACTGGTAGAATAACAATAAACCAGTTTCACTTTGCTGACTCAAAGAGGGGCTATGCCCTACACACTGTTGGCTCGTCTATCCATAGATCTGTCCACCCGATAGATTTTCGAACCAACAGTTTTTGGTGACTCTACTGGGGATCGAACAGATCTACAAGATCTATGGTAGTGATATGTTGAAAAACCAATAAAAATCAGAAAAATCACTACCTGTTTGCAAAGTTTAAACTTTTGTTCAAAATCCAAATTTTTGCAAAAGTGATCCAAACTGAATTTTTTTTTCAGAATCCATAGATCGGGACTAGTTAGAGATCTTTAGTTCACTGAGTTTTTACAAAAACCCGTATATTTCCGTAGATCTGAGATTTTGACAGTTTTACAAAAATTTCAAACCCTTGCAAAAAGTCAAATCTAAGATCCGAAAATCAGCCTACTAAGTTGGTCGTATTTTTATCCCCATTAACATTTGTCATTAAACCGCAATCAGTTTTCAAAAGAGGGATAAGTTTAAATATTTAGAAAAGTACATGCTGCTGATTTTTGTCAAAAATCAGAAAATCAGCAAGTACAACCAAAAAGAGTTTTTAAGTTTGCTCCAAAATATTGCAGATCTGGAAGGTACACTGGTGGGTGAACCATTTACTCATAGCAGGAGAGCTCGTGGAGAATTCGATCTTACTTTTGACCTACTTCAAAGGCATAACTTCAGTGTTACACTAGCATGCTTCTCATCATTAAGTTCAGCTAACCGGTCATCCAGGAGCATCTCACCTCCACGAAGGAAGCGTCTCTCACAAGGAACATCTTCGTCACTTAGCAGTGCCTTGCTGCTCAGTGGAACTGTGCTTCCAGCTCGCATCCTTTTTCCAGCCATCCAAATGGCAGTGCCATGGGGAAATGCTATGGGCCCACTCGACTTTGCCACACCCTGTTCATGCAGCTCCCTCACGGGAACCGGAAGAATTTTCCTAAATTTGATGGTAGCGGGAACCAAAGCATGATTCACACATATCTGCATTCATCATGTCATGCAGTATCTTGGATGTGACCCATGAAGATGTGTCAGTTTGCCTTTTTCTAGAGACCTTGCAAGGACCTGCAGCAGAATGGTTCCAACATTTTCTGGCCGGATCTATTACCAGTTGGGCCACCTTGCGAGCTGCATTTGAAGATAGGTATAAGCCTTCCGAAGACGCGTTCGCGTTGTTGTCAAAGATCACTCATCTAAAGAAGGAAGTCAATGAAACTATGCACGATTTCATCACCCGTTTCAATTCACTAATTAACCATGTCCCGCCTACCATGCTTCCGACACCGGAGAATCAGAAGTGTTTCTTCGTCAATGCCATGAGCTCAAAAGTAAGTTTCTTACTCTTGCAAGAACAAGTCGCTACTTTGGTTCTCACCCAAGCTGCTGCCATACGGATTGAAGATAACTTGCTAATATCTGGTGAATTAAAAAGAGAACCGTCCAAGCTTAAAGCTTCAATCCCTTCTCCCGCCACTTCATCTGATCCGGCATTTCAAAAAATGGTGAATGATTTGCTTGCTTTAAAGAAGCAGCTAGCTCAAGCTTCTCCTAGCACTTCATACCAGGATATTCCACGGAGGAACTTTACTTCTAACAACATCTCACAAAGGCCCTGCCTACCCGCAGCTGCTCCACGGTTGGTGCTTGAGGCCCCTCCGATCAATGCTTTAGCCAAAATCAAAGAAGAGGAGCAAAATTATGAAGAACCTTCATCGCCAGGTGAAGATGATCAAGATGTCGGTGAACCGACTGGCGACTCTACTATTGGGTATATGGAATTTGATGAGGAAGAATCTAACAAAAAGAGGGTACCCAAGGATATGCAAGTAGGCAGTCATATGTTGTTTTTACCGCTCGCAAGGAAAAGAAGCAGAAGTGGCTGCCAATATGTAGAAAGTGAAGGCCATGTCACACACACCTCCAACCATCGCTAAATGAGGTAGTCCCCTTCCTGCTCAACCTGTTATTAAGTCTTTTTCAAAAAGATATTTTTCCCCTATCTCCCCTCCGAATCAGTCCTCTCATGTTCCTATCAAGACCAGTAATCCTACCCTACCATCACGAAATGAGGGACTCATTCCTTCATCAATGCAACCCTTGGCCGTGTTTGACATAATCGATCATGCTAAAAAGACCAAAATCCAGATGTCTGAAGCCGAATATCTTCAGTCAAATCCCGAGCAGCTTGTAAGGTTGACTGAATACATCCAAAGCCAAGTTGTCATAACTACTCAGGTTTCCCCAAAAGGAATCCTTTCTACTCCTTCTACATCTCGCATAAACGTTGCCTCGACATCTACGTCAGGAAAGATAGAACCTTTCTATCTCTCCCTCCTAATCAATGGCCACAAACTAAGCAACTGCATAATTGATTCGGGGCTTCCGATAACGTCATGCCGGCAAAAGTCACCCATGCCCTGGGCCTCACCCTTACCAAGCCTTTTGGCAGATGTTATTCCTTGGAAACCAAGCAAGTTCCATTGATCGGTCAAATCAAAGACACGCAGTTTACATTTGTGGCATTCCCAGAGAAGAGAGTGAAGATGACCATCCTTATTGGCGATATTTCGGTGACGTACGGAATTCTATTAGGAAGGAGTTTTTACAGTGAGGTTGGTGGAGAGATTCATATGGACTGGTCTAAGGCAAGGATTCCGTCAAAGGTATAATGCAAATGTTGGAGCCGGAATCACAAAAGAAGTACCTGGTTACTAACTCCGATGACCCCAAAGCCCAAATTCTCTTCGAATCATCAGGGATGGGAAACTATTTCTTGTCTACTGAGTCTGACAAAATGGATGTCCTCATCCAAGCAGAGGATCTTAACAAGATCTGGACATTGCAGTTTGATGGCAGCTGCGCGACTAGTGGGTGTGGCATGGAGCCATGCTGATATCTCTCGAGGAGGAGATTATCCCTCTCTCTTTCAAGTTGTAGTTTTTCAACACGAATAATATGGCTGAGTATGAATCTTTGCTACTTGGCATGCAAGATGCAAAGGAAAGAGGAATCAAGAATCTACAAGTACAGGGTGATGTAGAGCTAGTTGTAAATCAAGTTAAAAGGATATACCAAGTAAAGAATGAAAGGCTCAGACATTACCGCAACGTGGTATGGGACAACATCGAGGAGTTTGATGCTTTTTCAATAAAATTCATCCCAAGAGCTCAGAATGACATGGCCGACTCATTAGCCGTCTCAGCATCCCTCATGCTCCCTCACCCAGGTTTGAAAATAAACACATACACCATTAAGGTGGTTTTCCGCCCAAGCGTGCCGGACAATTCTCAACACTAGCAGGTATTCAACGATGACAATCAACTTATTGCCTTTTTGGAAAAGGCAGAGAATTTTAGTGAGCTTCATTTTTAAGGATCCACTTCCGCATGCCATGATTCTCAGTATCGATCAAGAGGGGGATCCGAAGGAAATGATGGAATATGTCAACTCAAAGGAAATAAAATCCCGAAAGGTTTGGTTTCTCTAGAGTGTTTGTTCGACAGGAATGATCGTTTTGTCAAGAAGAAAAGGTGAGATGATCCTAACTCCTCCCCAGAAACCAAACCGGTCAATTTAGGTTCGGTAGAACATCCGCAGTTTGTAAACATTGGAAAATGTTGCACACCCGAAGAGAAGCGAAAATTCGTCAAGTTGTTGAAGAAATACATGGATGTATTGGCATGGTCCTATGCCGATCTAAAGTCTTTCAAGCCAAAGGATGTCCAACATGACATCCCATTGAAAGAAGATGTCAAACCCTTTCGCCAAAAGTAGAGACACTACAATCCTAAGATCTCAGGTACTATCCAGGCCGAAATTTAGAAAATGTTGGACGCAAGGATCATTTTTCCTATCCATCACAAGTACCTGGGTGGTGAACATTGTACCAGTACGCAAGAAGAATGGCGAGATATGCATATGCGTAGATTTTCATAACTTAAATCAAGCCTCCTTGAAGGACAACTACCCCCTTCCCATAATGGATCAAGTTCTGCAAGCAGTGACTGGATCAGAAATGTTGTCCATGCTTGATGGTTTTTCAGGCTACAATCAAATCGAAGTCTCACCCAAAGACCAATTCAAAACAACATTCACTACCCCTTGGGGTACATTCGCTTATAGCAGGATGCCTTTTGGTCTGACCAATGCCGGTGCCACTTTTCAGTGGGCCATGGACTTTGCATTCAAAGGAATGATGGGAAAAGTCATCATAGTCTACTTGGATGACTTAACTGTGTTCTCTAAACAACGGAATGATCATTGCGATCATTTGGAGCAGGTATTGATTAGATGCCGGGAACATGGAATCTCCCTAAATCCGAAAAAGTCTGTTTTCGGAGTCACAGAGGGAAAGTTGCGTTGGGACACATTGTAAGCAAGGAAGGAACGAAGATAGATGCCGAAAGGGTTAAGGCTATTCAGAGCCTTACTTTACCCTACAAGAAAAACCGGCATTCACTCTTTCTTCGGAAAAGTGAATTTTCTCAGGCGCTTTGTTCCCGACTTTGCTGAAAAGACTCGCCACATATCAAACATGATGAAAGGATCACCAAATTTCTCGGTGGAGCGAAGAAGGAAAGAAGTCATTCAAAGATATAAAAGCCTCGTTGCTCACGCACCAGTCCTGGTATGTCCTGATTTCTCCAAATATTTTATCATGTATAGCTATGCATCCGAACATACTGTGTCGGCTATCTTAATGCAAAAGAATTCTAAGGATGTTGAATCCCGATTGTGTTTATGATCTCTCCTCTCAAGCCTCACGAATTAAAGATGACTCAGTTGGAAAAGCATGCCTTCACCGTGGTCAAAGCAGTCAAGAACTTCAGGTATTACATTCTAAATTCTCATACAACAAGATCTTGGTCCTCGACACTAAGAAATCAAGTCCATCCTAACTCAACAGGAGTTAGGGAGTTTGCGAGGAAATTGGATTGCAAAAGTCCAGGAATACGATCTAGACATAAAACCCACCAAGCTGGTAAGGGGCAAGGGCCTATGTCAGCTTATGGCTGAAAACCGAGATTCAGAAGACCCTGAGGAAAAGGATAATTGCGCCAAGGGAGCACAAAGCCAGCCGGAGAAAGCCGATTCTTTACCCATGGTTCTATTTGTCGCCACCAAAGCGACGAATGGTATTCTGATATCACTTTCTTTCTCACTTATGGTGAGTGTCCAGCTCATCTAACTTCAAAGGAGAAATGTGCCATAAAGCTCAGAGTGGCCAGATATGTCATCTGGGATGACGGTTTATACAAACGCGGAATAGATGGCATCTTCTTGCGATGTGTCGACAAGCCACAACAGATAAAGCTACTGGAGAGCTTTCATGATTCAACCTGTGGTGGTCACTTCTCCTCTTCCGTGACAAAGACACAAGATCATTCGGGCTAGGTACTATTAGCTAACGCTGTTCTAGGATACTGACCACTGGGTAGAAAGTGTGAGCTCTGCCAACAATTTGTCGGCAAGCCAAAATTGGTTGCTTTTCCCCTCAGGCCGGTTGTTATTGATGAACCATTCAGACAGTGGGGAATCGACTTTATCGGAGCACTCCATCCCCAATCGAGTTCGGACATAGTTATGTCCTGACAAAGAATGTGATTACTTCACCAAATGGGTAGAGGCCATACCATCAAACATGCCACTTCAAGTTGTTTGTAGTTTCATTAAAGAGAATATCATTATCAGGTTTGGCGTTCCAAACAAGATTGTTGCTGATAACGCTTCCAATTTCTCCTCACGAGAAGTTGTTGGTTTTTGCTATGAACACGGGATAACCTTGGCCCACACCTGGATTACTACCCCCAGGGAAATGGTCAGGTAGAATCCAGTAATAAAAACTTAGTGACCATCATACGGAAGCTAGTTGATGAGAGTCAGCGGACGTGGCACAAGTCATTATACGATGCTTTGTGGGCAGACCGCATTACTCCCAAGAGGTCTCTCGGTATGTCACCTTTTCAAGTGTTATATGGGACTGACGCCGAGCTTCCCATTTCTGCAGAACTCCCTGCTTGCGCCTTGGCACGAGCAATTGAAGATGAGACTTTCCAAAATTCCCTTGAAAGGAGGATCATGTATCTATCAGAGCTTGAAGAGAAAAGAATAAGAGTGGTCGACAGGATCACCGAACATCAAAATCAAGTTAAGAAATTGTTCGATAAAAAGGCTAAGCAAAGAGATTTCCAAGTGGGAGATCTCATCCTCTTGTGGGACAAACGGAGAGAGCCAAAGGGCATGCATGGGAAATTTGATTCTCTATGGAGAGGGCCTTTCAAGATCAAACAGCTCAACGGAGAAAATAGCTTCTATCTCTCGTATCTAGACAGAACTGATCTCCCGCTTCCCTATAGCAAGCACCTCAAAATATTTAGGAAGTAGAGCTTGCTCTCTTCTTTGTACAGTTTGCTTTTGTTGTGTGTTTGCTTTTGTTGTGTGTTTGCTTTCGTCCTCGCCCTTGTTTTTGACCCTGTTACCCAATGGATAGGCACATGTTGATCTGAGGTTCTCTACCCTTGAGTTTCACTCAAAGATAGTCCCCAGAAAGAGCCAGTTGTTATCCTGTAAAATTGACGAGGGAAATTTTATAGGTAACCATACCAAATTTTGTCCTGGTCCCTCATCAGGGACCCCTCTGCGTTCGGAATGTTACAAAATCCCTTTCCGGGAAATCTAGTTCTCTGAACTTAGCCATTTGGTCCTTTTTGCTGGGTGCACCTTTTATCTCGTGTAATATGTAATAAACCTGTGCCCCCTTTCATTTCCTTTGGCGCACCCTTTGAAGTGTCGACACATGTTTTAATGCACCTTCCCGTGATGCACCTTTCTTGTGTGCGCCAAGGCGCATGTGCCTTCATGTTAACAACTAAATTGTTGCGCCATATTTTGGTGCGCCAAAGGGCGCAAGGAATGAGGTGTTAATAAATGTAAACTTGCATTAAAGGTGCAAGTATTTTCATGTTGACACGCCTTTTGGTGCGCCAAGGGGTACACAGTTTTACGTGTCGACACATGTTTCAATGCACCTCTTGAAAAAATGGTTTGCACATTTATTGCACCTTTGCTATATATAGGCGCATCCGCCCTGTCACTTTCACCAATTCAAAACACGTGATAACTTTATTCCTCTCGCACTGTCAAAGACGCCCATCATCCTCGTGTCATGTGAGTGGACACTTCATCTCTCACATTCTATATATTCGGGTAGGTGGTTCTTACTCCTCTTGTGTTTTGTTTTGGTTGTTTGTGTGGTAGGATAGAATGAATATGCAAATCCATTAAACCCTCCTACCGTTCTTGCAACCTTTCCCCCCAAACCATTTTCATCCTCTTTCTAGATCTGCTGGTCAAGAGGGCTCTACCTCAAAAAATCAACCTGGATCTCTTTGTTGTGCCCCCTTCACCATCTAAAATCCTCAAAAAGAGGCCTGAAAGATCACAAACCTATCAGAAAGAAAGAAAACCTTAAAGATTAGTTTAAAACTATGTTTTTCTCTTGGCGCAATCGCCACTCCTGCTGCATAAAATACAGTCGTGCCAAGAAGGCACACTTTTCCCACTTGCAACACACTTAATCCCCATGCCATGTAAACCAAGTAAATCCTAAAAATTGGTGTGGGTGCATACCCTATTACAGCAACATAGTGTCATGCAAGCTTTCCTGCGCACTGCACCAAAGTCCCCTTCTGCGCACCTAAAGTTAGTGTTACACGCAATAAACCTGCGCCCTTTGGCACACCAAACTTCCATGTTGCATGACAAATACTTGTGCCATAGGCGCACCCTGCACCCATGCAACACCAATATTCCTTACGCCTAGTATAAAATTGTATAACAGCGTAGGCGCATCCCCATTTATAATAACATGATGTCATATGCAAAATCCTTGCGCCCTGTGCCCTTTGGCATTGATTTGTTCCCTGTAACACTCTGATTCAGTGTGCCATTCTAATAGCTCTCTGCACTCAAGTATTCCTACCCCCTATGCCCTGAGGCCTTGAAATTGCTAACTCCTCATTCTATTTTGTAGTGCTTTAATGGAATATCGATGCTTAATATGGCTCTTTGGCATTGGACTTCTCTTCTTCTTCTTACAGATCAGCAACTGAACTCAGATCCATATATGTCTAAATCAAGCAAGAAGCCAACCAAGTCAAAGGGTAAAGCTAAGCTTACTGAAGAAGAAATGAAATACAAGTACCAGAGGGTTAGAATGCCTGAGTCCCAGGAAGAATGTGACCTGGATACAAGACACTTTGAGCTCGGTCACATCGACATGGAGGATTTCTGGGCCAGAATCGGGAGAGTCACAGTGGGAGTCCTGGATGGACAAACTTGTAGCAAAGTGGCTCGTATTTTCCGGGGGATCCCCGTCGGCAAAGATAAACAATGAATTCATGATGGTAGTGGCTCAGCTGCTACAACAAAGACACAAGGTGTGTCCAAAATGAAAAGGGCGAAGTCGTGATCAACCTCACTGCCCGGCACTTCGAAATCATGCTAGGCATCCCTCACCACCGACACTTTGTGGCTGTAAGCCAAGAGGATTGCATCAAGGCTTGGGAGGACAATGAAGACCAGTGCATGCAACTGATGAATGAGGTGTACCTAAAGAACAAGAAGGTGATAACCAGATGGCCACAGGTTATTCACCGTAGTGACTTCTCCGAGGAACTGAGTGATACTATCACGTTCCTAAGTAGAGTATTTGGGCTTTCTGACACCCATTACTTTCATAAATGGATGCTCAGGTACCTAGAGACCATGAACAAGAACGTACCTGATCAACGCTTCGAGTGGGCGGAGATAATAAGCAGCACCATATCCGAACAACTCCAACAACTCACCACAATGGGGAGGTTCTACATGAACTCCTACGTAGTCTATCGCTGCCTCAGAAAGGGATTATCTAGCATTGAGCCGATGCAGGGGTTTGGCCCCAGGTAAAAATATATGAATACTACCAGAGCTAAAACTGGAGAATAGCATCCCGTAGTTTACAAAGATCAACGATGCTTTCTTCTATGGCATCATTTTCCTTTTGAGGCCAAACATGACTCACATTGTCGAACGACTAAGAGCATTGTCATAGCAACAGAGAAGTGGGGATCCTTATTTACACAATTTCCCACCTTCACCTATCTCAGGGCAGCTAACTTCCTGGGTGAGCCCACCAAATTGCCGAGATATGCCGGCCCCAAGCTGATCCTGTTGGAGCTATCCAGATAGCTCGTGACATACCATGAAAAGTGCCTAAAGAGAAAGAAGGGTGGAACTCCTTTCCCCCTTATAGTGGGCAGATACACATGCATCTCTCACCACAAATCCCAGAAATGGTTACCGAGCTAGAACTACTCAATCTGAAGCACAACTTCCCGGCGAGGCCCACTTTTGATCCAAGGAATTGTCTCCCAAGGAAAAAATCGATCCAATCCACATTCCACAGATTGAGGACATCTATATCGACCTATATCATGAGGTCGAACTTAGAAGAAAGGACCACTCCCGCTTGGCCTTAGCAGAGATTATTCAATACGGCGTGGCCATCATTCCAAAGGGTTATCAAACTGCCGATCAAGAAGTTGATTAGGTATATCGGATACGATGGGGACAATGGCCGTTTCTTGCTGATCGACGTAACAAAAGTGCCCCAGACCATTGAATAAAGGGTCAAAGAAACATTGCGGAGGACAGAACATTGGTGCAGGATGAATGGCCTCATCTACCTCGGGGTAGATTTCACTACATCCCCATTGGGCAACGCACCTGTCAGGCCAAAGCATCTGCCAAAGGTCAAAGGCAAGGATAAGGAGGGTGAATCAAGCTCTGCTCAAGAAGGAGCTCCTAAAATTCCTCCTTCCACTGCACAAGAATAGGTTGTAAGCCTGGTATCTCCAGAGAAAGAAGCAGCAGAAGGTGTTTCGGACAGCACACCCACTCAGGGTGTCTCCACTATTACAACCGCTAAGGTCCCTTCTATCCCTTCTCCCTCTCCTCCTTCTCCTCCTCGTGTGACCCAAGTGACCATTCCTTTGGTCGTGTCCTCTCCCCCATCTTCTACTGTTCCCCCTTCCTCGTCATCCATCTTCTCTTCTCTCAAAGAGTTGTCCCCCACCATTTCTTCTCTCATCTCTTAGCTCCCTTCCTTTCCCACGTGTTCCTCCCCTGCAGTGTCCCTTCCCCCTGTGAGCACTTTTTCCTCCTCCCTCTCGATGCCACCACCAAGTGTCTCTACCCACTTCCCCTCGTCCACTGCAGCTGCTCCCTCTTCTACCTTTGGTCTCGTTCCCTTAAGTCCAGCATGGATCTCCCAGCATCTGAACTAGAAAAAGAGGAAAGTCCCTATCACACCGATGGACTTCTCCATCATCCCAGCAAAGGGGGCTAAGAAGCAAAATCCCATAACCCGCTTCTCTCAGAGTGCATCAGGGGAAAGAGTGATGGAGATTACATACCCCAATCCTTCAAAGGGTAAAAAAGATCTGTCTCCGGCAGATTATATAGTGACCCAAGTCACAATGGGAACATCTTCAGAAAGTCTTCAAGGAGAGGCCCTATCTGCAAGTGGATGCCCTTTGTAAGAAACTTCAAGAAGAAAAGGAGGAGAAAAGGTTGCTAAAGGAACAAAACAAAAATCTTCTCCACGCCCTGCAGAAAATGGGCAATGCACCTCCTACAACTACCACGGAAACTCCTAAGGTCCTAAGTTGAGACAAAATAAACAAATACGCCAAAATTGTTGATCAAGGTATGGCAGTTTCCGCCTAGAGAGATCAAATCCTCGAAGAAACGAGGAGGTAATAGTCGAGAAAATATTCGACTACTCTGGGCCGACGATCTAGTAAAATTTTGTGTCTTCAAATCACCTCAGGTACCCAAAGAAGATCCTTGCTACGTTGGATTACCGGGTCGACTAGATGGAGTTCATCCTAGAAAAGATTGATAAAGTCAAGGAGGAAGCCCTGGATGCAATGCATAAAATGGAACAAATCGTTTTGAGGATGTCTCCAGGCTTGCTTACTCCTTTTTCCTTGAGGAAGGAAGACGAAACTATCTGGATCTTCAAAGAGATCCTCTCGCAAGGGTTAGGGCCAGAAGCCACTTTCAACACCGAATGCATCAACAACCTTCGCTTGCCGTGATTTTTTGGGTTTCCTGATGGAGGTAAGAAATGAATATTTCAAACTCCCTAAAAAACTCAGAGATGAGTGGGAGACCTATGAGGTCATCGGTGATCATATGAAGGGTCCTGCTCAGGATCAACTTCAGCCCATGATCACTAAATTCATGGAATATCGGACTCAGTTCCACATCACCTCTCCCGAACAACAGCAGAAGCAAGATACCCCTTCCTAACCGCGAGATGACGATGAATAGCTCTCTTCCTCTTGGCTTCTCTTTTTGTAAATATCTAATAGTATGTTGGTACAAATGATGACCTCATCCATGTTGCACCATGGGATGTTGTCATCCACCAAGTTGTCCAAAGTCAACATTGACTTTTAGATATTTTGTAGATATTTTTTGTAAATTAGTTGTTGGTTCCCTTTTTCCTTCTTTCTTCTCCTTCTTCTATATATACTTGGATACTTGTTGTATTCAAGGGATGGATACTTTTCAGATGAAAAATAGAAGTAAGAAGAAAAGACTTTGAGCTTTTTGTAACAGAAGAAAATAGTAATACAAATATTAAGACTTTGTGCTGAATATCTGTGTTATGAGCATTTAATCTTTCTTATGTCAGATTTATGTGTTTATTCTGTTGAATCTATCTCTACTTTTTTGTCATTTATTCATCAGTATTGCTTTATTCGTCTATGTAAGTAGGTTCGGCTCTGTTTACTACCAGCCCAAAACATAGACCCTCTGACCTTTCTGCTTTGGAATTCATTTCTTTTCTCCCTTCAGATATTTCCTATCTCCCCACCTCGTTTCTTTCCCTTCTTTTACAGTTGGAAGTACCTCTATTGGGATGAGATCCCAACCCCCGAAGGCAAAATATTGTGAGACTTGCATGCATTCTGCCGGTAGAATAGAATAAACCAGTTTCACTTTATCGACTCAAAGAGAGGCTATGCCCTCGCACACTATTGGCTCAAATCTATCCATATATCCGTACACCCGATGATTTTGACCAACACATTTGACAAAATAAAATTTTAAACCATAGGATAATCATACATTTGATTTTTTTAAATAAACTTGTTTTTAAAACAATAAAACGTTATATCGTAACTTATGAAATTTAATATTCCTTAGTAGACAATGATGAACTTAAACCCTCTCTTCGAGATGAACTAGAAAACTTTCTAACAAAATTATATTGTTACATAAGTACCCTTTTATTAATAGGTTAAGGTTGAGCTCCATGTAAATATGTTGACTGTTCCTTTGTTAAAACTAGTAAATCATAATTTTTGGAGACTCACAAAAAAACCTTCCTAACTCTTGAAAGGAGATGTTAAGTTTCCTTCGTTTACCTTGTTATGTGAGGATGTACTCCAATCCTTAGATTAACCTTGAATGATCATATGTGATCTTTTTGCTTTCCTTCTAGGATCCCTATTACCCCATTTTGCAGTTGTAGGAAGTTAAAAAAATTGAAAATTTGGGTTTTTTATCGGCCCGCCATGTGGGCCCTAAACAACGAAATGCTTTTCCACCTTCGCAAACCCTAGTATTTTTACTAGACAATTGCTTGGAACCTTCAATTTGGGGAAAAAAATCTTCTTGATAGTTTGGAAAAGGCATTTTGTAGGCCTCCAATCATAGTTTGACTAGGTAAAACTGGACCAATTATGACTGGTGGCTCTAGAAAACCTATCGTTGTTTGAAACCCGTTTACCAGTTCTCAATTTCATCGACTGGTGAATTATCCATATATAGGGGAACTTGTAGGAAATTTCTCATTGCACATTCATCCATCAAATGTTAGTTTTGGACGTGGTTTTTGAGCCCTCAAGCTAACTTTTGATCATTTGCAACTAGGCCAATTACAACCGATGGCCTCGAAAAATTTGGTCGCTAATCGTAAAGCCATTAATCGATCTGAAATCCTTAAGTTCCTATGAACTTTTTGGTGTATATGAGGACACATAAAAAATTTACCTTGGTGGTGTTTTCTCATCAGAAGATAGTTTTTGAACGCACTTTCTTAGCCTCTAAGCCTAAATTGAACATTTTTGCAACTAGCAGGGAAACATGTAAAACAAAGTTGTAGGACCCAATTCAAATTGGAAAGCCATCGCAGAAACTTATTAACACTTAGAAATAACTATTTGAAACTATATCATGTGACTTGTTGGTAGAAATTGGACCTTTGGCAAAATAGTCTCTCTCTCTCTTCCCTATCTCTTTCTCTCTCCTTGGTTAAGAAATGAAGTTAAATGAAATGAAATATACATGTCTCTAACCCTCTCCTTTTGAATGCAAATTATTATTATTATGTAAATGGAAAACTGAAAACATTAATTATGCTAGATTTAGGTGCATGCCATGTCAACGATTTATCATTGATTTCATGCTCACATGGTTTTGTAGGATGGAAGTAAGATGGCAAAAAGGCATGGTGTAATTCATTGTTTATTATTGTAATTTATATATGTTATTGGAAAATGTTTATATGTATAATGTATTTCCATGTTACAAAAAATTATATTTGAAATTTTGTAATATGTATGAGATGCTAGTTTTAGGGATGCCTTGGGAAATGTGCATTTAATCATAGGTACAATTTTAATTTAGATTTATATATGGTAAAAAAAGGTGTATATATATATGTTAAATGAATTTGAATTTAATATCTTGTAGTGCATTTCCAGTGTGTAATAGATGATTAAATAATTGGTGTGTTGTATTCTTTACCTTAAAATGTAATAAAGAAATCTAACCAACATGCAACCTTAGTTTAAAACTAGTGCATATCTACCCTTCTCGCATGATCTTTCTTAGCACAAAAGAAACTTAAAACCATAGAA
Organism: Taxus wallichiana var. yunnanensis; assembly: GCA_018340775.1. Taxonomy (NCBI): domain Eukaryota; kingdom Viridiplantae; phylum Streptophyta; class Pinopsida; order Cupressales; family Taxaceae; genus Taxus; species Taxus wallichiana. The sequence goes on from CM031242.1 coordinate 866,318,681, forward strand.
TGAACTTAAACCTTTACACTCTATGGCACCTTCTAGTTTAAGTAAATAAGAGCCCAAATTTTTGAGTTTTTCATCATAGCCTATATGTTTAGTGACATCGTCGTGAACCCGATGGTTAGGAACGACATGGTCAAAATTATTTGGAGTAAGTAGAACTAACACTTCCTTAGTATCCTAGTGGACTACCAAGTCTTATGAAGTTAGATCTAGAAATTAACTTCATCATTGAATGAATTCCTTGTGGGATCCAGATGACACAAATGGAGCTAGTGAAATAGTTGTACTATGACTTAAACTCTTGTTAATGATCTCTTTAGTTCCTCACAACTAAATGTGTTACCTTGACTAGTGACAATATAGCACCTTGGTCTTTTATAGAGGATTTATAGGGTAAATATGTTTTCACACCTTAATCTAATCTATAATAGGGCGTAGAGCCCTGAGTGCATATTGGAATTAAACTAAACCTCAGTTGATTAGGAGGTTAACTTGTGGGTAGAAAATTATAAGTAACTCTTTGCAAATGAAATTGATTTGAAAGATGTTGACTTAAGAGAAACCAAGAAACTAAAAAATTGGTCCCGTAATCCCTTGTTATTCCTTTTTATGACATTAAAAATAAAAGGAATTTCACATGGAATCATGAAATGCGGAAACATGGGATCTTACCTTGAAAAAATCACTTGTGATTCGTGTGTAGTTGTAATGCTTCCAATCATGTACTTCTTCAATGTGTTAGACAAGTACTATCGTAACTCTTTTTGTTATAAAGTGACGCCAATAAGAGACCTAAGAAAAAATGTAAATGAGATGAAAAAATAAGAGTATATGTGATAATGGTTTAGGAACAAATTTCACTTGAAGTCCTCATGGTTGATTCAAGCATTGAATTTTTGTTAAGAATGGATACAAATTGTTCTTGGTGGGACTAGGCATTTGAGCCAATATAGAGTCCACTAAAAATAAATAAAATAAAAATTATGACATGTAAATGCTAAATTGACTCAAACTAAATTTGGAACTAAAACAACCATAGTATGAGAACAAACGTGCTTCTAATGGAAGGAATTTTATAGGAAAGGGAAAATCAAACCTTCACCTCCTTTGATTCGTAATATTTTTTCCCGTCAACTTCAGGTTGGTTCCCTTGCATAATAATGGTAAAATTAAACGCTAACTAAAACATATTTTGAGAAAAAACCTTTAACGTAAGAATGAGTTATTGAGAGACTCGTGGTTGCTTAAAATTGACTTTAATTAACAAATGATCTATGGATAATTAATGGGATTTGATATAGGAATCAATCGTGCATTCTCCTTTAAGACTATTTCCCTCCAAAGTAAAGTAATTGAAGATTGTAAAGTAGGAAATTTTAAACCTTATGTGTTTAATTCTCTTGAAAACTATAAATTCATACAATGGAAACCTAAATGTAATGAAGATGTAAACCATAAAAAGGTCATGTGGGTATGTCCCTGTGTTTTATGTAATTGGGTCATTTTATAGTTTATTCATTTGAGTATGACATTGATGGGTACCCTATGTTATCTATTGTATGAGTGGGTTCATGTTTATGTAAGTTCCTTATGCATTGTTGAGTTTCTCTACTTGGAGCCCTTGTGGTGTTGTGTAGTGAGAAATGTAAGTAAAAAAAAATTATTCGGTATTTTTTACTTTGTATTTGTGTGTGTAAAATGTGGGTGTTACATTTGGTATCAGAGCGAAGGTTTATGCTCTCGAACCTCTAGGAAAGATTAGAGTTATGATGGTTTTGGATGGTGGTGGTAGATATTGGAAGAGTAATGTGATATATGTTGTTATGTGACCAACATTGTAATTGTGATATTATGAACACACATGTTGTGCATGTCACTTAGTGTGTATTTGTTATCATGTTGATGTGCTTGTGATGAGAGTATTCTCTCTCCTTTTTGTGGATTCAATGAGAAATTCATGTGTGATATACCTTTTGTTGAGTTTGAAAAATGTTATTTTGGATTGCAGAGTGTTGGAGAATTTTGGCATTATGTGATATGAAGGTGTATTGATGTATTGCATGACAAAATTGGTGTAAAGTGAATTGGATTGTATCATGATGTCGTCACCATGTTGTGATGAATCATGTGTGTCACCATGTTGTAATTATAATTGACTATATGTTGTAATGTTAGACATTGTTCCTCATACGTATAATTCATGTAATATGTGATGGTTCATGTCATGATTTAGGGGCATATGGTGAGTGTATGATCCCTATTGTATAATTATTACACTTTGGGTGCAATGTGGTAATGTGATGTATATAACCATTAAAGTAATGATGTTATACCTTGTATATATACCATGGTTATGGTTAATGTGTGTGAATCACCATTGTGTTAGTGATGTATTTATGTGTTATGTTGTGAACCTTACACTAACCAACCCTAAGGGAAATCGGTAAAAGGTGTATGTTTGGAGTGAGGAAATGTGTACCATTGACTAGTCACTTGAGCAAGTACAAGATAGGAAGTGGAGTCTTACATAGGCTAAAAACCCACTTTTGTTCATTTGGTATGTATGACACTTTCTCAACAAATGTCATGCATATTGTGTTTTTCACAAACACCTTAGGCTCAGTAGATGGTGACATGTACTCCTTTCTCTCTCCCTATATGGTTATCATATGGATTCAACCTAAGTGTAGTTATGACTATGTTGAGCCTTGTGGAAGTGGTGGAGGGATGATTCAGACAGAGATGATGACAGTTGTATTATTTGATATGTTATTTTATGAGCTAAGGCTCGATGTCTCGAGTTCCAACAACTCATTGAGTACCCCTTTGGTGGTCGTATAAGGCCACATAGTTATTGTGATGTGTTATTTCTCTATATGTATTTTATTCATAAATTGAACATTTTCCTTTTTCTTACTAGAACCAACGGTTTCTTGATTGATGTGTTCTTATATTTTTGGCATTTTATTTGGTTGTTGCACTAACATGCAAATTTTTGCACTAACTATGGCTATTTGGCCATTTTATTTACTTAGATTTAAATTTGCATTTTCATGTTTAAATGTTTTATAGCCTAGCCCAAGGCTTGGGATTTTTTCCACTTGGCATTTGAAACGGATTTTTATGTTGGTTCTAATGTCATAATGTGTGGAATAGGGTCATGGGATGCACCATGGAGTGGTTGAACCTATGGACCCACTTTTTGTATGGGGTACACCCCAATGAGTTACATATAACTAGTGGGTTGTTAAACCATGAGTTATTATGTCACTTGGGTTAAGTGTGTTGGACTCTATGTGCCTAGGGCCATAGGGTGATCAACCTCTTTGAGGGAGACATAAGAGACTTGAGGGAGGCATAAGAGACTTAACAAGACATAAGAGTCTTGAGGGATACATAAGAGACTTGAGGGAGGAATAAGAAACTTGGGAGACATAAGAGACTTGTTTGTCTGTGTGATTAGTGCACTTGGAGGTTTTTGTTTTGTGATGCTTGGGAGGTATATGTAGTTGTCTTATGATGTTTTAGGAGGTATACAAAGTTAATTTGTGATACTTATGAGGTATATGTTGTTATCTTGTGATTATTTGGGAGGTATATGGAGTTATTTTTTTATGCTTTGGAGGTATATGTAGTTGTTTGGTGATGCTTGGGAGGTATATGTCATTGTTTATGATCCTTTTTGGGAGGTATATGGAGTTTTTTGTGATGTTTTGTGAGGTGTATTGTGTTGGTACTTTGATTTATGTGTACTCATGTGATTTTGCTTGTGTTTTGTAATGTTGATGGTTCATGCTCCTTATTTATGGTAAGATGTTGATTCCATCTTGACCCTATGTAGCTTCAATTATTGTCTTCGAGTTGTTGTGAAACCTTTATATGTGTACCTGTTGGGAATTCCATGTTGTTGATGTAGTTTGCTTATGTTATGAGTACTTTATGTCAAGGGTATGTGTGTGACAAGTGATATATGTGGACCATGTATGTTACTTTCCATGGTTTGGTTGAATTCCTGTGATGTGATACAATTGGGTAGGTATGTAGTTATGTGCAATATGTCTTGTGGACCATTAGTGATGTGATTGGGCCTTGTGAGGTATTGAGATGTCAGTTTCTATTGGGCACCCATGAAACATAAGACAATTGAAATTTTAAACAAAGAATATTAAGAGATTGAGATTAAGAAGTATTTAAAGGAAAATATTAACTAAGTAATAAGGTAAACTAGAACTACCAATCTTCACATAACATTAAGAGTTTATGAAATTGTTAAACTTTCTTGACTTCCTATGGCCATGTTATAAGAACAGAGATATTATCCATAGATGGAACTTGTCATCATTATCTTCCTTCATTGTTTGTCACTTTTTCTACCCTTTGCATTGTGTCGCATTGAGGATGATGTTATTATAAGGGGAGGGAAATGTAGTGCCGACACTTTTGACCAAAAAGAAAATTCTAACTAGGGGGAAGCTAATGGAGATGACATGAGTGTGTGTGATATTAGGTGGAGAGTGACACATCCTCACACCGTTTCAAACATATCCTTTTCCCTACATAATAATTCAAACATGTTATTTCAATCAAAAGGCGTTAGCCATGTGAAACCTAGGCCAACATTTAAAAAATTAGCAGTAGTTGGATGGTGGGTGGTTGGAAGAATGGTAATGGAATTTTTTTACATATGTCTTAGTTATAAGTGCCTGGTAGATATGATTTAAAAATATGGATGCATGCGTAAGGTGTGTTAACTCTTTGCCAAATGAGTGTCAAGGTTGTTGGATATGCACAAATGGGAGCAATAGTGTCTCACAAGCTTGGAGGGCTTTGTCATGGTAGCTTTAGATTCAAACCTAGGATCGGTGTGGTTGTGTGTCTGTGGCTCTTTCACAAAATTGTGGAGGATAATCTACTCCGGTGATGGGTATTTATATGAGGGAATTTCTGCATGGTTGTGCAAAGACACAAAGATTGATCTTTCAAACCTAAGTTATTTTTTACAAAAACAACATAAGATTCCATTTTCTCATCAACCATGGGACATATGAAATATGGTCATTCTTTTCTTTAAAATAGGCTCATCTGTTTAGAAAAATAGACCTAGGATAGAGAAGGCTCATGGGGATGCATTTTCCTCCCTACACAATGAAAGTCCTAGTCTCATTCTAGTCAAAAAAAAAGTGTTTTGTGAAATCACCTCACCAAATATCACAAATGAATGCCATCGAAGTGTTTCTTGTGCTCCCTATAAATTCTCTATGATTTTGTTTAGTGAGGTATGCCTAGGTTCAAGCTTTTGTAGCTCCTCATTTTGAATAAAATCGTATTGCATTTTGCATTATGCTTAGAGTGGCTTGTTATGGGTCGAGCTATGTATATATGGAGGGATTGAAAATGAGATCTTGTTGTATTTCTTTGTTTACCATGGCTCACATTCTACCTCACCGACTTGGCCATTTATACATTGGCTCGGTTGGGATGTTTATTATGTCTAGTTATGTAACCCAACTCTTCTATTTTGTTGAGTGCTTGAGATTTGTATGTGTTTCACCTAGTTAGTTATCTAGCCCAATTGTGTTGGGTTTTATGTTTTGGGTCTATTTATGACTTTCACATGATACTTGGTATTTTATGGATGTGTATTATGAATTTTAAGGCCGTGCATTTGTTTTTGTTTCTCTCAAATCGCTCTTCCCATTCATTTCTCCATAAGCCCTTCCCATTTGGCTCAAGCCTTCAGTGTTAACTTTGGGTTTAAGTTCCTTTAATTTTTGGGGTTTGATATGCATCTCAAGTTACTGTCACATTTTGAGACTTTTGAACCTACAATGCTTATTTTCCTATATGATATTTTTTAAGAGTTGTGATTTTGAGTTGGGCTTTAGATAAATAGTGTCGTCATGGCTATCATTTTACTTTTACCCTAATTGTGGATGCATGCACTTGAAATGTGAATGTTTTGACAGAAATCCTAGAAGAAACATGGCCCCATGACTTGTAAAGCAATACAACATGCCTAATATCTTGATGAAATAAAAAATGTACTCATGATGATTATTGTCAATCCACACATATGGTGGTTTTTTGGGGCATGTAAACCCTCTACTCGAAATAAATTCCTTGCGGAGATACAAAATCAAGCTCCACAAATTTTTTGATTCATTTTTCTCTCGGCATGGTTCATCTCTCCTTATCTTTTATAATTCTTGTTCTTTATTTTTCATTTGCAACGAAATAAAATTTTAAACCATAGGATAATCATACATTTGATTGTTTTAAATAAACTTTTTTAAAACAATAAAACGTTATATCATAACTTATGGAATTTAATATTCCTTGGTAGACAACCATGAACTTAAACCCTCACTTTGAGATGATCTAGAAAACTTCCTAACCAAACTATATTGCTATAGTACCTTTTTATTGATAGGTTAAGGTTGAGTTCCATGTAAATATGTTGAACATTCCCTTGTTAAAACAAGTAAATTACAATTTTTAGACTCACAAAACAACCTTAGAAACCAGAAAGGAGATGTTAAGTTTCCTTTGTGTACCTTGTTATGTGAGGAGTCACATCAATCCTTTGATCGACCTCAAATGATCCTCTTTGATATTTTTGACGTCTTTCTAGGAGCCCTATTACCCCATTTTAAAGTTTGTAGGATGTTGTTAAAAAAATTAAAAATTTTGGTTTCGTATCGGCTCACCATTTAGTGCCCTGAGTGAGGAAAAATGAAATGCTCGGCCTTCACAAACCCTAGATTTTTACTAAAAAATTCCTAGAACCTTCATTTTGGGGAAAAACACTCTTCTTGATAGTTTGGAAAAGGCATTTTGTAGGCCTTCGGTGTGATTTGACTAGGTCAAGCTCGACCAATTACAACTAGGTGGCTTTGGAAAACATGTCCTGTTTGAAACCCATTTTCCAGTTCTCAATTCTATCGACTCTAGTGAATTCTCCATATATAGGGAACTTGTAGGAAATTTAGCATTTTTACATTCATCCATCGAATGTTAGTTTGGATGTGGTTTTATGATCCCTGAGCTAACTTTTGATCATTTACAACTAGGCCAATCATGACCGATGGCCTCAAAAATTGGCTTCCAATCTAAATAGTTCACCTAGTTACTGGAATTCCTTTAGTTCTTGTGAATTATTGGTGTATAGGAGGACATATATAAATTTACCCATGGTGTGTTGGCTCATCGAAAGACAATTTTTGAAGCACAATTTCTTAGCCTCGATCCTAAATTGAACATTTTTTCAACTTGAAGGGAAAATGTAAAACAAATTTGTAGGACCACTTAGTCAAGTTGGAAAACCATTGTTGAAACTTATTAACACTTGTAAATAATTTTTTGAAACTATATCATGTGACTTGTTGTGTGAAATTGGACCTTTGGAAAAGTAGTGTCTCTCTCTCTTCCCTATCTCTTTCTCCCTCCTTGGTTAAGAAATGAAATGAAATAAATATGTGTCTCTAACCATCTCCTTTCGAATGCAAATTATTATTATTATGTAAATGGAAAACTAAAAACATTAAGTATGCTAGATTTAGGTGGATGCCATGCAAACGATTGATCATTGATTTCATGCTCACATGATTTTGCAGGATGGAAGTAAGATGGCAAAAATGTGTGGTGTAATTCATTGTTTATTATTATAATTTATATTTGTTATTGGAAAATGTTATATATGTATAATGTATTTCCATGTTACATAAAATTTTATATTCGAAATTTTGTAATATGTATGAGATGCTAGTTTTAGGGATGCCTTGGGAAATGTGCATTTAATCATAGGTACCATTTCAATATAGATTTTATATGGTTGGATAATTGTGTGTGTGTGTGTGTGTGTGTGTGTGTGTGTGTGTGTGTGTGTGTGTTAAATGAAATTGAATTTAATATCTTGTAGTACATTTCCAGTGTGTAATAGATAAGTAAATAATTAGTGTGTTGTATTATTTACCTTAAAACTTAATAAATAAATCTAACCAGAACATGAAATCTTAGTTTTAAACTACTAAATATCTACCCTCCTCACATGATCTTTCTTATCACAAAGAAACTAAAACCTGTAGAATGAAATTAAACCTTTACACTCTATGGCACCTTTCAGTTTAAGTAAATGAGAGCCCAAATTTTTGAATTTTCGTCATAGCCTATAACTTTAGCAACATCTTCGTGAATCGGATGGTTAGGAATGACATGGTCAAATTATCTGGAGTAAGTATAAATAACACTTCCTTAGTATCCTAGTAGAATACAAAGTCTTATGAAGTTGGTCTATGGCAAGGAATTCTCCCTACAATTTGGTCTATGGGAAGGAAGTAATGTTACTTGATATCATTGGAACTACCTGCATTGGAGATCATGAAGCAGTTAGAGTTGTCTAAGTTTGAACCAATGGAGGCTAGGTATGCAGAGATGATGGAATTGGAAGAAATAAGAAAACCTTTAGTTCAAATGATGGAAAAATATCGAAGCGTTATTCAAAATATCGAGTTGATAAGAAAGCAAGAGCAAGGACCTTTCAGGAAGGGGAATTAGTTCTAAAGTGGGATGCGATTTGGAAAAACCAGGAAGGCATTCCAAGTTTGATGCCATTTAAAGTGGCCCCTACATGGTCATAGGATGTAAGAATAAAAATGCCTTCCAACTATCTACTTTGGATGGAAAATAATTTATGATTCCAGTTAACGAAATCTATCTTAAACATTTCTACTAAAAAGAAAAATTTCACCCTTGTATATATTATCCTAGGATTTTAATTCCTCTAAGTGCATGTGCACATTGTCTTGTTGTAGTTTAGGTTTCAATTTCCCTAAATGCTTCACCACATGTTTTTTTTCTCCCAAATTGTATCATTATGTAGTTCAGTGTGCCTCTACGGATGAATGTTGTAACAGGAAACAAGTCATATTTGTAGGAACAGTTGCTAATTTCAAAGGAAAGAAAATACATAGCAACTAAAATCAAGTTTCAGGATGGTCCAATTCTAGGACAGGTGAAATCTCTAGATCAAGACAATTTTCTACTCTATCAAATATCATCTTGATATTTTCTCAAGAAAATTGAGAGTGCAAGTAGTGAAATAGGTTCAAGATCATCAAGTGCAAGCGATCGGGTTCAATCTCAAGATTCGAGATCGAGTATCAAGATATCATTCATGACTCCATGCTTAATGGATATTTCAAGGCAAATGATCTTTCACTTAGCAAGTAGGTGATCCCACGAGTCGCCAAACTATTATCCAATTTTTCCCCTTAGGAAAAATTGAACAAATGCGACCTTACATAGGAAAAGAGCGAAGGCCCAAGCCAAAATTTTGGACTTCGGGCATTCGGAATTTTGGCAACAAAGTGGGGTGAAAAGGAAACAAAGTTTTGAAACACGAAACTACGAAAGTCCAAAATTTGGAATTTTAGGTTTTGAGGTTTCGAAGTCTCGGCAAGCGCGGAGGTAAAAAATTTATGAAACTTGAAACTCTGAAAGTCTGGAATTTCAGAATTTCAAGTTTCAGAGTTTCGGAGTCTTCGGTGGAAAAAGGAAAAGTGACAAAAAAATTCGAAACCTCGAAATTACAAAACAAAGGTTTCAGATTTCGAAAAGTAAAACTTGGGTTGGGGTCAACATGGTGGTATTTTCAGGGTTTTGGAGTTTTGTGTTTCAGAACTCTTAAGTGCTCAATCAGATGAACAGTAACCCGACTTTCAAAACTAAAATGTCTAAAAGTCTGAATTTCGGAGGTTGCATGTATTTTGGACTCGAAAAAGACAGAGCCAACCACCCGCCATTTTTGTAGAATGACACCCCAAACTTCAGATGGCCATAAATTTTGACTTGGAGCTTAGATTTGCACCAGAAATAACTTTTTGGAAATCTTACGGTATCATCTACACAACTACGACTAAGTTATTCAAAATGAAGAAATATTATCGCCATTTTACGGTGTCGGACTTCTCACCTACCAAAATAATGAAGGTATGGGATTCCTTTCTTCCCAAAAAGGCATAGTACATGAGGCATGAGTTTTGTAGGGTTCCCATCATTATTGCAAGTGAATTTAATGAATTTTAGGGTGGTTGAAGCAAGAATTCGAATTCTTCTCTCTCCTTTTCTCTCATTCTTCATATATATTTTAAGGAGGGGAATTTTTCTAATGTTGGACAATTTGGATTTGCACCCTCCCTTATTCTCTTATCTGTAAGTGAATTTGTGGAGTTAAAACCTCCCATCTAAACTATAAAATGCAATCTTGCCTCTTGGCCATTGTAATGCACTATATCAAATTTTTGGAGCAATAATAAAAGTTTGTGGATGATTTTCAACCCTTTCTTATGTTCATTATATCTTCCTGGTCTCTCATTGCAATATTGGTTATTTATGCATGGTGGTTGTGTTATCCAATTTTTCCCCTCAGAAAAAAAATGATCAAACGTGACCTTATACAGGAGGAAATAGAGAGGTTGGTTTAGTCATGCGAGCTCATATTTCAATTTCAAAAATCGGGTTGCGGAAGGCTCTAAAATGGAAATGCAAGGTTGACAAATGAAGGGCCGAGGAACATCGAAGGAGATCGAGCTCAAGTAGAATAATAGAGAAAGGCTTGAAGGTTTTGGACTTGAATTTTGGCATTTTATAGACAAGGTGGGAAAAAAATTGAAAAAGGTTCGAAAGAGGAGAAAGCCTAAAATCCAAAATTTCAAAAGTCGAAATTGCAGAATTTGGTTTTGGGGTTTCAAGAAAGAGAATGGCTAGTTGGAAAAAGCGAGCAAAAATCTGAAATCTGAAAATCCAAAAGTTTGAAATTTTAGAGTTTTGAGTTTGAGTTTCAGAGATTTTGGTGGGTGTGAAGGGATGAACAATGAAAAAATTCCGAAACCAAAATGTCTAAAATCCCAAAAGTCTGAAATTTGTACTTTAGGGTTTTGGAGTTTTGGAGATGCATAATTCGGAGTTTGAGTCTTTAGTGGCAAAACAAAAAAGTAACCGAAATCTGAAATTCCAAAACCCGAAAGGTTTTGGATTTCAAAAATTCAAACTTGGTTCAAGGTAATGCGGTGACATTTTTGAGTTTGAGAGATTGAGTTTGAGTTTGGAACTCTCAAGATGATTTTCGATGAAAAGAACCCAACTTCCAAAACCAAAATGTATGAAAGTCTGAATTTTAGGATTTCAGAGGTTGCAATCATTTCGAGACTCCGAAAAAGGAAGTTAAGAACTTGCATTTTTTGCAAAATGACACCTTGACCTTCAGATAGCCATAACTTTTGACTAGAAGCTCAGATTTGCACAAGAAAGGACTTTTTGGAAAGCTTACGGTTTGTAATTTTAAGAAATGCAGTCCGGTATTTTAAGAGGATGTTTTAGGTTTCTCACCTACCAAAATAATGAAGGTATGGGCTTCCTTTCTTGCCCAACAAGGAAGAGTACATGGAGGCATGGGTTTTGCTGATAGAATCCATCATTGTTGCAAGTGAATTCAATGCATTTTAGGGTGGTTAGAGAAAGAATTCGAATTCTTCTCTCTTTTCTCTCTCATTCTTCCTATATATTGTAAGGAGGGGCATTTTTCAAAAGGTTGGATAATTTGGCTTTGCACCCTCCCTTCTTCTCTTGTCTGTAAGTGATCTTGTGGAGTTCAAACCTCCCATCTAAACTATAAAATGCAATCTTGCCTCTTGGCCATTGTAATGCATTGTATCAAATATTTGGAGCAATAATAAAAGTATGTGGATGATTTTCAACCCTTTCTTATGTTCATTGCATCTTCTTGGTCTCTCATTGCAATCTTGGTTATCTGTGCATGGTGGTTGTATTACATTTTTATGGTTTTTGTTTAATGGAAAAGTAGGTGTTCAACATTCATTTTGGTGTATCACCTCTGTTAGTTTAGGTTTATTTTCTTGCAATCTTCTTAACCCTGTCTCCTTGGCAAGATAGAGTAGGTTTTAGAGTATATCCTCTACAATTTATATGTGTGCATCAAAACAGAGGAATAGAACTGGCCTTCATCTAGAGAGCTTTCCCAATCGCAAAGTGCCACACTTTGGGAAAAGCTCCAAGGTATGCAATCACATTGAGAGTTTCAACCCATCGAGTTGCAAAAATTCAGGGGTGTTGTGATTACACATCAACATGTTGTATTACATTTTTATTGTTTGTTTTCAATGGTAAAATAGGTGTTCAACATTACTTTTGGTGTATCACCTCTGTTAGTTTAGGTTTATTTTCTTACAATCTTCTTAACCTTGTCTCCTTGGTAAGATAGAGTAGGTTTTAGAGTAGATCCTCTACAAATTATATGTTTGCATCGAACAGAGGAATAGGAACTGACCTTCATCCAGAGAGATTTCCTGATTCGCAAAGTCCCACACTTTGGGAAAAGCTCCATGTTATGCAATCATACTGAGAGTTTCAACCCATCGAGTTGTAGACATGGAGGGGTGTTGTGATTACACATCAACAAGTATCTTCCATTTTATATTGATATATCAAATTTAATCACCTTCAAATTATCCATTCAAGATTATAAAAAATTGTGTTAATTTTTCTGTATTCAAAAGGTTTTATCATTATAATATTTGGGCTTCAAGAGGACTACTATAAGGCCTTTACAGATGGACCATGATTTTGGGTACTATGGATTGTTCATTACTCTGTTATTTCTAGAGTTTGACCCTAATAATTTCTTACTTACCATAATGTCGTTTAGGTCCCGCTTCCGAATCTACCTTTACATTTATATTTGGATTTTTAAGAGATAGGTAGTTTCATATGAATCTTCATCAAATCTAATAAAGAGAAAATTTCAATGGGGGTATTCCCATTTGCAAAAATTTATAAGGAAATAGACCTCAATAATTGTCTACCTAATAAATTTATCCCCAATGGGGAAATATCAACATGACCATGTGTTTGAATATGAAAATACATTTTTCAATGTCACACATGCAAAATTATAGGAAACATTCAAGCTAATCGTCCTCTGTATATATCACTTCCACCTAGAAAAGGGGAGGAAAGTAATTTGGATGTTTCCATAGAAAGAATTAGAATATGAAGAGAATGGTCAAGAAGTAGAAATATATCCTAACATAAAACTAAAATAGACAAAACTTGGGGAAGTAGATAGTCAAGATTAGGAATATGTGTAATAAAGGGTAACACTACGAGTATAATTACAAGCCCCTATTTAAGGGATAGTGAGAATGTGACCTCATCCAGAGGGGTGAAGCGGGGTCATGAATTATGAAACATCGAATTTGATAGTGATTTAGTTACTATATCAAATCTTGAATACTTGATATCATAACTTCCTATTAAAATTAAAAACTCCTATTTTTAGTTAGCCATGATGGAGCCCTCTCATAGGGAGTGGAAATTAGTTACAAATAAAAAGGGAAATATTGAGGTAGATTTGGGGACTCTTTCCCACTAAGTTCTATGGTATTTTCAGTAGTGTGTGGCCTTCGTGTATCATCCCAGTTTTATTCTTGTCTTAGCTTACATTTAACTTTTTAATATTTCATTCTTGGGTAAGGTTATTGGGAATTTCAAAACCCTTACCAATTTTCCTTCATAAAAAAATTACCTTAAAAACTTGTATGTTTTATGATCGAATTCAATGCAATCATAACACTCTCGAGAGATAAGAATAAACATGTGCACTTAGGGGAATTCAATGAAAAAAACATAATGGGAATTTCTCATATGTATGGACATGGAAGGTGTAATTGACATTGAATCCGTACATAAATATTAAAAGTGGGAATATAAAATTGGTTAACTATACGGGTGGCCACAATATTATATTTAGCCTTACAATTGAATATTATGGAACCCCATTCATGGTAGAAAAGGGGTATTCCTATCAGAGGGAATATCTAGTAGAATCAAATTAGCTCTTAGATTGGATAAATTCATTTCATCTAAAAGCTGAAATGGAAAGTTTCCCAAGTTCTTATGTTTAATACACCACATTGATCGAATCCTACAAATATTTTTGATAAGTAACAACATAACACAAATTTTAATTTTAGTTTCATTTCCCCTTCTTTGGGATATAATTCAATCTAAATACAATGCAATGTTTTGTTGTAATAAGTGTTACTTTGAGTTTCTATTAACTCATCTTTACGTCACATTTAAGTCACCAAATATAATTTCTTTCATATTCCAACTAATTATTGTAAAGTCAAGAAAATGTCTTAAACATTTAATTTAAATATTTATACATTCGCATTAAGAACACCCTAAATTATAAGTTTAAATCACCCTAATGCAACCCTTAAGTGACATTGGCGGGATACTAGGGTAACTTAAATTGGGACATTAAGGTTACTTAAAAGGAAACCTTCTATGTTACTTAATTACCAAGTTTAGTAGTACTAGTACCACTGATCAATAATGGTATTTAGGTTAATGTTTTTATCGAACCTAATTGTGAATTAAAAAATGATAAACAACCATGATAAATGATTATAAATCTGCATGATAAATAAATCGAAAGAAAAATGAAAAAATAATAAACTTAATATGCCTTTTCTCTTCCACTTAATATTCCTCGTCTCTTTTGTGCGGTTCCTTTCCATTATTCTCACATCGACATTGTAATTTAACTATTATGAACTTGATCCCTTGACTTTGATATCTATTGGATTTTTTTAGATCATCGTGCAATAGTATTTGTTTTGAGGATCATATGAGTTCAACAATATATTACATCATTGATCATGTATTGAGTATTACGATTCAAACTTTCTCACATTTGGAAGCTCCTCACACCATTGTTAGGATCACCCAAATTTGTATATTTCCTTGACTCGCTAATTTTTTTCTTTACATGTGGTGTTTTAACATTTCATTAGTCATCTCTCCAAATTCCTAAATTGTGTAGGTTACATGTATTCCCACGCATCAAAATATGGTCTATAATCTCTTCCAATTTTCATCTACTAATATCCACGTATTCGATAGATTCTAGATGCATTCAAATTTGTTGGCTCATTAACAGATTTCTAAATTAATTATTCTTCAAACTTAAATGTTCCCTATTTATAATCTTGGATGTGCTAAAGCATTGAAGGAAAACCAAATCATTCATGTAAATATTTTTTTCTCTTCTTCCAAGTCCTCAAACATTAATTACAGATATAAATTTCCAAATTGGAATCTCAAATGTTGTTTCAAACGCATCAAGGAAACAAAATGTCAAGGTTTTGTCTGATGGTTTTGATAGAAAACATCATTCATAGTTTTTTTAGAGAAACACTAATCACTACCTTGATCACTCAAGATAAATGCTAATCATAAATATACATGAAATTGACAACTTAAATAACCCTAAAAGAAAAATTTTCATATCTAACATATGCAGATTATAAATTTCAAACATATACATAAGTTTCCCTATGTACAAGTGTTTACAAATGACATTTTGAGCTACAAACCAAGCCCATTTATGTGTTAGTGACACATGTGTCAATAATTTGAGTGAGATCAAGATGATGAAGTGGAGAACAAATAATTTGAGTGAGATCAAGATGATAAATTTTCAACATGAAGATTCACTACAATTTATATAAGCAAAACATTAGTTGGTTTGAAAACCAAACTCAAGTAAAAATTGGTCTCAATTTTTATTATCGAACTTCATATTCTTTGACAAATTCACATCAAAATTATTAAAAAGTCTCAATTTTCAAAATTTGCATAGATTTATTTTAAAGGCGGGGTTCTCAATAACTATAATTTTCCATCCTTTATTAATCAAACCTGGTCATTGTTGTACATCTATGTTGTGTTTATATAAAATTTAATTACTTGAAAATATAGTAGCTAAAATTATAACATGTCAATCAATGGTTCGCACTTTTAGGTCTACATATAACCATAATGAGCCTTCACTTCACAATTAGTGATCCCCTCCTTCCATCAAATCTACAACCTCTCTTATTGGAAAAACTTTTGTGATTTAATAATTAATGTGATTATAATCACACCCACCTTATACGAAAAATGAGTGACCTTAGTAATTATCACCCATCACTTTTATTTTATCTAATTTTTCCAAGTATCCACTTTACTCAGACTTCTTAGATGTTGGAGGGTGCCTTCTCTTGAGTATCACAAAAACATTTTTCTCACTACATGATTTTTTTGTAATCAAATTTTATGTTTGAGGTTGGAAATGAAATCTGTATGTTTTCACCTCGAAGGGATCTATATTTAGGTCACCCAATTAAGACCAAATTATGAAGTGCATCCACATTAGTGATTGGGTAAGGAAATATTACTCGAGTCGAATATTGTCCTCCTCGAAATTAAAGATTTTTATAAAGATGAATAAATTACTATTAGCGTACCTTTTATGGTTTTTAAAACAACATGATTTCCAATTATCATAGGATTACATTTAAATAAATTTATTTCAAAGGGTAAGAAAATATGATATATGTATTTCCCTTCCCTTTCATCTAGGGACTCTATTGGTTGTTACCATTTTGATTATAAGCGAGTCCTCTAGATTTATCAAAACCTAATTTGAGGGCTAAAGTAGAAATTAATTTTGAAAAAGAGTTCCATGAGTTCCATGAATCATATACCTAACATGATATAATCATAGAAGATGAAGAACATATGACATATTTTATTTGGTAGATGGCTATTTGATAAAACATTTCCCCTTTATAATACATCTAATTTCCCCTTTTGGAACAGATCAGCTACCAAGAAAATGGTATAAGCGATAGAGTTACGCCTAGTTGAAATGGCATGCATTAGGATGCATGTTTCAAGCATAAGTGTATCCATACAACATTTTTCAGCTATTTTTATTGGATATAACTATTGATTAAAACTTTTACATGTGAGTAATGTTTTGATCGGGTTGGAAGTTAACAAAATATTACCTTTACATGGAATTACAATTATGTTACCCTTATGGGATAGATCTTAGTAAAATACTTAGGAAATGATCTACCTACAAAATGTAAACAATACATAGATAGGATCTTCCATTTTATATTGATATATCAAATTGAATTACCTTAAAATTCACCATTCAAGTTTATACAATATTTACAAATTATAGGTTTTTCTTTATCCAAAATATTTTTCATTTGCAGATTTGGGCTTCAAGAATACTACCATAAGGCCTTTGTGGATGGGCCATTATTGTGTGGTATTGTGGGTTGTTCAATAGTTATGTTTTCTAGAGTTTGAACCTAAATATTTCTTAGTTACCATATTTTTATTGTAGAGGTCCGGCTTCATAATCTACCTTTACATTTATATCGGGCTTATAAAGTGATTGCTAATGTCATAAGAACCTTCATCAAATCTGATAAAGAGAGATTTTTAGTGGGGTTGTGCATTTTTTTCCCATGTTTATATGGAAATAGACCTCAAAAATGGTTTACCATAAAAACTAACACTCAGATGGGGAAACCTCAACATGCCGGGTGTTGGAATATGAAAATACATCTTTTCATTTTCGCATATACCAACTTTGAGGGAAAAAAAAAAAAAAATTCCTAGTATAGAGCACATCCACGTATAAAAGGGAGGAAACGCAATCCAAATTCTTAGATGTTTCCATAGAAATAAGTGGAATATGAAGAGGATGATCAAGAAGTATAAACCCATACTTACATATAACTAGAAAAGAAAAAACTTTGGGAAGCATACAATTAGGATGAGGAATATCGCAAGGAAGAATAAAAAGAAGGAGAAGGTACAAGCCCCTCTTTAAGGGATAGTCAAAATATGGCCTCATTACAAAGGGTGAAGTACGTTCATAAATAAGAGAACTTTGAATATGATAAGGAGTTAGTTTGTTAGCTCAAATCTTGAATACTTGATATCATACACTCCTTTAAAAAAATCCTATTTATAGTTAGACACATGGAGCCCTTTCATAGGATGTGGGTAGTAATTCTACAAAGAAAAAGGAAAAATGGAAAGATTGAGGTAGATTTGGGGAATCTTTCCCATTGAATTTTGGATATTTTCACTAACATTTTGTTGATTTTTGATGCATTTATGGTCAATAGCATGTGGCCTTAGTATATCAACCCTATTGTATGTTTTCCTTAGCTTGGAATTGATATTTTCTGATAGGTAAAACTTGGAAAAGGCTTAAAGGGTAATTAAAAAGTAGAATATATTCAATGAACACTCATAAGGTACAAGCCATGTTACCAATACATAAAAATGAGAGAAATGACTTTCAAAAAAGACACAAAACAGAACCGAATTAGGGAAAATATCAAATAGACTTAA
Organism: Taxus wallichiana var. yunnanensis; assembly: GCA_018340775.1. NCBI lineage: Eukaryota > Viridiplantae > Streptophyta > Pinopsida > Cupressales > Taxaceae > Taxus > Taxus wallichiana. The sequence goes on from CM031242.1 coordinate 866,336,969, forward strand.
TATTTCAATATTTTAGTATTGTGCAAGGTTATGTGGTAATTTTGAAACCCTTACCTATATCCCTTTATCAAAAAATAATTTACGTTAATGACATGTATTTTATGATTGGATTCATGGTAAGAGTAATGCACTTAAAGATCAAGAATAAGCATGTGGCACTTAAGGGGAACTCAATTAGAAGGAAATAGTGTGAATATCTCATATGTATGCACATGAAAGGTGTAATTGACATTCAAGATGTACATATATTAAAGAAAAATGAAAATATAAAGTGGGTTAACTACATGGGTGGTTGTTTTATTATATTTAACCTTATAATTGAGTATTACATGGCGTTATTCTTGGTAGAAAAAGGGGTAATCCTATTAAATAAATATCTAGTAGATTTAAATTAGATTTTAGATTGGATAAGTTGATTTCATCTAAGTTGAAAAGGAAATATTCCCAAGTGCTCGTATTTAATTTAGCACATTGGTCGACTACTATAAATTTTTTTAACAAGTAACAACATAACACAAGTTTTAGTTTTAGTTTTTTTCCTTCTTAGTGATTGATTTTAACATAAATAGCCTCCAAATTTTGTATTTTATTAGTTCATAGTTTAAATTGCTACTAAGTCATCTTAAAGTCACATTTAAGCCACCAATTTATTTTTTTGAATTGCAAGTAATTAATGTAAAGTCAATGAAATGACCTAAACTATGACTAGTAATAGTTATACATTCTCATTAAGGCCACCTTAATGTCTCGGTTTAAATCACCATAATGTCACCCTTGAGAGACTTTAGTAGGATGTTAAGGTAACTTTAATTGGGACATTGAATTTACTTAAAAATTAACCTTCTATTTTACTTAATTATGGACATTAGTACGACTTAATATGCGACTCAATAATGGTATTTAGCTTCATATTTATATCTAACACAAGTGTGACTTAAAAAATATAAATAACCATAATAAATGAGTCCATATCACCATGAAAAATAAATAGGGACAAATGGGCATGGGTTTTGAGGTTACTGTCAAATCCTTTGTTGTTATTGTTTCTAAACAAAAATGAGCAGTTTTAGTAATGTTGAGAAACCTTTGAATCCCTCACAAAAGACTCTAGTACTAAAGTTTGGGGAGGATATGCTACAAAAGGTTTAAAAGGTGAAGGATTGTCTCTCTTAGGTTAGCCTCATCTACAAATTCCATAATTTTTGGCCTAAGCTAGTTGAGCGAGCCACGACAAGATAACACTAAGATGGAGGGAAAAGATTAAGGGTAAGATTGAACTTTACCCATGTGTTAAAGCTTACTTCATTTTTGTCTTTGAAACCCATGAAGATAGGGATTTGATTTTTTATCAATATTGGGTTTGGGGTGAACATGGACTCATGTTCAAGCCATGGTATCCATCTTTTGACCCTCTAAAAGACCCCTTTGATACCTACCATGTTTGGGTTCAGCTTCCAGGGCCTTCCATTACAGCTATGGAATAGTGCATGCCTCACTGCTATAGGGGATGCCCTAGGGTCCACTGTGAAAGTTGAGTACAAAACATTTTTTAAGACTCATACGATTTTTTCTAGAATCTTGGTAGATCTTGACACTTCCCATGCTCTTCTAGTAGATATTAATCTACTAATCAGTGAGAGACATTGGGTGCAAAGGTTAGAATACGAGGTTCTAGCCTTCTAATACCATTGGTGTTTTCAAACAGAGGCCATCATTTAGACGATTGTGAGTATTCTAGATACAAGGAAATACCAACATGGTGGAGGTACTCTCTTGCAGAACATCTCATGATCAAGCCTCAATCATACCTAGTTAAGGAATCATTAATCCCCTCAAAGAATGATCTTTGGGATGGATTCCCAACCCCTCAGAGAAGGAGCCATAGAAATCTAATACTCTCACCATTGTTGGGGATGTGATGGATTCTTCAACCCAAAGGGATTTTCTAATTCTTTGAAGGTTTTTTCCTGCCCCTCATTGAGGGCCACATACCCATCAATAATTTAGAATTTTTTCTTAAAATTCTCATGGAAGGAGGTAATGAGGATTATATGGTGGTGGAGAGGCAAAATAAAGGTCACATCAATCTAAACACCACCATCCTTCTAGACAAGGCATGAGTATTGTCTTTATCTTTTCTCTTATTGTTTCATTTGGGCTTGAGGTGTTGTTTTTCTGCTTTTTGTGTTCAAGTCATTGGTTGACTACGGGTTAACTCCAATCCTCCTATGTTCATGTTTTTTTCTATTGGGTAAATTTGTTTCCTTTTCTTAAACCTTGATTTCTTATCTAGGTGCTTTGACCCTCTTTCTTTTTCTCTTTATTGTAATATATGGGTTTTGACCCTTTTGTAGTTACTGGGGTATGGTCCCTTCTTAAAACCATTTACCAATAATAAAAAATAAC